>OX387616.1:15380000-16725000 GCA_947568825.1 Sphinx pinastri
GTCATAGATAGTCTTTAACGGCCGGTCTCAATAATTTACTAATATTTAAATAGAGTTTGCTATCTAAATCAACAATAAAAGTTAAGCTAACTGTTACTACTGTTTCAACTCTACATCAAAAAATTTGACGTAAGGGGACATCCATTAATTACGCGAGGCGTTTTTGGCGATTTACCGACCCTCCCTGGTGAGATGTACTGGGATTTGGCTCGACCCATGCCCCAATCGCACGTGAGATTTTTCTAAATGTATATTTCTAGTGCAAATGCGTTGTATATTTTCTAAAACAAACTGACAAGTGTGAATCTGACTTGCATACCGAGGGTACCGTACAAACTTGTAGATAAAGTCTGGTAAGGTTTCTAAAGAGTCGTCCATTAATCACGTGAGGCACGAAAGGGGGGGGAAGGGTTCGGCAAAAATCACGAAATATCACAAGGGGGTAAGGGGGGTGTAGTGATATTTATTTATTTATACTTTATTGTACACGTACATTAGAAAAATATTGTATATCACGTGTATTTATTTTTTCGCGCGCGATTCCAATTTGATTAGGTATACTTTAACCTGTATTTGAAGATAATACACTAACATGATATTTAAGATACTTTGTACCAAAAAAATACAAGTGATGTTTGGTGGGGGGGGGGGGGGGGGGTAGTCTAAAACCTCACTACATATCACCAGGGGGGAGGGGGTACGTGTAGTTCTTAAGCAAAATAAAATTACATAAATCTGAAAATCGGAGGACTTTAAAATTATAATATTTATTGCAATGGTATAGTTTTTGGTAGTACTATCCAAATATATTTTAAAAAGTATCTTGGTTGGAAATTGGAATTTTAATCACCTTTTTGGACATGTCCTTTCATGATTCTAGGTCAGCGGGAAGCACCCTATAGGTTGTGATTCCCTTGGGTAGTCGCAAAATATGCCACATAAACAGTCATATCTTTTGATCGTGTTGACTTACAAGTTTGATTTTTCACAGCTGAAAGTGAAGACCTATGTATTTGGTATGATTTTTAAGTTGATACCTCTACGCGTTCCTGAGAAAAAGCGTCTTGACAGACAGACAGACGGATAACAAAGTGATCCTATAACGGTTCTTTTTTTCCTTTTGAACTCTAAATATTATTTCATGATTTGCTCATATTTAAGTGAAGGAAGATACATTACTTAACCCAATTATACTTGAAAAAAAAATACGAAAAAAATATTACGTGATATTCGCCGAGACCTGAGCTGAATCTCATCTTATCTTACTTTGAAGAGAAGGGTCTCTTCAAAGTAAGATAAGATGAGATTCAGCTCGAACCTCATCCCCCTGAACGCCTCGCGTATATAATGTTCGCCACTTAACTCTATATAGTGAGTGCACCGGCCGCACGGTGGGTCGAAAAGGCATTTTTTTAAATTTTTTGTTGCATTGAATGACGAGACGAGCATGCTGTTCGCCTGATGGTAAGCGATACGACCACCCATAAACAGTAGCCTCACCATCCAGCACCTTGAGTTACAAAGTACTGTGTGGCATTCCACTGCACTCGTCGTCCTGAGACATAAGATGTTAAGTCTCATTATGTCCAGTAGTTACACTGGCTACAATTTCCTTCAAACCGAAACACAGCCATGCATGCACACTGCTGCTTGGCGGTAAAAATAGACATTGCAGTGGTACCCATCCAGACGGACTGTTACATATGAGAGACCTACCACCAGTAGTAATTTCGATTTTAGTGATTTAGGAAATAATTTCGTTATTTTCAATTTTTCTTGACGCTGATCGTTACATACTATTAACCCTTATAATATTCATTATTAGTAATTTTTTGTTAAACCTTATAGTTTCGGCTAAAAAAAAATGTCTTGTTTTTGATATATGGAACGTACTAAGAAATCCTAAATTTCTGCAAAATCCTAAAAGGTCTTGCTCCCAAACCTTTTTTTTCTTAATCTTGATCTATTCTACTGCACTTCGAACGTCTGCATCGACATGCCACTTATCCAGTTATACCAAGAAGCTTAAGTTATACGGGTCGAAAAAAAATTCAAAAATTTAATATTTTTAAAACTTTTTGACAATTATCTTGAATAAATTTAACACTAATTAAAGAAAATGATGTTATTTATTAATAATTGTTAAAGATAGCTACCATATTAGGGAAAAGTATCCAACAAATAATCTAATTAATAAGCTTTAGACTGCGCAAATATGATCATGTGTCAATCATTATATCCAGTATAACTATTGGACATAATGAGACTTAACATCGTATGTCTCAGGATGACGAGCGCAGTGGAATGCCACACAGTACTTTATAAGTCAAGGTGCTGGATGGTGTTGCTACTTTTTATGGGTAGTCGTATCGCTTACCATCAGGCGAACGGCATGCGCGTCTCGTCATTCAATGCTATAAAAAAAAAACACTACCAGGATTAGGTTAAACACCAATCTTCCCCACTAACCGCTGATATCTCATCCTCTCTCATAAATATTTCAATCAATTTTACGTTTACCGTCCACAATGCATCAGACACATTAGCAATCAAACTAAATTTATGTGACATGACATTTCGAAAAATGACATATAAAGAACGCATATTTTTTATTTAGACGCATAATTTTAACCAATGTATCCAAATTGACATTTCTTTTCTGACTTTTTAGAAATAAATAAAAACCCTGGAGTATTCACTGGTTCACTCACTCTCGTGTAAAAGCTGTATTAACAGAGATGAATAAGATTGATGTTTCGCAACTGTTATTTTAGCCTGGTTTCTATGCTTGTTATATTTCTGTGTTTTCACAGAATATTAACTTAAATATAATGTTTACAAATGTTATGATAGTTTACATATTCGATTATTTCTCAATACATTATACATGTAATTGCACTGTGAATGGGATTGACCTGAAGTGACAACGGAATATTGTTGAATGCATGGTTTATGTTTTACAATGACAACACTGTACGAAAATCAATAATGTTGCCATTACATAAAATTATTTGCTAGTATATTTTTTATCGTATTGTCGGATTGCAACAAGGTCGTATTTTCTTTGACAGCTTATAAACAAACGCTTGGAGCTATACTAAACAATGCGGTAAATTAATATGCAATTAACTACTTTATTGGTAATAATCCACACAGTCTTTATGTCATTTTGTAACGTAGTAACCCGTCTACAATTTTTGTAAACACGCTTGTCGGAATACATAAATTCTATACGAATAGTTGAATAGGCTATTTATTGCGGAAGTAATGGCTTCCAAAATTTAATTGCAGACTGATTTTATTAAAGATAATTAAAATCCTGGAGGTCTTAATATCATGGATTTTAGTTCGAATGAGTGTGATATGTGAATTAAAGTATTATCCGGCTTCGTTTCTCTGTATACATCTTCGTTCTATAAAATAACTACAAAGAACAAATCTGCAGAAAGGAATTTGTAATGAGAATGTAACATGGTTATTTATGAAATAAGTTTACTATTCTGAACATTATTGAGAGAAATTTAAGATTCGTGCATAAATGCGTTCGAATCGACAATGAGTTGCGGTGGCTGTGGTTCATTGTGTATGTGAGATTGAAGGAAGGGGTCGTATCATGGATGATGCTGGCTGCACGAGCGCTGTTAAAAACAAAATGAAAGGTAAAATACAAGATGACGAGGAAGATTCCGAAGAGGAGGTATGGGACAGCGAAGATGACGACGAGACTATAGCCAGAATACAACGCGCTCATTATGCGCAGACCGCGGCTATGAACCCTCGAAGGCGGCCGGCGCCTCGCGCCAGGCCGATGAGCATCAAGAGGAAGATGGAAGCTGTCAAAAACTTTCACAACTTCACTAAGAAACTGAAGAAGGACACTGGTATTAGAATTCGTAGCTTAGTCGGAAACAATATTTTAGAGTTAAGTGACTTTTCAAGTGAGGATAGTAACTCTGACAGTGATGGGCTTTCTGAGGAAGAGTTTGTAGTAAATCCTAGTGCCGTGCATGAGTTGAATGAGGAGGATGAAAGTTACATTGATCCTGAAACCGGTGACATTGTAAAAGGGAAAAAGGAAACAAGTAGCAATCAAAACTCGACAGAATTAGAGCGGCCTGCGCCGGAAGTTAAACAGGAGGAGCCAAAAACACTCTCAATAAGTGATATTATTGATGAAGGGGACTTGGACAACAAAAATGTGGAAATAGCGGAGATAGATGAGGGTGAACTTTGTTCTGAAAAGACAGCTGAAGAGCTGTTGGATATGAAGAATGAGGAGAGCAGTCAGGACTTTGACATAACTGAGAAATTAAAAGAAATGGGTGAGATAAGTGTGAAACCTGTCAGCAAACCAGAGGAGGAGAATGATCATTCTAAAGTGAATGAGACTAAACCTGACGAAGAGGAGGTGAGTTCTTTTTCATATGAATCTAAATAATTTAATAATAAATACAAATTCATATATAACTGTTTTTAAAGAACTCTGTTTTGCTACAATAAACAATAACAATGTGTAAACAAATATTGGCACGGGTGCATATTTCTATGTTTAATAAAAGGGTTTATGTATCACTAATAGTTGTACGATAATCCTATACTCCAATGTGTTATCAGTACAAATCATAGAAGTGATACAGAATTTATTATTAGGAAGTTTGATAAGTGATAACTTCAAAAATATATCTGTGTTCGGAGGAATATTATTTATGTCCAATGGGGTTATGGATTTAGCCCATATGTTATTGGTCAGAAATAAGCTCAGAATATCGATATAGCACTCGGTACATGTCTGCCTACCTCATAAGAGCTGTAGCTACAAGCTTGTGCTTGTAGCCATGTAATATATCTGTCATCCCTATTTTTAAGATAGTTAATTGAAAACTACATAAACGGCGTTAATTGGTGCACACATTATAAATGCTATTTAAAGTATAATTCACAGGAGATAAGCGCAGAAGAGAGCAATTGTATAGGAATTGAATTCTGTTACTTAGCTATACTATGCATGGCTTGCATTTATAGTTGTAGACAATGTTAACATTTTGTTTCATTAGAGTACTTGACTTCTTTTTTAAATGCATTCATCTGAAATTTATGTCATCCAAAAAATAGCTGAAAGAGAATTTTCAAAATCTACACAATAAATGAGTTATAAAGCTTTGAAATTTGGTGGAAGGGCAATCAGTCAAATAATGGAAATAGCAAATGACATCATCAAGTGTCACTGGCCATAATGTTGCTTGCGTGAGAAAGAGATAGGCTCGATAATCTCATAATTTCTATGCTGATTCCACAGAAGAATTTCTTTTTTGTATTATTTCTGTTATATATAAAACTAGCATTGCGCGCGGCTCCGCCCGCATGGAAATTTTTTCCGGGATAAAAAGTAGCCTATAGCACTCAGGAGTAATGTAGCTTCCTATTAGTGAAAGAATTTTCAAAATCGGTCTAGTAGATCCTGAGATTAGCGCGTTTAAACAAAGAAACAAACAAACTCTTCAGCTTTATATATTAGTATATAGATAGATACGCACAATAACCCACAAATATGTACTATTCTATCCTTGCGCGGTCATAATTTTTATAAGCTTTTAAAAATAGTTGAAGTACATAGCCGCCTTGCGCCGTGTTAATTGTTCTGAAACCCTTAATCTCATAATAATGACATTGTATATTCAAACATTGTTGCTTGGAGTTAAGACTCGACAGCGTGATTGTACGTACTACGTGGAAACTTTTAAAAGTGAATGTTCTGCAATTCAGTACCTAGCAGTCAATATGATATTACATTTACTGATATGTTAAATAATAAAGAAACCCTAGCTAATAGGCATTACTGTTATGTTTTTGTGGCTTTGTACATACATATAACTAATGGATATATTTATTGAATTTATTTGGTTAAGGCAAAAAGTTAGATGTAGCTTGATTAGATTATTGAGTTACTAAAATCGAAATTACTACTGGTGGTAGGTCTCTCATTATGTAAGAGGCCGTCTGGGTGGGTACCACCGCAATGTCTATTTCTACCGCCAAGCAACAGTGTGCATGCACTGTTGTGTTTCGGTTTGAAGGACATTGTAGCCAGTATAACTACTGGACATAATGAGACTTAACATCTTATGTCTCAGGATGACGAGCGCAGTGGAATGCCACACAGTACTTTGAAGTCAAGTTGCTGGATGGTGTTGCTACTGTTTATGGGTGGTCGTATCGCTTACCATCAGGCGAACGGCATGCTCGACTCGTCATTCAATGCAATAAAAAAAAAAAAAAAAATATACACAGTCAAAAATAGGAAACTACACTTTTATAGTGTTGGATATTCCAAGATTCGCCAATATAAAATTCTTCTTCTTGTAGTGACTCTCCAACTAGTGAAGGTTGGCAGTCAGTTCAGCATATCTTCTTTTGGTCCTTTGCAAGGCGAAATATTTCTGCAGCACTTGCAATTGCCGTCCACTCGTGGATGTACCGCAGTCACGATTTTTTCCTTCGACTGGATTTTCTTTTGCCCGCTACTTTTCCCATCATTATGAGTTGAAGGAGCTCGTACCTGTCATGTCTTAGTACCTCTCCCAAATACGCAACTTTCCTTTTTTTGACAATATTCAAAAGTTTGCGGTTTTGACCAACCTGATATAAAATTATATTATATAAATGAAATTGTAATTATGTATTATATTTATCTCTCAGCTAATGTTATAGCTACTGTTAATTACTCTATATTATTGTGTATATGGTGTTGTTAGTTAAGGATCTGTTTAGTTTATCTACCAATGCATGTTAAGAATTACTGTCAGAGGAAAAAGCAAGTAGAGATATTTCTCTGCATACACTGACAATCTACTGACAATCAACTACAAAACAAATGGGTTGCTTACAAAGGTCTCAGTGGTCACCAATTATTTAGTTAGTCTCATCGAATATCCTAATTCAACTTGAACACTTTGTGTAATAGTAGTGTTAATTAACTGGTAAAGAGACATTATCAAAGATGATGTATGCATTTAAATTTATGCCAGGATGACGTAATTTTTCTGTTATGTAGTTTTAGGTAAGTTTGAATTTTGCTACAATCACCAATAAATATCTTGTACTTGCAGTAACTATATAAATAGAACTAAAAATGTATTAAGCACTGCAGTGTATCATAATGTTATGTACTATAATCGCAAAAAAAAATCATATATCTATCATAACAATGGTTTATGCATTCCTGTTGAAGAATAAAAAATATGTAGATTATCTTGATTTATTTATTTTATAGAAGAAGCCAGCAAATCCCAATGCCATGAATGTACGCAGAAATATAAGGGAGGTGATGGATGAGAAGAATTTGGATGCTTCAACACTTGCAGCTCAAAGACAGGAGTCAGAGAGATTGGCCAGGGTACAGGAACAACAAAGAATCATCAGAGAGGTAAAGCATGGACTAATAGAAATACATTCAAACAAACTTCATGTATGAACCATAACATTTTATTCATCAGGTACAGAGACAGATTGCTCTGAACAGACAAAATAAAATTCATCAAAAAACATTATCCTTATTACAAGGTGGATCATCAATACTGAAGAAATCTCTTCCTGGACAGAAGTTAAAGTATGTATCTTTACATTCACACTTAAATATGTCAAGCTACATCATTTTAGATGCTTTTGCATACAGATATATTTAATTAGTTTGATTTTTATTGTTTTAGCTTGCCAAATACAGTTTTAGTGAAGCTTCCGTCAGGTGAAATGAAGAAGACCACAATGAAACATGGGCAAGTGGAAGTGACCAAGATCTGTAAACCAACAACATCTGGTGCAACCATACACAAACTGGGAAAACTTGATCAGAAGACTGATAAAAAAGAGGTTAGCCAAAGATTAGAATATTTTATTGTTTTACAAAAATCTATTGGTCATTACTTGTGTCCTTTGTACTATGACCACTGAAGTTGTCTATTACCAAGCATTCCAATAGACTATTTTGTTTTATATCATTTATAACATGAGGGTGTGAGTCCTTGTTGCAGTTGACTGGCTTTTGATTGGGTTAAAATTTGTATTTATGGATGATACTGAATAGTAATTTTGTAATATTGTAAATATTAGGTGCATATTCATGCATTATTTACAATGATTATTTTGTAAAATCATTATAAATATTATGAGCTCCAATAGGAAATGATTTAATTTGCAGGTTGTGGAAATTGTTGACAGTAGCAGTGGTGAAGAATCGTCATCATCATCATCAGATTCTGATGATTGTATAATGCTGTCAGATTCCGAGGTGCCTCCTAGTCCAGAGGCAGAGGAAGATCCTAACAATTCCGGTATTTAATATTATATTCTGATTTAAATGTAACTAATTTTAAAGAATTTGAATTAATATGTTCCCTTGTTATTTGAATTAAAATTGCAAGGTTATCTAACAAGTTTATAATGTTGTTTGTGTTTACTTTATTCCAGGGCTGCATGTGAACGACGCCTACAACATACCAGATGAACAAGGTCGTGTATTGATCAATATTGGCCATCCAGAAAATGAGGAGGATATATTTTTGGCACCACAAATTGCTAGAGTTATTAAACCGCATCAGGTATTTTTTCATTATGTTGAAACAAATTTTATTTTGATGGTCATCTGATATGGTTCAAAATTAAATATTTGATAAAAACCATAATTATTAATGTGAATATTTGTTTGTTTTTTGACTCTTCATACAAGTTAATGTATTGATGACATATTGATTCAATTATTATATTGAGATAGTTTTATCTGGATTTGGTATTTTTATTATTTCAAAACACCAGTAGTAATTCTGTTATTGTTCATGCTTTTTTTAGATTGGTGGAGTGAGATTTTTGTTTGACAACATTATTGAGTCTGTTGAAAGATTTTCGACATCCACTGGTTTTGGATGCATATTGGCACATTCTATGGGTCTCGGGAAAACTCTTCAAATTGTGTGCTTCTGTGATATATTTTTGCGCCATACAAAGTCCAAAACTGTACTTTGTATCATGCCAATCAATACACTACAAAATTGGGTATGTATTCAAATTAAATTACTTTATGAACTGTTTAAGTGGTAGAAAGTTAATGGGTCGGAGTGGTCTCTATTTATAACCGTTGGTTAATACTTGGGTTAATTCTTATACTACATTTGTATTACAAAATGCAGCGTGAAAGAAAAGAGTAGGTATAATTATATTCACATTTTTTAAAAAATATTGTGTGTATTTTCATAAGGTTGCAGAGTTCAACATGTGGCTGCCACTTGATGCCTCAACTAGTCCGCTAACAGCTCATGGGGATGTAAGAGCAAGAAATTTTCCTATTTACGTACTCAATGACAGTCACAAAACTCTCCAGATGAGAGCTAAAGTTGTAAAGGTTTGTTTTTTTAATTAATTAATCCGTGATGTTATTCCACAATATTATACAAATGCTAAAGAAATAATAAAAATATTTTTACATCACTTTTTTTTTACGCTGATGTATGGTAGTGGACGCTGGGTACGGCAGAAAAAGCACGAAAGTAAGATTAAAGCAGTGGAAATGAGAGTGTTAAGAAGCATGTGTGGAGTGACTGTGTGTGATAGAGTGCGGAATACTATGGTGATGGACATGTGTGGAGTGACAGAGGATGTAGTGACCAAAATTGAGAAGGGTATGCTAAGGTGGTTTGGGCATTTGGAAAGGATGAATGATAGGAGAATGACAAAGAGGGTATATAAGGCGAGTGTGGATGTAAGGACCGGCAGGGGTCGACCGCACCGAACCTTCGAATGTCAGATATCTGACATTCTAAGTAAAGGCCAGGTCAAAAGTAACCGGAACCGGTGGGAGTGCATGAAAAGATTGATGAAGGTAGAGGAAACGAAAGTAGTGTGCCAGAATCAAGCAAAGTGGCAATCCATAGTCTCTGCCTACCCCTATGGGACAGAGGCGTGATAGTATGTATGTATGTACATTTTTTTTCAGGAATGGTCAACATGTGGTGGTGTACTAATGATAGGGTATGAGTTATACAGACTGCTCAGTATGAAAAAAGATAAAAAACCTCGTAAGAAAAAAAAGGCAGATATTGAAAAGGAAAAGGATAAAAATGAAAGCAAACCAAATGATACTGGGAATGAAGACACACAGGTACGGTGTGAAGTGGGAATTATGTTGGTTATTATAGTGTAGGATAGTTGAAATTATCTTTCGGCCCATTTAAATAAACAATCACTATCCATTGGTAGAGAAATTTAAATAATTTTCCTATTTCCGTACTCAATGACAGTCACAAATGAGAGCTGAAGTTTTAAATGTTTGTTAAAACTTATTTATTATTAGAGTATGACTTCCGCATTAAGTTCGCCTTTACATAACTATGTAAAAATTGCAACTAAATAAATAAATAATTTCGTACCATTCCAAACAGTTAATAAATTTGATGAGTCATATTTTGTGAACACGCCAAACAAATTTTATTTTATTTAGTGTATATTCGCTATCGATTTAAAGGTAGCAGATAGTATAGTTTACTGAAATCATCCATTCATCGGCTGCTAGGTTAAGTAATTAATAATTATATTACAGAGTTCTGATATCACCAACCAATCAAAAGTCCTAGATGAACTGAAATTAGATAAAGAAAGCGGCGACAATCAAGCAAAGTCAGAAGCGGACGGCAAAGATGATGTCAAGAAAGACGACAAAAAGGAAGACACACAAACTAACGAGGAAAAGAAACTTTTAGATGGTTTGTATAAATTCTTTCAACTTATGTTAAATATAACAATTTGCTGACAATGCAATATACTAAATCTACATGTGAATTTATTGCATTCGTATTTATTTGAAGGTGGTTTTTTTATAATGTGTCGAATATTTTTTCCAGAAATGTACGAAGCATTAGTCCGGCCGGGTCCCGACTTGGTGATTTGCGATGAAGGTCACAGAATAAAGAATTCACACTCCAACATATCTTATGCTTTAAAACAGATGAGGACCAAGAGAAGAGTTGTTTTGACAGGTATCAAAATCCTACCATTTACTTTTTTTTTTGTGTTGGAACCCTCGGCAAAAAAATATATTTCTATATAAAAAAACATTCGCTAGGTAAATAATAATTTATGCTGAACATTAGGTTTAAAAGTCAAACAATGTTTAATAATTGTTATTACAGGTTATCCACTACAAAATAACTTGCTGGAATATTGGTGTATGGTGGACTTTGTTCGACCTAATTATCTAGGCAGTAAAACTGAATTTTGCAACATGTTCGAGAGACCCATACAAAACGGTCAATGTATTGATTCGACGCCGCAAGATATCAGGCTCATGAGATATCGTGCGCACGTTCTTCATTCGCTCCTTTTAGGTTTTGTGCAAAGGTACTGTAAGAAATACTTAACGTATTTGTAAATCGATATAGTGAAACATTATTAATTTAGGTTTAGATTTTTTTCTTTGGCATTTAAATGCTATTTCTATGTGTATCTATTATTATTTAAACTAGCTTTTGCCCGAGGCTTCGCCCGCATTAAAGTGTTTATCCTGTATAAAAGTCATTTTATATACAAACTACATTTTCCTTGACCGAATTGTAAATCTGAACCATTTTCGAATCCACCTGAATACAAACAAAAAAATAAAGTGCTGCAGGGCGAAGCGTGGCCTTCGATAAATCATATGATAATCTTTTTGAAATTATAGTGAATCTATTATTTTTTGTCACTTTAAAACACTATATACATTATAATCTAATCCTTTTTATTAAGAACAATGTAATAATATATTTATTCTTCTGAATAGACGTTCGCACGCAGTTTTGCAATCGACGCTTCCACAAAAAGAGGAATATGTTTTGCTTGTACGTATGACTTCGCTGCAACGGAAGCTGTACGACAGATTCATGAATGAAGTAGTTCGTTCTACGTCAGTACCAAATCCGTTAAAAGCGTTTGCTATTTGTTGTAAGGTGCGTATTGTAGACATGAATTTAATAATTAATTCATTCTTTATACATGTATATTTTGCTCAAAATAGTTTTATTACTATAGAGAAACGATTGACAAAATGTATTGCTTACTAATTTTAGATATGGAATCATCCAGATGTGTTATACAATTTCCTTAAGAAACGTAGCGAAGCAAATGCGGCTATTGAGGAAGATTTGGATTTAGAAGAGTTGAGAGGTGTGACAAAGGCAGGTCGTGCGAGAAACAATAAGGCACAACCAAGGCGGCCCACTAAACCACGGGTATGTTAAAGGAAATTATTGGGCGTCATTCTTATAGTTAAATTTGAAATAGAATTAGTTACAATGTTTTTTATCTTCAGGGTGCATCCAAAAAACCGGCAGCAACAATACCTCCCAATACAACGGGAGCAGTAGTGCCGCGCCAAGATTCAGGGCCATACAGTAATGTACCATATCCCCCAAACGGGCCCTACGGTCCCGTGCCTAACACTTACAGGCCTGAGCAACAGACAGGGCCGTTTCCTCCATACCCAAACTACCAAAATTCTGGGCCTGGGTACTATCCTCCGAATCAAGGATACAATCAAAACTATGACAACAATTATTACCAGCAGCAACCACCATATAGTAACAACTTCCCAAATCAGTATCCACCTAACAACGCAGAATGTGGGCAGGGTTACAACCAAAACTATTGGGGCAATGGTAACTTTTTTGGAAATGGAGGTTATTATAATAATCCACAATATCAAAACAACCAACCACCACATGATTATAGAGGTAATCCTCCAGCAGATTATAACAATTCTCAACATTTTCCACCTAATTACAATCAAACATCAAATGAACAGCCTTATCCTAGCAATGCTATGCAGCCATACACAAATAATGCTGAAGGTTATGTAAATCCTCAGAGACCGCCTTACCAAGCTTATAATCAAGCTGGATACCAAGAATATAATCAAAATGCACCACAGGGTCCGTATCCTAGCACTAATTCAAATTCTCATGAATATCCAGGCCAACAATATCCACCCTATGCTGGAAATACACCAGGATATGGTTCCAACCCAACACAATTTAATCAATATGAAAATCATTCTTCCAATTTTGCCAGTTATCCTAATAATTTACCACCTAATCAAGCTTCCGATACAAATTTGCCAAATCAGCAAGTGAAAACTGAGCCAAATGTTGCACCTGATTATAACGAAATAAAAATTGAACCAAATTCAGTACAAAATTCGTCTGCCACAAATTACCCTGCATTTGGGTATCAGCCAAATTCACAAACGTTTCCACAAGATCAAACAGGGAACAATAGCAATACCAACTTTCCCTATCAAAACTTTTCACAACTTGAGACTAAAACGCCTTTGGGTAGTGCTAGCTCTGGTAGCCCCGTGACATCATGGCCTATAACAGAGATCAAGACTGAAGTGGACAAATTTAAAGCAGAAGAGATTAAAGCAGAGGTAAAATCTGAATCCGATGGAGAAGTGAAAATTGAAGACTTAGATACTAAGAAAATTGTGAAAGATGAAACAAAGAAAATCTCTACAAACGAGCTCAAAGCTATTAAAGATATTGAACCTGAAGCTACGAAACAAAAAGAAACAGAAGGAAAGACGGAAGGTCCTAAAAGCGGCAAGTCTGAATCTGAAGAAGAAATGCCTAAAAGAGGTAGACCAAAAGGAAAGGCGCGGGATGGCAAGAAAACTGAAAAACCTAAAGCTAAAAGTAAAGGTAAGGCTAAAGGAAGAAAAGATAGGAAGACTTCAAAGGATAAGAATAATGAGGAATCTGAATCTGAAGATAGTGAAAAAGAGGAGAAAAGGAATAGGGAAGAAGAGTTAGCGATGGTAAAGAAAGCAGAAGAAGTTACTTATGATTGGGCAGCTGAGCTTTTAAAAGATTATATTCCTGGGATAATTGAAAACTCTGCTAAAATGGAGTTATTCTATTATATACTGAATGAAAGTATTAAATTAGGAGACAGACTGCTTCTGTTCAGTCAAAGTCTTTTTACTTTAAATCTCATTGAGGATTTTTTGGAGAGAAATTACATTCCAGGCACTAATTGCTTATGGGAAAGGAACACAAATTATTACAGTAAGCAATATATTATATTATTGAACTTTAATATTTATAATAATTTTATAAAACCGCATCAATAACACCTAAAAACTTTATAGGATTGGATGGATCTACCCACGCTTTGGAACGCGAAAAGTTGATAAACGAATTCAATACAAATCCACACATATATTTGTTCCTTGTCTCTACTCGAGCTGGATCACTGGGCATTAATTTGGTCGGAGCGAACAGGGTAATAGTGTTTGATGCCAGTTGGAACCCATGTCATGATACCCAAGCTGTATGTCGAGTTTACAGGTACTTAATAATTATAATTGATTTCGAGTTTGATACATAGTAGAATACTTTCATGTTTTATGTTAAGCAATTGAGTCATCTCATCATGAGAAATAATCGCTTATTAGGCCTGAGGCGTAGTCCTTGATTATAACAAAGTGTTTACAGCAAATTACTTGACTGTTTAACAACTGTAAATACATATTTTTGCCTACCAGTATATTTTTTTTGTAATTGATGGTAATTATGATATAATTAATGATGGTAATTATGAGATAATTAAAAAAAGAAAATACTTTTACAACAATATATTAGTCTTTTATTTTTAATGGTAAGACCAAAATACCATAGATTTGACAATGGGCTAACAATTTATTAATATTCTTTCAGGTATGGCCAGAAAAAGCCCTGTTTTGTGTATCGTTTTGTAATGGATTGCTGTTTAGAAAAGAAGATATACGACCGTCAAATAAACAAACAAGGAATGGCGGATCGAGTCGTTGATGAATGCAACCCGGATGCGGTGCTGTCTATGAAAGAGATCACGAATCTATGTTTTGACAACGATGAGAAGGTAATGAGACAGTGAAAAATCTTTTCAATATCTCAGCCTATGTCTGCATTTTTTATAAAGGAATAGGCCACAAAAAGACTGCCAAGGGGCATTGAGGACCCAATATTTAATTATGGCATATTATAGTTGGGAAAATTAAGGAGAGCCTATATGGCACTTCACGGAATAGTATGTGTAGGGAAGGGAACAAAAAATCAGTTCCTCCAAAAGATCGATTCTTGAGTGGTGTCGATTTTATTAAGGGAGTTGATTACCCATTTTCATCAGAGTTAAAATGTTATTAAACCATAATACAATCAGTAGATCTTTCTATTATGGTACTTGCTATTTTTAGTCATTAATTTTTTTCTCCAATAAATTTTCACAATTATAGTACTAACTATTGTTTGCAGTTCTTAAAATATTTCTTTTTGGTTTTTAGGAATCGGAAGCGAAAGATTTGTCTGAGCACAAAGATAAATACATCGATGTTGTTATGCAAGGTATTATAAGTGGACATGGTAAATTGCTAAGCAAAGAACCATTCCAACACGAATCCCTGTTGGTTGATAGGAAGGAGAAAAAATTATCAAGCGCTGAGAAAAGACTTGCACAAAGAGGGTATGTACAGTCAGCAGCAGATATATAGGAGCGCGTTATATTGTACTCAAACAATTCTACACTACTAAGATAACCAAAATCATCTATACAACAGTATTCAAAATATTGTTAGCATCCTATGTATCAGAATAATCAAAACTCTAGTTGTCAAATATTTCTGAACAAATATGTCTTCACAATTAACTGATCACCTGAAGTAATCAAATGTAACTAAGCACACAAGGTATTGAAAAAATGTATTGTTATCAACCAACATTGATATTTAATACGTCGCCGCACCCATATCTTGCAGAGTTTATTTCCGTACATTCAAGTGAAAGATGTATATCCTCTTGCCATATCACACACAGATTTCAATCCTGGCCAACTTGGTATGATTTTGTGAATCGAAAAACTTAATCACAAATTGCGATAATAGTATAGAGATTTTAACCAAAGACATCTCGATTTCCAATCTTAGTATGCTGCCACTAGTTATGATTCGTTTATACGTGGCTTTTTAAAATAAACAACATAGCCGAATATATTTTGCAATAACTGGTTATCTATACTAATATTATAAAGAGGAAAGATTTGATTGATTGTTTGTTTGTTTGCATTGAATAGGCTCCGAAACTACTGGACCGATTTTAAAAAATCTTTCACCGAAGAGTTTCTAGGATAAAAGTCCTGCTATATATTTTCCATTTCACAAATTTCCGCGTTTATATTAGTTAAGAATAAGAAGTAATATAATAAGTTTCACAGTTCTCTCCACGCGGATCTGTGGGATAATTTATACTATAAATGTCCTTCATAGTGAGAAGACTTAAGAGGACAAAAACCTTCGAGTTAGTGTAGTGAACATTTAATGCAATATAGTGCAGTGAGTGCTAGTTAAAAAGAACACGCGAACAATGTGTCTTCCCCTTAATAGAGACAATAAGAAAAGTGTTATTGGACATAATCTTAGTCATAGTCTCATTAGAAGTTTAGGTTAAATTCGAATAACTTATTAGTCATAAGGCTAGATTGTTATTGAAATGATGTATTGCACCATGTAGTACACCATAAAAAAAAAAAAAAAAAAAAAAAAAAAAACTATGAAGGAAATATTACCTTCAACCATTCTATTCTGCACAGTTTCATAAAAAATCGATCCAAAAGACACGTTACTGACGACATGCAAGAAATGAAGGAGTTAGACGAGAGGAATTTTGCACTTCTTGACATTATACTTATTTTACACCAATTAAGTCAATGCCTCTTGGTGCATCGGCTTGTTTATATGTCAACTAGTTTCAGTTTGCTTGGATATATTTAACAATTTGTGTACTCAGATATAATTCAAACATTGGATGCTCCCATCATTTAGGACATTTTGGTTGCATAGATGATTAAGGTCACGTTAAATGTGTAGCACTATATGAACCCCTGAATTGCTTAGCTTCTTTTGATGCTGAGTGTACCTCCCATTAATTATATATTATTTTCCTGGTACCCTTATTAATAAATATTTTATTATATTACTTTTACATTTTCAACTGTTTTTCTCTCACTGCTTGGTTTAGGGCCAAAGGTCTCATTCCCATAGTAACATTTTTTCATTCTTTCTAGTCCATTTGATAAGTGCAAATGAAATTCTTGTTGTTTCTACTTTTGCCATATTGCTCGTTTTTCGTCTCAAGGATTCTGTATATCAGTAGTTCCGAAAGTTAACTGAATAGCGACCCACCTAACAAAAACTACCAAGTGCTGGACTTACCACTTGGCTCTCATGAAAACAATAGATAAATCACTTTAATGCTTAATTAGATACAGCGATGGGAGTTCTGTTTCAATGAGAATTTTCTTTTATCGTCCATCAATTGCCCTCCAGGTGTTGGCCCGGTCGTTCAATGTTTTTCCTACTTTTCAGGGCCCACCCAATAGTCCCTTCTCGAGCCACCAGTGGGTCACCCATAGTTTGGGAAATGCTGCTCTTTATTTGGCATTGTCTAATCTAAAATAGATTATTATCCGCCAGTGAGGATAATAAATATTGTAGCTTAGGTATAGGTAACCTACCAGTCTTTCACTAGGCACCTAAAGGATGGTAAAGAAGAAAAAATGAAACCCCAAGCTCAGAGTCATGGATCGGTCGTCACATTTTTATCCTTGGTTTCTTTAATTAACCTACAACTGACTGCCTCGGTGGTGTAGTTGTATTACGGTATGAATGCAATGCTGACGTCTCGGATTCGATTCCCGGGTCAGGTACAGTGTGGTATTGCATTTTTCTATTCAGTACCAGCCCGGAGTCTGGAATTTGTGCCTGAAATGGCGATAGGCTCGCACCCTATCACATCATGGGACGGAATACGCACGGCGAAAAGTGGGTGAACTAGTTGCGCCTCTGCCTACCCCTTCGAGGATAAAAGTCGTGGGTGTCTTCCTTAATTATGTGTATTGTGTATATTATTGTATATATATTGACTGCCTCGGTGGCGTAGTTGTATTGCGTACGCATTACGAGTACGATTTGCGCGCTGAGGTCCTGGGTTCGAATCCCGGGTCGAGCCAAAAATATTGTGACTGGGTTTTTCCATCTTAAAAATTACTCAGTCGCAACTCGGAGTCAGGAAGTTGGCGGTGTGATACCCCCGTGCCTCGGCAAGCACGTAAAGCCGTTGGTCCTGCGCCTGATCTCTCTCCGGTCATGTTGGATTGCCGTCTCACCGGACTATGAGAGTGAAGGAATAGCGAGTGCACCTGTGTATTGCGCACACACTTGTGCGCTATAATATCTCCTGCGTACCTGGCTGATCTCCGTTGAGATCGGCCGCCGTGGCTGAAACTGGCTAGGAGGATTACATTGTGTATATGGTGTTGTGCGAATAAATGTTTTGTATTTGTATTTGTAATTAATATTGAACAAATTGTTGATAGTTACGAGCTAGAGAAGAAGGCGGCGCTGGCTCCGAAGCCGACGACGGCGTACCGCACGGTGCGCGCGGCGGACGGCTCGCTCGTGCAGCGCCCCGTCGCCTCCGTGCGGCCCATGCAGCACGGCGCGCGCTGGATCCCCGCCGACGTGTGGCGCCGCCAGGGCATGACCGCGCAGGAGATGACGCTGCCGTTGGGTGTGTACAGTCAGCAGCATAAGTATCTGAACAAAATCTAAATTGCAAATCGCCTATATACGCGTTGAGATAAAGTGAAATAATTGTTTTTTTCGTTTGAAGTAAAGTAAATCTCTTTTATTTTAGTTTTGTGAAGACAAAAAAAAGATTTGTATGAATACAAAAGTATGTAGGCAATTTGAAATTTTGAATTTGTTCAGCTACTTATGCTGCTGACTGTACCTCGACTCATTACCGCCAGGCGCCAACGTAGACTCGTGTCACGTGTGTAGTCGACGATCTCATTATGTGATTCACAGGGGCGTTAAACTTTGATACAGCTGTAAAACCTGTCTCGCGAAGCTTTTTGAGGTTGATACTAGTGTATATATTTTATATATCAGTAACATTTCTGTGCTCTGCAGTGTCACCTAGGTCTCGATAAACGCTTAGACTCAGGCTTTTCTTTAAATATGTCATCGGACAACTTTGTCACGAACCTAGGGTCGTTGTGTTGGCGAAGTTAGCATCCATTTTTCTTGTTTAATCTGTCCAAAAAAGTTTTATAACAGGCAATTTAATGCAACCAGTTGCAAAGAAGGAAATGATATGTTCAATATTAGTATAAAACTATTCTCAAATTTAACCTTTTTCAGATGTTGTTATACCTACCAACTCAGCGGAAAAGACAAATATTGTACTGAAAGCAGGCCAACGTGTTATGGTGTTGAAGTCGCCAAAAGGAATATACATGCAATTGGAATCAGGCAAAATTATTGCTATTAAAACTTCGTTCAAGGGACTAGGACAAAAGGGAGCAGAGAATAAAGATGGAAATCCGATTGGGAAAAAAGGTTTGTATTTTTTGTGTTAAATTTTGTGTATATTAAACACAAATAAATAAGCGTATAATGAATGAAAACATTGCAGTTTTAGGTAATCGACCATCGGTAAATATACCGGGATCATTGAAGAATAATTCAGCTATAACAATAACATCTAAAAGCGGCCCACGGCCTGGTTTCCATAGAGTAATAAGGCCATCAATGATGGGTCAAAATAAAATAGCAAGACCTATGATCCCAGGGCAAAAGATTGCAGAAATACGAAATAGATTGGGCGAGATGAGGTCATATTCTTCTATGCGTCCAAGATCACCTTTAGTTCAAGGCAGACTGATGAGGCCTAATTTACCAGGTTCTGTGAGCATTACGAAAATACCCAGAGAAACAAAAAAATCGGACACTGATAACAGTGACTCTAATACTATAAACAAAATGGAAGTTGACTCAGAAGAAGAAACCCAAGTTCTGGATAGTGATGAAGAAGACGAGGACAAGAAAGATGAACCTAAAACAATTCCACAAGATAATACGAAAGCAGATAGTAACAATGATAGCACAAAATCAAACGAACCTAGTAAAACAAGCAAGGCTAATGATATAAATACACACTCAGAACCTATTGTTTTAACCACCGATGAAAAGCTACCCCCAGAAGAGGTTTTAGAAAAGAAATCCATTGAAGACAGAAACGAAAATTCCTCAGAATCGTCAAGAAATCTAGAAACTTTTAAACTTGAGTGTTCAGACTCCACTCGAGTTATGGAACAAACGGAAAGAAAAATAAACTTACTTAAAAATTATAGACATCAACGTCAGGGAAGTCGATCTACGACGGAATCTAGTCTGAGTCAATTAGAAAAAACAGCTAGTGCTTTAAATAAAGAAGGACTACCAGATTTCCGTAAGAATTTAGACGATATAACACAGTCTTATTCTCCTAACAATGAAGATAGATCTGGAGGTAAAACTAAAAAGAAGAAGTCTCCTACCAAAATAGATGGACCTAATGAATCTCAAAGTAACGATAGACAACCGATGCCTAGTTCTGGTATGTCGCATAGCGTGTCTAATCTCTTGGGATCGGGCAATAGTCAGCAGAAAAGTAAAAAGAATGATGCTATGTGTTTGAATACAGCACCAGTCGCTCCTTTAGAAAGTTCAGTATCACATCCTAGGCTTATGAGTCGTCCAGGGACGTCTGCAATATCTCATGATCCTTCGTTGCCACATTCTCTCGTGCAAAATAAGTCGCCTGCTATGCCCTTGAATATGACACACGGAGGCGTCATGAGCATGGGGGCCTCACCAACGATAGGTGTTGTAGATATGGCCAAATCACCGAACCAAAATATATCACATCCTTCAAATCCAATGGGACAACCGAGTCAGGCATATCATCCTGGAACACCTGCGCCCGAGGCACCATATGGTCAATATCCAGGTAAATCTATACATAATATAATAAAACCGTACATTTTCCGTGTCTGTGGATTAAATACTAAAAAAAAACTATTTTAGGTGAGGAATAGGTAACACAACGTAAAATAATAACTTTTGAAACTTTTGTCTGTTTGCCGAAATGTTATTAGATGTAATTAATTTTAGAATAATAGAAAAAATATTAAGCTTTGTTTTGTGTAACATACAAGGTAATTCGGAGACAGATCGACTCTCGGTAGAGGCGGGCCACACGCGTCACGTGTTTTCTGTGTTACGGGGAGGTGTATGAAAAGGGCTATAAATGAAAAATAAAAAGACATTTATTTAGTTTTTAATTACATAAACTGCTCCACAACACCCACCATGTTAATTAAGCGATAATATTGTCTCGGAATGCTGTAGTGAATATATTTTTATATACAGGTTATGGTATGGGTTACGGCGCGTATCCAAGTCCAGCCTATTATGGCGGGTACGGTGGTGGCGCAGGTTACTACCCTGCGTACGGCGCGACTGCCGGTCCGGCAGCGGCAGGCGCGGGCATGGGGGGCGCGGCCGCCCCACTCCCCGCGCCGCACCCTGCGCCGCACGCCGCGCCGCACGCCGCGCCTCACCCCGCGCCGCACCCCGCACACGCTCCCGCGCCCGCGCCGCCGTACGTACATCCGGCCGCGCCCGCCGTGTATCCGCCCGAATACTTACGTCCGAATCCTCAGTGGTAAACATCGCTAAACAGAAACGGTCTGATGCGTCAAACTAGATGCTATACTTATTGGAACTGGAGTGACCGTGTGCCCGGCGGCGAGTCTCCCCGCGAGTGAAAGTGTTGCTTGCCGAATGGAAAACTGCCTGTATTGTGTTTGACTGTGTAAGATAATATTTGTCTGTCAATATTTGTCCACATATAACATTTTTGATTAAACAATTTTTATGGGATATCTTTCTCTAGAAAGCATATGTATTAGATTATTGTTACAACCTGAATGCTGTTAAGAGAGTACCGTGGCATAGATTTTTTCAACTGTTAAAGGAAAGCGCCATAATTCCAACAGTTACGATTGCTCTGATCCTAAAGCCGTGCTTAGACTAGCGAGTTCTCGCAGCAATATATTGCGCGAAACTTCCAGATGCGTTTACACTAACGGAAATATTTTAGTAATTCTATACACTTGCAGCTTGCCGCAAGTCTTGCAAGATTCAAAATTGGCAGATGTCAGGTTGCCGTGATTTTTATACGGTAATAATCGCTTTTGGAAGATAACTTCTGCAAGTTATCTTGTTAATCTAAGCTCCGCTTTAGATTGAACTTGGCCGCTGAAAGTAGAATCTTTTAAACATAATAATATTTACTACTGCTATGTTGACATAGCTTGAAAGACACCATTTTCATAATTTAATGCGTGTTATTCAATTGCACCGAAATTCAAAACTGATATTGATCTCCGTGATATTTTTTGAGTACTTACTATGAAAATTGATGTAAAATAAGACAGTGTGTGTGATTAGCAGATGGTCGAATATTCAATTATTGATTGGAATGTTACTGTGCAGAAACGTAAATTATAATAGGAAATTAATGTAGGGATAAATTTTAAGTACATAACTGGATTCACTAGCGCGGATGTTTGGATGTCAGTAAGTCTACTGTGGCTATGGATTGATCAATGGATGTGATATGCTACTAACTAGTGTAAGCGAAATATAGTCTGTACGAAGTATTTATCAATTGTAATTTTAGATAGGTTCCCATAGTGAAGTATTCTACTGTAGAGTCTCCTCATTTAATCCACTGTCCCGTGACACATTTTTACATAATAGTTATGTAAGCATACAAAGTTTCCAACTCTGAAAGCATTGTTTTAAAATTTCAATTTCTTGTATAGCAATGGCAACCAAACCAAACATTACTTCTTGAGAGGACCACCAGCTAAGAGTACACGGATTCGTAAATTTATTTCAAAATGTCTACTTCTTTTATCAAAGTTGAAATCATTTTATTAAATAATATGTAGTTCAATTAGTCGGTAGGCGAGATTCGGTCACCATAAAAAAATAAAACCTGTGCTGGTTAAAATAAAATGTCTGCAAAATGATAAGTTTATTGCATTAGTATCAGTTCAGGCTGGATTAGGAGATTAATTCTTACGAATTGGACATTTATGTAAGAGATATTTGCGACATAAAATCGGTGTCGCATAAAAACCAAGTTTTCTATGTTATGCGCAACTTGTAGGAGACATTTGTCTGTTCTCAATATACGACATGCAATGTTAGGCGCATGCGATATTCATATGTCCTAATTACTTTCGTATGATTTTGTACAGCAATAATATTTCCAACATGTTACGTCTATTAGACATTTTAAATGACTACTACATAAGAGTTACGCAAGCATTATATTGGAAGAAATGTGTCTCAGGTGTAAGAAGACATTGCGCCCACACCGCGTTGTAGTGGCATTAGGGCAGGAGGTGGCTACTGCTATATAAGATTACATTTTAAGTGCTGCATTGAATTAGAGGCAGTGCCATCTGAAATTTAAAAGTAGTACTTTCAGAATTAGCTCCGCTACACATTTAGATTACTATTTATATTATCTGCCTAAGTTTTTTTGAGCAACCTATAAATTTGTTATGTATGGAACTTTGGTTTCCAATTTTTTTTTACACACGTGTGATAATGTTTTCAAAATGAATTAGTTTGATTCTGTATTGTATTGTCTGTCAATTTCTATTTTTTCTTTGGTGTGTTTTACAGTCGCTCTGTGTTGTGTTCATCGCATTGCAAGTTTCCATTGATGATACCGGATCTAAGCGTCGCATCGTATGCCATAACATATTTTTATAATCATTTACGTCTTTGCATATTTCATAATCACGTAATTGGTTGCTGTACTGTCGACAGTTATAAATAATCTTACATGGTCCCATTATTGTTGGGACATAATGTGAAACGATTTACTTCATTTCGACGTATATTATCACAATGTTTGTCCTTTCTAGCAGTATTATTTCTTCCTTCGATAGTGATAACAGATTTTAATTGTAACAAAATATTTAGAATAAGATTTAGGTATGTATAAAATTGCCTAAAGCAATTGAAAATACTTTGTTAAGAATGTATCCACTAGCTAGCAGCGCCTGTACATGATTTACTAACGTTGTAGTGCAATATTCTTCCGACCTGTACATAATAACACGTGAAAACGAATATTTCAACAAAATAAGACGGATTTATATACTGTGGAATAATAATAAAAATATGTTGGTTTAGCAAGGAATTGAACGTTATTAATGACAACGGTTGATATGAAATCTATTTTTTTTTATAAATTAAATATTTAAGATTGTAAATTCGTCTTATTAACAATAATTCTGATACGGTTAGTGGTCGCATGTCTTAACTAATGCAAGACTTGATATTTTTTTGCTGTCTTAGTTTTAATAATACGATATTGATTATCAATGTTCACACCAGATGAAAAGTAGAAATGATGCCTATGATTTTTAATTACATACTTCTATATATTAATAGCCCTGTGTACAAAAACGGTAAAACATTGTCCGAAGTGATATATATATGAAATATTGCATTTTAAATTGGTCAAATAGTACTGTACTGACGATATCTAATAAAGAAACCAGTAAGCGGTATTTTTTTGTTTTATTTAGTTTCGTTTTAATTACACAATTGACTACAGCTATTGAGTATGAAAATGAAGAAACTACATTTTTTTTATAACTAAGTATTGCACGCTATAATCGACGTTGTAATAAGTTTATTGTAAATGATAAAATAAAGTTTTTTTATCGATGGCTGCCTGCCGTCTGTCGTTTATTTACTGCGCTATATTCTTTTATAGTAATATTGAAGTAATTAGGACCACTACATTCGACCCTATTACGATCTCAGTTTGTTTTAAAATTATTAAACATTCATAGTGGTTAATGCATTTTTATTCTACAAGATGTATATTAATGCCGTCTGTGGTTTATTTACTGCGCTATATTCTTTTATAGTAATATTGAAGTAATTAGGACCACTGCATTCGGTCATATTACGATCCCAGTTTGTTTTAAAATTATTATATATTCATAGTGGTTAATGCATTTTTATTCTACAAGATGTATATTAATGCCGTCTGTGGTTTATTTACTGCGCTATATTCTTTTATAGTAATATTGAAGTAATTAGGACCACTGCATTCTGTCATATTACGATCCCAGTTTGTTTTAAAATTATTATATATTCATAGTGGTTAATGCATTTTTTTCTACAAGATGCTATTTAATATAGTATCATATTTTTTTGCGTAGTTACAGTATGCATAATAATCACAGAGGCATTAATTACGCCGAGAAAAACTACGCACTAAGATTAAATCGGTCACGATGCATTTGATTATTATCTACAGCGTTCATTAGAGCTTCTGGGTTTTACCGTGTTGTGTGTAACTATGGCATATAAATATATTGTAACTAATAGGTAATGATGCCTAGGAAGAAAACAACACATTAGCCTGATATCAAATAAAAAGACATGCAGTTATGGGAACAGTCAGTTTAGTAGATAGATTTTTAAACATTTTGGACTTCTCATATTGGTTTTTATCGCCTTGTATTTGTTTATATTACTAAACGTCGAATATGTCTAATTAATACTTAAGACCTTATTCATAAACAGTTTATAAACCTGTTTTAGTTATCGAATGTTTTGTCTTCTTCCCTCAAACTCAATTCAAAATTCGTTCGAAGAAGACAAAACATTTGATAACTAAAATAGGTTTATAAACTTTTTATGAATAAGGCCGTAAGTATATAAAAATAAAATTATGTTCCTACTTCCTAGTTCTTACGTATTTTTATACAAGCTTTTATTTAAGTCGCAATGTATTTATGCATGTATGTAACTATGTTTGTTCGGGTGGAATCTTGCAAGTCAATTTTGAAGCAGTTAGGTATCCTTAACCGATTGTGTTGAAATTTTGCATACACGTTCAGTTTGGGTGACAATGCATTGTTAGCTAAGTGATGTCATTCTGAATCCAATATGGCGGACGGCCCAAGATGATTCAACGAGTTATTTATTGTGCACGTCCATAATATGGGTATCAAATGAAAGGGTTTACTGAGAAGAATCAATAAAATAAAATGACCTCTCTAAATCCAATACGGCGGACGACCCAAGATAGCGGACTAGTTATTTTTTATACACTCCTGTAATATGGGTATTAAATGAAAGGGCTTATCTACTGAGAATAATTCGAAAAATAAAAGAATAAAATGTAAAAATAATTATTTAAAAGCTCTAAAAAGAAAAAAATAACTTTAAATTGAATCAAACTTTGTTTAATAGGTATTATCTATACTAATATTATAAAGCTGAAGAGTTTGTTTGTTTGAACGCGCTAATCTCAGGAACTACTGGACCGATTTTGAAAATTCTTTCACTAATGGGAAGCTACATTACTCCTGAGTGCTATAGGCTACTTTTATCCCGGAAAAACTTTTGCACGCGGGCGGAGCCGCGCGCAATGCTAGTGTAGAGATAAAAGCTTGTCGCGAGATTTACTTTTGTCAAGATCAAATTGCATAATTATTGTATTATAATCTACACAAGTAAATCTCGCGACAAGCTTTTATCTCTACATAGTATTAAACAAAGTTTGATTTAATTTAAAGTTATTTTTTTTCTTTTTAGAGCATTTAAATAAAAGCTTGTTTTTAATAAAAAAAAATATTTAACAAAGAATTTATGTTTAAACACTGTAACGGGATAGGTACGTAGGTATATAGTTAAGTATTAAAGTTTTACGCACGGTTTTATGATAAAGCTTTAAATCTATGTTCAGTATTTTATTTAAGTTTTTTTTGTTACAGTATTTTATTTCACTTGCAACGGGCCTACTTACGAGTTGGTGTGTGTGCTGGTTTTTCGTTTAAATTTTCATAGGTTATGTTGTGGTGATAAGCTATTAGGCTTACCGCTTAAGCGACATTTTTTTGCAATAAGTGAAGTGTAATATATATTTAGAATCAAAAAAAGGTACTGATTCTAAATATATTTATAACACTACTTATCCCAAAAAAATGTCGCTTAAGCCAAATAGCCTTTCACCCCTCGAATATATTTTCCAGGGATAAAAAGTAGCCTATGTTAATCGCTGATAATGTATAGGTATATTGGTGAAAGACTTTGTAAAATCGGTTTAATAGTTTTTTAAATTTATCCATTACATGTAAAAAGGGGGTGGGCCTATTGGCATTTAATAATAATAATAATAATAATAATAATCTTTATTTACAGACAACACAGGTCCATAGTTTACAAATACTAATACAATACGTCCAATAACAACATATTGTAGCGTACAAAAAAAAATAGGTCATTAATTAGTCACAACAATATTAAGTGGCGAGCTCAAGCCACCGTTTATACATTGGTGACGACCAGGACATGTCCGACAGGGCGGCTACAATCGCATTGCTGGAAGTACGGACTCGGTCCATAAATGATGCTACCCTTTGCCTTACAATAGCCTCAAACGTACTCACTCTAGCACTGAATAACATACCCGAGGCACTACAAAATCGATCCAGGCTCATTAGCTGCCTAAACGCATTGTTATATAGCACTCTTATATTATTATGAGACTTTTTTGTGTAGTTCGTCCACAGTTGACAAGTATATAAATTTTGACAAAACGTTTTAAATAGCGTCACTTTAACGTCTTCCGTACAACCCTGAAATTTTCTCACAAGCATATTGCTTACAACTGACAGCGCTCTGCGTTGCCGTTCCATGTCCCGGTCATCCTTACGATCGCTAGTCAGTATGTGGCCAAGGTATTTGAAATTATCCACCAATCCAACGGGCTGTCCTCCAATATGTAGGGGGCTTATTGCGTCCGGGCCCTTTCCCGACCTGAAAACCATTAATTCAGTTTTTTTAACATTATATGTCAACCCGTGTGCTGATGTATAATCTTCACAGATTTTAACAAGTCTTTTTAAACCTTTCATTGACCTTTCATTTACCGGGCACATTTTCAGACTCCGGGCTGATACTGAGTAGAAAAACCCAATATCACCAAACCCGACCCGTGAATCGAACCCGAGACCTCAGCACTGCAGTCGTGCCGTATTATAACTATGCCACCGAAGCAGTCTATTAGTTTAGATCAACGGTCGGTAACCCGCGGGCCGTGACCCCATTCTTTGCAGCCCGAGTCTGTTTTGGGGTCGTAAGACCGGTAACCGTCCAGGCGCCGTGTCCCCCCCCCCCCCCCCTCGTTAAGACGTAGTTATTATTATCATTAACAACAATAGCGGCCCGCCTTTACTTCATTTTGGCACTATTTGGCCCTTCCATGCCAAAAGTTTGCCGACCGCTGGTATAGTATATAACATCATAACAGTAATCAATTAAAGCCACGTTATACAAAATATATATGTATACTTATTAGTAAACTGAGTATTTAAAAATTGGCTTCAATACATATGCAGGTTGCAATCAAATATGAAAAATTCACGTTTTTGGAAATAATGTTGAGCAGAAATGAAAGGAGAGTGATGATAGACTATAGAGGGATTTAGGTTAATCGTCAACTTTAACCTAAGTCATTTATCATGAATATACGGTAGATAGATCGCGTCGCAGGAAGACGAGCCGCCAGATTTTTTTTCTCTTACAATATTCACGGGAGGTAACGCGAATGCGATAATAGGCCTCATAGTATCAGTATCTGCCACAACTGAGCTTGTTTTTGTTAGCTACAGCTGTTAAGGATTATTTTTAACACGCTTTTATTAGAATCATACGTATGTATGTAACGGAAACTTTGAACACGATTTTAACCCCCTTCAAAACGCCGGATTAAATCGAAATTTGGCACACTTATCAAGGACGATGACAATTCAATATTTTAAACTAAAACACGGTTTTATAGAAAATCCAACTAAAAAATGAATAAATAATATTTTATTTATTTTTAGTGACATCTGTTGGACTATAGTAGAATTATAACTAAACTGGCTCTTATGTGTAAAAAAATCCTACTTGTCATGAGATGGTGCTCTCGTTTATTTTTAGTGACATCTGTTGGACAATAGTAGAACAGAACTAAAAAATAAATAACAGTTTAAAAAATCTAAACAACACGCTTTATAGAAAATCCAATTAAAAAATAGAAAATAACTTTTAATAAATTGGAATTAAGAATAGTGTAAATAAGAAAAAAATGTACTTTATTGTAAAAAAAAAGCGTGGGGTGCATGTTGTCAATAGTTGTAAATATTTTATTGACAGTTAATATGAGTAGAAGGATTATCATTTTGATTATATCAAAATAATTTTTTTTCTAATTTACACTATTCTTAATTCAAATTTATTAAAATTGATTTTTATTTTTTAGTTGGATTTTCTATAAAGCGTGTTTTTTAGTTTTTTTAAACTATTATTTATTACTATGAGACTTTATACGCGAGAGGGGTCGAATGCTTTAAATATTTCCGTATTAAAATTCGCACGTTAGACGTTTTCTGTTTGACTACCCCCAAAATGTAGCTGCCGGCTGCCCCAAGCCAGAGCCTAGTCAGCCTTAGGGAAAGTCTACCAGATTGCCACTGCCTATTCATGAGTGTTTTGGATAAGTTTCAATGAGGCAACAAGTAGGTATACCCAATGATGTTATATACAAAATGTAGGAAGGAGGTACCTAATCCAGGTCATTAACGAATATAGGTAGGTATATTTTTAATGTATTCTTGAATGAATTTTATAAGGTAACAACTTTCGCATTCAACATTAATCTGCTTATATAGTTATAATTCTTTAGACAGCTGGAACGAACAAACTTGTTAAGCAATCAGAAATCAAAATAATAAAGTAGTTAATGGTTTCAAATAGGCTTTTTTTACTAACAATTACTACATCTAAAGTTGCAACTGCATTTAAACTTCGTAATTTTATATTGGAATCATTGAATCAAGCGGTGACTTACTTTCCGAGATTCGATATGCACTTTTTGCATACTAACGATGCTTCCTATTTTTTACGCACTTTCATGAAAATATATTCGACAATAGTAATTAGCAGTTTAACAATCCGAAGACGTCATTTCATGCATGAATTATTCTGTAAATTATGATGTGGCCACGATTAGACTTATCTAACTTGTGTAAAACAAAACGACGGGAATTCAACTACTTAGAATTATATATTATGCCGCGGTGGATTGGCTGTGTTATATAAAATGCGAGCATGACCGCCATTCGCTTCCATTATTATGACGGTAGGAAGGCGCGAACGCAGTGCTGCCGCCCGGGAAATTGAAATTTAAACGAACAAATAAAAACATTGTGCTGTGCCGTTGGTTATACGGTGTTGTGGAGTAAATTATCAAAATGTGGCATCAATTATTTCTGTTTGTGGTAAGTGCTGAAAAAATGTCTTCTATTCTATTGAAAATCTGATAATTAAGTTTTACGTAGGTATTATTATTTTTTATAATGAGACGAAAAAATAACAGACTTTTGAAGAATCTAATGCTTAAGTAGTTGTTATTTTCAAGTGTTTAAAATTAATAACTACTTTGATAAAATTCGTTTCGATTGTAAGTACAAAGGGGACATAATATTTATATACAGTCACCTAAATGATGATCCAAGCAAGTATTATTCTATATTCTGTGGTTTATTCTGAAAAAATGAGTTAAGTAGTGCAAAATATAGGTACTTTATTTATAAATCATTTATTATATCCACCTAGATCAGATCAATAACCGAATTTTGGCAGAAATAAGGGCATTTCTATTCAATCAAAATACTTTTCACAATTTGTTTAGTCACAATTTATTAGTCTCACTTTCATCTCAATACTTTAGGTCGGTCAAGACGTATTCAATTATGACTTTTATTACTAAATTTGTTATTAATTTTTCTTTTCATACTTACTTAAGATTTGATTGCTACTTTAATGACTCGCAAATAATTATTTTTGTATTTACCATGTTATATGAAATAGATTGGTAGGTGTGTTAATGTTTTATTGTTAATCTGTTTTTGCGTTCATGTAGATCGTAGTTGATAGTCTATACCACGGTCTATACTTAGTAGTCTTTACACTTTTTGTAGATAGCCATTAAATCAAGGAAGAATGTAATTATGTATGATTATCCATAATATTAATTTAGATCACCCTTGAATTACTTACTCATATTAAAACGCCTAGCCTAGGAACGATAAAGTCTCGAATATGTTTCAATTTACATGTCAGATACTTAATTCTTTGCGAGCATTTTGAGTTCTAATTTCACTTATTTAAATTATTTTTCTGTCGAATCGTAAAAGTTCCGGACTTTGTCCGCCACTTTTACATGATGTTTAAAAATGTGCAGCGGCTCACTTAAATAGTTAGGTACTTATTAGGTATCATTTATCTATTTATAATTAATTTTATCACCACTTATGAGAGATGTCTGTTTTTAAAATCTGGATATTGATAGCTGCTGCTTCGGAGTATCATAAATTTGAAAGCCGCAGTAGTAAAATAACAGTCTGATAAAATGTAGACAAGCTGGTTATGGGGTCTCTAAGTTTGTCGAAAGTTCTATAAGTCTAACCATGCTCGATTATATACCGACCCCTAGCAACCCTCGCATGGAAAGACCGTTTAACGTATTGAAGGATACAATTTGACATTGCAGTAATGGCCTATTTCCCATGCTCCACATCCGACACAATCTTACCGTTAGCGAGAAACTACCTGTAGATAGGATATTTCTGAATCCATGAAGTTTTTTTTTATGGCATTGAATGACGAGACGAGCATTCTGTTCGCCTGATGGTAAGCGATACGACCACTCATAAACAGTAGCAACACCATCCAGCATCTTAGGTTACAAAATACTGTGTGGCATTCCACTGCGCTCGTCATCCTGAGACATAAGATGTTAAGTCTCATTATGTCCAGTAGTTACACTGGCTACAATGTGCTTCAAACCGAAATACAACAGTGCACGCATACTGCTGCTTGGACTCTTACATAAATGAGAGACCTACCACTAGTAAAAGTTACAGTGGCAAAATTAATTTAACTGACAACTTTTCAAGAATAATATCAATAACGAGTCCCCTAACTTTAGCGACGTGGGTCATAAATAAAGAGGAAAATTTAGGAGTACCTAGGTAGGTACCTATTTCATTAAATTTTTGTGACAATTACATACCTATATCCTTATAGTAACCCTTAAAATGTCTATAGAAGTGGAGTAAAATCTGCTCTAGAGTACCTTACCTACTTACCTGGTTGAAATAAGTTCTTGTCAAAGTTCCAATTTCACCGCGTTATCGCATCTATAAACTAACTGGAACACGCGAAAGCGGACAAACTGTAGGTACAGGAATTCCATTCTGCTCGATTTGAGAAATAAATAATGCTTTTATTTAGTTTAACAATGTTATTATTATTATAACAAAGCTTACTTTATTTTCTTAATTAAAATTATTTGTATTTTCAAGTTGTATAAAAGAATTAGGTAGGTAAGTACTAACTTTGGTGACAAGTTATTAGCTAAACACGGGTCCATGTGTGGGTTGCGTGTAAAATAGGAAATCAATCAAATAGGTATTTATCTATACTAATATATAAAGCTGAAGAGTTTGTTTGTTTGAACGCGCTAAACTCAGGAACTACTGGACCGATTTTGAAAATTCTTTCACTAATAGGAAGCTACATTACTCCTGAGTGCTATAGGCTACTTTTTATCAAGGAAAAACTTTTCCACGCGGGCGGAGACGCGCGCAAATGCTAGTCTAATATATAAGAACACATTATTTGTAAATTAATTCTAATGTTAGAACGACTTACAATTGTTCGGTTTATTAGGTAGGTATTCCGTATGCATTTATTTACACTACAACGCCAAGACATTATTGTATGTGACCCATAGGTAATAAATACCCATTTATTTTCTGAACCGTGGACAACCTTTTATTAACCTTGGTGGTAAGTATTGGTCAATGTTGATGGTTTATTATAATAGTTTCTCTTTGCTTGTTTAGTAATTTTAGTCCTCCGCAAAATAATTAGTAGGTACCTTAGTAGGTACCTACTAATTATTTTGCGGAGGATTTTGGATATTCGTTACATTACTAGTGTAATGTAACGAATATCCAATTTCCAACATTCGCGAACGCGAATGTCAATATTTGACTCTAATATTCGGGAATGCAAATGCGAATATGGGATTTTTATTTACCACCAAAAGATTTTATAGTACGTTACGTGAAATTAGCTGCAAAGTGACCCCACTGCACCTGATAGTAAGCGTCGTGAAGTCCTAGAGTGGCCTGATTGAAATATGTCAGCGACATTCGTTCTCTTACGAATCTCTTCATTTCCAATTTGATTGCGCAGAGAAACACCGAGCAACTTCATAGCTCGCTCCGTGTCTCACACCTCTGTCTAGTGGAATAGCCTTCGTGCTCTGCTCTTGTACTTGGACTGACATGGTGGCGTTGTTGTACAGTCAGCAGCATAAGTAGATGAACAAATTCAAAATTTCAAATTGCCTACATACTTTTGTGTTCTTACTAATCTTGTTTTTCTTTTCACAAAAATAAAATATAAGATATTTACTTTACTTCAAACGAAGAAAAAAATATTTCAGTTTAACTTAATGCGTATATAGGCTATTTGAAATTTTGATTTTGTATAGATATCTATGCTGCTGACTGTACAAGCACTCAGCCCTTTAATGTACCGATAGTCAACGTGGCCCTCTGGAGGAGCTGCAATACAGCCCAGGTCTCGATCAAATTAAAGCCTTTCTCATAGTCCACAAACGCTAAATGGCAAGTAATATTTCTCAGTTTTCCTATATAACCTGCTATATTGTATGAATGTGATCTATGGTACTATAGCCTTTTCGGGATCCGGCTTGCTCGGGAGCCTGGAAGTTATCTAGCATGAACTTGAGTCGATTCGTGATAACCCTCGAGAACAGTTTATAAACATGGCTCAGAAGTGCGATGGGCCTATAATTCTTTAAGACCTTTCTTGAAGAACAGCGCCATACTCTTTTTCCAGGCGTTACACCCTCGAGCAGCGCGGAATGAAAAAGCCTCTGAAGGACTTTTAGTATCGGCGCACCGCCCGCTTACAGAAGTTCTGTAGTTATTCTTCCTTGCTTGCTGCCTTGTTGTAGAACCACTCAAGCTCTCTCAATATCACTGCCTTCGTCCTCATTACATTGCCGTCTTCCGTCTTCAGCTTGGCCATTTGGCTTTACCCGATAGACATTTCTTTTGGAAACATTTTGGAGCCTTTGTTTCGGTCGATCGTCTCCTTGATGCTTTCAAAATTGTAAGCACAGAAGTCGTTGCAGGAGGATTTCCCTGTCTGTCAATCGACCTTTCGATATACTTCGAACGTCCTCCGAAGACTGCAACGCCATATATCGACGTTGGTAACTTAATCATTTCAATTTAAGAAAAAAAACACTAATTGTGGTAAAAAAAATATAACTAGTCCATTCGGGTTAAGCAAATAGTGAGTCATCAGTGCAACTGAAAAATTTAAAAGGTACATTGAAGGAGATTATTGATGTTTTTCCTTCAAGGTATATTAAAACATCAATCTTAATATATATAAATCTCGTGTCACAATGTTTGTGCTCAATGGACTCCTAAACCACTTAACCGATTATAATAAAATTCGCACACCATGTGCAGTTCGATCCAACTTGAGAGATAGGATAGTTTAAATCTCAAATTATAGTCGCAATTTTAATTTATTGCTAATTATTTGTCTGTTATTATTTGACAGTCACAATTATCTTAACTCCAACTGATTCTAACAGATGTCGATACCTTTTTTTTTTTTTTTTTCTCTCTGGCAAGGCGCGGTTTGCGCATCTGCCAGTGTCAAAGTTTTTAGAAGTTACATACTATATAATATTGTTTCTTTGTTATCCTCAGTAGTAGTAGTACTATGTCGAAGTAAAGCAGTGGCTACCTTACCAAGACTTTATCGAGGAGTTTTGGCGGCAACAAAACAAACACTTGACTAGCACAGTTATTTCAATTCACTTCATTTGAGCCCTTTAATAGAACTATATTGGATAATATACCACCATAATTATGCAATATAACACTAAGTATCACCAAAATAATGAATTAAAACAAGAGCACCTCATGACACTACCAAGTTCCCGCCAAAACCTGTCGATACCTTTCGACTGGGTTGAGTAAGTAATCAATAGATGGCGCTGCTATGGTAAATCTACGAACGTGTCATATAAGCTACATTTTAAGCGGGACTTTTATACCGGGAAAACTCATTCACGCGGGCGGAGCCGCGGGCAAAAGCTATTAAGTATAGATTAGCTTACCTATAGCTATATATACGCGGGCGTTGACGGGCTAATAACTTTTAACCCCGGTCGGTAACTGATCAATTATTCATTTTTTTCTACTAAAATAATATCTAAAAAGATCTTATATGGCAAAACAACGTTTGCCGGGTCAGCTAGTAATTTATAATATTTTAAAAGATTTTAATGTGTTCGTATAATATTTTCCAATAATTTTTTAAAATAATAAGAGATTAAGTGTAGAGAAATCTCGTATAAATAACAATGTAAATCCTACCACGTTGTAATCTAGGTAAAAAAAAATTAAAGTACTTAAGTGCGTTTAGAAAGTTGGAAGTTTATTGTTATCAAAATATATAATTTTTATTTTGTATGAGTACTATAAATACTAACAAAATTATTATTAATACATTGTAAACATAATCTTTTCCAGTGTTCTTTTACAAATTATTTTCACTTGTCATAGCCAAAATATTCGCATGATCACTTGCGAATGCGAATGCGAATATTGAAAAAGATGCGAATATTCGCGAATGCGAATATTCGTTACACCACTAGTACCTACCTATCTACTTACAAGGGAAATAGGTAGGTAGGTACCTGTAAGTGAGCGGTAGAGCCGGTAGTTATCGAGTTACCTAATATAAGTGTAGTTCATATATACCTATGCAAGTAACCCGGCCAACTAATATAAGGGCATCACAAATTTACCACAGAACCTCGAGGTTACTTAACTTAATTGGACGCGTCTTTGTAATGAAATTGATAAGTTTTGCGAACCAGCATACCTACTATGACGAATAATTTAATTTAAACTTTAGTTTCAATATAATATTGTATTAAAAGTAATTATACATAGGTAGGTAAGTACCGATACTATTTATCACCTGTCTATGTTAATATGTATTCAATCTAAGGTAATATTTTTGGTATCTATTTTAAAATATTAGTTATCTATTGATATTATTAAGTAATAAGGTAGCAAAATATTAAAAAGGGAAATGCTTAAATTTGTTTAAGGTATATAGTATATATCTAAAATAGGAATAGGAATACCTATTATATTGACGATTAACCATCACCCTAAAATATTAGATATATGGTCTCTTGATCTAATCCTATGTCTTAAGTTGCGTTGCAATAAGTATCCATATTACATAAAATAGTTCTAGCAAAGAATCATTAAAATTCTGACAAGCGTTATAATATGCCCTAACTTATCTAATTAGTACACAGCAGTTAGCTGTTGGCGTAAAGCCACAAAGGTATCGCTTTCAATCGCTTGTTATTGAAAACAACTGCTTTCTAGACTGCCTGCTATCCTAGAAAGCCTAGGTAATAAAATATCTAACCCATTAGCCGTGACCGCAGGCACTATCACTGCACTAAATTCGAGATACGGCGACACAAGATATTATCAACTTGAAACTATTTTCTAATACGGTTTGCCAACTGTAAAGTAAATTTTATTGCTTTTACTGTTGCGGCTGATTTCAATAAAGATGAAATACCTAGTATCGCTTACTGTAGGTACTAAGGTACATTTTTATGGATGCAATAGTTGTTGCGAGCCTTTTTATTTCTATAAGACGACAACGAGGTAACAAAAAACTTTCTTAGCTCCGCTGATTGACGCTCGAAAGTAAATTGGTCTCCGTGTTCCATGGTTCATTTCTTTCCATGATAGCTATTAGTGGATTTGTTTTCCGTTGGTCGCTTTAACAGATTAGCGTAACAAATACTTAGGCGATGTTTGCATATTGCACGATTTATGCGAACTGAGTACAGTGTAGGTACTGTTATTATTGCAAAAGTTCCTGTTTGTTTTAATTGCGCTCTGTTAGATAAACTCCTTCCTATTGCTATCAGCAAAGCAGGTAGGTAATGCAGTTTATTTTTCATATTAAAATCTCGGAAGAATTGAGCAACTGCAATTTACATATTATTTAACAATCGATATAGTAACCAATGAAAATAAAAGTGTTTGGTAGTCAGTCACGCTCTAATTGCCATCGTGCTGAGCAATTATAGGCTCCGAGTCTGCAAGTAAAGGTGTCAGTACACTGTTGCGTAGGTACTAGGTAGGTACTTAGATACTCACAATCAATAGGCACTTGAATATTTCATATGACCGCACGACATCCAGCAGTTTTAAAAACTCGTGTTTTATTTTTTTTGAGACCTTGCCTTAATTACCGTGCCTCATTAAATATTTTTTTGAAATAAAAGCATTGGTGTCATAACATTTAAATTTCGCCACGGTTATAGGATTGTCCCAATCTACTTAAATGTAATACCTACTTTTTGTCCGGTACGTCCACACGTTTTTCTTATTGCTATTGTGACACCGTTTTCTTCGATCGAACGTTACATAAAATCTTGTAACAATTGCTAACGGCTCTCGTGTTGTATTTTAAATTGACCTCATGTATTTTACTAATGCAAACTATTTTTTTCAGGTTTCATCATCCATATTGTCAGTATATTCTATTATAGTTCCAATAGAAAACAAGGAAGATGTAACCGAGTCTACAACAGGAAATACAAACGATACTCAAGAAACTACTAATTATTACATTCCAGAGGATGCCCATCTAGATAGTTACCTTATACCCCCAAATCCACATAAACCTCAAGAAGTTCTTCCTGACACCGAGGTGACCCCAGCGACCTATCTTTTACCACCGGCTGCAAAACAAGATGCACAGTTTTTTTACCCATCAACGGAAGTTGGCCAACAGACTGATTGGTATCCAATAGCTCAAGTTCTGCCCCCCTCGCCTCCAAAACGACAGCCGGTTCCGATATTTGTTATTGACAATGGTCCACTAAAGATCGAAAACATAAGGGTTGGAAAATCGTTCACAGGTGACCGGTACCCACGAGGCCAACCCTCTGTAAGGTTAGAACCACCATCACTTAATGCCCCCAATGAGTATATAGTTCCCAATTCATCTGAACAGTTAGGTATACCTTTCGATGAAATTAAACAGGTAAATTTGAATTCCTATAAAATACCATACGCTGATGTTGATGAGAAAGTGCCTTACTCTGATTACTTACTTCAGAAAACCCGTCTGAAACAGGAAGAACCAGGCCTTGCTTTACATCTAACCCCACCAAAACCGCAAAAATATCCCACAAATTTGTATCCAAAGAAATATTCTGGAGGTTTTAAGCCTGTTCCGATACCCATAATCCAATTTGCAGAAGATACGTTGTCGATTCCAAGAGCCAAACCTGTAAACTATTTAACTCCTGTTTCGAATTCTGAACTAGACTTTATCCAAGAACCTGAAGACAAGAAGAGTTATCTTTACAAACAGGCTGAGCAGAAACGTAAATTAAAGTCTGAAGGAGTTCCTCAGGTTCGTTATATAAGTATACTTATTTTCCGTGTTATACTAAAAGCATTATGTTTTACTTTAAATAAAAACAAATATACTACATATATTCAACTGCTGGTGAGATATAAAGTCAGTAAATTTTAATTATGTAGATGTACCTATATGCATCTTTGAATTTTATCGGCAATTATTATTACGTTTTAGCTTCAAACATTGGACTCAATTGGACCTATAGATGAGACGCAAGCAGTACCTGTACCAACTGAACAAGAAACTTCAGAAACCATCAACCGATATCCTCGACGTAAGTTTAAACAAAAATCTATTTTAGACAGAATATAAAATAAAATGTTAAATAAGTAATAGTGACCTTTTTTTTTTTTTTTTTCGCGGGGAAATCGATATTATCGATACCGTCCAGTCCCTGGGGAAAGGCAGACGGTTATGTTGGGCTCACCGGTCTTACGGCCCAACATTAGATCGTCCGGGAATATGACATCCGATCGACCATCACGCTGGACCGAGTCCCTAACACTATATACACCCTACACCGGCATACCAACTAAAACCCCGCGGTGGCCCTTTCTAGCGCATTAGGGGCGGCTGCGGGCAACTTAGGCGAAGGGCGCCCTCATAACGCCCGCAACCGTCTTTGCGCAATGCCGTCTTGCGGCCCATCTCTATCAGTAGCAGGGGCTCCGACGCCCCCACACACCGAAAGACGTCCTAAACGTCTACGGCAGTGCTATGCCATCATCACACTGAATGGAATAACACTGGCGCCCACCTTGAAGTTGCGCGATGTACGAAAGTACAAAGGACGCAATCGCAGTCCCCCACTGCGCGCCCGCAACCCCTGATGGCCCCTTTAAGTCGCCTCTTACGACAGAAGTGATAGTGACCTGCTGCGCCGAAGTAATTTTGTTGAGACCATGAAAAGGTTTGCACAGAAAATTATAGCGTGAACCAGGGCCTTTGCATTTGGTACGGTCAGAGATTGCCGGCGGTCCATTAATTAACCTGCCCATCTCCAATCCTTATTTCTTTTCAAGATCGTCAACGCACACTCAATTCCTCTGATAGACGATAGTGCATCTGTTCAAGTGCGGTGGACTACTTTGATCAGGGGATTTCTTACTCTTTGCCTGCTTTGTGTAGGTAACAAAAATAATATTATAGGATATTTAAGTGAAGAACCGCTTGACGATCAATATGAGCCTTCGTTGTGTTGAATCTTATAACCTGAAAATGGACGAAGTAGAATTGTCATGACTCACTATGTTTTACATTTTAGCCGACATTTACTCGGCGCGAATCCGCGAGGCGCCAAGACCAGCCCCACACGAAGCAGTAAAGTCTCCCGCAGCACCTGACGAACGGACAGAGTTCCGAATGCACGGCATGAAGGGACCCCACAGTTACGAGTTCGGATACGATACTGGCAAAGGGTATGTAATATGTATCCTATTTTTTTATTCTGGTATGGCATTTTAATCACAACCAGTTGAAACTCGAAACCGGAGACTAACTACAATGATATGAGATTTTTTCAAATGTGTGTTTCAGGAAAAATCGTCAGTTCCGCTACGAGGAACGCGACAATGACGGTCAAGTTCGAGGGCATTACGGGTACATGGACAAGCATGGCAAATTACGCGTAGTTAATTACAGCGCTCATCCAGAACTAGGGTTCCATGCGGAAGCGCCTGTTGAAACGGAATGATTTTAGTCCTAACCAGTGCATAATCCTACTTATTATATTGTTAAATCAAAGGCCGATCCTCAGAGTTTTAAAGTGCAATGACCTGAATGAATATTTCCCAAAGAAAATTTGTATAAAATAAGAATGGAATTTGGCAAAATAACTACAATAAATTAGCAACTTTATATTTCCAGTTTTGATTATTGAATAATTAAAGTTATCGTACCAAATGAATACAATTTCTTTAAAAGTATTCGCATGTCTAATTCATAGTTATTTGAATTACTCAGATGTGATCGCGTAACGCACAACTGTTTTCGGTACCAAGTATTTTCAAATATTTTTTTTCGTATTTAGAATTCGCAATTGGTATTTAAAAAAAAAATCATCATTGCATTACAACTCATGGATACGCCTTTGATTTGTTAACACAGCGTTGTAAATAACGCATACCGCGAATGTATTGCGATGCGTTATGTCTGTTTAAGTATATGGAACAAAATAAGATTAACTTATAAATTAAAATAGCTATGTAAAGCAGTGGTTCCCAAAGTTGAATGGGCCGTGGCCCACCTAATAGAAACTTCTAAATTCTGGACTCACCTCTCCGCTGTCATGAAGTCATTTTTAACCGACTTTAAAAAAGGTAGGTTCTGTTTTATACCTTTTTAGAAAATTTTAGTTACTTTTCTCGTCCATCATTGGCCACCCTGCTGTTGTATAGGTCGGTTGATATATTGTTCTATTCATCAGGGCCCACTGGTGGGTCGCGACCCATAGTTTGGGAAGCGCCGATGTAAAGAATTTATTCAAGTTCTCCAAAAAAAAGTTTATGTAGGGAGTTATTTAGTTTATTCACCATAAAGTACTAGAGTACTTAAAATAACACTTCTTTGAAACGGCGATGGTAAGTTTTGGAGCTACAATAATGTGTTTTACAAACATCAATAAGGGACGTACCTTATATTTTTAAAAGTATTAATATTTTAATTAAAATGAACAAGATTATATGTTTTCAAAACTGAGTTATTTAAATTAACTTCTAGAGGTAAAATATCAATATTTAACTTAGGTACATATTCACAGTTTAATTAACCTGACCCTGTTACCATAAGTGTCATATTATAGTCCTTATTGTATTTTAAGTTTCATACAAGATGTAAGAAAAAAATAGTTAAATTGTGATATAAACTTTAATATAAAAAATAAACATTTTTTAACAAAATTATGTGGATTTATCTTAAAAATAATTGTCAGATTTTTTGTGGTATCAAATACGCATGCTCACGCCTTTTATCCCCGAAGGGGTAGGCAGAGGCGCAACTAGTGCACCCACTTTTCGCCAAGCGTATTCCGTCCCATGATGTGATAGGGGGCGAGCCTATCGCCATACCGGGCACAAATTCCAGACTCCGGGCTGATACTGAATAGAAAAATCCAATATCACTTTGCCCGACCCGGGGATCGAACCCGAGACCTCAGCCTTGCAGTCGTACCGTAATACAACTACGCCACCGAGGCAGTATTATATAGCCAATATTTGTTAAGATTAAAATAGCATTAAATTATTTTAAATGCGCTTCATAAACTTACCGAAATATAATAAGTAGGTATAAAAAACCTAAATCACAACATAGGCTTTTCCTTCCAGATTAATTTCGAAATCTTTATAAGAGTTAAGTGTACATATATCACATAGTTATTATATTTCTAATTAATATCAATGGCACCATCTTATATTACGTTTGAGAATTATATACGTACTGACGGATGTACAGCTATAAATTATTTTTTTGTAAATCCTTCTCTATCACATCCAACAAACTAGAAGCACCGATACGAAAGAGTTTCGGAGAGAGCCATTCTTGGCCCAATTCGGTATACACGAGGATCAACCAATTTATAGCATCCTGAGCAGTCTTTATGCCTCCAGCCGGTTTTAAACCAACCTGTTGACAACAAACAAAATTTTCAATGGATTCATTAATTCAAAAGCACAAAATGTACAAGACATAAAAAATGCCATAGTAGCAATGTACAGTCAGCAGCATAAGTATCTGTACAAAATCAAAATTTCATATCACCTATATATATGCGTTAAGTTAAACTGAAACATTTTTTTTCTTCGTTTGTAGTAAAGTAAATCTCTTTTATTTTATTTTTGCGAAGAGCAAAAAAAGATAACTAAGAACACAAAAGTATATAGGTAATTTTGAATTTGTTCATCTACTTATGCTGCTGACTGTACAGTTACAAAGTATGAGCAAGTATTTTTTTTTGTGGTACTATATTAATTTTTTTTTTTATTGCTTTGAATGACGAGACGAGCCTGCCGTTCGCCTGATGGTAAGCGATACAACCACCCATAAACAGTAGCAACACCATCCAGCACCTTGACTGACAAAATACTGAGTGGCATTCTACTGCGCTCGTCATCCTGAGACATAAGATGTTAAGTCTCATTATGTCCAGTAGTTATACTGGCTACAATATCCTTCAAACCGAAACACAACAGTGCATGCACACTGTTGCTTGGCGGTAGAAATAGACATTGCGGTGGTACCCACCCAGACGGCCTCTTACATAATGAGATACCTACCACCAGTAATTAGTATTATGATTCATTTATTTACGAAAAATTTACATCTATTTGCATTAGGTGTAATTGAAGCAAGGCCCATTATTAATCACTTGCTATGATAATACAATTTTGCAATGCAAAATATAAATAATATTGCTCTTATAAGTACACTAGGCGACATAACGAAAGCTTAGTAGAATCTCTGCAGGTAGTCAACCACAAAGATGTTCAACACAATAGACTACAACATGATAAGTAGTTATAAAAAAATAATAGGTGCACTAGTTGCGCCTTTGCCTACCCCTTTGGGGATAAAAGACGTGAGTGTGTGTGTATGTGAAAAAAGAAAACCTTAAAACCAGTCATTTGGTAATATTTCCTTATTGCCCTGCACATTACTAGACCCACTGGCAATGTAGCATTCACAGCTTCTTTCCCTGTTGATGTTTTTATAAAGTCTGCTCCAGCCATCATTGCAATCATTGAGGCTTTGTAAATCTATGATAAAAGATACATTCAATGAACATTGGTAAAACAAAAATATTGTCCAGACTAGGGTCATGGTTTTCTTTTGTTAAAAAAAAAGAATAACTTTGTAAAAATGTCCGCTTTTTGTATGGGTGCTGGGCCTCAAACTCTAACCAGGCTCAAACTTTATGGATATTAAAGAGGCAAAAATATGGATCTTGGATCAATTAAAAAAAAATTTTTAGACCCCTCCATTTATAACTAACTTTTTTAAAAACTCATTTTAAGTGTAATTTTTAAGAAAAATAAAATAACATAAATCTCAAAATCGGAGGACTTTCAAATTATACGATTTACTGAAAAGGCCTAGTTTTTAGGAGTAGTATTCAAATATATATAAAGTATCTTGGTTAGAATTTTAAGCCCGTTTCTGGACATGTCATTTTTAGATAGAGTTTTAATGAATATCTAATTCTGTTTTAATCAATTTTTGCAAAATATTAAAATACTAAGCTACCTGCAAAATAGGGAAAAGAAACATACATTTTCATAGGATCCTAATTCACCAACGCCAAGAATAACCTTTAGATGAGCTGCACCACAAGCTTCGCGCATTTGGGCAATTTCATTATAAAGTTGTTCCCATTTACCCATGAGTACCAAACTTCTGTCTATTACCACATCAATTTCTGTAGCTCCATCCTGTACCGTTAACCCAATTTCTTCTAGCCTTGTTTGCAAAGGATATAAACCAGAGGGAAATCCAGTTGCAACTAAAAAAGAAAATGTTGGTATTAAATACCTATTTAATTGAACTATGATGACCTCATCATAGGCCAATAAAAATGCAAAATCAAAAAGGTATTAAATGGTATAAACGCTTTTTATACTGTAAAAAGTAGTTGAGTTGCTCATATGTAATCAAATCCCTTTCTAGCCGGTTTCGGCCACGGCGGCCAATCTCAAATGTAAATAGTTTTTGTTGGTAGTGTTGAGAGTGCAATATCAAATGAGTTGAAGAAGACCACTTCTCAACACACTGCTAGCCCCTGTTATCAGCTTTGCCGGCATTAACACCCTTTCCCGAGATAAAAAAATAGAAAAAAAAACATGCCAATTCAATTCAATGCCAGTCTGAGATCTTTCTTTTAGATTTAAGTAAACAATTTGTTTGCTCCATCTAGTCTCACTGAAACTCATCAGTTTAAAAACCAATGCTTTTTCCTACTATAGCACATAGGGTATAAGTGGAAGTTTTTGAAGAACATCCTTGCCCAGCAAAGAAGGTGGAAATCTATACTAATATTATAAAGAGGAAAGATTTGATTGTTTGTTTGTTTGTAATGGATAAACTCAAAAACTTCTTGACCAGGAAGCTACATTACTCCTGATTGCTATAGGGTACTTTTTATACTGGAAAATCTTTTTCACATGGGGCCACCGCGCGTAGAAGTCTAGTATTAAATATGAATTAAAAGTTATTTAAAGAATGTGTTTTGCGTACATGTAATTTAAAAATGTATTTGTGCCTATGATAATATTAATATTTATATGTACCTGCAGCAACTTGAAATTCTTTTCCTATTTCTGGTATCCGATTTAGAGTGCTACATACATCTTTAACTCTTGATGGGTATACACAAACAGCTGCTGTTGTAATACTATTTTCATGTTTTAACGCTTTCACTAGTTTATCATCCAAAGGGTTGGCTGCCTGAAATGTAATGGTTGATTTTAAACTATACAAACAGTTGAGAGCTATGAAAATCCAATTGCTTTTTATATATTTATTTTATTAAGAGGTACAGACACATACAATAGTTAAAATTTTACCCCTAGTTGCATTCATAAGGGACGTGTTATAAATCTGGCATCTATTTTGTACTGTACAGTCAGCAGCATAAGTAGATGAACAAATTCAAAATTTCAAATTGCCTACATACTTTTGTGATCTTACAATTTTTTTTTCTCTTCGCAAAAATAAAATAAAAGGTATTTACTTTACTTCAAACGAAGAAAAAAAATTAAGTTTAACTTAACGCGTATATATACTCCATCGGTTTAGGTATTTAACTAAATGTAAACGAAAAATTACATATGTTTCTCAGGTAGTCAACATTTTCGTACGAAAGTGTTTACGACGATAGTAGTCTCAATGAAGCTACGGCGTACAACAAACAATTAAAATTATTAAATCACTTTAGAAACAAAATTAATAACTAAAAACAACTAATTATCAGAACCAAAGCAAAAATAAGATAAATAAACAAATTTCTACAATGCGAAAATGTATCGATAATTGGGGTCTAGTTAACCAATGAATTTAAATTGCGGTCAGTGTTAATGGCGTGCTACGTGACAGTCGTACTCTTAATTTTTGTAGGGTTCTCTATTAAGATCCATTGGAAAATGTTTAGCGTACCTGTCGTATTAGCTCTTTTACAGTTGACAGATCGAGATCTTTTATAAAAGTATTGTAATTTTTAATAATTAATTGTGTTCGCGCTTATTAATTAATAACTATAACTTTATAATTTAATCAAACAACTTTAATAAACGGGAATAACAGTGCTAAGTGCTGTGTAGGTTATGAAAACGTTTATTTTGGTTATAACGTATTGTGTTAAGAGAAATGGACAGGTAAAATACCTCCTTTATGATTTGTTTACATTTAGTTAAATACCTAAACCGATGGATTATAGGCGATTTGAACTTTTGATTTTGTACAGATGTTTATGCTGCTGACTGTACACAACATTTTAGTTTCATAGTCTCCACATAATATAAAACCCAAATGTTGAGTCTGCTGTGAACCTTTTTATAAATATTTAAGGTATTTCAGCTGAGATTATTAACAAACAACAATTTTGGTTTAAGGTATTCAATGTTTACGGCAAAAGTAATTCCTACCTTTTGACACAATCTAATCACACAAGACTTGGTATCATCACCAGATAATGTTGTCAAGTCAATAAGTTTAACAGCTTGCAATAGCCATGCATTGATGTTGTCTTGAGATTTTACTAAGTTATTTTTTAATATTTGATCCACTTGTGCCTCCACATAGTTTTTGTTTATATGTACTTTTTTCAAAACTGATTGATCTGCAACAAATAAACCCAAAATTACCATTACTATACTATCTTTAAATAAAAACGTTAAATAATTTATGAATTGCTTAAGTTTAGAATAAAGTTTCAGATGATATGTGCAATTTATATTAATGAGCACTGAAATCTGTAGGCTTTTGAGTTCTTAATATAAATACTGACTGCCTCTGTTGCATAGTTGTAATATGGTAAGATTGCAGTGATTCCCAGTTTCGGGCAGTGATATTGGATTTTTCTACTCAGATCAGCCTAGAGTCTGGAAAATGCCTGATAAATGGCAATAGGCCCGTCCCCTATTACATGGGACCTAACATAGGTGGTGAAATATGGGTGTGATACACCTCTGCCTGCCCCTGAAATGGAAAAAGGTGTGATGTATGTATGTGTGATTAAATACTGTGTCACTATGTGGGATATGTAAAGTGCCCCCTAACAACTGCTGAGATTTATTTAGCTTTTCAAGATAATTTGGGAAGGTAGTACTGTAATTACTTGGTATATTGTTGGGGTTTTTTGTATCAATGAGATAAATTGGTATTTTGAAAGGAGGTTTGGGACCCAAAATAATTCCATCTGTATTTAAGCATACAGTAAACAAAGAGGTTAACCTTTTAATCACCTACCAACTTAGAACTTGCATGGGACGAGCTTGGCAGCTTGTCCTGAAAAAAAAATTGGGTCGTTGTCTTTGCATAATGCTGGGGGATTCAAAGAATACCCAATATTAGAAATTAAATGTGTGGACATAAGGTTAGTGACATAAGCAAAATATGTACTTATTTATACTTAAAGAAAGTTTTTGTTTTATTTATAGAGCAAGCGCTCTCTATATGATCATATAGAATGCACTTACCAAATACTTTAGATAATTGCGTCATACTTCTTGTAACTTTACGTTTTCGGTTTTAGTAATAAATTGATTTGATTTTTTATCTTCACTTAGGTAGTTAATTAGATGAGAAGTTCAAAATATTTTTTGATACCTAGCCTACCTACTAACTTTATAAAACTGCCTATACCTAAAGGCATTTACCTTCAGAAAACAATTGAAGAACGTACAAGTTTTGATAATTTTCTCGTTTTTTGTTTTGACATAAGATAAAAGTTCAAGGCACTGATAAGAAGTTTTTTTTTTCATTTAATAACGCCAGGAGTCAGGACTACCAACTCCCAAAATTATTTACCCCGCTACGTCAAAAATTCCAGAAATTGGCAAAGGACATGTCTAAAATCTAAATACGGGCTTAAAATTATAACCAAGATACTTTATATATATTTGGTTAGTACTCCCAATATATATAAAGTAAACAAACATAACAGTCAACAGTTTCAAAAACTTTGCAATAAATCCTATAATTTTAAAGTCCTCCGAGTTTAAGATTTATGTAATTTTATTTTCCTTAAAAACTACACTTGAAATGAACGTTTTTAAAAAAGTTAGTTATAAATGAAGGGGTTTAAAATATTTTTCCCCTTTAATTTTTTAGATTTGAGGTCTAGCACCCATACAAAAAGCGGACATCTCCTTTGCTCGGAAAGACCCCCAAAAATATTATTTTTGTTCTGACTTTTCATACGTATATTTGGGCATGAAAAATATTTTAAATTGTAAATACCCAGTTGATGTTATGAATGTTCCAACATTTCAAAACAAATAAAAAAGAACCACCGAATTTCCAATTAACAATCTAACATAGATAAGTAAATAGCAACCACGAAAGTCTAAACTAAAAAAAAATACGTGTGGCACTCGGAGACTGCCGCGGTAAAGCTATTGCATAGCATTTTTTATCACAAATTTTGATTGACTAAACACAAATTCGATCTTACGCTTACCACATAAAGTAGATTTTTAAACGCAAGCAACGCACGTTTAGGCTTGTTATTGATAAATGTCAGAAATGCAATGGTCATCATAACCAAAGTAGAATAAATCGAAATTTGAAAAAAGAATGTTACGTTCGATTCTTTTGTACTCGTGCCGTGCCAACGCTGGGGAAATAGCTTCTACGCATTGTATTTAAGGTTCATATTAGTAAGATAAAAAAGATGTCAGGTTATTTTCGTTACGGAATTTCTGGATTCGGTCTCCACGCTCAAGGCCCGCGATAGAAGCTATGCAATAGCTTAAAATACTAGAGGCCACGGCTACTAAAACCATACTTCACACAAGTCATAACTCATATTTTTCTCCTTTGTTCCCCCATCTCCCACCGCCATGAAGTTAAAAACCCCTAAAATTTGGGTAGAAACCCCACACCTGGCAACTGCGCCGGAGAATTTACTTCAAGAAGAGTTTTAGCGGGAACTTGGAAGTGTCATGAGATCACAGAGTACTTTATAATATACTCATTAGATGCTCTTACTTTAATTCATTATTTTGGTGATACTTAGTGTTATGTTGCATAATTATGGTGGTATATTATCCAATATAATTCTATTAAAAGGCTCAAAATATGAAGTGAATTGAATTAACTGTGATAACCAAAATAAATGTTCTTTTGTTGGCGCCAAAACTCCTCGATAGTCTTGGTCAGATAGCCAGTAGGCACTGCTTTACTTCGACATACTACTGAGGATAAAAAAAGTTTAATGTCTTTGATTTCAAAGTACTTTAAGGCGGGTTTTAGATTAGCAAAAAAACTTGCAGAAATTGCAAGCTGACTTCGGCAAAGGTGCTTGCAGGGCTTACGGCAAGTCGCATTTGTAAAGATAGACCTATTAAGAGGCCTTATACGAAATTTCAACTATTTCAGTCAACTTTTCATCGTGATTTTCAAAAAATAAACTGATCTGATTAATTTTTAATACATCATCGGGAAGACTATTTCAACACTAATAAAATAAACGAGCCACATTTTTCATATCTTTCTTTAATTTCAATCTATCCACCAAGTTCCAAGGCCTGTTTCAGAAATTTTGTTGTACGAAGACTCAAAACCTAATTTTAATACTTTTTACTCATATTTTTTAATAAACACAGTAGTTTATAATATCTAAGACGTTCAACATTTGAATTAAAAATTCGCCAACGTAAATACATGCAATTCTTGAAGCAACCCGCCAATAAATGGTACACATAGACATACAAGCCTGTGTACAGACAAGTCGAAACTTGTAAGCAATAATCATCCAATCATCCATTTTAGTCCACTGCTGAGTGCTGGACATAGGCCGGATAAAATGGCGCGTATTGGAGGACCAATACGCGCCATTTTACCCGGTCTTCGGCCTGTCGCATCCAGTTTCTACCAGCGACCTTTCACAATTCGTCACTCCACCTAGCTGGAGGGCGTCCTGCATTACGCTTGCATACTCGCGGTCTCCAATCAAAAACTCGTTTACCCCAGCGTTTGTCGGTTCTTAGCAATAATCACCTTAACATAACTGTATTGTTGTAAACAAAAGTCATTTGCAATTATTTTTGTTAAGACTTTCATTCAGTAATTGCATTCCATTTTTTTACTTATATCCACTTGTAAACAGGTGCTTACAATTCTTGAAGGTCAATTATTGTGCGTAATGTATTGCATTCAATTATTGCTCTTGTATGTACTAGAAAATGGCATCATGTGAATGGGCCATTAGACAGATCAGTGATTGCTAGCAATTATCGTACGCAAAAATATCTAGCAACATTAGTTTTTTGAATACTTTACAAATACTCGCATACATACACCAACGCGGATGAAATTGCCTAACCATTGCGCATATTCAGACGGGGTGACTTGATAAGCGTAAGAATATTGCATGCAATAATTGATACGTCTGAATAGGCTACCTACATACAAATTTGAACGTCCCCTTAAAAAATAATTTATTAACATCAATGTTCAAAAGACTAATCTATACATATAAAATGCTTTGTCCTGAATGACTGACTGACGGCTCAACGCACAGCCTAAACCACTGATCGTAGAGATCTGAAACTTGGAGGGTATGTTCTTTGTATGACGTAGGCATCCGATAAGTAAGGATTTTCCGAAATTCTACCCCTCAGGAGGTGAAAAAGGGGGGCAAAGTTTGTATGGGACAACGTGATTCCTTGGTCCAATCTACTTAAAATTTTCCATAAACATTTTTTAACCGAATTGATGGAAGATGTGTTTCGTATTTCATTGAAATTCATTCACAAACGGGGTTAAAAATGTTATTATTTCATTGATTTGCTTCGAAGTTGATATCTACTTTTTTCTCGGGAAAATATTTTTTGTCCTGGATTTTTTTTCACGCGGGCGGGCATCGCCTGTTATACGATATATTTTTAAAGTGTACGTATCAACACCAGTACACCGAGCACGAATTTACGCGCTATATTATAGTTAACGTAATGATTTCGTTAAAGTAACTTATACAAACACACACACAGACACACTCACGCCTTTTATCTCAAAAACGGGTAGGCAGAGGCGTCAGACAGAACTAATGCACCCACTATTCGCCGTGCGTCTTCTGTCTCATGATGTGATAGGGGTGAGTCTATCGCCATTTTGGACACAAATTCCAAATTCCAGGCTGATACTGAATAGAAAAACCCAATATCACTTTGCCCGACCCGCGGAACGAACCCGAGACCTCAGCACTGCAGTTTAAGTAACTTTTTGTATGGAACAGCACCCCGGTGAGCGTATTTGGAACAAAAATATGGTAGTATGAACATTGCACGTAAACTAATAAAAAACTGACTGTTATACGTATTCATTGACGCAATTTTAAAATCGCTTGAAAAGTTAAAAGTCAGAATTAATAAAAATTTGTTTCCTTTCAAAAGGTATCTTATTTGGAAAAAGTATTTAGAAAATCCGCATTTTGTATCTAGTATTTTAATACCATTTTCAAAAGTATCTTGTATCGGGTATCTCAAATCCTTTATTTACAAGTGTCTAGTAACTTGTATTTCAAATACTTTTATGAGGTATCTTGAACATCTCTGGTCATACGCTATCGCTGCATCATTCTGCGTATCCTTGTGTGCACGCATATTGATACCAGTTATCACATGGTTTCTATTAAAATGGAGAGAACATTATATCCATGAAAAACAACAAAAATTAATTCACTCGAACTCATTTAGTGGGGAATAGTTCGGCCCTAATTTTTCGATGCGTTTGAAACGTTCAGTGTCAATCTAGGTATATAATTAATCAAAGATTATAATATGAGCGGGACGAAGGAGCCTCCACACCCTGGGCGTGATGTCCCTGAACCTTCGCAGTTGATTACCATCAATACTGCCTCAAGCATGGACACTGATTGCTCAGTGTCCAGCTAACAAAAGAAAACGGACACGCCTGCATAGAATTTGCAAAACTTGTAATAAATAAAAAAACGAATTAACCCAATGACAATTGGCACTGCCAAACGTGGTTGTTATTGTGTGGTCAGTGACGAGAACTCTGCCAATCCATCTCCATCTACACAAGTGGTGCCCCCTCAGGTTGTCCCACGAACCCCTACACTACCAACTGCTCCTGCCTCTTTTAGTGAGGTTGGAAGAAAACTATATTCCACCCTAGATACATCTCCTTTTTTAATAAATGTGGTTAAATCTGTTTCTGATGATTCTAATTCTAAAGATATTAGCTTCCATCCGATATGCTTTGGTCGTTTTTTGTACAAATACCAAATTAAAAACATACTAAGTTCAAGGTAGCGTAAAACGAATTGGTCGTATTAAAATCTCCATAGCATTTTCCACATATATATCTGTTTACACATTTTTGAATCATGCAGCATTGACCAAAAATGGATATGAGGCTTATGCTCCAACATTTAATATACCTAATAAGAATAATAATCCCTTCCTAGCCGATTTCGGCCACGGCGGCCAATCTCAACGGAGATCAGCCAGGTGCGCAGGAGATAATATTATAGCGCACAAGTGTGTGCGCAATACACAAGTGCACTCCACTATTCCTTCACTCTCATAGTCCGGTGAGACGGCAATCCGACATGACCGGAGAGAGATCAGGCGCAGGACCAACGGCTTTCCCCGCTGGACACGGCCCAGCACACGTTGGAGTTTTTCCCAGCCTGGGACGAGGAGCGCAGCGCTCTCAGAGCAGTCGTCAGAGGAGACCTCTCGCTGCCGGCCGTGGTCGCTTCCATGGTTGACAGTCGAGAGGCCTGGCGTGCGGTGGCCCACTTCTGCGAGGTGGTCATCTCGCAGAAGGAGAGTGCGGAGAGGGATCGGGAGCGTGAAGATCCCTCCCGCCGCCAGAGGAGACGAAGGAGGCGCCGGGTGGACGACTGACCGGCGTCTCCCGCCCTGTGGATTGGGGGCGTTTGGAGAATTCCACCACGGTATCCGCTGCCTGTCGTAAAAGGCGACTAATAGGGGCCACCGGGGGTCGCGGGCGGGCAGCAGGGGGCTGTCCGTCCTTAGTTTTGTGTGTTTTAGCACATTGTTGCGACCCCCGTGATGGACGGCAGCGTGGCAGGTAGGCCTCACGCTGCCGTTGACGCTGAGAGCGTCCTTCGGTGCGCGGGGGCTTCTGACCCCCCCCCACAACAGGAGACGGGCCGCACCAGGCGGCACCGCGCAGGGGCGGTTGCGGACGAAAACTTAGACATTAGTCCGAGGAAGCCCGCAGCCGTCCCTAATGCGCCGAAGATGGCCACCGCGGAGTTTTAGTTGGTATGCCGTGCGGTGTACATAGGTTAGGGACTCGGCCCGGCTGTCGCCCGACGTTTTCCATCTCTCCGGGCGGCTCAACGCCGGGTCGTAGGGCACGGTGAACCCAACATAACCGCTCGGTCGCCCCCCACGAAGGCCGGGCGGTAGTGGTAACACACTTTCTCCGCGAAAAAAAAAAAAAAAAAAAAAATGACCAACGGCTTTACGTGCTTTCCGAGGCACGGGGGTATCACACCGCCAACTTCCTGACTCCGGGCTGCGACTGAGTAATGTTTAAGATGGAAAAACCCAGTCACAATGTTTTTGGCCCGACCCAGGATTCGAACCCAGGACCTCAGCGCGCAAATCGTACTCGTAACGCGTACGCAATACAACTACGCCACCGAGGCAGTCACCTAATAAGAATAGGACTTGTACGGGGTATTCCATGTGACATGTCCTTAAGTGAGGTAAAAGAAAATATAAGAGTTCCCTTGGACTGCGGATAAATTATTAAATTAAGACGCTTAAATTATAAATCCACAGATAATGGGTCAATTACATGGAAACCGTCACAAAGTGTAGTGTTAACATTCGATGGTCAGGTCCTTCCCACTTGCATATTTATGTGCTACAATGCACTTAAAGTTGACTTATATATATATCCGACTATTCAATTTTATAATTGTTGTCGTTATGGACACACTAAAAATAGTTGCAGATCAAAGCCAAGGTGCTATAAATGTGGTCAAGAGCATACTGCTTCATCTTGTGACTGTGAGGTGGATGATAGTTATTGCTGTCTATGTGGTGGCCAGCATTTTGCTATCAGCAAGTCTTGCCCCGAAGCCACTAGGCAATCTAATATAAAAATTTACATGGCCCAAAATTGTGTATCATATTCTGAGGCTTCTAAAATCCATCCTCCAGTAAAATCATATGCTGACACTTTAAAGCACTCCTTCTCTCAATGCCAGTACTGAAGATTTCAAATATTCAATCAATCAACCTTCACAGAACAAATCTTATAGGAAAACTATTTTTCAGAAACCTCGTCCTCCTGCGAAGTCAATGAAAGGTTACGACCGCGCAGCTCATCAAGCTGTCGTGAGTGACTATAATTCACATTCTTATTCCAATGGATGTGCTCTCCCGTCCAAAACATTATTCATGAAATAGATGAATTCAACTCCATGTTTTCGCTATCAGAGCTAAAAGGTATCCTAAGCAGCGTAAAAGATTCTTCCCCGGGTGAAGACGGAGTTCCCTATTCATTTTTATGCAAACTTAATGATAAAGCCCTTACTTACTATTTAAATATTGTTAATTCTGTAATGATTACGGGTAACATACCGGACTCTTGGAGATCCCAAATCGTGTTACCTATCTGGTAAATTCCTTACAGACATGCGTGCTAGGTACTATGATATCCTCTTTAGAGTCTTGGATGACTCTAAATGGAAAATAGGTTATGCACGTACACGGCGACTAAACCAAATAAGCAATTGGCGATAGAACGTCGCGTCGTATATCGTCGTATAGTCACAATAGCAACATAAAAAGTAAAAACGTATAAGGTAGTGAAAAAGAGCAAAGAATTTTCATGTCTCAGACGTGACTAATAAAAAAGGGTAAGTCAGATGGGTCAATAAATCGTGGGTCTGCGAAGTTGGAGATTTATATTTCTATTAGGGAGTATCTCTTAACGAAAGATTTCTTAGTTAGCAACAAACTCAACGAGGTAATTAACTTTTTAAGTGAAAACAGTTCTTGCGTAAGACAATATTGCAAGAATAGGATAGTTTCCTATGTTTGATTTTGTACATTATTTTATATGTAACAGAAAATAATACGAAAAAGAAATCCTTCCGTGGATTCAGCATCAAAATTGGTTGAAAAATAAAGCAGTTATTCAAATTTGAAAATTGTTGTGAGCAAAAGTGGGGGCGTAGTGGGGATATCGTGCGATCTCTTTTACACACACGCAGCGTTATGGCCGGTGACACCCAATGACGTCACAGTCTGATATGACTGTTATTTGACAATTACCCCTTCCACCAAATTTCAAAGCTTTATAACTTACTTATTATTGCGCCAATTTTGTTAATTCTCTTCCCGTTAGATTTTTGATGGCATAAATTTTTGATAGATGTATTAAGAAGAAGTAGTCAACTACCCTATTGTACTAATAACAATTACTTAATTGAAAGCCGAAAAAAGGTGTGACTTTATTCTCTATGACTCGATCATGTTTTGTTACCAATTCAAGCGTATCATTTCGAATTTCGGTAAAAAGTCTGTAAATTATACAAAAAATCACCACCCCGTTTCACACGACGTGTTTACTACCCGCGTTCTGTGTGACTACTGCTCTAAAAAGTAGAAAATTTCAGAATCGCCTTGCGGGATCACGCCTCTCCAAGCTACGCGGTTATAGGTATGTGGTTATATGCATTCCGTTTGCTATCACACGCGCGTCCTAGCCAGACCCACCACGACAAGCTACGTGTCGTAGTTTCAATATGGCCACTTTCAAACATTATCATAGTAATTAGCACGCCAAGATTACGAGATCAACACGCGACGTGGATTTGCACTCAGTCACGTTCTGTGTTTGCTTCTCTTTGCTCTATTTGTTCCTGCTTCGCCACACAGAAAGAGGGTTTAATGTCGAAATGGTGTGATAGATGTGTGGCTGTAGCGCGGCGTGATGGGCACACACATCACGTCGCTACTGGGTTGAACATGCCAAGCTAAAAGAAATCTAAGTTGGGCAACCTCCCTAGAAAGAAGAATAGAATATATAATATACAGAATCGAGTGATGATGCTACACCAAGCTGCGTGTGGCCGTTTCTATGTGGCGTCTGCCATGCATTCAATTGTCATAGTAATTCGCACGCTATGAACACGCGACGCGAATATCACACCCAACCACGCTTTCTATGTGGCGAAGCCTTTAGTCATTAAGCAAAATAACTGCCAATTAATCTCATAGTATATTATCTACCTAATATTTTGCTACCAATTAAATATCTCTACGTAGTATGTAAGATTGAGTTTTTGATAAATTCTAGTGGTACCTATCGTTAGACAAAATAACGAGTTGGTCGGGATTATTTCAGTCTCAGCTAAATTATCAACCAACCAGCGCTGGCTTTAATTCCACTTCCGCTAATGGAATTCATTCCCGTTTCAACAATTCAATGTCTACTTTCTTCCTAAAGAGCTTTAAGCGACGTTTTGTTTCTGACACTTAATCAGGTTTGAGACTGTTATGTTGATGACACCAACAATAGATTAAAATTGTTATGCCGATGACACATAAAATAAATTAGACTTGTTATTTTGATTCAACACCACAAATAGATTAAAATTGGTATGTCAACTGTATTCCCATTAAGCGGTGATTGATGTTCTCGGTGTTTACGTATGATATAATAAATTCGGTGGCTCGTGTTCTTGGTATATCTGTATTTGTATTAAAATCCAATTCTTTTCTTTATTTGTTTTATGGCTTTGAATGTCGAGACGAGCATGCCGTTCGCCTGATGGTAAGCGATACGACCACCCATAAACAGTAGCAACACCATCCAGCACCTTGACTTACAAAGTACTGTGTGGCATTCCATTGCGCTCGTCATCCTGAGACATAAGATGTTAAGTCTCACTATGTCCTGTAGTTACACTGGCTACAATGTCCTTCAAACTGAAACACAACAGTGCATGCTCACTGCTGCTTGGCGCTAGAAATAGACATTGCGGTGGTACCCACCCAGACGGACTCTTACATATGAGAGACCTACCACCAGTAAAATTCACAGTAACAGGTAAATATCGGTTTGGAAGGAATAGTCTCTCAGAAACAACCCAATGTTTTAACATACGTTTACAATTTCACACTCCGCTGCCTCTCTTAATTAACTCGTTCAGCGTATTTTAAATGAGTTCAGGCTCTCACACAAAACTGGCCTAATTTGAAACTTATGTCGTTTTAAACTAAAATCGTTTGGTCGGCTCAGATTTCAGAATGTGGTGTTGTTTACACGTTCAACTTTTATCCCCATAGGACCTGAACTTTCGGACCATATTCGATATAATTGGCAGTGTAGAACGGAAAATGGATGTTATGTCTATAACCCGCAGACGACCTCGGACACTGTTTAAAAAAACATACGAAAAATTCGACGCTAACAACATTGCCAATAAATTCTACAAACGATTTATCTGTAGCTGAGAGTGGGTTTGTTTTGTAATAAACCTACAAGGCGTTATTATTACACTGATAGTTATTTTATTATAATAATGGTATATCATGGTTACTATGCAAACGAGTGCAGGTGCTGGGAAACTAAAAGCCCTTTCTTAGGCAGTTTTTTTATACGAGAAATTGTAAATTTACGAAACTCCTGATGTCATAATACAGTAAAAACGCATAAGGTACTAAGCTAACCGTATTCATTATACGAACAGGTGTTTTAAATGAAAATAATAATGTTACCAACCGTATATGTCACTATCTATTATACTGTCTCACTGCTGAGCACTCTACACGAGCCTCCTCTGCAGTGCTGCTGGTTGCTCAGACGAATTCTTGGTATTTCTAACGTGAAAAACTTTGAATCAAACTTTGTTTAATACTATGTGGAGATAAAAGCTTGTCGCAAGATTTACTTTTGTCAAGATCAAGTTACATGTATTATCTAAACAAGTAAATCTCGCGACAAGCTTTTATCTCTACATAGTATTAGACAAAGTTTAATTCAATACAAAGTTATTATTTTTCTTTTTAGAGCGTTTAAAAAACGCTTCTTAAAAAAAAAAGTTTTAATTTTTACAATTTACTTATTTTTCGAGTTATTCTAAGCAAGCCCTTTCATTTAATATCCATATTATAGGAGTTTGTAAAAAATAACTAGTCCGTTATCTTGGGTCCTCCGCCATATTGGATTTAGAGAGAATTTTAATTTGTGTATTCATATTATGGACGTGCACGAAAAATAACTAGTTCATCATTTGGGCCGACCGCCATATTGGATTCAGAATGACGTCACTTAGCTAACAATGCATTGTCACCCAAACGAAACGTGTATGCAAAATTTCAACACAATCGGTTGAGGGTAACTGCTTCAAAATTGACTTGCAAGATTCCACTCGCACAAACATACATACATTGCAAGTTAAATAAAAATGAATATTTTCACCAAAATCACAATTTTACTTACCTGATTTTTTATTCATTTTGTAGTTTAGTGCGAATATGGCGTGTGCGTCAGCGTTTTTCCGACTGAAAGTGTAATGTTGCCGCCGCGCTGCGACGAAACCTCTAAGAGTAGTGTAGTGGCATTAGGGCGGGTAAACTTAGTTACTTTTGATATTCATTTTGTTCGAAACTTGTACGTTTTTTATTATACATCTATGTTTAAAATAACTTAATGGAAAGTGTTATTTTCAAGATAAGTATGTGGTTTCATATAGTAACGCAATGTCAAAATTACCCTGTATAAGTACAAGTTTCCTTACAATACTTTTATTGAAGCGCCAAACCAATGTGTTGTAACTATAATGTAATTAGGTATACATCGATATCTGATTTAACTATAAATAACTGATAAGATTTCTATAAGCAACCAATTAATAGCGGTATGACTAATAAAATCCGGGTATTGGTGATGAGTAATTACAATAGGCGATCGTAAATTTGATTTCGTTAAGCTTGATAAGAAGATATCGCAGTCGTAGTCACAAATTATGGAATTCAGAGCATGATGTAGGTACTTAAAAGTGGATTTAAAAGCGCACAACTTAGCTGTTCCAACTCTTAACATTAAGTTTCGACTAACGCGGATCTAGTTAACGAAGTTTCGCTGAAAGTTTGGTAAAATTGCAAATGAAGAGGAAAGAGGCTAAATTGTCGCCCATGTCATAAACTGTTTGATATATTGTCATTTTTTTTACTTCACTTCGCTTAACATCAGGTGCGGTGAAATCACTTTGCCGAGATAAGTTAAAACAAAAAGATAGTACCTACATACTTAAGTTTTAAAGTCTTAACGACAGTATATACATGGAATATCAGTTGCTCTAATAATTAAGCATGCACCAAAGTGTCATGTGACCTAATATGGCATACTACATACATTATGTAATCGATATAGGGCAATAAAATATTTTGTAAGTTATTTTGGGAATCGAGTACAACAAAGTTTATAACGTTCCGACTTATTTGTTGCGTAATATGTTCGCAGCAAAAACGTTAAAGTGTCAATTTGAAAATGTACTCGCCAAACTTGATTCGGAAAACGTAATTTCACATAAAATAACGTTTCCATAGCTGTGAAAGGAAATGTTTCCAACAAGTGGCAACTTTGTAAAGTTGAACTGTTAAATAGAGAGTCGACGCCAGGCCTCGCCGACACTTGAGACTGCGGTGCACTGTCCAGTGCTGCGGCGCTTAGTTCCCACATAAGTTTATAAATATTATACATAAGTTACATAGAAGTAGCGAAAAGCTGTACCTTCTTATATATGACTTAGCAAGCAAGCAATCAGCCCTGTATATACTGCCTATATACTTTCCACTGCTGAGCATGGACCTCCTTTACTACTGAGAGGGGTTAGGTCTTAGCCCATTACGCTGGCCTAGTGCGGGTTGGCAGACTTCACGTACCTTCGAGATTCTTATGGAGAATTCTCAGGTATGTAAGGTTTCCTCAAAACGTTTTCCTTTACCGTTAAAGCGAACGATAATTGATAACAATACACACACATGTATGACTTCGACTATATAGAAAGGACGATTCATGTTCATTCCGGGAACAATAAATTCTGTAACTACATAGAAAGTGACACGCAGCAACACACATGTTTACGATACCGTTTTGTTTATTTTTTTTGTTCGTTATGAACGCACACATAAATACATCTTAAACACTAATATATTACAACAGTTTTTTTTAAATGTATGCGTGAGCATTTCCTTTTATACTTTGGCAGAAAGGAAAGATGATACAAGCCCCGTTCTGATTATCACATATACTGGCCGCTTAAACTGGGGTTATATCACGGTCCCACCACAAACCTGAGTTAGGTTGGCTCTTATATTTTGTACGGCCAGAATGGTTGCGTCACGTTAAACGTTATTTCCATGCTGCATTGTCTCTATCTCCATACTCTACGTTAACGGTCGACGATACTAAGTAGGTACTATAATAGTACCTACTTACCCCGGGTTTCATGGCAGCGATTATTATTTTACTATTAGATTACCACGATTTGCGCAAAATTGCAGTAGGTATCGTCTCCACATGACAATTTATGTTCAAAACTAATTGTGTACCAAGAATGTTGCTATAATCTTATAATTAGCTATTTTCCTTTAATTTAATGTAGGTGTTTTAAGATTACTTATACTTAGAAAAAAAATATTTAATAATACCAGCCCTGTTATCTAATAAGATAGGCACTGTCTAACTTCTGGGCACGAGCCTCCTCTAGCACTGAAAGGATTAATGCCTTAGTCCACTATGCTAGCCTGGTGTTTGATGGCAGACGTCACATATCTTCAAAATTCTTATTCGGAATGCTAAGGTATGTTCATATCCTCACGATTTTTCCTTAACGGTTAAAGCGAACGATAATTATTAATAAACATTACAAAAATAGCTTCCAAGTTAGAGGGCTGTTGCCTTGAGTTTTTAACCTGCGGACCTTCGCCTCGGCAGTCCGTTCCATTCCCAACTAAGCTATTATGAAATTATTAAAAAAAAAAAAGTTTAAAATACCATTAACATGATAAAGAAAGACAATAGTTGGACTTCACAGCGAAGAAGAAATGCGCAGTGCTCTATTATTGAAATTTAATGTACACTTGCCAGTAAAAAGGTACTATCATCGGTTATAGTGTAATGCAATAAGAGACGGAAAATACGGAATATTATAAAATGACACTCTAAAGCGATTAAATATAAATGCGACACATTTTCGCAATTATTGTACCGGCTACCCTATATTATCTTAGGCTCATATTGTTCATAATAATTGTTGTATCTTGTATACCCTTATAGAACGTCGTTCGTTCTTTTCGGTTTTTCGAAACAACCGCACTGAATTTAATAAAAGCGTCGTCTTAAGTAACTGGAATGCTCTTCGTTTTGGTATTTTCTTCATAATGATGCCGTAGGGGGAAGGACTAAAGAAATATGATTCTTTAATTTATTTTGACAACCTACCTTACTGTTTTATTTACGGTTTACAAGATATTCTTCTTAGCTTTACTTTAAATATTTAAATTTAAAATTTTACGCAGTGCTAAAGAAGATAGGATAGGAGTAGATACCTAAGTAAAAACCGCGTCAAGATGCTGATTATGGGCCATATCTCATAGGTTTATCTCGTACCTAACCTGATAACTTAAGAAGTTCTTTAACTACTGTTAGGTATATTTTACTCTTCTTCTTCTTCTTCTTCAGCCTTTAGAAGTCCACTGCTGAACATAGGCCTCCCCCAAAGATTTCCAGGCCAACCCGTCAGAAGCGGCCTGCATCCAGCGGGTTCCTGCGACCTTCACAAGGTCGTCCGTCCACCTTGTCTATATTTTACTCATTGTATGCAAAATGTGAGTATATTTTTATTTTTTGGACTGCGTAATCATAGTAAGTGCACGAGTGACTTGAAAGTAATAATATTATTTATTCCTTCACTTGTTTCATAATAGCTCCCTTTGTATCAAATAAAAAAAATATAGAATAGCTTAGAACTAACAACGTTAGTTCTAAGAATGTTCCGACAACTACTTGATTATCATTATGAGAGGAAAGGAAAATCCACTGGTTACGAAAGTTCTATAGAAATACGATGCCTGCGTAGTTTCCGTTGTTTCAAGTACACACCTACGCCCATGAGTTTCGGAAACAATGTATGCCGGTGGCTTAATGGTTATTGTTGAAAAATAACATGCTCAATACATTACAGAATATTATCTAATTTACAAACTGCACGCTATATTTGGCACGTATTAGATCAATTTTAGTTTGTTGAAAACAATTATGATTGTTATGATTTAATAATAAAGATACTATTGATCACGGTTTTTATTACCATTCAGCTCAATTAACCAATAATATTGATTTGTCACGTCATCATTTCTTATAGATTAACAGACGAAAATCCTTTGGGCACAAAGAATCACAATGAGTCGGTGTTCACACGGGCGCGGGGAGACTTGAAACTATGCCGGGTGAATTACCCCCCTCGGCACCCTCTTAGTCTGCCAGTTCGCGCCATGCAATGACTTGCGATGTTGTTGTTCGACTTGCTAATGAGTTCTCGATTTAGCTCGAGACCGGCATCTGCAAGTACCATGTATTTTCCTTCTCATTACTTACGCACGATGTGTTTTGACATTTTCAGCGTGAACTTCGGCTAAATTGCTTTTGGTTATAAAAGCTTATGCGTATTCATTGGGTGATGTGTTTTCATATTTATGTAATGTGTACAGGGTATAGCATAGTAAGGTGCCTTTTCAATAAGTTCGTCAGAAGTTATAAAACAAATTAAAATATCATCTGCTAATAAAATCTATATTTTCTAATAAAGGTTTTTTGTTTTGATCCAACTGAATGACGACGAATAAATTGCCCGCTCGGTAGTTAGCGTCAGGTCACTAACCATAAACAGTAACAACACCGCCCGAAGCTTATAAATTCAGAGTCTCTTGGGGCATTAAACTTTGCTCGTCATTCTAAGTTATTAGATGTTTAGTCTCTATTCCAAATAACCACAGATTATTTATTTTTTGAAGTGAAAACTTCTTTAGCGGCGTTGAGCACTTGTCTTGGGATGGGTCATTGATGGGTATAAAATGTTAAACTCGCGTCAGGATCACGTGACGGAATCGGACGAAAATGCATGCGGAGGTTTTACTAATATGAACCTTAAAGACAATGCGTAGAAGCTATAATTCTTGAAACGAGTGCATTTTTATTTATTAACATCATTAAAACCATCCCCTACTAATCTAATATGAACCTTAAATACATCGCGTAGAAGCTATTTCCCCAGCGTTGGCACGGGACGAGTACAAAAGAATCGAACGTTACATTCTTTTTTCAAATTTTGATTTAATCTACTTTGTTTGTGATGACCATTGCATTTCTGACAATTATTTGTGGCGGCATAATTAACCACACCGCCACCTATCAATATTGGCTGGCAACTACTACATTAAGTAGTCAACTAGATGACCCGACACTCATCCATCGGACATCGAAGAGCAGAGGTATCGACAATTAGCAGATGACGCCCAATAATACTACTAGATGGCGACACTCAATCCTGAACGATAGCGCAATAAATAAATATTGTATTTAACCACATAAATGCTAGTACTTTTATACTGATAAATGAAGCAATTCGTGCGAAATTATTCCCTAACCATTCCAAAATATTCAAAAATGCACAACGTTAATGTTCAAGTTTTCACTTCTGCCGGCACTCCCGGAGTGCAAGCCGTTCTTTTTTAATTCCAGAACATATGATAGTGCTGTTGCCTGGTGGCAAAATAAGTGCCGATAATTATATCAGCATTAAACTTAATAAATCTCGGAAGCGTCACAACAGGTAAAACGGTATAAGCATAGAAACTTATTATTATACTTAAGGTAGAGTAATATTTAATTTTACTAGCTAAAATACCATTTCCGAGGCAACAGTGAAAAGGGACGGAATAGAAAATACATTGTATTTTATTTTACCGCTGCCTTTGCAGTTATACCCGACTCCATAAAGGGCTTATAAAACACAACTACTTTGTAGCTAATCTCTTCGCTGAAAAACCCACTTTAAAACGCTACTTAAATAAAAATGTTCGTATTTAGTCGTTTTTATTAGCACGCTATGAATTACCACGAGATGTAACATTATTTAATTTTGTGTAATATTTAAAACTGAGTCAATGTCAAATTAAATTCCAATACCTATTAATAGTAAGAAATCTATATATTTTTATAATTTAAAATTTAAAATTCATACGTAATGACTATTTATTTACGATTTTGCTAAGCGAATAAAAATAAATAAAAGTTCTTCGGACACATTTTTGTTATAATCGATCTAAACTTAGGCGTAGGCGTAACTTCTGTTTCTGTTTAATCGAGTGATATACTTCTACGAAACTTCAGTAGTGCAACAGCACCAAAAATATAAGAGCGATCGGTTAGAATTAATTCTTTAATTAAATCTATTATTCAATTATTTTATAGGTACTAATTATAAAATAAAATTTGCTGTATTAAGAAGAATGAATGATGTAAGAATTAATTACTAATTTGCATTTATTAATTACATAACTTAACATAACAGTACCTATATAAATAAGGAGAGCCTCTCGCTCAAATTAATGCAATACGGTCGTAAAGTTCGGTATCGTTACTTTGTGAAATAATAAATGAGAAATCCTTAAGCTGCAAATTCTTTGTTAATTAAATTATTTAAATGACTTTACTGTCTCAAAGTGCAGACTACTAAATTATTTGGCACAATTAAGCTGGCTGAAACCTTTTGCCTTTCATTGATGCTTTGAAGAGACCCCTAACAAATGCTGGGTAATTAGGATTGCATGTTTATGGGTTCCCTCTGTTGCTCAATATACCTACACTTATACCCAGTATAGTCTCGAGAATGGCGATATTTTGTACGCTATGCAAAGTGTACTGTTTAATTAAATTGATAGGAGAATGTTTGAATTCTTAGCGCCATTTCCTGAGATTAGCTCGTTCAACCATATAAACAAACAAACTCTTCAGCTTTATAATATAACACACTAGTGAGGAGTAATCTTGAATACTGTTCCCAAGTCTGGTCTCCTTGTTACGAGATACATAAAAATCGAATTGAAAATGTTCAAAAAAAAATCCTTCATTATTTATCCTATAGGATGAACTGTCATGGGTTTGTGACATCCTACAAAAAGCGTCTCGATTTTTTTAAGATGCAAACGCTCTCTGCTCGCAGAAAGTATTTGGATCTGGTTTTCTTATATAAACTATTTAACTCGAACATAGATTGTCCCCAGCTCCTTTCTAAAGTAAATATTTACACCGAGACGTTTACCTAGGTCTTCAGTTTATAAATTATTTAAAGAAAAGCCCTATCGAACTAATTTAGACCGTGTTTCACCCATTAATAGAATGATAAGAGCCTTTAATTACTTACCGAAGTGCATTGATATTGACATTTTCTGTGATAAGATTAATGCTTTCAAAAATAAATTAAAATTGGAAATTTATGAAAGTTATCAAAATACCTAAATGATTCTATACACTAAATAATACCGTAAAGTGTGTGTGTGTGTGTGTGTGTTTTTCGGAATTATTAAAAGAAAAAAAAAACCACATGGCTGTTTAGGGTACTTATCTATCTATCTATAATTTTTTTTTCTTGTTTTGTCTGAGTTCTTAGATTTTTTTATTCTTTTGTGGCAATAATTACTCTTAATAAGCATAGTAGGTATATATGTCAATCTACAAATATTTATGTAAGTTGTAGATACCTTCAGAAGGTAAACATACGCCTTTATACTGAATGGTTTTGTATTAAAAATGTACTGTATGTGTTATCTAATGGTATCTCTAATAAATAAATAAATAATACGTAACGTAACGTAATCCTCCTAGCCAGTTTCGGCCACGGCGGCCAATCTCAACGGAGATCAGCCAGGTACGCAGGAGATATTATAGTGCACAAGTGTGTGCGCAATACACAGGTGCACTCGCCATTCCTTCACTCTCATAGTCCGGTGAGACGGCAATCAGACATGACCGAGGAGAGATATCAGGCGCAGGACCAACGGTTTTACGTGCTTTTCGAGACATGGGGGTATCACACTGCCAACTTTTTGACTTCGAGCTGCGACTGAGTAATTTTTAAGGTGGAAAAACCCAGTCACAATGATTTTTTGGTCGACCCGGGATTCGAAACCCAGGACCTCAGCGCCCAAATCGTACCTACTCGTAATATACGCAATACTACTTCGCCACCGAGGCATAGTAGGCTTATAATGTTATATATAATACAAGCTTTTGCCCGCGGCTCCGCCCGCGTGAATGAGTTTTCCCGGTATAAAAGTCCCGCTTAAAATGTAGCTTATATGACACGTTCGTAGATTTACCATAGCAGCGCCATCTATTGATTACTTACTCAACCCAGTCGAAAGGTATCGACATCTGTTAGAATCATTCATAGCAGCGCCATCTATTGATTACTTACTCAAACCAGTCGAAAGGTATCGACATCTGTTAGAATCATTTGGAGTTAAGATAATTGTGACTGTCAAATAATAACAGACAAATAATTAGCAATAAATTAAAATTGCGACTATAATTTGAGATTTAAACTATCCTATCTCTCAAGTTGGATCGAACTGCACATGGTGTGCGAATTTTATTATAATCGGTTAAGTGGTTTAGGAGTCCATTGAGGACAAACATTGTGACACGAGATTTATATATATTAAGATAGTATAGGTTTTCTTCTATATTATTATCTATAATGTACAGACATTGGCCAGTTACAATTTTATTATATGTATAGAAGTGTGTTTTCAAGCCTTGTTTATCATTATACACACACACACACACACTCACGCCTTTTATCCTCGAAGGGGTAGGCAGAGGCGCAACTAGTGCACCCACTTTCCGCCGTGCGTATTCCGTCCCATGATGTGATAGGGGGCGAGCCTATCGCCATATCGGGCATAAATTCCAGACTCCGGGCTGATACTGAATTTAAAACCCAATATCACTTTGCCCGACCCGGGCATCGAACCCAAGACCTCAGCATTGCAGTCATACCGTAATACAACTACGCCACCGATGCAGTTATCATTATAGGTCTAATAAAAATATTATTATGTGCATATCATCATTATAATTAAGCTTCATTAGATTTCGTTTCGATGATCGCATAATTAGAGCATTGTATGCCCTCAAATTGGGTAACGCGTGGAAAGAAAACAAAATTGTAATTTTACAAAAACAGTAAGTATCTGTCTAAAATTTGAAGATTTTAAAAACGTTATCATATTATATAGAAGCCATAACCACTATAAAGAGAGTTATCAAATCATATAAGGAAGTACACCTATATTTTATAGGTGGTAATGTTGAGTTTGTAATGTAAGTTGTGCTGAATTTTCGGACACAAACATGCTGCGTCACTGTAGAAAAACAGCAAAGTTTTACTTGAAACTAAATTAATTTAAATAATTAAATAAAAATTAAATATCCACCTTTTAAATAAATTTGATATTATGTGTGTTCAGAAGGCTTTAAAATTATTTTTTATGCAGTGTTTTTTTATAATTCAGCGGATTGTTCTTTTTACATCCAAATCAGTGAAATTGCAAATTGTTTTTTTGTTTTACACCGAAGTAGTCGAAATCCTCTCATTTCTTCTCGCAGAATTGTAGCCATCTATCAGTAGACACGTTGAAGGAGTCGCTCTTGTGAGTTTGACGACTGACGAGGGTTGTAAGAACCTCTCGTGTGAAGACGTATCCAGTCCGTGGTATGTGCACAATGCAAAAAAATCATACACGTGCCTTGAGCCTAAGAGCAGGTACATGTATTAACTACATATACGTTTACATCGACACGTGAGTATAATTATAGAAGGGGTGTGTTCAAGAAACTATACTTCGTAAGATGCAATGCAATGCAATCAGCCCTGTGTTGTATACTGCCCACTGCTGAGCACGGGCCTACTCTACTACTAAGAGGCGTTAGGCCTTAGTCCACCACGCTGGCCTAGTGCGGGTTGGCAGACTTCACATACCCTCGAAATTCTTATCGAGAATTCTCAGGTATGTAGGTTTTCTCACGATGTTTTCCTTCACCGTTAAAGCAAACGATAACTGATAATTATATGATTTGACAACTTTAATTTGAGGGATATTACATGCCAAATGGTTGGCAGTAGTTGGAGAAACATGGTGGAAGTTTGGACCCAATGGCGTGCTTTAAGTTCTCCAAATGTCTAGTCTATGCTCAGCACTAGATTGATAATGTTTTTTGTTTATGATGTCCATTTTTTTTTCGTCCTTTCCTCCAGATGTAAGAAGTAGTAAAATATTAATAAAATGGAAGCCCAGATGGGCTCGAAACAAAATGTACGGAAATTCAGACTTTTGCGCACCAAATCGTTTGCCTATAATCTACATTCCCTCCTTCTTATAGGTAACTGGAGATAGTCTGCGCACTCTAGGAATAACACTGATCACACAAAATGTAATAAATATTAAAATAGTAAAGCTCTTTTATTAATTAGATTTGTCCTACTCTCTCCCCATTAAAATTTATTTAATTTATTTATACACATATACAAAACAATTACAGATCTACTAAAGCGGTGTTGTACAAAGTTAGTTGCTATTGACCTCAATACACCTGTAGGCCACTTCTGTGAATTCCTGCAGGTTGCAGAAAAAAAAATCCAGCTAGATTTTTTTCCTTGATAGTTGTAAGTGATAGAGTCTAGAGATCACTTGTAATATTATTTTCACTGTTCCTATTCGATTAGCAAGTAAGGATTGCATAACACCAATATTTAAAAATTCTGATGGAAAATGTCCATTATTTTCTATAATAGGAAATTACAGGGATAAAAATTAGCATACGTGTTAATCCAGGAGATGGTTTGCCCGTGTGCCACTTTCATCAAAATCTGTTAAGCTGTTTCTGCGTTTACTTCAAACAAACATACAAAAATTTTCACAAACATTCGCATTTATAATATTAGTAAGATAAGAAGAACGATTAAGTTTTTATAATGAATTAAACCTCCATTATTAATATTTTGTCATACTAACAATACACATTGTATTGAATGGCTATATATTAAGCGATCATAAGGCTGGATACAGACTGCTTTTGACAGGCCAGTCTGGAATTTTTTAAGGTAGATCTATGCAGTGGATTTCATGTGGCTGGCAAAAACGTAATTATATTAAGATCCGTAGGCATACAAGAAGCCTAAGTATTACTATTATAAGTAAGTGTGCTCCAATGGAATATAATATTAGAACACGAAGTTGTTTTACGCTAGTAGGAATTTAACCGACAGGTGAACTGGAAATAATCCTGGTATCATTCCAAGTAAGTACTATTATGCGGAAAATATTATTGAAGGAAAAAATAGAAAAAAAAAACACTTTAATTACTGCTATCAGTATGAGATATTTAAGCTAGTAAGCAGGGTCGCCTTCCCGTCATTCACCTTGAACTTCCTTAATTAAGGTGAAATATTATAATAAATATAAGCAGCGATAGCCTAGTTGGGATTGGAACAGATTGCCGAGACAAATGTCCGTTCAAAACCCAAGGGCACGCACCTCTGACTTTTATCAAGTTATGTGTGTATTCTTTTGGAATTATCGCTTCTTTAACGGTGAAGGAAAGCATCGTGAGGTAACCTGTACATCTACCTGACAAATCCTCTATAAAAAATCCGAAGGTATGTGAAGTCTGCCAACCCGCACTAGGCTAGCGTGGTGGACTAAGTCCTTAACACTCTCAGGTGTAGAGGAGGCCTGTGCTCAGCAGTGGGCGGTATATAATACAGGGCTGGTATGGTAATTCAAATTAATCTACTTAATATCATGTTAACTGTTTCACCAAAAATTACAGGCAATTAGAGCGCGCACTGATAATTAATTTGTCGATCAATAGGTAATATTAAATTTGATTAATAGGTAGGTACTTCTATGTTACTCCAATTACAGAATGGCGTACTCATTAATATTTTTCCATACATTTATCAAGTAAGAAATCTATAACTATACTTTTCATATAATAAACTTTTTTTGTCAATCCAGATCACTAAGAAAAGTTTTCAAATCGTTAGGCTTTAGAACGGTAACTGCCTTTTAAATAGATCAAGTACTAATCTACGATGTTATTTTTGTTACACATACTTAGATACGTAAAAGGTAGGAAGGGCAGCTAGATAGACTACGCTGGCGTTTTAATGTGTGCCGAGTGCGGCCATGTGCCAAATAGCCACTTTAAAAGCAACCACGACATAAAGGCGCTGTTGATAAGCTGAAATCTTTCACCGAATCCATTTGCTCCCAATTACTTTTTATTACTTTATATGTGTTTGAAAATGTTTATCTCTAGTAGAGTGCAATTTGTTTTACACCGAATATGTATTAGTATTTTAAAAGAATATATTTTATTTTTGTTGTTTGTGTCTAAGAGCTCGTTCCCACTTTTTGGATGTCGGGTCCGAAAATATATCGGGTGATCTAGTGGTAGAACATTTTATAAAAAATCATGTGGGATAAGTGTGAACAGCTTCATATAAAATGTTCTGCCACTAGAGCATTCAATATATTTTCGGACCCGACATCCGACAAATGGGCACGAGCTCTAACGCTAACCTATCAAAATTGATATTTCATTTTAGGTAATAGCTGTATATTGCCAAAAGCAATAAAAAAGAATGTACATGTAAAAAATGGTTAGTGCCTATAACATTTGATGGTTGCTCTCGATTTCCCTGGGATCCAATCATCAGATTCTGACTTCGTAACAATGGGACTGCCTCACAACAAAAAAATAATTAGAATAAAAAAATAATTTTGAAAATTGGTTCACAATATTGGCGGAGAAATAGGTGAACATACAGAAAAAAATACGTATACTCGAACATAGAACCTACTCCGTTTTTTTAAGTCGGTAAAAAATGTATATTTGAGTGCATACATATTTATGTCGTACATAAGAGGGCCGTAGAACTAATTCGTAGATCGAAGTGACGAAAACTCGTAGCCTCGTAGTTGTCGTAGCGAAAGCGGAAGACTGTCCTCTGCTCTCTGAAGCGGAATTGTTGTGACGTCAAAGTCACTGCGCTCAGTGCGCGGAACGCCGCCTTGGCCCCGTCACACGCATCCGGGACCATAAATCTAGGCCACCAGCTACAAACACATTTTAGTTTTAAGTGTTCAAGGGTAAACAATAAATTGATTTTTCATTTCGATGGATCTTACTGATAATATATACTGGTAGTAGGTCTCTCATATGTAAGAGTCCGTCTGGGTGGGTACCACCGCAATGTCTATTTCTACCGCCAAGCAGCAGTGTGCATGCACTGTTGTGTTTCGGTTTGAAGGACATTGTAGCCAGTGTAACTTCCAGACATAATGAGACTTAACATCTTATGTCTCAGGATGACGAGCGCAGAGGAATGCCACACAGTACTTTGTAACTCAAAGTGCTGGATGGTGTTGCTACTGTTTATAGGTGGTCGTATCGCTTACCATCAGGCGAACGGCACGCTCGTCTCATCATTCAATGCAATAAAAATATATGTATATATATTAAAAATGTGAAAGTTTTAGGATGTTTAGATCATTGTTAGAAGTAAAAACAGGAACCGCTAAACGGATTAAGATGAAATTTGGCACATAGATAGCCTGGAAATGTAGGGCTTTTATACCTGGATAGGTTATTCACGCGACGCACCCACGAAAAACATCTAGTGTAATTAATATAAAATTTAGGCTTAAGCTCTCCGTCCATATATACGACGTACGACGTAATTTGGTCTTTAGGTACGTGGCGGCTTCATTTCAAGAATGTTGGAAAATCGGTAACATGGTTCGGGGTAGTAATTCTCTATGATAAAGTGCTAGGACTCGCCAAGGTTTCGAAAGAAGGAATCGCTAATAGGTCGTTAAGGGTGCGCCTGAACAAAAGTGAACTCTAATTTAATAGGGCCCTGTCGACCTCTTTTAAAATGTGACCACGTGGTATATTATATTTTTATAAGTTTGTACATTGCAAAGATTCAGGGTAGAAATTTAATTATGGAGAACACAGACTCGGACTGGCACGATTTACGTGACCCGTGTACAGTCAGCAGCATAAATATCTGTACAAAATCAAAATTTCAAATCGCCTATATAAGCGTTAAGTTAAACTGAAATATTTTTTTCTTCGTTTGAAGTAAAGTAAATACCTTTTATTTTATTTTTGCGAAGAGAAAAAAAGGTTAGTAAGAACACAAAAGTATGTAGGCAATTTGAATTTTTGAATTTGTTTATCTACTTATGCTGCTGATTGTACAGTTATGATATTCGCGACAAAATCAAAGATATTTTAATGAGAGTCATAACGCTATCATTAAAATATTTCACTGCATTTCTAACGCATTTGACCATGAAATACTTTTGAAAACTCTATTTTATATTCTTACTAATTTTGTAATACGAAAGCGTGTTTATTGGTTGTTAGTTTGTTCTCTTTTCACATAGAAAGGAGTAACGTTTTACGGATCAGTACATTTTTGTAAGAGATATTTTATGAGCTGGAGAGTTCTGTTTTATTATACTAAAATGGTAATATGGGGATCCGGCTAGACTTTAATTTTGTCAAAAATAAAATTTACAGGTAAATTTAATTATTTTTTTGAAATATATAGGTAATAAAAGAAAATTACAAATGAAGAGGGTAAAACATAAATTTAAAATTTACGAGTAACCGTTAAGCCAAAATAGATGTTTTCAATAAATCCCAAATGAATAGGAATATTGGTGTGTGACATGGATTAAACGCTTCGAAAATGTCCGCGTCAACTGCCATGCCGTTGCGTCGCGTCGGTCGTTGTATCATTATTTAGTCGTCTCTTGTGTGCGTCAAATACATCTGCTACAACACAGCAAATAATATTAAAATACAGCACCTTTTACAAAGATTTATTTTAAAAGTTGAAATAATGTTTTACTTTGTAATTACATCAACTGTAGTTATCCAAGCAAACAAAAGTAAGAACTCTGAAAAATAAAAGCGAGAATATTGTTTTTTTTTAATTCAAAGTACATTTTTAGGATACTAAGAGGAAATTTAAGCGCAATCAAAGATGCGGATATTATTGATATAATATTTAAAATTATAATTCATAACAACCGTGTCAAGAACTAAGACTAACTTTATTAACGTAAATACTCGATACGTAAATACATAATAATTCCATGGATCTAAATATGTAACTAGACGTGAGGTCCTCTTAGCCAATTTCGGCCACGGCGGCCAATTTCAACGGAAATCAGTTAGGTACGCAGGAGATATTATAGTGCACAAGTGTGTGGGCAATACACAGCAGGTGCACTCACTATTCCTTCATTCTCATAGTCCAGTGAGACGGCAATCCGACATGACCGGAGAGAGATCAGGCGCAGGACCAACGGCATTACGTACTTTTCCGAGGCACGGGGGTATCACACCGCCAACTTCTTGACTCCGCAGCTGCGACTGAGTAATTTATTAAGATGGAAAAACCCAGTCACAATGTTTTTGGTTCTACACGGGATTCGAACCCAGGACCTCAGCGCGCAAATCGTACTCGTAACGCATATGCAATACAGTTCTATGCCACTGAGGCAGTCGTGATTAGACGTTGAAAGTGTGCAAATAGTGATAAGCTAAGGCTAATTAATTATATTCATTATCAATAAAAGTGATATAATATAAATAGAATAACTTGCTTTTAGCTTTTAAAAAGGCAGTAACCAACGTAATTTCCACCTCCGAAAATGTTACAATTACATAAAGAAAAATAATGTCCTCATTCTAAATCGGGTTAATTAAGAGAACAATGGAACAAAAGAGCGAATCGGCTAGTTGAGACACGTGCCGTTTATGTTCTGTGAACAGTTAGTTGGGTAGTTTTTGGTTTACGGAATAAAAAGGGTTAAGTTACATTACATTCAGAACCAGAAACTGATTTTATTCGGATACCAAAGTTGAATAAAAATTAATGTACCTAATTATATTGACTGCCTCGGTGGCGTAGTTGTATTACGGTACGGCTGCAATGCTGAGGTCTCGGATTCGATCCCCGGGTCGGGCAAAGTGATTTTGGGTTTTTCTAAGTAGTATCAGCCTGGAATCTGGAATTTGTGCTCGATATGGCGATAGGCTCGTCCCCTATCACATCATGGGACGGAATACGCACGGCGAAAAGGGGGTGCACTAGTTGCGCCTCTGCCTACCCCTTCGGGGATAAAAGGCGTGAGTATGCGTATGCGTATTATATTGACAAATAATATTTAATATTTGAATAAAAAAGTAAATTATAGAAATAATAAAATCTACAAAGATCATTTTTATTGCATTAAAATAACTTACTTGAACCATACAGTTAGTTATCCGGGATTCTTATAGTCTGACTAACGGCCAGTCTCAATAACTTACTAACAGATAACAAACAGTTAAAATAATTACATTGCTTACATTTGGTGGTTATCTATGTTTCTTTAAACAAAGATAGATAAGAATACCTTATTCTATCTATCGGTGGGTCGAATATGATTATTGGTGCGTTATTTTTTGCCAAAGATGAACATAGCGCTATTGATCATTGTTATAATAATCTATGCAGTATGTTATTGAAATTGCTTTATATAAAATCGAAAGTAAAATGTTGAAAACAATTGTAGTTGAAAACATAACGAGTACTAAAAATTTTTTTATAACACAATATTACAAGTACTTGTGCGAAAATAAAATGCTTTAGCGGATGCGCTCAATAGATACGTCAGTTTTTGATATTGAAACAGCAGTAATAGTTAGCGTTACCGTTAACTGTCGCGTTATACAGCAAACTCCAGTTAAAAATTAGTAAGTTATTGAGACCGGCCGTAAATTGAGTTTGATTCTATCGTGCTAAAGGCACGCTGAGAGGGTATGAATTCATAAGATTTTCTTAGGAGCGGTATTACACTCAATGGCATTGAATCCGTATCTCGTAATAGTGACACGTCTCAACTAGACTCCTGCATTCTACACTCCACAGCAATGTAAATAGGGTACAAGCTTTGCCGATCGTTAAGCTTTAACTTTTCCTGTGGTCTTTTGAATTTATAGAGGACAACCCAAAGGTTATTAAGACTACAGTCTATACAGACAGACCAAAAGTGTGTAACTTAAGTTTGGTTTAATTTTTGTAAATGTTGGTGTTTGTACATCAAAGTCTGATGATATCTTCGTTTTTTAGAAAATAAACATTGATAGCAAATAGATTTTGATATCCAATAATTAATGTTACAATATGGCAAAAACTTTGACCGACTTCCCAAAGATCAATAACAACATCTCATAAACAGTGTTAATTTGAAAGTGTTCGTGTGTTGAATAGGGAATGACATTCTGTATTTAGTTTTGTCGTTTAGCTTGGATCGTCCTGTCGTTGGTATTAACCGCAAGCCTTTTGTTGTGTCGTTATGCACAGGCAAATCTAGCTATTTGCACACTTCAGATGGCGGATTGTATCTAATTATGCTTGCTGTAGCGTATCTCCGCCGGATTGTACCCAATTATCTATGGCGCCAATTAAAAGGGAAAATCTGTACGTTGTGTTAGTTGTGTACATTGGTGACTGCGGTTTGGAAAATTGTGTGAGTTTCCTAATTGGGAGGGTTTTTACACGATGCATGGTGTTACAAGTATTATTCGAAGATCAAATAGATGGAAAATACAAGAAAATAATAACTCAGATATACTTCATATATTTTTTGAATTGAAGTTACTTAAATAACAAAACACATTAAGTAAGTAGGTAAACTTTAATGCATCACAAAATCTTTAGTTCATATCATTAATATCGCTTGTATTCAAACTAAGATATACCTAGAAATATTTTCTATTACGACTTTAGAAGACGATGTCTAAATTATACTGTCTTCATATGTAATTGAACAAATTTCGTTACATTGATAAAATTTACACGATCTGCAGTATTTGCGATGAATCTGAATTCTGAAGTGAAAAACAAGGACACAAATTGATTGGACAAGCGAGACGAGATCAGGTTCATCCTTTTAGCTAGAGGATTGATTAGACGACTGCTTGGCTCCGGTAATTAATTAGAAGCACCCGCCAACCTCCATTCCCGTTTTTGCGTTATCAGATTTGATTAAACTTTTAATTACGCTGCTTAAATGTGGAACGTGCACATACGATTGGACGTTTGGCGAATGTTAGTTTAAATGACTTTTATATTGAAACACAATTAATGCCTAATTAGTGTTTCGTAATATTTAGCAGGTACATGTATTTCCACGTGCATTTCTGCAGACTGTATGCATTATATGTAACTAAAAAATGCATTACCCCATCGCGGGGCTTACTTTCTAGGGTACTTCACGAGTGTTTGTCCGCAGGTTCAAAACCCAAGGGCACACACCTCTGACTTTTCTAAAAAGTTATATGTGTTATAGTGCGTATGCTTTGTGAGTTATCGCTCGCTTTAACGGTGAAGGAAAACATCGTGAGGAAACCTGCATACCTGAGAAGTTCTCTGAATGGTGAATGAATGAAATGTCCACTGGTGGTAAGTCTCTCATATGTGAGAGTCCGTCTGGGTGGGTACCACCGCAATGTCTATTTCTACCGCCAAGCAGCAGTGTGCATGCACTGTTGTGTTTCGGTTTGACGGACATTGTAGCCAGTGTAACTACAGGACATAGCGAGACTTAACATCTTTTGTCTCAGGATGACGAGCGCAATGGAATGCCACACAGTACTTTGTAACTCAAGGTGCTGGATGGTGTTGCTACTGTTTATGGGTGGTCGTACCGCTTACCATCAGGCGAACGGCAGGCTCGTCATTTGCATTGCATTTAATGCAATAAAAAAAAAAACGAAGGTACGTGAAGTCTGCCAACCCGCACTAGGCCAGCGAGGTCGACTAAGGCCTAACCCCTCTCAGTAGTAGAGGAGGCCCGTGCTCAGCAGTGGGCAGTATATAATACAGGGCTGGTTTGGTAATTTGCTCTCATGGGAAATAATGAATAGAATGCACTAGAAACTAAAAGATCTTCCAGAATGCCATAGTTTCACTTCCAGGCCGTATGCAAGTCCAGTATCTTATTTTTAGTTCGAATGCGTGTACAATGGTGATTATGTGTAATTATTGACACCTATATTAAAAAAAAATTACGCTTCCAAGTTCTTGCAAATTACTTGTTATCAAAAATCTAATTAATCCAAGTTCATGATATGACAAACAATAATATCTACAACTTAAATTTTTTGAGTACATAGCACGTTATTTTTAAAGCATTTCTGTGGCATGCTTGAGAAAGTGTTTGGTGATTTGAGCCGGCACCGCATAGCCATGGAACAAAGACAGGGAGGTAAAAAAACAGCACACCCAATTTATTCAGCATCGTCTATCGAAATTTAGACTGCTATCGCTTTGTAGAACTCGCATATTTTGTCGTTTACTTCGCCCTTGCATCGAGTTATGGCATTTGTTAGCGTAGTGTTAAATTATTACTGCCTCGGTGGCGTAGTTGTATTACGGTACAACTGCTATGCCGAGGTCTGGGATTCGATGCCTGGGTCGGGCAAAGTCATATTGGATTTTTCTATTCAGTATCAGCCCGGAGTCTGGAATTTGTGCTCGACATATAGAGGGGATGGGGGCGATAGGCTCGCCCCCTATCACATCATGGGACAGAATACGCACGGCAAAATGTGGGTACATTTGTTGCGCCTTTGCCTACCCCTTCGGGAATAAAAAACGTGAGTGTGTATATGTGTGTACGATATATAGAACCTCCGAAAAGGGGTTAAATTACCGATGCTAAAGGTAACGTGTGTGCCTCGATCTTTTATAGTGTCTTAAAGCACCATTTTTTCCCACTCCATCAATTTTATTACAGTAGATAAAAAAGTAACGTATCATAAATCTCATTTATATGTATCCAGTTATGAAGACTTCAATATAAATTTTTACTTCTATCTATCCTGCAAATCGACTTGTTTTGATTAGCTAATTAAATACCTTTAATATCGTTATTTTAATAATGGATACAATATTGCCTTATGCTTATATTGACTGCCTCGGTAGCGTAATTGTATTACGGTATGACTGCAATACTGAGGTCTCAGGTTCGATCCTTGGGTTGGGCGAAGTGATGTTAGGTTTTTTTAATCAGTATCCGGCCGGAGTCTGAAATTTGTACCCGATATGGCGATAGGCTATCCTATCGACGGAATACGTACGGGAAAAATGGGTACACTAGTTGCGCGTTTGCCTACCCCTTCGGGGATAAAAGGCGTGAGTATGCGTATGTGTTTATTTTGCGTATACTTGAACATTTTTCAGTATTTTGTGTAGGCTATTATATGGCAATATTAGGCTAATAAATAATGCGACGGTGAAGCACGGCAAAGTCGGTTGGAGATAAAATCTTGCACATCTATACTAATATTATACAAAGGAAAGATTTGTTTTTTGTATGTTTGTAACGAATAAATTCAAAAACAACTGGACCTATTTAAAAAAAAACTTTCGCAAACATGAAGCCATAATAATATTATCAGCGAGTAACATAGGCTAATTTTTAGTCTAGTAAATTAGATACGTACTACATTTGTATTCCAAAATATAATCTATCAAACGAAATCGATTCGGGTGGAATCGTGGGTAAAACCTAGTATGTATATATCGGACACGACCAGTAACCACGGATTGGAATTTGCAACTAGTGGCATAAATTGGAAATTGTGGCTACCTTGAATGTAGCCGACACTGTGCCGGTCTGTTTGACGGGGACGTTTATCAGATGATTCAAGTTTGCAGGCAAAATCGGATGAACGAGATATAATAGTTATAGTATTTATCTTCAGAAGAGATCTTCTGCTTTAATATGAACTGATTTCCGAACAGCTGAGATTATTTTTTTGGATTGGAACAGAATTAGACTTTATGGAATATGAAATGGAAATTGGAATATCATGACATTTCATTAAAAATGCTTAATTATTAAATACAAGATTATACTTATACAAGATTTTAAAATATTAGGTATACCTTAGGTACTTTAAAATCTTGTCGAACAATCTCAGTAGTACCTCATCTATTGTATTAGAATGGTGATTCCAAAAAAGATTATTGCAATATATACTCGAATTAAATTATAAGAAAAACTTTTTAACATAAAATAAAACCTACTTCAAAAACCACTGTAATGTAAAAAATAACTTGTACTTTGCTTATTGGTTATAAGGAAATTTAAATAAAACCAATATTATATACACTGGCATTCGTGTGGTTATATTTACGTACAATTAATAAATCTTTGCATGCACACTGCTCTTTGGCGGTGTAAATAGACATTGCTGTGGTACCCACCCAGACGGACTCTCACATATGAGAGACCTACCACCAGTTACTAATACGCAATATGACTACTTACGAGTACCTATACACTCGAAGCAGCACGGTATGGAGTGGTCGCGGCTTTGAGTAACTTTTTACGAATGTTAGGTTCTCAACGTCATTTTAAGCTATATTAAAGTAAGGGTTACGTTGCACAGCATATTGCGGGGGAAATAATTTGATGGAGCAGTTCCCATTATGCCTACATAGGATGTGTATGGTTCTTAACCTTTAAAGGTTAGGGTTGCCAACTTAAACTCCCCCTATTATGCAAATTGAAGATTCCTTGAAGATCAACATCCATTCCGTTGTTCCTCAAAATAGTAGCATCTGGGAGTTCCACACCCTCTGGGTCAGGTGCACTCACTACGCAGGCTTCAAGAACACCAGAATCAATTTTCATAACCGCTACCAGTCGTAGTGGAGTAATCTATAAATAATAATAACATATATCGGTAACTAAATAAATTATGAAGGCAGGACAACAGTAATTGAAGACAAATGGCACAATCTTAATACACTGTCGTTAATTAAAAAGTGAATGGACATTGAAAAGTCTTATACACGAAAGAATCTGAGCCAGGTAAACATAAAACAGATAAGTATTCAAGTGGTTACTAATTACAAGGAATAGTATCAAATAACCCTCCTTTTTTCGCAGTCGGGTAATTACGTGAAATCCGAAGTGCGTAATTATAAGTTTTTTTCGTTATACAAAATATTAATAGTTCCGCTCGTGTCTGTAGAACATGCTTCAGTTTTGAACCAGCCGTTATATGTATAAATAGTGTAACGCGAACGTATCTACGCGACATATGTACACCCGGCTTACAATATTGCGAACCGTGCGTATGCACTACGCGCTGATCCCCGTCCCGCTCCCTCCGACGCCGCGCACTCCCGCCAGCGTCCGGCGACCGCGACTCGGGCACGGAACACGCGCGCGCGCTTATGTTAAACGTAATAATTGTATATAGCCCGATTTTTGTGATCTGAATTATATTTGGTTGTGCTCCGAACCCTGTGTTTTGTTTCAAACGCCCTGAGATACCGACACAAGTTTGGTATCCACCGAATCAAGACCTTACAATAGTATTTTTTCCTCTGGATTATTCAAATATCCCTGAAAATAGTAAATATATCTAGTAGATATATATAATATTTAAAGTTCTGCTTTTTGAGTGATTAGCGACAAATATAGAAAGTAGGAGTATACATTTTCTGCTACTAGGCATTGATTAAAATGGTCTTAATTGAATTAATACTCGTAATTTTATTATTATCTACTTTATGATTACCTTGAAAAATGCATCCTTAATCCACGGTTCACCAGTCTGTAAAGGTTTGTCTATAACTTGTTAAATAACTGTAACAATTAAATTAATAAATAATTTATACGTATAACGACTTTAGAGCAATTATAATTATTCAGTATTGCCATTTACCTACTATGAATTGGTATTTTTTCGGTGGTGTGCCAGTCGAACCGAAAGGAGTGTTTTCATCAAAGTCAAACACAGGCACTAAAAGCTCGGTCATTCCGTAAACTAAGAACATGAAAGCTCCACATTTTTTCTGTAACAAGAATTTTTATTAGAGGTTGTGTAAAAGGAATATAACTTAATATTTTGCAATAAAATTTTACATTCTTGGGGAGATTTATTACTTTGCCGGCAAATTCGATGAGACGGCGCTAATACCTTTCACGAAGGCGATGTGCTTCGGGACGCATACAAAATTATAATAGTCGGGTTTATTCAACTTATTAGTGTGTCTCCATTCATCCAGTGTATATTAATTATTTAAAATTGAGGATTTATTACTATACTGCGTGTCTAGGATTTGGACCCCATAGTGATGCGAGATTTATTCCAATTTGTTGTGATTGGCCGTATCGTTTTTACTGTGGTTTTTACGATCATTCTGCGAATTTCAAGTTATGAGAGATTTCAATAATTTTGTCTTTAAGTATAGTGTCGTGTGTCACCAAGGGAATGTCAAATTCATGTGATTTCAAACTCACATTTCTGCATCTTGTTTGAATGTTGTTGTTTCTCAGTGTTGTTTGTTTCTGTTTCGTCTGGTCATCTGGCGTAGTCTTTTTTATTTCTTCTGTACATGTATCCGCCTCACTTGACATTGGCAAAATTGTCCTAAAGGACAGAGCCAGATAGGGAAAAAAAAACTCACCTTAAATCTGCATTAGGCTTCTCGATGGCGCTGCCACCAATAGCAATGTATTTGAAGGACGATAAGTCACAAACGTTTTCAGCTGCTACAATTGACCCAATAGATATGGCGTCCACGCGGTCACATTCGGCTGAAATATTTTACAATAATGCATACACACTCACGGCTTTTATGCCCGAAGGGGTAGGCAGAGGCGCAACTAGTGCACCCCCTTGTCGCCGTGCGTATTTCGTCCTATGATGTGATAGGGGGCGAGCCTATCGCCATATCGGGCACAAATTCCAGACTCCGGGCTGACACTGAATTTAAAAACCCATATCACTTATCCCGACCCGGGAATCGAACCCAAGACCTCAGCATTGCAGTCATACCATAATACAACTACGCCACCGAGGCAGTCAGTTTATAATAATGGCTTCACTTAAATATTAATTCATACTAGCTTTTGCCCGCGGCTCCGCCCGCGTGAATGAGCTTTCCTGGGATAAAAGTCCCGCTTTATATTTTCCATATTTTATTGTGTTAATCCAGGACCTAATCTAACTTTGTGCCAAATTTAATCAAAATCCGTTCAGTAGTTTTTGCGTGAAAGAGTAACTAACATTCTTACAAACTTGCGCGTTATTGTTATATGAAAATAAAGTATTAGTCAGTAGAAAGGATTTTTTTTAACAACATTGATTTAAACATTTGCTTCAATTGAATTGCTAACCTATTCAATTTAGTTGAAGCAACTGTCAAAGATTCTACCGTGACAGCAACCTTTTCTTTGCCGCACCATCAGGTTTTGGAATAGATTACAAGCGCGCGTGTTCCCTTTTTCCTTCTTGTTTCTTCGTATAATCCTGGGTCCTTCCGCCGTAGCGTGAAGAAGCAGCTCAGAAAGCCGGCATGATTCTGTGGAATGGCATGAGATAACCATCTGCTACCATTGGATACTCTATCTGGACGGCATCGCGCTTACCATCAAGTGAGCTGCAGTCAATCGTGCCCGAATAAAAAAAAAATAACGTGTTGCACTCCGGGAGTGCCGGCAGAAGTGAAATCTTAAATATTAACGTTGTGCATTTTTGAATATTTTGGAATGGTTAGGGAATAATTTCGCACGAATTGCTTTATTTATCAGTATAAAAGTACTAGCATTTATGTGGTTAAATACAATATTTATTTATTGCGCTATCGTACACAAAAACGATAATTTCACTATTTCTTTATAAAACAAAATTTGAAAAAATAATGTTACGCTCTTTTGTACTCGTGCCGTGCCAACGCTGGGGAAATAAATAAAAATGTAGTCGTTTAAGAATTATAGCTTCTACGCGTTGTATTTAAGGTTCATATTAGTAAGGGATGGTTTTAATGACGTTAATAAATAAAAATGCGCTCGTTTCAAGAATTATAGTTTCTACGCATTGTATTTAAGGTTCATATTAGTAAGGAATGGTAAAACCTCCTACGCATTTTCGATCGGTCACGTGATTCTAACGCGAGTTTAACATTTTATACCCATCCCAAAAGTGGTCAACGCCGCTAAAGTTTTCACTTCAAAAATAAATTATAATTTACTAGCTTTTGTTTTTTTTCGCATTTATGATTTACTAGCTTTTGCCCGCGGCTTCACCCACATTAAAGAGTTTTTCCTATATAAAATTCATTGAACATACAAAAAAACTATACATTTATTAACAGTATCCGTTATAATTGCAAGTACCAGGCGACAATAAACTGATACAGATTGAGAGATCTTGTAATATGGTCGGTCAACGACACTTTTTTTTTTACATAGCAATGATTACAAGTGATAAATTTGTGTAAAAACAATATTGGCAAAGGCCGTGGTGGTAAATGCTGCCGAGCGGCGGGATTAGCCGCGCCTCGCGTTGTCGCTGTCGCCGCCTGTCCCATCCACGTCCCCGGGGCGCGAATCCAATTTAGCAACTTGTACCCGTTATTGTGTCTGCCTCATTTTGTGTGCTCCCATAAGAAAACATTTCTTTATAATAAATGATGCCTCATAATAACGACGATTGATAGTTTCAATAAAGCGCGTAGTCTCACAATTTAGAGAGATGTGAGGCCCGGCGTGTCTTTATGAGTTTTCATTTCTTCTGGAACGAATTATTCTGTTTATGGTACACTATAAATTTAACTACGATGTGCCTACAGCAATTTAAGCCGTTATGCAAGAAAATCTGTGACATACTAGATACATAGCTTAAACTGGGCAACCGGCCGGGGCCTCGTGCTTAGGCGAGGAACCTGGCGCGATGTCCAACTGAGAACACTATTTGCGATCTCCAGGGCCTCACGTGGGCATTAGCAAGTGGCACAAAGAAAAAACGTCTCACAAAAATCTGCTGCCTGTAGTCTTGCGTTGGTTAGGGCACCACTGCCTGTGAGCATCGCGGACCCTAGCGGTCGAGTATGATTAAGTTGTTTTAGGTATAGTGCCAAAGTCCATAAGGATGCCTAATATAAAAAATATCTCTGTAATGCTATTGTATACCTTCTGGTCATAGTGTTTTATCGACGTAAAAATTTATTGAACTCTTCGTTTTCCAATCAACTCATTTTGTTTGTACGTACGTATTCTTACGTAACAATTTGATTAGTATGAAAGAATTTGCAACAGTCACTAAAAAATTTAATTAATTGATGCGGATCAATATCAAATTGCATCGGTGCACTGCTGTTATCGACTTATATGTTTTTAATAATGATAAATTACTTCTTAATAGGTTGCCGCACGGATGTTCAGAATAATCAAAATAAAAAATTTGTAAGCATGTTGAAAAAAACTTTGTTCTTATTGGACCATTTTCGCTAAGGATTAAAAAAAGCAATTTGGATTATATATTGAAAACGGCACGGCGGTATGTAAATCAGATAATTATAATTAAAGATAGTTTGTCATTTGCGATTCTGGCATGCATTTTCAAGTTTGATTTTATAATCGACTCTACGTCAGTTTTCTATGAGATAGATGAGTCGACTATCAGCCTAATTGAGTCAACTCATCTACCCTATGGATAAATCTATACGTAATAGGTACCTACTTCGGTAGTCTGTGGCTGTGTTCTTATTAATCTCTAAATAATTAAAGGCTGAGATATTTATTTACCTACAAGCCTTGGCTCGCGGCTTCGCCCGCGGGATAAAGTTTTTCCACGATAAAAGACTCGCTATATATTTTCCCGGAATAAAAAGTCGCCTTTGTGCTATTGCAGACTATACATCAATTTCTGTGCCAAATTTCATCCAGATTCGTTCAGCCGTTCTAGCGTGATTCAGTAACAAAAAATTATCCAAACGTTCGTATTTTTAATAGTAGTAAGATTCAGTATAATCTCCCTAGTAATAGATGATCATTTCAAAACACACTCAGAAAAGTAAAAAATCGTAATTTTGGGTCCTAATTCGGTACCTACATATTATTTTATTTTATTTATTTATTAGGTTTTCCAGCAGACTTAACACTACGATTATAATAAATTAAAAAAAATATTATAACTTATAGATAAATAATAGTTTAAAATAACTAAAAAACACGCTTTATAGAAAATTCAACTAAAAAATAGAAAATAAATTTGAATTAAGAATGAGTTTACCATTAGGTAAACTCGTTAATGGACGAGATAAACGTAAACGGCATACGCCGCCCATGGACTGTAGTAATGGGAGGGCACAGCAAAGCCGTTTCCTGACGTTGCATTTTGTACTGTTAATAAAGTTACTGGAAGCCTAAAAAATCCCATCCCCCAATCCCCGTTTCTCTTTCCTTAGGGACGGTAACCTCCATCATTTATCTGGAAGTATGGATGTTCAGGGGCGGTAATGATCTCTTATTAACAGGTGATCTATATTGAAGATTTAACGGTAATAATAAAGGAGTTAGCTGTGCATTTTTCGATGAAGTTAATTTTGTCAAATATTTTTTTTATGCCATTGAATGACGAGACGCGCTATCTAGTAGAATTCCTTGGACGGATATATGACCATGAATGTATTTTCAATTTAATATTAGTGAAATTACTGATTCTAAATACGTCCATTAATTAATTATTCGTTAATACCAATAGAGCGCTAACTAAATCGGCTTAAGTTTAATCAAGTAGAATTTTATGACTCTCCTACTCCATTATCAGATTTAGTTACGGCAATTAATCATTATAACGATTTAATTGATTTAAATACAAGTATAACTGATATAATTTACTGTGTCATTAAGTATTGGTTCATGACAAGGTAATACCAATAAATCAGACGATTGTGTGGATAAGGTAATATAATGTATGTGTATTGACGTATGGACCGCGATAGCTATGTTAGTGCTTTTATATGTCCTACATCTAACAATGACTACTGGAAACTAAGATAGAACTGATGGCATTTAAAACTCTTATAATGAACTGTCTGATATCAGAATCAAACCGAAATTCATCGTTTTCCAGCTCGTCTACCACTTCTGTGTGAATAACGCGATTTCGAGACAATCTTCTTTTTAGTAATTTTTAATTAACGGAGAGAACATTTTAATAAAACTTTGCGGAGCGATTTTTAATGACATTCAAAAGAATTTTACTAAAATTCTGCATTTATTCCCAAGAAATAATTGCGAAATTAAGCCAATAATAGTTGTTTCGTATTATACTTTGTTTTGTTGGGGATATAAACTAATCAACACAGTTATCGGCACAACGTACTAACATCAGCACCTACCCAAGTTCAGTCAGTAACTGTTTAAAACAATTATGTTTTGTAAGTTTATAAACTAGAACTAAATGCATAGTGGTTTAAACATAATTTTACTAATCAACAAATTAGAAATTTTATAAGACAGAGAAATTGTAATCACCAATGTAAACAAAATAAAAATCTGTATATATTTCTTTTTGTTTTATACACTGTACCTAATTTACCTACCTTTGAACTGATTTTGTAAAGAGCAATCCTAGATTTTCTTGCCCGTTCTTCTCTGGTGGAAACTGCTTTCCGAACTGGTGATAGAGTAAAAATTGACTGAATCTAAGTAATGTGTAACATTTTATGGATTCGAATAAATGATTTCATTTCAATGTTAAAGGCCTGCGTGACACAATTACCCAATTGTAACCAGGATCGAATAATTTTGTCATTCAAGGATCTAATATAAAAATAAAAATTACAAGTAAGAATTTTAATCTTTTTATTCGTATAGATCTAAGTAACATATTAATAAATAATAGTATTAATCATAAATTATCCAAATTATTATACATAGAAGACAAACACAATTATTGCTATAGAATATGATATTTATATTATGTATACTACCTCTGCCTACCCCTTCGGGCATAAAAGGCGTGAGTATGCGTATGCGTATATCATACTTTGTATACTACGTAACCTAAATTCTTCTCATAGCCCCATTATTAAATCTATATTTTATATTGTAAAGCTGAAGAGTTTGTTTGTTTGTTTGGTTGAATTCGCTAACCTCAGGAATTACTGAACTGATTTTGAAAATTCTTTCCCTAATTGGAAGCTACATTACTCCTGCGTGCTATAGGCTACTTTTATCCCGGGAAAATATTTTTATCCTGGAAAATCTTTGTCACGCGGGCGGAGCCGCGAGCAATAGTAGTAATATATATTTAACGAAATTACATGCTATGCACTAGTTCTTAGTGTTCTAATTCACTAACACTGCGGCATAATGCGTGGAGTGACCAAGGCCATTTCTTTCACTTTCGCCCTGTGCACTTTACCGGAAGGCGTGACGGGAAACGAATCCACGAAAAACAAACCGCCGCGAAGTTGTTTCAGATCGGGTAGTTCCTCTGAAATAAATAGAAATACGACTTTATATATCTTTGTTGGTAATCTGTTTTAAGACATTCCTGAATATATATTATGATTAAAAGAAATACTGCAGCAATCTTTATTTTCAGGCTATGTGAATGTTCATCATACATTATACCAAAGTGTAATCTTGTGATGCATTGTGGCAATTACACAAACGCTATGCATTAACTCATTCGAAGCATAACTCACTAAACGAGCTTCTAAGGTTAACTATGAAGTATGTGCAACCAGGTTGTGTGCTTATAGTTCTTAATCTTAATTTGCAAAATAATTATTAACGAGATTTAAATACTATATACGCTATAGATTCCAACTCACTTTTAAGTAAATCGAAGATTTCTTGAGGCTCAACGTCCATTCCATTCTTTCTCAATATGGCAGCGATTGGCAGTTCCATACACTCTGAGTCTGGAACGCCTACAACGCAGACTTCAAGTACGCCAGGGTGATTTTTTATAACCTCTTCCAATTGTAGTGGAGCGATCTGTTAATAGCATAGAGCGTCAGAACCAATTTCTCTATTGCAGAGAAAGTATGACGGATATACGAGTAAATCCATTGATCCATGTTTTGAAATGACACAATTCCTGTTTTTTATACTCTGGCAAGGTGGCGGGACGACTTGCACACGAGGACCGGCAGCGACTGGATGCATAAAGCAGCAGACCGGGCTCTGTGGCGTATCTTGGGAGAGGCCTATGTCCAGCAGTGGACTGTAACGGGCTGATGATGATGTTGATGATACTCTGAATGGCAAGACGAGTATGTTTCTCGCCTGGTAGCACCACTATCGACCGTACAGCTTATTTTTTTATGCGGGCACGACAAAGTAAACGCACTGCACCCGATAGTAAGCGGAGATAGTTGCAGATAGAGATTCGACTGACGAACGATGATTATACCTCGTCAGTCGACACAATTATGCCGACCTGTTTAAACCTGATATACACAGGGTCATCTCGGAACGCGGCACACTTACGTGGGCCACTATGACGGTCTTAAACACCTTATGTACGGTGGTCGCTATCCGTGCGGATACAAAATATAACCTGCCAACAGCAACAGTATCCTACTATATAATTATTTTAATATTATTAACGCGAAAGTTTGTAAGTATGGATGTATGGATGTTTGTTACTCTTTCACGCAAAAACTACTGAACGGATTTCGATGAAATTTGGCACACGGGTAGATTATGACCTGGATTAACAATAGGCTACTTTTTATCCCGGGAAAAATCATTTACGCGGCCGGAGCCGCGGGCAAGAGCTAGTAGACAATATAATGTCCAATATTTCTCTTCAAATTAATTCTGTCAACTACCTTATGTATGAGGATACGAGAACTGTATTACGATTAGCACTGCCAACATCATTAGATTTTACGTAGCCATAGAAACACTATTTATATTGTGTGCTTCACTTCTTATGTAACGTTTAACAAGTGCTGCAAGTGCTGAGTTATTGGAATAGTGTGAAATTAACTTTTGTCATAAAGAAATGCAAATAAAAGAAGATTTAATATTTATGTGTGAACTTCATTATTATCATATTTAATTCACTATTGACCAAAACATAATAATATGAATTGTATTTAGTTAAGAATCTCTCATATTTCTGAGATCTTTTATTCATAAACTTAAATTTAAGCGTGTACAATAAAATAAATACAATCTACAATCACAATGCTCCTAGTGATTTTATGCCTGTGAGTTAAATTTAATTAAAATCTGTCAGTGTTCAGTTTTAGTGCTGTTAGAGACACCTATTCACAGCTAAAAATTTTATAACGAAAATAGTTTAAGTTAATATCAATTCGTTTAAATTTCTTGTTACTTAGTAAATTAAATTAAAATGGCAATGCGATTTTCGAAACAAATCAAATCCCGCGACCAATTTATAAGCAATATTATTTTTTAGCAGGACAAATAATTTTAGACTGATAATAACGTTCTGATATATAATAATATAACTTTATAACTAAATCATACAGAAAGTCGTTCGAGGCGCGAATATTTATTAGAGGTAAGACAGCTTTTCAGCAATCTCAGTTTACGACTTGCGAGAACAGATAAGGCTTAATAATATATAACTATGTACCGCATAATTTCCTTTCCCAGCCGCCTGGTCATACCGAAGTGTATGTGATTAAGATTGAAGAGTTTCTTCCGGGTTGTATTGTTTAGTCTTATATTAAAGAGAGCCAGATCCCGTGGGAACGAGTATACGAGAAAAGTATGTCCAACTAACTTTACGCTTTGTATTTTTTGTTTGTGTAGATATTTTTATAATTTAATGTTACTAAGTACCACTGTCTATTTCTGATGAACGACTTTAACTATAAAATCTTTTACAAATTGTATGCAATGCAACCAACCGTGTATTGTAATAATGCCCACTGCTGAGCACGGGCCACCTCTACCATTGAGATGACTGAGGCCTTAATCCACCAGACTGACCTAGTGAGGGTTGGCAGACTTCACATACCCTCAAAACTCTTATAGAACATTCTCAGGTACCATGTAGGTTTCCTCACGATGTTTTCTTTCACCGTTAAAGCGATAATCGATCATCATAATAATAATTGATAATCAATACACACGTAACTTAAAAAAATAAAGGTGTGTGCCTTGGGTTTTGAACCTGCGGACATTATCTCGGCATGAGACCTTTACATTTCAAATTAGGCTCTCTTCGATGTTTAAGATATTTTATGTATTGACAATTAAAGTTGCAAGAAAAAAAACATAATTCCATAAATGCGAATATTCATCATGCTTATATACAATATAATGCACTAGAAGATGTTTTTGAAAGTCCTTTACTTTTGGTTATTTCATAGACGAAACAAAATAAATGAAGCTATTAGATAGGTCAATGAGAAAAAGATTGGTGTTCAAATAGGTACTAATTAAAAGGAATGGTGTCATTACCAGAAAGCCGAAGTGCTTAATTAAAAGTCTTCTTCGTTCCACAAAATAGTACAAGTTCTGTTCATCCCTGTAGAACATGTCTCCAGTTTTGAACCAGCCGTCATCTGTTAATATAGTTTTTGTTTCTTCTGGATTATTCAAATATCCCTGAAAATAATATACATATAATATATATTGACATAATATACATATTATTATGTCAATACTGAATACCTACTCATATTGAGTTATTAGTGTCTTGCGGCTCCGCCCGCGTGAAAAAGATTTTTCGGGATTAAAGCCCCGCTTTATATTTTCCCGGGCGGAGCCGCGATCAAAAGCTAGTTTAAGCAATTCACCGAATTTGCTCCGTATGAATCTTCTTGGGAAATTTTGGATTGATTTTGGAAAAAAAAATCTTGGATTTTCTAAAAGTGAATATACGTCGATGTTGCTAAGTCAGTTGTTACTATTCCTATTAACATGTCTTTTAAAACATAAATGCATTATAAGTATGCGTAATTTTTACACTGTTTCGAAAAAAATACCTTGAAAAATGCATCTCCCTTAATCCAGAGTTCACCAGTTTTTAAAGGTTGGTCTACAACTTGATTGTCATTGTCTACTAACTGTAAGAAATATAACATTATGATTAATAATAAATTACTGTAATGGCTTCAGAAAATATATTATAGTTAGCCAGTATTGTTTCTTACTCTGAATTGGTATTTTTCCGATGGTGTGCCAGTCGAACCGAAAGGAGTGTTTTCATCAAAGTCAAATACAGGCACTAAAAGCTCGGTCATTCCGTAAACTAAGTACAGGAAAGCTCCACATTTTTTCTGCAACAAGGTATTTTGTTATAGGTTAACTGAAATGGAATTTGTCTCAGCTTGTAATCAATTTCGTGTTCTTCATTTATTGATTTTGATGAATCATTCAGATCTATTGATCGTGAGAAGCAGCATTCAATCCAGCGTATACGAATAATAAATTATTCACTAGGTAATTATGGAAATAATATTACTTATATTAAGTGAATACGACTTAGATCACCGCAGTTTATAAAACTTGAATTCTGTCTTAGTGTCACGAAGATAATATAAAACTTAGTTGACATAAAAACCCACCTTAAATCTTTGTACTAACGGCTTCTCGATGGCGCTGCCGCCAATAGCAATGTATCTGAAGGACGATAAGTCACAAACGTTTTCAGCTGCTATAAGAAATTGACCCAATAAATACGGCGTCCACGCGGTCACATTCGGCTGAAATATTTATAATAATGGCTTCACTTGAAATATTTATTTTTATTGCATTGAATGACGAGACGAGCATGCCGTTCGCCTGATGGTAAGCGATACGAGCACCCATAAACAGTAGCAACACCATCCAGCACCTTGACTGACAAAGTACTGAGTGGCATTCCACTGCCCTCGTCATCCTGAGACATTAGATGTTAAGTCTCATTATGTCCAGTAGTTATACTGGCTACAATGTCCTTGAAACCGAAACACAACAGTGCATGCACACTGTTGCTTGGCGGTAGAAATAGACACTGCGGTGGTACCCACCCAGACGGCCTCTTACATAATGAGAGACCTACCACCAGTATATGAATTTATACATCATTGTAATTGTATTTTGTTCAAGATTAAACTAAAATAACTCGTGAATATTATATCAAGTTGTCTATGAATGACATGCCAAGCAGTTCTATTTTAGGGAGCGTGTTTTATTATTCACAATAATATGTGAATTTTAACTATTAAATAAATCATTTACTTTGGGGGGGATAGCTTTGTGAAATGAATTTTTGTATGTTATGAACTGATATAGGTATGTACATACAAGTTAATTAACACATGTTATTTGATGATATTTGCGTTAAAATATTTACCCTGTATTTGTTGATGAGCATGACAAGGCTTTGTGGTGTCAGCGGTGCAGATGTTTGAACCCTAGTGTATCCCAAAATTGATCCAGTCACAAAGAATATTAATGCTGACATCCATTGAAGATTGGCCATCACCAATGCGGTTTGAAAAACGTCTGTGAATGGAGTCCTAAAATATAGTAAATAGTTTTACTAACAAATATTATAAAAAAGATATTTGAATGCGATTCTAATTACATTTAGCTGAAAAGAACGGAAGAAAGAGCGTAACGGAAATGTGTACTATTTGTGATAAAAAAACGCGACATTTACTGCTAGATTACATTTTTTTATGGCTCTCTCGTCTCATCATTTATTGAATGACGAGACTTGTATGCCGTTCGCCTGATGGTAAGCGATACGCCCACCCGTAAACAGTAGCAACACCATCCAGTACCTTGAGTTTCAAAGTACTGTGTGGCATTCCACTGCGCTCGTCATCCTGCGACATAAGAAGTTAAGTCTCATTATGTCCTGTAGTTACACTGGCTACAATGTCCTTCAAACCGAAACGCAACAGTGCATGCACACTGCTGCTTGGCGGTAGAAATAGACATTGCGGTGGTACCCTGTGGTGAGAGACCTACCACCAGTACACACAGTACAGTTACATCACAATTTACAAAGCAAAAAACTGTATTTTAATGGTAATTCATTGTGAAAAACATCAATAATATTGTAGATTTTTTAATTTTTGCTACTGTGACGAAAACGCAATAACGCGTTTAAATAAACATGTAATGATTTTTATTTTTTACCTATATTTTGCACGAGCTTTTGCCCGCGGCTCCGCCCGCGTGAATGAGTTTTCCCGGGATAAAAGTCCCGCTTTATATTTCCCAGGATAAAAATAGCCTATGTGTTAATCCAGGACATAATCTACTCATGTGTCAAATTTCATCGAAATCCGTTCAGCAGTTTTTGCGTGAAAGAGTAACAAACATCCATACATCCATACAAACTTTCGCGTTTATAATATTAGTAGGATAGGATTTATTTTTTGACTCGATAAACGTTATCTTCATCTGTCTATTACAGCGAAGGATCTAGGAAAAGGCCTATCTTGTCTTTTTTCCAAGATCTGATAAAATACTTAAATGAATAACAAAGTATAAAATAAAATATATTTAAACACTTACCACCAGCAGCATATGCCATTCAACAATGTATCAAAAGGAATAATGGCCACTTTGGGCTGTCCCGTCGTGCCACTAGTCAACATAAGCCATGCAGTTATTTTAGAGTGATCGAACTCGGCCGGCCTGTAAAAACACTAAAATGTTAAGCTCGCGCGTGTTTTTATGGCACAAAAATATACTTTTTTGCAGTAGTTTTTTTCATTTATCTATACATATAAAAGGCTTTGCCCTGAATGACTAACGGATCAACGCACAGCCTAAACCGATGATCGCAGAGACCTGAAACTTGGAGGGTGTGTTCTTTGTATGACGTAGGCGTCCGATAAGAAAGGATTTTTCGAAATTCTACCCCTAAGGGTATGAAAAAGGGGGTCAAAGTTTGTATGGGACAACGTGATTCCTTGGTCCAATCTACTTAAAATTTTGCATAAACCATTTTTAAAAGAATTTATGGAAGACCTGCTTCCTATTTTATTTAAATTCATCCCCTAACTGGGTTAAAAAGGGGTAGAAATTTATTTTGTCATTGATTTCCTTCGAAGTTGATTTCAATACTCCTTATAGGTCGGACAAACTTTTTTTTTCCTATCTGGCTCTGTCCTTTAGGACAATTTTGCCAATGTCAAGTGAGGCGGATACATGTACAGAAGAAATAAAAAATACTACGCCAGATGACCAGACGAAACAGAAACAAACAACACTGAGAAACAACAACATTCAAACAAGATGCAGATAGATGAACAAAGAGTTCTAAGACTATAACTGTTTAATGTGAAGTTATTTATTCTGTGGTTTAATGTCTTTGTAGACGAACAACTAAAATTACAAAAAGGTCAAAAGGTAAAAAAGAGAGAGAGAGAACGGACAAACTTAGCTGGCAGGTATGACAATTTATTGACACTTCACGGAATACTATTGTGTAGGGAATTGGTTGCAGCAAATAACCGATTTTTGAATGCAATCAATTTTTATTCAAGAATTTTATTATCGTATGTAAATAGTTAGATTGTTATTAAATCTTACACATTACAATCAGGAGATTTTTTTTATTACAATAGTTAGTTATTGTTAGTCGTTCATTTTGATTTTCCGATAAAATTTCACGATTATCCTTTCATAACTTTTAAATTGTTTAAAGTCATTACAAAGAAATAATTACGAGTGTGTACTGAAACTTAAATAACAAATATACTGCTACGGTTTAAATTAGTACTTTTATTTATACTTTTGAGATCTTCGTTTTCTTTCTTCGAGTATGAAATGTGCATTTTTTTTTTAAAATGTCTAACTCATTGTTCAAATGATCAAATGTAATTTTATCCGTTTGTAAAATGTACTTTCAACATAATTTTCAAATTTACAGGAGGGTTTTTATTTGCATCCTAAGTTTCAATTTTTTTAAGTAATCGTTAACGTTTGGTTACCATGCGGTTTAAAACTTTCCCAACACTACGCTCGTAAACTGCAAAATACACAAAGACATTAAACAGTATCATTATAGACCGGACATCAGGACCAAATTTTTCGTCCAAAAGTTATTACCAATTGGTAATAAGCAAAGACATTAAACAGTATAGTAATAGACCGGACATCAGGACCAAATTTTTCGTCCAAAAGTTATTACCAATTGGTAATAAGCAAAGACATTAAACAGTATAGTTATAGACCGGACATCAGACCCAATTTCGTCCAAAAGTTATTACTCGTGGGTAATAAGTCGCTGTCTTATCTGACACATCCATGTGACAAGACGTCTCGGTATGCGCAAATTTTGTACAGAAAACAATATTTTGGAAGGAAATATGCCAATTTGCGCCTTACGAACAGGCTCAAAATCTTTGTATGAAAATGTTCTCAATGTCCGCTCTATATAATCTTATTAGAACTCTTTGGTAATAAGTCGCTATCTTATCTGACATGTCTGTGTAACAAGGTCTCGGTATGCTTAAATTTTGTAAAGAAAACAATATTTTGGAAGGAAATATGCTAATATAGGCATTACGACCATATCAAAGTATGTTCTAATGAATTTAACATAGGTATTTTGTTATTTCACTGTAGATTCAGTTACTGACGAACAGGCTCAAAATTTTTGTATGTCAATTTTCCCAATGTCCGCTTTATATAATCATAGAACTCTTTTTGAAAATACAACATTGTAAAAGCGTCGCGTTGATATAAGAGTCAAGATTATATTCTTTATTGGAACGAAGTTCCTTATTGCGCGTTGTGAAAGGGGGCTGGACGGAAAGTTGTCACGACACTTTTTTCTATTATCTTACTAATATGAACCTTAAATACAATGCGTAGAAGCTATAATTCTTGAAACGAGTATATTTGTATTTATTTTATTTATTAAAGTCATTAAAACCATTTCTTACTAATCTAAAATGAACCTTACATACATTGCGTAGAAGCTATTTCCCCAGCGTTGGCACGGCACGAGTAGAAAAGAATCGAACGTAACATTCTTTTTTCAAATTTTGTTGATTTATTCTACTTTGGTTACTGACATTTATCAATAACAAGACTAAACGTGCTTTGATCGCGTTTAAAAATCTACTTTACGTGGTAAGCGTAAGATCGAATTTGTGTTTAGTCAATCAAAATTTGTGATAAAAATGCTATGCAATAGCTTTACCGCGGTAGTCTCCGAGTGCCACACGTATTTATTTGTTTTTTTTCTCTAGAAACTTATGTATTGGAACGGAAATAGGAACATATTTATATACCTATTTATATATATACACACTCTGTTATATAAATAAAATTTTATTACAATTCCTTCACTAATTAATCGAAAGGAACTTCGTTCCATCCGGGTGTCCCTTGACACCTCTCATTGGTTTTTTTTTTCAGTACATTTTTAACCGACTTCTTAAAATATTAATTCAAATCCTACTAATATTATTAACGCCAAAGTTTGTAAGAATGTATGGATATATGTTTGTTACTCTTTCACGCGAAAACTATAACGGATTTAGATTCTTTTCTGTAGTCTATCTGTTTTTCTGTTTGTTTGTTACGGCACAACTCCATAAATAATTAACGGATTTCGATGAAATTCGGTACACGGGTAGATCACGTCCTGGATTATCACATAGGTTACTTTTTATCCCCGAAAAATGTATAGCGGGACTTTTATCCAGGAAAAACTAATAGGCTAATACTTATGTTGCTTTTAATTGTTTTGTTATGGCCGTTGTTCAATGTTAATATTATATGAAAATATTTTGTTATATTATTCCTTACATTGAGTAATGTGGTTCAAAGATAATTTTAGTTTTTGATTAACCTGCCTAGCGTTTTATCTCTGGTATGCAAAATTACTTGGAAAAATTGTGAAACAATTATTATAATTGGAGACACTTATCCATACCATCCATTACAAACCGCCATATTCTATCATATTGTTACATAATATTATTGACTTTGTAAATTAAGCCGTGCTTGGAATCGGCAATATTTTAGCACGTTCACGGGTTTTAGTATTCCAGTAGTACGCTGATAGAGGTAAAATGACATGATTAGGTCTCATTAATTCAGTTAATTACTATTATTTGCAACCTATTTTAAAAAATGCACGTGATCCCATACTTTGGCGTAGTTGACTAAGGTTTTATATATTTTTGTACGAGTCATCTCTAAAAGAACCAAGAGATCGAGCCAGCATAGGACGGATACGTTTTTTACTTCATACTGCATAATTTATTTTGTAAATTCCGGCTTTACTCAAACGACGTAGGTCAGGCGGTACTGGGATCTTGGACCAACTTTTATGCTATAAATAATGCCTTGGTGTAGTAAAAGTTTATTATATATTTATAAGAAACTATATAGGTGTTGCTCGCGGCTTCGCCCGCGTAAAAAGACTTTCTCGGTACAAAAGTCCCTAAAACACAGAACGACGCCAGCGCTAGCTACTTAAGGAATCAGAGTAAAAATATCTATTATTTCCCATGGGAGCAAATTACCGGGATTTAAAGTACTCTATGTGTTAATCTAGGACATGACCTACCCGTGTACCAAATTTCATCCAAATCCGTTTAGTTGTTTCTGCGTTTACTTCTAACAAACATCGAAATATTTTTACAAACTTACGCATTTATAATATTAGTAAGATAGTAAGATGAAGCAACATATTATCAGCTCCACGTTTACTTAATGGCTTAATTAATTTGTAATAATAAAAATTAAATAAAAATTTAAATAAACCCCGACACAAAAAAATCTCTAAAAAGTAAAATAATAAAAGTGTCTTTGTCGTTTAAGTACCTAGTAATATTTTGACCCAAGCGTCGTCGCGTCGGGGGACCGCTAAAGAAGTATTTTCATCTCCCTGGTCCGGAATTCGGTCTCCCGACGTGAGAACGCTTGGGTCAAAATATTACTAGGTACTTAAATGACAAAGACACCTTTATTATTTTACTTTTTAGAGATATTTTGTATCGGGGTTTATTTAATTTTAATTTTAAACTTTTGAAATTACTTTATTCTCGATCATGGGGTCTTGATAATGAACTATCTAACACCTACTCGTTGAGACCATTCTTATGAGCCCAAACACGCTATATCTGCTATAAGTTGCTAAGGAGCTAGGTATCCCGCAGACTACTTGATGCTGCAGCATCAGCTCATGTTTAAAAATATTGCCGAAGTTTGAGTACACCGAATTTAAAATCAATCGGACTTTTTAAGTTGGAAACGAGCTGATATCTTCAAACGCCTGAACAGATCTTCATAGATTATAGCTAAGAACCATCTCTATTACATCAGCTTTTAAACAAAAAAACCGCGTCAAAATCGTTCCATCCCTTTGAGAGCTACGCTGCCACAGACAGACATACAGATACACAGATACACAGATACACACCCTAAACTTATAACACCCCTCTTTTTGTCGGGGGTTAAAAAGAACTGAAAATATTGTCTTTTAATGATATGTCAACTTCTTGGCAGTTATTTCCGCTCAGTCAGGAGTAATGTAGCTTCCTATTAGTGAAAGAATTTTCAAAATCGGTCTAGTAGTTCCTGAGATTAGCGCGTTCAAACAAACAAACAAACTCTTCAGCTTTATATAATAGTATAGATAGATTTATTTGCATGTCAATTTATGTTAACTATGATTTTTACCTGTAATTGTGTTCAGTTCCATTATTTTTCTTGATATAATATTCCAAATTGCAGTTTGAGTCGTCAAAAACAACTATTCGCGCGTCACATTTGATGGATGCAAATGCGTCTTTGACTTTCTGCACACTTACTTGCTCACAAAATACCATTTTCGGTTTAACGTAGGGAAACAATGAATTCAAATCAGCTGAAATAAACAGTAAACTAATTATTAAATAATATTATGATATCATAATCGTCGTAGGCAAAATTCATTAAGATTGATATTTATCATTTTTGTTTGGAGTTTTGGCGGGAACTTGGAAGTGTCATGAGGTGCTCTTGTTTTAATTCATTATTTTGGTGATACTTAGTGTTATATTGCATAATTATGGTGGTATATTATCCAATATAGTTCTATTAAAGAGCTCAAATGAAGTGAATTAAATTTATCGTGCTAATTAAGTGTTTTTTTTGTTGCCGCCAAAACTCCTCGATAAAGTCTTGGTAAGGTAGCCACTGCTTTACTTCGACATACTACAGATAATAAAAAAGACAACCCAAACTTGACATTGGCAAAATGTGAATACAAGTGCCATAAAAAAAAAAAACATTTATGTTGCTTTATATTATCTTCGTACTTCAATAAGTGTAGGTTTGTGTACAATAGAACTAAAATATCTTGATTGGGATTGCATTGTACAATCATCTACAAAAGTAACTGAACGAATTCAAAGGACATGTCCAAAAACGGGCCTGAAATTCTAAACAAGACAATGTATATATATTTGGATAGAACTCCTGAAAACTAGCCTTTTGCAATAAATCGTTTAATTTTAAAGACCTCCGATTTTAAGATTTATGTAATTTTGTTTGGCTTGAAAACTACACTTATAGTAGGGACAAACTAATATGGCCGGTATGACATGACACGGTTTTGAATTTTTTGGGTAGACGTTCTCACAGAGTTATCGCGTCGGGAAAAAAATTTAATTGTCATACCGGCCAGCTTAGTTTGTCCGAACTATAATATGAAAGTTTTTAAAAAAGTTTGTTATGAATGGAGGGGTCTAAAAATATGTTTTTAATGGATCTAAGTTCCATATTTTGCCCCTTTAATATGCGTAAAGTCTGAGCCTGATTAGATTTTGAGGCCCAGCACCCATACAAAAAGCGGACATCTCCTTTCAAATCGCTTATATACGGTTAGGTTATAAATTGAAACTTTTTTTTTCTATATGTGAAGTAACGTAAATCCCTATTATTTTATTTTTATGAAGAAAATAATATTCGCATGAACACAAAAGTGTATAATAGGAGGTTTGAAGTTATGAATTTGTCAGTTACTTATGTGGGTGACGGTACATGTATGACATTACAAATAACCGAAACAGTCACAATAAGAAAACAAAAAAAAATATTGTAAAGAAAGTGTGGGGTGCATGGTTTTAATATTTTATTGACAGATATGAGTAGAAGGATTATCATTTTGATAATATCTTAAAAAGCACCCTATGCTTTTTTTTTTACAATAAAATACTTTTTATTTAAACTATTCTTAATTTATATTTATTATTTTTTTACACTATTCATAATTCATATACTTATATTAAAATTTATTAACCGACTTCTTTTCTATTTTTTTTATTTGGATTTTCTATAAAAGCGTGTTTTTTAGTTATTTTAAACTATTATTTTTGATTACTTCGAACAGTCACAAAATAGTCTTGTTCTGTAGAGTTTTAATATATGGTGGGTATAAAGAATTTCGGTCTCTAAGGACAGGCAGGAAATATATAAGCGTCGGTAATCGCTATCGGTATGTAATAATTGTTTCTCTCGCTTCACGGCTAGCTCATTACCGATGTGCAATGGAGGTTATTAATACAATAAAGTGTAACCGTAATGAAAGCGTTTGTCGATTTAATCGAGCCTGTGGTTCATATTGTTTTAATAACAAATTATTTTGTCTCCATTTCGTCCGGTAGATATTCACATTGGATAAAAACTGATAATATATTAAGTGAAGAAAAAATCTTTATAATCTTTAATAGATTATTTTATTTGTGTAATATTGTATGTTTCGGTACGTTAGTAATAAATGTAATCTTTTGATAATTATTATTCCGATTTCCGACATAACATTGTAATCTCATGGCGTGTATGTTTTGTTAAGTTCAGTGTCGTGCAAATTAGATACAAACCGAGAGACATGTTGTAGGCAGGTTTTTATTATTTTAAGGGTCGGCGGTATTGGGCATACGAAGATTTTTCTGCCTATTATTTTATTGACTTTATAATCAATGGTGATAACTAACTTGACTATGGTATGCCAACCTGCCTGGATAGATACTATATCTGAAAATTACCCCCGCCTAGATAATTGGTTGGTTGGCTAAATAGGGTTAATATCGTGCTGCTCGCTCAACTACACTAACTAAGCGACTCCGAGGTGGATGACAATGCGGGTGGTCGGTCTGCCGCTGTCGTAGATGCCAAAGGCGTCCGTAAGAGTACCGGGCCTTCTTAGCCCCTTCGTAGAGAAGGGCCGCAATGCGAGATCGCGCGGGGACGGTCCCGCGCAGCTATCTTAGTGCAACAAGATACCCCGGGGCCGTCCCGGATGCGCCGAAGAAGGCCACCGCGGGTTTTGGCTGGTAGGTATGCCGGTGTAGGATGTACATAGGATTAGGGACTCGGTCCAATGCTCGCTCGGATGAAGCCATACTCCCGAGTGTCGACATTGGGCCGTAAGACCGGTGAAACCAACATAACCGTTCCACTTACCCCCCAGTGGTGATAACGATAAGCGTTTTTCCCCGCGAAAAAAAAAGAACGGAAGCACTTGAGCTGAACTTTTCCGCAGCTTAATGATGCGGCAAAGATAGGAACTTTAAACTTTTTGTCTCTATCCGAAATGTTGCGGTTCCGTGGGCAAGCGCGCATCGTCCCGTCGTCAGAGAAAATGTTGCAGAATTGTTCTACCATAACCCGTTTGTAGAACTTGCGTTTTCTTTATACGACTAAATAACAAAATATAATATTTATTTAGTAGGTAACAAGTTGCACAGTCCTAATGGTAATCGTAATGACTCTAATGAATCAAAACAATGCGTATCACTTTACTGCATATTATATCACCACGAGATGAAAGCTAATTCTCATTAAAACACTGTTTCTTGGCGGCAAAGAGGGAAATTCTACCCAAGAGGACACTCGTAGGAGAGACTTCCCTACTATTATTGTGTATTACCTGCCTGCAATGCAATGCAATCAGCCCTGTATTATATACTGCCCACTGCTGAGCACGGGCCTCCTCTACTACTGAGAGGGGTTAGGCCTTAGTCCACCACGCTGGCCTAGTGCGGGTTGACAGACTTCACACACCGTCGAAATTCTTATACAGAATTCTCAGGTATGTAGGTTTCCTCACGATGTTTTCCTTCACCGTTAAAGTGAACGATAATTGATAAACAATACACACTTCGAAAAGTCAGAGGTGTGTGCCTTGGGGTTTTGAACCTCCGGACATTGCCTCGGCAGACCGTTCCATTCCCAACTAGGCTATCGTTCACTTTTGACCTGCATAATATTGTGTAATTTTCAATCGCATAAAAGGCTTTGCCGACAACCGGCATTCAGATTGGAATGACATGATATGATGATGTAAAGAGATTTGATCTTGACAAATTAATTATATATAGGTATATATATTATGATAATGATAACAATAATTTGTGGACATCTGTTTTATTGCGATAATGACATATTACAGACATATGTGATTTTTAATAATATAAATGTAGTTTTATTTATTCATGACATACTTATAATTTATTGTAGATGTATTATATAATATGTCCTGATAGTGTATGCATAGTTTATCTCTACATCATGATAAAAGTCCCGTAACTCGGGTATCAGAAACTACCAGCATTGTTCGGCTTCATAACACCCAAGCCCAAAGTAAATTATTGTGAAGCGCCCAAATATTTGTCTTGCTACGAAGATCAACCCCGAGGCAGCTTTTACAGCTGCCTCATCGCACTGCGTTACAGACTGACATAATTTTTGAAATTGCTACTTTAGGTGGTATATATTTTTGCGACCTATGCCGTCATCAACTCGTCATAATTTGACTATATAACTAGACATGCTCCGTGTTCATTTACGAAATAAGCTTAGGAATTAAGTGACAGAATTTAGCAAATTTGACTTTATTCATCAGTCATCATTAAAATGAAAGTGGATTAAACGTTTCGACACTATACTTAGTAGTCATAAAAAAAACCTTAAGAACTAAGAAAACCGGCTCTAGGTCCTGGCAAATGAATTGGCGGTAGATATACGAAAGGGTGGACTGTGGGTGCTATCCCCGCACAGAGCCAATATTTGTATTTGTATCGAATGTTGGCGTTTTGGGATCGAATATTCCTTTTTGTTTCGATGACATTGACTTGTACCTTAATGTTGGTTAAGGACAGCCTGTATGATTATTTGAAATGTCTTTGAAGGAAAAAAAATTGATCGATAAAAATATTTACCCGCTGTTATCATAGGGTCGATGCCACATAATGGATATCCATTGAAATGGCAGGCATAGAAGGGTATAGCTAAATCCAGGTGATTTTTTCCCGTTATTATGACAGGATCTCCTGGTTCCATTCCGCTGTTTACCATAGCGCTGGCGAGCCGGCATGATCGCATCGCCACTGATGTATTAGTTTCCCGCGCATCTGTTGCTCCGTCGATCTGCAATAGTCACCAACCAAAATATAAGGACTTTAGAATATTGTAACCATGAAAATATTATTGTTTAAAAACATACAAGATTTGAAGCTGTGACTTATAAAAAAATTATATATTTTAATCGTTGTATTTTTTAAACAGTTATCCCATAACGGTTATCTGATAGATGGTAAGCAATCCGTAATACCTGTTATAGGGACATCCCTAGAGACATCTCTTAATCCTCTCAATCAAACCAAAAGTAGCTAGGAAAAAGGATAACCAATAGGCCCACCGAAATTTAACGCAGCAAACATATCCAATTATATTACATTTTGATACTTCCAGTAAACATGCAAATATAATATATATATTATTTGTAAACTTTTGCATCTATACAGTTTATTTTACTGTTAGTCAATAGTTTTTAATTTCAGCCAATTAATAATAATAGAACAGGAAGCAATGTAACAGCTATTACTACAATATGTTTATTTATTATTTAAAACACGATGTTTCTGATTTTTTTTGTCTAAAACGTTGAGACTGCTAAAGATAACTGGAAGCCGCAATATAATCACAGTAGATAATATTATATTATAAAGATTTAAGGTCAAATATGTTAATGTGTTAGAGCTACACTGTGAGCATATTTATCTCCAAACGGGCTGATTAAATAGGTTAGTATCACTTTCTCACAGAAAATCAACGTGAAGTGAGTTAAGGGAGATTTCTAAGGCACAAACTACTTCGTAGCCGCCCTAATCCTAAGTTCTTTGATGTAATACGCATCTATCCTTCTCCTAGAAATTTGTTTATGGCCGGCAGACAACACATAACTAACACCAGTGACTTCGAGTTGCTCATTTGCTGGCCTACTCAATATACATTTTTAAAATTATAAACTAGAATTAATTCCAATGTTTCTCGTGAGAGTAACACAATTTTATTCACCTTATTAAATAATATGACTACAGTAGCAAAAGTTATTCATCTAAACTTCTTATTAATACTATAAATGCGAAAGTTTGTGAAAATGTTTGGATGTTTGTTAGAAGCAGCGACCAGTAAACGCAGAAACAACTAAACGGATTGGCATGAAATTTGGCACACGGGTGGATAATGTCCAGGATTAACACATAGGCTACTTTTTATCCCGGTAATTTGCTCCCCTAGGAAATAATGGATACTTTTATTGTTATACTTTAAGTAGATGACGCTGGCATCGTACTATGTTTTTGGGACTTTTGTAGCGGGAATGTATATTGCTCTTAGAATTTCGCGCACTGATATTCTTACATCTATTTTATAATTGCTATTAGGTATGTGGTAACACTGTTTAGTTGAATTTAAGATTTAAATAGAAGTTATAGATTAATTTAACGTGTAGCTTCAAGTCTACTCAAGCATTAATAGAATTATATAAAGAAGATTTTTGGAACTTTTAATCAATGTGTAAGTAAATATAACTCTTCTAACTCTCTAATTTTATAAATAGGTCATGTAATTGAATAAAATTAAGTAACTTAAGACGAGCAACATTCGCATACGACCTTATAATATGTCTACATATAGACATTCACATACCTGATTCAAGCTGTTGGGATCATCCAGCATACCCTGGAGTAAAACATGTCCAATGTGACACTTTTCCGGGACCATATTTAATCTTTGGGCTGCTTTCAACTTCAAAAAGGTAGCGCGCTTGTTTATGTCCCGTTGCTTCACCATTTTGTAATTTTTTAATACCACGAATCAATATGTTTATATTTCGCCTTAAATATTTTTATATTTTAGTTAAACTAAAAACCAATAATACACCTCACCAAAACCTTCGTAATGAGTAGAAAACTAGGAAGTTACGAGTTTTTATATAATAATTGTTGCTAATCAATATCAAATCGGAGATAGTGGAACATCACTGATTGAAATTATTTGTGTTCCTTGTATAGTACCTTTCGAACGTGTGCAACCTTAATGTGGAACAGTGGAATAAAGTACCGTTCAAAAATGGTTTACTGGCTCATCCCAGTTAAAATGGTATGAATAGAGAACCTCAAAACCAATTTAGAGAATGAAATTCACTATGAAACAGACTTTTTTATGTGTAGCTTCTCTTATGTGTCCGTATATCACAGCCCAGACGGTAACAAATTATAGCAGTTATTCCTGCCGATAGGTTAGTTCGACGCATCTGTTTCAGAGATTTATAACTTCTGGTTTTTCTGACTGCCACGGTAGCGTGGTTGTATTGGTAGCGTAGTTATTTTGCAAAGTGATATTGGGTTTTTCTACAAAGTATCAACCCCGAGTCTGGTATTTGTGCCCGATACGGTATTAGGCTCGGTATTAGACTTCGGGCTGATACTGAATAGAAAAACTCAATATAACTTTGCCCGACCCGGGGATCGAACCCGAGACCCCAGCATTGCAGTCGTACCGTAATACAACTAGGCCACCGAGGCAGACCATTGTAATATTTTCCTTATTAAATGATAAAATTGATAAAGGCTGATGTTAGATTAACCAACCAATCACTGAGTTGAACACTCAACATTGAACATAAAACTTTAATGAGTTTTGCCTCTTCTTGTTATCTTAACTCAGGTTCAACAAAGTTGTACTTTGTTCTGTTTATTGAACATAATACAGTTTGCACCCAACCCAATACGAAATTATGTTTAAGTTTTAATTAATGGTCAGAATAAAGTTGAATTCAATTCCATTGCCGTTGTAGTTTTAGTGAAATCGTTTAACTTTTATACCTGAATAAATTGTATCTGCCGTGAAAATTAAGGAAAAGTAGATTCTAATTTGTTTTCCTATAGTTGTAAATATTTATTTAGTGGCATTACCATTGATGTATTAAAAAACCCAATACATCAATGGGCATTACCCATATTTTTTAATTGCACTGTAGTAATTTTTACCACTACAACAGGCCAAGCGATCATGGCATGGTCTACAGCATTGCTTAGTATTAATATTGTAAGTGTCAATACACAAGGATTGCTACTCTTGGTGTTCTTTTGCTCAACTTCAGTCACGACTTTGTTAGCTTATTGATTGTTAAAGTCCTTTTAAATAGAGAATTACCAGCATGTAGTTCATGTAAACTATAATAAAAGAATGCAGACTGTAAATTAATGTACTTATGAAGAAAAGAGGAAACTACGAAAGTTTGTTTGCGGGAGCTATGAATGCTGAAGTTGAATTACTGTGTCAGGGGTATTTTTCATCTCGTGTCACATGAATGCAATGTGCCAGCTTGTTTCCATATTATTTATTTAGAAACTTAGTAGCTGAAGAGCAGCAGTAATTTGCATTTTAATTAAGCATGAGAGACGCACTGGAGAAAATTATTTAATGAGAGCAAGCATTTTTGTGTGATGTAAGTTTCCATGTATCGCGGTCTTGAAGAGGTGCCGAGGCAGCGCACTGGAGTTAAATGGCGTCCTTTCTCCTGTACCCATGAAACAAGCGGATCCTTATACATCTATTGGTGGCCACTCAAATGACCTGTCATTTTTACTTTTATATTGTACATATAAGCATTCTTATTATTTTAAAAAGAAATATAAGCATTCTTATTATTTTAAAAGGAAATATAAGCATTCTTATCATTTTAAAAGGAAATATAAGAACTTATTTTTATTAGATAACATTTTTATTAATTTAAATAAAAAATAGCTATTAAAAGTATTCATCAAAAATGTTGAGAACATCTCGGTTTCACTGCTCAAATTATATTCATAGAGAATCAGCTCTTATTAAGTACTTACAAATCACGATTATTTTATCGTATTTTATGTGAAATCTGCCAACCCGCACTAGGCCAGCGTGGTGGACTAAGGCCTTAACCCTCTCAGTTGTAGAGGAGGCGCGTGCTCAGCAGTGGGCAGTATATAATACAGGGCTGGTATGGTATGGTATGGTTATCGTATTTTGATTTCTACATCTACTATATGCATAGAATGAGTAATCAATGCCTGCATAATTTTATCAGTTACCAATGAGTATTGATACAAAGTAACTGTAGCGTAAAAAGTGTTTAAATTAAAATGTAGATGTAAAGCCTTTTTTATTTGGACCCACGTTAAGTATACACATACACACACTGCGTGGCCTAACTTTACGCGTTCACATGAATATTACCGCTCTGCACGCGGAATATTAACGAACCACTTAGAGTAACCATTCACAAACTTCTCTTCTTATTTTTATGCCCAACATCCATAAAACGAAAAATACGAATTGCAATCAAAATGTTTTATATCCCGACCCCAATCCTCTGAAACGTATCGCTTTCTCAACGGTGCTACATTTCATTCGAGAAAAGCACTTAGTAACATTTAATAACAAAATGTGATAAGTGAAATGCTCTCTAAAATCATAGGTCCCCTGTGTGTAAACGTTAAAAGTAAGGAATCTAGTGGTGTACAACAAATACACGCAAACCTCATTCATGTACTCGTAATCGTACGAGTCATGAGGGTATTTTGCACATAAAAGTTAACGTAAGATTGCTGAGTAGTGAACCCGCAAACAGGTCTAACGACTGCGTCCCTACCGCAAGGGGAATATTAATTGATATTATATTTTGAAATAGAGCACGTGGGGAAAACCTAACACACAAACTATCGATGTAATAAGAGTCGTTTTATTAAAATAAGTAAAGTGAAATTCTTTTTACATTTTTTACAACAGCATTTGCACAGTTACATTTTCCGCATCCATTGTACGTTCTACATACGTATATGTAAATAAAGGAAGTGTAAATAATTTCTAGAGGCACAAAGCAACGCTGCTATTGTGTCGTTTTCGTATAGCATGGGTGTTTAGCGTAAGAGTCTGACGTGGCATAGCAAATATAGTTACCTGCACCTCGCGACAACATTAGGACAAAGCGGAGTCGTTTGCACCTAAATAAACGATATCGATCGAACGCTGCAGCTAGTTCCCAACTATTTTCAATTTCAAATTTGCCTTTCCAACGACAATACAATTGCGCAATTTTATGTAAAATCATTTTGCGTTCTATTTTTATTGGATTGAAAACACATGAAAATGGAAAAAATTGAAGTGTGGCAAATTAGTAGTAAATGGCGCCGCCCCGTGGGCGAGCGGGGTATGAAAACTTTTACTGTCCCAGCGCAGTCAAGAGGTGTGTCAACAGCGGTGTTGCGGTGGTGTCTTGCGGCAATTGCCTTCACACGTGAGTTCTAATCACCCTCTTTAAACTAAGGCTCACGTTTTCCGCCGGCGGGAAGCGCTTATTTTAATTCCCCACAAACGCGTCTAATTTCAACGGATGTGTTTTGTTTACTTTCTGAAACTCTTATCCTCAAAACAAAGATTAAGGATGGTTTACATAAATGGAAGCTTAAAAACAATGTCTGAGATAATGTTATTTGTAAGAGATGGGTAACATAGGCTCAATACATTAATTTGTGAAGAAGACAGAATTACCGGGAAATAAGAAAATACATTATATATTGAATTACTCACTTGTATAAAATTTAATTCACCATTCTTAGATTTAATGGTTATATCTAATCATTTGATTTTGTCTGTAGGCTAATGGATCAATATGTCAGTTTCCAAATTTTCTAATACCTACATAAATTTGTGCAGCTTTAGTTGAAGAGGCTACTTCGACCACGCATTGCCTGAGATTCAAAGCAAATTTCTTAACCACATGTCGAACATATCTGTGTCTCGGAAATTCAAATTCAAAAAAAAATTCAAAAATTCTTTATTCGGATTATTAACAATATTGATCTTTGTTGACAAGGTTAACGAAAGCATCTACATTAGTGTACACTGTGTCGTAAATGCAAGCGCCCATGCCCAAATAGGAATGGTAGGTATGGCAAATGTGCAGCGAACCTCTGAATGCGCTTTACATAAGCAACAAGTATGTAGGTAAAGAGCGTCGAGGTTCTCGGTATGCCAATGGACAGGGTATAATAATGTTTTGTGCCTTGGGCACATAAACCACAGGAATCTAGAATAATTACGACAAAATAATAGTATAACCTGAAGCCTTGCAGCTTGCAGCGTTCAAAATACTTATATAATTGTAATGAGAATAATGTCAATAAAGTCTGCATAAAATGCTGTAGAATTTTTAATCGACTTCAAAAAAGGAGGTTCTGTATGTATGTATGTAAGTTTGTATGTCTGTGATTTTCTCAAAAACTACTGATGCGATTTGGATGGGGTTTTCGTTATTACTATTTTGTACACACGACTATGCCCGGAGGAAAGACCTTGTCTGAAGTATAAAGTACCACTGCGAACTCTTCTGTCTTAAAATGTGGCCAATCCCAGGTTTAGTTTATCGTTCCCTCAATTTCATCCGTCAATTTCTATCAAACATCCAAATGTACAAACATTTTCTCAAACTCATATTTATAATACTTGTAGAACTTCCACCTGAAATAATTGTAATACTCAATATTTATACACAAAGCCCTGTAAAATAAGGAAAAGGAAGAATGTATTAATAATGGATAATCTCGTTAATGTTTTATTATAAAGTTCAACGAAGCTTGTAAATAAGCGGCTAACTTGTTTTAATAAAATTTGACACGGCGAAAAATAAAATTATGCAAAAAATATTCAGAGAAGCAGCGCAAGATTGATACACGTCGGGCGGACATTATTTGTATTCGCAGTGCGTTCATTGCAGTACGTGTCTTGATTGTTAATAAAGTTGCTAAGTAAACTCCGTTTTCAATTACGAAATTCGACAGTGTACGTTGAAGGCATGATTCGTGAAATTTGTAAAATTTGGCGTAGATGAAAAACATATACGACTATGAAGAATTTGAATGGAGCGTTCATTTGCATGAGCGTAGCCTAACTCGTAATGGAATGCATTAATGTCGAGATGGTTTATACTGGCTGGTTTGAGAACACTTTGAGGCAACACATTTTCAGCAAAAAGCGGAGCGCAGAATGTAGATCCGGACATTCCCTCAGGCTCAGATTCAAGCGCCACTTCACAGTAACATGTAGGCTACTTTGAGCTGCTAATGCTTTTACTATACATACGTTAATGTTCCTCACTGACTGCATCATCAATTTGTCATGTTACCTATTTCACCCACAAAATTTCGAAAGTTCAAGCATCCGTCAAGCGTATTACCAAAAAAAATATCACATGACATGTACTTATATCTAGGTACTTTAAGTTAGAGAAAATCCTAACAAACGGCCCTCACCCTTTCCGAGATCATTCAAAACAAATAGACCAGATAGACCTCCGTACACTTATACATTTGGTATAGATGACCAAGGGTCATTTTGACACTTACCTACCAGCATATACTACTTACGCGCATACGCATACTCACGCCTTTTATCCCCGAAGGGGTTGGCAGAGGCGCAACTAGTGCACCCACTATTCGCCGTGCGTATTCCGTCCCATGATGTGATAGGGGGCGAGCCTATAGCCATTTCGAGATCAAATTCCAGACTCCGGGCTGATACTGAATAGAAAAATCCAATATCACTTTGCCCGACCCGGGGATCGAACCGGAGACCTCAGCATTGCAGTCATACCGTAATACAACTACGCCACGGAAATTTAAATACTACTTAGTCAGCAAGTTTTTAAATTGTATTTGTCTTTTTATTTCTTTATAGCTTTTTAGGTTGAATTCTAAACTAAAAAGGCTGTGCAGCTACACTGTAAAGACACGAAAGGGTCTAACTTATTTTAGCGTGAAAATATAATATTTGAAACGCCTATACCCATTGTCGCACACAATAAACGAAGGATGGCTCGCCACCTATCACGTTTCATAACCTAGCGACGGGCGAATGTGATCTCTATAGATTCGTTGACGCATATTGCAAAATAGGATATTCACCTCTTCCTGTCAGGCGGAACCAGGATAAATAAATATTTACTTAAAATTGTATTTTCGAACGAAAATCCTCGAACAGAGGAACTACCGTTATTTTTAAGAATGTGCTTTAGAGGCATTGTTCCGCTTGAAAATATTAATTAATTTTTATATTAAATGCTTTACGAAAAGATAAACCACTAAGTATCCAAGATAATAATAATAATATTAGGTCATTACATATGAAATTGGCGTTTTACGTGGCGTCGTACTAGCCACTTTGATCTGAAATATCTCCCCTTTGGTTAAGAATTCTAAATTAAAATTTATGAATGCATTTAACTGGTATATTTGAGTTTCGAAAACAATTATTTATTTGTTTTTTCTTTGGCGTCCTTCATATCGCACAATGGAAAACATGAAATATCGCTATATTTACGACTATGAGTTCCACCGTGGCATCAGTACTGCAGAAACAACTAGAAGGATTAACGATGTGTATGGCGCTGATGTCGCAAGAGAAAACAAGGTACGTTTTTGGTTCCAACTTTTCGTTTTGGAAATTTCGACCTTCGGAACAAGCCCCGTGGACGGCCGGAGACCAAGGTGGATAATGAGGAATTAAAGGCTATTGCGGAAGCGGATCCATCGCAAACCACTTTAGAGTTAGCTGCAGGCTATGGTGTGAGTGAAAAAACTGTTTTAATCCACTTGAAGCAAAAGGAAAGTAAAAATGCTTGATACAACACACACCCACTGTACAACAGACGGTCACTAAACTAGAGGAGCTGCAATTGGAATGTCTGCGACATCCACCGTCCTCCGCGGACCTTGCTCCAATAGAATACCATTTTTCCCGTAATTTGAATAACTTTTTTCAAGGACTGCCTCGGTGGCGTAGTTGTATTACAGTACGACTGCAATGCTGAGGTCTCGGGTTTGATCCCCGGGTCGGGCAAAGTGATATTAGGTTTTTCTACTCAGTATCAGCCCGGAGTCTGGAATTTGTGCCCGATATGGCGATAGGCTCGCCCCCCTGTCACATCATTGGACGGAATACGCACGGCGAAAAGTGGGTGCACTAGTTGCGCCTCTGCCTACCCCTTCGGGGATAAAAGGCGTGAGTATGCGTTTTTCAAGGAGAAAAATTCAACTCCGATGTGGCAGTCCAAACCGCCTTCAGAGAGTTTATTGATTCTCGCCCCCATGATTTTTTAGTAAAGGGATCAATAAACTCCCTATGAGATGGCAAAAGTGCATAGATAACAATGGTGCATAATTTCATTATTTCAGTAATTAATTATATTTTACAAAAAAAAATCGACTTTGTATTCCTCCCATACAAAACGCCAATTTCATATGTAATATTAAATTTAGTCCGGATCTGCGACGCGAAGAAGTTTAAAAAAACATTAGTTATATGAGATTTATAAAGTGACCAGCTATTGTTCGCGGCTCCGTCCGCGTGGAATATTTTTCCGGGATAAAAGTCCTAATAAGTATTAAATTAAAATTTACACAACCGCCGACACAAAAAATCTCTAAAAAGTAAAAATATAAAAATGTCTTTGTTTGTCATTTAAGTACTTAGTAATATTTTGACCTGAGCGTCGTCGCGTCGGGGGACCGCTAAAGATGTATTTTCATCTCCCTGGTCCAGAGTTCGGGCCCGGACACGAGGACGCTTGGACCAAAATATTACTAGGTATTTAAATGACAAACAAAGACTTATATTTTTTTACTTTTTAGAGACCTTTTATGTAGGGGGTTATTTTAATTTAATTTTAATTTCAAACTTTTTAAATTACTATGTTCTCCATCATGGGGCTTTGATAATCAACTATCTAACACCTACTCATTGAGACCATTCTTATGAGCCCTCACACGCTATATCTACTATAAGTTGCTAAAGAGTTGGGTATCCCGCAGACTACTTGATGCTGCAGTATCAGCTCAACGTTAACATGTCTTTAAAACATTGCCGAAGTCACAGTACACCAACTTTAAAATATAACGGAGTTGTAAAAGTTAGAAATGAGCTGATAATCTTCAAACGCCTGAACAGATCTTCATAAATTATAGCTAAGAACCATCTTGATCACATCAGCTTTCAAACAAAAAAAATCCGCGTCAAATCGGCCCATTCGTTTGAGAGCTACCATACCACTGACAGACATATACACAGATACGCACCCTAGACTTATAACACCCCTCTTTTTTATCAGGGGTTAAAAATGTGTATACTGCAGAGGAATCGTACCAAATACCACCTTTTTTGAACAAAAATATGAAAGATGAGTACAAGGACTTTCACGTAGACGTATCCGCGGGCAAAAGTTAATCCTCAATAAAAGTCAAACTTGACACTTGACGGTGATTGAACGCAGACATTTATCACTTTCTAGCCTCTCGCAACAGAGCTTTCGCTTCAAAAATACCTCGCTGAACTCGAAAATAAATACTAGAAACCAACGTATAATCCCTATCAGCCTACTGTATAAAAATACAAATCTTATTGTAACAGCGGCTTAACATTAAGCGCCCTAACAAAGAGAATAGCTGTAATGAAAGTGAATTGGATTGCACACAGATACGTGCTCGTACGACTATTTGATGTAAATTTAAATAATGTTAACATTTATGCGTGGAAGTTATATGTAAACCGGTTTTTTTACAGCTCCGTCCGCGCCAGTATTTCACATTAATAGCAGTACCTACACTACGGTAACAATTTCTAGTACTTTACAATATCCTTTATCCTATATTTCGATCAATATTGGTTCCATACAATTATTCAGCGGTTTATTAATAAATCCATGCCTAAAATATGGTACCTACTTTATATCATAATTATTTTCAGATATAATCCTCCTGCGTATACCGTGGTATAAATTATTCAATATATTAACTCGATACTTAAAACATAGTAGTTATACTTATCCTTTTAATGGTTTAGCGTAAAAACAATTATTACAAAGGTATTGTATACATAATTCTATTGTTTTTATTTATGTAACTTCTATTTGACAATACAGGTTAAAAGTACACATATTTACAATAACCTAATTTGCCTTGCCTAGCCTATAAAATATGCATCGATATTTTGACATTACCCGGTCCACTTATAGAGCGGCGTGGCGTGTGTTACAGTAATTCATGTAATTGGCGTTTTATCATTAGCGCTATTCACGATAGTTAACATGTCCACTTTAACTAACGTATTTTACTCTAAAGTTAACAAACTACTCAGTTTTAAAAAGGGGCATTGCCAAAATGCAGTTATAGTCGATTTACAATGGTCAGATGTCCTAACGGTGTAGCGCACTTTTTGACGTGACATTTTACACGAGCAGTGATCGATAAATAACTAATGGCATCAAAGCATCTGTGACGGATGTAAAGGCTGGAATACATGACTGTGCTGGCACACTTGCACGTCCCACCTACTGTCATTTGTATACGCCAACTAGCATGCCTGTATCTGGTATAATCCGTTCGCGATCAGAATCGGAAAGACCCTTGTCGCAGTAAATCAAAAATGACAAATCACGAGCAAAGTAACGTTGGTAAATTTCTGAATTTATATTCATGTTTTGTAAAAACAAAAATAGGTGGTGATGTCAGCAGAGTTTCTCCTCCTATATTATTTACATGTGTATAAAATACTGATATTTGTATTACGTAATTATAGTTGTAGAAAAATCCACAAAATCTTTTCATATTTATTTAATTTGTATCTCTCGAGCATCAACGTGAGTTTGCCGACGCTACCGAGCGGTGCAAGTTCCAAAAGGGCGCATCCCATTCTGATCGCGCGCGGATTATAAGTAGATAGTAGGTATATTTGATTTACTGGCATGCAATATGAGGGAAGATGCGCGGGGGCCTACTAAACTGCCGTCTCTGCATCTATCCGCGCCGTCATCTTAAATGCAAGAATGCGAATTGCATGAAAGTTTAGCTTGCAAATGTATCGACAGTATATATAAGCTACTTCTACATGCCGTTAACTAGCATCAATACTACTGTTCAGTTTTACAGGCATGTGTATCTCCGCCTTAACGCGGTTAGATGCAGGCACAGATGAATTAAGGCCTTAAAAACTGGCTGTCGTGGCAATTCTCTGTCCGAAATGTTTTGCGAAATTGTAAAAAATATCATACCCACATAAATTAAATGGAATAAAAGAGAAACTATAGTTAATGATCACTCGTGTATGTTATTCGTATTCATAGAACTCTACTTACATTGCGTTTTGAGCATGAGTGTACTCCGCCCTGGGCAGGCGCTGCCAGTGCGTTAGCCTTTTTCATTTTCTAGTCTGAGGGCACATTTGCGGGAAATAGGGGAGAAAACACGATCTTCATCATATTTAACATATTTTCTCCGTTCAATTTTCTTCTCCTTGAAAGCGATTAAAAGGATTGTCAATATCTCATCAGCAGGTACCGCTTGGCAACTGTTTACCAAAAACCAACGAAGTAATTAGCTATCTATTACGATAATCACATAAGCTCTCGTATCATGAAAGATAATTATTATGAAATAACACTACAGCTGCGTAAATGGAATGCCCGATAGTCGATACCTTAGCATTACTCACATCAGGGTTTTATTGCTAAGCAGCGGGTGGAATCTAGATTTTGTTTCCGATATTATAAGCTTGCCCCTATTACATGTTGGGACGGAATATACACTGGGGAGAGTAGGTGCATTAGATGCGCCTCAGCTTACCCCTTCGGGGATAAAAGGCGTGGTATACAATTTAAGAGCGTCCTCGTCTCTCTGTTAAAGTAATATTACATTGTAAACAGTCATATTTTGGACAAGTTATGAGGCAAAAGGATTTAAAGTCAACTTAATGTCTACACATAACTACAATAGCGTCCATAAGTTTGGTTATTTAAGAGCATTATTATGCCAAATTGGCAACTGTACAAGTGTAAGTAGTATATATACCTAGTATGTAACGGTGATTTTGTATTTAATGTAGGTAACATGAAAGATATTATATATTTAAGCAAATATTAGTAGCTGTTATTGTATATTTTGTTTGTCGATCACCGTACAATAACATCATCATATCATCATACCAGCCCTGTATTATATACTGCCCACTGCTGAGCACGGGCCTCCTCATAACATATTACTTATTATTGGTGTATCATAGTGACAAACAAATTAAGATTCACATAAGTAATTGCTCTTATACCAGAACGAGGTTTTACTGCGAGCCGGGGATCGAACCCGAGACCTCAGCATTGCAGACATACCGTAAAACAACTACGTCACCGAGGCAACAATAAAATCTGTGTTTAATGCCATTTATAATCATCAAGCGGCTATTATACGTTATTATCAGTGATAAAGAAACAACATATGAAAATATTGTGCTTAAGTATAGCGTAACATCAGCGAGAGGGCAAGTGGCTTAACTGATGATAAGTAATAATCAACGCATATGAACGCCCAAAAAACAACATTAATTTCCAGCATCCCTGGTTACCAGTCTTACCACACAAAAACCAACAGAACATATATCACATCGGATTCTCTGAGACGGTCACCACACGGTCTAATCCATTTATCACATAATGTATGGCGTAGGTTTTTAGGTATATAATTGTTTTTGAAAATAAAGACTTTATAAAGATTTTAAAATTGACAGATAGCGCATAGTATAAACGGTTTGTTCAAGTATGACTTTTTTCTCATGAGTTCCTCAAACGACAGAACAGAATAGGTTAACTGGTTATTTAAAACTCCACGCCCTAAGGGGTTAAATGGCCGATGAAAGATTATATGGAAGTTCGCCTATAGAAATTGGAAATTCTATCGGGTACGCGTATACTAGCCGTTGGCTATTTATATTATAAAATTCTTCTGGTAATCGATATGGCCGTGTCCGTCTCCCTGTTTATAACCCGCATCATAATAAACACTGGGCCTTTGTGTCGCACATACCCTGGGAATGGCATCGGTGACTGACATGGGTCGACATTTTCGAGGCCTCATTTCTTAAAAACGCTCAATAAAATGCTTGTAATAATATTTAAGGAGCGCTAAATGATAAATGAATATCTGGTAGGCATTGATATGTATAAAACCCTTGTTTATTTAATACATCAATGCCGGCAGGGTATAAATATTTATTTTATAATATGCACGTAACATGTAAGTATAATACTTATTTTACAATATATTAATTAGTTCCAGTTTTAAACAACTTTCATTCATGGAGGTTCTCCATAAAGGCCTGGCATGTAGGTATATGTTTTTTTACCATAATATAAGTTTTCTATATGTTATAAAAGGTGCTTCCGTATATTTATATAACAAAATAAGTTTTTCAGTACTTAACCATGTCCCTCAGTTATAATATCCTTAATATAATTCCCATTATAATTAGTTTAACTCACTTTGCAGCCGAAACTAACTTTTAAGTAACTAACAACGAGATAACTCTTCTATCTTTGCCGTATCATTTTCAAAGAAAGGATCCCCTACAATGATCTAATTTACGTGGACAACGGTGGAATATTTTATTTTGTTAAGAAAATTGGCACCAGCTTATAATATAGTTAAAGGGGTTGTCTAGTATAGTAATGTAAACTTAATGTGTTACTTAACCGTTGCATTCCACCGATTTTAGGTTCTTCAAACATACAATATTAAACCAATACTATGAACTCATTAGGAATTTGTAATTCAAACATTCCAATACTGCCCCCTGAGGCAATTCTTGTGCGCTGGGTCTTCACACCCAATGCACGCCCATGCGCGGGGGGACATTAGTCGCGGGCCGAGGCACAAAGTCAGTGTGTATACCTCTTGGTTGCAAATCACATTGAGGCCTAAAAGGGCCCGCGAACATTTCCTGGCACCCTCTCTTTCCGCCCATCCTGAGAACCTTCCTCCCTTCCTCCATCTTCCCTTCCATATTCCTCCTACACTCCCCTCCCAGGCCCCTGCAGTCGTCAAGCCGGGGGACTCCAGTATCCCATTCGCAGGTTTCCCACGGTGTTGACTGCAGGATCGCCTACCCAAAAAAAAAAACATTCCAATACTGTAACATCCCGGGGACCTTCGCCAATGTCCGTAATGCCCCTATGGGGGTGATATATTTAAAACTCCTTTTAATAGTGCCCACCTACGGTATAGGAACTCGTTTGCATATTATATCTCTAGACAAATCGTCTTAAACTTTCGTATTAAACAAACTCCACGTTTTTAACTTCAAAATACACGTATTTCCTATACAATACTCGCCCCCTTAGATATACGGGCAGATTTTACAAAAACTTTTTTAACGTTCATCTGCATTGGAAAATCGTGTACATGTTTTTAGATCCATGAAATTTTGCTGAGTGTTGTCTGACGGGACAATAATTCAATTAAGCAGAATTTCATATGTCTTAGCAAGACTTTTTTGTGTAGGTAAGCATTCTATACTATATATTAATATTATAAAGCTGAAGAGTTTGTTTGTTTGTTTGTTTGAACGCGCTAATCTCAGGAAGTACTGGACCGATTTTGAAAATTCTTTCACTAATAGGAAGCTACATTACTCCTGAGTGCTATAGGCTACTTTTTATCCCGGAAAAACCTTTCCACGCGGGCGAAGCCGCGCGCAAATCTATTTAATTATAATTCCTTAAATATTTATTGAATAAACAGACGATATAAAGTTATAAAACAGTGATTATATGAGAGTGCATAATAGGTTTTACTATATTAAATACCAAAGTCCTTCCATGGGTCAAGTATTTCCCAGAGTTGAACATCACTAGTTCTTGTAGCACGTCGTAATTTCTTAATTAACACATCACTCAAGGAAATTGTGTAATAAACTGGAATTAAAAAGTTTCGTTTATGAAATGAACAAATATATTATATTAAATGCTTTATGGAATACCCTTTTTATCTTATTGAAATAAAGTCTTTATAATAGCCCGGTAGAATATTAATTAATATAATTATATATATTAATTTTTCCGTTTTTTTGTAACAGTATAATTGCAGTCAGTTTGACGCGCCACACAGATGCTCTGCGCTCGAATCCAGTGACATTTTCTATTTGAAAAGGATCACTTCTCCAGCATTGAAAGCGAGATGCAAGACAAGGCTATCGAGTTCATTATAGGATAAAGACAGAAAGTCATTAGTTGATAATTCATAATTATCAAAGGGCTTAATAATTGTTTAGGAATTAAATCACATTGTATCTTATCTTTTGGTACAATGTCCTGCACTATTGTTTTAGCACGATATCGATTGGTGGTTTATATAATATGCGACTCACACGCCACAGTATATACAATAGGATACAACTTAACAAATCTGCATATCATTGAACCTAGGAAACCAGGTTCAAGTTTGCTTGTCTGTATAATCTATACATTTGTTTTATTGCTGTGACGAACAAAAGAGCAAGTGCGTAAGTACCTGATGTCAAATGATCTCCATTGCCCTCAAGGCTCAAACACTAACAATCCCAGAAGAATCATGACTGCGGTGCTGGGCTTAGAAAGAAGTATCAATAGGGTAGTTTCCTATGTTTGATTTTGTAAATTATTTTATATGTAACAGAAAATAATAGGAAAAAGAAATTCTTCGGTGAAATCAGCATCAAAATTGGTTGAAAAATAAAGTCGTTATTCATATTTGAAATATTGTAGTGAGCAAAAGTGGAAACGTGGAGAAGATATCGCGATATCTCTTTCGCACGCACGCAGTGTTATGGCCGGCGACTCTCGGTGACGTCACAGTGTAATATTACTGTTATTTGACAACTACCCGTTCCACCAAATTTCAAAGCTTAAAACTTACTAATTGTTGCCCCAATTATGAAAATTATTTTTCCGTTAGATTTGAGGTGGCATACATTTTTGATAAATGTATGTATTAAAAAAAAAGAACGGGTTGCACTCCGGGAGTGCCGGCAGAAGTGAAAACTTGAACATTTACGTTGTGCATTTTTGAATATTTTGGAATGGTCTAAACACAAATTCGATCTTACGCCTACCACATAAAGTAGATATTCTGTAAAGTATTAGTCTGTTTTTTGATAAATGTCAGAAATGCAATGGCCATCACAACCAAAGTAGAATAAATCAAAATTTGAAAAGAGAATGTTACGTTCTTTTGTACTCGAGCCGTGCCAACGTTGGGGAAATAGCTTCTACGCAATGTATTTAAGGTTCATATTAGTAAGGGATGGTTTTAATGACGTAAATAAGTAAAAATGCACAAGTTTAAGAATTATAGCTTCTACGCATTGTATTTAAGGTTCATATTAGTAAGGGATGGTAAAACCTCCTACGCATTTTCGATGGGTCACGTGATCCTGATGCGAGTTTAACATTTTATACTATACTTTATGCTAAAGAAGTTTTCACTTCAAAAATTGTCAACTACTATTAGAGATTTTTTTATTATACAAATTTAAAGTGTATCCTGTTTCATTTTTGTACCATCACCAATGCGTTATTTCTGCCGATAAGCAGCAGTGTGCAAGCGAAGCTATTTTCCAAATTATATGAAATTATAGTCAATGTAGTTGTTGGCCATTATCAAACTTAAAGTCGAATGACCCAAGGTGACGAACCCTATCATGTACTTTGTAATTTAAGTTCTTCATGCGATAGTTACTGTTTATAGACTCCCGTAGCACTTACCAACAGATCAAATAACATGCGGTAGTTTGGATAAAACCAATTATTGCTTTTTTCTCTGCTTGTTTGTTCCATCCAAAATTCATTTACTCGATCTAACCAGGGCTTTCCTGGTTATAGCATGTTTAGTTTATCGGCTATATTAAAATATGTTTGGGAGAATGAGAATATCACCTCACTCTGGGGAACAAACACATCTTATTCATAAGTTCGGCGCTTTCACGGACGGAGTCGAGCACAAGCTGTATTTAAACCTATTTCTGTTCCCTAGAAAGAAAATTGTATTGCGGTTAAGTAAGTATAGTATCTCTGGAACGGGAGAGTATATCGTTATTACAAATCAATGGATACGCTAACATATTCATAAAATTTTATAGCTCGAATACTGCGATATTATCTTATATGTTTTCCGATATTTAGTATGGCTTTTATAAGCTAAAGTTAATAATAATTTGTTATGAATTTCGCTGTATTACGAAATAGAATAAGGTACTAAATGTTCAAACCGTGAGTCGAGAAATCGTAATCTAATTTACCTATACGGAGTGGTCACTACTTTCAAAGCAAGGTTTTAATAAACCGAATTCAATACTTATCGTAATTATATCGTTTTATGTTTTCTTCACATATTTTAATAAAATTATAGACTATGTTTTATTTAAATTTATCAATGAATATAACAATTTACTAGGTAGGTATTTCGCCATCTACTTATTAGGAAATATATTAGAACTTAAATATCGTGCTCATCATAGTCTTCTCAGCGAGCATCAAGTTAGAACCAACTAGACATAAAATAAATTAATAATTATCATCCATATTCTTATTTCCGGCCTAAATAAATCAAAGACAAATAAATAATCAAAGACGTAATTTCTTTAAAATTATTCATGGCTGAGTGACGTTAGAAAGTCCAGAAATGTGAACCATTTTGCGTAAAAAATAAATTCTCATCAAAACATGGATTAATTCTTCTTACTAAGAGATTCCATTTCAGTTAAAGGAGCACTTGCCCTTCAGAATCATCGGATGGGCTTGGAGGTTGGCTTAAGCGCTCAAAACTCAATTTAGAAATCCGTAAGCCAAATCGTTTGTATACCTACCTTATAGAAATTACAAATAATTTCAACGGCAATATGAGAATCAAACGTTAAAGGGATTCATTTAGTTCATGTCCTTTGCATGATTTGTCATAATAATTATTCATCATCATCATCATCAGCCAAATGACGTCCACTGCTGAACATAGGCCTCCCCTAAAGATTTCCAGACGGACCTGTGAAAAGCGGCCTTCATCGAGCATTATTATATAATAATTTATTATAATGCCCTAATTAAACTATCAACCTATATATTGACATCGTAATTCGTAAACCTAAACATAAATCTATACTTATCTATACTTATGTATAGTTTATATAATACTAGCTTTTATTAGTTAAACTAAATATAGGGTATTAGTTCCAACCTGCGACCAGAGTAATGGCATTCCGTTCTACTCTCAACTAGGCTATACTGCATTATAAAGTACTTTTAATTATAATTATTAAGAGAAAAAAATATTAAAGAAGGATTATATTTCGCATATTATGTGAGAAAAAAAATCCATCTTCCTTTATATCGGTTATATCCTTTTCAGGCAGACGTTGATCCTTTCAGCTAGATGAAATCCCGCCTCTTCGCCACATTAAAATATCTCCGCCATTCTCTGTACAGAAAAATATTCTTGTGACAATTTATTGTAGGTCTCACACGCATCAATAAATTCATCGAGGCCGAAAATCACATGACTGATTTTCAGTGGCTAACCAGAAAAGGCGCACGCTGTCGTAAACAAACTTCAACTTTGCTTTTAACCGTTGCAAAATTTGTAAACAGTTTCCAAACAAACCGCGAACCTCTGTGACTTGTAATTTTATAAACTAATATAATGATTACTATACATACACACTAACGCCCTTTTATGCCCGAAGGCGTAGACAGAGGCGCAACTAGTACACCCACTTTTCGCCGTGTGTATTCCTATCGCCATATCGGGTACAAATTCCATACTCCGCAATAATACTGAGTAGAAAAACCCAATAACACTGCCCGATCCGGGGATCGAACACGAGACCGCAGTCGTGCCGTAATACAACTACGCCACCGAGACAGTCTGTTGCTATTTAACGTCGGTTTGTAATATTTTCAAGTTACTCCGTTTGTTTTTTCGTTGTGGATGCGAAGTAATTTAGAAGGCGTGTCCTATAAGTTACACCAGCAATTTATATAACTTTCATTTTACCGAAACTTGAGTAAGCGGGAGAATAATCAATGAGCAGACTGAAGGGGACTATGCACCGTGATGGATTTGGTCCAATCAATGCTGGGCAAATGAAAAGAGCCGGCTAACGAACAGGCGAGATAATGGTGTCGGTTGACATAAGCCTTAAAGTACTATAACAGATTGTTGTTGATTCTGCCGTGTCAAAGCCGGCAGGCGCTGCAGTGCAAACTGCAAACGTTATATTGTCCATGAAATATTTTTGTATGCTCAGCGGACCAAGTACCAGCCGTGCTCAACAATGAATTTACTGTAATTTGCGCCTATCAACAGCAAATCCGTAAATTACAGCAACTGCAAAATAAATTATACTCTCGATTATTACAGCTTTAAGCTCTGCAGCATGAACTCAGTAAATTATACATTTTCTCGTGTGTATTTTACTAATTAATTTTAATTACATAGTTTGGGGTCGGTAGCAAGAGGTCAGGTCGCGTAGGGGTCGTGAGGTTGCGGTTTACCAAACAAATGGAAAATTATTTAAAAATTGTATATTTTTATTTTAATGGTAAAACAACTTGTAATTTGAACTTTTAATATACCTGTACCCGCTTTTAAAGATATTTCTTGCAGAAACGCGCATAACAAGTTACTCAAAATGTATGCAAGTTATTTGTATTACCATTCATCAGACATTATGAAATTTTTCTGGGCTTTTTTTGTAGCTAAACGATGCATTACTTATATTATAAGTATGGCAACGGTTTGATGGAGGCCCGACACCCTATGGTTACTTGGACTAGTATTATTTAGATTTAATAAATGAATCTAGCTGGAGAGATAGAACTCCTAAAAACTAGCCTTTTACAATAAATCGTTTAATTTTAAAGACCTCCGATTTTGAGATTTATGTAATTTTATTTTGCTTAAACACTAAACTTAATATGAACGTTTTTAAAAAAGTAAGTTATGAATGGAGGGGCCTAAAAATATTTTTTTAATGGTACTATGTTCCATATTTTGCCCCTTTAATATCCCTATAATTTTGAGCCTGATAAGATTTTGAGGCCCAGCACCCATACAAAAAGCGGACATCTCCTTTGTTCTTCTGAGTGTTGTAACTGTATCGCATAATGTATCTACCTTTGAACGTCATTAAACAATAAATATGTCACGCTTGATCCCAACTTGAATAATCCATTATCTCCGACAATGTAACTGGTCAATAAATGATTTTCTTCTTATGGCTCGATGTTCTACTACTTATTGTGGGCTCAATAATGCTATGATTGATTGAGACTTATATGGAACACTTCCAAGGGGAAATTACTTTCCTAAGTACATAACGTGGCGAATGTTTGCTCCATAAATATCTTCTGAGTTCCTTATTATTTATTTAATGTGTAGTTTATGCTTTATTAAACAGTTGAAAATCTACGTCGATTGTTCAATAGCCGTTACAAAAATATAGGTGGAAAACGAAATGTTATGGAATGAAACTCAGTGCAGTTCCAACATAGTATAATTCTATTCTTTTATCATTTACACAATATTTTAATACATATTCTATGTTGTTTATGTACATTTTATAGGTAACGATCATCAGCACAATCGTGAAGAGAACTGTGTCAACGTGAAATGAAACTCAATTGGTTTGTACACACTCAAGAAATTCGATAAAATAATACATCATTTTATGTCAATATATGTTTTAAATAAAATTTGTAAACTGTTCTCCAACAATAAAACCTTTATTCATCAGTCTTTCGTACGGATATAATAATTCCCTGTGTTTTAGGGACTCCGTTTATTTATAGATCATCGTTGTTAATTATATTTTAGTTTTGTGAGATTCAATTTCCTATTACACGTTACGTATGTTTTATAAACAATTACACTACGCGTAATTTATTAAACTATCACATTATATTTACACATTTATTTATAATCACTTATGATATTGATTCTAAATCTTAGCTTAATCGAACTGGATCTTTAATATGCATGAAAAAATTCACATTTCAATGTATCATAGTCATAAAAATAATCAGATATAATCAACCAACATCTCTACAGTAAGATATGTTCTAGAAGTTTATAAAAAAACTGTACTTTAAACTTATTGAAAGATGTTTGTACTTTAGTATTTAACATAAAAATAATGAATGGATGAACTACCGGATCCTGTAGGAAAATAAGACGAGGAAGGCCGTTATTCGACAAATGTTGCACGGAGACGAACCTGCAAGAAAATAACGTTCATCACATAATGTAGTTTAATCAAATAATTATTGCATGAATATTGCTCATTGCTTACGAGTTGAGTTGCTGAGTCGAACAGTATTTGTATTATTTTAATTGTGTTACGTGCCCATACATACCTACAGTTAATTGCACAAAATAACTGATTGAAGCATTTTGACACGTCAAATAGAGTATCGATTGCACTCACCTACAGAGCTATTCCGGACACCTAATACAGACGCAACTTCTGGCTGCTCCATATCGAAAATTAGTTCAGACCGTGCCGCGTACAGGTTATATATGCTCGCAATGCAGGTCAGCCGTAGACTACCTCGCTCGAACGCCTCGTTACGAACTACGAAAGACACTTCCCCCACCGACGGCAGTCTATTGTCGGGCTCTGTCCTCTCGTATGTCGGTTTCAGACTTTCTTTCTGAGGCCTTCTTATCTCCTCTTTGTGAAGATTTATATAAGACTCGTCCAAATATTGAATGTTGCTGTCTTCGTGAAAGAAATTGAATTCACTATCGGGCAGATCTGTGGTGGTTGTTTCCATTTTTGGCGGAGGATCCCATTTGAACCATGTGGGTAATTTGTGTACAACGCTATCCATTTCGATCTGTAAAACAAACATTCTAGAGAGCTACAATATAACAAAAGTGTTCCGAATTAGATGAAGGGGGTTCACTTAGAGCTCATCTAGCTCAGAGCAGCTTTGTGATTAATGAATACGCCTACGCAGTGGACAATGACAGTGGGCAAAAACAGCGGCTGCGTCAAACTGACTAGCCACAATGGTATTGTTCCCTCACGATCGGCTCGTGGACACACGTCCGGCGGCAAGGCTATTAACCCACTGTATATAAAGGGTGCCATACATTTTTAAGCAATGTTCGTAGAAATTGTATTTTTAGAACTTGATACAACTTTTTGCTCAAGATCATGTGCTAAATAATAAATATCTCAACAGAAGGGTCTAAATAGACCCCGGTTCAGATAACTTACTTTTAGGTGTGATTTTCGTTTACTATATTTTATGTACAGTCAGCAGCATAAATATCTGTGCAAAATCAAAATTTCAAATCGCCTATATACGCGTTAAGTTAAACTGAAATATTTTTTTCTTCGTTTGAAGTACAGTAAATACCTTTTATTTTATTTTTGTGAAGAGAAAAAAAGATTAGTAAGAACACAAAAGTATGTAGGCAATTTGAAATTTTGAATTTGTTCATCTACTTATGCTGCTGACTGTACAATAAATGATTAACACTCCATAAACATAAAAATAATTATAAGTATATAATGTGACGTTATTTCTTTAACCTACATTCTAGTTATTTATATTATGTTTTTCTCAAACTGAGATAAAAAACCGCACGCACTTAAGTGATTTTTAAACCTTTTGTTTTATACCCGGTTTCAATTATAAACACGAAAATAACCAACATAACATCTATTAGAAAGGAACCAAAGCCATTCCTATATGAAAATAAAACCAAATTTTATTATTTACCATCTCTCTTAATGTAACAAAAAAAATCTCGGGTCAGCGATCTAACAAAGCAAAGACATCTTGAAAAGAAACGTTAATTAACGTCAAAGATAGAAAGGCTAAGTAAAGGTTTGTGCAATTTTTCGTTTACTCACCAGACCTATTGTTCATTTGATTCAGTAAGTTTAATTTATTCCGTCAGAGATCGACATCGCTGCAGTGATTCTGCTTTGGATGTGCCACAGCACTTAATTAACAGTGATTATGCCAACTCATTAGTATGAGTAATTAATATCACAGTTCGTAGTTGGATCATAAAAAGCTTTAGTGCTTTTTAACAAATGCAAGTAAAATTGAGATTTTCGGTGAGAATGTTAGTTTTTCATGGATGATTTTTGGTATAGATAATGTTAGCAGAGACAAAGACGAGTATGTGGTTGCATTTATTAAAGAAATGTATAAATAACCCTGTATATTTTCGGTTATTGATTATCATTAGGTACCACATCGATTAAGATTTATTGCCTATATAACGTATATCTATCTATATCATGCATGTAAAATATATTTTGTCACCTCTTGACCGTTAAGTGCGAATGTGAGGTTGGCAGCTGGATGCGATGAAGGAGATGCGCACGTGGCCCGAAGTGTGGACCCCACTCCGTACCAAGACCGATCTGACACCAATTTCGGACCCCATTCTGGCGGTTCTGCAACAAAAACATAGCATGTATCTTTATATTGGTATTCCTGAGGTAATAGGAGGTGATGTAAATATTTGAAACGTTTAGGTACGATTGGCCAATACTCAAAAGAGTTTATTTATTTATTCAGTACTAGCTTTTTGTCGCGGCTCCGTCCGCGTGGAAAAGATTTTCCGGGATAAAAGTCCCGCTTTATATTTTCCCGGGATAAAAATGGGAGAACTGCGACTGTCATGTCCTGGAATGGAAATCTATACATATATTAAAGCAGTAAAACCAGTGTGTCTGTACATTTAAAGAAATGTGATAAAAAAGAAAGGGGGTAACTAAAGAAGAGTAATGGAACACAAATCAGCGATTTTTGTAATTCTTTTCTGTCTGTTTTTCTGTTTGTTTGTTACTGCACATCTCCAAAATTACTGAACGGATTTCGATGAAATTTGGCACACGGGTAGATCATGTCCTGGATTTTTTTTTATATTTAATACATCAATGATTTAACCACATAAATGCTAGTACTTTTATACTGATAAATAAAGCAATCCGTGCGAAATTATTCCCTAACCATTCCAAAATATTCAAAAATGCACAACGTTAATGTTCAAGTTTTCACTTCTGCCGGCACTCCCGGAGTGCAACCCGTTCTTTTTTATTTACACACTAAGTAGAGTGCCCTTTAGGTGGATATTATTTTATAACTAGTAATTTGTTGCGGTTCCATTCGCACGGAAAAGCTTTAACAAAGTGAAAGTCCGTTTGTACTTTTCGAGGAAAAAGATTTCCAAGTATAAATATGTAGGACATGCGTCTATCTGTGTGCCAACACCCAATATGTTTACAATATTACGCTTTTGTAATATTAGTAAAAAATAAGATAACTATAGTTCTGTTTCTCATTGTATACGCATGATTACAATTTAGAATATTTTATGTATTCCTAAAACCAGCGCGGTGGTTCAATGAGAGCATTCGACTGTGTAATACGCTATGCGTTTGGAATGATTGTAATTTCTGGATCACAATTACCGGTTTTACGAACTGTAAAGCCTTTAAATAAAATTAATGCTTATTTTGTAGATGAAACTTAAACATGTATTTGGCTAAAAACATTAATGTATTCCCGGACAACTACTTACTATACGATCAGATTCTTGTAGTTGTTTGTTAGCAAAGTATTCTACACAGAAAGGTTTTTGTATACTTCCAAGTACAGTCAGAAGCATAAATATCTGTACAAAATCAACATTTCAAATCGCCTATATACGCGTTAAGTTAAACTGAAACCTTTTTTCTTTGTTTGAAGTAAAGTAAATCTCATTTATTTTATTTTTGTGAAGAGAAAAAAAAGATTAGTAAGAACAAAAAAATATGTAGGCGATTTGAAATTTTGAATTTGTTCAGCTACTTATGCTGGTGACTGTACACATGTAAAATAATGTTTTGATCTTTTCAAATGTTTTTATTCTTCCTCTTTATTTAACATTATAACAAAGGAATTAAATTTATCTCCATTAGTCATCATACTGGGGCTACTGTGTAATTTATCCCAAAGGGAGTAATTAATATACAGATTCAGCCTTAATAGAAAGTACTACAAGGAAAAACAGGGTGATTTGGTATAGTAATATTTCGTGTATTTTTGATCTGGCATAGTGAAGTGCAATCACGGTGTAAGACAACGAGCGACGTTAAGTACGACCTTTTCTTGTATTTAAACCGTTTGTTCCGGGAATGGGGCCCATGGGAATAAGATCCTATTGAGAGTTTTTCACCCCGTGTATGGAAGTCATTATAAGTACCACGGATAAAAGTACCTACATCCAATATTCTCCAACATTTACTTTTATTTTTAACTAGCGGCCCCGACAGACGTTGTCCTGCCCTAAAAAGGAAATAAAATCCTAGAACCCGAGTACAGCGCCACCTATCGGATCCAATTGTTAATCTAAACCATTTTTTTTGAGTAATGTTACCATCGTATAAATATTGACAAATATTGACATTTATATTTATACGATACTAACGTCACTCAATTGTTTTGCCTTCCCGGAACCTCTCCACTAACACTTAAACTTTATGGTATTAAAGTTCAAATTGACTCTACATTTTAGTTAGAAAACGTTTGTATGGGGAAAAGAAAAGGGCTGTTTTTAGGGTTTTCCCGGCAATTATTCGATTTTTTCTCGCCGTAAAAACCATCCTTGGACTTCAACGAACATTTAAAAAAAAGAATTGGCCAAATTGGTCCAGGCGTTGTTGAGTTATGCGCTTACCAACACATTTTTCGATTCATTTTTATATTATACATGAATTAATGATCAATTAAACCGACAATATTAATCAAAACCGGTACGACTCTGTTTGACTTTTGATGCCACAGTTAAATTATACATGTAAACTCATAATACTCCTTTGTTGGCATCGGGGATTAAACATGACTAATTATACAATCGGCATTCATTAGATATGACGGCTTATTACACATAAAATATACCCAAGTGTATTGTATTTGACTGCACTTTGGCTGGAAGAGAGACACATTTTTGAAACTTAATAACATTTATAAAATAGCCCCCGACACAAAAAAATTCTAAAAAATTAAACAATAAAAGTCTCTTTGTCGTTTAAGTACCTAGTAATATTTTGAGTCAAGCCTCGTCGCAACTCGCAAGCGGCCATAGCCTAGTTGGTAGTGGAACAGACTGCCGAGACGAATGTCCGCAGGTTCAAAACCCAAGGGCACGCACCTCTAACTTTTCTAAAAAAGTTATGTGTGTATTCTTTGTGAATTATCGCTCGCTTTAACGGTGAAGGAAAACATCGTGAGGAAACCTGCATACCTGAGAAGTTCTCTGAATTTCGAAGGTATGTGAAGTCCGCCAACCCGCACTAGGCCAGCGTGGTAGATTAAGGCCTTAACCCTCTCAGTTGTAGAGGAGGCCCGTGCTCAGCAGTGGGCAGTATCTAATACAGGGCTGGTATAGTAGTAGTATAGTAAGCCTCGTCGCGTCGGGGGACCGCTAAAGAAGTATTTTCGTCTCCCAGGTCCGGAATTCGGAATTAATTTTTACTTCAAACTTTTTAAATTACTTTATTCTCCATCATGGGGGCCTTGATATTCAACTATCTAACACCTACTCGATGAGACTATCCTTATGAGCCCAAACACGCTATATCTGCTATAAGTTGTTAAGGAGTTGGGTATCCCGCAGACTACTTGATGCTGCAGCATCAGCTCATGTTTAAAAATATTGCCGAAGTCACAGTACACCAAATTTAAATTCAACCAGGTTTTTTAAATTGGAAATGAGCTGATAATCTTCAAACGCCTGAACAGATCTTCATAAATTATAGCTAAGAACTATCGCAATCATATAAGCTTTCAAACAAAAAAACCGCGTCAAGATAGGTCCATTCCGTTGATAGCTACGATGCCACAGACAGACATACAGATACACACCCAAACTTATAACGCTTTATTGTCGGGGGTTAAAAATATCACAAGCTTGATGCTACATTTTGGCGGTTACCTTTTTGCCACTTGGATATTATTATTTTAAAGCCATGTCATCATGAATGTTGATTTGGTCATATACCCACGATTTAAATTATGGTAAAAAGGTTAGGTATTTTTAAATATCAAGCAATAAATCTGGTGTTATATAAGTTTCACAATATGATAGTCATTAAGTCGATAATATATGACTCAATTTTAATGTTGTTCCACATTTTACATATATGAGAAGGGCATCCCTATTAAAACCAAAAGCGTTACTTTTTTATCTTATTTGACATACATGTCAGTCCTTCATATGTCGTAATTGGACCAAATTGGACGGAACTATTGTTTTTTATATTTCGAAATACCTAAATTTATTCATTGTAGGAACTCTCAGGAAACTTCATTTTTAGATATATTCTCTCATAAGTCTTGAAACCCTTATCGTGTTGGTTATTGGATCTTTAGCGGCTAAAAGTAATTTAAGGAAAAACCTAAACACGTGTCGGTCTTCCATAATATCTCGTTCACGCAATAAACAAATCAATATAAGAATAAAGGAATCAAAGTGGAATGCCGGATTACGTATCAATATAAATCTACGACGTAAATAAAATGAAGATGACGTAGCGGGAAATAATCCATCAAATTGCTGTTTATCTGCAGGTAGAGTTTGTTTAGACTTTAGAAATACTCAAAGGCCATCACGTTAATGCCGCTTGCTTTGTGTGGGGCACGTTCGTTTACTTTCTTCTGTGTGCCATTACATTTAAAACAATGAACCAAAACTCAATAAAAACATTCGACTCCAACGGGATTCGCATAGCTGTATTAAACGAGATCCTTTTATGTTGTTTATCGTATAAAACCAGTTATAAATTTAATATAAGAGAGGCGGATGCTCTAAATGAAAAAACTTAATGGAATAAAGTATGAAACTGTCTTTGTTTTAGTAAATTATTTTAGTTTTGCTCGACTTGGTTTAATAGAAAGCTTTAGGACGTTCGTTAAGTCTCCTATAAATTCTAAGTACATACATACAAACAAGACATTTTTAATTTTATTACATTAAGGAATACGTATTGCTTGCTAATTATCACATCAACATAAAATTTAGATTTTAGATACATTGATTTATAGTTTTTTTGTGTTCATTATTTAGTAGAAATACTCGACATTAACACAATGAATTATTATAATTAACGAAAATAATTAGATTTTTTTACAGTCTATAATTTTACCAGTAACGTCCAATTACTAAAAGTAAGTATATCCAATTTAATAATGTCTGCCTATGCTTTAATTTTGTATTGAAATAATTTATGGGCCATTTCAATTTAGTTCTTATAGGACTTTCATTCCTCCAAAATTGTTAGAAACGGGCGAAGCAGAGTGCAAACCTAGTTGGTACATACGTATGTATTATAAAAACTTACAAAAATAGTACGTGCCGCTATACTATTACTTCTTATTAATTTAGGCAAGACCTCTTGATTATCTATTTGAAATGAAACTCGCGACGTTTATAAATTCAAAGAAACTAGTAACAGTATAAGGACGAATGTAGGAAATTTCTCTATAAAATATTTTCAAACCCTATTATAAGGTTGGTATCTCCAAAAATAAATGGCTGTCAACGACAAAGACATGTTAACGTCTTTGATGAAAATAGGCGAAAAGAACAAACTTCAGACAAAAGTAGGCAAACAAAACGATATTAGCTTTACAGTTGATCATAGCATAAGCATAAACAAGCCGAAACTCATTCTTTTTTGGGAGTCGCATTACATAACCGGCTACGTGTGTCGTGATCCACGTAGTAGGCCTCACGTCACGACATGATATACAATAGTAGACCTACAATATAATAGCGCTCACGTAGCAGCTACTTTATACAGACTATTTAGGTGAATTTTCGTCCCCGAATCCGTCACAGCAAACTGGCCTACATTTTGTACAAAGCCGGCATGTACAACAAATACTTTTGAGCTCAATACAAATGATAATGTATATAATATTCGCGTGTGCAGCGGTGATATTGCGAACGAATTTTAAATGTATAATCAATGACAACGGCGCTGTTTGCCTTATTGACGAAATAAAACGGCGATAGTGGTTTTGGACGGCTTTTCTGGTTTATTCAATTTATTGAAGGTGACTTTTACATACTGTCAACATAGGATACAAGTTAGGAGGTCCGGAGTCAAATTTTCGGGTCGGATAATCCTATTGTAAATTATTCTATTCGGAACATTTGCGTAATACGATATGCCGGAACTTAGGTTGCTGCTCTGGATACTTGCCGTCAGTGATCCTAGAGCGGAAACGTCGTTGAAATATGTATCACTTGTGGATCTTACATCTAATTTTAGCATAAGAAATGTATGACGTGTGTTATTCTGTGTGTATTGACAGTGAGTAGATTGTTGACTTCAAAGGAAAGAATGGGTAGATAGTTCCCGCATACTGTCCGATAAAAGGAAAGCTGTTACTTCATGTCAGTTTCCAGTATAACAGTGGTATCGCTCCGGACGAGCCGGCCCATTAATTCAACAGACAAAACTAGTCCCGGCCGCTTCTACCTAATTTAGAAGCTGAGTTTCACATTGATACAAAATATTTATTCAACAAATATATTAGATATTGTGTTAATATTTACTCTTTATTAAATCTCGAACCTCAATATATTGTGGAGACCAGTTAATGAACTACTAAAACATATGGTAGGTTAGCTAGGCTAGGACCTTTATTATCCTCGCCGGCGAGGACCGTGGCGTTTCCTTTCCTCGTAATGTTAAGATACTCCTTCCCTTTCTTTTATATCAGGTCCACTTCTCCTTCCCTAGCCCTATTCCCGTCGCCAATGTCCTTGTCCTCTGTACCTATCAGCCCGTGCTGGTTGTTCATTGTTAAATGTAGGTACTTTAAATTATTTAATTGGTATATGTACCTTTGTATTTTTTTTATTGTCTCTACCTTTTCATGACTTGTCATAAGTGCTTTTTTATAAACCTACTTGATTAATAAATGATTTTATTTTATTTTATATGTAATGTTGCTAGCCTAAGTATAAAATAATAAATAGGACACACACAATCCTTATAAAAATGGTCAGTGTGCTAATTAAATACTAGCTTTTGCCCGCGGCCCCGCCCTAGTTAAGAGATTTTCCGGGATAAAAGTCCCGCTTTATATTTTCCGGGATAAAAGTCCCGCTTTATATTTTCCCGGGATAAAAAGTAGCTAATATGTTAATCCCGGACATGATCTACTCGTATGCCAAATTTCATCTAAATCCGTTCGGTTTTTTTTGCGTGAAAGAGTAACAAATATACATACATCCATACATCCATACTTACAAACTTTCCCGTTTATAACATTATAAGTAGGTTCTAGTGATATCTCACACACCATTTTTCCAGCAGGGATAAAACAAAGAGCATTATTTTCTAGGCATCACTGTTGTGAACAGTTGAATCGGAAAAATGTTTTCAATGCTCAATGCGTGTACAAAAGCTCTTTGAGTAGAGTTGCATTATCAGCCATCTTGCGCTCGCTGCATCCAAAGCATCAATTTATACATTTAGGATATATTCTTGTATATTTTACCTTCTTGAAAATGCAAATACATAAAGCGCATTACTGAAAACCCTTCGTTGATACCAGACTTTGTTGTTTGCATTACGGAATTGGACGGGATCTGATCCCATGGTAATCGTGACAGGGTTCTTTGAATTAAATTTGAATAGTTTTAGATTCGCTACGCTCTTACCAAATCACTGTACATATTTAACATATTGGGTTTTTGACTATCACGCAATGCCAAAATATACTTAAAATGTTTTCATATATAAGTAATATCTATCATTATACTTATTCAGATTATTATCATCTATTTGCTTACTATATAATCATAATAATGACTCTACCTCCTTTGCAGTTCGTTTGATTGAGACAGATAATCCTTATTAAAATTCGACCATAGCATAAAATTGCTAACGTATTTATCAAAGAAATCATCAATTTATTTTGATATCCCTAACTAGTGACATCAGTTCTACATGTCTTATTAATATTAAAAATAAGTAAGTAAGCACATTTATGATATCTATCTATCTATATCATATACATATAATAAACCGGTGTGTCTGTACATTTAAAGAAATGTGATAGAAAAGAAAGGGGGTGACTTAAGAAGAGTAATGGAAAACAATTCAGCGATTTTTGTAAATCTTTTCTGTCTGTTTTTCTGTTTGTTTGTTACTGCACATCTCCATAATTACTGAACGGATTTCGATGAAATTTGGCACACGGATAGATTGTGTTCTGAATTAACACATAGGCTTTTAATCCCGGGAAAATATAAAGCGAGACTTTTATCCCCGAAAAACTTTTTCACGCCGGCGGAGCCACGAGCAAAATGCTAGTTTATAATAATTACGTAAGAAGCTATTGCAATCAATGCAATGCAATCAGCCCCGTATTATATACTGCCCACTGCTGAGCACGGGCCTCCTCTACTACAGAGAGGGGTTAGGCCTTAGTCTACCACGCTGGCCTAGTGCGGGTTGGCAGACTTCACATATCCTCGAAATTCTTACTGAGAATTCTCAGGTATGTAGGTTTCCTCACGATGTTTTCCTTCACCGTTAAAGCGAACGATAATTGATAAACAATACACACATAATTCGAAAAGTCAGACGTGTGTGCCTTGGGGTTTGAACCTGCGGACAAGAAGCTATTCAATGTCTTGAAAATGGTAATTTCTAAAAATATCTCCAACAGATTTAATCATATCACACACACACACACACACACACACTCACGCCTTTTATCCCCGAAGGGGTAGGCAGAGGCGCAACTAGTGCACCCACCTTTCGCCGCGCATATTCCGTCCCATGATGTGATAGGGGGCGAGCCTATCGCCATATCGGGCACAAATTCGAGACTCCGTGCTGATACTGAATTTAAAACCCAGTATCTCTTTTAATCATATCAATGCATAATATAATCCAATATGATCAAAACATGCTAAGTACTAGGGACTGATTGAGCTTGGTTTTTATCCGCATTGTGAATGACGTCGTTAGAAGACAGGTTTTACGTCAAATGTTTGCGGAGATTTTATCCACCGTTTGATGTATTCCACTTGTTTTTCTAGATCTTGCATGACAAAACGATAACACTGTTACTTGTATTAAGTAATGTTGCTCAACTCGAAAGTTGCCAGAATCAAGCCACCCTGTTCGAGATATACAACAGAGGACCCCTGAATACTACTCGTTGTAAGGAGACACTTTTTTATGATAATGTTTGCTTATCACTCTCCAAGCGAGCACGAAATACATCCATGTCGTAGTTGTAGTACGGTATGACTGCAATGCATAGGTATGCATTGCAGTCATACCGCATGTATGTAATAATCTTTCCGATAATGTATTAGATATTAATCAGATCAGTTTATTTTTTGAACAATCACGATGAAATGTTGCCTGAAATAGTTGAAATTTTCGATACGGCCTCTTAATCCCGAAAAAACTCTCTCACTCGGGTGACGCCGCGAGCAAAGGCTAGCGTCTAATATAATTTGAGTTAAATTAAGATTTTTCTACTAACAGTTGTTATTACAATCAATCTTGATCGTTGTGTAATACACAAAAAATCTATTAATTAAATAAATACTTCAATAACAATCTTCAAAACACATTTCGCACGAAATAATGTATTTAACAAGTCAATGTAATGTTACCAATGACAATTTTTTTCATAATATGATTTATTTATAACAGTGTGTTTTTTTTAATACAATAACACTAAGTTATGCTAATAACGATTAGATATAGATCATGTTATATTACGTGCTATGTTCGCAGTGTTCCACACAAGATAGTTTTTGCACATTTTCAATAAAAGACGGTACATCTGTGATCTATATGAAAAACCAGATGTCTCATCCGTTATAAGTCGTGTGTGTATGTATGCCACAAAACAAACTAGTATCTATACATAGGCAGGTATGACAGCATATGAATATACCAAAATCATTGATGTAAAAAAACCAAAATGGCAAAATAATCCGATCCCCAATAGCAAATAACTTTAGTAACTTTAATATTGGAAAAGACTCTTTTCACAATATGTTCTTAACCGTTCGCTCGGTACTACACACAACGCAGGATATAGGCTATTTTCATATTTTGTTATGTAAGTTATTTTCGCAACTTACAATAGAGTCTACGAATAGCACATGTAAAAGACTTTCCATCAAATAATCTTGTTTTCATGGCGAATATATCAATCAAAATAATAGATGATTTTATTACGTTACCAATTAGGCAAAAATAACTCTAGTCGGAATAGTTATATAGGATACGATCCATTAATATTTAGACAAACTATTGAATAATAATATTGTTATATTCTGGTCTTACAAAATGTAGACGATGGAAAATATTTATAAATGCAAAAATATGTAAAATGATTAAATTATTTTCAGTCACTAGAATAACTAGTATAACGCGCGTTCATTACAATTACACTCTTATTAACCGACTTCCAAAAAAGAAGGAGGTTCTCAATTCGTGTGTTTGTATATTTACTTTTTTTTATCTACATTTAATTCTAATCAATTACTTTACAAATTGGACATCATAAAAAGTAAACAAACTGAAACATGCAACCCATAACAGAATTATACCAGAGAATATACAATTCTATTAATATTGGAATATTCAATCACTAAAGTGGATAGGCATTCCACAAACTAATAGTTAATTACTACAATCACAGAGTGCATTAATATTATACTGCAATAATCTAAATAATCATTGCATGACATAAGCTATGATAATGTCATAAACTTCAACTTGTGCAATAATTGATAGATTTTTAACCCCCGACAAAACAAGAGGGGTGTTATAAGTTTAGGGTGTGTATCTGTATGTCTGTCTGTGGCATCGTAGCTCTCAAACGAATGGACCGATTTTGATGCGGATTTTTCTGTTTGAAAGTTAATGTGATCTAGATGGTTCTAAGCTATAATTTATGAAGATCTGTTCAGGCGTTGGAAGATTATCAGCTCATTTCTAACTTTCACAGCTCTGATTGATTTCAAATTTGGTGTACTATGACTTCGGCAATATTTTTAAGAACTTGAGCTGATGCTGCCCGACACAAAAGAACCCTAAAAAGTAAAATAGACCGAACTCCGGACCAGGGAGATGAAAATACTTCTTTGGCGGTCCCCCGACGCGAGGACTCTTGGGTCAAAATATTACTAGTTACTTAAACGACAAAGACACTTTTATTGTTTTACTTTTTAGAAGTTTTTTGTGTCGGGGGTTATTTAAATTTAAATTTAATTTTTATTAACAATGTGTTATGCTAGAGCCACACTTGTGTAAATAATGTTACAAATTATTGCGTTAGTCGAGAAAAAAGGTGGCCGCGATATATTGCGATCATTTAACAACAGAATTAAGCATTTGATATACAAAATATGAACTTTGACTTAGACTTAACGCCACAGCTATTGACCCCGTTACTTTTACTTCAATGGCTGCTGATGATAACCTCCTTCGCCCGCGTGAAAGTCTTACCCACTACAAAATTCGATAGTGCAATATATACGACGCCAGCGCTAATAATTTAGAGAATTAGATAAATAAATTGAAGTACCTATTTTCTACGGAAACAAAAAACTGGGGTAAAAAGTAACCTATATAATTATTATGCTATTCCGAGGATATGGTCTATCCGTGCGCCAATTTTCACCCAAAGCCGTTCAACGGTGTCTGCGTTTACTAATAACAAACATCCAAATATTTTCACAAATCGCACCTTTAGAACGAAAACGACACAATTCAAACGATACAATATTAACTCCGTCTATTTTTTTCGTCATTTTATATTATCTATACACCTGTAGACACGGATATTTGATATCTATAATTAGATAAACTGATTGTTACTATCAGATTTATTTTGTTGTGATTTGTTAAGGATGTAGATAATATTGCCTGCCTTGGTAACGACTGCAATGCTGAGGTCTCGGGTTCGATCCCCGGGTCCTTGCCCGATACTGAATAGAAAAACCTAATATTACTTTTGATATTAGGTTTTTCTATTCAGTATCAGCCTGGAGTCTGGAATTTGTGCTCCATATGACGATAGGCTCGCCCCTTATCACATCATGGGACGGAATAAGCACGGCGAAAAGTGGGTGCACTATTTGCGCCTCTGCCTACCCCTTCGGGGATAAAGGGCGTGTGTGTGTAAAAGATAATAGTAGAACCTAGTAGAACAGGTAAAGTGCCTAGTAGAACTTTACCAATTTCAAATTGTGTCTTATAGGGCTCATACACATAAACACGACACGACGTCGCGCCGTCCCACGACGCGACGCCGCGCCGTGTCGTGTTTATGTGTATGAGCCCTTATGTGTCTGCGACCACAGACTAGGTTAGTAGTGTATCGTGACAGCGGACAAGTTATTATAAAGTAGTCAACTTTATTCAAATAAAATAAATTTCAAGTACATTGCATTGTTTTTAATATTGCAAACACAAAATTAATTTATTCGACATAGAATGAAAAAAAAACTCAATAATTTATAAGGAAAAAAGTGTGTGTGTGTGTGTATTAATGTACACGCGTATGAAGTGAAACTTTTTCAATTACTTTTTTTCAATGCTCTTATAATAATTAGTAAATAGCGAAAAACATAAAAACTCTCTTAAATACAAGCCGAATAAGCAGTTACTCCAATTTAAATTATAAGTGACCTTTGTACGAATCAATGACAATGCACACATTGTTCTCAACATTCGTATTACAGTAGCGTAAACACTATTCTCACAATTTTGCATGCAATACAAATTGTCAAATTGGCCTGGAGGCATTTCGATATGCGCCGATCTAATAATTAATAAGGCTTCGAAACCTACCACATGCCAATAATCATTTTCTAATTTTCGTCGAGTCGTTTCTAGTTTCACTTCAAAAAGAAGGTGTTATGGGGCATTAAATAATGGACGAAGGAAACAGCAATATAAAAACAACCAGCAAAAATTTTACTAGGAACCCATAGAATTCAACGATACCCGTCATATCTGAAATGCTATAAGCATTCCATTGAAATTTAAGTGAAATTTCGCACTAAAATGTCCCAAATGATATTTAGACCATCTTACCGACGACTTCCAAAGGAGCAGATCTTATTTCGGTGTGGAATGTGGGAGCGTCCGCCGACACTTCACAGCGGAACCGGCCGGCCATCGCGGGCGTCGCCTGCTGCAACACCACACGGCGCGCGCCCGACCTCGAAATCTACACACAAAGATCAATGATAAAATTCATTCAATTTAATAGAATTGGAAAATTGTGGCAGTCAAATGTGAATCTAAGTAGGTATTAGGAAATAGGTAGGTACTCAATAATTTAATACTCATATTTGATATTGAAACTGAAAGCATTAAACACGATAATAATGATCGATGGCTAGCGGCGTTTATGTGTAATCGATGGGTTTTTAGAATAGAAATGAGTTTAGAAAGTGATTCCATTGAATATACGCTAACTTAAAAAATATTTTCTTTATACGTCCCTTTGCCTTCCGGTCCCTTCTCGGTCGATTCAAAAGTTTAAATGATTTAACATGACCGATACTTCCTTTTGTGCGAGGAGTAAGTATGGGTCAATAATATAAAAAAAATATGTTTATTTAACTGTAGAAGCATAAGGCCGTCAAAAACGACTTATTACAACAATAGTTTTGAAGTACATTATCCTAAATGCTTTTTAATATTTAAGGATAAGAATTATAAATACCTACATATTTATATCTGACTAAGTGCTGCTGCGGCTTCGCCCGCGTGGAAAGCCTTTCCCCCTACAGAAGTCCCCAAAACACTGTACGACGCCAGTACCATCTATTTAAAGAATGAAATTAAAATATCCATTTTTTCCCATGGCAGCAAATTACTGGGAAAAAATAGCCTATATATTATGTTAATCCAGGACATGGTCTACCCGTGCGCTAAATTTCCTACAAATCCGTTCAGTTGTTTCTGCGTTTACTTCTAACAAACATCCAAACATTTTAAATAACTTTCGCATTTATAATACTAGCAAGATAAGTAAATTTGAGCAGCTACAATAACATTTACATAGCGTCTTATTAATTATTTGTTCCACATACAAACGTTCTCCGTAGTAACATATTTGCGCACTTACGAAGCTATCGAATGTGGCTCAACCTAATTAGCTTAACGAAGGATCCACGAACATCAATTCGTATAATCTTTTCAATAGGGAGGTACTCAGAACCTACACAGTGTATACATTCAACCTAATCTAATTGAAGTATTGTATATGTATTGGAAATAATAACGCGTAAATCAAGGCAGTTCATTTCACTATAAAGCCTAATTTTAGCCTTGACCATTTGATTGACGAAGTATTTAACTATCGACATTACTGATATAATAATAATAAATAATAATAATAATAAATAAGCCTTTTTATTTCTCATTTTTTTTTTTACATGCAGTTTAATATTTACATTTTAAGTTCATGCAGTATCAAAATATATTTTTTAAAATTGAAGATTAGATTATGATTTATTACCATTAAATTTATGATGTGGTTTAATTTTTTTTTTTAATTTTTTTTTTTTTTTTTTTCAATTATTAATTCGAAATTTTAAATGGAGTTACATACATAAATAAGTTTTGATCTAATTAAAATGAGAACCCCTCTATAGGGTAAAGGCCTCCTCCAATTTATTCCATAGGTTTCTGTCTTTTGCCTTTGTATGCCATTCATCTCCTGCTGTGTCTCTGATATCATCGACCCACCTTCTTGACGGTCTTCCTCGTTTTCTCTTTCCTATGGGTCCTTTCCATAGTACGGCTTGTCGTGTCCACCGGGCATCCTCTACTCGGGCTACATGGCCTGCCCATTTCCATTTTAGTTTCATAGAGTGGAGTAAGAAATCTATTAGACTTGTTTTTTTCCTTATTGTGGTATGGCGTACTTTATCTTTCTTTCGAATGCGTAGGATGGATCTTTCCATGGCTGCTTGGCATATTCTTATTTTTTCTTTAACGTGTTTTGTGTATGTCCAGGTTTGGGAGCCATATGTTAGACATGGAAGGATGGCAATATCCATTACTTTCTTCTTCTCCGAAAGTGTAAAGTTTCCTTTCATTATTTCTCTATGAGCCCAGAATTTTTGCCATGATATATTTATTCTTCTTTTGACTTCTTCCAAGTTGTTGTTTTGGTGAAATGATACCTGTTTTCCTAGGTAAATGTAGGTATCTACGTATTCAAGCTTTTCGCTTCCTATCTTTACTGGTGGTTTTGAAGAATTGGTCATCAGTTTAGTTTTTTGTAGATTCATTTCTAATCCCACATATGCGCTTTCTACCTGTAGGTGATGTATCATTTGTTCCAGTTGCGAGCTTGATTCTGAGAATAATATTATATCGTCGGCAAAGCGCAAATGGCTGAGGTGTTTTCTATTTATTTTTATACCAACATTTGTCCAGGCAAGTTTTTTAAATATAGTCTCTAATACGGCGATGAAAAGCTTGGGGGATAAAGGGTCACCTTGCTTTACTCCTCTTTTAATTTTTATTTCTGGGCCGCTTGTTTCCAAGGTGACTCTACTCATGCTCCTTTCATATATGTTTTTTATTATATTACAGTATGTTTCATCTATATCATTGTCCTGTAGTGTCTCCCATATTGACATGTGTGAGATAGAGTCGAATGCTTTTTGATAATCAATAAAGGCCAGGTAAAGAGGTCTTTGAAATTCTTTGTATTTCCCTATTATGCTCTCTAGTGTTTGAATATGGTCGACGGTTGAGTAACCTCTGCGAAAACCTGCTTGCTCTACCGGCTGCTTTTCGTCAATTTTTGCAGATATTCGGCTTAAAATGCATTGTGAGAATAGTTTGTAGAGGCTAGGTAGTAAGCTAAATATAACGAACAGCATAAACAAAAATATCAGCGAAAATTTCAAAAAAATTTATGAAGATTATAATCAGTTAAGCGAACAAGTAAAACAACAAGAAATTACTCTGGATCGTATGGAGAGACACAACCGGAAGAAAAACTTAGTATTTTTTGGAATTGAGGAAGGAGAAAAATCTTATCAAGAGCTAGAAAACAAAATTATAGAATATATAAGCAAAATCAATATATCTTGCCAACGAAACGATATTGAAGCAATGCACCGATTAGGAAGAAAAGGAGAAAAACCGAGGCCAATTACAGTCACCTTCACAACTATGGGGAAAAAAAATATTATTATTACAAAACAAGAAAAATATTACAAATAGTACTATATACTATAAAGAAGACTATCCACATAAAGTTTTGGAGAAAAGGAAACAATTACAAACAGAAGTATTAAAATACAAGGCAGAAGGCAAAAAAGCTATAATAAAGTACGACAAATTAATTGTATTGAATGAACTCAAACTTAATAAAAACGTGAATAGTCAACAACAATCAAAGAAACGAAATCTACAAACTTCTCCGTACCAAGACAGAACAAATAGTGAAAATCAAGCCCCGAAGAAGAACAAAATCACAGCTTTTATGAGGCAAAGAAGAGACTCTGAAAATACCTCAAAAGGCGAAACTCATACATCCAGTACCTAGCAACTAACAACGCCCCCTCCACCTCCACTATCAAAAAACCCAACACGGCTGGTCACCGCGGGGGAGAAGAACGAAACTAACTCTTCTCTTGACTACAACCCTCCAAAAGGACAAAAAAGCACTATGAAGATTAAAAATGATAAAAACAACATCTATATTGGCACATACAACGTACGAACACTGGCAAGTCCGACTAAACTCATGGAACTTACAAACGCGCTTAACAGTATTAAATATGATATCATTGGATTGTCAGAAATGAGAAGATTAGGCTACGGCGTAGATGAATACGACGAATTCATATTATGCTACAATGGACAGACAAAAGGAAAATATGGTGTCGGCTTCATTATAAAAAAACACCTCAAAAGCAGTATTATAAGTTTCAGAGGATTGTCGGACCGAGTCGTAGCTTTAGATATAATTATAGACGGTCTAGCAATCACTATTATCCAAGTGTATGCACCTACTGAAGAGTCTGAAGACTCGGAAATTGAAACGTTCTACAACACTTTACATAAAGCACAAGAAGACTCAAACAAATATGTTATAGTTATGGGTGATTTTAATGCGAAAATCGGAGAGAGAAATCACGAAGAAAGCCACCTTCTAGGAAAGTATGGGGTCGGAAAAAGAAGCCCTAGAGGGCAACAGTTAATACAGTATGCCCAAGAACACAACTTGTCCATTATGAACACTTTTTTCAAGAAAAAGTTTAGTCAAAAATGGACATGGAAGTCTCCTGACCAGGCAACTATGAACGAAATAGACTACATACTCACAAACTTTCCAAACCGTTTCCAAGATGTCCATGTTTTAAATAACATCATGTTTCCATCTGACCATAGATTGGTTAGGTCAAAAATATCAGTAACACAAATGAAAAAGAGTCGTCTAAAGTACAAAACCCGTATATTTACTCTAGAAAATCTAAATGAAGCTAGTTATTACCTTGAGAAATTACAAGAAAATATAAAATCTATAAATATGGAAGAAACAAATACTGTTCAAAATTTGTACAATAAACTAGAAAAATGCCTACTGGAAAGTATCAAAACAGATAAAGAAATCAATAAACACAAAATAAACAAGATCCTCACCGAAAAATCTCTAAATCTAATAAAAAGACGCCACGAATTGCAATCTCTCAAACCAAAAAGCCGCGAAGACAAGAAAAAACTTAGCTCATTATACAAAATAACTAACAAATCTATCAGAAATGACTACAATATCTATAGGTCAAAAATAATAGAGAAACATTTAATGACTAGTGGAAGCTGTAAGCGTGCATATAAAGAACTCCGCACACACAAAACTTGGATACCAAGCTTATCAGAAAGCTCTACGCCAACAACTAATAGAGAAAACATTCTCAAAATAGCAACAAATTTCTATGTAAACCTCTATGATCAAAAAAACCACTTCAAAAACTCCGAAAACATAATTTTCCACTCAAAAAACAAAACTAACATCGATTGGAACGTAGCAGAAATAGACTTCGAAATTAAGAGATTGAAATCATACAAGAGTCCGGGTCCAGACGGTATCACAAACGAAGCATTAAAACTGGCAAGAGTACTGCTGGTACCAATTATAACCTTATTATTTAATATGATCAACAAAGAGCAGAGAGTTCCCGAACAATGGACCAAATCAAATATTATATTACTGTACAAGAAGGGGGACCCCAAAAACATAGGCAACTACCGACCCATCAGCTTACATTACTGATATACTAGTCGTAAATAAAATCGCACGACGACAAAAATACACGACGTGACCCAATAACGTGGTTGTTCCAGATAAAGCATAATAGTTCTAAACATGCGAAATTATTGAACATTAGACTGAAACAAATATCGATTCGAATCATGGAAAAAGTTCATTAATGTACTCGTAAAGTAAATGAATCCAAAGCGGTATGATAACATCATACAAAGTGAAAATCCAGAATCTTTACATACTACCTTGGTAAGTCAATGTGGCGAAGACCGGCATACCTTATTTTAAAAAAGTTCAACGACAAATGTTGGACGTTACGGTAATGTTTTTTGCGAATTTTGATATTTGATTAGATGAAATATTTAGTTGACTATTAAAAAAAAATCAAAAACTAGTGGATATGATGGGATAATGAAAAAGAAAACAACGGGTTGCACTCCGGGAGTGCCGGCAGAAGTGAAAACTTGAACATTAACGATGTGCATTTTTGAATATTTTGGAATGGTTAGGGAATAATTTCGCACGAATTGCTTTATTTATCAGTATAAAAGTACTAGCATTTATGTGGTTAAATACAATATTTATTTATTGCGCTATCGTACACAAAAATGACAATTTCACTATTTCTTTATAAATCAAAATTTGAAAAAAGAATGTTACGTTCTTTTGTACTCGTGCCGTGCCAACGCTGGGGAAATGAATAAAAATGTAGTCGTTTAAGAATTATAGCTTCTACGCATTGTATTTAAGGTTCATATTAGTAAGGGATGGTTTTAATGACGTTAATAAATAAAAATGCACTCGTTTCAATAATTATAGCTTCTACGCATTGTATTTAAGATTCATATTAGTAAGGTATTTTCGATCGGTCACGTGATCCTGACGCGAGTTTAACATTTTATACCCATCCCAAAAGTGCTCAACGCCGCTAAAGAAGTTTTCACTTCAAAAAAACAATTTTGTAAAATGGTAATTTAGACGGATTTCTCTACCATGTCGGCTAAGACCGTCAAAGATTTTTTTTTTTATAGCATAGATTGACGAGACGAGCATGCCGTTCGCCTGATGGTAAGCGATACGACCACCCATAAACAGTAGCAACACCATCCAGCAACTTGTCTTACAAAGTACTGTGTGGCATTCCACTGCGCTCGTCATCCTGAGACATAAGATGTTAAGTCTCATTATGTCCAGTAGTTATACTGGCTACAATGTCCTTCAAACCGAAACACAACAGTGCATGCACTGTTGCTTGGCGGTAGAAATAGACATTGCGGTGGTACCCACCCAGACGGCCTCTTACATAATGAGAGACCTACCACCAGTAAACCACCAGATATGTAAATATACTGTTTACAAGAATATAGACATTGTGTTTGTGTCCGAGCCGCATTAAAATGCAAAAAGAACCGTTCATCGGGTAAGTTCGGCATATTACGTAATTCAGGGATAAAAATCATTTTTAACCGACTCCAAAAAGGGAAGAGGTTCTTAATTCAAGAGATTTTTTGTCTAATATTGTGTTACTCGATATCTCCACCAATTATAAGCCTATTTTAAAAAATATTTTTGTGTTGGGTTCAGTATAGCTTATAGGTTCAGTATAGCTTAGCAGTATAGCTTGATAATTGACCTTTAACTTAAGTTAAATTTAACACATAAAAAAATTAGGTTAGGTGGAAAATGTGTACAAATTATGAATTTGGTAAAGACCGGCATAAGCCAATTTTAACCTCGAAAGCCTAGCCGGACTTTGCCACTACTGCATATTTAGGTCATATTGTATTCAACTGTTGTAACTTTGTGAAAAATGTGTTTTTTTTTTATCTGATCAGTCCCTAAGCCACACTGTGTATAGGAAACCGACCCATACAGATAAATACCTGAACGGTGAATCTCATCACCATCCAAAACAGTTAGCTACCGTGGGCAAATCTTAGTTTCAGAGAGCACAAGGAATCTGTGACGAGAAACACCTGGCTGCTGAGCTGCAACATGTCAAGCAAGTACTGCGAGACAACAAGCTCCAAATTCCACGCCGCCGTCACAGAGACCGAGTGAAACCAGCCACAGTTGATCGTGTCCCAGTTGTATTACCTTATGTAAGAGGAGTCACCGACAAGATTGGCTACATCCTGAAGCGCGCTTCCATAAAAACTTATTTTAAGCCGCCTAAGAAGATTAGTCAATTTTTACCACCTGTCAAGTGCCATATACCTCTACAAGAACCGGGCGTATACAAGATAGATTGCGACTGTGGCCTCTCTTATATTGGACAAACAAAAATACATATAGGGACCCGCGTAAAAAAACATATAGCTGACGTTAAACACCGACGCTCTACGAAGTCTGCAGTAGCTGAACACTCAGAAGAAGGCTCCAACCATTACCTTAGATTCGACAAGCCACAAATCCTTGCCAAAGAACACCGATTCCTGCCTAGGATGATCTGCGAGGCTATTGAGATCAAAAAACATCCTAATTTCAATAGAGAAGATGGTTGGAAACTTGCACAAGCCTGGGACCCGGTCATACATCTAATTAAATCGGGCCCCAAAAGACCTGCTGCCAGACCTCAAGACATTGTGAGCTCTTACTACGTAGACCGGACCGCAAACAATGACTAACATCTTTAAATTGTATAATTGTAAATTGAAGGTAGATTTGTAACACTAACTTTTCGGACCACCAACACCTCAGACCGCCCCGTGACCACGAAGTGCTGCAAAGCGTTCGAAACGTCGGGAGAAAAATTAAATAAAAAACCGCGATAAAATCCGTTATAATAGTTTAATTTCAATGTCTAACATTCGCGTAAACATAAGAAATCATTATTATTATATGGTCTTACCCGACAGACGGTCTTCGCCCCATCGACTTATACAGACTTAATATTAGCGAACATAAAATAGAAAAGGAAAAAATATGTTAAATGTTAAAGAAACGAAGTACAAATAGCGGTCCTGTTTATCGGCGATTCTTACAGAGTACCTTCGCATAAATTAGATTAAAAAAAGCGGAATGTCAAACAATTATAATAACAAATAAAATGATCATCATCACCATCAGCCACATGAAATCCACTGCTGAACATAGGCTTCTCCTAAAAAATTTCAGACGGGCCTGCAACCAGCTGAGTGATCACATGATCAAACTATTTATTTCAAAATTAAGTATAATCATTTGATACTATCATAATTTACCATTAAAAGATATAGAATACAATGGAACCTAGAACCTCCTCCTTTTTTGAAGTCGTTCAAAACTTATTACGTGCAAGAGAAATATACTTATGATAGGTAACGCACATTGCAAATTAGCGTTAAAACGATACGTTAAGAAACTACTAAGAGCGACTTAAACATGTGGTTACGCGGTATTATCATTGATTGACTCAATTTACATTACAATCCATGACTAATTCGGTCCTTGTATTAACCGTATTAGTGGCTCTGACACCGCAATTGAGTCTACATAGTAATAAGTAGAATTCAATACTATATTTCGAGGAGAGATAACGTGCTTTTGAAGTTAATTATACCGATATTACTGGTGGTTAGTATAAATCTATCTAGAGATACATAGTATAATAACACAGCTGAACACTGGGTCTTTACAATGTAGATATATTCAAAAAATTAATAAAGGTAATCTAGAGAAGGGTAATTAGAAGTTAGAACACTAATCAGCCATTTTTTTTTGCTTGACTGTTTCTGTTGGTTTGTAATGACACATCTCTCGAATCAATAAAACCATAAGAGGCATTTATTTATGTGATCATAAAACAATCTATACAGGGAACGAGTTGGTGCATAAAAATTGAGTAGCATTAATATAACAAATGTATACTAACATCGACTTCAATTCCTGGCAAAGGGAATACTCTGGTATGTGGCAATTCCTTAGGAATGTACCTATAGAACTCTTCTCGTCCCCGATACCATTTGACACTGTACAACGCCTCCTCGTCTTCCAGCTGCCAACTGCACTCCAAGGTTACCGTCTCTCCAACCAGTACCGCGTTGGGTACATTAATCTCCAAATTGTGAAGACCACGCACACCTGCGAAAGAATAGAATTGAGGTTAGTATTTTCAAAGAACGCATCATTTATAATCTCTCACTTTATCACGTGTGTACGTTAAGGAAGTGATTAATTTTCGCTGATTTAGAAAGCATTATTGTGTCAGGATTTTTGTCATTCCTTATCATCAATCGTCAATTCATCAAAACGATCGACAACATAATCTCTCGGTGTTCTCTATCAATTTAAATGAATGAAGTTTAGAAATTATTTGCAATTGAGTTTTTTATGCTTTGTTACAATTTCGTAAATCAAATGATGGCATGTAGATGTACAAACTCGTTTATATCGCGTTAGCTGGGCCCGTCCAATCAATATCGAAAACATAATATTATACATAAACTTAAAAACTCAGTTAAATAAATACAATATTCTTATAGTTCAAACTACATAGTTTGTGTGGTCCATATCAATTCATCGGTAAATAATATCAATCCTACTAATATTATAAACGCGAAAGTTTATAAGTGTCGATGTATGGATGTGTGGATGTGTGTTACTCTTTCACGCAAAAACTACTGAACAGATTTCGATGAAATTTGACAAACGGGTAGATTATGTCCTGGATTAACAGAAAGGCTACTTTTTATCCCGGGAAAACTTTTTAACACGGGTGGAGCCACGGGCAAAAGCTAGTATACTATAATACTGTTTTTGCAACAGCAAATATCTTTTAACAGAAATAGTTTTGAAAGGATATAGGGTGAATAGACATTTAATACGGTTTACATAATCAAAAAAGATACCTTATGATCAAAGACAAAGAAGGATGGAAATAAAAATGTGTAAATTTTATGTAAAATAGCTGAAACAAATATCCCCGGCAAAGCATCATTTTCTTTGACTCGTTTAATCCATATAAAAATACATTTTATACGCGGGTAAATTGGGAAATCGCTTTTTATTTCATTTTCAGTACTAGGAATGTCATATTAATCAATCACATTATATGTCCATAACCAATATTTTATAAAAAATGTGTAGATACGGCACCTATACTGTACTCGGCTCTCAAAAACGGCACATTATCCCACACATAGTTAACTTAATATTACAACAACAAACTATAATATGACACGTAAAAGTATTACGGCATATCATAATTCTCATCATTATCATATAGAAAAATTGATCGAACATCTTTCAGACGTCTAACTTCAACAGATTCTGTCACGATACTAAGGCAGATTGTGCTAATTAGCTCAATTTTCGTGTGCCATTTGGAGACTGTATATAACGCATCTACACTTTTTTCTTTAAACATCATTGTTCATAACTGTAAGTGGATAAATTTGAGATGACCTCATTTGCAATGAACTAACTGAAAATAGAAATACAGAATTCAACAATAACGATTTATTTAACTGAATATGGAATTCAATTCATTTCGGAATTGGACTGATACTCAATTATAAGTTGTATTTAAAAGACTAATTAGTCACAAATGAACGTAGACTTCGGGTGAATGAAGACTTTCAGACATAAACGTACACACATAACATCACGCTTATCTTCTACAGGGTATGTAGAGAGTAGAAACTAAAGTCTGCCACTGTGCACAATTTGACATAATACTTTCGCTAGATTAACTTTTATTTATCTCTTTATGACGTATTCTCATTGGTTGAGTATATCCTCGACCTATCCTTTACTTATAATATAAGAGATGTGATTCTCATAGTGTCCGATATATCAGTTTTGTACCGACTACCTTCAGAACGGGATGAATAGGAACAAAATGTCGATCGGAAATCTAGACCGCGGCCTAAACGGCCTATTAACAAATCCAACACGGCAATACACTGTTATTTGTAAAGGCGGTGGAATCATATTTGATATGGAAGCGCCTCATTGAGTATCGCTACTCTATACACATCTTAGCTTTACTCATTATAAAGGTGTTCCCATACAGACGTTGTATAACATGTGTAACATAACATTAAATTTTAATTCTTTTTTTTATCCCATTAAATGATTAGACGAGCGTGCCGTTCGTCCGATGGTAAGCGATACGACCACCCATAAACAATACCAACACCATCCAGCACCTTAAGTCACAAAGTACTGTGTGGCATTCCACTGCGTTCGTCATCCTGAGACACAAGATGTTAAGCCTTATTATGTCCAGTAGTTACACTGGCTACAATGTCCTTAAAACCGAAACACAAAAGTGCATGCACACTGCGGCTTGGCGGTAGAAATAGACATTGCGGTGGTACCCACCCAGACGGACACTTACATATAAGGGACCTACCACTAGTAAAATACTGAATTTTATACCTGAAATATATAGATTTTTTTAATAATTATGTGTTTAACATACACTACACTCTGTAGAGTCCTACACTGTATTATAAATTTACTGAAACAAAGTTTTTGTCACATAAAATCATATACCACACCAGCCCTGTATTATATACTGCCCACTGCTGAGCACGGGCCTCCTCTACTACTGAGAGGGTTTCAAATCTATACATATAAATAAAATTGGAGTGTCTGTTTGTAATATTGAAATAACCGTTTTTTACTAAATGTATATGAATATATATACGGTACATACACCAAAATAACATTTTTTACAATTTTTGTCTGTCTTTCTGTCTCTCTGTCTGTCTGTTTGTTCCGGCTAATCTCTGAAATGGCTGGATCGATTTAGACGGGACTTTTATTGGCAGGTAGAGGCGACTAATAGGGGCCAGGGGGGGTCGGGGCGGTCGGCACGGGTGCTGTCCGCCGCAAGATAACATGTGTGCCCCCTACAAGAGGAGACGGGCTGCATTAAGCAGCACCGCGCAGGGGCGGTTGCGGACGACAACTTAGACACTTTTCGTCCGAGGAAGCCCGCAGCCGTCCCTAAATGCGCCGAAGAAGGGGAAAAAAAAAAAAAAAAAAAAAAGGTAGCTGATGTAATAAGGAGTAACTTAGGCTACTTTTTATCCCGGGAAAATATAAAGCGGGACTTTTATACCGGGAAAACTCATTCACGCGGGCGGAGCCGCGGGCAATAGCTAGTCATATATAAGTTAGAAATTATATCTAAATAACAAAAAATATTACACTTTAAAATTACTTTTTCTATACAACAATAATATACCATAAAATATCTTAGCGCGCGAGTCGTTTGAATAATATAGCGAAGAAAGTGTCCAATTTTCCAATCATTACTTTAAAAAGTAAGGGATGATTTTTCAGCCGTCAGATAACTTTTATGATTTATCAGACGAATAATTTTGACGGATTCTCTATAGAAATATTTCTTTAAAAAGTTATTCGTGCATAAAATCTTGCGAATGAAAAATCATCTCCAAGTTAAACATTCACGAAAGGCACATCAGAATTACAAAGTGTTGCACAATGATAAACATTTTACAAAATAGTTAGAAATTATAGGAGCAGAGTATTTTAAAAATAATACAAGTAACCTTTGATTAATTATATACCTAAATAAAGTGACGCGCTGCAATGAAACTAAAACAAACAGGCCAACTTTTTTTAAGCTAGTATGCGTGACAGCTGTGTCATTGCATCATTCTGTGCGCGCATAATGATACCAGTTATTACCTGGTTTCTATTAAAACGGGGAGAAAATTATATCCATGAAAAACAACAAAAATTAATGAACTCATTTAGTGGGGAACAATTCGCCTCTATTTTTATCAACGCGTTTGAAACGTTAAATGTTCAATTGTATATCTAGGTCTATTATCTATATATATATTTTTTTTATTTATTTGGGATAATACAAACAGTTACACATTATGTTGAGACTTAAGAATATTATACAAAACAATATAAATGCGTAACCTACACCGTTATCCACAGCATATATAGCATAGAACTAAGTTTCGCGAGCGAGTGTGAACAACATCATTTTTCAAATTCCAGTGCATATTCTTATGTGTCTGAAGCTTTAATGTTGCGGATCAAGGCGTTACGAAACGCAGCCGAAGACATAGTAAACAAATCTATATCAGTAAAACGATCATTATAAGTCTTACTTATACGACGGAGAGGTGCGCGGAGTCCTGCATTATTACGACTAGGAGTAAGGGCAAAAAGAGCTTTGGCACGCACCTGCCGCCTAATATTAGTTCTTGGAACAATATAAAACAAATTGTTAGATAAGGCAGAGCAGTCATATCTATTATTACACAAATCAAAAAGCAGCATCATTTCCAAAAGTAATCGTCTGGACTTAAGACTTATCAGGTTGTGGTTTGCAAGTAAATTGTTATATGTAGGTAAAGTGGGAAAAGTAGGGGATTTTCGAGAACAACGGTAATGCACTGATTTAAGAAATTTGCATTGAACTCGTTCCAAGCTTTCCACGTACTTATTTTAATATGGGTTCCAGACTGGTACGGCATACTCGAGTTGGGATCTGACTAAGGACTTGTACAGGTGAATATATATGCTCGGACGATTAAAATTAGTAGTAGCCCTCATTATAAAACCGTACATACGATATGCGTTATTAATGATGTTGTTAATGTGTTGATCAAGATGAAGTTTGTCATCGAGTAATACCCCGAGATCTCTCACAGAACTTACTCTCGATAAAGGTAAATTATTCAAACTATAAATGTTATGTATACATTTTTTATTTTTCGTGAACGATATAGATACACACTTAGAGATGTTTAAGTGAAGTTTGTTTAGAGTGCAGTACTCAGAGAAACGAACCAGATCCTCCTCGAAGAGATGACAATCAGAAGGTTTATTTATAGGTCTGTAAATTTTTACGTCGTCAGCATAGAGTAGGAACTTACAGTGTCTAAAACAGTTACTTATATCGTTCACGAATAAAATAAATAAAAGAGGACCTAAAATCGAGCCTTGGGGTACCCCAGAAGTCATAGTTACAGTTGCTGAACGTACACCTTTAATAACTACGCTCTGAGATCTATTTGAGACATATGACGAGAACCAGCGAAGTAGATCGCCACGTATGCCATTAAATGCTATTTTACGCAAGAGTAATTCATGGTCCACCTTATCAAAAGCTTTCCGGAAGTCTGTGTAGACAGCGTCCACTTGTACTTGTCTATCCATATTATTGAACATAACTAAATTTGTGGTTGTCGATCTTCTTTTGATGAATCCATGTTGTTGTTCAATAATTATTTTGTATACCGTTTTGTGGATTTTATCGTGTATCAATCTTTCGAGAAGCTTCGACAAGGCAGATAAAATGGATATAGGACGATAATTTTGAATGTCTTGCTTTGATCCGGACTTATGTACTGGCGTGATGTAGGCTTTTTTCCATATTTCTGGGAAGGTGCCTTCAGACATGCATACTATTAAATATAAGATGAAGGGGGACGTAAATATGATTAGCCGTCATTTTAAGGAAGTACGGGTATAAGGAGTCTGGCCCTGGGCCTTTGGATGGGTCTAAAGATTTTAAACCCTGTAAAACTTGGTTCGGGCTAAATGTGATGTTGGAAATAAGAACACAGTTCTCACTGTATTCATTAGGGGGCTCCCATTGTTTTCCAGTTAGAGAAGAGGGCTCATATACCGACTGGAAGAAAGTCATGAACATGTTACATATTTCTTCTGGGTTACTAGATCTTTGGTTCATATAGAACATTGTTGATGGAAAGGCAGCGTTACCTTTACGGGTAGATATGAAAGTCCATAAATGCTTGACATTCATTTTGACATTTTCCTCAATAGAATTAATATATCTATTATAATTTTCTTTACATAGCATCTGAAATCTGTTGCGCAAAACACAGAATTGTTCATAATCAGATACATTACCGTAAACCTTCCACTTTATCCAGGCTCTATTTTTGTTTCTAAAAATTCTAATAAGTGAGTTGGAGAACCAAATAGGAAATTTCGAAGTGCGTGACTTAGACATTGGAGTGTGATTTTTTATTGCACTATAAATTTTATCGTAGAAAATATCTATGCAATTCTCACTAGACAATCCACAGAACAATTGAGCCCAATTTATTTTAGCTAATTTATCATTAATAAGATTATAGTCAGCTTTATAGTAATTATATTTTAGTATTTTGGTGAGCATTGGTAACATTTTGAAATCAACCAAGGTACAAAAGGGAGGATGATGGTTATCGGAAGGTAATAACGTACATGAAGGTGAAGAAATATAACAATCACTGTTGCTTATTATTAAATCGAGTATTCGTCCTGCATGGTTCACAATTGTATTATATTGAAAAGCACCTAGCAGGCTCATAAAATTCTCCATAGCTTTCTGGAGTAAAGAAAATCCTTTGCAAGTTAACGCAGTTCTCCTACCTTCATTCATTGTAGGAAGCCACACAAGATCAGGAATATTATAATCACCGAGTAGATAAAACTTATTAAACCCGTGTGACTCAATAAATGTCGGGACTATTTCAAAGTGTGAAGTATATACTGCCACGGGAGATTGTGGCGGAATGTAAACCGCGCTTATTAAGTATTTATTTTGATCAGATGTCAGCTGAATAAAAATGTTTTCTGCGTGTGGGTTAATTGCATCCTCCATAGGTAAATAAGTAGGACGCAGGTTTTTTAGCACAGCTATAAGAACTCCGCCACCATCCTTTTTGTTTGTTACCACCCGATCCCGATCACATCGATAAACTGTGTAGCGTACATCAATGAACTCGCTATCAAATATTTGTGGCGTCAACCAGGTCTCTGTTAGAACAATTATATCGTAACAATTGGACAATATGTTCATGTACAAGGTATTTAATTTAGTACGGATTCCCCTACAATTCTGATAATAAATTGTGATACTATCCAACATTACGCAATTTAAAGTTAAATAAATATAACTTAGCGATAATGAACAGGTCAGATAACGTAAGTCTTAAGTCCTGCTTGAGTACAAGGAAGAAGAATGATTGCGCAATACATATGAAGGGTAAAAACTGCATGCTACCATAACAGTAAAAGTTATACCGGCATATACCTATAATAAAATAATACAGAAGATCGAAACATTATTCTGAACATAAAGAAAGAAAATATGCATACATTTAATAATCTAATAAACTCGAGAGGAATTACAATTAAAGGAAACAAGTATTTTTCCCTATTGCTTAATGCTAGTCCTGGGCTTGATTTTGGCAATATCTGACTCTGATCGTATGGCAATAACTTGCTCACGCACTCACTTTGAAACACACGGACGAAACACCACCCGCACCAAGTCTCAAGGCTCGGGTTCAAATCCCAACACTCACGCAGTCGACTTTTTCGGTGTTTGTGATGTTTTCAATCCGACAGAAATAATTTCTCAATCAAAGCAAAGCACTCACCAGCAAACAAGAGGGACAGCGCTATACAAATCCAAAGATGGCGACTTCCACATATGGCAACTCTCGTAAGATAGTAAGAGAGCGACCGATTTCACAACAGCAAAAGACACAACTATTCAACAAAGCAAAATAAAATTCCAGATACAGCGAAATCAAAGGTTGGGCACACGACCGCTCGCAACGAAGCTTGAGGAATGAATATATAATTAATTAAAGCAAGTAACTAAGATGCATTTGTTTACAATACACATAATTACCTCTTTATTATAATCTTTAGATGGCTAGTAGTAATAAGCAAACGCATAACAACCTCATAGGAGGTAATGCACTGAATACTGGGCCATATTGATTTGGAGGCGCCCTTTTTATAGACCCAACTGTCTATCCCATTATTATTTTGATAGATCTATACTTATCTGTTTTCACCGACTTCATAGAAACGATGAAGTACTCAAATCGTCTTGTATGTTTTATTTTTATTGTTTGTTACCTCAGAACCCCATACATTAAATAATTTTGAATCCGTATTATTTGAAAAGGTATACTTCCAGAATAGGCCCATAGCATTTTCATCAAAATCGGTTCAGTAGTTTGGTTGTTTAACCCAAATAACTGTTGTAAAGATAAAATTGCATATTTTGCTTACTTGTAACTTTTTAACCGAATTTAAAAAAGAGGAGGGTATCATATAGAGGGTATATATAGTGTAATTTTTCAATGTTTACTGCTCCAACCTTAAAGGCCTCGTCAGACTGACAGCGTGACCGGGTGTGATATTGACGTCGCGTGATGACCGCGTACGTCTTGAACAACCACGCCAAGCTACGTGAGACAATTTCTTTCTGGCGTCTTTCATACATTGTCATAGTTATTCGCACGACAAGAGCACGCGATCAACACGCGACGTGAATATCACACCCAGCCACGCTCTCCGTCTAGCGAGGCCTTATATACAATGTCGGTTCATATACACATAAAGATACATATTAAAATACTAATACAAATAATAAATAAGAATTCGACTCATATTAGCCCATACTATTAAAGTAATCAGTGCCACTAAACAACCCTCAATAGGAGCCGTAGCCAAGATGCTGTTCAAAAACAGAAATATGTATGCGATTGTTTTCTATTAGCGTTAACGCTTGCAGTTAAGCATTTTGGCTACAGCCCCGAATTACACTTACATGTAATTATTAGTTAAATCGATCAACCTCATAATTATTAACAACATTATCACGTAAAGAAACTTGATAAAACACTACCTTCTTTAATTTCTTTGCGTTTAAATGCAAACTGCCTTGACTGCCTTGGTGGCGTAGTTGTATTACGGTACGACTGCAATGTCAAGGTCTCAGGTTCGTTCCCCGGGTCGGGCAAAGTGATGTTGGGTTTTTCTACTCTGTTTCAGCCCGGATTCTGGAATTTGTGCCCGATTTAGGGACATGCACACTTGCGCAGCTATGTAAGTGCACGTACGTAGTTGTGTGGGAACGCTGTGGCCTGTGTCACACCATGCCTCCCATATATAAGCGATGTACGCCTTTGTTTATTCAGTACGTCTGACAAATTATTACTGTTACCATCTAAGTAAGCTGCTGTGTAAATACGTACTCTGAAGCCTTAAATATAAACCTATACAAGTGCCATCCCTTCTTTTTTTTGTTTTTTTTTTCGCGGAGAAAGTGACTTATTACTACCGCCCAGCCTTCAAGGGTTAGCTGAGCGGTTATGTTGGGTTCACCGTGCCTTACGACCCGGCGTTGAGCCGCCCGGAGAGATGTAACCATCGGGCGACCGCCGGGCCGAGTCCCTAACCTATGTACAACGCACGGCATACCAACCAAAACTCCGCGGTGGCCATCTTCGGCGCATTAGGGACGGCTGTGGGCTTCCTCTGACGGAAGTGTCTAACTTGTCGTCCGCAGCCGCCCCTGCGCGGTGCCGCCTAGTGCGGCCCGTCTCCTGTTTGGGGGGGGCTCAGAAGCCCCCGCACACCGAAGGACGCTCTCAGCGTCAACGGCAACGTGAGGCCTACCAGCCACGCTGTCGTCCATCACAGGGATCGCAACAATGTGCCACTAAGAACACAAAATTAAAGACGGACAGCCCCCTGCCGCCCGCCTGCGACCCCCGGTGGCCCCTATTAGTCGCCTTTTACGACAGGCAGGGGATACCGTGGTGGAATTCTCCAAACGCCCCCAATCCACAGGGCGGATACAAGTGCCATCCCTGGAGTTTTAATTACTACAAGCTAGAGCTCACACTCCCATACACAACAAGCTCTACACCCGATATGGCTATAGGCTCGCCCCCTGTCACATCATGGGACGGAATATGCATGGCGAAAAGTGAGTGCACTAGTTGTGCCTCTGCCTACCCCTTCGGTGATAACAGGCGTGAGTGTATGTGTATGTGTGTTTCTAAATTTATGACGCATCTCATTCATGGCTTTATTCCTTTTTTAATAAAATGTATAAATAATAAAAGTTATGAGTAACTGGCAACTACAAGCTAAATAGGTTATATTATGGGCCATGACGGCGCATTTAAGCTCCACCATCGATCAATCTTGTGGACACTTTAGCTGGAATCATTGAGCAGCGGTAAGAGCGTGCGACCCTCCCAAACTATAGGAACAATGTTTACTTTATTGAATTACATAAAGGACTCGGGTTAATCACTACTCCTTTCCCTCTACGAGTAGTTGTTTCCTATGTATACATTGCATATTAAATTTCTTTGTTACCAACATTGGAGAAATGCTAATTTTAATATTTTGAAATAAAAATACTTTAACCTAGAGCTTCTTCTGAAAAATATATTTGCGTTTGTAAAATAAAACGCTGACATGCCTGTAAATCATAAATAGCGTACATTTTTCCACAAAGAATCTTTTCAAGCAATCTAATTTACGGAAGTTCAAAAAACAACAGCCTTGTTTCTTGGATTGAATTACACGCTAATTTAAAACATCATCATATATTCGTAACAAATTCAAACAGCAGATTACTTTATGGTTTTATTTTTGAGTTACCCGCTTTTTATTCCCCTTGACTATTAAATTCCTCTTATCGAAAAGGAAATAGAAACATTTTCCTCTTTTCTCCGTACAGTTGGGTAATAAAGGATTACATGTTAAACAGTGATTGTCGGAAATGAGTTTGTTGGAAATACCCTGTCTCCTTTGTTCAAGACGAGTTTAACTTTACTCCTAACATTAAAGGACTGTTACTTAGTAAGTTCTTGCTTCTAAGCTAATTCAGCATGAAAGCCAAAAAGCTGTTACTAAGTAATTTCAGACCAGAATAATTTACGGGTTACATAGTATATGAGAAAAAAATAGTACTAATGCGTGGAAACAATATTCTAATTAATTTAGAAGCGTTGCCATTACAAAGACAATGGGAGTAGTAAGGGATTCACCGATACTGGAGCAGGTTCGGCGGCCGGTCCGCTCGCTCCGCTCGCGGCGCTCCGGCGGCTGATGGTCGACGTTTTCGATTGCTCCAGATTCGGCCCGCGGAACCCGCGAATAAATCCGCGGATTACTTTAATACCTACCGCGAATTAATTTGATACCTACCGCGGATTAATTTGATACCTACCGCGGATTAACTTGATACCTACCGCGGATTAATTTGATACCTACCGCGAATAACAATTATATCGTCCGCGGAATCCGTTTCATATCACCCGCGAGGTAGGTATGAACCACGAATTTGTTCATGGTCTACGGTTCCCTTAAGCTTGTACCTTTTCCCTGTTCGTTGTGCTTTTAACTTTCTACTTTCTATCGGCGATCCTTTTTTTTATTTGAAGGATGCAAAGGTCTTTGTCGCGTATTTCTATTAACTCGTGTTTCTACGCAAAAGCCGTTTAAAATTACTTAATAGTTACCCTTTACGCATTACGAGCATTGTTTATGATAGATAAAGCAACATTTTCCCTGTTTCGTTGTGTTATTGACTTTCTACTTTCTATCGGCGACCCTTTTTTATTTGAAGGATGCAAAGGTCTTTGTCTCGTATTTCTATTAACTCGTGTTTCTACTTAAAAGCCGTTTAAAATTACTTAATAGTCGCCCTTTACGCATTACGGGCATTGTTTATTATAGATAAAGCAATCGTTACAATACACCATACCTTTCTCAAATTCTAGGTAAAACCCTTTGGGTCTTCTCATTGTCATAATAATTACGGTTCCCATTATTCACATTACCTGATATTACGTATTCAACGGAACATTTAAGGTGAAAGTCGAAACATGTTGGATCTTGTCTGCAAGGAAACAATACTCCCTCTCCATATAAAAGACCGACTCAAAATCACATGGTATCGTATTCCACTCTGTGCTCTGCTCGAAGTGTGATCTCCAGTTGTTTGTAACAGTGAAGTGATAGTAAAATTGTGAAATAGTTAAATAGTGAAAGTGTTATAAAAATGAATGTAAGTACCTTTATATACTTTGATCTAAAAGTGTTGTAACCAGATGTTTCATTAATTGTTTATGTCATGTGTTGTCCACCAGGTTAATACATTTTAGCTATCTTTGATGTCTTATTAATTTATCATTGTTACTAATGTGTACATGTATACTTCGCATACCTATAAGTATTTATCATACAGTACTTACTTAACCGATAATTAAAACAGTTTCATTTCATTTTGTTACAGTTTTCTGAAAATACTTTCAAAAACTACTATTATGCTGAAGAAATCGACGAACCTAGTGATGAAGAAGGTACACTCGCCTTTAAAGTAAAAAAAGCGATAATAGCAAATAAAAGACCGATCGAATGCAACAGCATTGATGAGTTTTTTGAAAAACCAAAAAAGAAGAAGACAACAACAAGAAAGTCATCCAGTGTTGGTCGATCGACGAGCGGGGGTGTTTCATACATCCGATCAAACAGCGATGACAACAGTTCTGCATCACATCTCATAAAAATTGAGGTGTATGAAGTGAATAAAATAAAAAACATCGCACCGACGGAACATTGGAAACACGCTGATGTGCGAGTTAAATATTACGCGGAAAACGACAGTGATAAGAACTTGCAAAGTGTCAAGGATACTATATACAATATAACTAAACAGTTGGCTAGTAAGGACGATTGTATGAAATATTTTATAGACACAGACAAATGAACAAAAGTGCCAGTGCGTGTCAATGTTTTAATATCATAACTTTAATCATATGCTTTGTACTACTATTATTGAAATAAGAAACTATTATTGTAATAACTGTACTTAAGAATCTACCTGTTTTAATTTAACTTACATTGTATTTAAACTTTGTACTCTTTTAAGTTACATACTTAATAGATTAATTTGTTTTTGATTCTAGAACTCTTTGTGAATTGTGTTATTGCTAAGTATTATTGTAAATAGTTATAAGTCTTTTTAGTGTTTTTTCATGCTCATGCTTACGATTGTAAAGTTATTGGGAACATTCATAAATTGTTTGGAAGAATTATAAGTATTGTATGGGGTTATTAATCTTCAATAAAGAAAAATCATTCATTCATTTTCATATTTCATTTATTCACCTCAAAACATGATTTAAATAAACCATTTAAAAACACATCATTGCATATTGTATTATCACTAAATAATACTTGAAAATCTTTGAGACTCTTACCATAGTATTTATAATACAGATACATTAAACAGTACTCTCCACAAACTATAGTAAAGTCATTTTGAATTCGACTTGTATTGTAATTCCACATTCTAGAATTTCTCGCTAAAAACATTCGGTGGTATCCTTGAGGTGGTCGACCGTATGAATCAAAGTACTGTCCAAAACCATTCTTATCTATGTGTATGGCGACCCAGTGAGAACCTGGTTTGTTATCAGAGTCTAAGTTGCTAACTACGTATGTAGGAGTTACCACATATATTGGTAGACGATTGGCTGCATATACATTATATTCAATACTTGGATCAATTTTCTTTAAGTAATTCTGTATTTCTATTGTATTCATTTTTATTCACCGTATCGCTGCAGAATCTTATCAGGTCGAATGATAAAGTGGTAATGTCTTATATAAGGTTAACAAGACACTATTATGGTACTTATAAGCCAAGTTGACTCTTGTTGTGGGGTTGCAAGGATTATAGTAAAACAAAGAACTTAATATTTTGTGAATTCGTTTTATTGGTAACTTAAATCTAACAACAAATCTGAATTAAATTATTCACGCTTAATCTAATCTTAAACAGTTAATTTTGTGTTCTTAACTACTATAATCTACTGAAATATTGCGGTTTTTATCTATTTCAATAACATTATCAAACTCCGCATAAACAATGCAATTAATAGTTTGTGATAAAGCTGTTTCAAAACGCACTTCTAATCTCACACTACCATGCTTTACAAGATTCCAATGACTTGCAGAGTTTGCTGATAAATCAGGTGTCAAATCAAACGCTAACATACAATACCCTTCAGCGTATTGTTCTCGGGATATCCCATTACCTTCATTGAGAAAGTGTATACCTGTTCCAGAAAACAATGTATGATATACTGAAGTAAAAATTTTGTTCTCAAATGAGGGTTGTAAAGCCTTTGATGGTATTTGTTGACCGTCTATATATAAACTAAAAGTATTGATGGCGTAATTTTGAAAGTTAAATGGGTTCTTAGTGAGGTTTCCATTGAAAGCAGCGTTATTTACAAATCCCACTATACACCTTTTAGGTAATTGTCCTAAGAAAATGTTATCTAGAGTTTTTCCTTGAACACCTGATGGTATTGTTAAAACTTTAACTTCAGCTCGAGTAATGGGGTATTTAGCTGTGGTAGAAGCTAAGACCTTTTGATGAGCAAGTAACACGCTGGGATTGATTCGTGCTCTACGAATAATCAAAGATGCATCCGTAATAGATACCTTTAATTTAAGGTCACCTGTAGAGGCCATGAGATTGAAATTTTCTCTAGAACGAATTAACTTAACACATATATCAACACCATTGATTAAAAATTTTTCTTGATTGAATAAATCACCATGTAAGTGACCAATCATTTCCATTTCTTTACTTTCACTAGATAATTCTTGCCTCTTAGTAAATCCTTTATTAGTATCATCGGTGGAATCCATTTTTCCAGCTGTATCTTCATACCATAAACCACAGGTGAGGTGAGATTTTTTTGCTGCAGGAGCATAGTTCAATAAGTTTTCTATATACGCACGATAAGCATATGTGTTATTGGGTGGTGATACAAGTTTTTGATTTAAGTAGACATCAAGTTGACTGAAGAGTGAGTGCAACCAATTATTCACCGGAGCAACGACTGTAGATGCGGTTAGTTTGGTGTTATCTTGATTTATTATTTTCGCTTTCAAGTGAAGTAACGTATGAGATAAATCTATGTAGTCATCTCCTGCTCCAGGAATTTGAAATTCTATAGGACCATCATCGGCAAGAGATGAAATTGGTTTATAATGGATCCAAATTCCACTTTCAATGCTAGTTTGAGTTGACGGCAATGCAAACAAATCCAATTCGGACTTTATACATTCACAGGAATGACTATGTAAAAAAGACATTTTGATTAATTGCTAGAAAATATGTCCTTGATTTGCTTTTGAGTAATTTTTGATTTTTTTAGAGCTTTCACTTTCGCGGTCAACGACGGACTGACTCCAGGTAGACGTTTTCGTTTTGTTATATATCCGGATCCAGACATATTGATTTTATCTATTTTTTCATCAGCCTTGCGTTTTAAGTTGGAACCAACTTCTTTAAGACGTGCTTTTATTGAATCTTCCATTGGTCGCGCACTAACCATATCTGTCAATAGACCAACACCAGCGCTCAATGCCTCTTTACCAACAGCTCGAACACCGCTAGATAATAATGGTAAAACTGACCTAAACAATCCCCCAAGAAAACTACCAATTCCATGTCCTTTTTGATAAGGCGCCCCTTTATATACCACCCCTATACCTGAACCAGCCTGATGAGAATAATAGCGTTGATAAGGACATATCATGTTGGAGCTGTTATACGGGATCCGAAAGTTCTCTTTTTAAAAAAAACTATTTTTAAATTACAAGAATATAATTTGAATAAAAAGGACAATGAAAATAGTAACTGGCGTATATGTGAACGCGTTAAGGATTTTGAAACAACTGATGGGCCCGGTGCCCTGACATGTATTTATATGCACAAAAGTGCTTAGGGGCACTTTTGTGCAGAGAGGGTTTTTGCAACCTCGTCTACTTACTATTCAGTTAAGGGTTATAACAGCCCCCCGGTTTAGAGTAAACTTACACATTTTTATGTGAAGTTTATGGGCTCTATCCGATACGAAGAGAGGGCGGTGGAATATTTACAATTTCTATATTTTCATCGCCCTCTGCTTCAGGTTCATTAATAATATTGTTTATTTTGACCCTTTTTACTAGAAAGATTTTCTTATATATGCCAGTTTTACAAAACTTAAATATAGTATAACATATCATTAAAATTACAATTAAAATTAAAATACTTGTGTAATAATTTCCATATTTCACTATATGGGGTTTTTCTAAGTCTAAATTTTTTAAATCTGAGAGTATTTTATTATTTTTATTTTTTGTATTTAATTCATCTAAGTCAATATTTTGTAATGAAATCTGGGAAAATTTATTATTTAAATTATTATTCTCATCACTTAACAAACAACAAGGATCACTGATAATGCTAAAGTTTAAATTAGGTTGGTAAAAACTTACATTAGTTGCCTCATTTGATGATATTAATCTAGCACTTCTGGTATACACTGTACATTGGTTTGGGGTTTGTAAAACTCCTGTTCCTGAAACTATTGTTTCTTGAATTTCAGTGGTACCACATTCAATAGTGATTTTATTAGGGCGAGATTGGACGAAAATCCATTGATTGTTTTTTATGGGTTTCCAAATATCCAATTGTCCAATTATCGTTTTTGTTTCACATTGTGCAGGAATATTATTAATTGATTTTGTTAACAATTCACTTTCACAAGTAGGGTTACCGCTTGATAATAAGATGGTGGATATTTCGCATAAAAAGAACTCAGATTTCAGGATCTTACAATTATTTAAATTTTCTAAATTACAAAAATACAACTTATCTCTAGAAATAGCAGTATAAGGGCTAGAAGGTAGAATTAAACTGAACATATTAGGATTATTTTCTTTATGTGCAGTTGGCAGCCCTATATTATGATACAAAGTATATTCATCCTTAGTAACTACAGGTATTTGTAGTACAAATACTAGCTTATCATTAAAATAGTAACAAGCGACATTAGATATACTTAAAATTAAATGAATATTATCTAAACTTAGAGATATTGGAATCCCCGTGTCTCTAGGAAGGTGCCTTTCGTTGTCTACAAGCTCCTGATATAATTGTGCCGGCGTGAGTATATTTGGGTGCAGGATGTTTTGACTACACAGAATGACTGCGTTTATCAAGTCTTCCATTTGGAATGACAAGGTAAGTAGTGAACTATCAAGGTTGGTAAGTATGGAATGGACTTTATTTTCAATTATTAAATCATTGGCTATATTTGTAATATTTTTTATTTCATCTACGAATGAATTTAATGCATCATTTAAGATATCTTGATTGACTTTTAATTTATCAATTGTTTGTTTATATGATTCCAGGGTAGAAGTAGTAATTAGAATATTTTCTTTCATTATTTCAGCTAACTTTTTCTCATTATTTTGAATCGATTCTATATAGGAATCATATTTGTCTGCATCATTCTCATCGAGAGTACCAAAGACATGCTTAAATACGGTTCCTATACCGCCAAACCATGAACGTTTGTTACGTTTTGATATTAAATGGGAAATAGATTCATATTCGCGTGCAACATCCTGATATTGAGCAGTCAAAGGTGATAATATATTCAAGCATTGATAATTTGCAGTTTGCTGGCATGCATACTTTGTTGTGTTTATAATTTCATTAAGATTTGATAAGTGAGTTTGTATAAAGGATATGTCGACATAACTAACAATATTTAGTTGTCCTTTAATTATTTTAAGATTACCTAGATTATTAAAGAAGATTCCGGAACTAGAAGGATAAGGCTTGATGAAATCTGGGTGCGCATTGATCGAGGCGCTGAAATGAAATTAGTTGTTATTAATTTATCTTGTATAATTGGGAGATTGAGTTAACACTGCAGGTTTGATTTCGTCGAAATGATGTGTTACGTGACGTCTGTTAATAAGGAGCATGACAGTATTATTGTTATTGACCCTTATTATTTTATATGGCCCTTTCCAAACGGGTGATAGAGCTTTTCGTAGTCTCAAATGATTTTTAAGGTACACATATTCACCAATTTTATATTTTGGAGGTGTTTTAGTACGTAAATCGTAATAATTTTTAGATGATTCTTTGGATTTTAGAATGTTTTCTAATGCTTTGCCTCTAGTGTATTTGAATCGATGTTGTAACATTTTAATGTAGTCTGAATAAGTTGTACTAGGACTGCTTTCGTAAATAGAATTTGGAATAAAGGGTTTATGTCCAAAAATTAATTCGTAGGGTGTAAATTTTGTAGTAGAGTGAATGGTAGTGTTGTACGTGAGTATGGCTGTATAGACATAAGTAGGCCAGTTGTCTTGGTTTTTGTTTGTGAAGGACTTTAAGTATTCTTTAAGGGTTGAATGGCTACGTTCTAGGGCCCCTTGAGTTTGTGGGTGATAAGGTGATGACCATAATTGTTTGATTTTTAGAAATTGACATGTTGTTTTAAATAGGTCGGCTGTGAAGTTAGTTCCTTGATCCGTGAGAATTGATTTAGGAATTCCGAAGAGAGATATGAAGTGAATCAAACAATCACTTGTTTCTTCAGCTGTAATACTACGCAAAGGATAAGCAATGGAGTATTTTGTTAAATCATCCTGAAGCGTTAGAATATACCTCAATTTAGCAGGGCCGGACTCAGGTAAAGGACCTACCACATCTAGAGCTACCCGTTGAAAGGGAGAGACAGAGGTAGTTGTAATTTCCATAGGCGCTTTATTTATTTTCCTTAAAGCTTTATTTTCTTGGCATACTGTACATTTCTTAACATGGTCTTCTATATCACCGCGCATTCCTTTCCAGTAATATTGTTCTTTTATTCTATTGTACATGCGACTTGAGCCTAAATGACCGGCTATCGGGATGTCATGGTTATCACGAAGAATTTTCGATCTTTCGCTCAGAGTAGGATAAGATATTTTATTTAAATAGACATGTATTTGGATTTTTGTGTTGTGAAAGATGTGAGTGAGGATGTTGTAAATTTTGGTATACGAGTGTTGGTCAAATGGGTTTTTGAAGTCAGAGATAGCGATATCTGTATATTGGTTTGATTGAAGGATTTCCTTTCTTATTTGTTTCAGAGTATCATAAATAGCTGGGTAAGATGATTCTTCAAAATGATGTACTTTAGTGAAAATGAAGTAGATTGTCTTACCTTCGAAATTAATTTTTTGGAACGAATATAATTCTTTTTCGGAGTTAAGAACTTCGTCGCTATTCTGAATGTTGGATAAAATCTCAGATACGTATGGGTTAGCTTCATCTAGGTCGATGGATGTTGGAATTAGAATTACTTTATATGGTGACTTTAAGAGATTATCGTTATGTTCTTTGAGAATAGCATTTGAAATATTTTCTGCATTGGTAGAGGATTTTAGAAATGAAGAGTAATCACCGTCGTTCAATTTTGATTGTGGATGTGTTCCAGATTCTTGAGATATAGGACTATTAAGGTTTTCTAGATCGAGATTAGAATCTGTATTTCCAGGACTAAGTTCTGGTAGAGGTCCTAAATCTATGAGTTCTTCTGAAGGAATGCTAAGATTTTCGAAGTCGAGATTGAGATCAGTACTTCTAGGACTAACTTCTGGTAGAAGTCCTGGTGAAAGAGTGGATGTTTCATCCTGAACCGGTGGAGTGTTTCGAAGTGTGTTTGTTGGAGGTTTAGGTAAATATTGTGAATTAGAATCAGTGTTTTGGTTTAGTACTTCTTCGTCATTGAAAGAAAATGGGATTGGAGACAAATCTTCTGTAATAGGGTTATCTAACAAAATATCAAGTTCATCGTCAATATTTGGTAATAAAGGGTTTGGAGACGTTAAGGGTTGATTTTCTACTGGATTGACTGGGAATCTTGATAATGCATCGGCATTAGTATTGATTTTACCCTTTTTGTGAACAATATCGTAGTCGAACTCTTCTAATTTAAGTCTCCAACGAACTAGTCTTGACCCAGGGTCTTTGCAATTGAACAACCACTGGAGTGGTTTATGGTCAGTGACTATAGTGAATCGATAACCATAAAGATATGGACGAAAGGCTTTAGTTCCAAATACAATAGCTAAACATTCCTTTTCTGTTACACTGTAATTACATTCGGCCTTATTCAGAGTACGAGACGCATATGCTATCGGTTTATCTTTTCCTATTGGGCCTTGGGATAAAATAGCTGAAACTGCGAAGTTAGAGGCGTCACAAGTTAATATAAAAGGTTTAGAAAAGTCAGGATATACTAATACAGGGGATGTGGTTAGTTGGTTCTGTAGATTTTCAAAGGCCAGTTGATGCTCATTTTTCCAACTGAATTGGACATCCTTTTTAAGTAGAGATGTTAAAGGTTTTGCTACCTTTGAAAAATCGGGAATGAATCGTCTATAGTATGAGACAAGTCCAAGGAAAGATTTTATATCTTTTGGGCATTTTGGAATTGGGAATTCTGTGACAGCTCTAATCTTTTCTGGGTTAGGTTTTACTCCATCACTATTTATAGTATGACCGAGATATGCGACTTCTTTACGGAGAAATTCACACTTATCTGGTTGAAGCTTTAGATTGAAATCTCTAAGTCTGTCAAACACGGCTGTTAGATTATGAATATGGGTTGGTAAGTCTGGTGAGTATACAACTATATCATCAAGATATACGAAACAGCGTGAACCTTGCAATCCAGACAAGCACGTATTCATTAATTTCTGGAAAGTGGCTGGTGCATTCTTTAACCCGAAGGGCATTCTTGTGAATTGAAAATGACCCTGAGGTATAGAAAAGGCTGTCTTTTTGGCATCTTCGCTAGAAATTGGAATTTGATGGAAACCAGAGGCTAAATCCAATGTGCTGAAATATTGACTCTTTCCTAACTGATCTAGAATTTCTGTGATCTGTGGGATTGGATAAGTTTCTCCTATTGTTATGTCATTTAGTTTTCTGTAATCAATAACTACTCTCCATTTTCGTTGTCCTGAAGCGTCCATTTTTTTTGGGACAACCCAGATAGGTGAAGACCAAGGTGAAATCGAAGGTATAACAATATTTTGCTCTAGCATTTTATCTATTTGATTTTCTACCTCTTTCTTATGGCATTCGGGGAATCTGTATGATTTTGTTTGGATAGGGATATCGGTATTTGTTGTAATTCTATGTTCAGTAGCTGTAGTGTAAGTGAGTTTGTCGTTAGAAAGATGGAAGATGTCTGAATACTGGGAACAAATTTGTAAAAGTGCCTCAGTTTCTTCATTGTTAAGATGAGAGATTCTGAGTTGGTTAAGGACCTCTTTGGTTCGGTTAAAGATTTTATGAAGAGGTACAATTTCAGAGGGATTCTTGCTGTTGTTTATATCGAATGGTTCTAATGTGAGGTTAAGATTAGAGTGTACCATTACAGGCTCTTCAGATGTGTTAACAACTGTGATATTGATTCGGTTGTTATTCTTGACTTTGACTATGCAGTTTGCGACTAATAATGAATCTGAGATGTGTTGATCTAGTATAGTTCCTTCTTGAACATGTGGATTAGTGACTGAGCATTCTATAACTGATTCTGTACGGGGAGGTATGGTATACACTGGTTCACTGAATTGTAAGTATACTGATTCATTGTTTATACGAATAACACCTTGCTGATAGTCTACTTTACACTTAAGATTTTGTAAGAGGTCATTGCCTATTATACCGTCATATGTTAGATTGATTTTCTCTACGACATGAAATTCATATTTATAAGGTTTTTCAAAATTTTGAAATATTGGCATTTCGAAACTTCCCAGGGTTGTTGTTATTTCATCACCCGGATCAATTCCCTTAAGAGTAATTATATTATTGCTGAGTTTTGGAATTATAGATAAAGAGCTTGATTTTAGCAAACTTATGCAAGAACCAGTGTCTACCAGGAGAGATAATGGTCTATCTGCTACAGTGGTTTGTATAGTAATATGAGGTAAGTATCTTTTTTCAGAATTTTTATGTATTTTAAATACTACAACATTGTTTTTCTGTTGCAGGGATTTCGGCGAGTGCAGGGATTTTGAAAAAGTTTGAAGATGTGGGAGATTTGGAAATTGTTTTGGGCACAAAGGATTTGCATGTTCTGATTTAGTAATTAGTTGATCACTCTGATCATTGGAACATTGGGGAATGATGGATGCAGTGTAGTTTGGTCTAGCAGTAGCGCTATAAAGTTGGGGTTGATTAACTTGATTGTTGGAATATCTAGAAATAGTGGATGCAGTGCGATTGGACTTAACAATGGTGCTATAAAGTTGAGGTTGATCACCTTGATTGTAGGTATATTTGGAGATATTGGATGCATTGGATACAGCGGGTTTCGATCTAGAGATAGTGGATGCAGTGGATACAGTGGGTCTTGATTCAGAGGCAGTGGATGCAGGGGATACAGTGGGTTTTAATTTAGAGACAGTGGATGCAGTGGATACAGTGGATTTTGGCTTAGGAACAGTGGATGCAGGGGATACAGTGAGTTTTGATTCAGAGACAGTGGATGCAGTGGATACAGTGGGTTTTGATTTAGAGACAGTGGACGCAGTGGATACAGTGGATTTTGATTTAGAAACAGTGGATGCAGGGGATACAGTGAGTTTTGATTCAGAGACAGTGGATGCAGTGGATACAGTGGGTTTTGATTTAGAGACAGTGGACGCAGTGGATACAGTGGATTTTGGTTTAGAAACAGTGGATGCAGGGGATACAGTGAGTTTTGGTTCAGAGACAGTGGATGCAGGGGATACAGTGGGTTTTGATTTAGAGACAGTGGATGCAGTGGATACAGTGGATTTTGGTTTAGAAACAGTGGATGCAGGGGATACAGTGAGTTTTGGTTCAGAGACAGTGGATGCAGGGGATACAGTGGGTTTTGATTTAGAGACAGTGGATGCAGTGGATACAGTGGGTTTTAATTTAGAGACAGTGGATGCAGTGGATACAGTGGATTTTAGTTTAGAAACAGTGGATTCAGTGGGTTTTGATTTAGTAATGGTATCGGCTTTGTATTTGGTTTGGTAATTTCCCGAGCGATACCGATCGGGAAATTTTATTCGTTTAAATCACGGGAATCTACTTCGTCAATTCCATTATCGTCTAATGGGTTAATATTGAACACCCTCCGAGGGGGGTTTTGGGAAGAATGTTGTGTATTGTTATTGTTGTTACGATTGTGTGGGAAGTTTGTTTGTGGTCTACTGTTGTTGTATTGCCGTTTGCGACAATTCTCAATACTGTGTCCTATGTTTTTGCAGTATCTGCAGAGAATGTCATTTGTATTGACACTCCTAGAATGTTCTGGTCTGGATCCTTGTGTGAAACGATTCGGATATGTCTGAAAATCGCGGCGAGGAATGAACCTAGGTCTATCTGCATTACTGAAGTTAGGTTGTGGTGTCCTCTTTTGGATACCGGACATAATCTTCTCTTCTGCGACTGCGAATGTGACTGCTGAATTTAAGGAGTCTGGGTCACGGCATCTAACTATCTGTGAGAGTCTTGGCTGAAGGCCTACGACAAATGTGTGTAGCGCAAGGTCTTCCATTGCTGCTACTCGTCCAGCTATTTCGGATTTTTTCTTTGTTGGAATAGAAATTTTTATTTCGGTAAGTAACTTTGAAAGACAAGTTTCGATTCTGAGAGAAAATTGATTTGCAGTTTCGTTGGGATTTTGTTTACAGCCTTGAAGTTCGGAGAGGAGATGTGTATAATGTTTTTTCTCTCCAAACTGTTGTTTTAGAAATTCAATAAATTGCTCAAGTGATTCGAATTCTTTTATGCTGCTCGTAAGTTCGGCTTTATCGATTAATTGACTTAAAATATACTTGAAAAGAATTGGTTTTTGATTTCTATTGGCTAAATTATATGCGCTTTGGCAATTGGATATGAATGGGTTTAACTTCTCCCTGGACCCATCAAACGGTTTTATGAATTTTAGTAATACATTTAATTCCGTTTTTTCCTCGATGTCAGCACGACTTGCCGCACCCCTAGAAACACCGGGAGTCTCTTCTTTTGTTTCGGGTTTGTTAGCCATGATTTTAGAAGAGAGAATTAATAAAAGCCCTTTCTACCTTTGCCTATCTTACAATGTGATGCAACAAAGTTGCAGGTTTATCAAAACAGTGTCTGGATGCCTGAGATAACAAAACGAAACAACAAGATTGCGGTATACAGTATCGGTTTCACGCAACAAAGTTACTGTTGATTAAATTGCACTTTCACAAATTAGAGTTTTTAAAGATATATTCACTTACAGCAACGCCAACATGAGGGCTAACGAGGTCAGCATAACGTGATCAACTCTGTGTAGTTGATAATGATGATGATGATGGTGATATCGTTTAAGTTTTCCAACAGGCAGATGTACAGCTACAAAATCGGGGTTTGCACTCCAGATCACTTGGGATGCTTTGGCACTGTGTAGCACTAAGCCCTTGGCTTTATAACACTGTTGACTTCTGTGACACTTTTAACACTGTGTAACACTAAGCTCTTGGCTTTGTAACACTTTTGGCTTCTGTGATACCTTTAGCACTATGTAGCACTTAGCTCTTGGCTTTGTAACACTGTTAAACTTTCTAACACATTTATAATGTTCCGGAGACGTATTCGGGAGTAGCGGAATTTCGGTATCCCACCGCTGCCACCAAAATGTTATACGGGATCCGAAAGTTCTCTTTTTAAAAAAAACTATTTTTAAATTACAAGAATATAATTTGAATAAAAAGGACAATGAAAATAGTAACTGGCGTATATGTGAACGCGTTAAGGATTTTGAAACAACAGCATGGTGATTCTGTAAGGCATATGCGATATCACACCGCAGACGCGCTGACGTCATATCGAGCTCTAAACACAAACGCGTCTCTTAGACACGCCACGGCATGAAATTGAAAAATAGTATTCTGTATGCCACACGACAGGTTCTCTATGCTTAATATTTTCTATTTAACGATGTGTTTATGCGTTCAGAAATTTTACATCGGCTCGAATCGGAAAGTACCGGTTTTTTAAATAATATATTTTATTTGTTTGCATTCGTGGTATATCTCAAATAAATCATTGCCAAACCTTATCTAGTACCATTTTCGTTTAATTTTAAAGCAAAGAAACAAGAAAAGAATACGGATTTATATTTTTAAGAAATTACTATAGATAGTGATTGTTTTTGAACGATTATTAAATGTCAATGTCAAAACTTGATTTGACTTCAATGATTTGTTTATTATAGCCAAAATATGAAAATGCAATCGAATTGATTTGTTCACTGCTGCCGAAGAATGCTCACGAATGCTTTTATATGAATAATAGTGAATGCTGTTGTGCTAATGCAGTTGGTGCGAAGTTGGCGCCAAAAACGCGTTTATATTGATAGGAGATTACTTGGGATTCTGCGGACTTCCAATCATTAAATTTGTGGCAAAATCGTTGAGGCATTAACTCAAATACTTTTTTTAATTGTAGTAGAATGATGAGACGAGCTTGCCATTCGCCTGATGATAAGCATTGTGATCGCCCATTAATAGTTACAACACTATCCAGAACTTTAAATTACAAAGCACTGTGTAGGATCCCACTGCGGTCGTCATACTGAGATATAAGTTGCTAAGTCTCATAATGGCAAGTAATTACACTGGATACAATTTCCTTCGAAATTAAACACAACAGTGCATACACACTGCTACTTAACAGTATAAATAGACATTGCAGTGGTAGCTATCCACTCTTGCATATAACAGACCTACTACCAACAAATATGTATTGTAATGTGTGTATATTACATAGTGCACAATCTTTTTGTATATGAATAGTCTTTTAACCCAGTAACTTTTACTTGTGGCTCAGACCACATTAGTCTTTATGGAATAAAAAGTGGTTTATTTCTCAACCCACAGCTTATTGTTTACATGAGTGTCATATTTCAAACATATTTAAGGTGAAATTGATTAATTAATAAGGATTCAAACTCCCAAATACAATTTTAATGTATAATATTATATTTCCTGTTGTTGAACTACAAAGAAAAAATAAAACAAAAGTAATGTGTAGTAAAATCTAAGTATATTTAATTTGTTCACAATATCTTGCATCACATTCACCATCCTGTAACAGATATAATATTAGTTTTACATTTGATGTTAACAATTTGCCTTGTATGCCGTTAGTCTCCTAAAATAAAAAAGGAAATTTTTGTACAAAGAAAACACTTTTTACTAGTAACCAAATATTTAAATCCCAATCATAAAATGACCCAAGGGCATAGATAGATTCAAGACAAGTACATACTATTGTATGTACTTGTTAAATTATTGGGATTAGACCCCATCCTCACACCCGGCACTGAAACTTGTAAATTAGAATCAGCAGTGGCACACATTTTATGACACTAAGCGGTGAAGCTCGGCAAGTCTTAGGGAACACTAATGGGTCTTTAACAAGCAACAAAATGAAATAATCAAATAGAAGGATAGGGAGGAGCTAGAAATATTAATTATTCACTTCCCTCCATAGCCAAGCAGGAGACAACATAAAGAACTAAGAAAGTATTTGAACCTTAAGTATAGGGATGTTTACAACTAGAAAAGCCAGTTGTAAAGCACTACAGATGAAATGTTAATGAAAGAGTGCTATTATATTATTATAAGCTGTCAAGTTATTGGGAATACTTACATGACATTTTTGCTTTGCTCCGTTGGATCAAAATTTGAGATTTGACCTCCCTCGCCTCCTCTATTGAAAGCTGGATACGCCAATGATTAAGATTTAACACCTCTACCTATTATTATTTAGGTATAACAAAAAGAATGTACTTATACTATACGTAAGTACAATTCCCTTTAATAATCTTTATCGTCATCAAACAATAGGTACAAAACTTTTAAATTCTTTTAATTGTAATTTTCACAAATTGGATAGACATATAATTAAATATTTAATCAATTTGATATTTGATATCAAAATAATAAAAATTAATGAATCCTAAATTGTCAAAATTCGGGTTGCCAGTATTAAAGCAACTTATTTTACACCGCTGGGTCACTGATTTACAGAAATTTGACTTTCAAATGACAAAAATATAAGCATGATTATTTATTTGATCACTTATGATTTATGTTCATTAGTTTTTGCTTAGGTTAATTATTTTGTTTAAGATTTCACGATATACAGTGGATACAATTTTCAAATGAATTATACAGCCTTTGTACCTAAATAATTAATTTGTCTAAACGTGCTTGAACGCGCTTGCCTGCCGCGCGTTCGTTTGACAATTTGTGACGTGCACGTCTCGCGCCTTCCCGCGTTCATGAAATGTCAAATTGGCATACAGAATGCCATTTAACGCTAATTACACGAAGCTGTCGTAACACAGCCGCGTTCGTGTTAACACTGTCATACAGAATCATGCCCCTGATGGGCCCGGTGCCCTGACATGTATTTATATGCACAAAAGTGCTTAGGGGCACTTTTGTGCAGAGAGGGTTTTTGCAACCTCGTCTACTTACTATTCAGTTAAGGGTTATAACAGAGCGTTCAAAATGCATTATAATTTTTTAAAATGTAGTTTAACACACACCGTTCCAAATTGAAATGGTATCTTTTGTCCGGTGCTTGACCTTATATCTATTTCAATGGTATCGAATTCTCTTCGCATTACCGATAAGTAATGAGGAGGTGAAAATACATGCATTTTATTGGCACCATAGATGTATTTTGAAGGATCTAATGGTATTACTCTCAGAAGAGGTGTCATTACATCACCTACAATTTGAGGTTCAACTATATCACAGTAAACGAATAGTTGAGATGGTAACCCTAAATGTAAATTAGCTGGACATTTAGCTAAATTCTTTTCAACAAGGTTTCTGTTTGGTTCAAATCCCAACTGTAAGCCTAGTTTAGGAGATAATGTTACAGATTTTATTGATTCGTCTAACACAGAAACAGAAACAAATTTAGATATATTATCGTAGCGGAATTTGATTTTTTCTCTTATATTATTTAATGCTGACAAAATATGGTTAATATTATCATAGTTTGTGGCAGGTATGTGAGTCTTATAATAAACTGTAGATAGTTTGTCTTCATTGGGCATTTTCATGATTTTTGTTATGTAAATAACATTCTCATGATCTTGAACAGTAAACATGGTGCATGGATATTGGAATTCAACGATTCCTACACACCATTCTCCTTCCAATATTATGGGTTTGGGTAATTTTGTTGAAAAAATTGATGTTTTGTTCTCAGGAAAATATTCCATTGAACTATTGCTAAGTAAAGTTAAATAAAAATCTTTAATCATATTTTTTTTAAACTGGAAGCTAAAATCCAACTATTAAATTTGTTTGGATAACCTTTCCACTTAACTAACACTTGTTGTCTGCTGCCAGAATAACGAGAGCGAATTATTTTATCAATCTTGTGTTCAATGGTGGGGTCATAAATGACCTTTTGTAATTCTCGTTCATAAAACGTTCCTACTATCTCCTCACCATCTAAATCTTTTATAGTATAAACGGGCCACGGAGTACGTTCTATTATAGAAGAAATCACAAATATTTCATCGCTCCAATTAGATTCATAACCTTTTTGGAATACGTGTTTATATTTAGTTATTCTGACATGGTCACCGACATGAAACATAGGTAGTATAGTTTTTGATGATTTTTCAGATTTTTCATATAAATTACTCCAAACTGTCATTATATTATTAGAATTAACATCTGAAGGACACATTTTAATACTAGAATGGAAACTATGATTGTAAGAGTGTATCAAATTCTGCAAAATATCAATATATTTATGTGTATTCTTGTGTGTAAAATAGCGCCACATCTTCATTTTTAGCGTTCTTTGAAATCTTTCTACAATGCTTGCTTTGATGTCTGGATTATTTGTCGTATAGTAATTTATGTTTTTTGTTTTAAAGTATCTTTGAACATCTTTCGATACAAATTCAGTGCCTTTATCAGATTGAATGTGAGTGGGTGTAGTATTAGCTTCATTAAATATACTGTCGAAACACTTTTTTACGGTTTCTGAATTTTTCTTTTTCAAGGGTCTAGCATATGCATATTTGCTAAAAACATCAATAACACAAAGAATGTAGTTGAAACCTTTATTATCTTTAGAATAAGTCCGCATGTCGCTTAAGTCAGCTTGCCAAAGTTCATTGAGATTAGAGAGAACGTATTTGTTCCGAGCGAATTTTCTATGTACTGGTTTGTGGAGTGTATACGTAGATTGGGATTGCAACCAGTTTTTAACTTCTTCCTTTTTCATTTTACCTTTCATAGCTTTTGATAATTTGTCGATATTGCTATATCCAGCTGGGTGTGATACATCATAATAAATTTGATCTATTTCTAATAAGGGGTCCATTTTTCCCAATCAATCTTTTTCTTAATTTTATTTGCGTGTTTATCTTCGCTCGTTGGCGTCAAATATACCTCTGTGTTTTGTGGCGGTTGTTCTTCGATGGCTTTTTGAAGTCGAGCTATGTACTCACGTCTTTTTGGATTGCCAATATATGTTAAAGGTACTTTTAAATCGTTTAACGCTTTAGCAAATTTTTCCCAACCAGGTGGGTCGTTGTTTTTTAATGGTCGCAGTGTATCGCTTACTAAATCGATAATGTTACTGTTAGGAATCACTTCATTATCTACAATCACTGTGCCAGCATCATTCCAATAAATTTTGTTTTTATTTAGTGACACCGAATTCAACAACAACTCACCTTTTTTTACATATGTTTTTGGTATTAAATTTAAAATTTGTTTTGTTGAGTAGGAATTTTTTTTTTCGAGTGGTAAACTTTCTTGTTGCTTCTCTTCATCACTCAGTGTCTGACTGACAACTACATCTTTATTCTTGATATCATTATTTATATTAAAAAATTTCCAGCTTTCAGATGTGGGTTTAATGTTATCGTCATTTGAAGTTATTATAGGGAGTTCAATGGGACGACGATCTTCTTCCATAAAGTGAAGATATCTTTGTAAAATTTGTAAGTATAATTTACACTTTTTTCGATCATCCATATTACTGTCGAGTATTTTTTCCATTTCACTATCTAAACGAGAGGTAGGATTTTCATTTCTTTTTTGATTTAACTTATCTATCAAGCTTGGATCAACTAACAGCATTTTTTTGGCGTGTTCCATTTTTAAACTAGTCCACTTATCAATCCACTCAAAGTAGAACCCAATATAATCGGAAGAAATGCACCACCTTTTTGAACTATAATATTCTTTCTTATTTTATTTGTACTTTTACGTACCAATTTTCGTAGTAGATTTTTGTACTTTTTTAGTTTACTCTTTGATTTTTCTTCAAGTTTTATATTTCCTTGTAAAACGTTATGAATACATTCACATATAAAATTAATTTCGTTTTCGTTACAGACTTTTAAAAGAGCTTGTTGATGTTTTGGTTTAAGTTTATAAAGAGCATTTAATAAGTGTTCATGCGTCTTTAAGCGTCGATCCATTATTTGTAAATGACGGGTATTGGTTGGTTCTTGACATATTTAAACTCTTTTGTGGGAATGTACACTGTAGAATGACCATCAGATGGAAATATCTTTGATTTAATTCGACACATGTCAAAAGTGTCTTGTTTTAGATCTATCATCAAATAGCCATGTGCTTCTTTTGTAGCATCTCTGTAAGCATCTTCTATGAATTTGCTATTTTCTGGTGATACTTGCCGTGCTAAGTAACGTATTTGAGTTTTATCACGTGGGTTTTTAAAATAAATTATGTAGTTTGAATTCAAAGAAATGTCTCTTTGTCCTTTACCTTGATGAAATAAATTTTGAGTAATGTAAAATACACTCAAGTTCCTATGATGACTACCTTTGGTAAATATGTCAACAATGCGACCATCAGATTCCCTCATGAGATCGTCGATAATAATAAGGTTAGCTTCCTTTCCATCAAACATATTCAAATCTGGTATACCCTGATAATAGTTTACATTTGGTAAATTATATAAGGGCTGCATTTCATCAAAACACCAAGTAATTTGATGAAAATTGGTGTTGCACACCTCATTAATATGTTTAATAAAGTTTGTTACAAAATTAGACTTTCCACATCCACTTGGACCTGCAACTATGGCAGTAAAAGGATGATAAAAATGAAACATTTTTAAATACACGTGTGAACTCGAAAAGCGTTTCGGAATGAATAAAACCAGAAGTTACGATTGAATGTATTATATTTGATTTTGTTTTACATACAAAGATTACATATACAAATACTTTGAAAAATGATCACATACAGTTCATAGCTGTTTTGAAAAATATTACAGTAAGAAAATTATTATAAAATAAAGTTAAATCAGAGCCCTTATTCACTATGCCACATGCGTTAACGCACCGTAAACCGCATGACGTCATAACCAACTCTAAACGCAAACGCGATTCATATACGCGCCACGTTAAAGTATTGAAAAATAGTATTCTGTATGCCACACGTTAGGTTATCTATGCGCAATATTTTCTATTTTACAATGTGTTTATGCGTTCAGAAATCTTACATCCGCTCGAATCGGTAAGTATCGGTTTTTTAAATAACATATTTTTTTTATTTGTACTCGTGATATCAAGTGATATATCTAAAATAAATTACTGCCAAGCCTTATCTAATACCATTTTTGTTTAATTTTACGCGTAAGAAACACGAAAGAAACCGGAGATATTTTTAAGAAATTATTAAATATAGTGATTGTTTTCAAACGAAAATGTATACTTCACAATGATTGTCAAATGTCAATGTCATAGACTTTGTAATATGTTTACTAGAGACACAATTTGATAAAATTTGATTTCTAGTTTATTTGTCTCTGATTGAAATGAATAGATTATCTTCTTCCACTAGCCAAAGTCTCGAACGTAAAGACATACCTACCACTATAGTACCTTAGAACTCTGCAGTTTGCAACGTGACATTGGCGGAATAGCTTTATAATCAAGCTCGTCGCCAGTTATAATCAAAGAAGAAGTAGAAGAAACAACACAACAGTGCATGCACACTGCTGCTTGGTGGTAGAAATAGACATTTCGGTGGTACCTACCCACACCGCTTCTCACATACGAGGGACCATCCACTAGTAAATATGTATTATAAAAATGTGTCAATTTGCCTATTAAATGTTTTTTAAATATATATTAATAGTTTTATTACCCAGTAACTTCTACTTGCGGGTCAGCCAGCATTAGTTTTTTAGGAATAAAGTCTATATCTCAATCCACAGTCTTATTGAGTACGATATTTCCTACATATTCATTGTTGTTAAGGTGAAATTGAATAATTAACAAACATTGAAACACACAAATAGAATTTTAATGTTTAAATATTAAATTTCCTGTCACTGAACAACAAAGAAAAAATAAAACAAAGGTAAAATATGTACGTAATTAAATCTTAGTATATTTATTTTTGATTTGTTTGCAATATCTTGCATCACATTCACCATCCTGTAACAGAGAAGTGTTTTACTATTACATTTTATATTATCAGTTTTGTTGACATTATTATTCAATGGAACACCCTATTAGTCTCCTAAAATAAAAAAGGAATTTTTTGTACAAACAACTTTTATCTTGCATATTTACTACAAACCAAAGCATTAAAATCCCAATCACATAAAGACCCAAGGGCGTAGGCAGGGGAGAACTGCTGAAACGTGCTTTAAAGCTGGCTACGCCCTTGATTAAGAACTCTACCCATTATTTATTAAAACAGTAACGTACTTACCTATACGTAAGTAAAATTCACTCCAATAATCTTTATCGTCACCAAACTTCGTAGGTACTACAAATCGTTTACCACCAACCAAGTATATAGTATCCATTGTAATCTATATAAATTAGGTAGACATATTATTAAATATTTAATTAAATTTGAAATATTATCGAAGTAATAAAAATTGAGTAACCTCAAATTGTCAAAATTCGGGTTGCCAGTACTAAAGCAACTTATTTTACACCGCTGGGTCCCTGATTTACACAAATTTTTACTTTCAAGATACAAAAATATAAGTGTTATTATTTATTTGATCACATAAAATTTGTCTTCGGTTGTTTTTCCTAAGGTATATTATCATATTTAAGATTTCACGATATAAAGAGGATAATCTCGTCAACCGAATTATACAGCCTTTGTATCTAAATAAATAATTTGTCCAAACGCGCTTAAACGCGCTTGCCGGCCACACGTTATTTTGGCAGTTCGGAAACTGCACGTTAACCACCTCATCGCGTTCATTAAATGTCAAATTGGCATACAGAATACCATTTAACGCAAATTACGCGAAGTTATGAAACGCGGCCGCGTTACGCGTCCACAATGTCATAGTGAATAAGGGCTCAGGTATAACAAATAACTAACTACATACATTAAAATTTACATCTAATTTTTCATGATATTATACAAAACAGTTGTCATAGTAAAACAATAAAAAAAAAAAAGATAGTACATAATAAAGACAGAAACACACACACACACACACACACACACACATTAACATACATATTTTCGTTGTACAGAAATCGTTGATAAAATCAAATGTCCTTTATTTTATAATGACCCCATGCAAGAGTATCTGTTGAATTTTCTATTAAATAACGTTTAGTGTCATTGTGTGATAAAGATATTTTATTAATTTTTTGTGTATATATAGCATGTTTAATTGATTTAAATCTTATCATTTCGCTGTATTGCGTTTTCTTTTCATATAAACATGATTTATAATCGGTAAGACAAAATTTTTTTGTTACACTTTTGTTAATCCCTTTTGCTTTACATATACATTTATTCTGCACATCCATTGCATACATTTTAGAGCGAAGACCTACAAACTCTTTAAGAATTTTACCGTTATTTTCGTCTTTAAAAAAACCTAACCGTTTTTTATTCAATAATGGTAAACCATATTGATTATTTGGTGGATAGTCGGACGTATCAAAGTAGTTGACTAAATCAAGTTTTATATCAGCATAATAATTTTGCGTAAATATTTGATATATTAAGCTATCGGTATCAGTATATAGTAACTTAATATTATCTTGATATTTTATTTTCATATAATCGTAATGGAAATCGTATAGTAATGTTTTAGATATATCTAAAATACAAAAACCGAGGTAAATTGGTTTATTATATAAAACGTTAGTTTTATTTAATTGTATTGCAACTAAGCTCTCTGAGAATATAGATAAACTATGGAATTCTGGTCTTGCTATCAAAGATTGAGCACCTTGAGTTTTGCCACGATTTAACCAATGATTAATTAATTTGACATTAACTCGTTTTCTTACATTTTCCATTGTTTTACCAAAAACAGAATTATTCATAAGTTTAAAAAAATCTTTCTCAAAATCTGAAGTGGCTAATGAACGCATATGAGTATTCAAGTCTATGTAACTTTTCAACCACGCGGATTGTTCAAATTTTAAAATTCTATGTACTTTAACCAATCGGAGACCATTTTTTAAACATTGCTTAAGGTTTCTATAATGAATGACGTAATTTTTTTTATTTTTTAAATTTGGGATCAGTTTCCTGTCTTTGCTGTTTCCTAAACATACGTTTTCTGGACAAAATGGAAAATCTGAATGAAAATCATGTAAATTTTTTGAATATTCTAAATCTACTTCCAATATTAAACCATGTTTGGCATCATCGGCTATATTAAAATCTGTATTTATATCGACCCATTCAAATTTGGCTGTTGGGAGACATTGGGACATAGCCCAACCATAAAGGTTATTTGCGTCTAAGTACATCAAAAATGAAGATGGTTTATCTGAATCGTATTCCGACATAAACATGTTATTTGCCACTGCATGTCTATTGCTGCATTGTGATATACCCCCCCGAATATTATTCGCTATAAACGTAACCTTGTCGATATCTGTTAAAAGTTCCAAATTTATTTTGGTAAAATTTAACATAGCATCCCAACTTAAACCAGGTGCTGTATAATAGTGGGTAGGATCTAAACCGTATGTTTTAAGACAGACATCCCTAAAGTTTTCAAATATATCTGCTAACAACAATACATCTGTTTTTAAATACAGGTCTGAATATTCACCCATGTTTTTACAATTAAAATGATTCCACACGTCTTGAGCATGATGGTATTCACTTTCTGTAATGTGACTATCATTTAAAGAACTATAAAATTGATCGCGAGTGGGAAGAGAATTTATTTTTAAAGAATCAAATGTCGTCATGTATTCGTATGGATAAACACCTTTTCTTATTAAACGTTTAAAATCTTCTTCACATGGATATTTTAATTTGAGTTCACGAAATTGTTCAAGTAATAAGTTCTGAGCTAATTTGTTAAGGCTACTTGACATAAATTTAAAAGAATCAAGAAATCGTAATTTTATAACTCTGTTATTGATTTGTAAAACTTTAGAAAAAGAAATATATTTTTCCTTGTTCTCAGGAATAAGTTCAATGTCACCTTTCTCGAAATCAAGACCATGCACTATGAAATGAGCGTCATAATTACTTAAATTATGTAAAAACACTGGCACAAAATTAGGAGCTTTGTATTTCTGAGAGCATACTCTATGAGCTACACCTTCATATGCACCAGTATGCCAATTATATGATATTGTTCTATCCACGTTTAATTTAGTAGCACAAATGTAACAAGACTCACTTTGATTGATATTTATTTTATTTTCTTCAGTTAACGGTAATGGTGATTTGACAAAAGAATTCTTTTTACAAATATTTTCTAAATCTGCGTAAATGAATTGCATAAATTTTAGCGCACAATCTTGCCCTGTATAAGACCTATATACTGAAAGATTATCATCATAAGAACATTTAACATAATACCCAAAACTATACGTTTCATGTTTTTGGATATTAACAGTTGATGATTGATTTGGATTGTTAGAACAACTCTCTATTGGTTTTAAAAATGCTTCAAAGTCAGCATACACAACGAATGGAACTCTTAATTTACGTTCATAGTTGTTAAATGAAATTTGGTTTGATGGTATTAATTCATTAAACCAGTTTCTTTTTCTATCGTTTTCCGATGGTAAATTTGTACACACATTGAAACAGTCATTTTCTTGGTGTCGTTTTAAATTATCTAATGACGTGAAATTTAATAAACACCCATCACAAATATGAACTGCATGTTCAGAAGTCGATAACTGTTTAGATAATAATCTCGAGAGGTTTTTAATATAACAGAAATGACCTTTGGAACCTTGAGATATATACAATAAGTTTAAGTGAGTAATTTTACGGTGTTTCGTAAAGTGTAATGGACCCACAACTTTATTTGATTTGCTTATTGAATCATATTGTAATCCAAAAACATTAATACTTATACTATTTAATTTTTCAAACTTATGGATGTCATTAATTTTTATAGGAAACGATAGGTTATCAAATTTTAGTTTGTTTTTGTGTATTATATAAGATGATACCCTATTGGAACTATGAGTAGCTGGAAATAATCCTGACAAAACTGCCCAACGAAAGCATTCATGATCGTTATTTTGAACATTGATTACAGCTTTCTTATGTTTTATATCTAACGGTAGGTCTATGTATGAAGATCCACGCAATGGGTTAAATTTGTTGACATTCATATCCAAGTGATTTATTTTAACTAAACTCCATCCACTACCTTTTTTTTGGAAATTGGTCATTTTGTTTGTTATTTCGGTAATTATAGATGAGAAAATAATATCTTTGTCATCACCTTGACAAACAAGATAGTTTGAAATTTGAAAATCAAAAATATTGTGTAGATTTTTTGTTTCTTGTGTGTAATCCGCATTGAGAATAAAATTAACTTTTACAACAGAATATTCTAAGATAGATCGTTCTAGTAATGTATAAATTATTTTTTTAATATTTTGTAAAAATAATTCAGGTGATTCAAGCTGTGTATCAGAAACTAAACTAGATTGCACTCGATATGTAATAATTCTATTACCGAAAGCACTATCAATGAATTGAACATTAGGTAGATTATTATCTCGTCTAATTAAATTATTTTTATGTTTATTGCTCTTATAGTGACTGGTCATATATTTTTTTGACACATATATGTGACACTCAGGACATTAAATTTTATCATTATGCTGTTCTGTACTTACATTTAAAATGTTATCCAGCGACGATGTAGATGTCGAAGGAGCTTCAAGACGAATATTTTTTCTTCTCTTTAATGGATCCTCTTCATACAATTCAGTTGGCGCTAATCTTTTCCTGCTGCCTTCTCCATTCTGCATAGATCTGATGGATAAGAAAACTGTTAAAAAAATGTTATCTCACGAAATAAATATGCTATGTTTCTATTATTTAAATAGATACTAACATTATTTGTTATTTACACTGCAAACAATATGCTTTCATTGATAATACACCATCAATATCATCCTCATCGGAATGAGTTTGTTTTGAGATTTTATGTCCACTACATGGTGTATAATAAGGAGAAATATCAGGATCTCCCAACATTGATTCTGGCAAAACATTTAATATATACCAAAACCGTATGAAACGATGATATTTATGTAAAATTATCTTTTTATCGAAACTCGCAATCTCACTCTGAGATAAACTAGAAATATCAAGTGAGTGGTACATTTTGGTTGCACTTCAATGTTAAAAATATAAACGGAAGAAACAAGTTGAATGATTGTGCAAGATGTTCGAACCATTATAAATACTTTAAGTGTATCCCCTCTTCATGGATTCCCAAAACATGTTGCAACTAGTCTTAACATAATAAAAAATGTTTTACTCACGTTTCGACTTGTCTTTGTTCCATTTTATCACAGAGCTCGTACAGTTCTTTGTCGTATTGCGATGACATCAGATCCATTGATTCGATGTTTTCGAGAAGTGCGACGAGTTCCATGTTGTATAAATCACAGCTTGTATCCATGGTAAGGAATGTCTCAGTATATTTTAAGTTATTTCAACGCTTATATACTACCCAAAACAATGTAATTACATTCTAAACTATCCACTTTTTTCCAAACAATTTATGAATGTTCCCAATAACTTTACAATCGTAAGCATGAGCATGAAAAAACACTAAAAAGACTTATAACTATTTACAATAATACTTAGCAATAACACAATTCACAAAGAGTTCTAGAATCAAAAACAAATTAATCTATTAAGTATGTAACTTAAAAGAGTACAAAGTTTAAATACAATACAATGTAAGTTAAATTTAAACAGGTAGATTCTTAAGTACAGTTATTACAATAATAGTTTCTTATTTCAATAATAGTAGTACAAAGCATATGATTAAAGTTATGATATTAAAACATTAACACGCACTGGCACTTTTGTTCATTTGTCTGTGTCTATAAAATATTTCACACAATCGTCCTTACTAGCCAACTGTTTAGTTATATTGTATATAGTGTCCTTAACACTTTGCAAGTTCTTATCACTGTCGGTTTCCGCGTAATATTTGACTCGCACATCAGCGTGTTTCCAATGTTCCGTCGGTGCGATGTTTTTTATTTTATTCACTTCATACACCTCAATTTTTATGAGATGTGATGCAGAACTGTTGTCATCGCTGTTTGATCGGATGTATGAAACACCCCCGCTCGTCGATCGACCAACACTGGATGACTTTCTTGTTGTTGTCTTCTTCTTTTTTGGTTTTTCGAAGAACTCATCAATGCTGTTGCTTTCGATCGGTCTTTTATTTGCTATTATCGCTTTTTTTACTTTAAAAGCGAGTGTACCTTCTTCATCTTTAGGTTCGTCGATTTCTTCAGCATAATAGTAGTTTTTGTAAGTATTTTCAGAAAACTGTAACAAAATGAAATGAAACTGTTTTAATTATCGGTTAAGTAAGTACTGTATGATAAATACTTATAGGTATGCGAAGTATACATGTACACATTAGTAACAATGATAAATTAATAAGACATCAAAGATAGCTAAAATGTATTAACCTGGTGGACAACACATGGCATAAACAATTAATGAAACATCTGGTTACAACACTTTTAGATCAAAGTATATAAAGGTACTTACATTCATTTTTATAACACTTTCACTATTTAACTATTTCACAATTTTACTATCACTTCACTGTTACAAACAACTGGAGATCACACTTCGAGCAGAGCACAGAGTGGAATACGATACCATGTGATTTTGAGTCGGTCTTTTATATGGAGAGGGAGTATTGTTTCCTTGCAGACAAGATCCAACATGTTTCGACTTTCACCTTAAATGTTCCGTTGAATACGTAATATCAGGTAATGTGAATAATGGGAACCGTAATTATTATGACAATGAGAAGACCCAAAGGGTTTTACCTAGAATTTGAGAAAGGTATGGTGTATTGTAACGATTGCTTTATCTATAATAAACAATGCCCGTAATGCGTAAAGGGCGACTATTAAGTAATTTTAAACGGCTTTTAAGTAGAAACACGAGTTAATAGAAATACGAGACAAAGACCTTTGCATCCTTCAAATAAAAAAGGGTCGCCGATAGAAAGTAGAAAGTCAATAACACAACGAAACAGGGAAAATGTTGCTTTATCTATCATAAACAATGCTCGTAATGCGTAAAGGGTAACTATTAAGTAATTTTAAACGGCTTTTGCGTAGAAACACGAGTTAATAGAAATACGCGACAAAGACCTTTGCATCCTTCAAATAAAAAAAAAGGATCGCCGATAGAAAGTAGAAAGTTAAAAGCACAACGAACAGGGAAAAGGTACAAGCTTAAGGGAACCGTAGACCATGAACAAATTCGTGGTTCATACCTACCTCGCGGGTGATATGAAACGGATTCCGCGGACGATATAATTTTTATTCGCGGGTGCTATCAAAGTAATCCGCGGTCGATATCAAATTAATCCGCGGTAGGTATCAAAGTAATCCGCGGTCGATATCAAATTAATCCGCGGTAGGTATCAAATTAATCCGCGGTAGGTATCAAATTAATTCGCGGTAGGTATTAAAGTAATCCGCGGGCCGAATCTGGAGCAATCGAAAACGTCGACCATCAGCCGCCGGAGCGCCGCGAGCGGAGCGAGCGGACCGGCCGTCGAACCTGCTCCAGTATCGGTGAATCCCTTACTACTAATGGGAGACCGCGTACATGGAATTGCACTCACGTAGTAAGGTACTATTGTGTATCATTTTAATGAACAGTTTCAATAACTTAAAAGTAACTTACAAGTTTAATAATTTAGGCTGAATTCACAGCACAACATTTTTGTAGCCCTTCCACCTGTAACGGTAAGTGAACTATTTTAAAGATTTACCACTATATTATTACTAGGCTGTAAGTCTCTCGTATCCGAGAAGTAAGTTATACTGTTATTCTTTGGTTTGAGGGAATTTGTACGTAGTGTGATTACTATATGTTTGTATGTATGTATGAAGCGTCTACCGGCCCATCGTGATGCTTGACGAGGTCGCCAAACTCTTCGAGCGCATCGTCGAGCACCTCGGGAGAGTCAGACCAGATCTGGCCGACAATCAATACGGATTCAGTAGGGGGTGTTCCACCGTCCACGCGATTCTGCGGGCGAAGGCACAGGCAGGATGCAGTGGCCAGGGGCGAAGTGGGGATTGCTGTCTCGTTTGACATCTCTAACGCTTTTAATTCGCTACCCTGGGCCTGCATCTATGAGGCACTGCGGTACCAAGTAGTGCCGCCCTATCTCCGGCATATCTGTCCGACAGGGACGTGGTGAACTACAAGTATTATACTCATCTGTGGATATATAGGTAAATGTAGTTCTCCCTGAAATATTGAATCAAATTTTAAGCGTGCCCAACCCATTTTTTATGCTGTTCGTAGAATCCATTAAAACCGTTTACAACCTAATACTGAGTAATAACCCCTAGAAACCGAGAACATGCACGCTTAGTGAGGCAAGTAAAGCTAAGCCAGATGGCTTAGTCACGGAACAGCCCGCATCAGTGCTCAAGGTCGAACCGAAGCGATAGGACTCTCGATGTTTATTTTAAAACTAGGTGATGCTCGCGGCTCCACCCGCGTGAAAAAGTTTTTCCGGGATAAAAATATTTTCCCGGGATAAAAAGTAGCCGATAGCTCTCAAGAGTAATGTAGCTTCCTATTAATAAAAGAATGTTCAAAATCTGTTTAGTAATTCCTGAGATTAGCGAGTTCAACCAAACAAACAAACTCTTCATTTTAATGATATTAGTATAGATGACGGTTTACGCAATAAACGGATGTCACAGTACCTTGAATAATCATAAGAAACATTGTAACATAACATTTCACCTGCACCTAATTATTACGATTAATCTAATATTTTGGCATAAATAATCGCCAAAGAAAACCAATAATTTTAACAGACGAAATTATATCAAAATGTTGCCAAGAAAAGGAAAATTGCTACCCCATGTTTTGATGTTCATGTTGAAGTTTTGTAACATTTATGAAGGTAGATGTTATTATTGATTCACTTCAAACATTGAATAATTAAAGGTTCTCTCAAACCGAACCAGAATTCGGCTTAGCTTTGATTTAGGTAGCGACCAGTCTGGGTATAAAAGTTGAATTTTAATGAATTTGTATTGATGTAATTTGTAATTTACTGTCGTATCTACAGACTTTAAAAGAGATTTTGTAGTCATGTTTTATTCTATTTGAATCGAGTTACTAATTAGTATGCGCTCAGCAACCACAATTGGATTAAAGTCCAATTAATTATTGGGGTACCTGTATTTTAGTATTTTTATTTCCATTAATAATTGAGTTCCATTTAAAATTGTGTTATGAATAATCCTAGACCTACTACTACGAATAAAATTAAGTCTTAATTTATTTGGAAAGTAAACTTACCACCTAGAATATTAAGTTAGAATAATATTGCTTATTAGTCTTATAGACTAGATTGTAATTTATTGCTAAGAATAGGTTCTAACAATAAAGAATCAAAAAAAAATTTGGACATAATTACACCAAAATCGCCAGAAGTATCGCTTGTGGTCAGTTAAAAATGAATGTAGTTACCTATTAAGCGCCATTGTTGACCGCACGAATAAAGCTGAGAAATCGTACAGATTCGCTAATTACTCAATTATTGCTGGGAGGACTGCACTTAAAAATTACGAAGAGGTTGAATTGTTGTACATTATTTATTTTATAGTCCATTTAAAAACAATGTATCTCGTACAATCCAAATGATAGTAATAGGGTAGCTTTCTATGTTCTATTTTGTACATTATTTTATATGTAACAGAAAATAATAAGAAAAACTAATTCTTCTGTGAAATCAGCATCAAAATTGGTTGAAAAATGTAGCGGTTATTCATATTTGATATGTTGTCTTGAGTAAAAGTGGAGGCGTGGTGGGGATATCACGATATCTCTTTCACACGCACGCAGTAATATGGCCGGTGACACCCGGTGACGTCACTGTCTGATATTATTGTTATTTGACAAATGCCCTTTAAATCAAATTTCAATTTATAACTTAATTATTATTGCGTCAATTTTGAAAAATCTTTTACCGTTAGATTTGAAATGACATACATTTTTTTAAGTAGTCAACTACCCTATTGGTGAAAGTCATATTCTAGGATATGCTACATCCGATGTTAGTTATAGATTTTTATCCCTACAGAAAAGGAACCTGTAACATGTTTCCTCGTAAATAATTAACTATTTTTTGAAGTTCTGAAGGCTGTTTCGTTTTTCGTTGGAAAAGCTTTTATTTTCAACTGAACATCAATTTCTTATTTGTTCGAGAACCAAAAACTATCAATATTGGTATCATCAATTTCAATATTTCTAAGAAGACGATTTACCTCTGTAAAGTAAGAATGAAAGTTGAAAAGCTGCTAGATCAGTCTATAAGTTTCAATATTGTGAAAGTTACAGTTTCAGAATTTCTTAAATATATAACGGATCACGGCATACATCTTTATTAAGTCGTTTACAAGATTAAGTATTGTTAGATATCCGTAACTAAATAGTTACAGAATATTTCTTTTAAACTATTATTATTTATATATTTTTTTTAAATTGACTGCCTCAGTGGCGTAGTTGTATTACGGTATGACTGCAATGCTGATGTCTCGGGTTTGATTCCCGGGTTGGGTAAAGTGATGTTGGGTTTTTCTACTAGTATCAGCCCGGAGTCTGGAATTTGTGCCCGATATGGCGATAGGCTCGCCCCCTATCACATCATGGGACGGAATACGCATGGCGACAAGGACCCACTTTTCACCCCGTGAACCCGCACTAGTTGCACCTCTGCCTACCCCTTTGGGGGTAATGAGCGTGAGTATGTGTGTGTGTGAATCTTTTAAATAAAGAGTTACAATTAAACACACCGGCACAATGACACTACTACAGTACAAAGATACACTACCTCGATATGTTTACACTTTTTTATAGTAGGATTAAATTACCAACAATGGATAGCACTAGATTTATAAGCCGTGACTATCATGTGCGACTAATTAGTTTGCTGTAATGTGTAAAAAAGGGTCAAGTGGTACTAGCCCTCCCCAGCTAGTGAGGGTTCCGTACTATTTACACACTGTTTACCATGTTTATTCTATTTGTACTTGTTTAATCCTTTACATATTTACACGCCAACGTGAAATTTTGTTGGCCACATAGTTATCGTAAGAGTTTTGAAACCAAAGATTTTGGGATCTCTAAATATTCTTAATTACATTTTGATACATTTCAGAGAATTAATTTAACAACCGTACGTTTTGTTTCAATGATACAATTATTTGTACCATAGAAACAAAATCCAACTCCTAACCTCTCGTTGCCAGGCTTCTCAACATCGTCCTCTAAGGCGACAGCCAGCGGGTGACAACCCGCTGGTGCAATTAATATAGGTAGAATTTCATTTTTAAATATTTGGTGTCACCAAAATAAACCCCTAAGTGACAGTAACTTATAGGTAACAGTGATAGGGACGCTAAAAGCTTTTTAAATAAACTTGTCGGGATTAAAACTACTCTTTTGAAAATGAATATAAATTTTTAGGTAACTTAGAGAGATAATTTATTTCATGTCCAAAATTTTTAAACACGATTTTTTGATTTACCTTTTTAACACCCGCCAGAAAAAGAGGGGTGTTGTAAGCTTAGGGTGTGTATCTGTGTATCTGTATGTCTGTCTGTGGCATCGTAGCTCTCAAATGAATGGACCGATTTAAATGCGTTTTTTTTTGTTTCAAAGCTGATGTGATCGAGATGGTTCTTAGCTATAGTTTATGAAGATCTGTTCAGGCGTTTAAAGATTATCAGCTCATTTCCAACTTTCACAAGTCCGATTGATTTTAAATTTTGTGTACTGTGACTTCGGCAAAATATTTTTAAGATATGTTAACCTTGAACTGATGCTGCAGCATCAAGTAGTCTGCGAGATACCAAACTCCTTAGCAACTTATAGCAGATATAGCGTGTTTGGGCTCATAAGGATGATCTCAACGAGTAAGTGTTAGACAGTTGATTATCAAGGCCCCATGATAGAGAATATAGTAATTTAAAAAGTTTTGAAATATTTTTAAGCTATTGCATAGCTTCTATCGTGGGCCTTGAGCGTGGAGACCGAATACAGAAATTCCGTAACGAAAATAACCTCACATCTTTTTATCTTACTAATATGAACCTTAAATACAATGCGTAGAAGTTATAATTCTTGAAACGGGTATATTTTTATTTATTTTATTTATTAAAGTCATTAAAACCATTTCTTACTAATCTAATATGAACCTTAAATACATTGCGTAGAAGCTATTTCCCCAGCGTTGGCACGGCACGAGTACAAAAGAATCGAACGTAACATTCTTTTTTCAAATTTTGATTTATTCTACTTTGGTTGTCATGACCATTGCATTTCTGACATTTATCAATAACAAGACTAAACGTGCGTTGCTCGCGTTTAAAAATCTACTTTATGCGGTAAGCGTAAGATCGAATTTGTGTTTAGTCAATCAAAATTTGTGATAAAAAATGCTATGCAATAGCTTTACCGCGGCAGTCTCCGAGTGCCACACGAATTTTTCTTATTAAAATTTAAATAACCCCCGACACAAAAATCTCTAAAAAATAAAATAATAAAGGTGTCTTTGTCGTTTAAGTACCTAGTAATATTCTGACCCAAGCGTCTTCGCGTCGGAAGACCGAATTCCGGACCAGGGAGATGAAAATACTTCTTTCGCAGATTTCATCTAAAGAACAATTATTGTCCAAAAGATGATTAAAAATGACGACGATATGATAAGCATCTATCTACACATCCGTTCACCTATTAGATCAAAGTAAAAATGTTTGCACCAATTGGCAGTGACTGAGATAGATTGGAAGTTTCCTGGCAGTGAGTGATACAAATGTCGCTTTAATGGCTCCTAGTGAGACAAGGGTTAATTTATTTGAAGACAGAGACGTTTTACGAGTGTTGCCCTCGGCTTTAGCCGGGTCGAGCACCGCTGCTTACATCTTCGGATTGCCCGTTGAAAGTGGTGCGTAAGGGAGTTCGGCTACATTAATTATATACATCCTACTGAATAAACACACATTTCTTAGTTGCGAATAATGTTATATAACATAAAACTTGTACAGCGATTTCATTTTTAGGGTTCCGTAACTCGAAAGGAAAAAAGGAGGAAGGTCCGTACCGAGACCACGAAATGTTACAAAGCCTTCGAAACGTCGGGAGAAAAATAAAATAAAAACCAGCGATAAAATCTGTAAAAGTAGTTTAATTTCAATATCTAACATTCGCATAAACGTAAGAAAACATTATAAAAAAAGGAACCCTTATAGGATCACTTTGTTGCCGACTGCCTGTCTGGCAAGACTCTTTTTAAAAGCTTTTATTTAACTTGCAATGTATGTTTGGGTATTTTGAGAAGAATACAAAAAAAATGACCTCTCTAAATCCAATATGGCGGACGACCCAAGATAGCGGACTAGTTATTTTTTACGCACTCCTATAATATGGCTATCAAATAAAAGGGCTTGCTGACAATAACTAAAAAAAATATCTAAAAAGTAAGTAAAAAATAAATAAATGAAATGTATTTTTTTTAAATAGGCATTTTTGTAATGCTGTAAAAGAATAAAATAACTTTAAATTGAATTAAACTTTTTTTAATACTATGTAGAGATAAAAGCTTGTCGCGAGATTTACTTGTGCAGATAATACAATAATTATGTAACTTGATCTTGACAAAAGTAAATCTCGCGACAAGCTTTTATCTCTACATAGTATTAAACAAAGTTTGATTCAATTTTAAGTTATTTTTTTGTCTTTTTAGATCATTTAACTAAAACGTTGTTTAAATAAAAAAAACTCGCCGTTGTGCTCCCATGAAAAACGTTTCCTGTTACAAAGATCCCTAAATCATTGTAGCTGTATAGCGCCATCAGTCATCAAGCCTATAGCCTACATGCTAATCCAGGATATGATTTATCTGTACGCCAAATGTTATGAAAATCCGTTGAGTGGTTTCTGCGTTTACCTACTTCTAACAAACATCGACATATTTAGGTACATCATTTTTTGCGTTTATAATATTAGTAGGAAGTAAGATAAGATTTATGTGGTTATGCTTGCGACAAATATTCGCGGAATAGTCGATATCTTTCGTAAGAATATTTTTAGTTAATTATAAATAGAAAATTATATTTTTTTATGCGGGCATATGGGGATTGGGGTCCACATAAAGTGACGACTAAAAAGATGACTATCCATCGCCAGTAGAGCCAATTATGCCGGCTCGTTTGAAACCGGATGCACAGACTGATCCCGGAACGCGAAACGCTGACCTGCGTCACTATGGCGGGTGTACACCTTGTGTACGGTGATCGTTCTCCAGGCGGATAGAAATACCAAGAATGTTTTATACGATTATTAGAAACCTCTCAAAGGAACTATACTAACAAATATAAGTACTTTGGCTTGTATAAATAATCGTTTACAAACCATACGGTACGTAGCCTTTGGCTTTTGCGACCCAGTTTTAGGCAACATGAAAGTTATTTTGTGTTATTTAACATTTTCTGTTATTACTACTTACAAGATCTTTTGTTTACAGATAAACATTAGGAACATTGATGTAAAAAACCTTAGGATTTTGTTTTTGCCAGTGGGTTGTGCGTTGTGACAGCAAAAATCTGTACATGAATTAATTATTATAATAATTAAATTTACAAATACACTCACACACATCACACCTCTATACTCGAAGGGGTAGGCTGAGGTGCAAACAGGTCACCCAATTTTCGCTTATGTGTAACGTCCCATGTGATACGGGCGAGCCTATCGCCATATCGGATACGAAGTCCTGCAGATTTCGGGCTGATATTGGGCAGAAAAACAGAGCGGTGTCGTGTCGCACACGCAATACTACTACGCCACCGAGATAGTAAAAAAAATTCTTAAAACGTCTGCCTTATATCTGTGATCCCCTCCAACATACCAATATTCGACGCAGAAGCAGTATTGAGCCTACCATAACATTGTAACACAAATCATTGTAAAATATCAAATATTAAACTACATTATTAACTGCCTCGGTGGCGTAGTTGTATTACGGTACGACTGCAAGGCTAAGGTCTCGGGTTCGATTCTCGGGTCGGGCAAAGTGATATTGGATTTTTCTATTCAGTATCAGCCCGGAGTCTGGAATTTGTGCCCGATATGGCGATAGGCTCGCCCCCTATCACATCATGGGACGGAATACGCTTGGCGAAAAGTGGGTGCACGAGTTGCGCCTCTGCCTACCCCTTCGGGGATAAAAGGCGTGAGCATGCGTTATTAGTAAAAACAAATTATTATTTCTATCTACTTTTAATCTTTAAACTATAGGTTAAATCTAGTTTTTTTTTACCAAAAGCTAAATTAAGTCACAGTTCACTCATTAGCTGTTTAACGTTTACAGTGGTTTGTAAATTTATAAACATTGGAATACTTTAAGCTTCTAGTAGAGGTGTATGGGAGCTCTTAAAGAGATTGTTTGCCCATTAGAGTGCCTCAACTTTGTTTTCAATCCCTCTCAGCTAGTTTGTACTGTTGCGCGGATTACGGGATGTATTTATTACAGCCAATATAAAATGCTTTCACTTAAATGTACCGTTTTCTTGATGTATATACCAGTAATAAAATATTGACTTGTTTATCTATTTATCACCTGGCCGCACATTTGTAAAAAATTGTTGTGCTATATAATAGTAGGGTACAGCTGAAAATCAGTGCTGTTTAACAGCGTATACTGAGCTGGCAACCCTTCTACCACACATATCGCAACAAATACTTACTATTGTTTTTTGTGTCTTTTTTATTTACTTTTTTTTTTGTTTTTGTTATGTGTGTGTAGAAAAAATAAATGGTTTAAATGGTTTAAATGGTTTATTTATTTACTTATTTCACTCTTTTTTGCACACGAGTATCACAATTTAAAATAAAGAATAAGATAATAAAAAAAAAGTACAAATGGCGGTCTTATCGCTCTACTGTCTTTGATGACCCATTTTAGGTTTAATAGTTATATTCGTGTTTATGGGATACCTGCATTTATTGGTTAATTAGTAAGAATGTTTCTGCAATCATTAAAGATAACTTATTGTTCAATAGAGCAAGATAAGTATCAACTAGGAGGCAGTCGTTATACATCTGATAAATTAATTCGGCGTACTAAAAATTAAAATTAATTTTAGGTAAAGTTTCAATTTGATAAATCAATAACTACTGTTATTTTAATATGATAAACAAATGACTCTTCAACATCCTGATCACAGAAATCCTAATAGTATATTTACCAACCCTAATTTGATTTAAGAAATGGATTTATACAAAAAATGAAGACGAGAATGTCTGAGTTCCATGACATTTTCTAAGACTACGCGACGCGTCAATTACTTACTCGACTCACAATTTAAAATAAAAACGCACCTTTTTAACACGTAATACTTAATATCAATTTCTTAATGTAGATTAATTTCTCAGTGAAAATCATCTTAATTGTAGTGTTGTTCAAAAATATTACTTTGTCAGTATAAACCTAAGTCATACGGCACGGTGAACTTGCTTATAGAAATAAAGAGAAAAAATTCAAATTTATTTCAGGTGACGAACAATATCCACAAAAATGAGGCGTAGCTCTTATGAGTCTACGCCATATTTATTAGAAGCGGAGTAAACACTTGAAGCTAGCCTATGCAAATATTTATCTCTCTGAGAGAATATACAGCGCTCCTAGCTTTTTAATTTTTAGAGTAATGTCTAGCTAGCTGACAAAATATTGTTTTAGAAAATACCTCTAATAACATTAACTTGTTTGTTTTTTTGTTTAATCTGATTATATATCTGTGTTTATTTTTTCTATTCCATATTACATGAGCTCACACCTGTTTTTCTAAAAGGGTAGTCCGCGGCATTAGTAGACGGCATATTTATATGCCCATTTATTAAATATTGGTATAATAATTCCTTCATGATTGGCAGTTTCATACATATTAATATAGTATATAGATTATATACGTATATATAATATAATAATCCTCTCTGTAAATAAATAGGTATATAAAAGTCTGTAAATCATTGCATCATTCTTTATTATGTCACATATTATTAGTTCTACCGTAAGTATTCATTGATGTATTAAAAAACCCTAAGTTTTGCAATTTATTTAACACTGTGTTACCATGTGAGTTTATAGCCTTTATTTAATAATCTTACATAATATTAAGTATATAACTTTTTTACACATATATGACACAAGTTTCGTGAAGATCGTCTTACTTCGCAGCATAGGCCTATATATAAGCTTGCCACATTGTCCGATCGTGCGTATTTCTAGTCCACATAATACTGCTATTTTGTTAATGTCATCCTCCCAACTGCGGGGTTGTCTCCCTTAAATAAAGGCTATAAATAAAATAAATAATACTTAAATAAATACTATATGATAGTGATTGGGCTGTGATTTTCCCTACGGTGATTAGCTATCGATCATTAGCTGTGTATTTGTATCTGCCCTCTCTCCTTGCCCTAACCCTGACTTGCTTGAACCTTGGATGTGCGCATTAGGTACGATAAAATTTTCTTCATCACATTTCAATTTTCTGCATGAGATTTGATTAAAATCACGTACATTTTCACTTTACTCTAATAATAATATTGCATTTTACATATAGGTACGGACTTTTTACGTGATAAATACATCGCGATAAGGTATTCACTACTAATATGATTCTAAGCGGCGTTTAAATTTGAGGCACACTATTCTGCATCATTAGATAAATTCCGTTATCACCTTAAAAATGTGAGGTGCTTACTGAACAATAGGGAAGATGCAATAATTTTATCTTTGCTTACATTTGAGTGAATTTCATGTAGAATAGATGACAAGTATGTTAAAAAATTTAAATACTATAATTAATTGATAAAAATTGCGGTTTGCCTGCCTTGGTAGCATAGTTGTATTACGGTACGGCTGCAAAGCTGAGGCCTCGGGTGATTGGCAGGAGCCGCAGGACTGAACGAAGCCTTGGGTTTCATTTATAATGTCTGTCACACGGTAACCTTCTTTACGTACTTTATGCTCCGGAGTGACTCGAATTTTAACTTTACGAAATTCTCCATTTCTTTTGATTTGGATATAACCGATTACAATGTCGCCATAAGGCTACCTTGTTGACCTGAAATTACTGCTGTGTAGAAGCTGCTGGATAAAATAGAAGTAAGTCTCAGGGTCTCTTTCACCATCTCCAAGTAAAGCGTTGATTAGTTACTTCCCAATTAACGTTAATCGGCAAGTAAAACTTACGAGTATCTTCTATCAATTTCACAAGCGAAAATAAAGCTTCGAGTAACAACTTACCGGTTAAGTGAATGACGTTACAAATCATACGTTACATTCGTTCAATATTACGTCAAATATACTCGTCAAACGTCATTGGCAGGTTAGCTGTCATTTGTCATTTCATTTCGTGTATTGTTTGTTGTGTTTTTGGTTAAGAAATCATTGCGTGTGGTTTTAATTTAATATTTTTATAAATTATCATGGATGAAGTTAAAAGTGATACAAGTGAAAACTTTTCATCACATGAGAGGGACATTTTGATATCTCTTGTACAGAAATACCAAACTGCTTGATTTCTGAAATCGAGATTTTTTGTTTGTTAGATAAGTAGGTACCTACTGATGTAGGTTACTGACAGAACATCGTATTTAATCTTTATGTCCAAGGTGTAGAAGGAATTAATAATTATGATTTGATAGGTTATCTATTAGTATTAGTATTTAAATTATTTTAAATAATGAAAAAATGATACCCTTGCGTTTTAGGAATTATTTTGTTATAGTAAGTTATGCACTTGGTTCACTGCATACTTCGATAGACGAAATCTAGCGAAACAATCAATTTCATCTAAGTCCGTAAAATAATCAACACGGAATTTAAATACACGAATCCTCGATATCCGTTGCAGCATAGAAAATTCTAATTCATTCAATTGATGATCAAATAAATCCATTTTTAGACAACAGATATACAAATATTTATTAATCTAAACTCTATGATTTTATTTAACTGTCAAGTAAACACGCTAATTGGCAGACGACGTGGCAAGTAGTTACGGGTCAGTTTAATCATATGATTAGTGCTACTCGAACGTCGTGAAATTGACACGTGCAGTTACGGGTCACTTTAACTGGCGATTAGTCTACTCGATACTTTACTCGAAGGTGGTGAAAGAGGCCCTCACTGTGATTCATTCATACCGTAGTCCCTTTCATTTCTACACTTGAAAACTCTGTACTTTCAACAACATAAATTACAACCATTTTAACATTCACTTTCGGTAGATTTCTAGAGTCTTCTTTTATGAAGCCACCTTCCATTTTTATTCGAAAACCAATTAATTTTCGCAAATAAAGAATGTTTACCTTTACAATTCTAATCTTAAACAAGTTGTCATAACAGATGTGATGTCACTAGAGGTAATTGATTGATGTATTATAACACGCTCCTTTTATTTTAACGTTACTTTCAATTTGTAATTATTGTTAAAAATCGGTAGGTATTAATTAAAATAAAAACGTTACAGTGGCCCTTCTTTTATGTTTTTTTAACGTTTTAGTCACAAAATATTGATAAATATTTTATCTGCAACTTCCCTATTCGATTTAAAAATGAATAAATCTCTTTTTATATGAAAATTTCAAATAAATCTCAATAATTGAACTCGGGCATCAAACAGGATAATGATAATCAATAAGAATTTCTCGAGTTCATAGAACAGAACGGTCTTAAAGATCTTGAGTAAGTTGTGATTATTACTGATGTATAATACCCCTTGTGGACGGATGTCTAACAACCATTCTATACACTACTACAATCAATAAATATTTACATTGGTTGTAAGGGTAATTAATATCTAGCTAGTCATCTCAAGATTATAGGACCTGCTACATATTGGAGAGTCGCACCATGAACAAGGCCTCTGGTAGCCCAAGTTGGTCAAGGCAGACTGTGGATGCAGTAATGAAATTTTCCAAAAGCATCAAATCCACAGCGCAAAGTGGAGCAATAAGTCTGCGTCAGCCTCAAACAACACATTATTTTGTGTTACAACGTGGTTACGAACAACGAAAAGAGAAACATAATAATAACGTACATTCTTATAGTATTTAGTTGTATATAAATATAGGTACAGTCAGCAGCATAAGTAGATGAACAAATTCAAAATTTCATTTGCCTACATATTTTTGTGTTCTTACTAATCTTATTTTTCTCTTCACAAAAATAAAATAAAAGATATTTATTTTACTTCAAACGAAGAAAAAAATATTTCAGTTTAACTTAATGCGTATATAGGCTATTTGAAATTTTGATTTAGTACAGATATTTATGCTGCTGACTGTACTTATAAATAGTACTTCTTTTATTAAATATCTTATTTATTTGCGAAATTAACTTAAATACTCTGCTGGTTCCTCGAGTTAGTAAACATTAGTTAAAATTATATTCTTCAAAAACAGCGTTATCATTTATCATTTTTGACTTTATAAGTTATCATGTCTTTGTACAAGTTTTAATTGAGTGACAAGTTTCTTCTTCTTAAACGTTAAAGTTTAAATAGAAGAAAATTTGCCACGAACTAAACGCAACTCTGCCTTCATTGAAGCCCCAGTCACATATAAAGATTTAACAAGTTATATTGTGTGTTGTGAACAGCCGCCCGCTTCGGGCTAACACGCCCACTATGTACTTATACCTACATATAAACTGAGGTACTGTAACTTCTAATTATATTTATTAAAAATAACAGTCGGTAAAATATTATCATCGTAATTTCTTTTTTTGCCACTTAATTCCGTAATTTGTATCGTGTAGGTACCAAACGCCCTTGAAAATGGACATGTCTAGGCTCAGGAAAATGTCAGTGATTCTAAATTTAAAACCTACCACTACCTACCTACTGGTGGTAGGTCTCTCATTATGTAAGAGGCCGTCTGGGTGGGTACCACCGCAATGTCTATTTCTACCGCCAAGCAACAGTGTGCATGCACTGTTGTGTTTCGGTTTGAAGGACATTGTAGCCAGTATAACTACCGGACATAATGAGACTTAACATCTTATATCTCAGGATGACGAGTGCAGTGGAATGCCACTCAGTACTTTGTAAGTCAAGGTGCTTGGATGGTGTTGCTACTGTTTATGGGTGGTCGTATCGCTTACCATCAGGCGAACGGCATGCTCATCTCGTCAGTCAAAGCAATAAAAAAAAAAACCTACCATTTCATATAAAGAAATAACTTTTAATTTACAATAGAGTAATTTATGTAGGAACGAAATGTTAATTTTAGAAAGTTATGTCGACGCGTAGGGCTAAAATAAGGATTTACTTTCATATCTACAAAGATGTAGGTCAGTTTAAAATAATAAAGTTTGCTAGTTGACTTTACTGTTGTGTATTTAAAGCATTTTTAAAGTTGGAATCTCATAAAGTACTACCTATATTACATTTTTCCTGAGTAAGCAACACAGTTGTTGCAAAAAGTTTTATAATAGTTACCACGGTTACCTATTGCAAGTAAATCAAAAAAGTTGGCTGGTTTTTTGTGTAGGTAAATTATAATGATGTAAGCGACATGCATCACGAGATAGTTCTGACATTGCGTAGGTGATGCACAAAGTGCTGGCATGAAAGCGTCTCATTAACGTCTTAGCACTTAACCGAGGTTAAGTAGGTTAAATTGAGTTAACTTGTATGCTAATTTTAAGAAATTCTAACTAAAGTAACCTATCAAAACCTTGGAATTTAAATAAGAACGGCAAAGATTAACATTGATAAGTAGGCTTATGATATCAGATTGAGAAAATATTTAATACGTCGAATTTCGATGGTAATATAGAAATGACAAAAATTGACATCATCAGTGATTCGATATTGGCATTGCCTTTTTGGTCTAATGATAACACACATGTCATAGTAACACAATTTTTCCAAAATTGGATCACAGGGGGTGTTGACAGTTAGCCGAAACATCGTTTTTTTTTTTTATTTTTATAATGGCATTTGTGTTCACATTTTGCCAATGTCAAGTTTGGTTTGTATATTTTATTATCTGTAGTATGTCGAAGTAAAGCAGTGGCTACCTTACCAAGACTTTATCGAGGAGTTTTGGCGGCAACAGAAAAAACACTTGATTAGCACAATTATTTCAATTCACTTCATTTGAGCTCTTTAATAGAACTATATTGGATAATATACCACCATAATTATGCAATATAACACTAAATATCACCAAAATAATGAATTAAAACAAGAGCACCTCATGACACTTCCAAGTTCCCGCCAAAACTCTCCGAAACATCGTTATTAGGTAGGCCAAATAACTTTTTGTACAAGCGAAAAAAAAGCACTTCTCGGACCACACGTTACATTCAAATCCGGCTATTTAAAAGATTAACAGCTTACAGACATTAGTAAATGAGAAAACATCACTAGTTCGATTCTAATCGATTATTAGTAGAAAAAATAAAACACACTTACCCATTCCCCAAAAGACGGTAGCAAAGAAAGCCACGAAAATGCGGCTTCCGTGCCACGGAAGCAACTCCATTTCCCCAGCTATGCACTGTCTCATGAACATATCTTGAATACACTTTCACTTACAACACTGTACTTCTAGTTAGTGCATACTGTTGTCTTTGGGCCAGTATTCACTTATTATAATCTAGTTCGCCACACACCAACGCGCATTATTTACAGGAATTACGGTACCTGAAAACAAATGAAATTCTATAAATAAAATTCATCAATATATTCGCTATTTTCGGAAAGTTATTGGATCAATGATAATATGTTTCTCATCATAGCCATAATATAAAATTTGCCTCGTTTTATAAATATTTAAACAAAGGCTCTATAGTCTAGTCTACTATACCGGCCATGGTTATTTACAACTGGATATTACTATAGAAATCACTCAGCCCCAAATAACAAGCTAATATTGGTACAGGAAAGTTTCCAAATATGAGGTAAATAATCATTTACATTTAAATGACAAAAGTTTAATAAATAATATGCATAACTATATTTATTTTGTACATACAATCGTTTTCATTCATTAAAGGGATAGGTAACTAACACAGCGAATCATAATGGATGGAATGGATTTGGATGGAAATTTAAATACCGTAATTCTTAAATTTTCTGCGTATCTTTTCTGCGTGTTTCCATTTATACGCGTAACATTCTGGTAATATTTTTATCACTGGGGTACCTTTTATACGCCGTGTCAGTTCCAGCACACACAGGAATGAAAAAAGGTCTTTGAACGTCTTCAAAGAAGATTTCAATGATGTTTAGTTAGATTTTTTGACAATAATAAACCTAGCGAATGAATCGCGTTTACCATTTTTGACATACAGAATCAGCAAATGCTAGTATAAATGAACACCATTTCTTCATAATAAATGAAGCAACTTAATCACTTATCTCAATGAAGCCAATGTGTTTACAGTTGGAATAGTAAACAGAAAAATACCATTTGTTTTCATAAAATTTCGTTGAAACCTTGAGAATATTAATGACTAGCTTTTGCTCGCGGCTCCGCCCGCGTGATTAGTTTATCCAGAATAAAAGTCCCGCTTTATATTTTCACGTAATAAATAGTAGCTTATGTATTAATCCAGGATATGATCTACCCGTGTGCCAAATTTCATCGAAATTGGTTCAGTAATTATGGAGATGTGCAGTAACAAACAAACAGAAAAACAGATACAAAAGAATTACAAAAATAGTTGATTTGTGTTTCATTACTCTTCCTTAGTCACCCCCTTTTTTTATCACATTTCTTTAAATGTACAGACACACCAGTTCTACCGCTTTTTATATGTATCTACACTAATATTATAAAGAGGAAATATTTGATTGTTTGTTTGTAATTGATAAACTCAAAAACTACATGACCGATTTTGAATTTTTTTCACTAATAGGAAGCTACATTACTCCTGAGTGCTATAGGCTGCTTTATATCCCGGGAAAATATTTTTGTCCCGGAAAAACTTTCTCACGCGGGCGGAGCCGAAAGCAGGAGTCTGGTAGATTATACTTTTGCTCGCGGCTCGGCCCGCGTGAATGACTTTATCCGGGATAAAAGTCCCGATTTATATGTTCCCGGGATAAAAAGTAGCCTATGTTACTCGCTGATAATGTAGCTTTATATTGGTGAAAGCATTTTTAAAATCGGTTCAGTAAGTAGAGTTCGGCTTTGAGTTTATTCGTTACAAACATACAAAAATACAAATCTTTCCTATTTATAATATTATAGTGTAGATTCATTAAAATGTCTATGAGAAAAAGGATAAAACGAAAACCAGATTGGTTGTCATTCCGACAAAATGTTTACTTGAAGAATATAAATCCATATCGGATAAAGTCTAATGAAATCTTATTTATTCCGGTATCGAGAAGGTAAATAAACAGTTAATAAGAACAAAATCAATTATGATAAACATCCCAATTATTATTACAGGGCAAGTTGTATCCGCAATATAACTTTTTCTTGTTAAAGTTGTATGTTCAAGGTGGCCGGGTTTTATTTTTACAAGAGCACGAGAATTGTAATATAGTGCAAAGTTGACTTTGTAGATTATTTTAAACACAACAAAATATAAAAACTAAAAAGGCACATTCAATAATCAAATTATTTAGTAGTACCAAAAATTATAACACTTATTTAATATTATAACACTATTAAAAATTTGATCAATAAATATTTTAATTATTGTCATGAGCAAGGAATTGGGGGCAATAACAGTAACTATCTTATTCTCATAATTGTTGCGAGTTATGTCATCAATCATTCCATTTATTACCATCTCAAAGTATATAACGGACGACGCTACACAGTGCTACCCTCCAAACCAAAACACATTATAATGCTTATTATCCCCACAAATGTTCTCCTAAACTTTGATACTTATAACGAGTTTTATTACGGATATTATTATGCTTCTATTTTACTTTGTGTGTGTTTTAGGTTATCGTTTCATATTGTTATGGACAGGCGGCTTCCAGAGGCTAAAGTTTGTCGTAGTTGAAAGAGTTTAGGGTCCTGCGACAGCTGGTAATTCGAAAGCATCACGAAGAACCGTACGCGAGCGGCAGCTGTCAGCAATCACATCTGACCAATCTCAACATTGCTCTTTGTCCGTGTTTCCATTTTACATTTATTCGGTGATGGGCCTTTTCAGCTCTTATCATATTGACACAGCCTGAACGTTTAATCATTCAATTTAGTCCGTCCTTTTCAATATCTGAAAATTTCCGTGGTAAATTCCAAGCAGATACTCGCAAATCGTGCCTTATATATTGCGTTCATTCATATTTAATGCGTAAGTAATCAGTTTCTGCCAGAAACGACAACTTGTTTCACTATGGTATCATTTGAAAACTTAATTGCCTTTATTGTGTATTCCATACCTATTGGTCTTACTTGAGGTTGTCTGAGAAAGTAATTTCGTGTACTTTGACGTAGCTGTTCAAATCAAATAAACGACAGGACAAAATAGTCAGCGGGACAGTTGGTATGAAAAAGACAACTCATCATATGGTGTTTGGGAATGTGCAGCTAAATATAAGGCGGTGTTTATCCCCAAAGGCTATTCGTTACGTCACATTGATCATGATCAATAAAACATGAGTCGAAAAGATAACTCAAATTCGTGCCTTTTTAAATACTAGCCTACTAGCAAGTTCGAACCCCGGGTCAGGCACAGTGGTATTGGACTTTTCTATTCAGTATCAGCCCGGAGTCTGGAATTTGTGCCTGAAATGGCTATAGGCTCGCCCCCTATCACATCATGGGACGGAATACGCACGTCGAAAAGCGGGTGCACTAGTTGCGCCTCTGCCTACCCCTTCGGGGATAAAAGGCGTTAGTGTGTATGTATTATGTATGTTTCGCTGAAAACACTTAATGTGAGTTTTCTTGAATTCATAAGGGAGTAGCATGAATAACACACAATAGTCAGCGCATTAGGAAATTGAAATAACCTAATTTAACCTCTGACAGGGAACAAAAATGTTGGAACCGTAGCGTATCCAACGCCAATGGTTGGAACAAAGAACTTTTTAGGCAGGTTTTTTCTTGATGGGTCTTTTTAACTGTATTTTATAATTTACCAGTCCATAGCATCAGACAAGCCTACTCCTATATTATTATCCCTGAAGTCGTAGGCCGTAATGTAACTAGTGTACTTCCTGTTTGTCGACCTTATTTTTATGGGATGATATATGATAAACAAGCCCATCGTCATTAATGTACGTAAAAAATAATAATATATCCTTAAGAAAATATTATTATATAAATTATTAATTGAGAATCAAACACAAAACACTTCTCATTATCGAGTTTTACACTTCATAGAAAAACTCTACTCTGCAAATAAAGTATGTCATCCAGTAATTAGAAAGGGGGAGAGGTAACGTCAAATAGACACTCCGTCGTACCATCGCACAATACTTGATGAATCATTGATTATAACATAAGCTAGCTGCTATATGTCGTTTAAACGACATCAGTTACCTATATATATATTTTTTTTAAGTGAAAACTTCTTTAGCTGCGGTTACACTTTTGGGATGGGTATAAAATTCATGTGGCTGATGATGATGATGATGATAAAATTTTAAACCTGCGTCAGGATCACGTGACCCCGATCGAATGCGTAGGAGGCTTTCCCATCCCCTACTAATATGAACCTTAAGTACAATGCGTAGAAGCTATAATTCTTAAACGACTACATTTTTATTTATTTCTCCATCGTTGGTACGGCACGAGTACAAAAGAGCGTAACATTCTTTTTTCATATTTTGATTTATGAAGAAATAGTGAAATTGTCATTTTTGTGTAAGATAGCGCATTAAATAAATATTGTATTTAACCACATAAATGCTAGTACCTTTATACTGATAAATAAAGCAATTCGTGCGAAATTATTCCCTAACCATTCCAAAATATTCAGAAATACACAACGTTAATGTTCAAGTTTTCACTTCTGCCGGTACTCCCGGAGTGCTACCCGTTCGTTTTTTTATTAAAAAAAATCTTGCTTTCATTTTGAAAGTTAGAAATACACCTTCTAAGCCCCTCGTCGCTCATTGTGCTGTCTATCCAAACTACACTATAAATTACTTCCATTTAACAGTCACTTGAAAATATAATTTTTGAGAATGAAAAAACTTGTCTGCTTTACACAGAATAGAACCTAAATAAAATTGTATAAAAAAATGAGTACCGAAAATAGAATTAACACACACTATAGTAGAATAAATATACTTAAGGCATCGATGTTCGCGCATATTTTAAAGTGTTTCTCATTCAGCTAAAGACAACTAAAAACATACACGCTGCCCGGCATGCGGGGAGATCAGTGAACAAAAGAGGGCGACACAAAGAGCAATGGAACACATTTTGCTGAGCGCTCCTCGTCGCACCGTGTTCCATATTCTAATGAGATGATATGCCAACACTTATTCTTCATACTTCATGTGAATTGTGTTGCCAATGTATTGTATATTGCGGTGAAGCGCCAGGCCAATTTATCACTATCATATTTAAAACTACTGTCTACTTTTCATGTATGTTATAAATATTTATTGATATAAAATGTCAAATACCTCTCTCGTACACTGGCACGAAATGTCAGAAACTTTCAAGCACACATACTTGTCTTTCTAAATGTATGGTATTTACTAAGGATTTTCTGGAGAGCCTCCCTCTAGAAATAGATTTTTCATCTAGCCTAGAATTAACGCGAGCGCAGCTGCGAGTATAAGCTAGTTTATTCTAAGCACATACCACACAAAACAACAAATAACTGTACAATATGGACCAGATGGTTATCTTTTTCTTCGAAATGAGACCGAGTTGTCCTTGCCGCCTTGACGTCATAGGACATATTTGTAATTGTTGGGATTTCTCTAAATTAAATTTATCTTTTTTAATTTAGTCCTTGCTAGTCCAAGAAGTCTCTGCTCATAGGATACTAGCGAGTCCTAGGAGGTGCAATTTGAGGAAGCTATTTTTTTTTACGAGAATGAGGATACTAACAAATAGTACACTCAATACACTTTGCACGTCCATTTGCTACTCATCTCTCCATATATTAGGATGCCAAAAAAAATCAAGTACTACCATTATATGATAACTTCATTTACAGTAAATCATAGACCCACATAGATATGACCAATATTACTGAAAGTAGTTTCGAGATATTGCGGTAACATGCATAGAAAAATAAATATGCATAATGCGGGTTTCTGGCAATGTTTTTCTTGGAGCGCACGCCGCGCCACACTAAAGCAGCTAAATTTGAAAACACTGATTCGTGTACACATCGCGCTACGCTGACCTCGTATCCAGAGCAATAGGTTATCCATTAGGCACCCACAGATCTTGCCGCTGTTACATTTCGTGAAATGCATTAATGAACAGCGGCATACATCATTTGTTTGTTCCGGACTTAGCATCTGTGTTAAGGAAAATGAGTGGTTGATTAATGACACATCGGCTTTATAAGCTCACGATGTGAAGACAATAGACGTCCATTAACGTAGTGGCCTCCGCAATACAATGATAAGAGATATTCTTATGTTGTACAAAGTCATTTTTAGACACTGGGTAAATGTTAAGATTAAATATGATGGTTCTGTAAAGCCAGAATAAAAGTGTAGGTAAACATAGCTTAATACCAATATTTTGTTTGCTATGGCTACGGGCAGCGGGACTATTATGGTTCCTATTAATTCCTATGGAGGAATCATTTTGGAATGATATTATCTAATCCTATCCTGGCATTACAAGTTGCGATATTCACTGCTGCCCACAGAATAATGCTAAGATAAAATATTCTGTTTTTAGATAGTCAGATTTTTAACTTATGTAACGAGCCATAATTACAGTTCCACTATGAGATCACTTTATTCGTAGTTTACTACGCTGCACGTGAATATGTCGCGACCGATGTTTTTTTTTTCATTTTATTTTTTATTGCATTGAATGACGAGACGAGCATGCCGTTCGCCTGATGGTAAGCTATACGACCACCCATAAACAGTACCAATACCATTCAGCACCTTCAGTTACAAAGTACTGTGTAGCATTCCACTGCATTCGTCATCCTGAAACATAAGATGTTAAGTCTCATGTCCAATAGTTACACTGGCTACAATGTCCTTCAACCTGAAACACAACACTACATGCACATTGCTACTTGGTGGTAGAAATAGACAATGGCGGTAGAATGTCGACAATTTTACAGCTCAATAAGCTACTTAATGCAACCATGTGAATTCTGCTTAGGAGCAATTGTTGCAAATTATACGTATTATAACTAAGCTCCAAGACCTATATCGATAATTTAATAGACAATTAACTTGAAGTTGACATTAGCAACCTGGATAAGCCGCTTTTCAATTTCCCTTTACATTAGATTTTAGAAGTCTATTATTGCAGACATAGGGATGATATAGCCTATAAGTAAATTAATTTTCAAGATTTAACATATGAAACATTTATTGTCAATTATCATTTATTGACAGTCTATCTATTGTTCATGCAAGAGTCGATGAAGTTTAGATTTATGGTTGAACAAATTTGGAGCCCTTTTAAGTTCGGCAATGAATTCTTGTAAGATGTTTATTACGTAACAATTCGGTGATCGATCATAGACATGTAAATTTTAGAAGCTGATCTTGGTTATGATTCTTCCTTAAATGTAGTTAATGTTAAAACATTTTACATTTTATTAATACGGCTGTGTGGTTTCGATGCATTAGTTTTGCAAGTTAATAAGATTTTTTTAATGTGATTCATAGCTTTGGGCATTATTAAGACGCGAGTACTACTTTATTACCTAACTACGTACAAATTCATTATGTTCACATCACCTACGTGATTGTCATTTCATACATTAATAATTTAGAATATTAACCCAAAACACCAATCAAAACGGGGAATGAAACTTATTGTCGAAGTTAAATTGCCCCTAAATCGCGATATTTCATACAAATTCATATTCATGTTGAAGTTACTGAAACAATTTTCCAGCGAAATTAACTCTGTTCTATTGCTATGAATGAAGGATAATAGGTCAATTAAACTATAACATTGCTTAATAAGTAGAACAAAAATATTATGTTATATGGAATGGCGGCTTAATGTGTGTCCACTATTCATATAAATGTCGTAAACTCATTATAGACGAGCGATCAATAAAAATACGTTGAGCGGACTCAAAACATAGAACTTGGCATGTAATTCAACTTTTTATAACATTCTCAGACAACTATTATGACCATTATTATTATGACTTATTACATTCATAATAGGTCACTCTACATCGGTTTTCTTTTGGAAATAAACTTACAAGTCTGAAGGTATCCAAACTATTTATTTATGGTCAAGAAGGTGGCCTGGATCTCGTATATAACGTAGCTGTATCGTAATTACAGCTAACCATTGAAAATTATACTACACACATGGAACAAAAAATTGTAATGAGTGAACGTATTGTGTACTTATTGATTTACTTTATAGTGCCGAAAACACAGACATTATGATGGCAAGTATTTAAAAAATGTATGAAGTAAGTTACATTGCAAAAAATTGAAAATACCAATATCCCTGGCGTGATGGCAAAATAACGCTTTATTTAATTAAAATACTCCAAAAAATGATATCGATTTATAATAATAATAAATAATCGATAAGAGAGATGAAAATACCTTATAAAGCAAATATTTCGAATATTCGAGTAATCTGCTTCAATCAGAACTTGTCAAAGCTAGTCTCCGCGTCCAAAGGTCTCGGACACTAATAAATCACGGAACAAAAAGTTCAGTTCGATAACAAAACCTTTAGTTCACACGTTGTTTCTAACAGGGGAATTAAGAGTTATACCACAGAATACTGAATAGTACTACACAGTTATACTCACAGTTGAGATCCCACGATAGAGATGAACGTTCACTGATGGAGATGATCACTAATCGTCAAGCCATCCACTTGATTCTTTATCGTTTTTATATGAAATACTTATAAAAAGCCATATGTTTGGCCTTAGTTTGTTATAATACCGTTACAATACACAACAAAAGCAAAGGCGTGATTAGTTCTACGTAGTAAGTTTATTTTTTACTGAATGACAAATCAGAAATTATTGTAAGCGTCACGCCCATAAACAGCAGCTGCATCACTAGATCTTTTAATTACAAAGCACTGTACGGCGTGGCGTTGTACTGCGGTTGCACTGAGACGCAAGATGTTAAGCTGTATAATAAATTTAAACAATTAAAACAAACCAAAAACGTCGAAGCTATTAATGAATATACTGATATAGTCAAACATTATCAAGACCATTGGCGACAAACCTCATCATCCCCAAGGGACGGGCTCCATCGTCTGTTATTGACATTTGGGCAGTTAGCAAGATGATCAAGCATTGTTTCCCCGTCATGTCAGGAAAATATAGAGAAAAACTCTATCAGTAAATTTTATAGCAATATAAGCAGCATAATCTTCTTTTGTTTGGAAATGAAGTGAGTTCATAAATAAATGATCGGAAAGAAATAGATTATATTTCAGTTTATGAAGACGTATGCCGGAAACAGGAAAATATGGACAGTATCTAATTAGATATATTATCTGCCTACTGAATACCAAGCGTTTATTTATCATGGAATTATTTTTCTGTATAAAACATTTTGGGACATTATATAAAAATAAATGATTAAGAAGCCGTATACAAAATTTCAACTATTTCAGTCAAATTTTCATAGTGATTATTCAAAAAATAAACTCATCTGATTAATTTGTAATACATCATCGGAAAGACTATTTCAACACGAATAAAATAAACGAGCCACATTTTTCATATCTTTCTTTAATTTCAATCTATCCACCAAGTTCCAACGTCTGTTTCAGAAATTTTGTTGTACGGAGACTCTAACATGTTGCCGTTTTCAATCAAAATCGTGCTTTAAACTAACTAACGAAAGTTACTGTTTATTGGTATAAAAGTCGCCTTCATTATGAATGAAACAATTTCTGTATTTTCAATGTAAAATCATACAACTTTCGTTAGTCAGTTTAAAGCACGATTTTGATTGAAAACGGCAACATGTTTGAGTCTCCGTACAACTAAATTTCTGAAACAGACGTTGGAACTTGTTGGATAGATTGAAATTAAAGAAAGATATGAAAAATGTGGCTCTTTTATTTTATTAGTGTTGAAATAGCCTTTCCGATGATGTATTAGAAATTACTCAGATCAGTTTATTTTTTGAATAACCACGATGAAAAGTTGACTGAAATAGTTGAAATTTTGTATACGGCCTCTTAATATACGCAACTCAATCAAAAACCGATAATCGATTCAGACAAAGACAAGCTATCAGTATGTTTTTGATGTAAGTGAGAGTTGTAACTCAAAGGTCAATTGAACGACAAACATACACTCGAGATTCCAATTACTTATTGGAAAAATGTCTACAAATACCTACATTAACACACAAATCTGGAACTCTACAAACTTTTGGGTCTTTCGCCTAAATTCATGGAAATGAAAAATACAGTACAGTTTTATGGTAAATAGCAGCGATATCGCACGAAACTAAAGCAATTGCTGGAAAAGAATATCTCATGTTGGAACCTAGAAAACACACCACACTCATTGTTCGGGCAGTGACTATTTATTGCAAAATCATCGCTCACTTTAACGATGAAGAAAACCACGTTGAGGATCGCTGCATACCTGAGAGTTCTCCATATAACTTTCGAAAAGACGCAAAGTTTACCTACCCAAAAAGACCTACGCCTTCTTACTAAAGCAGATTTGGCCCACAAGTGGGACAAAATAACACTGGGTTGATATTATTGATGTGTATGATTTTAGGCATTCCATAATATTTTACATATTGTTTGTCTATCATTAAATTTATAAACATACTATGTTACATTTAACATAACACAAATGATATACAGAAGCAATATAAACGATTCATGAAGACGAAACAATAACCATAATGGCGTAATACGTCCAATCACTAATGCGGCGAGTTTGCCGTTGGATTGTATTGTTGCTTACATACTACGTGGTTGTTTACGGCGGAATTGGCTCGTATTATACCGTTGTGTATATACTACATCATCTAATACCTAATAGACACGAACAATCTATTATACGACTTCAGTCGTTCGTATAACTAGTTACTGTCGCGCAAAATGGCACTGAGGGAAATAACACACAGCCAACAACGGCGACATCGAATATTTTTAATTTCCGCCCCGTACTTAAATTGGCTGCCGGTATAAGGAACACACAATAATATATATATATATATTATATATATAAAGTGCAATAAAGAGTTGCGTATTGGAGACGGCGCGGCGGTTGGTAGATAAAATGATTTAGGCTACACCATTATCAAGTTTTATCTAAAACATTTGTTTTTATAATAAATTTATATTATTCAATTATTATGATCTATTTGCCGATATATGAAATCTTGCCTCTGTAGATAATTATCAAAATAGAAAGGCGAATCATCCCAATCAATTAAACGTGTCAAAATTTATCACAATCTTCATATTTATGGAGTGAGATCGTGCAGATATTATGACCCAAATTATTATGTTTGAGTTAATCTATCATATCCATATTATTATTCATCTTCGAACAAACAAAATACCGTGGAAACTACAAAGATAGATACGTCGATTGTTCTAGATTACTTCTACTGGTTTAGCCATATTTATGGTGCATTTACATTTTAATGAATGGCCCATGTACATTCACTTATGAAGAAATAAAAAAGACATTAGCCCTGCGGAACACACTCCGGCTTAACGGGCTATTAAACGAATTTACTTTGCTTTGAATAATGATTCGTATATATTATTAGAAATATTGCGTATAAAATATTTATATACTGCCTCGGTGGTGTAGTTGTATTACGGTACAGCTGCAAAGCTGAGGTCTCGGGTTCGATCCGCGGGTCGGGCAAAGTGATATTGGATTTTTCTAATCAGTATCAGCTCGGAGTCTGGAATTTGGGCCCGGTAGGCTCGCCCCCTATCACATCATGGGACGGAATACGCACGGCGAAAAGTAGGTGCACTGGTTGCACCTCTGTCTACCCCTCCGGGGATAAAATGCATGAGTATGCGTAAATATTTCCCATTTCTAAACAAAAACCACTCCATCAACGCGTTAAGAAAAGACACGACTAAACCGAAATATGTTTAAATGGCAAAATTATGAAAGCTACTCTCTACATTTATTAATTGTTTAATGCTGTTAATTACACAGATTAAAGTATGTATGAAACACGTTTTCTTTTGTTTGCGGGATGGCAATATTCAGGCTAATGTACGAAAATATGTTCCTTAATATCCCCTCCGTAAAAATACTATCCAGAGCGAAAAATAATATTTTCGTTACCGTAATCGATAACACGGGCATTGCTTATTAATTTTCATAGAATAAAATAATTTCACTGTTGTTAAATATTAAAGGCGTATAAACGATTAACCATAAAAACTGACGTAATACTATAAATTAATTACCATTTATCCATCCAATAACGTTTCCACTTGTAATTATTCAAACCACTAATAGTCGACTCTGTTAATTAAAGGTTAAATAAATGTCAATAAAGAACGTGTCTAGTTAATTAGGTCCGCGCGTTTATTTGTTACGAGTAAGTTTTGACAGGCGAGTGACGTAAATTTTAATAAGGGGGTAAGGGAGCCGCGGTGTGTGCGCGAAGCGTTTCGTATAGTCGACCGCCCCCATGGCACTGGCGAAGGATGAAGGCGAATCTCCGAGCGCCGCTCTCCCGCTCTATCCCGAGTCGCGCGTCCCGAGTCCCGAGCGCCGACCGTCCGAACCCGTGCCGCCCAGCACCAGCACCGCGCGTTGCTAACTCTGATTTCCGTAGCGGACTAAGTCGAAACTCTCCTAGATATTGTGGCCTTAGTGAACATTAATTACATCCAACTTAGTCTGATTAAACCTTGAGGAATTATCCGGATTGACAAAATTAACTTTTAACTCAGATTTATGTGCTGCGCCTGTAGTTCGCGACGCGTTGGTACGAACTTCCAATCATTAAGGAACGTTCACTGTTTCCACGTTAGTCTCTGTGCCATAAAACTAATTAATGCTTCATAAGTTTGCGAGTAGATATATATCTATCTATCGCTATCATAATTTCCACATTGTTTTTAATTATTTTACTAGAATAATTAGTTGCTTAAAAGATGCTCGAATGAAGATAAATGAGATATTATTAGTTATTTAGCAAAATTATTGTATTTACCTATTTTATATCAATGGCCTCATTATCGCGCGGATTGCATTCCTTGCATTATTATGTTCTGCCTATATAAATTCGATAATCAAGAAAGATATAACGACTGATGCGACGTGTCCAATGTGCAATATTCAAAGGTAGGTACTTACGTCCCCGCCAATTCATGCAAATGCTTTTTGAATCCACGCTTAAAGTAACTAATGTTTAATATACAGAAAACCAGAAAGGCAATTTTTAGGATACACAAAAATCAAGACTTTTAAGCTCACGCTTGTATCTCCAGAGAGATAAACAGGGATGCAAATCGCACACAAAATTTTTACAGAATTTATTTCAACTCATAATTTCATATTTGAGCTTACGCCATATTGGACACATTTTGTAAACCCGGACAATTCACGCGTTTATTTCCCTCAACCAAAGTCTATAGAATAGATTCGTGCGGATTTCACAGCTAAAGTATGCAGCCGCTTGATCAATGAGGTATTAGAACACTAACGTTTTAATCCGCTTGAGTTGGCTAATACCGCAAAACGTTTTCTAACATTCGTCTTGGTCATTAAAAAATTACATAACATAGTTTTTGCTTAGAGATAGGTCTTTTCGAGATTAGCATTTAAAATTTAGTGAGCAGTGAGAGGTTTAGTGTACATAAATAATGAAAACAAATAAATAAAAGAACCTCCTCCTTTCTTGGAAGTCGGTTAATGAATACTGTATTACATTTAAACTACTTTTTTGGAAGGCACACAAGTCAGACGGCAGCATGGTAAGAAGTTATCACCACCGCTCAACAGCACCCATACCGAAGGAATTGCGGGTGCATTGCCGTACTTGCAACGCAATGTAATCAGCCCTGTATCATATACTGCCCAGTGAGCCTACTGCTGAGCACGAGTCTCCTCTACCACTGTGAGGGGATAGACCTTAGTCCACCACGTTGCCCTAGTGCGGGTTGGCAGACTTCACATACCCTCGAAATTTTTATGAAGAATTCTCAGGTATGTAGGTTTCCTCACGATGTTTTCCTTCACCGTTGAAGCGAACGACAATTTATACATTTATATTTTTTCTAACCCTTTACACCCGAGAGATGAAGTTCCTCTATATCGTGTTTAAATGTTATTCCGTAACTTCTATAGTGTTCAAAAATTATGAGAAAAATATTGAAAGAAATCCTGGTGCACCTGGTTTCCAACAATCAGACCCTCACGATCGTGAGTTTCAGGAAATAATTGTAAGTCGCACGCTCGTGAGTCTGTATTATTATATGACAATATAACAAGGAAAATAATAAAATAACGATTGATAATTATAAACATTATATTTATTTGAATAAAATATTATAAGATCAACGCTTTTTCATTACTTTAATCAGTCTTTTAGACGTAAGTTATACAAAATAATATTTTTTTGAAGACACTAGTGGTATTTTTGGTAAGTGATTATAGTAACTGTACTTATTTAAATAATCAGCTTTATTAAAGTTTAATAGAAAAAAAACTACATATTTTTGACGTGATAAGACTTAAAACAATTTTTATCTCGTGACAAACATAAATATGCTTCACATTTCTCCCATAGAATTTTGAACGACTGCCACAATTTTCCATTCGACAGGATCTAGGCGCTTTTACATCATCACTGATAGGATAGTGTTCATATCCATCATATCTTTTTGCTAACGATGTTGCAATTGCTTGTCTATAAATTTTATAATCTCGGCGCGGTACTTGAGAATCTTGTTCGCTGTCGTCCGGACGCGGTCGATCTGGTACACAAGATAAACTATCCGCAAGGTTCAAACGAAAATCTAGCAGTGGCATTGTGTCTTTTCTTTTCATATTCGCTTTCTTGTAACTCTAGGTACTGATGCTGCCCCTCGCCCACTTGAAGGCCTTCTTCCACGGCTACTTACTGGCGATCTCGATTTGTCAATTGTAGATGGCGAACATCTTGATTCTCGCACAGTAGATCGCGATCCTCGTGTAGTCGTTCTTAAATTTGGCGGGACTGGCAATTTGTGTGGTGGTGACGGTGGTGGTACTGTTGCCACGGAGGAAGATGGTACTTTTTCGTCATCCTGTTCTGCCTCTGACACGTTGTCTGCAGTGTGCCGGAACAAGACGTCTGAATCAAATTCTGTGTCATCTTCGTCCAATTCCTCAAAATCTGAGATATTGCCGTTCGCCAAAAGGTCACAAATTGTTTGTTTCGTGAGTGAACGCTCTAAACGTAAAAAAAAACATACATTTAAAGGTATTATATTACATAAATACAGGTAAAAGACAGAGTAACATTTGTTATTAAGTTTATGTTTATAACCGAGGTACCACTATCGTGCGAGTTTAAATTTCGAGGAATGGTATCAACCGATAAATAAAATAATGTACAATAAACATATGTAGTATTGTTTAACAACAAATAAAGTAGCAACATACATAAAAAAATGTAAGTAAACCATTAGCATTATGAAAATATCAAATACTTACTTGTTCGAGCGGCGTGGTCAAAAAACGCAGCCATCTCTCTCGTGTCTTCCGGACGACTGACAATTTCCAACCTGTACTTATAGTAATAAAGTGTGTTTTCGCGGGTTCTCAGATAGTCTCACGATCCATCGACGACGATTGCGTCCGCAAAAGTTGTTTCGTGTGCAGTGTAGAATTTTTCAAAGTCAAAACTGACGATCGTTTAAGCTCGGGTGCAAAGGGCTAAGTATTTGCCGTACTTAAAAAAGCTTTCGAGGAAGGAAAATCTCGCAGGCATAACTGTTTGCCGCGAAGCTCCATCGCTTACTCTGTCTTCATGCTGTAATCGCGCAGACTTGTTGCATTAGTGTACTTCATTTCATTTAGACATATAGGAAATAGTGTAAAAAATGGAATACGTTATGAATATGCATTAATAAATCAAAATCTAAAACTATTCGCGGACCTTTTTCCATAAAGTGTAAGAATTACGAGAGCTATGCTACTACATGCATACAGTAAACATCAGGTGAACCGTATGCTCGTTTGCCCCTATATCATAAAAAAAATAATAAGATAAACTAAAAAATATTGTAGTAGGCACTTTTTTTACACAAGGCCCATACCCGAATCTAGTATTTGGGCACAGTACGAGCATTTTTATCGGTATGAGAATCGAACGCGCGCTTTCTCGCCGCGTAGCCAGGTTATACTCACAAGTTCACATCCCCATGTTCCCTGGCAATAAGCCAAGAGATTCGTCTGCCGGAAGCCTAATAAGAAACTAAAATATAATCAACACATACAATAAAATATAATTAGGAAGACATATTTATAGACTAATAATATTATATAATAATACCTACATAATATGAATTATATTTTGTGGTATTTGTTAAATATAAGACATTTGATAAACATAAAACAATTACTTAAACGTTGATCTACTTACGCAGTCGAAAATTCAGCTTTGTGTTTGGCGCCGAATTATATTAACAAATCAAGATCATTTCAAAGAATTAGCAGTTGTTTGTAAAATAAAACTTCTTAATGTGGAAAAGGTATTTTTTTTCTAAATTCTCAAAACACAACTACATACAAATTAAAATATATCAGTGTGCGAACCTTCGTCGTTACACTACAAGATTTCAGGCATGACACACTCAAGACTCATAAGCTATAGTAGATGTTCATAGGCGATGGTGTACACTTACAAGAAGATAAAGAATTACTAGATACCTAGATAAAAATATAAGTATCGCGGTGTGAGAATAAAACCTTCGCCTCTTATCATAACACTTATACGTAGCAGCTGCACCAAGGAGGATGTCACAAAGTTATTTATGAGAAGAAAACAAGCTATTGTATCAAATACCACCATCGAGTTGATGATATGAGATTTATGTAATATTCAATTCTATTCACCCAAGAAACAACAAACCTAATTCCGCTAATTTACCCAATATAAATTGTTTTTCTAAAATTTAGAAACAAGTTATGAATTATCTCATAATTTAATTAGAAACAGTAATGTTGAAATACTTATACATACATGTATATTGTTGCAATGATAACAAAATAATGAAAGGGTCCGCCTTTGCTTATCTTTAGATAATATAAATTTATTTGTTTAGGCACCAACTTCGTTTGTGTTCCATGAACGGTATGATTTACTTACATTTTAATTTTATTTTGACGCTCCGGTACCTATTTCTAACTCCTGAGCCAATGTTTGTTTATTTTACCAATAATATAAGCAAGCACTGATTTGATTGATTTTTCTTTCGTAACGAATGTATAATTAAATATACTTGAGAAATATTCGATAAACAAAGTGAAACAAATAAGTAATCTCATAAATATAAACTGCTTTGCAACATTCGCTAACCTCACGTAAAAACCTAACTTTTTTATATTTTCCAAAACCAAAATATTATGTAATACAGGAACAAATAGCATATACTATATACTATGTATGCTTTCAAAACGTCAATATAAAGGTAAATTATATTGATAATTCTAATTCAGAGTGCCTAATGGTCCAGATTATGTCGGGTCCTATCAACGATCCGAGGCGGATCATTTTACAGACCCATATGCCAAAGTCCTTACGGTACAGACTTCAGAAAAACATTCACGGCTAACTGGTTGTCTTCAAAATTATAGTTCTGACAGTAACAACCAATTAGCGTTACAAATAAACATAATAAAAAGTTATTGCGAAAACGTTTTCAACATGGCAATGCTATAAACGTGTCATATTTTAGAGCAACCATCCTATCGTAATATGGAATGAGTTAAAGGTTATTTTTTCCGAGGTGCGTACATAAATCGTAACTCCGATCGCAATATAATTTTTTATCGAAAAAATCGTTAATATGATGTGTATAAACTCCAATGGATGTTTTCTCTGGGGATTGTTATTACAGATTCGGTCTTTGTTTACAAAATTGTTCAATGGATTTTTTTGTGTATGGTAATAAAATTTTGTCTCTTAACGGTACGTAAGTATATTTTAGTCATATATTTTTATATAAGTGAATGACCAGATGATCAAACTGCCTCGCTTGATAGTAGGCGCCACGCCTGCAATAAACATTAAACAGTACAAATGCCACTCAGAACTTTGATTTAGAAAGTACCGAGCGGATTACTATGAGCTCTTTACTCTGAGACATTAGGTGCTGATGCTGTATTATAAACTTAGAACTTCATTTTGCAAACTGCCAATATCAAGACTATTGGGTGTATATAATATCATTAGTTATCTTAATTTTAAATGCTTATACTATCTACATTCACAAAAGTATTGTGCACCGGTTCGTCTATAACAGCTTTTATTTTAATCGATGCCCATTATACGCATGCTCACGCCTTTTATCCCCGAAGGGGTAGGCAGAGGCGCAACTAGTGCACCCACTTTTCGCCAAGCGTATTCCGTCCCATGATGTGATAGGGGGCGAGCCTATCGCCACATCGGGCACAAATTCCAGACTCCGGGCTGATACTGAATAGAAAAATTCAATATCACTTTGCCCGACCCGGGGATCGAACCCGAGACCTCAGCCTTGCAGTCGTACCGTGATACAACTACGCCACCGAGGATGCCCATTATATTTCATAAAACATAGCACTGAATAAACAAACCTCAGCCAGGTTTTATTAGTCCATCCGCCACTCTGCTCGAGTATAGAATGGAATGAATGTGGAGTACTATGTGTGCATTAAACGTGTTTATGATTTAGTCCGCTCCCGTGTTTATAATAAAGCCGAAATTAATGGCGCGAGAGCGGTCTGACGCAGCTTGTCTCATATCCTCGTTTGTTTTTTTCTCATATACCTATGTAGGATTTGTCCTTTTATTTGACAGCCCACCGCGCATATGCTTCACGCGTTTTATTGCCCTCTTTTCCGATCTGTGCCGGATAGATATAAAATTTTGACGTTACTTTACATTATTCATAGGCGTAACACTTGACTGGAAACATAAAACAACTAGTTGCGCAAATTGTGACATTTTACTAGCATATTTAAATAACAATCCCGAAAGCTACGTCTAATGAAAAAGTTGGCTCATAAAAATACACAATGATGGCGATAATGCGATAGGGCACGGGTGCGAAACATCGAAAAGTATTAATGCGACCTAAACAAATTGATCCCCATTCTTTGTTATGCCATCACGCAACCGTAAAGTTTGCAGAGTGATTATAGGAACAAAGATAGTATCGGCCAAACTCGATCCCTTTTATTCGAATCATGCCAAACTTCCGCCGTGACTCAGTTTTATATCCGCGTAATAGAAAAGGTTTCTTTTGATAACACATCAAATAATGTTATAAATTTTGATAATATCTGCACACCATAAACTGCGAATTTGTTATCGCACCTTTAGGACGAAAACGATTAAAAAAAATCGAAAATTGATTTATCGTCATAAAATTACTTGAAACGAAATGTTTAATACAACAATAGTTCAAACACCGCCATGTTCAAGTGGGAAAAGGACAAAACTATTATATTAGACGCTTTTTAAATATATTTTCATAAAAAAGGGACCAGTTTTAAGTAACTTAATGACGATAATCCAATTTTAGATTTTCTTGAATTGCGTCCTTTTCGTCCTAAAGGTCCGTTATATAGATACGTATGTACATACAACATTAACAGGCTGCATTGTGTTTCCCGAAGAAATAAAGGGAATACATATTCAAATACGCTCTAGAATTGTTCAAAGCGTAAATATTTTCATACGAGATTTCACCACAGAATTTACTCAGTCGAGTGATTCCATAAAGCGTGGGCACATTTTATAAGCTTCACGGGGCTGCACACTTGGCATTCAAAATGTTCCCTCGAATATTTCAATCATTATTCAAGGATTTTACAGGTCAACAAACTTGCAGAGGCAATTAATACGAAAGCTTAAAATGCTGTAAATTGCTAAAGGTTTTCAAAAAATCAGCTTACAAAGAAAAAATACAGAGATAAAGGATGTCTGCATAAATTTATCAAAATCATTTTTAGTGGCCAGTAAGATTCTAAAACTTTCACGTTGTAACTTACGGTCTGAGGGTAATTTACTCGGAAACTGAAAACAGAGCTCGCTCTGTTTTCAGAGAGCTGTGAACTCTATTCTGATTGTGAGTTAAACACAATATCCGTTCCAACTGTAGAAGCATTTAGTTCTTCGTGCAAATGAAACAAACCGTATACAAAGCTTTCTAAATCATACAATTCCGAGATCGCTGTAAGGATTACTGCACTGTATTCGCCGTGAAAACGTAATTTAGTTTTGATAAAATTATACCAAAAAACCTTTTAGAATTATACGACCGAATTTTACGGCACCCTGTAAAGGTAAGGGTACACACCTGCAAAGTGAATTCATAACGCAACATATTGCGGTCGTGTTTAACTTGACACACCTGCTTACCTTAGTTAGCTACCCGCATGATTCATAGGTATACCTAATCTGATTTAATTTATTGAATACGAAAATTGTACATACGTTATCGAAACGATGCTATCCTGAATGTAACCAAATAAATTTGTAGCGTAGAATTTCATTTAAACTATTTTAGTACGGCAATTAAATACTTTATTATTAGAACCACCTCTGGGAAACCAGTGCGTCGTTCACGCTCGGTGTAACCAGCGGCCTTTTACGCCATAATTATATCTGAATATGATGCATGCTCCGAGTGGCACCTGTGAGATCAACGGGACGGAGCGACAGCGGACACGGTCGCGGGCGCCGGAGCTGAGGCGAGCGCGGCAGCGGAGCGGAGAGCGGGGACGATGGTTAGTTTATTTCGAGTGTATCCGGTGTTACCAGCTGTCCGCCACTTAAATATGATGACAGCTCTCCCCACTGTCACTTCTGTCCGATCTTAGTAAATATAAATTAAATATTAACGACGTCGACGAAATGAAAGAGTACGTCCTGAACATTAACGCCGCTTTACTTAATTGTTTTATACCATCTCCAATTATTGTAAAATACCCAACAGTGTGGGTATTTTATCCGCGTTATAGAACGGAGATTTTATTATAAAGAAAAAGAGTTTTGAAATATGCGTAACTAGGCAATAACTTTCGTAAAGCGTTTAAACAATTATAAACTTATTAGAACAAGAAAAGAATGCAAAGTTTTAATTAATAAGGTGCGCCGGGAAGTGATTCATTATAATCTATGCTAATATTATAAAGCTGATGAGTTTGTTTGTTTGTTTGGTTGAACGCGCTAATCTCAGGAACTACTGAACCGATTTTGAAAGTTCTTTCACTAATAGAAAGCTAGATAACTCCCGAGTGCTATAGGCTAGTTTTTGTCCCGGGAAAATATTTTTATCCCGGAAAGCTTTTTTTCACGCGGGCGGAGCCGCGAGCAACACCTAGTTTATGGATATTCCTACAATATGAAAACTCTTAGGTAGGTATTATAGATATTTCGAATTATAATTTCGCAAACTTAAGAAAACTGATCCTGCACATGTTTTTTACTTCTAGAGCCGTCGCGTTGTGAACTCTATAAACAGTTGTGTCAACAAAATGGATAGACCAGCTCGACCGAGATGATACCACAATCTCACTATGTAGTGGCGTGAAACTTAGCTTTTGATATTCTAAAAGATAGAAATACCTAAATAACTACTCATTTTAGTATAATCTTTTAAAGTACACGGACTTATCGAAACACTTGCAATAACAACGTAAATTATAGCAAGCGTTTACTTAACGAGACACGTCATGTGACTGAAAGATTTGAACTAAAATGATGTTCATTCCATCGGCGTGACTAACTACCGGATGGTCACCAAGTAGTCATCCAACTATATTTAACCACTTCGTAACTTCCCGTAGACCTATTTCACACTGGATTCAAACATGAGTGGATACAGCATATGGACGCGGCCTTACTTTATCCACAAATATCATAAATCATACATTGTTGGGATGCTCGTTCACGCCTAAACTGTAAACGGATTAATACCAAAGTTTATAAACAACTTGTGTGTCCCTAAATAAGGATATGCTCAAGGAATATTACTGATCGTGACGTGCTGGTACTCGCTTTATTCGTATAGTTATAATGCCAAATTTTAGTTATTTATAAATTTTATCGCTTGTGTCAACTTAAAAACTTTTTGATTCAATCCTTGCTTACTTATTAAGACATTGTAGATCGTTTCCTCAAAGTTGTTTGATAGTAAAAAATTTACCAACTTTTTGTAAGTCGGTTCGAATTTTAATACAAAGAAAAACGTAAAGGACAATTATCTTTTTTAAAATTAATGGTATCAGAGATGGCTTAAGTTAAAATTATGTATAGTTGTAAAACTTTTTCTTTAGCATTTCGTTATTTTTGACAACCTATCCGCTAAAATTATGTAAATCTTCTAAATCCCAGACTGTCTGGTCATTCGGTTTAAAATCTTACTGACCTCGTTGTAAAATGTGGATAATATTTACGCGTGAATAAGCATTTTCCATGCATACAATAAACGCCTTTACAGATGAGAATTGGCAAATGTCCCTGAAATCTACATATAAATTCCTTGTACTGTACACGCGTACTTACGACAAACACCGAACGCGAAACGATATAAAATTCATAAAAGTTTATAACAAACTTTTGGATGTTGGAAATCCAATTTCCAAGAATTGTTACGGCGGCAGCAGTAAATACCATTGATATAAGAATAAGCGTCTCTTTGTGTCGCCCAACGCAAGAATAGCAGGGAATGAGAAAGTACCGCGGTATAATGTAATATACCTATCGGTTGGGGAAAATTCATATGAAATAGTACCTACTTTATAGGCAGAACGATCGGGTTTCCCCCGAGTGTCGTAAAACTGCTAAGCCTTTCTCTAAATTGAGAAACTTGTTGAAAAATCTTTCGTGAGGGATACGAATGGTTGCATTTATATTAAAATAGGAGCTAAAAATTTCATTCCTTTATTGTCTTTACAGATATTATCACTCACTCAGCCCCGATTGTTTTAAATTCGTAACTATCAAAACCTTAGTAAGTAGCATTTTAAATTAACAAACTACTTGGTTTAGTAAGGAAATAACCTTCTATTTATAAATAAATGCTTCTTACGACAACAAACCATGCTTACTTATAAAAAAAAATCTTTTCATTCTTAGCAACGAAGACCAAGAAAAATACAATTTCCAAAGCAAATTTCCATTGTGAAATGTGCAATCTTGTGCAAGCAATCTTAACTAAAATAAACAAAGATCGAGGTCTCCGAGCGGGCGTAGGAACAAGAGAACTATTGGCACGTCTTAATTTACGACGACGAGTCTATGTAACTAGCGGTAATGCTGTTTTATGCGAATATTAGTTGATTAGCGCGTATTGTAAAACTAACCCTCTAAAATCTAGGATATTATGCCAGTAACCAAACACATTCCAACAGCTAGTTACGCCCGCAGATTCAGCGGAACGCGGCTAAAGCCTCTACCTGCCAAACCTCTCGTCCTCTATCTATAAAATACGTACATAAGTAAATATATTTTCCTCCACTCTTGTTTACATGACAATGGAGTAAGAAACCTTCGAGAACAGTTTATGATATTCTCGATGATAACTCTACTATTCTTCCCGCATTATTATCTGTCTCGCCGGTCGGCTGTAATTTTCGAAAAACATCGTATGTATCTTATATATCATACAAGCTGTTTCTTGCTCCTCTATCACGAAGATAAAGTTATCGATTCTTCATAGGGAACTTCATATCGCTATAATAAATCTACTTCAATCATTCTTCAGTTATCTCTGATAAACAGCACAGTCTGTTATGAAGTTCAGGCCCTAAGAAGTGGTAAAACTATATACTAGTAATATTCAAATTATGACTGCCTCGGTGGCGTAATTGTATTACAGTACGACTGCAATGCTGAGGTCTCGGGTTCGATCCCCGGGTCGGGCAAAGTGATATTGGATTTTTCTAATCAGTGTCAGCTCGGAGTCTGGAATTTGTGCCCGATATGACGATAGGCTCGCACCCTATCACATCATGGGACGGAATACGCACGGCGAAAAGTGGGTGCACTAGTGGCGCCTCTACCTACCCCTCCAGGGATTAACGGCGTGAGTATGCGTATGCGTATATTCAATTTAATGACTTTCTGTTTCTCTAAACATACGCGAGTGTGTCGCGTTCCGAGTACCGCGTTATATATACGGTTCTTCACAGGCTGGCATGTCACGTGTCGACTGATTAGAGTTAATCATTTCTCGTCATTTGATACTTACATAGAAACTACTTACCACATACATAAAATGCGTGCCATTCTCGATCCTGGGTTACAGATATCAAATAATCTTACTTACCATCAAATGCAATAGAGACACACAGTCACTTCGCTGTACTCATGTATTAAAAACATGTATGTAAAATGTCATATGTGTCTACGCTGGCGAACACGTAGTACGCGGGTCGGTACTTAAGCTGAAACAGCAACACTTCCTGTAATTGCGTATAATTTTTTAATGTGCATCAATTGTAACTGGAATAAGTGCAGTTGTCTGTAGATAGCATGTATCTTATAAACAGGTTGAACTGCGCAATAAACGCTAGCTGTAGTCACAGACGCTATACCAATGAATTTACATGTTCGCCAATCTGAATATAACCGTAGAATTTTAGTTGCAAAATACATTAAAAATAATGAACATGGTTACTACTCATAATAACCTATTCTTTACGTGTAAATGTAGAGTTCTTTAGTTTACCTTGCTGTTTATATATTGCAGTTTGCATGAACTGTAACAAACAAACAGCTTATTAAGTTAGTAGAATCAGTCATTGCGTAAATTTTGTCTTAAATCTGAGCATTCAAGTTTTATTATTACAAATTGTACAAGAAAGAATGATGGCAAGTTTTTACCTGAGTTTCAGTAAGCGTCTAAGATTAAGATATGTAAAAACAAATATAATTTAAATAGCTAATATTTTTCACAGTTTTAGTTTTACTGTTAAAGGCCACAAAGTAATGTTTATAATTAAAAGTTAATCAATTGTACTTCCGGTTTCGTTATTTATGATTTGTAGTGATATATAAAAAGTGTTGCCACTTGAGAATAAAAGCGACTGAACGCGGTAGATATATTTATATATATACTATATTTTAATAGTAAAGAGGTAGGAAAGAGGAGTAAGTAGAGGAGGAGGAGTAGTAGGTCGAAACTGGTCGGCGATTCTGACCAAGAATACGTGAGTAAAACCGTGGTTTGTAAACTATTAAACTATTAAAGTAAAGAAGTGGTAATAATATGTAATAATTATTTTTAAATACTAATAATGTAATAAAATTAACACCGATCGCTTTTTTGCGATTAAGTGACAAGTTCGCATGAAAGATTATTCCATTACCCACCCTACTAAGGTAATTATAAAAAAAGTAATAGCAACCCAGCCGATGACAGCGAGCGTAACATTATGACGTTTACTACTGTTTATTACTGTTTGTGTTTTGCGAAACATGTTTGGAAATCGCAATGGCTGCAGTGAATCAAAATCTTCAGCAAATACTAATACTCTACAAGCTGGAACAAGCCAACTAGGTCATAGCAATGTTTGTTTTTTGTGTGGCTATTCACTTGCACGACGGCAAAGTGATAAAGTATTGAAGGATAATCCCACTGACTTGCAGCAGACTCTTATTCAGATAATTCAAAGCCAGAAAGAACCACAACAGGTGTGTAGTTCCATTTAATTTAAAAGTCTAAAAGATTACTTTATGATATAATATTATGTGTGGTAGTTATTGGGCTTTTAGGATTTCCATTTTTATTTAACCTGGTATGTTTTGTTCAATGGGTTACATTAAATAACTGTAATTTTGTTTATTACTATGGACGCTTGTTTTAAAATATTTCCTTTATCTAGGACTGGATTTTGTACCAGAATTATACATCTTATTTCTGTCACACAGATAACATCTACAGACTAAGTATGCCATGTTTGTTGGTTGCATACCAAAAGGCTACCGAATTAAGATTACGCGATGGAGCAATAGATCAACATGAAGATGTTGACGATGAGGAACATATCTCCAGGCTGGATGCAGGGAGTTCAATAAAATAGAACCAACCCAGTAAGGACTCTCATGTTGTTGATGATGCCAGGGCATCAGGATCACAGAATATGGAGTCCAGAACAATATTATTATCTAACTACAGGAGAGCGGCCAACACCGGTAACCACTGTCTATTTCCTGACTGCCCAACTGTTGGTACTTTACAGAGTGTGACTGATAAATTATGAACCATCATATTATGTAATAATATTTTTTATGTGCCACAATTGGCCCGTGTCTGTGCATTTGTTTAGGAATTCAATGGTGAATTATATTAATCAGAAATTAGCATTAATGTATTTATTGTTGATCAAGTGCAACACATTTTTTAATTTGTTTATGCATTCAACCCTACATTAGATTTCGAAAATGATGAGGAATAAATAAATTATCTATAAATCTAAAGCTTGTTTTATTTAACCCAAAGCCTATCTATCAATGGAATTCCATTTTTTTTTACCTGAGATAGACAAATAAATATAATAAATACATAGATATTTATGATTTATTGTGATGTAGATCACTATTTCAGAAATGAAGGTCTGGGTTTAGTTTAACATTGTAGAACTCAGCTATTAAATATTATTCGTGTTTTTATGTCAAGTAACCATGATTCAAATAATTAGTACACATGAAAACTTATTCTATTTTAGTAACAATTAATGCTGTGTTCAAATAAACATTCAATTTCCAATTAGTAACATAATCATAGTATGTTGGAGTGTTTAAAGTCAGTGACCTAGCAGTGGGAGTAGAGTAGCCCACCCTGAGTTACCAAAGAGCACTATACCTAATAGGACATCTGATGTAGCATGACATCCAATAAATAAAGTAGGCAAGTAAGTGCCTACTATTATAAACATATACCTAGAACTCGATAAATGTGTTATAAATATACGAAAAGAAGTACTAAAAAGCACTCTTTCCATTGTTCTCATTTTTTTACATGACTCATGAGTGGACACCCTTCGATATCCTTTTGGGGCATAGATTTTTTATACTAAGCTATAGTTCCGGGTATTATCAGCGCTATGTGTAATGTGACTGCTCAAAATAGTTTAACAAAATATGCACCTACATATTGTTTTGATTAGCAAAAATCATTAAGTAGTTAAATATTCATTTTTAAGATATATTATATGGTATTAAATAATACAGTCTACATCTGCTGTCATATCTCATTGACAGATAACCTCTAACTATGAAAATGTTAAATAGCGAATAAGATTTTTTTGTGGCCTCCTAATAAAAAAAATCTTTTTGATTTGGTTCAGGTTAAGTATATTCTATAGTTCTTACATTTTTTCATTCCAAGACGCGTCAAATCGATATCAGGTAAAACGTTGTATGGAAACTTGCCATCATTCTTTAAAGCAGAATTCTGAGAAATCCCTAGAGCTTGAGCCATGCTTCAATGGCTATACTAAATATTTTCGCCATTCCGTAATACTCTTACATGACGTCTATAAACGTCGAAGATACATTGAAAGTTGGACGTATGAATAGAATAACTTAAGCACTGTGGGCTCCTAAAAATACTTTAATAAATATTTATCAAGCGGTAGTGAAGCGTTATAAATATCTATGTAAAAACTTACGACCTTATTCATAAACCGTTTATAAACCTATTTGAGTTATAGAATGCTTTGTTTTCTTTCTTCAATAACTAAAATAGATTTATAAATTGTTTGTGAATTAGGTCGTTAGTGTTTGAGTCATGTGACATGTACTAAATATTTTATGATTATAATACAATTCACAAATACTCATAATCTTAAACTCTCGCTTTGGCAGCGCATTCCTCAAACTTCGTCTTGAATTAATAATATCAATGAATTTTGAAACTTATGTATCGAAGTACAATCCAGATACAGTTGCTAAGCCACAGTGAACAATATGGCACAAGAATGTTGCAGGAAATGTTAATTGAAATCGGCTGCGTTCGAATAGATGTAGCCGCAATATTACCCCGCAACCATTTCAACTAGAAATAGCCAATTATTAAATGTATGGATTCTAAACTTTGTGTAAACAGACCATATACTAAGCTAACAGATAACTTTATAACTAACTATCACGTTCAGTTTTATTATTAATATTTTGTTACTTGAATGAAGATATGGTCTCTGTGAGTCATTTATCAGAGCGTGGTCACATTCTACTAACGAAAAAATATGCGGAGAGGTAATATGCGGTAACAAAAAAATAGCCGGGTTTACGGTACGCCACCCGCGTCGTGACAGAAATAGATAATATCTGATAAAACTGGCCAGCACGTAACATATATCATCAGATGACAGCCACATGACTAACAGTTAGTTAACAAACGTCCTATATCAGCGTGGAACCAACTTACACCCAACTAATAACAATTTCCCTTTATTTCTTATTCGAGTATAAAAGTATATTTTTTTTCAGAATAGCGTAACGTTAGATTTTTATAGGTGAAGAGGCAAACGAACTATTAAGTCACCGGATGGTAAGTGACCAAGGTTTTATAAATAAAAAAAGTGTGTGTGTACTTATGTACACGCGTTAGAAGTTATACTGCTTCGGCGTAACAAGATAAAAATCTTTTAAAAATTTTAATATTCGCCTTATTCTACGTTCAAAATTCAAAACTAAAATGTTGACTATAGCTAACTTCAGGGTGTCGGTTTTTCGTGACGGTGTGCGCGCGTATCTTAAAAATTTACTCTCATCATTTTTCCCTAACACGCCAAAAGAAGTATAACTTCAAAAAATGAAACATCGTTTACCATAAATGGAGTATCAAATATTTCGTGACTCAAATAAAAAAAGATTAAAATAATGTAGATTGAATAGAAATCCACTGCGTTATATTTATTGTGTAAGGCAGAGTTTAATCAAAAGAAATTTCAGACAGAACTATCGTTGTGCTGTAAGAGCCAGACATACTTGTATGATAATAGTGTCTAGGACTGTTGAAACGGCACCCACTTAGACCATGCTAGATTCTTTTCGCAGGATTAAATACCAAAGGAAAACGGAAGTCTTTTCAATGGCAGATTCTATTTAAACCCTGAAACCTTCATATTAAACGAAGTCATGTTAAATATGTATGAATGATTTACGCTCGTGAGAGGAGACCGGTGCCTCGAAATATATTAAATAGTATCTATGTATTGCAAAATAGCGAAAATCAAGTGACATGCTCCATAATATGTAACCTTCAAGGTCAACGGTATTCATTCAGTTGCATATGGCCGGCATAATGCTGACGACCGTCGATAATTGCAAACTCTTATTACAATGGCCGTTGTATTTGGAATATAGTCTGTACTAAATTCATCATTCTACTAAAGATTTAGTTTTTGACTAAACGTTCTATTTTCTATATTTCGTTTATAATAACCGTTGTTGTAATTTAGAAGTGTGCGTGGTCTGATTTACGTAGGTAGGTACATTGTTAATTTAAATTCTTGAGATTCCTTGAACTCGCATACAATAATAAAAAAATCTCTGTAAAATTTAGTCCACGACCTCCTTTGCGATTAAAATTTAAAAGAGACCTAGACGATATACCTACATGTTGCGATTTGGTGGGTGGAATATTTACATATAATCGTACTTGGTACCTCATCAATAGGTTTAATGCAAATGTACTTTAAATGAAAAGGTTCTGCAAACAAGGCTACAGCCATTCTAATGATACTTGTCAAATATGTTACGTCGACAAATGAAGTTTCAACATCGTAAGAATTTTACATACAATACTAATTCCAAAGCCTTTCATAGAGGGACATCTACCGACCAAACAGGTCTGATTACTCTTTTTATGTTATTTTCAGAGTTTGAAAATAGTTTTATCTGCAGCGAAATATGATTTTTTTCTAAAAAAATAATCCATTTTATTTGCAACATGTGCCTGGGACTAAATTTAGATATCGCACTGTCTGCGTACATGACACAGTTTGCTAGCAGAGATTTTTAACTACTTTGAAATATAAATTATAAACCAGCTACACATTTCAGAAGTAATAAGATTAGATGCCTAATGTTCTTATAATGAGGATGGACAAGTTTACTACTTATATTGATGAAATTGTCTGGTATATAGATTACTAGCTTTTGCCGGTGGCTCCGCCTGCGTGAAAAAGTTTTTCCGGGATAAAAGTCCCGCTTTATATATGTTTTCGGGATAAACAGTAGCCTATAGCATTCAAGAGTAAGTACCTATTAGTGAAATAATTTTCAAAATCGCTTAAACAGTTCCAGAGATTTGCCCCTACAAACCTACGACTAAACTCACAAACTTTTTCTCTTTATAATATTAGTAAAGATCATAATAATTAAATGTAATGGTTGTTTTATACAAATAGAATATGAAGAACATTACGCAAATACTATGAGAGAGCATCATAGTTCACTGGAACACTTGAATTTGAAAAATTTGATGTGGTCGCGAAGTCAATAAATAAAAGCACAAAGAAGCACACAATAATAAGACCATTACTATTTGAGATCGTATTATGTATTGACTGATATTGATGCTTAAAATGATATTCTGATGCCGTTGTGGTGTCCATTCCAAACTCGCTTGTTATTACAGAAACTCTGGTGTCCAATACAATTTGCGAAATGTATTAAATGGACAATGTATAGGGCTGGTATTATTAAAATAGCTATTTATGTTTTACTGACACACAACAATAGGGTAAAAAAACTGTAACGCATTGTTATGTCATCCAATCATGACAAAAACGCTCCATATTAGGAACATAACCATAGAAAGTCAATGTTCTGAAGAGGAAGCGAAAAATTATCATTCAATGCCAATGACTCACAAAATTAACGTATAAAAATTTTGTGACGCGATATAATCAATGAAACGGAAAAAGTTGAATATCGCGTGTGTGACGTCACACGTCTTGGCTCATGAGTCATGAGTGACAGGTACGTACGTGGCCGCAAAATAACCACTTTATTTATTTTTTGATACCTTTTTATCTTTTGGAGAGCGTGTTAAAATACCCATCTAAAAATTAATCATTTTCTGTTACAATGTTTTATTTGAATACATTTTATATTATTTGTAAACGAAACATAGGGCAATCCCACAACAGAGATAAATTACAAAGAAATCATTCAGTCAAGAAAAGTACGCGTTGAGTACACCTGTCTCAGGGTAGCTGCTTGTTTATGGAGATAGATCTACTTCCAGCAATTAATATCAAATGATGCCGCGCAAAATAATCTCCGGCATTCGAAATATTAATTTTATTCATTAACAGCAGCATAAGGCCTTAAAACTGTGGAGTACTCGGTTTCGTCTCCAGGTGTGGTATGAATTTTTGAATTGGAATAAACACAAGAGAGTGAGTCGCGTCTGAAAGTGATCTTTATTAAGAGAACTTAGCCCGATGAATCATGATTAACGGGTTGCACCTCATCGTACGAAGGAATAAAAAAAAATAACAAGTACATAAACTAATTCTATTAAGGTAACTTTATAACAACAAATGTACCTAAATCGAAATGAAACGCGCACAGCGGGAAGTTTTGAGTCTTCGCAACATATACCGTGATATAACTTAGAGAGCCGATGCTCTTGCCGAAAATTTTCTTTATATCTAGCTTCAGTTGATTTAGCAGTGCTTTTCTCCAATTGGACTGTTTTCTTCTTATATATTACTCTATTTGTAGGTCATATCATGTTAGTGCAAAGAAGTGAAACATATAATTGTACAGTTATAATCGACTATAAACTCGTAAAAAGATGTATTAAAACATTAAGGAAAGTTACAACTCCGAATCGAAGTACTTAATGAAGCAATTCTAAAGAAATTAGTACAGGAATTAGTTTAACAACACAAGCAAGGAGCGTTAAAACACAGAGCCATTTATTTTATTTAAGTAAATAGTTTAAATCCTGCTACAAATTGTATTTAATAACTTTATAATGTATGAAAAATTATAATAAGCATTTAAAATTATTATAATTATACAGCTTTCATATCTATGAAAAACAATAGGCTAAGGCATTTAAAATCTAATTTACTTCTTAAATAACCTCATGTAAAATAAATTTCATTATAAAAATGTATACTTTCTTGGGCAAGGAGTACAAAGGAAGTTGTTTACGGTATCAGAATTTATTAATGTTTTAATACTCCTGTTCACTAGCTTCCAACCTGCTTGTACTCTTCAATTCGATTAGTTATTTTAACGTTTATACAAATAGGCAAATAAAATAAATACGAGTATCGCGTGATATTATTGATTGTGTAACATACCCCATTAAAATTAATCTGATTGTAAAGTTGTCAGGCCATCATTGTAGGTAGTCCAAGGATGATTAGTAGGTAGGATAACAGAATTATTCCACCTGTTATATTTAACGGAAATGTCATTCCTTGGAGCTCCAGCGTTAGAGATCTCGATCTACACATCGACTCTACCTTGAGCTGGAGGCCCCAGGTGACCTCTGTCTGTCAGAGAGTCACCGGTACTCTTTGCGCTCTATACCGCCTAAAGAATTTCCTCCCGCCTAAGACCAAGACTATGCTGGTACAAGCCTTAATCCTTCCTGTAATCGACTATGGTGATGTGTGCTATTTTGATCTGAATGCAGATCAACTCAACAAACTCGATCGTCTTCTTAATAACTGCATTCGATTCGTGTTTAATCTTCGTAAATATGATCACATTTCTACTTATCGACAACAATTAAAATGGCTACCTATACGACAGCGCCGATCTTTGCGTGCACTTACCACTCTATTCTCTTTGCTTACTTCCCCTACTCCACCTGCCTACTTATCTTCAAAAATCCCATACCTTTGCAATAGCCATGATAGAAACCTTCGCTCATCTAGCAATCTTCTCCTTAAGTGTCCTCCTCACAGCTCTGACTTTATTCACTCTTCTTTCACTATTCAATCTATACTTCTATGGAATTCACTCCCCCTCGAAATCAGAACGTCTACGACTCGGGTTGCCTTCAAAATAAGGGTACGACAACTATTGCTGAATGGAATGGAAGAGTCACCTCCTTAACTCATTATATATTTATATATATCGTATGTATTCTACATATTTATTATTTTTATATCTTTATGTTTAGTTATGTCTACATTTAATATATTCATAATTATTTAACATGTATATCTATCGTATAATATATATGTTCTTTCTTGAATCTGTTTATCGCTTCAGATAACTTTGATGCACCTACCTTGTTTAACTCTGCACCACCCTAAGGTTGACTGGTAGAGAATGCCTACGGCATTAAGTCCGCCTATGTACATTAATTGTATATGAAGTGCATAAATAAATAAATAAAGTTGAACAATTGAACATCTGCGTACAGTGAAATTAAGCACATTGTTTACACTAACTATGCGTAGTGCGTAATATCAGTTTATTCCACGTTAGTTACGTTGAATTGCTCCACAATAATCTTTCACAGTATCACAGAAGCCGAGATCAAACGGGTACATAGAATATTCAATCTTCCGCTCTGACAGTAAAGGTTAGACAATAGGTATCAAAATTACCTCGTCGCACCCGCAAAGGAGTTTAATGTTTTAATAGAATATCGTAGATGAAATTTGGTCTTTGTTATCACGTCTCCTATAGGTCTATTGTATCTTTATATTTGATAATAAATAATTAATTTACTGTACTGAAATTTTATTAAAAGGATTTGCTTAAAATTTGTTAAAAAAATATAATTACGTGTTTATGAGTTTACACTATTTACACACTTGGTTACTTTATAACCTGCCCGGTATAAAATGTAAGTCCATACACAAAGCGTTCCATTCAATGATAGTCTTTTTACAGTAGCTTGATAAATCGACTACACCCAACGGAATGGTACGTTCAGCGCAGTCCAACGATAACTTAGCGGAATAACCAGCGAAGCGAAAGACTGCCATCAGTCGCGATCGGTGTGCCAGGTTAAAACGTTACATCACCAGATACACAATACTGGATCTCAAAACGCCAACACAACATATAGAAGCGAGCATATATTTAATGTGTTTATAAATATGGTAATCGACCATTATCCACATCGGGTACATTTTATGATTGCGCTTGTCAAACCCTCCTTCCGTTTATATTACCGGTCGCGGAGAGGTGGCAGCGTACGGTTTCAGATTTTGAGGAAACCGATCCCGAAACAAATCCAATTAAACGCGTTCACCGCAGCAGTCCAACACTCTTGCTACTGCATGATGCATCACTGTTATCATTGATCCTTCTCCCTCTGTTCCACTAACCTAAATTAATTATCTCACTTTAAATGAATAATAGTAGTTTAATGTCTATAACAGATTTCCAATCTGGGATAGGTAACTTTGTTAACATCCATTTCTATTTTCATCTGCTCACTCCGAGATTTTGTTGCTCTACCTATAGGTATCACCAACCAAATTATGCGAAGTGAGAATGTTATGCCTCCGACAGCAGTTGTGAACACTGTCAAGTAAGATTATTCAAAACCAAAACAAAATACTCAAATTAAAATCTTGTTTCTATTTTTTCAGTTCTTTAATGAATTTAATAAAGATGGCAGATATTGACGCAGTCGGGATTTTTGTTATTTTTTTTATATTAGGAAGGGCCTCAATTAATAAACAAGTATGTACTGGGTGTTAGGATAAGTAAAAGAATCCATAATATATTATATTATAATTATCACCAAAGCGAAAACTCTTTTGAAATTTCATTATATCTTTTCAATGCGAGTGTAACACATAAGTAATTGTATTTCAAACTTTTTAGCGTTCCGTACCTCAAAGGGGAAAAAGGAACCCTCATAGAATCACCTTTTGTCTGTCTGTCTGTCAAGACCCTTTTTCTCAGGAACGCGTAGACATATCAAGTTGAAATTTATATTAAATACTCGAGTCTACAGTCTCTTTCAGCTGTGAAAAAATCAAACTTGTAAATTAATGCGAAGTTATACACTTACCTAAGTATATAACTTCAATAGTTCGCCAAAATTAATTAATAAATTAATAAAATTAATTAATTACCGAGGGTTCCGACAAACTAGTAGGTAAGGTACCTACCTTACCTACTAGTTTGTAGTACTTACCCTCGGTGCGCGAGTCCAACTCGCACTTGCCCGGTTTTTTAAAGCAATATACACTTTTTTAACCGACTTAACACTTGCGCCTGAGACGTTAAACGAAAATCAAACACGTCGTTTTGTAATCTCTTCAGAACTTTAACTCGAACATTAATTTACAGATCTAGAGACAACTTACAAATATGTTTTGGTTTTGTCACATAATAAACGAAATAATTTATTTAAAACCATACAATTTTAAAAATTATCTACATTCAGTCAGTCACTCTACCAACAGTTCGGCAAAGCAGTTTCCATCAGCGAAGAATGGGCAAGAAACTCTAGTGTTGCTATATTATACGAAAGGACTATATTAAAGAAATTGTGCCTTGTACCACACAGTGGTGTGTGCCACATCATTACCTAGCATATTTTGAAACTTACGACAAGTGTGACGCCATATTAGTATAGTACTATGCGCCCCTGCATCGGTGCGTGCTAGCCAGCAGACAGGATATGTGTCCTCAGTGTCTTTCACAGAACGAAAATGTCGGGAATGTCGAATGCAGATTACGCATTGCCAATATTTTATTAAACTCGTATTTTTTGTTTTATGAGTAGATTAAAGTTTAAGGCTTTTTTATAGCATTATTACTAGTGTAAACCATTAGGAACTCTTTTAACTAAAAGTAGATATAGGTGCCCCAGTATTCATGGAAGATAAATACCCTTAGGAAAACGCTGGATGCAGGCCGCTTTTGACAGGTACGTGTGGAAATTTTTTGGGGAGGCCTATGTTCAGCCGTGGACATTGGTGTTTTCTTTTTTTTCGTGAGGAATAACGCGTTATCGCTAACACCACTGAGGGGTGAATGGAAGGGTTATGTTGATTGCTCCGGTCTTGACGGGCCAATGTCGATACTCCGCGAGCATAATCCGAGCGAGCATTGGGCTGAGTGCCCAACAGTATGTACACCCTACACCGGCATACCAATCTAAGCCCGCGGTGGCATTCTTTGATACATTCGAGACAGCCCCGGGATATCTTGTTGCACTAAGATAGCTCCGCTCCTGTGTGATGCCGCATTGCGGCTCCTCTCTTTACGAGCGGCTAAAGTACCCCCGAACTCTAAAGGACGCCTTTGGTGTCTACGACAGCGGAAAACTGACTACCCGCATATTCGCATTGTCATCCACCTCGGAGTCGCTTAATTGGAGTATTGTCGAGTGAACAGTCCCCACTGCTCGTCCAGCGACTCCTAAGCTCCATTTAGTTGCCTCTTACGACAAGCAGGGGATGTCGTGGCGGAATTCTCAAGATGCCCCTGGACCACATGGCACGATGCACAGTCATTCGTCCACCCGGCGCCTCCTATGTCTCTGGCTGCGGGCGGAATCCTTCTGCTCCGGATGCCGCTCGGCGCTTTCCTTCCGCGAGATGACGCATGCCTCCTCATGCCAGAAGAATACGGACGAGAGGTTTTTTTTTATAGCATTCGAATGACGAGACGAGCATGCCGTTCGCCTGATGGTAAGCAATACGACCACCCATAAACAGTAGCAACACAATCAAGCACCTTGAGTTACAAAGTACTGCGTGACAATCCACTGCGCTCGTCATCTTGAGACATAAGATGTTAAATCTCATTATGTCCAGTAGTTACACTGGCTACAATGTCCTTCAAACCGAAACACAACAGTGCATGCACACTGCTGCTTGGCGGTAAAAATAGACGTTGCGGTGGTACCCACCCAGACGGACTCTTACATATGAGAGACCTACCACCAGTAAAAAGACATCCAACTCCCATGGCAGATACTTTCATTTACCAGTCTGATTTTCAAGGACGGATCATCATGTATCATAAAAAACTTTTTTATAATATTAATCATCTTCAAAACACAAAAGTCAGGCATCTATACCACAGTTACCCTATATAACTTGCGAGAACTTACAATATTATCATGGTTTACTGTAAAAACATTAAGCCAGTGCACATAAATTAGTCGGTCACTTACACGACGCACAATCATATAAATCATAACCATGTGTGGAACATAACTATAATTTATCCCAAATACGTCGTACCAATTTCATTTATGCTTTTCATTGTATTACAAACGTTGCCAAATCCAACTTGATAAATGTGTTATATTGACATTTGTACCTACATTTGTAAAATTTCTTTGCGAGAAAACCATTCAAATTATTTAAATACAAATACTTTTTATCGTAAGCACACTCTCTTAGGCTACACTGTATTTGATGTTAAGTGATGTTAGGCCCAAAAGAAACCCTAATGGTGTAATGATACATTATATTGATTTTTGCTCAAAATAAACGGTTTCGATTCCTGGGTAGGAATATTGTTTTTTATATTCCTAGCCAGTAATTGAACCCATTGATTTTGAAAAAGAAACAACAACTGTATATCATTAATATTATACCATTCGATAGTCTCGCTAATAAGGATCAAATTCTGGGAACTAATGACATACGGCAAACTAAAGGAAAGAGTTCATTGCATCGTGTTTTTAATATGACTTTGCTAACACCTGGAAGAGGTTGCGACCCGGTTACATGATCTGATGTAAAAAATTAAAGTCGCTTAAGACCTGTAACCCTTTTTTACCTTTAGCCAGGTTTGCATCATCGTATTCAGGTATAACTAAAAATCGAACGCCTTCCCGAAAAAATCTATCAGCTCTCCATCTTAAATAACAGTTGGTAGGTACCATTTTGACGTTTTGTATAATATAATATCTTGCGTCTTGGCAAACGTAGCGTGGGACGCCCTCTGACCAGATGGCGGGACGACTTGCACAAGAGGGCCGGCAGCGACTGGATGCATAAAGCAGCAGACAGGGCTCTGTGGCGTATCTTGGGAGAGGCCTATGTGCAGCAGTGGACTGCAACGGGCTGATGATGATGATGATGATAATATAATAAGCACTTATAAGTATAGTTTCCGATTCCCGTAATGCTTAGAATACGCCTATTCTATTTTTATGATACCTGGCCAGATATCATAAAAATGCAAGCTTATTTATAGAGTTGCTGAAGATTACCAAGTAATCCAATAAAATACGATAGACTAAAAATAAATAATAATAAATATAAATCTAGAAAAAAGAAGTCAATTTATGACACTACGAATTCGCTTAAATAAAAGTGATTCACATAATTCCAAAACTTTTACGCTGTAAAATAATTTGCTATTTTAGATCAAAACTAAGTTAAGCAGTTTTGAAATTGAATTTCGGCTAAGGCGACGGACACAACCATTCATAAGATAATAACATAGTTTAACTTCAGTATAATTCTTATGTTTAAATACAAAGTCACAAAATCTTCATTGTTCTTTTGCCAACGACCTGACATCCATTGTAATGAATATCATAAAGGGTAACAAACAACCTCCTGAAAACATAAAGGTACCTGAGAGCAACAATTTCTCGTTAGGTAAGTTATTGAGAAAATATAATAAATGCTTTGCTTTAATACAAAGTAATTTATATCAAACATCTAAAGCCCTTATAACTAAATCAAACGAATTACATGTACCAGACATCTACGACGTAATATGGGGTTTCTTAGAAAGTATTGGAATGGTACTCGGTTTGTTCTGTAGTTAATTACAGAATATAAACATAGCTACTACAAAAATATAATGTTTTACTTTTTCTGAGACTTTAGTTTAGTTAATAATAACATTAGTCTTATAATATACAGTGGGCTTAGAATGTGACAAAAAACACGTCACGTCTCCGTTTCGTCTTATTGGGATTGGTTGAGATACTGACGTACTAGTCTCTCGATCAATCACAAACATCAAAATTAAACGACATCGTTTTACGAGTTGCGTCTTTGTGTCACATTCTAAGCCCACAGGGTTATTTTGACATTGCGTTACTTAAAGAGACCGCATACTTATCTTCTTGAAATAACACTTTACAATAAGTTACTTAGGTAGATGTAAAATAATAAAGTGTATGTTTCGAATAAAATAAATATCAATAAAATGTAATTTGAATTTTACACGCCTTAATGCCACTACCACTACTCTAAGAGAATCCGTTGCAGCAGGTAAATCACATATTCAGTCAGAAATATACTCAGGCGCACGCCATTTTCGTACCCAACTACAAAATGACCGAAGCTGAAAGCACAATTATTGTGTTTTTTGCTAACATAATTCGTTATTCATGGACGATTATTGGCACGATGTTAGCAGAGGTAAAGGCGAGTACGTGGTTTAATTTATTCACGCAATGTCAAAATGAATGTGAAGTCTTGTCTTACTACTGAGCACGAGCTTTCTCTACTGCGGGTTTTGGTTATTTTTGTACCTAGTTATAGTAATGCCATCCACGATGACGCGCCCTACCAATTTTCCTAATCGCTTACAGTCCGACTGTGCAAGCTTCTGCTTCTTTTTTAATTTTTTAAATACACACTAAATATTTATGTGAGCACATGCAAACTACGATGCATAATTAAGGTCCTTTTAACCCTCAAAATCTCTGCTTAAAAATTAGTAGCGCGCGTCATTGTGAATAAAATTATCTATACTTGATTACTCGTACTAAACCGCTACGTGTTTTATCTCTGTCAGTTATAACATTCATCGGTATGAAAATAAATTAAAATAGGGTAAGTATATTCATTTTCTTGCATAATAGAGTTCCGATAAACGTTTGTAGATGCTGAATATAACCCTCGGTATTCGCCAAATGCAAAAAGAAACATTTATTATTTGTCACAGTTCAAAAATGGTTTTCAAGCACATTATTATCTATAAAACATATTATGTTGTATGAATTATTATAAATAATATTTCAGTAATCGTAATACGCCCTTCATATTAATATCAATGTACAAAACAACTAATAAACAATTTTAAAATACAAATGTGATAAATTTCAATATTCTAAAATGGAATCCAATCGCAGCGGCACTTTATTTGCGAATAATATCAAAGCACATCCTGCTCCGATAAATTGAGAACGCGAGCAAGTGATACAAAGCAAATGTTGAAATGACACCAACTGGTGGATGCTATTAAACGCTCCCGTACATATTGCGTTGTAACTATTAAAGGTTTTACAGCTGGAGTCGTGTATGGGCTGAACGGGGTTTGTTCCTCGGCATGATCTAATTTTGTCTCAGTAGGAAGGCGGTAAAACGACGTAATGGACCTGAACAAAACGGCTCTGATTTATGGAGGGCAAGCCACCCAGCTCGTTCTGACATAAATAGAAAGTGGCAGACACCCTGAAAAGGGTTACGCGAATTTAATATATGTTTGTAGCGTGCCCTAACAAATAAAACTAACTACTATTCCACAACCGCAAATGAAGTACATCAACGCGGCCGGATGCAATGAGGGATATCTCAATTCATTATCCATGCTAACATTATAAATGCAGAAGTAATTCGGTATGTTACGATTAGTTCTTCATGAAATTGAGATCCGAGTAAGTTTAAACCCTAAGAAAGAACATAAGCTACTTTTAATATTTGCCATAAACCTAATTTCACGCAGGTGAAGCCGCAAGCAAAACATAGTATTACATATGAAAATATGTTTAATATTACATACGCACGTTTAATGTATGCGTTCATAATTTAGATAGTAATTCGTAGAAGTCTCCTGCAATATGGAATAATCTGTATCAGCATTGTTGATATGTTTCATCTGCAGAGAATAATATCTGAACGTGTTAATCAATTTCAATTGTACATACATTCATGTCACACACACATACACCCCAGTTAGTTAAGCTTTACTAAATACGTCTTCGTAGACGTAATATTATGGACTGTTTCGTTTCAGTTATTTTCTTGATAAACCTAATTTAATGAATTAAATGTCTAATTGTAATCTCCAAATAACTGCGTTGCTAGTGGAGTTGGCCGCAAGAAACACCTTTCCCGCTAGAAAAGACCCTAAATCACTGTAATAATCCATCTATTTAAAAAAACAGATTTCGGATTTCTAGTATTAGAAGGAAGTAAGAATATTATAGTGGACGTGTGAATGGAACGGTCTGCCGAGACAATGTCCGGAGGTTCAAAACCCAAGGCACACGTCTCTGACTTTTCGAAGTTACGTGTGTATTGTTTATTAAATATCGTTCGCTTTAACGGTGAAGGAAAACATCGTGAGAAGACCTACATACCTGAGAAATCTCCATAAGAATTTCGAGGGTATATGAAGTCTACCAACCCGCACTAGGCCAGTGTGGTGGACTGCGATAAATATTTGTTTGGTACCTATCTCGATCATGAGCCGATACTGATCGTCTTCTAATCATCACTTTTTGAGTCTCTTCTATAGGCACATATTATTTATTAAGTTGATGGAATCAGCCTGTGCCTTGGACAGAAATAAAATTAGTTTTAACTGTGACCACCCCGTATGATATTTTATTGACGCAGGAAACCAAAGTATTTTTATGTCTTTAATGTAATACATATTTACTGCGTTTAAAAAGACAATACAAAACTTTCCATAACAGTATTTTTACCTTTAACCACAATATACTTCAGTAAAAAATACAAGCTTCTGTTGTCTGTAGGTATCTATTGGTCATATAGAGGTCTACTGAGATAGTAAGCCATTGTACCTTTTTACCTTTAATTACAATAACAAAGGCCTATAAAATACAACATAACAAATGTAATGTGAAACAGAAGTACCATATATTTAACAAACCCTTATCAAAGTTTATTACATGCACATACCATCCCTATTAATTTAATACAAAGATGATAACAAGCCACGCATAATTGCCAGATTTCTTTGTATCAAATTAAATTAATTAAGTAGAATAGATTACTTTTAATTACATTAACCACGCGCTTTGTAATCCCTAAATACAGGCACATTGAATAAATACACAACTCATTAAAGGTAGCCACAGAAATGTGTTGAGGATTTTGCGACTGCTCGTGGAGGCATCTGCTGTTGTATTCAATTAGCTTGCGATATTCCTGGCAACGATCGGCTAAACTATTTAATGATCACTGTTTATGCATGTTAAGTAAAATACTGCCCCAGCATAATCAGACTATTGCCTCGTTACAGAAACTAAAACCCATTTACTATGAAAATCTATCTAAAAAACTTACCCCCATCGTTCAACGACTTCAATAGATGATAATTAAAAACTACAAGCTAAACCGGCTAAAATAGAAACTTTCGTTACTGCCATTAATAATTCCAAACACAATCATTGAGGTATATTCATGCCCGCTTGGGGTGAAATAATTTCTTTACGCCCAAGCACATTGGTCTCGCAGACTGTAAAAAAAGGTTTTATAGGTCGTAAAGTCAATTGAACCTTAAATTACCGCCGGGCTCCTTTAATCTAAACCTTTGTATGTAACACATACTAAACGGAAAATGTCTCAATCTTCGTATAAATTGAACACCAATGGTCAATATCACAGACTTTCGAACTACGTTGGTATTTATAATGTAGTGATAAATATGTGTCTGCAAATTTTAGGGCAATTCCAATCGACAAAATTTTTATTACGTATAATGTTGAATGTAATTATATAAAAAAGAGATAAAAAAGAAAGAGTTTACAAAGTTACAATGAGTATAGTATATACAACAACATAATATTATTATCAACAACATACATTTCTAAAGCAAAGGTAACATAAGAAATAAACTTTATAACATTTACTTACGTAGCAGATTGAGATTACCTATAGTAAGTTAAATGTCACGCGATAGGCTTAAGAATCCCTTTAAAGAGCATTACAGAGTTTATAGACGGCCCCTTATCTGAACCTGAGGACACAGGTGGACTTACCGTGCTCGGCTGTAAATATTTGATGTATCCCCTTAACAGCCACTCTCTATTATATTGTACGTTAATGTGTAAGTATATCTAAAGTCCCGTCCATGCATAGCATAACACTCTGTCCGCTAAGTTGCTCGGGACTTTACTTGGATAGCTAACGGTTTGTATTTGTTCATTTCACTAAAGACCATGAATACGAAGTGGTCCATTGAGTATATATCTCACTACACTTGTCTGGCGCAGACTCTGTGCGTCATCTAACAAGTTTTGCCTCCAGCAAGTAATGATATTATTCTGTTGCCGACCAGAAATATGCACGCAACAAAAGGGGCTGCCCGCACAAACATTTGTTTGGAAAAGTAAGGAAAACATTTTTTCAACCTTCATATAATTTTGTTACAATACAAAAGTTAGACAGCTTTGTTGTGAACAAAAACCTATATTTTTAACAATACGTAAATAAGTTCTGTAAAATAAATGAGTCCTAACAATTTACGGACACAAACGCTAACCGTGGGGCGGCAACGATCTCTGAATATGTACTTATATCGTTTCTATAATAACTATGAACTTACCACTTTGTTTCAACAAATTGCTAAACACCAGTTGATGACAGTTGCTTTAATTATTTGCTACCCAAGACATTAAATAGTATAGTTTGCTACACTATGTTATTATAAGTAACAACTAAACTTATTAACTCAAGATGCTGGATGGTGGTACTACTGTTTATGGGTGGTCGTGTCGCTTACCATCAGGCGAACGGCATGCTCGTCTCGTCATTCATTGCAATATAAAAAAATATAAGTATGTAGTTTAAACAAAATTGTCAGTTTAAAAGTAATTGTATGAAAACGAAATATTGACAGCTCGATGTCACAGTTTGTATCGTTATTCTAGTGCAAAAAGCTTTGAGTTGTTAAATGCTCTAAGGCAAAAAGTTAAAAGCATCAACGGACGCCTTAATAATTTTCAAGCAAAATTAATTTATTACCTATAAAGCACCTTATTATGATAATGTATATTTACCTTATTTAGAAAACCCTACTTCCAGTACCTCGGTGGTAACCACAACAAGAATCTTCGCTCCTCAAATAATCTTCTTCTTAAATGTCCTCCTCATACCTCTTACTTTATCGACTCTTCTTTCCACGTTCAGTCCATCCTTCTGTGGAACGCGCTGCCTTCCGAAAAAAGATCCACCACTACGCGGCTTGGTTTTAAAACAAGGCTTCGGACACTACTCCTTGACAGTTTGGCAGATTCTCCTTAACAGGTCAGTTAATATCATATATAGGTATAATATTCTATATATGTAGGTAAATAATATTTATATAACGTACCTATATGTGTTTTTCTATTATATTAGTGTGTAACTGTGTGTTATCTTATTATGTAAGTTTTATATTTATAAATTGTATAATTCTTTATTATGTTAATATTTTTCTACTACCTTATCTCATTGGGTACACTTAGGGCGGTATTAATAAATCAATCTCAAGTTTGAGTTACATCTCAAGTAGACATAATGTATGGAACTGTTAATACATTATGTCTACTTGAGATGTAACTCAAACTTGAGATTGACCTATTAATACCGACCCTATGTTGTTTAGTCTCTGCACCACCTAAAGGTTGACTGGCGGAAAATGCCTTCGGCATTCATTCCACCTTTATACTCTTTGTATATAATGTGTAAATACATAAATAAAATAGAAATGTGTTATTACTATTATTACGGGACTTGTAAACAATGCTTGTAAAGGTATTCTTCGTAACACTGTAGCAAGTTATGATTATGTTAACAATGATATGATGAAGTTATTCCTGCACTGACCTTAAAAATTTTAATAACCCCCCGACACAAAAATCATTATTATAATTTAATTTTTATTTCAATATTTTTAAATAACTTTATTCTCCATCATGGGGCCTTGATAATGAACTATCTAACACCTACTCGTTGAGACCATCCTTATGAGCCCAAACACGCTATATCTGCTATAAGTTGCTAAGGAGTTGGGTATCCCGCAGACTACATGACGCTACAGCATCAGCTCATGTTTAAAAATATTGCCGTATTCACAGTACACTAAATTTGAAATCAATCGGACTTTTTAAGTAGGAAATGAGCTGATAATCTTCAAACGCCTGAACTATGGCTAAGAACCATCTCGATCACATCAGCTTTCAAACAAAAATACCGCGTCAAAATTGGTCCATTCGTTTGAGAGCTACGATGCCACAGACAGACATACAGATACACACCCTAAACTTATAACACCCCTCTTTTTCTGTCGGGGGTCAAAAATACGGACATTTGAAATTATCGGCAACCACATTCTAAACCAGGAAGACGTAATATAATCGGGCACAAATACAGTATTTAATATTAGGGTAGTTTCCTATGGTTGATTTTGTACAATATTTTATATGTAACAAAAAATAATACGAAATAGAAATACTTCTGTGCAATCAGCATCAAAATTTGTTGAAAAATAAAGCACTTATTGATATTTGAAATATTGTTGTGAGCAAAAGTGGGCGCGTGGTGAAGATATTGCGCTATCTCTTTCTCACGCACGAAGCGTCATGGCCGGTGACACTCGGTGACGTCACAGTTTGATATTACTGTTATATGCCAGCTACACCTTCCACCAAATTTTAAAGCTTTATAACTCATTTATAATTGCGTTGATTTTAAAAAGACTTTTTTCATTACATTTGGATGACATATATTTTTAATAAATCTATTAAACAAAAACTAGTCAACTACCCTATTGCCCCATAAATAGAATTTAATCGCAGAAATGGCTTCAGAAATATTCATCATCCAATGAGTAAAGTGGCGATTAGAAATGTTCGTCGACTCCATGGGCGGTATTAATAAATCAATCTCAAGTTTGAGTTACATCTTAAGTAGACATAATGTATGAATATTTCAATACATTCAATTCATTATGTCTACTTGAGATGTAACTCAAACTTGAGATTGATTTATTAATACCGCCCTATGATGGACTAGACTAGATGCCTACTTCGATACAGCTTTCTGTAATTACAACGTAGTGTTGTAACGTATTGCATTTAGAAATCTTTGTGTTCAGAGAAGGTTCACTCGTACTGCATTCATTCTATTTCCGTGCAGCGACATGGGTGGCGGGACGCTATAAATCAACACAATTTGTTCCTAGAAATGTTTGATCGCCAGTTAATATACGGCCGATATAATTGGAATAATAATATCTAATACGTTTCCCGGATGTAGCCGCAATTCGCTTACGTAATATGAAAGAAATACGTTCTCTTATGCTACAAAAGTCTCTTAAACATAAATTTTGAGAAAATATTATTATAATGAACACAGGTTGATTACAGCAACTGTCATTATTTGAGCACATAATATTATGCAAAATCATAATAATGATATTCACACTAAAACATATAAGGCATATTTATTTTTGCCCAGGAAAAGTAATTAACGGTTATCAATCTCATCATTATCTTTATACTACACATTAGTAGTTGTATAGGCGTAATTTATCAATTTTGAGATGCACAATATTAAAAATGTAATTATTATCATGACGTTAAACTATTAAATCAAGATATTAGGTATACTATTCACTACATAGGTACTTTATGAAATAAAGCATTGATTTGTACAACCTATATTTACTGTGCCAAGAAATAACTTTAAAATAAAATCTATTTTTTTAGATGATCCCTAAAGCTTGGATAGATAATCAGATTAGACAGAAGTACGGCTTACTGAACCTTTGATGTATGTGCGCATTACCAAGCCAAAATAATCAGACATCTTTATGATGTTTCTTAGAATACCTCAGTTTTTTTTACTGAAAGTGGGATGAAAGACTAAATAATATCCTCAGTATTTTATGGTCTAAATGTACGTTTCCAACGATAGTTAAAAATATCGACTTCATGGAAGTCTTAATAACTAGGCAACCGACTTTAAGAATTACGTTCTGAAATATTTTTTTATATATTTAGAAACAGTTCTTGAAGTGAAAACTTCTTTAGCGGCGTTGTGCACTTTTGGGATGGGTATAAAATGTTAAACTCGCGTCAGGATGACGTGACCCCGATCGAATGTGTAGGAGGTTTTACCATCCCATACTAATATGAACCTTAAATACAATGCGTAGAAGCTATAATTCTTAAAGGTGTATATTTTTATTTATTTGCCTCATTAAAACCGTCCCTTACTAATATGAACCTTAAATACAACGCGTAGAAGCTATAATTCATAAACGAGATTTTTTTTATTTATTTACTTCATTAAAACCATCCCTTACTAATATGAACCTTAAATACAATGCATTGAAGCTATAATTCTTAAACGACTACATTTTTATTTATTTCTCCAACGTTGGTACGGCACGAGTACAAAAGAGCGTAACATTCTTTTTTCAAATTTTGATTTATAAAGAAATAGTGAAATTGTAATTTTTGTGTACGAAAGCGCAATAAATAAATATCGTATTTAAGCACATCAATGCTAGTACTTTTTAAATACTGATAAATAAAGCAATTCGTGCGAAATTATTCCCTAACCATTCCAAAATATTCAGAAATGCACAACGTTAATGTTCACGTTTTCACTTCTGCCGACACTGCCGGAGTGCAACCCGTTCTTTTAATTTTATAAATTGTTGCACGTTTATCATAGCTGCCGCCGACAATCAAATCTTTCGATTCAATCTTGATCAAAAAAGAGTTTAATTTCACAGTCAGACAAGGCACCTAGAATAAGTTTTAGTAGAGTCGCATGTTCAACTTTCAGACCAAATCAATTTTGGATAAATGGAAATTTCGTTTCACAGACAATATGTAATAATATGCACGTAAACTACATAGTAGGATCAATAATCTCTCACGTCTCTAGTAAGTATATGTTTCTGCGTATTATAATGTGTACTAAGGCTACATTATAATATGCATCTATTCATTTAATATAGATTTATAATTTCCAACACTAACACTAATAACAAACTGTAACAAAATCCCTTCTCGCCTAACCATAATAAATATCAGAGTCGTGTCTAAAATTAAACTCATAAATTATTACTCGATATAATATGTAATGAGGTATAAATAAATGAGACTCCGAATAAGACGAACAAAAAGGAAAGTTATTAATAATGACAAAAGTGCGGTACTAAAAGGTGTTCGTTAATTTACCGTTAGTTTAGGTTATTCCTTCCGGAACTATTTGCGCGCTCGTTAACGTAATGGAGCAGAGGGCTAGACAAATGGTTGGCAGAGGACGGAATCAACGAGCCAACTAGAAGGAAACAACGGTCTGTAAGAGCGCTGCGGGCTGCGGTAATGGCTATTCCTAAATAAGTCTTATACCGATTACTGACGGCTAATGGGCTAGTTTTACCGCAACATGATTAATTATTCATGTCATTATGATTCCGATCAGAGCGGTTTGGGCATGAATAATATTTTGAATTTGTTAAAGTATTTTAGGATCATATTATTGTAGGTACTGATCATAAATAATTGTTTATGCTTATACCTTAACTTCTGCGAGATTTTGTTGCATATTTTTATGAATATCGTTTTTTGGATTATTATGATTATCTATAATGTAGAATACCAAAAAATACTATTTACAGAAACATTATAAGTGTCTCAATAAACGCACTACTATCGACTTCCCAAGTTCCGATTTAATTAAATTGCTATCGTTATAAGTGATTTATATTATTTTACCAGAGATGTTCAAGATACTTCATAAAAGTATCTGAAATACAAGTTACAAGATACTTGTAAATAAAGGATTTGAGATACCAGATACAAGATACTTTTGAAAATAGTATCTAAATACTAGATACAAAATACGTATCTTCTAAATACTTTTTTCAAATAAGATACCTTTTGAAATTATTTTTTTATAGCCTTGAATGACGAGACGAGCGTGCCGTCCGCCTGATGGTAAACGATACGACCACCCATAAACAGTAGCAACACCATCCAGCACCTTGAGTTACAAAGTACTGTGTGGCATTCCACTGCGCTCGTCATCCTGAGACATAAGATGTTAAGTGTCATTATGTCCCGTAGTTACACTGGCTACAATGTCCTTTAAACCGAAACACAACAGTGCATGCAAACTGCTGCTTGGCGGTATAAATAGACATTGCGGTGGTGGTCTTTCATATGTAAGAGTCCGTCTAGGTGGTCCGTCATACAATGCCATAAAAAAAATCAAATGTTGAACGTTTTAGATTTTAGAAGCTACTGTGTTTATTAAAAAATATGAGTAAAATGTATTAAAATTAGGTTCTGCTGATTTGGGTCATTCGGCCTAAAAGTACGCACTTTTTTTTCTATCGTCTACACAGTCAAAAGTATATTGTCTTGAAAAACGATTTAACACTCAATGTAAAGGAAATTTATTCTACTTTCATTATTTAATGAATTTTTGTACATTTGTTCATTGTTTTTTTTTTGCAATACATGTTTAAGTGCATCGGGAGAAATTTGTACTATTGACCCGTTATGTGGGTAAAACTACGTAGAGTGTTTAATGAAAATATTATTTTTCTGTATAAGGTCTAAAAATCTTTACAAATAATATTCGACTTAATTGCAGCTTAAAGAAGAAAAAACCGTGCGATCATTGTAATGAAGTTATAACAGGGTGCGTACTTTTAACCTCGTACTCTTACCCAAACAGGGAATATTTTAAACAATCACACGTTAGTTGAAACGCATTTAATTTCTAGGACAGAATTAATGACTAAAATAAAGACTATAATAATCATGTAAATTTTACATAATTAACGGACTTTTGTAAACTGATGCATCGTCTAGCCATACACTTTTTTCCCAGCACAGAATATTGGTAACTAATCAACAAAATCACGTTGATCACCGTTTTTCGCTAAACAAGCGAGGCTTGGTAAAATAGCTTGTAGCTCTGACATCGTCCCTGACGCGCCCCTGATCTAGCCGAAAAAGTGTCTGAGCCCCCTTAATAGGTTCCGAGATATTGACCATGCGAACTTTTACCCACTGCGTGCTGTTACCCCGAATGACCCTAATAAAGTTCATTGAGATTTATCGGAATCAGGAGACACACTGAAAATCAGAATTATAAGACTCAATGCCCTCATGTTTTCAAAAGAAGACAGAAACCAGCTGAATACAATGTTTGGTTAACCAATTATAGCATGTGCTTTTTACACAAACAAATCAAGAATGTTACGGGTTGATTATTTAAACCATGCAAGTCATATATTGCTTCAATTTAATTGTATGCAACAGGCAAGAAACTTGCAACGTGTATATGGGCCTTAAATGAACCGTTAATGTAAAAAATGCATAGATAATTAGTAAAAGTATCTTAGCAAATTAAGTATTTATAAAATACTAAGATACTAAAAAATTGTATCTAAATACAAGATACAAAATAAAAATTGAAAAAGTATCTTAGATACAAGATACTAAATACGTATTTTGTATCTTGTATCTGTATTTCAGATACTTGTATCTAGATAAATCACATCTCTGTATTTTACCTAGTATCTACTTTTATCATTTATGTTGTAATCACTGTTATCCATTAATTAAATCATGATGTTATTAATAACAAGCTTTTGCCCGCGGCTCCGCCCGCATTAATGAGTTTTCCCGGGATAAAAGTCCCACTTTATATTTTCCCGGGATAAAAAGTAGCCTATGTGTTAATCCAGGACATAATCTACGCGTGTGCCAAATTTCATCGAAATCCTTTCAGTAGTTTTTGCGTGAAAGAGTAACAAACATCCATACATCCAGACATCCATACTTACAAACTTTCGCGTTTATAATATTAGTATGATTGAAGTATAAAGAAGAATAATATTATATAACTGTCCTTGAGTCAATAACATGTGGTATCCCTTACGGACACAGTCAGGACTCAGGACAATAATTGAATTAGCCTCAAGCATGTAGTCGTCACTCAAGCTAAGATGACAAGGGTTTTTTTATTATTCAAACAATGTAGCCTGTCTAAAAGGAAAAACAATTTTGAATAACATTTGTAATAAATGTATTCGGTCTTCTTATACTTACAAGAAAACTTAAAATAAAGTGAATAAACAGCTATTTTTAACCGACTTCAACAAGAGGAGGTTGCTCAATCCGAATTAATGTTTATATGTTTGTTCAACGATATTTTTTTTTACCCCGTGGCCCTGGTGTTAATCTGGGGGCACGGCAGTGCCCCCCCCCCCCCCCCCCCCGCCTCAAGTCGAACAAAAAGCGGCACGGCCGTACCAACCTTTTCTCGAAGAAGTTCAGGCCATTTTCGACACCCTATAACCTCGTTGTGGATAAAAGTAGAAGCCTGAATTTTCAGTAACCAAACAGGCATTGTAACACAGTATATTTCATTCAATTTGAACCAATAGTTTAAGAATTATAAATAGTTTCTTAATTTTGTCATTCACTGACTGACTGACCGATCATAAACTCTCAGGCACTTCTAGCAGACATAGCAGTTGCAAATTTAGAATACAATTAGTGTTTAGTGTATAAATCAAGGAAAAACTAAAATATTATGTAATATCGGTCCAGTTTTCTAGATACACCACTTGCAGTGAATGAATCAGTGTACCTGAATATGTATAAATAATATAATACCTACAAAAAGAAATGAGATGCCATCAAAAACAAAACTTGAAAAAAAAACTAAGTCTCGCAACTCAGTTCTTCTACCGTAAAAAGTTGTGAGATCCATGTAATACCAAGTCGGTTAATTTATTCAGTCCCTACTTAAGGGACCTTGTGTCTTAAGTTATTACGTAATTAGCTAACCTAACAACATCTTATAGTGACCATATAAATATTAAAAATCTTTTATGTTTTAAATAAAATTGATTGACTTGGCAATCGCGCTAAACAATCTTATTTACTTAATATAATATGTATTATTTGTGAGATACCTACATTGTGTTTTCATACGATATATATATTGCGATATTTCACTGCATGGTTAAAATAAAAGAATAAGGGCCTGTATTGCCGATGTCTAAGTAAACGCTAATAGTCAAATATAATATGAGACGACCAAACACAACAGTCCGGCTTCCAAGAAATTGTTATACAATAGAGTAACTATATACATTGTCTTATGTGTTAATAGGCGAATAACACTTCGAACATTATGAAACAAGCCCTAATTCACAATCGAAGTTGATAAAGTGATACACAAAATCTAAATGAGATATACAATAAACTTAAAAGGTTGGTAATAAGTATATCAGTATTGCAGCATCGTACCTCCTTGGTCCTCCATAAACGAAATTAGATTTGCTGACAAGAAAATACACTTGCGACACGGAATGCGTCTTTCCTACGCTTGTGCTCACGCGATTATAAGCCCATGTCTGCTGCTAAAAGTAATTCATAATTGTTTTTTCATCCAACTGAAACGCCTTGAGTATTATAAAAGCCATATGGGACAACCAGCTAAATGATATATCATGCTAAAATTACTGAGAAACAAATCGTTACACCGCATAACATCACCCTTGTATCCGATAGCGCTGCGGTATTACGAGCCCTAGACAGCAAAATTATCCAGTCAGGGCTCATACTAGAGTGCCACCAGGCACTGGAGGGTATAGCAAGAACAAATTCAGTTACCCTACAGTGAATAAAAGGGCACAGTGGCTCTCTAGGTAACGACGCAGCTGACGAGCTGGCAAAAAGAGGGTCAGACCAGGTAATAATGGGTCCTAAATCCTAATCCAATAATGCCGCTGCCCTTTAAGAAGCTGAGAACGTGGCTGCGTCACAGAACCCAAAAACAACACGCGGATCAATGGGCAAATATCAGTACATGTAGACAATCCCAGGAAGCCGTGCCACACCCGGATCTACGTCTGACTAATCGCTTTCTATCCTTGAACAGGGCATCCCTACGCATAGTTGTAGGCACCATTACTGGACATTGCCCACTAAACAAACATTTGTATGTTTTAGGTATGACCGACAGCCCCTATGGAGGGGATGCCTGTTGGTCGATGAAACAGCTGCGCACGTCATCCTGGAATGCGAAGGTGTAGCTGCACAACGGGCAGAAATCCTCGACTCACCGAGGTCACTCCGAGAAGCCTGTGGAGAAACCAGGAAGATCCTGCGCTTCTGGTCGGAGTTAGGCTGGCTTGACCTATAGCTGGCATATGTCACGCACAATGGCCTGACACTTTACGGGCTAAGTGCGGAAAAAGGAGCCCACAACCAATCCCAATACCAATCACCCTTTTACAAAGAACCGACAGAAACTCATGCTGCTTATGATTGTGAATCAGAAATCACGTAGAGTATATGAACCTCCTTATAATTAATTGTGACAAAATTACGTGGTTTGTTCGTAATTTAATCACAATATAAATCAAATTGGTTAGCGCTTATCAAATTAATTATTCGGCAGTATATTGGCACTAGAGTCGAGCGTTGTTAGGTTTAATTTATTTTGTGATGCAGCTAGCAAGTGGTTGTTATTGAACCCTAATCTATAGCGATCGCGGTCTCAAACCCGGGCCACTTTAAGTTATTAGATTTGAAGAGTTCTGCCAAACACGCTCTCCTCCACAATTTATAGCGTGCTAAATTACTAAGCTGAGAATATTGTATTTAGGTAAACAAACGTATGTATGTAAATTAACAACCGACTGGTGTATCATTTTCATTTAGTACGAGTGCATATCTTTGTTTACGATTCGGGTTATGTTAGAATTATTCCGTACGAGTAGATTTACACAAACTGATTGAGATGCTATTGCAGGTTTAGTGCCTGCTCTATATGCTATATTTATATGATTACTTATTAACTCACAATATAAACTTAAAAATGTATATCCCAAAATATAATCTAAACCAGCAGCGTAATACTCCATCGTGTAGTTGATACGACGACTGTCCTATTAACAACTATAAAATATAAATTAATTAATCATATTTAACAATTACTGCGACATCTTCAAAAACAAAACACATATGTTATATGTTCATAACATACAACATTACCTACATTAGTTTATATCGCAATTGTTTTACACTAACCACCTAACTCATAAACTTGGTTTTGTGCGCTTGTAATAGTTTTAAAGTGTTTTGTCTTGCTATGTTGAAGATATTAACCGACAGAGGAAGCGAAATAAAACATTGCGCAATAGAACCATTAATACATGTAGGTATATATGAGTATATCTCAGTTAGTAAAAATGTATAATATTTTTTACCAAGATGTAAGTTCTCTTATTTAGATATTTCAATCGATTCGGTGCTCCAATAAACTACACAGCGGCCTTAATTGTGAATCTAATTTCCATTAACCTAATTAATTATGTCCAAAATAATCTTTTATCGTCTTTTTAATTAGTATAAAAAATTCACAATCTTACTTATATTTTAAAAAAAAATGTATTTTGTCGTCCGACTTCGTCTTTAATCGTCATTTTTATTCTCATGTCGTTCTGTGTGTTTGGAATAACTCGGCCACATAAAATGAACAAAGTATTATTGCAATAATATTGCGCTGTGTTATTTTCCTGGAAGTAATTCTTAAATGTTATCTTTAGGTACAATAGTCACGCAAAATTAGATAGATCACGTATCAGCCACAGATGGTGGAAATATTTTGTTCTCGATATTATATGGTGTTCGTAATTAGAACGATTACGTCATATGACCGCTTTACCGGGGTCCACGCGGTGGTGTTTTTATTGATGTTCGATCAACATAGCAACGATCTAATAGCCTTAATGGGCGCGGCTTTCACTCACATGCTACTTCCTTAATGAGCTCTCATATCCGTACATCGTCCAATCTATACTTATTCTACTAATTTTATGATAAAAAATATATTTAACTTAACTCAAAAGCATATTATGATCCTTAAAATAATCCCAATATGGCACCGTTGACTCTAATTCGGTGATTAAACACAAAAGTATACAGTACCCTAATTAAGCCCATCTATCATTCTGGGTGGGTAAGAAACATCATCACTATTAAGCCATTTATTATTCAGAGGCCACACAAAGACGACTCGAAGACACACCATCCCACCCTTTAACAACTTAATGGTAAAGTCGAAAGTGCTATAATTTACAGTGGGCATCGAGCTAATGGGATAGCATTAGGCGGGGGCCAGGACGCCAACCGGCACAAGACTAAACAAATAAAGCTTCTCGTTAAATAAATCCTCACATTCTAACATCGTGCCGACCTTTCCGCACTTCTGGATGCGTTAATAAATAAACACCTAAGAAATTGAACGTTGGACTTGTTAAAGTTGAGGAAATGTTTAAGTTATTAGTTAAGGAGCAATTGACATGGTAATGTTTGTTTTAAAATCGTTATTACCTTAATTAAAGAGCATTATATTCTTAAAACTCATATTTAAAATTTGAAACTTATACAATACGATGGACTTAAGAATTTCTATTGGCCTGTTCAATTGAAGATGATTGTTTTTCTGTTAGAAATTTAGCTGGCAAATTAGCAAATGGGAAATTTGATAAGTTATCTCCATCACCAATAAACATCCATATTCTCTAAAAAATCTAGGTTGTGCAGCCGGCCTAAAATAAAATAGGTCGTTTGGGTTCGCTAAATTCTCATTCACCATATACAACAGCAAGCTCACACTTTTACTAGTTATTACGTAAAACTTTGATACTACCCCAGTTATGCTATTAAAAAATATGTCCACAGTGTGACTATACCATCTAAAATATACTACTTTTAATCGTGTTACCCAGTCATGTGCCGTTAATACGTTTCAGTGTAGATTAATTAAAATGGTATTTCCCTAAGCGGCTAAGTACAAGCTTAATTCTTCTTTTAATAACCCGTTCACCGTATCTTTAATGAAATGTTTCGCCCGCGGATGACTCTACTGAATGCTATTTGTAAGTACGAGTAGTCCAATAGCAACTACGGAGGAAAGCTTTAAAATTATGCCTTTCAATTAGGATTACAGATTGTCTAATAAAGCCATACCAATAAATACCTACAGGGCAGATTTTTTAAATGGGCTAAAAAGTACCTTAGTCGTCGTAGTTACAAGAAAACTTTTTTATGAAACTTATAATTTGTAGATATATTAAGATATTAAATTCACAGATTTTCAAAAGGAAAGGCCTATTTGAAAAATCTAACCGGTATATAAAATTATCCAGTACAATGGTTTTGTTAAGCAATTTAGGAAATTTATATATATTTAACTATTTTACTTTGTTACCTTCTGAATCACATAATTTGCTAAATATTCATTTCTAAACTTGAAGTGATTCAAAATTTGCTTCTTGACAATCAGAAAGTCTTCAGTACGACTTCAGGCGGGAATACATTCAGCTGTGCTAAACTGTCGCCTCCATGCGTTGAGGAAGATTCAACTTTTAAAGTAATTTAAATTTCTGCAAAGCATTGTCACAATCGGAATCTATTAGGAGGATTTGATAAAATTAGAAATGTAGTCGCCTCATCGCCTCTCTAAAGTTCATCAGTCATTACATATATGTAGCGATATACCTTCCGTGGCGTTATAAAATTTATAGTTAACTATAATTATATTTCATGAAAAAAATCGTTATCTGATATAATTATGCGCATTATTTACTGCAGTGAAATATATACGCACTTTAAATAAATTAATAAGATAACATTTATCCATCAATGATTCATCACAATTGTTATCTAAATTATTACATCCTTGACATACTATGTCAATGTGCCGCCAGCAAATACAAATGATAATGAAGGCATTACTTATCATCGAACATTTTCAATCATTCGATAAATAAATTACATAGCAGTTGCCGCGTGAAGGACCTTTTTTTTGCAGGGAAATAGCGCGTTATCGCTACCACCACTGCGGGCTCAGTGGAACGGGTATCTTGGTTTCACCGGTCTTACGGCCCAATGTCGACACACCGGAGTATAGCATCATCCGAGCAATCATTGGACCGAGTCCCTAACCCTATGTACACCCTACACCAGCATACCAACCAAAACCCGCGGTGGCATTCTTCGGCGTATACGGGACGGCCCCGGGGTATCTTGTTGCACTAAGATAGTTGCTCGCGACCGCCGCTGCGCGATGCTGCATTGCAGCCTCTCTCTAAACGAGGGGACGTCTACGATAGCGGGAGACCGAACACCCGCATTGTCGTCCACCTCGAAGTCACTTAAATTGGAGTAAGCAGCCCCACACTGCTCGCCCCGCGACTTTCTCTAAGCCCCATTTAGTTGCTTCTTACGACAGGCAGGCCAGCCGCTGACCATGGCGGACACCACGGCTGGCAATGAGAGGTCTTCTCCAACGACTGCTCTAAGAGCACGCGTTGTAGGTCCCAAGCTGGGCACTCTTCGAGAGTGTGTTGGATCATGTCCTAGCGACCGTTGGCACAAAGGTGGCACACGGTGGACTCCTCCTTTCCGATCCGACCCAGAAATGAGCCAAAACATCTGTGGCCTGTCAGCACCTGTGTCGTACGGAATGTCGGCGCACCGCGGCGCCTGTTAAGCCCGCGTGAAAGACCCTACTATACCTAGTAATTTTTGAACATTTTATTTTAAAATAGTACGCTCTACATGATTTCATGACTTATACATGAATCACGCTCCAATCGCCAACTGACTTGGTCCAATTGCTGCATAAGTGTGCCAAAAATACCAACGTAGATATTAATTCCTGCAGTAAAATCTCAAAAAGAACTCGTTACCTGCAATAAATTTGATTTATGTCTGTAATGTATTTGCTTCCTTTGGCAAACATGATAATATGACATGATGATAGCGGCGATAGCCTAGTTGGGAGTGGAACGGACTGCCGAGATGAATGTCCGTAGGTTCAAAACCCAAGGGGATACACCTCTGACTTTTCTAAAAATGTTATGTGTGTATTCTTTGTGAATAATCGCTCGCTTTAACGGTGAAGGAAAACATCGTGAGAAAACCTGCATATCTGAGAAGTTCTCTATAGGAATTTCGAAGGTATGTGAAGTCTGCCAACCCGCAATAGGCCAGCGTGGTGGACTAAGGCCTAAGCCCTCTCAGTAGTTATAGGAGGCCCGTGCTCAGCAGTGGGCAGTATCTAATACAGGGCTGATGTGGTGGTGGTGGTGGTGGCAAACATGAACGTGGGAATAAAACTTTTTGGTAGGTACACCGAATTTTTCCATAGAAAGTTAGAATCAATCGTAGATGAACCTATCTTGTTTATAGTATCAGCAAAATTTAATTTAGTCAATCGCGTATAATAAGGCGTTTTAAACTTTTTTTTTATGTATTATTATTATTATTGGCTAGTGGTTATATTTCCTATTTCTTTACTTAGCATGACAGCAAAAATATAAGATGTTAAATTATCACTTAATATGGGTGTCTCTTTGCATGACTTTTGGACGTTCGTTGTTGTTCGTTCTACTTACGTTGGCGCATTATTCATCCGATCAAATTGGCTTTTTGTCGAATTTTTGTTGTTTCTGACTCTACATATCAGATTATAATATATTGTCTGCGCTCCAATCGTTTCGTAAGATAATTGTGCGTCACATGATAATACTTTTACGCATCGTTCAATAGGTAATTATAATAGATGATCATTTTACGTGACTTTATTTAATGAATCACTGTATCTCATTTATGTAGCAAATATATTTATATATATTTCAAACAACTACAGTTTGTAAATTATACTCTTATAAATAGTACCTATTAAAATTAATACAGATATCGTAACTGAAAGTCTTAAATAAATCAACTCCAGTTGATTTTTAAGTTTAATTTGTACTTCGCAACATTCAAAATCAAACTTATTTATACTAATCTTATAACTTATTATAGCGTAAGTTATGGGCGGAGTGGTAGATTAAAATAAGTGAAATAATGTTATTAGGTAAAGGTCCATACTCTGGATCCCATGAGACCGATGTGTTGAAAATAACATTAATGATTTATTATCCAAAATAAGTTAAGGCATATAAGAAACTTCTGAACTCCAGAGACGTTGCTGAAAATATATTTTGTAATTACCAACATTTATTCTTTTCTTAAACTATAATTAATAGCTACTTCATTTTGTTTTCGATCTAAACATACATATAAAAATAGTTATACAGCTGTATCAAAAATATTACAAAAACTCATAAGCTATTTCAATAACTAACTTAACCCGGAACAACACCACGACGCGGAACAAAACAAAATCGTTATTAAATAAAAAAAAATATGAAAAATAAACAGAAAACCCAACTGCGTCAATATCTGCCATCTTTATTAAATTCATTGAAGAACTGAAAAAATAGAGACAAGATTTTAATTTGAAAATTTTATTTTGGTTTTGAATAATCTTAGTTGACAGTGTTCGCAAAGGCAGTCGGAGGCATCTGCTCACTCCGAGATTATGTTGCTATACCTATATCACCAACCAAATTATGAGAACTGAGCGTGTTATGCCTAGTATAATATTTCGGAGCTGTTTTTTCTCCCTTATATTTATTAATATTCCACTGTTTGTCATTATAATCGGCCACAGGAAGTCCACTGCTGAACATAGGCCTCTCTTAAAGATTTTCAGGTGGACCTGTGTTTTCTCACTTTTACTAAATTCTTATTTTTTATTCTCAGAAAAATCGCTGTGAAAGCCGAGTATATAGAGGGATAGCTGGCTAGAATCCGGAGATATTGCATCTCCCACATAACAGATCACTTCAGAGTACCATGAAGCAATACTAAACTGCTCCAGCTTCATGACGTATTAAGGTAAAACATTGTTCTAAGTTGAGTCCACATGCTACCACACACCCCTGACGGTAGAGGGGATCCGTCTGACCACGAACCTTATCAGCGTTTTATTGTTATTTTAGGTGCTTGTAGAAGGAGATGTCACGATGTTACATCATTATAGAGATTACCTTACTCGGCCCTCAGCAAAGCAGCAAATACACAACGGAATGGGCAGTGTGCACTGCGGCCTGCGTACCAGGTCCTCAGCTTCTTGAAAGTACGCTTGCCGCTTAGCTAATGGCTACATCCGCAATGATCGTTCCGATAAAAGGCCGAGCTATAGGCCCTGCGATATTATGAGCACTAGAGCCTCGTCTTTAATGTTATCCAGCAGGTTTGTGAGAGCACACAACCATTCTTACCACAAGTGAGCAGGTTTGTAGTGCAAGTGAGTATCAAGTATGTAGTAAATCTTTAGTTGATAGTTCTATCCTTCAAGTGTTCCTGCTTATAAAAATTTTACATAATCTGTATTACGCTGTCGTATTCCTTCAGCAATACAAGACTTACTGTAGTCACATTGAATCTGTTAAAGTATTTAATATAATGTCTTTCAAGATTTGCTAATTTCTTCGTAGACAATTCTCAAGGCAAAAATAAAACATTAAGGCGTATTAAATTAGGTGAGTCGCAATTTCCAGAAAAAGTCGTTGTAATGAAATAAGTAACAGGTACTTAACAGGGTAAAATGTGTCTTTTATTCCTAGAATAAAAAGTAAGAATATAACTTTGTAACTTTTCTATTCTGTGTAACATTTATAATAGCTTATTGCTTAGACTCCTACTTTCATGTTGTTGAACCCTTACCTATTACTTAGATATGATTATAATATGGTTGACGTAGAACAAGCAGCGATAGCCTAGTTGTGAGTGGAACGGTCTGCCTAGTCGAATATTCGCAGGTTCTAACCAAAGGGCCGCACCTCTGACTTTTCCAGTTATGTGTGTATTCTTAGTGAAATAATGCTTGCTTTTACAGTGAAGAGAAATATCGCGAGGAAACTTGCATATCTGAGATGTTCTCTATATGAATTTCGAAGGTATGTAAATTCTGCCAACCCGCACTAGTCAGCGTGTTGGACTAAGGCCTAAACCCCTCTCTGTAGTAAAGGAGTTCCGTACCCAACAGTGGAACAGTAAATAATACAATATATAATATAATTTTCCAAATTGGTTAATAAATGCCTGACTTCTTAGGTAAAAAACATAAAAACATATAGAATAATCTCCTATTTTTTAAATTCGGTTAACAATAACGAAGGTATCATAGATGTGTCTTTTAATACGACCCGTAAAAAAGTTAATAATATTGTTCTCACTTCACATTTATCGTCTACGAATCACTTCTTACAGGTAATATTCGTCGGCAACATTTTAAGTCTTTGCCAAAAAGGTACCACTAGCCAAGTTGGATACGCCCATATTTTAGACATTCAAGAAAACAAATTACATTAAAAAAAAGTCGTTCCAGCTAAATCGGTGACAGGAAAATTGACATGGAAACACTCCATAATTACAGATCCTATTGAGATTTTAAATATGAGGTAAATTGAAAAAACAAAAACAGAAACAAATGTGAATGTACAGTCGTGAACCCCGTGTAATGACAAACCACGTTGCTGTAATATTGTGAAGATAATAAGCTAATATATCAAAGGAGACGCAGGTGACTATCAGGACACATTGCGTCCTTTATTTCATGGCTTTTCGAGATCACATCTCACTCCGTAAAACACGCGCGGGTACTTTCATTTCACCATTTTGTTTCTACATTAAACTTAACATATACCTAAATATTTATGACGTTGTTTTTTACGTACCTAATTCAATTAAATTAAGATATAAAGTCTGTTTATGTATGAAATAAATATACTTATCAATATTTCATGGATGCGGGATTAGGTTAGACAATATACTCAAAATGATCATATTTCTACCGCCAAGCAGCAGTGTGTATGCACGGTTGTGTTTCGGTTTGAAGGACATTGTAGCCAGTGTAGCTACTGGACATAATGAGACTTAACATCTTATGTCTCAGGATGACTAGCGCAGTGGAAAGCCACAGAGCCTACTTTGTAACTCAAGGTGATGGATGGTGTTGCTACTGTTTATGGGTGGTCGTATCGTTTACCATCAGGCGAACGGCATGCTCGTCTCGTCATTCAATGCGTTAAAAAAAATCATCTTTGACCTAAGAATCCTTCAACACAATTAAAACGCGTCTTCCACCAAGTAATTTAGTCTCGACCGATTAAAAAGTAGTTTAATTAGCTAATGAAACTATCATGTAAAGAGTTTCAGAAACTCTAACCTACATAAATTACTCAAATACCAACTGACTGAAATTACCAATTAGCAATAGTTCCATTGCTCTCTCATTCCAAATCATTCCATAAATTGATTTGTTATAAGCAAGTTTATCTTTAATACCATTGCGACAGTTTTCTTCATACGCAAAAAATATAATCATCTCCCTCGATATTTTATTAGTGCCAAAGGCCATAATAGGCTTGTGACAAAATATTACTACCGAAGGGATTTCAAAGGTCAGAGTGCCTTCAAAATCCAAATTACGTATATGGTGATACTGGACCGGTGTGCAGAGTTCGATAAAGGGATACCGAATTTCGAAGGGGCGCCTAACAAACTCATATAAATGCGATATTGGCCGCGATGGACCGATGGCAGGACGGCGGAGGGCCCGGCGCGCCGGCCCTCCGCGGTCGCTCACCTTGCGATCTCTTCCTCCTGATTTATTCAAAACTAACCCCGACCCATACTAAGTCAGATTTTATCTAGATTACATTCACTTTCGATGCCTATTTTAAAAAACATAGCCCAGAAAGTCGCTACTAATGTAAATAATTTCATACCAATTTCCGGACTGCCTTTGTATATTTTATCATTAGCTGTTCAGGACTTTAGGTACCTATTCTAAACTGAGTTTAGTTTTCGCGCGTTCTATGTAATTCTTACGGTATGTCGAGTTCTCTTAATTATACTAGAACATCCTGGTCTGTTGTAAATTTTGTAGAAAACGGCCAGTAACCATCCAAGTTAAACACATGATGATCAGTGAATGCACAGAACAAACGATATTTATAAGAAGAATTGAATGTAATCACTGTACCATTCTAATCTGTCATTCTACCTGGGCATATTTCAAGACTCGCTCGATACATAAAACATACCTTTAATCCAGCTCAAGAAGTTTAAATTGACAGAACTGTATTAAATAAGTACCTATGTACTACTATTTATTATTCTTAAAACTTTGTTGACTATAATATCCGCGATATTGTTTAAAATAAAACCTAAAAATTTGTGCTGAGTTGAAAATAAATAACGGAAACGTTTTTGTCCACAAGGAACTATCTAGTCGCGAATTCTTTTGTCCTGTGAACAAAAAGTGTCTCGTCTCGCCACTACATTACTCGTAATAACTTCCTGAGTCTGCGCGATAGAATAATGGAGCGTAACATGCGGTAACCGCCCTGTCTTACTGTACTTCTAGTACTTGTGTTATCACTTATCACTCCTATAGATATTAACAAAATCAAAATTGTATAACATTTTCAGAGATTATACAAAGACATCTCTGGATTTGTTGCAATTTCTGTACTAAGAATGGTATTCCACAACTTTCTCTATGTATTCTCTCGACTCTCTTTTCTAACAAACTAGGTAGCTATATATTAGTTTTACACAACAGTAAATCTTGGAAAATAAGTGTACCTACCATAATATTTGTTTTGATTTTGCAATTGTCTGCCAGCGGTCGTAGTCTTTTCTATACGTATCTAAATTCACAATGCCTTAATATATTATGCCATTTAAAATTCTTAATCACGCAGATTATGAATAATTCAAAATAACATTAAGATTTCGACAATTATTTACTTAAAACCATTATTTGAAACTTCAAATGATGTGCCGTAATATTCAGAATATTATAAGTATTATCAGTCCGCATAATATTAAAGTTTGCATAGTCTAATCCAAATCCACTTAATAAATAATAAGGTCTATAATACATTACTAGATAAATACATTTTAAAGGCACTCAGGGAATATAAAACATGGCAGGTGTTTCATAATTTAACTGAATCTAATAACCTCTTTCTTAATTACATCCATAATGGGCAGAGATTTATAAGCAAAACACGGGCTGGCATAAAATAGAAAATGTATTTTATAAATAAAAGTTCTATCTACGTAATTTTACGAAAACAAAAGGCTACTATGTAGGTCTAGATGAACGATTTTTATAAATTAAATAGACTGTTTCATAGATTAACCATTCACTACAAAAACTAGGTAGTTATAAATTAAAAGTAAAAAAAAAACTTTATTTGTATGTGCAAAAACAAGCTTTTATTTAAGGGGTCTAAAAAGAAAAAAAGATAATTGAAATTGAATAAAAATTTGTTTAATACTATGTAGAGATAAAAGCTTGTCGCGGAATTTACTTTTGTCAAGATCAAGTTTCATAATTATTGTAATATCTACACAAATAAATCTTGCGACAAACTTTTATCTTATACTAGCTGTTGCCCGCGGCTCCGCCCGCGTTCACAAGTTTTACCGGGATAAAAGTCCCGCTTTATATTTTCCCGGGATAAAAAGTAGCGTATGTGTTAATCCAGGATATGATTTACCCGTGTGCCAAATTTCATCGAAATCCGTTAAGTAGTTTTTGCGTGAAAGAGTAACAAACATCCATACATCCATACTTACAAACTTTCGCGTTTATAATATTAGTAGGATATTTGTATATTTCTACCACCAAGCAGCAGTGTGCATGCACTAAGGGTTTCCGGTTTGAAGGACATTGTAGCCAGCGTAATTACTGGGCATTTGAGACATAATATCTGTATGGTGTTGCTACTGTTTATGGGTGGTCGTATCGCTTATCATCAGGTGAGTAGCATATTCGTCTCGTCTCGTCATTCTGTAGCAATAAAAAACCTTCGAAGATCATCAAATAATGGGCTTTGCAACTTAAAAGCGATATACTTACACTATTTTTGCATTTTGTCTACCGAAGCCATAACTCAAAAAGACTCAAATTACAGAGCGACATCAAGACTATGTTTGCCTATTAAGAAAGATGCTGGACCAGGTTATAAAAGCTACTGAACTTGACCATGACATTAGTGACACTGACAGACGATGGCAACATTTATTTTGTACTACTGTCTCGGAATGTACAACACAGTTTCGGATCACTTGACGATCTAATCGTCGCATGATGGCTCTTGGTAAGTGTTGTAACCGAAGATATCTTCAAACACGGGAAGAACATCATCTGAGCTCAGACATCAGACGTCTGAAGAACCGTATTACAAATTTTCCATATTATTAATGATAACCCCTCTTACCGGCTTAAATTATCTATGGTCTCTACATTTTAAATAAAGATACAAAGATAAACATAAAGCATAGGATGAAATGATATTGAAAATCAATCATGATAAATATTATTTTGTTAAAAGTATGTCGGCATTGATAACGGAATCTATTAACCTTACACTCAATAAGAATCCTGCTCACTTGCTTTCCTGCCTCATAAAACATAAATGTAATGTTACACTTAAAATGAATGAAGCATTCTCATTTAGCAGTCGTTAGGATTTGCAAGCTCAATTAGCATGAACGTATTGGCACGGTGGTGATATGTTATTACAACAGCACAGTTCAGAAAACAATACCCGGCACATGTTATTCCGTGCAGTGGGTTGTAAAAATACCAAGGAAATTAAATTTTACGCTTTCAAAGTTTTTACAGTTGTAATATTTTACATCCCTTGAATGTTGAGGTTTCTTTCTTTTTTGCAGACATCCGGGTCTTCTTGCTTTACGTAGATTGAAATAACAAAGGAGGAAAATAAATGTTCACTAAAATTTTTAGCATAATTATGTGTTTAAATAAAATTATTTTGAATATTTTTGGCTTTTAGAAATCCGGCTGCTGTTCAGAACAAACTAATAGGTATTAGGGTGTATAATAGAGTCTTAATTTAAAATAAATATCCTACGCTTCGAATTTCTAATTTCAACAGCACGTTTGAAATTGCCTTAGTGGGAATCATGTAAACCGCAGGTAAGTAAATCTAAGTTTCAAGACCCGCGACGAAAGTAATAGATATTAGCTTTCCTCCGCAGGTAGTAAAAACTATTTTTAAAAGATTTTGCCAAACAAATTTTGTACATCGTTGACTATAGTTGCAGTGTTTTACTGTAAATATTGTATTATGAACTAGTCATATGCACTTTAAACTGTCGTTGAATTATAAAGCGTCGGCAATGAAATTGGTTTTAATATACCTATTTGCTTTTGCCCGTCCGCAGAGTTTCAATTTATTAAGCGAACAGTTATGTTCACAGTAAGGGAACAGAGTTGTATTTAGATGGAATTGATGACTTTAATCGGTTAAAACTATCGATTTTACAAACTGAACAAAAATAAACTGTCAAAGCGTCTTGAGCCAAATGCCCCATAATTGTCTATGCAAAAAATAATTAGAAAAACAGTTAATCTTATTTACTGACAGATGTTCAAGATACCTCATAAAAGTATCTGAAATACAAGTTACAAGATACTTGTAAATAAAGGAGTTGAGATACCAGATACAAGATACTTTTGAAAATGGTATTTAAATACTAGATACAAAATACGTATTTTCTAAATACTTTTTTTGAAATAAGATAACTTTTAAAAAGACTTTTTACTGGTGGTGGGTCTCTCATCTCTGCTTTGTCGATTTCTCGAAAGCCTTTGACTCAGTCAAGTGGCCAAAACTTTGGCAGACCCTTGTGGAGATGGGCTCTCCGAAACACCTCGTCCACCTACTTAGACGCCTGTACGAAGACGGAACAGCTGCCGTAAGAACAGATGATGTATACTCGAGTAATTTTCAACCTACTGCAGGAGTTCGTCAAGGTTGCATTATCTCACCGCTTCTCTTCAATATATACACCGAGTTAATAATGAGAATTGCCCTCGAAAATTGGACGGACGGTGTTGCGATTGGAGGAATGAGTCTCGAACCTACGTTATGCAGATGATACCACCTTGTTTGCAACCAGTATACATCATTTGGAAGGTCTTTTATGTAAGCTGGAAACCACCAGTCTCGAGTTCGGACTAAAGATCAATCGGAGCAAAACAAAAATCATGATTGTGGATCATCTCAATAATAATTCGCCAGAGGTCTCACGAATAGCGAACTGTGACGTTGTCCAGTCATATATCTATCTTGGGGCGCTAATCACAAACAATGGTGGATGTATAGACGAAATCAAACGCCGCATGGCAATATCTAGATCTGCGATGGACAAATTAAAAAAGATCTGGGGAAACCGTAATATTACGAAGGCCACCAAAACCCGGCTCGTCAGAGCGCTAATATTCCCCATATTTTTATACGCCGCGGAGACGTGGACGCAACGAGAAAGCGAGAAGAAGAGGATAGACGCTCTTGAGATGTGGTGCTGGAGAAAAATGCTTGGAGTTTCATGGACAGAGTTTCGCACCAACCAGTCCATACTACAAGAACTCGGCATCAAGCAGCGGTTGTCTTCTATAGTGCAGTCTCGTATCCTCACGTTTTTCGGACACGTGTCGCGGCGTGGAGAAATGTCCATCGAGCGCCTTGTGGTGCAGGGGAAGGTTGAGGGCACACGGGCGCGAGGGAGATCACCGATGCGTTGGACGGACCAGGTCAAAGCAGTACTGGATGGTTCATTATATACGTGCACCAGGAAAGCAGCAATCAGAGAGGAGTGGCGCAGGATTGTCAAGCGAGCCACACACCCTGATGTGACGACCACGACCACTCTGCCAAGAGTGTAACGATTAAGAAGAGGTCTCTCATTATGTAAGACGCCGTCTGGGTGGGTACCACCGCGATGTCTATTTCTACCGCCAAGCAACAGTGTGCATGCACTGTTGTGTTTCGGTTTGAAGGACATTGTAGCCAGTATAACTATTGGACATAATGAGACTTAACATCTTATGTCTCAGGATGTCGAGCGCAGTGGAATGCCACACAGTACTTACTTTACAACTCAAGGTGTTGTATGGTGTTACTACTGTTTATGGGCGGTCGTATCGCTTACCATCAGGTGAACGGCTTGCTCGTCTCGTCATTCAAAGCCATAAAAAAAATCAAATGTTGAACGTTTTAGATTTTAGAAGCTACTGTGTTTAAATATGAGTGAAAAGTATTAAAATTAGGTTCTGCTGATTTAATAAAATTCATTGAGATTTATCGCAATCTGGAGAATCACTGAAAATCAAAATTATAAGACTCACTGCCCTCATGTTTTCAAAAGAAGAGAGAACCCAGTTGAATACAATGTTTGGTTAACCAATTATAGCTTGTGCTTTTTACACAAACAAATCAAGAATATTACGTGTTGATTATTTAAACCATGCAAGTCATATATTACTTCAATTTAATTGTAATCAACAAGTAAGCAACTTGCAACGTGTATATGGGCCTTAAATGAGACGTTAATGTAAAAAATGCATAGGTAATTAGTAAAAGTATTTTAGCAAATTAAGTATTTATAAAATACTAAGATACTAAAAAATTCTATTTAAATACAAGATTCAAAATAAAAATTAAAAAAGTGTCTTAGATACAAGATACTAAATAAGTATTTTGTATCTAGATAAATCACATCTCTGTTTACTGACTACCAATCAGCCCATCTATAATTATGTAATCAATAATACTTGATGACTAGTAGGTATCTCTCTCCAATTTTTATTTACTTATCTTTCAAAGTTTTTGGCCGGGTTTAATTCTCAAACAGGAGTTTCTTCAATTGAGAGTAACATTCAAATACAATACTGTGCAGTGCCCATATCAATAATAATTTTTGTTTATGGTTTTAAAGATATTTTTATAAGTATTCAGATCTACAGCCGACGTTTGCCCAAAAGGCCAGCTTGACTCATTGCAACTCAATTTGAAAACCCCAATTTCCTGCGATATTCAACTCATAAAGTGCCTTCCACTCTACATTTAAAGCACTTCCGTTATTATTCATTCACGAAGTAATTTCTTTATATAACAATCAGAATGACTTACTGGTACAAACAACTAAAATGCCTTATTTTATCAAATCTCTAATTCCAGTTATTTCTTCGTAGAAATCCAATGCCTTAGAGCTCTAATTAGTTGTACCTAAATCCACGTGTAAGTATGTTTCTATAAAGCAAGCTCATTTATTTTTTGTCGCATGTTCTATATTACCCTAGACTAATTAGTGTTAACGGTACAGTTACTAAAATATTGTAAGTATGTCATCACATTAATCGTTGAGACAATATCAGACACTTACGGCAAAGACAAGCTAAGGTAATCACCATAACTCTATTTGATATAAATACAGTATCATATAAGACGACATAGCCCCCGTTTTAGTGCCATAAATTGAGTTATCTGGTTTATTACAAGCACAGAGCAAGTGGTTATAAATCGTGCGTTGCCGCCATAAACATGGCGCTCTCTAGGCGACTGTCAATCGGACTCACTAGTAAAATGTGTCATAAATTTGTTGCAGGTATTTTCGCACGTATTTTCATACGGAATTGCGCTACGTTTGGCATTTATCATTCACGTTGACAGTTTCCACATCTCGAAAAATTTACTCGGTTACAAATGTACGCGAATTGATAATATTAATATCTGAATTCAATTCGACATCATTCAATATTCATTACTGGTGATTGTGTGTTTTAGGAGTTCTTTTAAAGGTATTGTCTTACTCAAATATATTATGTTAATATAGAGTGTAATTTGATTCTGCATTGCCAGCGTATAAGTTACATGTTGGAGTAGAAAGTATTTACGTAGATGGTTCCCTGGGGCAAGCAGTCGGCGCTCTGACCGCTCATTAGTCACTGCCGATCCCACTGGGAACACCTGATCAGAGCCATACTTTACATAAAGCTATTTCCACCAAAAAATCACGGAAAGCTTTATTTAATTCTCCTGAGAGGCCTCTTCGGACTCTAACCAAATCAAAACTTGTAAAAGCAATTAAATTACGCAACCTTTTTTGCTTTTACACAATGGAATATTTACGTACCTCTTTATGATGTTTATGTTTGTGGATTTGTAGGAGTTTTTGAGTAAGTACTAAAAGACAGTGGGAATATTTGATTCTAAACTTACACTCACGCCATATTTTTGAAAGGTAAGCAAAAGTGTTTTAAATAATTGCTCGCGTGTGCTCTCCGTCAAGATTAATTCCGTCACAATATAATGTAAGTTCTTATTATTTTATCACTTAATCTAAAATCACGAAAGTCATTTACGTCTAAACTTCAAGCCGGGTTATTGCTATAATTTCTAAGGCCCTACCAACGATCCCAAAAGGTTACTTTAGACAACATAGCTGTTAATACATTTATTTGACGTGTACTTCTCATTTTAAGATGTTTATTACTTTAATTACTTTAATCGATAGGCTCGCCCCCTATCACATCATGGGACGGAATACGCTTGGCGAAAAGTGGGTGCACTAGTTGCGCCTCTGCCTACCCCTTCGGGGATAAAAGGCGTGAGCATGCGCGAGAGATGTCAAGGGACACCCGGATGGAACGAAGTTCCTTTCGATTAATTAGTGAAGGAATTGTAATAAAATTTTATTTATATAACAGATAACTTGAGACACCTCTCAAGTTTTTTATTTATCATGTCATGAAAAATGTTACATACTAGTAGAACATATAAATTCACATTGTTCTATTAATTATAATTAATTTGCATTAAAAACTATAATCATAATGAGAATAATACGTCGCAAGATAATTCACAGCACATTATATTTACTTAAAAATAACTGAAGACTTAAGTTTTAGTAGATGATAACGCAGGTTTTCTTGTTTTTTTTTTTTATATCGGACAGAATAGAAATATTATTTTTGATTAAAACCTCCATAAGAAGATAAACATTTCCTTACAATAGATCAAGCTTTTAGGTAATGGTCCAATTTCCTTTTTGAATAAACTCATGTAGGCGTTGTGACATTATCAAGTTATACTCCTTTATAATTATTTTAATTGAATAAATCGTACGCTTGTACAGAGTATAGAAATAGAACCGTCGTCACACAATCAACATAGTAATCTACCCGCATAGCGGGGGCCGATAATCTGCTATATAATATTATCGGTGCTGCCTCTGTTGCGACTACTAGGGGCGGTCTCCAACCCACTCCCCTTATTATGTCTATTATGCCCGTGACCAGCAACTACTAATGAATATTCGTATAAGATTGGTCGACGTGAACATAATATTTTATGGATTTCAAATAGACGTAGTTTTTCGACCAATGTTTCAGTAAAAAAAGAGCAGCAAATTTTTGCGAATGTTTGGAATGTTGACACTTACCTTAGATTTGAATACACTTTTATCATCTAATGGTCTATATCAAAACATTATCTGCAACAAAAGAGAGGAATCAATGGATAAATACACTTAATCCCATTTTGAGAAGATTCTCTATATGCCACGATAAAACCCTAGTCTTTGTGAATAAAACTTATTTCATTCTATATTTTCTTGCAAAATTCAACCCTCTTAGCCACCTGCTGGCGAACGATAAATCTTTTGATGAAGCGAAATGAAGAACATATTGGAAAAGTCTAATAACGTACTGATACTTTACTCGTTAATATGTAACAATGCTATTATGAAACTGCAAGTATAATTTGATATTGTAATTAATATGAATTAAAATAATAAGGAGCTTGTACACTTACCTACAACAAAACATACATTTCTGTGTGGGCGCAAGAACATTAGATAACCGTTGGTGCTCGTACGTATGCGATGGGGAGTCCATTTCACAAACCCCCGTCGGATTGTTCCCGTGGCGTGTGAGAAAAGCTCTAAATTTCAGCAGGCCGACATCCGATGTCGGTGAATTTCTTTTGTGTCTTGACAGTTTATTACGAGAACAAAAGGATGACGTTGTTTGAACAGACCCGCTTTAGATTTTACTACGCTGATTACACATTACTCAAGATCCACTCTATTGTGTCGAAGATCTGTATTTCTCTTCAATTTCCAAGAGAAATTACATTGACTGTAATTTATCCGAAAGCGAATAATCTCCAGCACCCAGCCGGCTGACAAAGTGTAACGACTAATAAATAGAATTTGGAGAAAACAGAATTAAATGTAAATAATACATAAAAATTTTACGCAATATTACTAATTTATTTGAAGACGTTTCTAGGACTTAACCGAAACAACTCTAGCGTGGAGACAATTATGATTAGTTGTCATTAACTATAGCTAAACATTGACGAGACAGGATAACATTCCTAGAATTTCAAAGTCTTCTCAAAGCGTTTTGCCATTTTCCTTTGTAAGCGTTCAGAGATAAGGGAAATTGCTCCTAAAGCAAATTGTATAACAAAGAAACCTAGGTACACTGGAAGACGAAACGGCACCTCCTTCAACATGACAGTTATAATATAAAATAATTAATGAAGAAATTCTCACATTCTCCTCCGTCGCTTTTATGAATCACCAAGTTAGACGCACTTGTGTAATCCTGATATTGTGATACTGTGATATTAACCTGAAGGTCCGTATTTGTCACTATTCACACAGTATGAGGCCGGATACCGTATGAAAGCGGCCTGGAGGTCGGGCAGACCGGGCGCTTGTGTCCTAATTCAAGAAGTGCTCGTTAATTATTTACTTACATACATCCCAGGGCAACCTTCGCAGGACGGGATGGCGGATGAAATCGTTGTAATTGCTTGTACACTTTGAAATCCCGGGCACACTGCCGGGCGTTGACTGTTCCACCTTAATATATGTTTGCGTACAGATTCAAAATTATATTTCGTATAACTATCACTAAATTATTTTTGCTATATAATTGATTTTCTTATTTGTATGATACGTTTCCGAGACGTTTAAATTACTTCAATGTACCTACTAGAGGCACAAGATTATAAATGTACTTTAGTCGGTTGGTAACTAATTTATTGCTCTTTTCTATTGTGTTTTATTAGTTTAATAAACTTCACTAAAATTAACTAAAGAAAAAGGAAACACCATATAAGTATTTACAATTAATGCTCATTTGCTTTCTACATATATTTTTTTATTCACAAAGCGCTTTACACGGGCGAATGCTGATGAGTCGGTGGCATGTGGTCATCACTGCCCATAACCACATACATAAACCACTAATATCGAATGGTAGATTTTAGGTTTTTACTTTAACCATAATATTATAAAGAAAGAAAAAAGAAAAAATCTTTATTTGGCCATTGTCTCTGGACACACGGGAACACAGGAATCAATTATATAAAAATGGATTAAGAAAAAAACTCAAAATAGATACTTAACTTATAATACGACTTAACGTTGTGAATATAACGTATTTTACATGCATTCCATGTGTAGTGTTAAGTATTTAGACTATTTACCAAATCCACCTTTGAATTTTGAGTGTAAGCATACACATAACCTAGTATAAGCCGGATACCGGCAGGTAGGCATACCTACACTATATTTTAAATTACGGGTGAAGCTAAAAATGTTTTTTTTCATTTTACGGAAATGGCAGACAGAGTTTTTATGAAAACAACGCCAAAGAGAATTAAATTTTGTTGTTAAAATGGGGAGTTGGTAGATTTTACCGGGGTTATACTGCCATAACACAACAACATCTTTTGGCACTTGCTCAAAGAGTATCCTTAATGTTAAATTGGTATTACTTTCGGTTTTATGAGTATTATGGCGGAAACATACCTTCTGGAGTCAAGTAGATTTATTTTATTACTTGGAGGTTATTGATCTCTTTTCTCTGGATTGATAACCTGAAGCAAATCTTTAAATTTCATAAGAGTATCTCCGTTGAGTCGCATCCAATCAGATTCTATAATTTAATATGTATATCAATTTAAAGTTAAGCCGTCTTTTTTTTATTTTGCTCTTCGAGGTTCATATTGTAAAAATAGTTATACAAAAAGATCCTTAAAAATGAGGAAATCGGCATTCCGAATTTCAAGTTCTATAACGCAATTGCAGAAAAAAAAATATAGAAAGAGAAGTACAAATAAACAGAAAGCTTACCTACTCTATGGATCGTTTGTACTTATTTATCTACATAATATGTGTATATAGATAATACCTAATATATAAAGTGTGTGTTTCAGTTTTATGCAGGATACGCTTCGCAGTAAACAGCAGGTAAACCAGCACCAGCACTGTAGCAGAATGCCAAATCGTCAAGAACCAAGGCACGTAAGGTTCGGATGCACGTTACACCTAGCAGACGTCAGAAGATTCAAATAACACTTTCAACTGATAGCACCGTTAAGCTGTAACGTGTTTGTGAACTCGCAGTTCGTAGTTAGTTTATGTTTAGTTTTATTATACTATGCCTTCAAGCTCTGTTACCGAGCTGTAGCAAACTGCTGCTGATGTAGTACAAAGCGCTATAAGATAACGGTAGGCACACAAACACATTGCTTAAAATAGAAAATATTATTTTTATAACGCTAAACTTCTACACTAAATATTAATAACCATATTTTACATTTGTTTTTTTTAATCATATTTATGTTTATAAAAATGTAGTTTTACTTTAACACTCTCAGCTCCATTTTCTGGCAGAGCATGTTTATTTGTAAGTTTAAGATGTTTTTTAGCATATCGCCCATCGTGATTCTCATACTTAACATAAACGTGCAGCAAATAATAACAGAGTTTCAAAATCTAAGAAATACATTCTTGAAATTCAGTAAAATACATTTTCGGTTGTAACACAACAATCTTAAGAACCTCAATAAAAGTAAAGTAAGTGCGCAGTAAGTACGATATTCCGCCCCCGTAGATATTTTATTCTGAGAAATGACTTTTTATCACATCATGTTATGTTCAGAGAATGTCTCAATTTACAATATCAACGGATGGTTAACAGATAGTGCCGGACTCCTTTGATAAATTATAAACCTAGATAGAGTGACGCGCTGCAATGAAACTAAAACAAACAGGCCAACTTTTCTTTAGCTAGTATGCGTGACAGCTTTGTCATACGCTATCGCTGCATCATTCTGCGTATCCTTGTGTGCGCGCATAATGATATCAGTTATTACATAGTTTCTATTAAAATGGGGAGAAAATTATATCCATGAAAAACAACAAAAAATAATTCACTCGAACTCATTTAGTGGACAACTGTTGGCCTTTATTTTTTTCGACGCCTTTGAAACGTTCTGTGTCTATCTAGGTGTATAATTAATCAAAGCCGGACTCATAACAACAACGGATAACTAACGAGTGCTGTCATTCTCACACAGTACAGAGAGAATTAATGAGCGCTGCCTGTACGACGCGCAGCGCCGCCGCACCACTAGTAAAACTGCAACGAAATTCGATATCGCTACTTAATAATATTAAGATTCGAATAACACGGATTATAATAACCACATTTAAAACCTCTTTCCTAAAGCCCTTTTATTATCAAAATTACCTGTACCTACCACCGAGTTGCGTTCGGGCGATTCTTTAATGTTATTTATTACTTTTTAGTAAGTAGGTGCCATTTAAACTTCACATTTAAAAAAAATATTCGTTACTAAATTCAAGTATATCGATATTTATAGTTACAGTAATTGCATAAATGATCGTTGTTACATTCTATCAAGAATAAAAGAATACATTTACTTTTTATTTTAGTCATTTCTATTTATTGTTATTAAGTATACTTATTTACGGATTGATAAGAATCTAATATCAAGCAGCAGTGTGCATGCACTGTTGTGTTCCGGTTTGAAGGACATTGTAGCCAGCGTAATTACTGGGCATTATGAGACTTGACGCTGGATGTGGGCCGCTTTTGACAGATCCGTCTGGAAATCTTTGCGGGAGGCCTATGTTCAGCAGTGGACGTCATATGGCTGAGATGATGATGAGACTTAACATCTAACATCTAATGTCTCACGATGACGAGCGCAATGGAGTGCGACACAGTACTTTGTAATTCAAACTTCTGTATCGTATTGTTACTGTTTATGAGCGGTCGTATCGCTTACCATCAGGCGAGCGGCATGCTCTCCTCGTCATACAATAGCAATAAAAATAAAAAATATGCTACATTAATTATTCTCATGATTTGAACTCCCATAGTAGTGTATTACCAGTGACTTGACACTTGTAAATTATGAGCTTTGACGTCCGATCTCTGATCTTAAAATACTGAAACTGTGTATCGGACATGCGATGTTCCACACCACACATTCGACATGCATAATTTGATCTGCCTGTAACCTGTGGCCTTTATATAGGAACTTCATATCCTTTATACACTTCATATCTTTGATTTATTGTATGTCCCCTATTCACCCCATATTGTGATATAACTATGCACGAAGGTACGAAAATGTTACACATTGTATATGCGGGTCTAGTTTGTCTCTACCTTTAAATGTAGGGAATACTTAATCAGTATTATTTACAGCACAGCGAATTTAGTTTACCTGATTTACAGCATCTTTATAGATGCTTTCCAGAGATAGTGAAGTACCGCTTTTTTGTTGCATTTCCTGTGGACAGTACCGGTGTACTATTGACTACTAGGCGGCGGAGGAGATTAAATGCTTAAATCATGTTTAAGCTTACGGGAAAGCTGTAGGTTTTACAACTTGCCTGTGTAAATAGATATTCACTCTCGGATTAATGACTGTTTGCAACGTAATACTAACGTCCTTACGGTCACAGGTATAAAGAATTTTGATACAAATGCCCAGGAGAGTCACTTATCCTTATGACGATTACACGGCACAACGCACCGGGCCATTTTAAATGTCAACGGTTTTAGTGTAACATTTTGTATTATACCTTCTGTAATTCTATAGTTGACAATCGTCGAATAGTGTTGTTTATGGTTTTATTATATTATACAGAATCACACTAGTTTTTATTAAAATTTATTATACTTACCATTATCAGTAGGGTAGGGTTCTGTTCCATAAAAAAAAAATTGTTTACTTATAATAATTATTGAATATATTTTATTTAAATATGTACATTAATATATTTGTACTACAAATAACTACACGAAACTTTATTTATGATACGAATATTAATATATTATATAAAAACCGCGAAATACTCGTTCAGTAGTTTTATTTCAATGTTGAACACTGTTGTAAACATAAGAAAACACTACGAAGAAAAATATCAAATATTTGATTTTAAGTGATATACCGAAAAGCAAAAGAATCACATTTATTAACATTTCAATCTTTATTTTTAATACATAATTTAAAAATGTATTTCGTCTGTTTACAATCTTTCTTCTGTTAAAAATGCGGAATGCGCTCGCAAATGTATTTACAGTGTATGTATTTACACAGTGGTATTTAACGCTTGATTGATTTGTAGGGTAAATAGGTACTAGTAAAACATGACCTTCCTTTTGGGGCATTCGGGTAAATAAAGATATTAGCTATGCAAAAACGAAGGTGAGAATGGCGCTATCTGAAAAGGTCGATCAATAAAAGCTGTGGCTATTTCTCGAGGGTCACGATAGTAATTATGTCCACCGGTTAAATTGCTCTTCCACAATCCGCGAACCGTAATTTAACGTTAATATGGAATAACATTTTTTAGATAAATATTATATTTTGTTTATTCTGTACTAGTAACATACTTAGTTATGTTACTAAAATGCCTCTATATTTTTTTTTATTTAAACTCGCTAAACGTTTGTATACATAATATATATTTTATAGTTCTACTAGCTTTTACCCGCGGCTCCGCCCGCGTTAATAAGTTTTTCCGGGATAAAAGTACATATAAACCTTCCTCTTGAATCACTCTATATATTTAAAAAACGCATCTAATCCGTTGCGTAGTTTTAAAGATCTAAGCATACATAGGGATAGACTGACAGACAACGGGAAGCTACTTTGCTTTATACTATGTAGTGATGTAGTCGGTTTCCCTTTCTCGGAAACGGCTGGTCCTATATGGATGATTTTTTGGGATTTAGATATTTTTATCCGTAAATGTGAAAATAAGTATTTTCTTTTTTACGTCTCTAAATAAGTGGTTGAATGGGGGAGTAATTAAACTACCGAGCGATTATAATGAAATTTGGTATGGACTATGGGGATATCTTGAACCTTGAAAATAAATATGAGATATTAATTATTTTATTAAACTCTAAATAATTGCTTTAAAACAAAAAAAAAACTAAACCGTTGAATCGATTGTAGTTTAATTATTATGGATGTATTTTAATACTGGGATATCGTATTTCTGTTGACTAATTTGGAAATCGAAAATCAGAGATCGGAGCTCAAAGGTCACCTAGGTCTCAGGTCAAATGTCGGGAATCAAATTTTGGAAAACGGGTGTATGATGTGGGACATCGCACGTCTGATGTCCAATGTCAGAATTCCGAGATCGGAGATCAAGTCATCCGAGGAACTTTTTCGGGACAAAAGTAACATAATCTTAAATGTAATTCAAAAGAAGATTTATCTGTGTGCTAAATGGCATCCAAATCCGTTCATAGGAATCCGTTTTGCCTCGGTGGCGTAGATGTATTGCGTGTGCGGTACGACACCGCTCTGAGGTCCCGAGTTCAAGTCTCTCTTCTGCTCAGTACAGAGTCTAAAATTTGTGCCTGATATGGCGATAGGCTTGCCCCCTATCACATCACGGGACGGAACACACTTGTCGAAAAATGGGTGCCTTGGTTACACCTCTGCCTACCCCTCTTCGGATATAAAGACGTGATGTGTGTGTGTGACCGTTGTTAGGTTGCTGCGTTTACTTCTAACAAACGCCAAACATGTTTACACATTTTCGCCCCCATTTTTTTTACGTATTGAAGACAGGAATTAGGAAATATATGTAATTCTAATTGTTTGTTTAATAAACACTGCACACGTGGACAATCAATTACTATTTGCTCAAGTTAACAAACATGAAAACTCGATCGATGTATAAAATGAGTTTCCCGGTAAATGTGAAAATAAAACTGAACGTCCCTGTGACAATATCATCCCAAAGAAGGGAACCTATAAGATTCAAATAAGAAGTGCTCATATTTTTTGCAAAAGCCGTCATCTATCGAACACGCCCGCCGAGGCGAGATATCACTCAAATTGTTTCCAATATCTTTTACGAGCATTTGACAACCGAGTGAAAAATTACCAAGTGTTCCAAAAGTCATTGTTATTTTACTAGCTTTATTATTTATTCGTGACACTCTTTCGAGTTAACAAGTTTAAGCAAATGTTTATGGTATCTCGAAATTGGGGGTATGAACATATTTTTTAAGGATCTATTCTATAAAAAGCAAGCTACTTATGTACGGGTAATGTTCAAAATTAATAGACCTATGAGCAATTGTTTTAATATTATCTTTTGCGCCGAAAGAAATTTAGGTACCCAATTAAAATACGTGAGGAGCTTTACAATTTCCTACGAACATGTTTGTACTATTTTTAAGTGCACATTTTTTTTCATAGTTTTAATTTGTTAATAATTATGTATTTATTAAAATACTTATTTATTAGAAAAGTCTATATAATTACAGTTTTAGCCAACGACTGTTAGCTCCGCCTTAACAATTTGGATAAATTATGTTGAGGTTAGTTTATATTTAAAGGTAAATTCTATTACTGCTTTTCAATTGTTTAATATTTTTAATATTGTACGTATTTGAGGTTTTAAAAGATTAACTTTTCTTTAATATGTTTCAAGTCTGTCTCAATTTTTTTTGGTTACATTTATCATCTATTCAACCCTATTAGCGATGGAAATAAAAGCTAATGCATCCAATTTGAAAGACAAAAAAATAAACGTAAGTAAACCAAATCATCAGATCCTAATAAATTATATACTAAAACCTTCCCTGAAAAATATACAATCGAATAACGAAAACCTCATCCAAATCGGATCAGTAGTTTTCATACAAACTTACAAAGTTACATACATACATACATGTGGGTCGAATACAGAACCTCCCCTTTTTTGAAGTCGGTTAAAAATTATACACCGTCGACGCTGCAAGAGTAGGAACAGAAACTTTCAGTGAAAATAACTTGAATGTAAACGCAAGATCAGCCGCCAAGTTTCTGTCGGCTGAACGCTTCTCGTAGAATGCGAGCTATGCGTCCCAATAAACATTACTTATATCGTCATAGAAGCATTGTGTTTTCAACTATAGTCGCGTTTCTAAGATACCTAAGTATATAATTATTGTAATATTGATAAGTATTACCATTAACATGAATATGGTTTTACTTTTAATCAAATCTCCTTGAAATTAAATATCTATACTGTTATGGTAAAAATTAAATAGTGTAAATCTCGCTTGATACAAAATGGAAGTAACGGAGATGTCTTAATAAGTAATCTGAAATAATTAAATTTTAAGTGTAGCTGTTTTATGTTACAAATTACATTAATTATTTAGTTACGGTCTTTCTAATTTCTTCAAATGATATCCATTCTAAGGTTTAGGTTTAAAAAATTACTCACGTATTTTATGTAATAGTCATTGTAAAAGCCAATTCTAAAGGCTTACTCTCGTTTTATTGCCGTCACAAGAGTAAAGCCATCTCCCGAACCCGAGGGAAAATCTGCATTTACATGTTAACTGAAAATTTGTAAAATCTTAATCCAGGCCTCAGGTGATGGGTAACAAATAGATATTTTATAGGCGTAATCGTATCGCTATTCCATTTGCGTGCTAATGGTACGAATCAAGTAAAAGGAGTTACACATTTTGTAATATAGATGAGCTACTAGATTTCTGCTCGCGGCTCCGCCCGCGTGAATGAGATTTTCCGGGATAAAAGTCCCGCTTTAAGTATATTTCACCGGGATAAAAAGTAGCCTATGTTACTCGCTGATAATTTAGCTTTATATTGGTGAAAGTATTTTTCAAATCGGTCCAGTAGTTTCGGAGACTATTCAATACAAACAAACAAACAATCAAATCTTTCCTCTTTATAATATTAGTATAGAAAAACAAAACGGTTTCTTTTTTAATTTTCACAACTGAGCGGCAACGGCAACAGTTGTTACTTGGTGGTTGGTACTGCTGTGAATTGTTACTTACGTCGCACTTTCGCCTCCATTTAGTAGAATTCCCGTGCATCCAAACCTAACCGTTGTAAATGACGTGGTCGTGTCTGCCGACTGCACCACTAATAGCGTTCGCTACTCAGTGCCAGGAAAGTAATGCACACGCATTACCCGCACTAAAACTCTCTATTTTCATTTCAAACTTGCAATTCTTTGCGCCTGTAACACAATGTAGTCAATTTGCCCAGACTAAACGGAAACTTTTCTCGATTCTGTCACAAAGTTGTGATTGCCTTGTTTTCCACTTCGGCCACGACGAGATGACGAATAAAACTTCGCAGATTTTACCAAGTGTAAAGTTAATGTAAGTCTAGAGTAATGTAATAATAATGTCTATATTTAAAAAAATCTATATTTGCGGACTATTAAGAGGTCTACTTAAGTAACTATGTAATATTAATAAAAGCTGCATATTATTTTCGTAAAACTAAATTACAGACGAAAATACACATTACTTAAAGAAACGGCGACAACATATTATTTTAAAAGGTATTTCCATATTCCTTTTGTTGAAATTGTATCGCAGGTAATTTTCATATAAGCGCAGTAATGCGCCGGTAATGGTCCATAACAGAAAGCTCGCAATATATGGAGATCCGCCCCGCACCCCACCTCAGCCAGCCATTCTTCTGTTTGGTTTTACTTATATGATCCTATATATACGCCGAAACAATATGTCCAAACTATTCTCGATTTATTACTATGATTTCAGCAAAGCATTTGTTCTGGAATACAGCAAAATATCGACAAACAGTCGCCTGCTTGCTATTCACAATTTTTAAATAAAACAAAAGGCAAATCGTAAAATAATATTTTCATGCATACTGTGATGTTTCATTTTTATTGTTCTGCGAAGGCCCACCTCGCTTTCAGCCGTAGAAAGTTTGATTTATTGGTAAAACATAACTGGGTTCGTAGAATTACCTACATGTGTTTTTAATAGCCATATGATGCATTTTTTAAGAGTTGGCTGATAGACAAGAATTCTGTGACCTGGTTAAATTATAATTATTGAAATGATATTAGTTTTCGGATTATATCACGGTTTTTAATTTTACTCTCAGCGCGGCGTTTCCAATACTTTGCAGTCTTTATGGTCATGGGGGGGAGACTTAGGTGTTAGTCTTTTAAAGGTCAAAGTTACAATATACATTTTACAATGGCACAAATTATTAAAATTTTATTTAGTGCTTATCCGATCTACGCATAATGAGCTCACAGTGTCTTGAAATCTGACAGCCGGTCCTTTGGGTCCCAATTTAAACTGCAAGCTTCCAACCATCTCCTTTATTAAAATTCGGATGTTTTTTTGTTTCCATAGCCTCGCGAATCATCCAAGGCAGGAATCGGTGTTCTTTATCAAGACTTTGTGGCTTATCTAACCTAAGATAATGTTTTGAGCCTTCTTCTCAATGCTCAGCAACTGCAGATTTCATAGAGTGTCGGTGGTTCAATTCAGCTATATGTTATTTTACGACAATTATCACCACCTACCTCCAAACAATCAGAATTCTAAAGATATTGTGTTAATGACCTATAAAAAAGAATGAACAGTAGGATAAGTGTAGCCTAGGAAGGAATGGAGACGTGAAAAAAAACTTGTTGAGCATACAGCAATCTTACAATTCAATCCGAAGCGAGCCAAGCTGCCATTTCCAAGTCCTACCTCATCAGTTTTTGTAAGATAGATAACACCGCATTTACGATATAACTAATCGCATGTCGCATAGTCAAAACTAGAGTTACAGTATACTTCTACATGACTACTAATCTACCTCGTCGTAAAAAAATGCTTTTAAAGCTATTAAAAAAAGAACCTTTCAGTATACCTATTAAAAATAAAAATTAAAGAAACAAATTCAAAAGACTTTTACAGTCCAACTACCATACCTAATATTAAATATTTTCGTTACCTAAAAATACTTGTCTATTTAGGTATAATAATGCTGCCGAATAATTGTTCGACGAATACCTACCAACACGGAAAATTTCCTGGAAAAGCATCATTACATTTCATTTGTATGCAATTAATATATTATATTATATGTATATGGCAACTAAATTCTATTGTTTACTTATTTACTAACATAGCATATATAACAAATTAATCACATTTGTATTTAATAATCCTCGCATTGGCATTCTAAGTTTATTAATAACAAAATTACTTCGAATTCTCACAAAAGTAGATACTTCTTTTTAACATGATAAATATATTACGCCTCGGTGGCGTAGTTGTATTACGGTACGATTGCAATGCTGAGGTCTCGGGTTCGATCCCCGGGTCGGGCAAAGTGATATTGGATTTTTCTAATCAGAATCAGCTCGGAGTCTGGAATTTGTGCCCGATATGTAGATAGGCTCGCCCCCTATCACATCATGGGACGGAATACGCACGGCGAAAAGTGGGTGCACTAGTTGCGCCTCTGCCTACCCCTCCGGGGATAAAAGGCGTGAATATGCGTATGTGTTAACAAATAATATAGCATTAAACGGCGTAGCATGTCAAAAATGTAACATCGCAATAAAATAAACTTTGTGCACTTACGAGTAGTATACTCCAGTGCTTTGAATCCGTAGGTACCTACTTACAGATATAAATTTTAAAAGTAGGCCTATCCAATTTTTTTTTTATTGCTTTGAATGACGAGACAAGAATGCCGTTCGCCTGATGGTAAGCGATACGACCACCCATAAGCAGTAGCAACACCATCCAGCACCTTGAGTTACAAAGTACTGTGTGGCATTCCACTGCGCTCGTCATCCTGAGACATAGGGCCGTATTAATAAATCAATCTCAAGTTTGAGTTAAGACAAGTCTCAAGTAGACATAACATATTGAACTATCAATACTTGAGATGTAACTCAAACTTGAGATTGATTTATTAATACCACCCATAAGATGTTAAGTTTCATTTTGTCCAGTAGTTACACTGGCTACAATTTCCTTTAAACCGAAACACAACAGTGCATGCACATTGTTGCTTGGCGGTAGAGATAGACATTGCGGTGGTACCCATCCAGATGGGCTCTTACATATGAGAGACCTACCACCAGAATTCAATAAAAAATTGAATTATTAAATCTCTCAAATACAGATCCTCCCAGACTCCTTAGTTTTATATTTAACAAACGAAACCCTAAAAAGAAATTAAATCTTGTTGCGAAACGCGTCCAAAATATTCCCGAGAAATGTCTTGAAGGCATTTGTAATAAGTAATTGAAATGATGAGTAGGTAATCTTAAAATTCGACATGGCTGTAAGATATAAATAAATATAAATAGCTTTTTATAATTTGTAAAACTTTCAATGGAAATATTACGTACATTGCTTACCGTATCGTGAGGAATATAAAAGGAGATGTCCGCTTTTTTTTTTGCCTCAAAATCTAACCAGGCTCAAATTTAATGGATATTAAAGGGGCAAAAATATGGATCCATAAAAAAAAAACTCATTTTAAGTGTACTTTTTAAGTAAAATAAAATTGCATAAATCTCAAAATCGGTGGACTTTAAAATTATACGATTTATTGCAGAAGGCCCAGTTTTGGGAGTAGGTAAGTACTATTCAAATATATATAAAGTATTTTGGTTAAAATATTAAGCCCGTTTTTTGGAGAATTTGTCTTTAACTAATTAAATTAAGCATAACAATTAACAACCACTAATACGAATATTCTAATAAAGGCATTAAATAATGAATAATAATATTTATTACGTGTGGCTATTTACGTGTCTTCAAATCACATGTACCAATTCATATTGTGCAAGAGGGTAGTTTCCTGTGTCTGATTTAGTAAATTATTTTATAATACTTAACAGAAAATAATTTGAAAAAGAAATTCTTCTGTGCATCAAAATTGGTTAAAAAATATAGCAGTTATTCATATTTGAAATATTGTTGTGAGCAACAGTGGGGACGTGGAGGAGATATCGCGCAATCTCTTTCGCACTCACGCAGCGTTATGGCCGGCGACTCTCGGTGACGTCACAGTGTAATATTTCTATTATTTGACAACTACCCGTTCCACCAAATTTCAAAGCTTTATAACTTACTAATTATTGCCCCAATTTTGAAAAATATTTTTCCGTTAGATTTTGGATGGCATACATTTTTGATAAATGTATTAAAAAAAAGTAGTCCTGAGTCCACTACCCTATTATTGTACTCACCCAAATATGCTGCTTTATATGATGACAGATGATCATGATAATTCTTAATGACTCATCAATTATCTCTACATAAGATTATGTAGATAAAACATATAAGTAACTATATGTACGTATATGTTCTTAACGATAACGTATATACATATATGTATGTGATTAACGGTATGTAAAGATTTTACATAGATTTGAAAATAAAATTATTTTTATATATTCTAACACATAGTTTTTGTAATTGGTAAAACTCCTATACAATATTATTGGCTGCATTAGGAATGGGCCCTACTACAACAATAGCTTTATACACTAGATTAGTCTATATTTTTATGGCCTAGTCCCAATCAGTTGACACAAAATCGTTGCCTGAAAGCTGGCTCGCACCTGAAATAATCTCATTAGGTATCTCTTAATTTATATTTTAACACATGTATTTATTAAACTAAATATTAGTAAGTATTTCATAAACACTAAACGGCATTAGCGGCAATATTTAAACTGGTAATTAGCAAACAATGCATATCCAAGTATAAATTGTTGAGAGGCTGAAGCGTGGGCGACGATGTGCCGAGACAATGGAACTCCAACGTGGACAAACCGTAATCCTATTTGGTGAGCAGCGCTTTCCTTAGAACTGGCTAGCGCAGCGTGCTTCTGGGCTTGGCCAAACAATAACCCTAGCTTCGACGTCACTACCGCCACAATTAACTTGAATTTCAGAAACAGTATTTCCTTTGTATTGTCGGAAATCTCTTATAACAATTGTTCTTCTAATAGTTTGTGAAGAATAAGGCTTGATTCTTCAATCTGAGTAGATTCAGTTACAAAAAAATCGTCTCTACACTCGTTGCCTGGACATTAACGTGTCAAAAGTACTTAATAATATGTAGATTGTAATCATCAAAAGTAAATTGTGCTACGCATTTTTTCTAATACTTAAGTAATTTATATGGCATTGGTACCTTTTTAGTGAAATTTATGAAAATGTCCTATTGAACGTACCACGCACTTTGAGAAATGGATTTTTTTCATTTATCAATGTCATGATTCTATTTTTCACTGAGAAGTAGATTGTTCGTACAAGTAAAATATTATATTTGCATTATTTTATCCACGTCGTATAAATTGGACAAACGCGATGGAATGTTGTCTATTTAAAACAATCTTTCTGTGCTATATTAAATTTAGTAATATATACATACATACATCAGAAACCCTACATAAATAACTTTTATTTTTATTTTTAAACTGAATATTTACTCTTAAACCCGGAGTTCACACAAAGACTAATTAAAAATATTTTAAAACGGGCGAGGTATAAAATTAATTAACGAATTATATGTTCGTAAAAGTACACGTTATTTTAGTAATGAGTTCTTTAACAGTCACTTATTTAATTGCGGCCCAATAAATATTCTCATGAAAACATATATAACGTAATTTAGCAAAGAAAAATGTACTTACACTACAGTTGCAATTATATTTTTCGCTAAGACGCATTCTACCGACGCCTGAGGTGAAAAATAATAATCTGATAGAGTGATAAGACAACCAAGTTTTTGTAAACGAGTACCTACCACTCGGATTTGATATAACCAAAATATATAGCATAATATGCTATTGATGGTCAAAGTATTTACTATTTACCCACACACAGCTGTACATAATTCGGATTGGTAACATCGACATTTGATGATAGAAACAAAACGAAACCGATGCATAAATACGCAAAACTCAATCATAAAATAATGCCCTTGGCGACGGAGCTACGAAGCCGCCAGTGTGTTGCGAGTCATGTCCCAGATTCATATTAAGTACAATTTAACTATCGTGCCAGTACCTAGATCTGGTAGGACTAAGTATATCTGGCCAACTGACAAAGTTCGAATGGATGACAACCAGGATATTATGAAAACTGTTCAGTTCTACCACTCGTTTACGAGAACCTGTCATCGCCATGCGTGTTTAACCAATTTGTTCCTTTGGAGCGGACAGTATTAAAATATTCTAGGAGTTTTGGCGGGAACTTGGAAGTGTCATGAGGTGCTCTTGTTTTAATTCATTATTTTGGTGATACTTAGTGTTATATTGCATAATTATGGTGGTATATTATCCAATATAGTTCTATTAAAGGGCTCAAATGAAGTGAATTGAAATAACTGTGCTAGTCAAGTTGCGGCGTGAGGCGCCGCAGGTAGATAGAGAAAGAAGAGAAACTCAGGGTTTTAGGTTCGTGGTACGAGCTTTATTTTGCACCTCCGCGTTACACTCGGTACGGTTCGCTGGTGGTATGCAAACGAGTCACTGGCCTGCGGAGACTCCGATTCAGGCGAACGGCACGGCGCTGATGCACGTGGCTAGCTCCGGCGGCAGCTCGCCGGGCAGATGGTAGCACGTGGTCTGCGCAGCGGTGGTGAGGTGGTCGGGGTTAGCACACCCGACTGCGATGGTAGTGGTGAGCACGTGGTCGGGGTCAGCACCCGCGACGACGGTGCACACGTGGCCGGGGTCAGCACCCGCGACGACGATGGTGGTGTGCACGTGGCGGAGTCAGCACTCCGCACCGTGGAGAAGGCGGTCAGCACGGAGTCAGCACTCCGTGCGTGGAGCACGGCGGTCAGGGCGCCGTACCGTAGAAATACGGCGGTCAACGCCGCACCGTAGAAAAAAAACCTGGAATCAGAATCCCAGCGGGTCGGAATGCAAGCTAGGCTTACATTCCGCGCCAGCGACTCGTGATAGCTCACGAGCCCAGATGCACAGAATACCTGGAAGCGGTTAGTAGTCGTTGGCACACTCACCCCAGCGGGAACAACGGTATGCGTGGCAACACGCAGTTAGTTGGTAGTGTTGCTACGGCGAAGAAGATTATAGAAAAAGGGCGCGCGTGACATTGCACGCTTATTTATACGAGCGCCGTTCAGACGTACGTCAAAACTAGTGACAGTTTAACCAGCCAATACGAAACATTAACGGTTTCTATTGGTAGTTAAACTGACTTAAACGATAACGTTTACAAAGAGTGTTAACGTTCCTAGCAACGTTACAAAGTGTTTGTTTTGTTGCCGCCAAAACTCCTCGATAAAGTCTTGGTAAGGTAGCCACTGCTTTACTTCGACATAGTACTACTACTACTGAGGATAAAAAAGAAACAATATTATATATGTAACTTCCAAAAACTTTGACACTGGCAGATGCGCAAACCGCGCCTTGCCAAAGAAAAAAAAAAAAAGAAAAAAAAAAGAAAAAAAAAAAAAAAAAAATTCTAAAACATAATTACCATTGTTCCAATGGCAACGATTTTGAAGTGAAAACTTGTTTAGCGGCGTTGAGCACTTTTCTTGGGATGGGTATAAAATGTTAAACTCGCGTCAGGACACGTGACCTGATCGAAAATTCGTAAGACTGAGGGAGAGTAGACCACCGGCGCGGCGTAGGAGAGGAAGTAAATTATGTAATATAAATTATCATTTTTGTGTACAATAGCGCAATAAATAAATACTGTATTTAACCCATTGATGTATTAAAAAACCCTTTAACCACATAAACGCTAGTACTTTTATACTGATAAATAAGGCAATTCGTGCGAAATTATTCCCTAACCATTCCAAAATACTCAAAAATGCACAACGTTAATGTTCAAGTTTTCACTTCTGCCGGCACTCCCGGAGTGCAACCCGTTGTTTTTTTAAAGTAGTCGTTGTGAAGCTGACAATCTTATAAGGTACGGTTTTTGAATCTCCTCAACAAAGCATACCTTCCTAGTGAATTCTCCATAATTTTGCATCAACGATAAAAAGAAAATAGAATATCAAGTTTTGGATATCTCAGTAAAACATTATCCAGATCAAAAATAAATAAGGACATTATTTGCATTATTTTAGCAAACAATTCCATTGTGTGCGGAGTATTGTGTATGCACCGAAATATGAACAAGAGCCGTTGGGAAATAAGTTGAATAATGCCGTTGTGTCTGACCCCATCGCGTCGCTGTAAGATATTGCGTATAAGCACCAGCCAGGTACAAGTTTCGGAAATAACGCCTATGTTTCTAATTCGAAACTGATACAACTAAAATCACTCAACATTTTTAAAAACTGTTCTCAGATATGCAAACTATTCCTTAAGAGAAATTTAACTGCAAATTGAGCTAGACAATGAAACAATTTCTTATCGCTTAGCTAGTTTTGGTAGACCAAGGCCTAAACCCTCTCAATAGTAGAGGAGGCTTGCACTCAGCAGTGGGCAGTATATAATACAAGGCTAGTCCATACTGGCTTACCATACCATAATGGTAAGCCAGTTTTTCCCTATGAGTTTTATCATCACTCTTTTTTCTCTTCGTGTCACACTATTTTTTAATGTAGGTACAAAATCAATTTAATTTAATCATATAATCGTTTGTGTTTTGAAAGTACGGGTGGTCATATTTAGCTGAGTACAGTATGTCACAAAAAACCGACGGGATTTACACTTTACTGGTATTTTTGTGCAGTCAATGAGAATGGTGGAAACCCAAACGAAGAACCTTAACCCAACCCCATTTCTGTGCACCCACGGGCCATGATTTTAATGACATCGTAGAAGTTCATGTGCGAGATTGTCCACTTACCATCGGGTAAAAACAAGTATTATAATTAGCGTGACGTATTTCTGCTGAAAAATTTGCTACTTTAGCTATATAAGTTACAATTCAATTAATTCCATTACAATTCCAAGTAATTTCACGTTTTCTTTTATCATCAAAGCTCATTTTCATGAATACTAAAGCTATCAAATAGTCCACATCGATGCGCATAGAAAGTCCCATTAATGTTTACAGTCTGTAAATACGAATTGATCCATTCCGTAGTTCAAAAAACTCGCTCCCTCCGCTAAGGATTGTACAATTTTGACGTTTTTGTGAACATTTCATTTGTATTTTATTGCTATTCCGTCTGTTTCATTTTATACTTATTGGATTTTACTTTTTTATGAGCAATACATTTCCTGTTAGAGCCTCTGAATACTTTATAACTGACATTTAAATGGGTTTCACACATGCGCAGACGTATTACTAAAATCTTATAGTAGGGACAAACTAATATGGCCGGTATGACATGACACGGTTTTGAATTTTTTGGGTAGACGTTCTCACAGAGTTATCGAGTCGGGAAAAAAATTGGATTGTCATACCGGCCAGCTTAGTTTGTCTGAACTATAGTCGTGTCATTTCAACACATTACCCTGCTTTAGTCTTTATTCTGAGCATTACCCACAGCCATGAAATTACCCATTCCATGTAAGAAATCACACACACAAATCTTGCCGTCTCTTGTTAAAGGATGAATATAAAATACTTACGTATATTTATTTTCGAACAATAAATCATAATCTTAAGTACAGTTGAACTATGTCGCACGAGTAAGCATTCAGTGCACTTTCAATTCTTATCTTTTAGAACATTTTAAAAATGACCGATATGCGAACTGAAATGGTTACATAGTCCAATATGAAAACACATCCATAGATACAGAGAAATAGTTTTGGGAGCATTCTCTCTATCTATACCGGGATTGTCGGGAAAATTCCATTTCAAATTGTTTTCAATATGTTTTATCGGAATGTGATAGTGAGCTACGACTTGATACCGGGAATTTCTCCTATTACTTACTAAAGTTGTCGAATAATAGCGGTACGTTATTTCAGTTGATATATTATCTACGTATCTTGCATTATAGTTTATTATACTTGCAATATGCATATATATCTACGCTATTTTTTGAAATATTATGGAATTAGACATTAAATACCGCAGTACTTATAATATAATCTCAGACAGACAAAATAATTCTTATGACTTACTTACACATATTTGATTAGGTACCTAGGTATGTATTTGTATAGTCTTGTATTAAAATATTTTGGTTTTATTAACTTTTATTGACGATTTAAGAACACTAGGGGGTTCCCTTGTTTGAATGTTTAATTTTAATTGGTGTTTAAGCAAGCAGGCGTAGCTGTGTAGACACAAGAGTGAAAGATATGTGCGTAGGCCAATAGTTGACAGCGCAGATAAATTAAATGAAATGAAATAATTGAAACAACATAAAATGTCATACATTATTTAGATTGCGTCAATTTTAATTGTACCACCAGTTCGGAAAGCAGTTCTCACCAAAGAAGAACGGACAAGAAACTCTAGTGTTGCTCTTTACAAAATAAGGTATAAAATACAATGCATGATACAGGAAAAAGAATACGACTAAGTATTTGTTTATTTAAAAAGCTTTTATTTAACTTGCAATGTATGTATGTTTGTTCGGGTGGAATCTTGCAAGTCAATTTTGAAGTAGTTACCCTCAACCGATTGTGTTGAAATATTGCATACACGTTCAGTTTGGGTGACAATGCATTGCTAGCTAAGTGTCGTCATTCTGAATCCAATAAGGTGGACGGCTAAGATGATGGACTATTCTAGTTATTTTTTGTGCACCTCCATAATATGGGTATCAAATGAAAGCATTTGCTGAGAAAAATATAAAAATAAAATGACCTCTCTAAATCCAATATGGCGGACGACCCAAGATAGCGGACTAGATATTTTTTACGCACTCCTATAATATGTGTATCAAATGAAAGGGCTTCCTGAGAATAACTCGAAAAATAACTAAAAAGTAAAAAATGAATAAAAAGTAAAAAAATATATTTAAAAACAAGCTTTTATTTAAATGCTCTAAAAAGAAAAAAAAAGCTTTAAATTGAATCAAACTTTAATACTATGTAGAGATAAAAGCTTGTGGCGAGATTTACTTGTGTAGATAATACAATAAATATGTAACTTGATCTTGATTCTTGACAAAAGTAAATCTCGCGACAAGCTTTTATCTCTACCTACTTAGTATTAAACAAAGTCTGATACAATATAATTTTTTTTTTTCTGTTTAGAGCATTTAAATAAAAGCTTTTTTTTTTACTTTTTAATTATTGTTTAGAACAGTTCATCGATATGCTCGCAAAATAGGTAAATTAAATTTTAAATCTCCATACGAGTGCACAACCCTCTCAGGAATCATGTAATAATTTGATCCAAAATTCTTTAACATAATCCCCCAATATTAGATATAGTAAGCGAAAAGGGCAGAACAGTCCACACAAGCAGCACCCGTTCACGAGTATGACGCATGTGCCAGCCATCGGCCTCCTCAACCACATTACAGGGAAGTGGCAGTGGAAGTGAAAAGGAAATTAACTCTTCAGGCGTATTTGAAATTTAAAGGGATGTTGCTGTCTGTGCATATATACAGCTAAAACAGGCCCAAGCTCATTGATATAATAGGGATTTTTATATATCAATGCCCAAGCTAATGTCTGACGTAAACTTACCCGCGCAATGTTTTAAATATGTAGTGGTAACATCTTCTTTGATAAGTTTGTGTAATCGTAACCAGACGTGGATTATAATTCTAATGATTTATTAATTTGGAAGTTTGTTTTTATGTTTGTATAATGATACCAGCCCTAGACCCTGTATTATATGTATACTCCGTACATACCATCTCTACTACTGAGAGGTTGAAATTCATATAGGGATTTTTTTGACATGTAAGTAGGTTTCCTTCAACAACAAGTTTCTTTCAACAAATCAAGACATAAAGATGAGGTCGTAAGCAGAATAAATATGACTTGGAAAAATTTTGGAGTCTGAAGGAAATCCTAAAATCCACATTACCAGTAAAATTGAAGAAAAAAGTGATGGATTCCTGCGTGCTACCCTGCCTGTCATATGGCTCCCAGACATGGATTTTTAACGAAAATATACGATCAAAATTGCATAGATGCCAAAGAGCGATGGAGAGAAGCGTCGTAAATGTCTGTTTAAAAGACAAAAAGCATAGCAGACATACGGAAAAGAAAAATATTTTAGACGTCTTAGAGCATACACAAAGTCTAAAATGGAAATGGGCAGGCCACGTGGACCGCCTTCAAGAGTTGGACGATAAGGGCCACAACGTGGCTGGGCCCCACAGGAAAGACAAAGCGAGAAACCGAATACCCTGGCAAAGATTAGAGGAGTTTACCCGAAAGGGGCCTTAATTAACACATAACCAATATCTTACTAATCTAGATGTAAAAATATTGTAATGTTAATTACCATATTAACGAATATCTAACTAACCTAGTTGAAAAATGTATAATATAAAAATATGTTGTTATTTACGGAAATAAAAAAGACTTTATTATTATTATTAAGTAGGTTTCCTCACGATGTCTTACTTCACCGTTAAAGCGAACGATAATTGATAAAAAAAACATATGTTAAGAAATATTAAACCCATGGAATTCATTTAAAATGAAAGGGATTTTCATATCAGAAGAATTTAAAAAGCCATGTCAAGATATTTATAATCTACTGATTCAATAACAGGCGAACATTCGGCTAGAGAGGTAAACAAACGACTGCCTCCAAACGTATCCATGCAATACAAATGCAGCTTAGATTACAATTTATGGAATTCTCCAAACACATTCAAATCTCTTCCACGTAATACCAAAATAAGGTACAGTCCGTTTTTAAGGTTCTATTATCAAATCAAAATCAAAATATCCTTATAATTAAAAATGTATAATAAATTGGATCAAAAACAATAAGTACAATTTTGAACACGTTAAGGTGCGACAGCCTGTGATATTGTTTTTATTTGATATAACCACGGAAATAATGTTCTACAGGTGTAACAGCCACGGAACTCTACTAATGCTGTGGCGAGATGTTATAATTCTACATACCTTTTTACACGTCTCTTTTGTTTATAGTTTTCCCTACCTAAACTTTTTTATTCTTGCGAACTCAATAATATTATAATAGACAAAACTTGTGTTTTTTTGTTCCAATATTTAAATGCGTGTTAATAGCAAACGAATAATACGTTGAATTTCACAATCGAACTTTTATTCTGTCAACAGTGCAAGATTAGCTATTCATTTATTTATAAAATCTATAGATACTATGCCAACCATAAATCGGAGCCGTCCACCGTTTGTACTATACATAATTCATGTTGTTATTGAGTGGGTTGATAGTTGTGTTAAAATTCAACAATGCATTGTTTGCCTAAGTCCCTCGCGTCTCTATACCAGTCTGAAACCTTACAGGGTGAGGTGTGGGGCGCACTCGCAAGGCGCGCTCTACCACGTCTGTCAGGCTTTTGTTCGCCTCACAAGACCGATGCAATTTACATTGAAAGCGCCTGAAAAATAAAACTCACTGACGTTATTTACTAAGTAAAAAATCTAGACGCTTTGTGAGGAGAGGAATTTTAATAAAACCGCACTTTAGTCTAGTATTTTATCTTGACTGTCTTACTGCGGCTGCAGGAATACAATGTTCACTTTAATTTTTAAGCCACCTAAAGTCTATTGCGCGCACTTTACCACTAAAGATTTTGTCCTCCTTCCTCCACTATTCGAATTATTCACCTATTTTGTAAGAAATTCCATAATCAATAAGGTAGGTACATTATTGTATGGTAGTTAGATAATGCAAAATAAAAACAAAACAAGCTCATTATTAACCAATAATAATTATTAAGCGCCGTGCCACACCTACTCTACCTACTGGCATATATTAATTGTGTCGGATAGGGAGGGGTAATCATCTCTTGTCAGACGTCATTAATCTATATGAGCCCTACTCCGCTTCCTATTAGGTGCAGTGGGATAACAAATTATAACACGAATCAGGAGTTTTTATTATACAATACTACTACTTCATGAGACTAATCATTATGATACAATCTAAGGATACAAAGACAAAAATATACCTACTTTTATCAAAATATTCCTCAATATTTCCTGTCTGAGTTTAAATATTATATTTTTTATCAGTTTCTAGACATTTTAGGATATTACCTCATTGTTGTTACAACACAACAAAACAATGTTACTATTATATTTACAAAAGTTACAAAACAACACACAGTGTTTAATCACACGTTTTTTAAACACAACTGACCACACTTGGCCGGTTTTTATTTGATAACACGCCTGCAGCCTGTCACTAGCATAAGACTGAATAACAAAAAGTTTGATGTATAACCGAGTTATCTGAGAAATTTATCTTGCCGGCAAAAACGCCAAAATGAAGGAATCTCTCGTTATGATCGCGCCATGTGTCACGCTTGGGAGGCCGTGTTCATTCGGCTCATGATACCACTTCGCGCTCGCTAGCCTTGATAGCCCTATGAAAATTACACTTTTGTGCTGATTATATTCCACCATACTACAGTATGTTATGCAAATAGGTAACTAATCTTTTATCGTCGCTTCCTTTAATTGCCGGTCAGCCAGGAGTTATATTCTTCAAATCAGATGTATAAATAAGTACAGAAACCTACACCTATTAGTATATACCTGTACCTATTATAAAGCAAGCTTTATTTTTTGTTTATAAACATGGTGGATTGAAGTAGACAATGTTGTTCTAAATTTCAAAATTCTTTGAAGTAGTAAGTATGAAGCTAAGTACAAACCTACACAACGTCCGAGTGCTTTAAGCGACTTTTATTTGGGAAACAGAATTTTATTACGGAAACCAATAATATTTTAATAAAAATGTGTAGATACGGCACCTATACCTACCTACTGTACTCGGCTCTCAAAAACGGCACATTATCCCACACATAGTTAATTTAATAGTACAACAACAAACTATAATATGACACGTAAAAGTATTACGGCATATCATAATTCTCATTATTGTCATATAGAAAATTTGATCGAACATCCTTCAGATGTCTAACTTCAACAGATTCTGTCACGATACTAAGGCCGATTGTGCTAATTAGCACAACTTTCGTGTGCCATTTGGACACTGTTTATAACGCATTTACACCTTTTTCTTTAAACATCATTGACGGAAACGGCCTTTTACTTGGGCACAGTACATATATATATATATATACAGTATAATGACTCAGCCCTGTCCTTGAAATAATTACCTACAGCCGGGTGGTAGGTAAACACGCGATAGGGCTGCCCGCTACAGTATTTTAATTTCGTCTACTTACTTCAGTTTCTTTTTAGTTTTGTAATTTTAAATATTATATTTTTAATTAATAACTAATTAAATTTGTTTGTTTTTAGAGCATTTAAATAAAAGCTTGTTTTTAAAAATATTTTTTTACTTTTTATTAAGCTATTGCATAGCTTCTATCGCGGGCCTTGAGCGTGGAGACCGAATCCAGAAATTCCGTAACGAAAATAACCTCACATCTTTCGTTCGTCACTGTGGCGCACTCGCGACTGTTTGTGTACTTAATGTGTACCAATATCGAGGCACGTAGGCATCACTCGCGTTCCGACCGTTTGTAAGAAGATATTCTACTGTATATATCCGTGTACTGTGACTTGGGCAAACCCGCGAGCACAAGCCAATGATTGAATAAAATAAAACCCGTAACGAACTCCAAAATTGCTGAAAATCTAAAAATCAAAATTTCGTTAGGTACCTCTAAATCAAAGCTCTAAATATACTTTCTAGCGTCTTATGTAAGTAGGGTTGCCACCTGTACTATATAATAATATAGTATCGTACTATATTTTAGTCCATTGCACAATATATTATAGAAATATAGTATGCAAAAGTACTATATTTTCATCGCTAATTCAATTGCCGCGTTTTTTTAATTAGAGAATATTATAACAAAAAATTAAACCGCCTTCAAAACCCACCAATTCATTTAATATCATATTCGGGTTACTGATTTTTGAGTTGGTGCCTGAATCAAATTGCTAGCTAAGCTAAGTAAATACTTACACAACTAATATACAAAAAAATATTCAACTTAATTAGGCATCAACTTCAAGATTAGTAAGTACGTAAGGCGCACACAACGTATTTTTTTTTTTTTTTTAGCGTTTTCATATTTTGTTAATTATGTACTAGAACGTTTATATCTTTTGCTTTTTTGTTAAAAGATACGATTATACGGCACTTATAACCAAAATGTATCTCATGACAATCCCATAAAGCCCAAACACGGCTTGGTGACATTGGTTTACGGAGTTCCTCTCCTACTAAGTACTAGGGTTGTAACGGCGGCTTTCTTAGCGGAGGCGGAGGCGGAGGCGGATGCGGAGGCGACGGGTTTCACCTCCACGGATGCGGAGGTTAACGGAGGCGGAGGCGGAAGTGAAAGTGGATGTAGAAAAAATAGTAGTTTATGGTTTATTAAAACTATCAATAGTACAAAGTAGCCGGACGGCTGAGTCGTCGCGAGCGTCGCTGCTTGCGTATGATTAGTAAATAAACCTCCGCTATGACTCCGCAAAAATTACACGGATGCGGAGGCGGAGGAACGATTTCTTGCGGAACTTCCGCAGTAACGGAGGCGGAAGCGAAGTTCCGTTACAACCCTACTAAGTACTACCTTTTTTAACCAACTTCAAAGAGGAAGTTCTGTATTCGACCCGTATGTAGGTATGTAGGTACGTATGTATGTATGTAAGTTTGTATGGACGCAATTTTCTCGACAACTACTGATCCGATTTGGATGGGGTATTCGTTTTTAACACGCTTCTATTTGCTTCATACGTATGTGTGTGTATGTAACGGAAACTTTGAATATGATTTTGAACCCCTTCAAAACGTCGGATTAACTCGAAATTTGGCATACTTATCAAGGACCGATGACAATTCAATATTTTAAACTAAAAAACACGCTTTAAGAGAAAATCCAACTAAAAAATGAATAAATAATAGTGTGTCAATTTTTAGTGACATCTGCTGGACTATAGTAGAATTATAACTAAACTGGCTACTCTTATGTGAAAAAAATCCTACTTGTTACAAGATGGCGCTTTCGTTTATTTTAAGTGACATCTGTTGGACTATAGTAGAACAGAATTAAAAAATGAAAAATAAATAATAGTTTAACAAAACTAAAAAACACGCTTAATAGAAAATCCAACAAATAATTGAAATTAAATCTGAATTAAGAACAGTGTAAATAAGAAAAAAAAAGTATTTCATTGTAAATAAAAGCGTGTAAAGGATGATGAGCGCAGTGGAATGCCACACAGTACTTTGTAACTCAAAGTGCTGAATGGTGTTGCTACTGTTTATGGGTGGTCGTATCGCTTACCGTCAGGCGAACGGCATGCTCGTCTCGTCATTCAATTCAATAAAAAAAAATATGAATGGCATTGGCGAACAAATATGGCCAATGCCACAGGTGTGACGTCAGCTCCGTTTTTAAGCGAAACTTTAAACTGTCAGTTTGAAACCGCAATTTTTAGCAATAAATTCTAGTATTTTATCATTTAAATACACCCATGATCTATTCTACATAAAATTCGTCCAAAGGAAAGCAAAAATAAAAATATTGCATCTTCCCTATTGTATCGGATCCGGAGCGTCGCGTCGCGTTCTGGATTCAAATTCTGAATTCAGAATGCCATTCCGGATGTATAAGTCCGGCTTTATACCTTGTCTGATTAGAACAAAGCTGGTTATTTTGGCAGCATGGGTTTTGACTTTAGCCGGTTCACTGCGGAACGAAAAAAAAAGCTGGTAACTCAGGCAGTGCTTCCACTCATGGTTTTATTTTACCCTAGAAAGAACAAGAAAAATCCTTAAAATTCTTATTTGAAGGAACATTACTATACAAACAGCTTTTCATGTATTTAATATATATATATTATATATTATACTAGAATCTTTTAACCAGGATCTACGTTTCATATCGTCTAAAAACCATAGTTGCCTAGGTTACTATCTAACAATTAACGCGGTAAATGTGATTGAATAGCCAACATTTATTAGAAATCCATTTAATTTCTTTCAAAACATTGGAGACCTGAAATATTAATTTATAAAATGAGTAATCAAATTTCCATAAATCCCTATGGCAAAAAAAACAAGCCCCAAGCCCTTGGCAATAAGGCTACTTCGCCCCGAAAAAGGGATAAATCTCTTATCAGTGGAGACACTGAGTAGCTGGCAAGTGTCATATGTATTATAATTCTCTTTGATGGCAACACCAACAGTAAAAACGTCAATATACTGTCATGTGTGATGTCATTGTCATTACTTTACTGCTCTGATTTGCTGTACAGAAGGTTGTATATATTTTTATTTTCACTTTTGTGGCATTTTTCAAAAAAACACATATTATATTGTCCATTTTATCAATTATTATCAGTGATTGTTTAATTGCACCGTTGCCTTACTCATACATTGATATAATTATCAACACTCAAGAATAACGTACAAAATATTATTAAACTTCAGAAAACGAAACAAATAATCAACATGAGCATGAGACCTGATGACCACCGAAGAAAATGGGACAAAGAAGAATTCGAAAAAATAGCAGCCGAACGATTGAAAGCCGAACTAGAAGAAGAGGAGAAATTAAAAAAGAAAGGTGAACATAATAACCTGTATAAAATATAAAGGCATAATGTTAATGTAATCAAATATCATTTTTGTTTAGCTCCGCCTGTAAAGCGTGAACTACTGAAGCAAAGAGAGTATAAAGTAGACTTGGACTCAAAGCTTGGCAAAAGTGTAGTAATAACTAAAAATACCCCAACATCACAATCTGGAGGCTACTACTGTAATGTATGCGATTGCGTTGTCAAGGACTCCATCAACTTTTTGGACCATATCAATGGAAAGAAACATCAAAGAAATCTTGGCATGTCCATGAAAATTGAAAGAAGTTCATTGGATCAGGTAAGATTAAAAGTACACACAGATATTAATATATTAACTATATTCAAATGGAAACGGCCGCGTTCAGTCCTAACCGATCCAGAGGAATGAAATCACTCTGGCCATTTGCAGTAAAAACGAGTTCCTAAAACTCCTACACCACACGACCGCAGTTACGCCCTCGCTGCATTCCCCGTCGCCCACCCAACCCTCTTCACAGATCCGGCCCGCGTGCCGACGAAATAAATGGATAGGATTAGGTTAAACACCAACCTTCACCAATAATTGTTAATGTCTCATCCTCTCCCAGTGACCGTCCTGAGCTGAGGTTCGTAACCCGTTAGTGGGTTGCCCTCAGCATGGTTACTTAAATCAAGGGTTGCAAGCACCTAAAGCGTTCACCCAAAAATCCAGTGTGGCCAGAAAAGCCAACTCGCGTCAGGCTACTAGCCAGTAGGACTAATCAAAAAAAAAAATATTAACTATAGGTCTGACAATCTTAGCTGGCCGGTATGACAATTAAAATTTTTCGTGATGCAATAACTTTGTGAGAATGTCTACGTAAAAAATTCAAAAGTCAACTACATAATTACAAATATTTATCATGTTCTCCATATATTATAACAAAGAGTATTATACTTACGTAACATGCAATGCAATGCAATCAGCCCTGTATTATATACTGCCCACTGCTGAGCACGGACCTCCTCTACTACTGAGAGGGGTTACGTCATTACGTTTTACGTTATTACGTAAGTTACGTAAGTAACATATTTGAATGAATAACGTAAAAATATTACGAAATAAAGAATATTATCTTGAGTCTTATTACAATGCGACGCTTTTACAATGTTGTAGAGTCAGCCACATAAGTAGCTGAACAAATTCAAAATTTCAAATCGCCTATATGCGTTCAGATCGAGTTAAACATTCTTTTTTCTTTGTGTGAAGTAAATAAATCCCTTTTATTATATTTTTGTGAAGAGCAAACGAAAATTGGTAAGAACACAAAAGTGTAGAGGTGATTTGAAGTTTTGGATTTGTTCAGCTACTTATATGGCTGACTGTACATTGCAGTTTATGAGCATAGTGTTGGGAAAGTTTTAAATCGCTTGGCAACCAAACGTAAACAATTACTGAAAAAATCGAAACTTTAGATGTAAATAAATACACTGCTGTTAATTAAAAAATTATGTTTAAAGTACATTTTACAAACAGTCCTGAACAATGCATTAGATATTTAAAAAATTACACATTTCATACTCAAAGAAAGAAAACGAAGATCTCCAAAGTAAAATTAAACCGTAGCACTATATTTGTTACTTTATTTTCAGTACACACTCTAAATTATTTCTTTGTAATGACTAATAATCTATTTAAAAGTTGTGAAAGGATAATTGTGAAATTTTATCGAAAAATCAAAATGAACGACTAACAATAACTAACTACTGTAATAAAAAAAATACTCCTGGTTTTATTGTGTAAGATTTAATAAATAATCTAACTCTATTTCGCACTTCTGTCTATCGTATTTCTATCTACTCTATAAGGCATGATACAATGATAATTATTTTATAAATTTATACTAAATGATAATAAATTTAAAAACTTATATTGATTGTATTGCAATATGATAACTTGAATTTTTTGTAAATCTAATGTTGTTTATGTCTGAATAAAAGGCTTCATTCATTCATTCTAATTCTATTTACATACGATAATAAACTCCTTGAATAAAAAATCGATTGCATTCAAGAATTGATTATTTGGAGGAACCAATTTTTTGTTCTGTTCCCTACACATAGTATTCTGTGAAGTGTCAATATACTGTCATACCGGCCAGCTAACATTGTCCAACCTATAATGAAATTGATAATTATCTATTTCTCTATATTAAGCTACTGACTGGATTTGCACAACATTTGCCACATAAATCAATCAACTACTGAATTAACATAATATTATGTGCTACTTTTTACCATAAAGAAAAGCCCAGTGAGATGTTTAAACAAAGGATTTGCACACAATGTAGCCTTGAGCAAATGTTACTAAGAATAAAAATATCCTAATTAAAACTATTAGTACTTACATCCAGTGCAATGGAATTCCATTTCCATTGCACTCAGCTCTTTGTAATTTGAAGTTCTGTATGGTTTCACTGTTTATGTATGATTGTGTCACTTACCAGAAGGCATGCTTGTCTCATTATTTAGTTGTATTAAAAACTCAAACATAAATTAAACAACAGCAAGACAATTCTTTCTTTTTTATATTCCAGGTCAAAGCACGATTTGCATCAAATAAAAGAAGGCTAGAAGAAAAGAAGCGTGAATATGAATTAGACACCAGATTAAGAGAAGCTGCTGAAGAGGAGGCCCGTGTTAAAGAATTAAGGCGTGAAAGACGACGCGACAAAAAGCGCAAGATCATGGACACGGATGATAACGAAGATGGCCCTGCGCAGTCCGAGCTCGCACAAATAATGGGATTTTCTGGGTTTGGGGGCTCCAAAAAATAACATGTAAACAATATATGCCTACAGATTCAATTTTAATAAAGAGAAGAATATGTTTACTTATGGTCTTATTTTACTCAACTATGTAAAAGTAACAAGTTAAATTGGCAAATTAATGCAAAATATAGGAACTGTTAATGGTATACAGAACAGCATTCATATTATAATAGGTATGGAATTTCTTTAATATAAAAACACGGTTTGGTCCTAGTTTAAATTCAAATTGGTGTGCTGAGGTTTCAGACATTATCAGCGCGGCATCTGGAAATGTGCCCAGTAAATGGCAATAGGCCCGCCCTTTATTACATGGTACCTAATATAACTGGCGAAATGTGGGTGTGATACACCTCTACCTACCCCTGAAAAGGGGGAGAGACATACTCTATGTATGTATGTAACCTACCTATTCAGATGAATTTTTAGATAACATTTCCCCAAATATCTAAATATCCTTATACTCAACACAACCTTCTATAGGAGGATGCTACTATAAAAACAATGTTTAACCAATATCCAATTTATAAATTCTTTGTTACCTATGTAAGTATATGTACGTAGGTATAATATAGATAGATAGATAACACTTTATTTTACACCACTGACATACAAAGAAATTAAAAATCACAGGCGTTATTATTCTATGCACACAACATACTTATTAACTAAATATAGCTAGTGTAACAATAGGCGGTCTTATCGCTAAAAGCGATCTCTTCCAGACAACCATAGGATGAAATCACTTCCACGGAGAAGTTGGAGTGTGGGTGTAGCAGAGATGTGATTTATCTAGATACAAGTATCTGAAATGCAGATACAAAATACGTATTTAGTATCTTGTATCTAAGATACTTTTAATTTTTTTATTTTGTATCTTGTATTTAGATACAATTTTTTAGTATCTTAGTATTTTATAAATACTTAATTTGCTAAGATACTTTTACTAATTACCTATGCATTTTTTACATTAACGGCTCATTTAAGGCCCATATAGGTACACGTTGCAAGTTTCTTGCCTGTTGCATACAATTAAATTGAAGCAATATATGACTTGCATGGTTTAAATAACATTGTATTCAACTGGTTTCTGTCTTCTTTTGAAAACATGAGGGCAGTGAGTCTTATAATTTTGATTTTCAGTGTGTCTCCTGATTCCGATAAATCTAAATGAACTTTATTAAATCAGCAGAACCTAATTTTAATACTTTTTACTCATATTTTTTAATAAACACAGTAGCTTCTAAAATCTAAAACGTTAACATTTGAATTTTTTTATGGCTTTGTATGACGGACCACCCAGACGGACTCTTACATATGAGAGACCACCACCGCAATGTCTATTTCTACCGCCAAGCAGCAGTTTGCATGCACTGTTGTGTTTCGGTTTGAAGGACATTGTAGCCAGTGTAACTACTGGACATAATGAGACTTAACATCTTATGTCTCAGGATGACGAGCGCAGTGGAATGCCACACAGTACTTTGTAACTCGAGGTGCTGGATGGTGTTGCTACTGTTTATGGGTGGTCGTATCGCATACCATCAGGCGGAAGGCACGCCCGGCTCGTCATTCAAGGCTATAAAAAAATAATTTCAAAAGGTATCTTATTTGAAAAAAGTATTTAGAAGATACGTATTTTGTATCTTGTATTTAGATACCATTTTCAAAAGTATCTTGTATCTGGTATCTCAAATCCTTTATTTACAAGTATCTTGTAACTTGTATTTCAGATACTTTTATGAAGTATCTTGAACATCTCTGGGGTGTAGTTATATTTAACCAATAAACTTACATAATAATATACAATTATTAAATACTAGACTTCTGCTCGCGGCTCCGCTCGCGTGATAAAGTTTTTCCGGGATAAAAAGTAGCCTATAGCACTCAGGAGTAAATTATCTTCCTAGTTCCTATTAGTGAAAGAATTTTCAAAATTGGTCCAGTAGTTTTTGAGTTTATCCATTACAAACAATCAAATCTTTCCTGTTTATAACATTAGTAAAACATCAGTGACGAGTAAAGCCATTGTAGTGTAAATAAATATAAAATAAAATTAAATATAAAGTTCAATATCCGTTTAAACGTAGCGTGTCGTTGTTTTGCAAGAAAATGGTGTAAATAGTTAATTATTTAACATGATACAAGTATGAACATAATGGATTAAAATTAAACATACATTTAACATTTAACTACTCGACATAATGAGACTTAAAATCTTATGTCTCAGGATGACGAGCGCAGTGGAATGCCACACAGTATTTTGTAAGTCAAGGTGCTGGATGGTGTTACTACTGTTTATGGGTGGTCGTATCGCTTACCATCAGGCGAACGGCACGCTCGTCTCGTCATTCAATGCAATAAAAAAAAAAAAAATGAAAGATCAAAATTGACGAGTGCCTTATTCCATCTATTTTGGATGGGGTTAGATCAGCATATAACGATCTAGCCCCCTTTTCAGGCGTCGTAAACCTTTTTGGAAACGCAACTAATAACAACACTTGTAATATAAAAAAAAGTATGTTAGGATTCTGTAATGGATCACGTATTTAAAAATATGTGAGCGGAGGACCACACTGTCTTCGGGAGTTAAAACACCCTGGAATAGAGTCTTCTCATTTTGTAGTGCACCAAATAAAATTATGTTTACAACCCGTGCCTTCTTTCATGTGTCAGGATAGCCTCCGAAAAAAATATTTGCAAATAAAACGGGTACGAGACCTTATTTTTAAGATTGTTTCGCTCATGATCGATTGTCTCTCACCGATGCATACCTAATCTTGTAACGGGTATCTTTCAAATAACGAGCGATTTCCATGTAATCTACCCATATGACGGATATCCCCGTTTTTGAAGGAAAAATCCGTCGTGACTAAGTTTTAAAAAAAGTTATCTATCTTGATTCTAAAGATAGCTAAATTAAATATCATAAGTGCATATAAAAGAATAATAAATTCTTAAGTGCCTTAAACCTTCACATAAGTAAAAAGCCAAAATGGTATTGAAATATGGGCCAACCAATGTGAGGTATGCATAAACTATGCCGGAATTAGCCCCCCTGACCTTAATTTATATTGCGTTTAGATATACCTAACTTGAACACTTCTCTTAAAGCTGCTCAGTGATGGAGCTCGTCGTATAGGCACCGGCAGTGCGTTCCAGTGACTTGGACAGTAAAAGAACTATCAACGACGCTACTACCGTGCAGGCGAATCTTGAGTGCCAAGTTATATGATGACCTTGGTGTTTGAGAGTGAGAGCTATGAAGAAAAGTAAAAAGTTCGGAAAGATAGCGTGGAGAAGACGGATTGAAAAGAATATTGTAAAGTAAGGAGAGAATGTGAGCATTCCGGCGAAGGCAAATAGGGAGCCACTTGAGCTTGGAACGAAATCCACAAACGTGGTCATATTTACGTAGGTACCTAAGCTAAATACGAACTGACTACAGAAGTTTTGAAATCGCTCATAAATAATAATATGTTGCTAAACATCACCATATAAACATTAATTAATAGAACGGCATAATTAGCCAACCGTGTCTTATCCATGCCACTTAAGTAAATTCTCGATAGTCACGTTCAACGAAAAAGAAGAATATAAATACTTAATGTAAAAAAAAGAACATAACCCAGTTTCAAGAAATGTACAAACAAGATAAAATCTATATATCCATAAATCATTCATATTGAATGTACCACTTTTATATAGAAAAGCATAGGTAGGTTAGGTAGGTATACTTAATTGTACCTATCATTTTAAATTGCGCTAATTAGATTTGACATAATAAGTAGGCATATTGTTGAACGTATGGTTGGTTATGGCTAAGATTAATATATAATTAATCAAAGGGTTATGGTTTGAGTGTTGGCCTTCCGTTTACTCTCCAAGGCCATTATCAGTTAGGAGACTTCACGTGAATCTCTTCAAGATTCTTATGGAAAATTCATTTGAAACAGATTTTCCCCTCATTTGTAAACCATATTTTACGATTTTTTCCGCAAAATTGCCGCCCGAGCCTGGATAACTAAAACCCGACTGCGGAAAAATACTAAGAGCTGCAGCAAACTCCTGTGATGGCATTTCTAGCTTTTCTCCGTTTTTTATACTTACTAATATTATAAAGAGGAAAGATTTGATTGTATGTTTGTTTGCATTGAATAGGCTCCGAAACTACTGGACCGATTTGAAAAATTCTTTCAGCAATATAAAGCTACATTATCAGCGATTAACATGGGCTACTTTTTGTCCCGGGGAAACATAAAGCGGGACTTTTATCCCGGATAAACCAATTCACGCGGGCGGAGTCGCGAGCAGAAGTCTAGTCTTACAATAAAGCCAAAATTGAACCAATTTGAATTTAAATGCAAATACAATTCTTCAATTACATGTAGTTGGAAAACAAATAAAAAAATTTGACAAATATGTAGCCTATAAACCATCGCACAATAAATATTAATCGATAGACACCTCGTTTGTTAAAATAGGTTCAATAGGAGCGACACTAGAGTGGAACATAATTAATGGTTGCATAGGTACCTACATACATAGGGTGTTAAAATCATTACCCTTCCTTGCTTCGCCATAGTCGGGTAAAAAAGGTATTTGATGTGTGTTCTGTAAACCATGATAAATAAGCTTTCAAAGATCTGGCCTTTTATCTAATGCGAGGCATCCAGTTTAGTTCTCGCTAATTTTCATATCATAAGAAATAGTACGAGTACGTCATACGTATTGGATAGCCACTGCCTACTACTAATATAATACTACCTATATGATTACATGAGAGTTCTATGTATTACCCCATAGATTACGTGATGGTGAATTGAATTTTCCATGAAACCACGCCTAGTCACTATAGCGCGGCGTGGATGCGGCTATTGTATGAAAGTTTTTCATGCGGAACATGCAACCGTATCGGCAAGGTCATTTAAGACAATATCATGAGTTAAAACATGCATAAGGTATGTTGGTGAACAATCTTGTCCAAAAGTGAAACTTACGTATTAACAAAATTTGCTTTTATCCATTAATGTAGGAAACATACCTAATGTAAATTACGCATTAAATAGGATAAGATTTCTACTGTTACATTACGTTGGAATTGATATCTTCGTAGGTACATTGTACGTATGTATGTATGTATGTTTGGTGGGGACGTATGCAGTCGCACAGACGGGTGATCAGTTCGCCTCATTGGAACTATTTCACCCTTAGTCCCAGTTTTGGTGGCGCTGCCAGTTTCACTTTGGGTCGGCCCGCTTCGCCGGTATCATGCCCAAGGGCCACATTCACCATGGGGAGCTTCGGCTGCGGCTCAGCTGGGCCTTAGCCGGCATCGAGGCTTCCTTCCAGGTCTGCACCTGCCCAGCACCGCCCTCTTCTGAAGGTCCCGCCACTTTGACCTTGATTGATCATTGCGGCAGGAGCCAACAGGGGAGCAGCGCTCAGCCTGTGCGTAGAAGAACGCACAAGCTGCTAGGCCCAGTCTGTCCACATACTCTCCCACCCCCAAGGCAGCGTCCCCCGGTTAGATGCAGCGTCGCTGGCCTTACCTTGTCTATTAGTGACAGCTTCCACCCTAGAGCACTGGTTTCACTGGTGCTCCTGCAGTATGCCCCCTTCTGATCTTACAAACCTTTTTGTGGCCCTACAGAATCTGATCATGTCTCCTAGTTTTACCTCCTGTAGTTATGCTACTTCCAGTCTGAATAGATAGATACATTAGGTAGAGCTATTATATCTTGATGTAAATAGTCATATTGTCACAAAAGATAGCCTCGATTCGTACAGAAAACCAATGTTACGAGATGAGATTGAGAATGAAGTCGTCATGTTGAAAAAGTCGATGCTTAGCGCGAATATTTCACTTACTTAAACTTTTACTACATATTAGTGAGTAGTTGATTTTTTTTTGTTTGTTTTGTTAGTCCACATCTACGTTTGATTCAGGCAAAATTCACCAGTCAACACAGGTTTTCTTCCACAAACCAACGATGGAAACCTGTCCAGGTATTTAGTCGAGAGACAACTTAATATCCTTGTTATAATTGCTATTGTCAAAAGAAACGCGTGATAATACCAATAATGTACCTATTACAAAATAACCCCTTTATCAGAATGTGCAAGGTATAATATCCTACTAATATTATAAACGCGAAAGTTTGTCAGTATGGATGTATTGATGTTTGTTACTCTTTCACGCGAAAAGTACTGAACGTATTTTGATGAAATTCTGGCACACGAGTAGATCATGTCCTGGATTAACACATAGGCTACTTTTTATCCCGGGAAAATATAAAGCGGAAGTTTTATCCCGGGAAAACTCATTCACGCGGGGGGAGCCGCGGGCAAAAGCTCGTAAGTAATAAAGTTTGTATGAACTATGACATTATGAACATAGGTTGTGTTTCTTTAAAAAAATACTCACTTAAAAAGCTGTAATCTTGCCTTAAGATAATATTTTTTATACATATTTTATGTTCTCCTAACATCAAGTATAGACTGATCATGCCGATTTTCGTGCGATTTTACCGTTTGAATTATTGTTGTCTGAGAGTTGTAATTTAGACAAATCCTACAATTTACACACAATTCAGTTTTGTTTAGTCTGTAACTGTACCTTATAAATAAATAAATAAATGCCAGCCGTAAAACTTCGTTCCAACGGAAACCAATATACAAATAAAAAAATATAGACACGGATCAGAAAAACGTTAGTCTGTGTGCGGGAATCGAACCCGTAAACTCTGGATTCAGAGCAAGCATTGCCCGCTGCACCTTGGTGACCGTTATAGGTGTAGGTAAATAAAATTGTAACTTGCATTTAACATTTCAATATATACACATTTACTTTAATTATTTGTCTGACGAACCTAATGTTACAAACACGGTAATTCCGCCATTGTCGTAGAAAACCCGCCCTTGTATAAAAGACAAGTTCACAGTCATGCAGGTGTAATTGCAATCACAGACATGAGACGAATCAGTGTATACATTCTGTTGACTATAGTAATTTTATTTGCGACATGTTTTACCACGACCAGCGGAGTACAAGTAATAATTTAATATTATTTATTAATTTCTTTGTGAAAGTGGGTAGGTAACACACACACATACACACTCACGCCTTTTATCCCCGAAGGGGTAGGCAGAGACGCAACTAGTGCACCCACTTTTCGCCGTGCGTATTCCAGCCAGTGATGTGATGGGGGCGAGCCTATCGCCATATCGGGCACAAATTCCAGACTGCGGGCTGATACTGAATAAAAAAACTTAATATCACTTTGCCTGACCCGGGGATCGAACCCGAGACCTCAGCATTGCAGTCGTACCGTAATATAACTAAGCCATCGAGGCAGTCACCAGTGGGTAGGTAACGTTACCAATAAATCAGCCACATTAAAATAGTAAAATGAGAACACTTAGTAGTTTGATACTATAATATTATATATAATACCTTTGTGCAAAAAACTTTACTTGTAATTTTTTTATGTAAATATGTACCTACTGACTAATTTTATCTTTTCTTTAAGGTGCCAGTTGGGGACACAAATTTAGGTAAGAATAAAATACCTTTGTGGCTCTTATAGTACATATATAGTATTCAATATCACTACTTAGTGATTACATAGCATGGAAAACCTTCTAGGTATCTATATAAATTTTATATATAGGTACCTATTCTACAAAATAGGTCTACTTCTTCCACCTGCTATTATCCTGCTCTCGAATGAAGTAGCAACACTTTTTTTACTATATTTACTAAAAAAATTGGGTTAAATTTTACTGACTCTGTGTCGGACGTTGATTCTCCTTTCGGGATACAGTCCTTAGCAAATCATAGTAGAAAAGCCACAAAAAATATTGCCTGAAAATCGGACTCAGGATTTCTATAGATAGAAGATTTATACATAGTCTACATTTACGATGTCACTAAACCACCAAAGAATGGAAGGGTATGTTATTTTTAACCGACTTCAAAAAATGGAGGTTCTGTATTCAATCCGTATGTCTGTATGTATATATGTATCTAAGTTTGTATGGACGCGAGTTTCTCAAAAACTACTGATCCAATTTGGATGGGCTTTTCATTATTCAAATGTATATTTTTCAGGGAATGTTTTAGTATATAATTTATTATGATTTGATGAAGATCTTCGGAGATAGACAATGGAACTCTTCAATAACTAACAGCAGATGACCCGAAAATGCTGCAATCGTATATCGATGATGTATTGTTTACATCATTTCATAATTAACTAACAAAAAAGCAATAAAACAAAACTTTTTAACAAAAAATAAAACCGACTTCAAAACCACTACAAACCAAAAAATAATTTAACATTATATTCGCTTAGTATCACTACATAGTATAAAGCAAAGGCGCTTCCCGTCTGTCTGTCCCTATGCATGCTTAGATCTTTAAAACTACGCAACGGATTTTGATGCGGTTTTTTGTAATAGATAGAGTGATTCAAGAGGAAGGTTTATATGTATAATACATGCATAATATAGTAGAGAAACACTGATAATTTTAGAGGTTTCTAATGTGATGTCGTAAATAAACTCAATTTTTCCCGGGTCTTTTATCCCGGGAAACTCTTTAACGCAGGCGGAGCAGCGGCCAAAATCTAGTATACGTTTATTTGGAGTCGATGCCTAATTTAAATTGCCGGCTAAGCTAAGGAAATACACCAACAAATATACAAAAACAATGTTTAATTTAAATTAGGCACCAACTCCAAATATACTAAACATACTAACTAAATATACTAAGCGAATATAAAGTTAGATTATTTTTTGGTTTGTAGTGGTTTTGAAGTCGGTTTTATTTTTTTAATTATAATCCTCTGAGTAGACGATACCCTAGTTGGGAATGGAATGGTCTGCCGAGACAAAGTTCGCAGGTTCAAAACCCAAGGCACACACGTCTTACTTTTTGAAGTTATGTGTGTATTGTTTATCAATTATCGTTCGTATACGTGAAACGGAACGCGTGCGCGTCAGTGTCCACGGAAAACAAATAACTTTAAAAATGGAGTTTTGGCGGGAACTTGGAAGTGTCATGAGGTGCTCTTGTTTTAATTCATTATTTTGGTGATACTTAGTGTTATATTGCTTAATTATGGTGGTATATTATCCAATATAGTTCTATTAAAGAGCTCAAATGAAGTGAATTGAAATAATCGTGCTAATCAAGTGTTTTTTTGTTGCCGCCAAAACTCCTCGATAAAGTCTTGGTAAGGTAGCCACTGCTTTACTTCGACATACTACAGATAATAAAAAAGACAACTCAAACTTGACATTGGCAAAATGTGAATACAAATGCCATTAAAAAAAAAAAAAAAAAAAAAAAAAAAAAAAAAAAAAAAAAAAAAAAAAAAAACTTTAAAAATAGATTTGAACGTTTAAATACCCATAAAACTATAATAACTGGACTTATAAACCCCCTAAAAGTAGTGACTAATTGTTATTTCAACTAAAATAGTGTTAAAATTAGTGAAATCAGTGATTAAAACTTTGTAACCGTCATAACCTCAAATTCAAATATATTTTTTTTCTGATATACGTTCTTTATCCTACATATTACGATGATTGACAAAATAATCTTCGAAAACGGATAAAAATTAATAAAATTTACATAAAACATCAATAAAAATGAATCAAAATACTGAAAAACATGTTCAACAACCTACAACATCCAACGTCAAAAAACCACTGGTACAGCAAGTTTTTCACAAAGGGTTGTTTGATACATCAAATAGACCAAGAAGCAACTCTGTTGGAGACATCCAGGGAGCAATTATGAACCAGCACAAATCAGATCTATGTAATCCATTTAACATGTCACAAGACCAGCAAACAGAACATCAGACAGTACATGCCCTTGCAAAACCTTCTTGCAGTGTACAAGATGATTTAAACCAGGTTCCTTGGCAAAAGGTTCCCGATGCGAATCTAAAAAGAAACCGCTCACCAGAACATAACGTACAATCCATGCATAAACTACCAAAAAGAAATGAAGCCCGGCAACAAACTTTCAATAGAAACAGAAGAGATATTGAACATACTGTGGAATTAGAACTAAGCAATAGATTTTCCCTGCTGAATAATGATAAAAATGAGAATAATCAAACAACCACCGAGAATATACAGGTCAAACCCAAGCAAAAATCAAAACCTCCACCGATAATACTATATGGCATTACAGATTTACAACAGTTAACTAGCTTCATTAATGAAGCTATCGGAAAAGAGGAATATTCATATAAAACAGTGTCAAGGGATCAACTAATTATTTCTGCTAAAACAGTAGAAAGCTATAAGAAATTGATCGATCATATTAGAAGTAAGGGATTGATAGGACACACATTTACCAGGAAAGAAGAAAGATGCTATAAAATAGTGTTAAAAAACCTACACCATACTACACCTAAAGAAATGATCGTAGAAGCCATTGAAAATACTGGTAATAAAGTTAGAGGTGAAATAGTTAATGCTCGCAAAAAAAGTACCAAAGAACCATATAACGTATTTTTTGTTAATTTAGAACCACATGAAAACAATAAATATATAAAAAATATTGAATACATATACCATCAAAAAATAAAAATAGAGGATCCCCGGAAAAATAAAACTATTGTGCAATGCACTCGGTGCCAACAATATGGCCACACAAAGAATAACTGTCTAAGACCATTTAGGTGTGTGAAATGTGCTGGTCCACATAATACTACAATGTGTACAAAAGATAACAATACACCAGCCATATGTGCACTATGCCATGGCAGTCACCCAGCAAATTATAAAGGATGCCTGGTCTATCAGGAAATACAGACAAGGAAAAACCAACAAAAGATAGTGAAGATGGATCACCATATAAGAAAACAGAAGGATTCAGATCCAGAAAATAACACATGTAAGCCTGAAGCAACTTCCTCCATGTCTACACTGAAAGAGACAGTGCACAAGGAAAACTATGTACAATCCTACAGTGAAATTGCAATAAAGACAAAACCTAAAATTAAGAAAACTAATTTGTATGATAATAAAGACTACATACAATCGAATCAAAACTTACCTATAAGTGATGAGGGTGAACCTAATTTATGTTATAACCAGATGCAAAACATATTGCTAGAAACAATTAATAAACAAGCTGAAAAGCTAGATCTCTTAATTCAACAAATGGGAATACTAGTAAATCTCATTACCACCGTTATTAATAAAATAAAATGACTAATCTAAGAATAGGAACATGGAATATAAATGGATTAATTCCAAATAAAAATGAATTAAAACTTCTATTAGAAATAAATAAAATTGACATCATACTTATCTCAGAAACTCATCTAAATAATAGAAAAACATTTACCTTAGAAAATTATAGTACTTATTGCACAAATCACCCTGATGGCACCTCACACGGTGGAACTGCAGTGATAATCAAAAATAATATAAATCACTATATACACGGGGAGTTTAGAGAAGACTATCTTCAAGCCACAACAGTTACAGTCCAAGACAAATGTGGATCATTCAATGTTAGCGCTGTTTATGCTCCGCCAAGATTTGCTATCAATGAAGATATGCTTAAAAATTATTTTGAAAACCTAGGAAAAAAGTACATATGCGGTGGGGACTGGAACTGTAAACATACACTTTGGGGATCCCGACTGATAACCACAAGAGGACGTGCACTAAAAAAATGTTTAGATCTTCTAAAATTAAAGACACTTTCGACTGGAGAACCTACATATTGGCCAACAGATCAAAATAAGTTACCTGACCTATTAGATTTTTTTTGTCATAAAAGGATTTCCAAATACCTATTATGATATAGAGAGCTGTCATGATACATCCTCTGACCATTCACCAATAATAGGAACATTTAGCACAACAATAATCTTTAAAGAGCAACAAACAATACTGTGTAACTACAAGACGGACTGGAAGGCCTTTGAAGAATACCTAGAATCAGAAATTAACTTAAAAATGAGGTTAAAAAACACAGAAGACATAGATCAAGCAACCTTCTATATTACAAACAAAATACAAGAGGCCTCTTGGCTCTGCACGCCATTTATTAAGACAAGCGATAAAACTAGGAATATCCCGTTGCAAATCCGCGAAAAAATCATGGAAAAGAGAAGACTACGAAGAATCTACCACCAAAGCAGATATACCACAGACAAAAAAATATTTGAAAGAGCAGCTAGAGAACTAAAACTCATGATCAAAGAAAATGAAAATCAAACATTTCACCAACAATTGTCATCATTATCAGCAAAAAAACGTGACAACTACTCACTCTGGAAACTGACCAAAAAATTTAAAAGACCACAACAGACAATACCACCTTTAAAGTCACTAACTGGACCATGGGCAAAAAAACCGCAAGAAAAGGCTGAACTCTTTGCAGAACATCTTTCTCAAGTTTTTGCACCAAATAATTCTACACTGAGAGAATTTGAAGATAAAATACATGCATTGGTCAATAGTGACCAACAGATGTCTTTACCTATAAAACCAGTGACCCCACGGGAGCTAAAATATTTTATTAAAAACCTAGGTGTAAAAAAAGCCCCGGGCTATGATCTTATCACAGGTGAAATTATGAAACACATACCTAGAAAATCAGTAGTCTTCTTAACCATGCTATTTAATGCTATTCTTAGAATACAATACTATCCGAAAATGTGGAAAGTATCACAAATATGCATGTTACCTAAACAAGGAAAGCCTCCTACAGAACCTGGATCCTATAGGCCTATAAGCCTCTTACCAGTGATATCGAAATTATTTGAGAAAATGTTTCTAAGTCGTCTTAAACCAATCTTGGACCAAGAAAACATAATCCCAGATCATCAATTTGGATTTCGACAACAACATTCCACCGTCGAACAGGTACATCGTGTGGTTGACAAGATTAGACAATCTCTTGAGAGAAAAGAATACTGTGCTGCTGCCTTTTTGGACATTCAGCAAGCCTTTGATAGGGTATGGCACTTAGGATTACTATACAAGCTAAAGTCTAAACTACCTAACTCATACTATATGATATTAAAATCTTACATATCAGAAAGAAAGTTTCATGTCAAATTTGGAGAAGAAATATCAAAATTATATGATATACATGCGTCAGTACCCCAAGGCTCTGTTCTGGGCCCTATACTCTACTCAATATACACAGCGGACTTGCCTAATAGTGCAGATGTTGTAACAGCAACATACGCTGATGATACTGCTTGCCTTGCAAGTGATAGAAACCCTGTGGTAGCCGCAGACAAGTTGCAGGCACATTTATACAAAATAGAGCAATGGCTAGAAATGTGGAGAATAAGGCCAAGTGTCACTAAGTCAGTGCAAGTCACATTCACATTGAGAAGAGGAGACTGTCCACCTGTAACTCTCAGGGGCGAGCAACTACCAACAGCAAATAGTGTACGATACTTGGGCCTTAGTTTAGATAGAAGGTTAACCTGGGCCACCCACATCAAGGCAAAAAGGAAGGAGGCATCATTGCAGTTCAAGAACCTGTATTGGCTTATAGGGAGACAATCACCACTAAGTATGGATAACAAATTGTTGATCTATAAAGCAATAATAAAGCCCATATGGACATATGGAATACAACTCTGGGGATCTGCCAGTAACTCCAACTTAGAAATACTTCAGAGATTTCAGAATAATGTACTGAGAACAATTTGTAATGCATCATGGTTCATATTAAGAAATAGTGAGATACATGAATATTTAGAAATACCAACTGTCAAAGAGGAAGTTAAACATTACAGTAAAAAATATAAAGATAGGCTTAAAAATCACACTAACATACTAGCCAGGGACCTACTGGAAAATAAAGATAATATCTCAAGGCTGAAACGCTGGCAAATATTAAATTTAGATACAAGAGACTAAAAATTAAACTCTAATAAGTAAAGAGAGAGTAGTCAATGGAATACCTCTCACAAAAATTAAAGAACCCATATAAAATCTGATCATAGCTAAGACAGCTGATTGCAGATTAAAAAAAAAAAAAAAAAAAAAAAAAAAAAAAAAAAAAATTATCGTTCGCTTTAACGGTGAAGGAAAACATAGTGACGATACCTGAGAATTCTTCATAAGAATTTCGAGGGTATGTGAAGTCTGCCAACCTTCACTAGGCCAGCGTGGTGGACTAAGGCCTAAACCCTCTCAGTAGTAGCGGAGGCCCAGGCTCAGCAGTGGGCAGTATATAATACAGGGCTAATAGCATTGCAATCCTCTGTACCACAGTGGCAAATGGTAATAATTAATATAATATGTATGTAGTTCAACCCCCACATATTAGATATTCAGTGTATTCATTTATAGTATTTCCATTGATAACCATAAAACAAATTAATGAAGCAATCTCATTTCGTACTTTCTGATTACAGGTGAGTTAGACAAGCTAGAACCTCCAGTTTCACTATTGAGACTGAAGCGGCAAATGGAGACTTTTGATGAATATCCAACAGCATCATCCCAAGAAACAGAAGAAGAATCTGGCTTTTGGGACAGAGTTGTCAAAGTGGCCTTAAAAATATTTAACCGCTTTATTGAATGGTTGAATTCATCATAATGATATTATAGCTGTAATCAAAATAAAACCAGTTGAACTTATAATACTATGTATAGTTTTTATACAATCTTTGCTATTAATTGATTCTAAAGAAATAAAAAAACATAGACTTTTGTTAATTTTATTATTTCATGTTATAGAAACATGTAAACTCTTTTAGGTGAATTCTCTAGACAGTGTAGGTGACAAAAAACTTTCATTAATATTGAGTGGATTGTATTTTCGTTGTGATGCCAAATGTCGTAGAGTAGATAACATATTGTCACATGTTGGTTTAGGAAACAAATTCATTTCTCTATCAGATATATTAATGCTGTTCACAACAAACTTGTACACACTGTTTTTAATGAATGCTTTACTGACTAATGCTGTTTCTAAGATACACTTATTAAGTATAGGGCAAATCATGTGATCATTTTTTATTGGTTTACCTTCCATTGCATTGGCTATTTGATGGTAGATTTGTGCAAAATTAACATTGTCTGTAGATAAACGTGATGGAATCTTCTCTAAATCAGCAATCAATCGGAGTGCAGTAGGTGTCTCTGTTTCTAGATCTTTATAACCCAATGAATCTACCAGAAATTTTGCCCAACTGGCCAATGGAATGCGCGGATTACTTTTTTTTCTACTTTGTTTTTTCTTCATTTTCTCTATCTGTTTATGTTGCTTTACAGCTTTCTTCTTATATATATTAATAGCAAGTCTTATCTGTTCCAGTGATTTACTCGGGATTTCTGCTTGAATTTGGTCAATATTTTTGGAGCCATAACCTTTAAGTGCATACAACAGTTCTAATTTTTCATCCTTAGTCCAACCTTCGAGTAGTACCTGACCCCCTTCGCCAGTTGGTTTACTTTTTCCGGATTCTGCCATTTCTGATAATTTTAACAAAAATCGCTATTCTCGCTTCTTATTATCACTACGATCTATTTTAATGAGCTCTTCGTTATAATAATTATATCGCCTTTGTTTATCGTATAATATGTATTGTCTAGTTTATTTGTCTCTGATGTATTGTGTGATACATAATTCTCTTGATGTTTTTTTTTTTTTTTTTTTTTTTTTTTAATTTTCCCTTTATTTTGGGAAGGCAAAGGGTTCAAGCCCATACAGCCTCGTCATAACAACTCTCTTGATGTAATATGACAACAGACAATCACTCTGCGGCAGCGACTTGGGCTTAGGGTGGGTTGCAGAAAATAACTTTAACAATAACAAAGGTCTAACCAGCTGTCAAATCTTCGGTTAAGCAATTTTCGGGTTGCATAAAATTTACAATTGTCAAAATGACGTCGCGAATAACAGTAACATTAACCGCTCAGTTTCGGACGGTTAATGTAAAAGTTATGGTTAGTTTTCGTAATCTGTGTGTATACTCTGTATAGTTAATTGTCATTTGTCAAACGATTTGCAATAATAACGTCCTATGCCCTATTTTAATACAAATACTCTGTTAAATACCTGCGTAAAATGTTTAGTACGCGAAATATTGTGGGAAGCAAAATCAAGCGATGATAGCGATTCTGATAGTGGGTCTATCCAAATAGTTTGCTGGAGCAAAAAATTCTGCTGAAATTCTATGATAGAAACAAAGAGGATGTACATACCTACGTAATAATAGAAATTACAATAATGAATCGATATTTCATCAAGATTTGATAGTTATATTAAATCATTACCAATGCAAAAATATTACCCGTGCAAGTTTTTGGGGTAATATAGCATCATTTCACTGGTTACTCGTTTACCTTTAACTTTAACAATTACAGCAATGGTGCAACAGAGGAAATGTCAATTTCAGTAGTCATTGTTATTGTCACTGCTAAAGTTAACTTTAACGGTAACACTAACGTCAGATTTTGTGCAACCCACCCTTAGAATGTGACACGAAGACGCAACTCGTAAAACGATGTCGTTTAATTTTGATGCTTGTGATAGTTGTGATTGATCGAGAGACCAATACGTCAGTCAAGTGTTAGTCTCTCAACCAATCCCAATAAGGACGAAACGGAGACGTGACGTGTTTTTTTGTCACATTCTAAGCCCACTGTTTTGTGATATTTGACCAGTGTTGCCAGATGTATGACGGTTGAAGTCGCCGAAAAATCGTATATGGAGGCGGAGCAAAAAAAAAAATCCTCCCAGTACCCCGATATTATGTGTGCGTGGGGACGCGAAGAGCTAAAAAATATCCTCAAATCCGACAAAAACAACACAACACACACGTTTGTAACACAAATTTTCCAAGGTAGCCTAAATTGGCGACTGAGTGCCATTCGCATAGCCTAAACGACGACCAGTCGCTATTCACAATTTTTGGTCGCCCCGATGCCCTCCGAGATAGCCTAAGTGGCGTAAAGTCGCCTAATCTGGCACTACTGTAGTCTGTAGTCTGTATTTGGCACAGACGCCTAATGCTTTATCTAAGGTATTTGGCAATATTTGACATTTACATTTAGTGTTGCCACAATCACATAGATGGTGGTCCAAGTCGATGAAAATTCGTTATGAATTAGCCTGAAGCTAAAGCGGGGTTTTCACTAGCAAGAAAACTTGCAGAAGTTATCTTACGCAAGCTATTTTTACCGTGTAAACAGTCACGGAAAGCTAACTTCTGTAATATTTCAAAGCTTGCAGGACTTCTTGCAAGTTGCAGTTCATTCTGCGTGCAGTCTGCAGATAAATCTTGCTGAGCTAGTACATTACTTTTTTTTATTTGTTTCATACGGAACGGGCTAAGGTCAATGACCATCCATTGAACAATGTTTTCGTATATTTGTTGGTGTATTTCCTTAGTTTAGCTGGCAATTTAAATTACGCATCGACTCCAAATATACGTTACATACTATACTAAGCGAATATAAATTTAAATTATTTTTTGGTTTGTAGTGGTTTTGAAGTCGGTTTATTTTTAGTTGAAAAGTTTTTATTTATTGCTTTTTTGTTAGTTTATTATGGAATGGTGTAAAGTGATGTAAACAGTACAACATAGATATACGATTGCAGCATTCGCGAGTCATCTGCTGTTAGTTATTGAAGAGTTCCATTATGTATCACCGAAGATCTTCATCGGATCGTAATACATTATATACTAAAACCTTCACATTGAATAACGAAAACCCCATCCAAATAGAATAGGTAGTTTTTGAAAAACTCGCGGCCATACAAATTTACATACATACATACATACATACATACGGATCGAATACAGAACCTCCTTTTTTGAAGCCGGTTAATAACACTATAACGTGGTAATTACATACTCTTTTAATAACACTGCAACAGATTACGCAATGTATAAATAATAATTTTGTTAGCATTTATAGTATACTCATACAAAATAAAAATTATATATTTTGATAATAATATATTGAATAATTTGATTGAATAATTTCGCACGAATTGCTTTATTTATCAGTATAAAAGTACTAGGATTTATTTGGTTAAATACAATATTTATTTATTGCGTTATCGTACACAAAAATGTCAATTTCACTATTTCTTCGTCACTTTAAAAATATCGATTTCCTTTGCCCATTTGAAAAAACAAAACTGAATGAGCGGCTGTTATTGCGGCATCGATACTTCATAAACCGATACACAATTCATTGCTTATAAATCAAAATTGGAAAATGAATGTTACGCTCTTTTGTACTCGTGCCGTACCAGCGCTGAGGAAATAAATAAATATGTACTCGTTTAAGAATTATAGCTTCTACGCATTGTATTTAAGGTTCATATTAGTAAGGGATGGTAAAACCTCCTACGCATTTTCGATCAGGGTCACGTGTCCTGACGCGAGTTTAACATTTTATACCCATCCCAAAAAGTGCTCAACGCCGCTAAAGAAGTTATCACAAAATTAGAAAATAATATTTATTTGGCACGGAAAATCTGCTTTGCACATCGAAAATAAAAAGTATGAAGTTAACAATGTTGGAACTTTACAAATGTATTTACACGGCGTGAGTTTGCACGGCGTTGAACCACTAACTGCAATAACCATGCACTGCAGGCTATTTCTGTTTCTCAAATGTAGTCTGTGAATCTAATAATATTATTATTATGACAAAATAGCTATAAATATTTACCAACATATTAAGTGTATGAGATTTTTTTTGTCTGTTTCATGAGAAATTATAACATTAAACTTTGAAGACTTATGTAGACTATTATTTTTAAACTCATTATTCTTTAAAAGTGGACCATAATAATTTTCAACAAAGATCAAGTTATAGTAGATAGTGTTTTAGCGAAGTAGAACATATTGATTAGTCTCTAATTTTGATGCAAACTGTACTTTTTGTTATCCTGAATTCATAACTGCAAGGAACCAACATAACGGTGCTCTTGATTTCCTATTTTTTTAATTCAGCAGATAGATTCAATAACAATTCGGCCACGCGACTAATGATAACTCTTCTTTATCTCTTAGGTAATCAAAAGTAGATTTGGTATTAATTATAAAATTTTCATAATTTTCTCGTCATATTGCAATACTGGCAGAATATTTTACAAAGTGAATAATAACACATTAAAATTAAAGACTAGTACTGGTTTAAGGTTTAATATAAATATAAGTAAGAATTTTACTGTTTCTTGATAAAATGTCAAACAAAAAATCTCTAACTATCCAGAATATACAGAAACCGAAACAAAATGCATGTAATCTAAGCATGTAATTATAAATCAATGCATGCAATAAACTAAATAAATAGCAGATTGAGTCACCATAGTAACACAAGAGGACTAAAGGAAGAATTTATGGTGTTGTTACGATTGGTTTTTAACATTTAACAATGGATTATTATATTAGTAGCAGTGTAGTTATAATACAATCATTATTTAGTATACAGAACAAACCGTGAGTTAATATTCTATTTGAGTTTCGATAAATAGTAACGATGTAAAAGAGAAAATAACTAAAATCTAAATGCAGTGGGTGTTCTACAATAATATATTGAACACAAGTTTTGACATATAGCTATTAAATAAATATACATCGAAATAGGAAACAATTTGTTTACATTGTGTAGGTGGGATAAAAACAATGATATTTAAATAGTATGAATATCTCACAGGGAAGCTTCATTATACTGCAAAAGTATACTATTCTTAAGAATTAAGATAGTAAAATATTATTAACAAAAATCCTTCAAACACTATTATGATTTAAATTTTACATATACCCATAATTTGGTTTTTTTCAAAAGTAATACCTTAAATACACGATGGATTTAATTGAATTATATCGGCAAGTAGTTTTTAAAACTCGTGTAGTCCTAACATTTACAAAAAAAAACCCCTAACATACACGCTATAAAGTAAATTTTTCAGACTTAGTTAACAATGTGAATCTATAACGCAGACGTATAATCGACGATGTAGTCAGCAGCATAAGTAGCTGAACAAATTCAAAATTTCAAATTGCCTACAAACTTTTGTGTTCGTACTAATCTCTTTTTTCTCTTCACAAAAATAAAATATAAGAGATTTACTTTACTTCAAACGAAGAAAAAAAAATTTCAGTTTAACCTAACGCGTATATAGGCGATCTGAAATTTTGATTTTGTTCCGCTATTTATGCTGCTGACTGTACATTTCCGAATAAGAAAGAGATTTTATATAGTTCTGTACCGTTATGAGGTATCCTTAGTATTCACATCATTGATACAATAGTAAATTATTAATGATAACTATTGAAGTCAGTGGGAATGGTGCAAATTCAGTCGTAGTACTTTAACTATTGCTAAGTCGCGATGTGAAGCGGAAATATCTGCAACAATCTACTTTTTTACTAAACAATATAAATGCAATTGCAACAAGTGTTATAATTAGGTAATAAATTAAATACTTGAGAGTTCTTAAATTATAAGGAAAATATGATTTTAAGTTAATTACATATTATGTAACTCGAAAAAAAACATAAAAAGATTAATTTATCTTACGAGGTTTGTTTTAATATAATGTTTTATTATTTTTTCTTATAGATTGAAAATGGCATAACACCTAAAAGAACGTTCATTAATATCAAAATAAAACTATACACGTGTTCTAATATTACAGCTAACAGGAAACATGGCATAAATAACTAAAGACACGATAAAAAAGCAAACGATTATGACTTTAAACCGAAATAATGTTCATATAACATAGAGAAATTTCAACGTTACAGTTGAATTAAAACTAGAGACCTATGATCGTAGGTATCGTTATAATATTTTTTACGTTCAGTAACTTCAAACACGTACACTTTATACTAAACACAAAAAGATTGGTTCTTATCTCATTGGTTGGTATAGTATAGTACAGCAGTGCGATATACGCTCCACATGTTTTATAATCCCTAGTACTGCGTGTACAGCAAACGGCACAAGTTATGAGCACACAGATGAACAGTGGTGTGGGCCAGCACACAGATGAGCAGTGGTGTGGGCCAGCACACAGATGAGCAGTGGTGTGGGCCAGCTCACATGTGTACAAATTGAACGAAAGTGTATCGTAGCAGCATTAGACAACAAGCATCAACTAGGGAACAATTGCGCGAAACATCGGCGCGTTGGACGACACAAACAATCACATGTGTGCTCACGACTCGTGGCTCTCTGCAGCAGTCTTAATATGTAATAATACCAAAACTATTGACGGGGGTCTGTTGGGCCGGCCCCAACGGGTGAGGTGACAGCGCCGTGACGAGCCAAGATGGCCGCCGGCTCAGCGGCGAAGCAGTCGAAACACGTGTCCAGGAACAGCTCCTGTAGGAACCGCCGGGCGCACAGCATGTATGTGTCTCTGGCCAGCAGCGAGCACACGTCCGAGTACACGCACGGGCTGCGGAACACCTCCGGGTGGCGCTGCTTCAACGACAGCAGCACCGAACGAGTCTGCCGATAGACACAATGTTACAGGCTACAGAACAAACATTTCTGACATCATTTTAGTTTGGGCGTTGACTGTAAGAGAGTCCTAAATATGTAATTCAAATGAAAACAAAAACTTTTTTTTATTGGAATTCACAACTTCCTAAGTGTTCCGTACTTAGTGGTAACTGGTAAATATTGTCGGCCAGAAAATAATAAGATTGAGAGAGAGTTGAGAGATTTTTGGGCCTACAATAACATATAAAACATAATGACCTAACTTCTTTAGATGGCCCACTAGGAAAATTACAAAAAGAAAATATTTTTTAACGACAGTTACAATATGAATTACCTGTCTCAAATGTATGGGATTCGCCATCAAGTGTACTTGACGTAACAGTTCCACGTGCGGGGAGCCGACTCCTCGGTCTGAAGTAGTCGGGCTGATTGATGGACTCTGTTTGTCCTGGCTAGCACTGGTACTAGCATCCATTCCTAAAATAAGAAACCATACTGATATCGTTTTGATACATTATACGTATTTGACTAAACACTGATCAAGGCACGGCTAAAGGTTTGTCCGTTGCATTGACAATAAAAGCCCTCTTGCAGCAAAAATTAACGATTTATTATCGAAAATGGAACGATGAAAATAAATATTTATCACAAAGATCATATAATATTATTTTGAGTTATTTATTCTCAAATTCGATCGGGATTATTATTAATATCGTTAAGTTATTAAGCTATGATATTCCAGTTTGTTTCGTGTGACGGTTACTGCAAGAAAAGAAATTACATATAGTTGATCAAGGATGTAAAGAACTCACCAGCAAAGAACGCTTCCCGTAGTTCATACGACGATGGCGGTCGCGTTCGGGCACACGCAAGGCAGTTACTGGCCGAGTGCAACCACTTGTACTTGCCACTGGCACCCTCGCTTGCACTAATGTCCTTGGCAGATGTCAAATCTTGACCACAACTCATTCCTTCAGTGATATTTCTGATCGACGTGAGTGTTGTGGGCTCGTTGTCTTCTTCCATGTCTGATGATGACGAAATTTTATCGTCCGATGTCTCTTTGTTAGCACTGGAGGCGGACGCAGTCATTACGTTTGTTTTAGTGTTTTCCGCCGTATCGCCTTTGCATAATTTAGTGTCGCTTGAATTGAGAATAGCGGTGCTCATTGCGGAAGCTGTACATCGCAAGTTCACTGCAGCCGTAATTACGTCTACTCCTTAAAGTTAATTAAATGAAAAGGTTTTATCACGTTTAATAACAAAAATAGTCATTGTCTTCATTATCACACCTAATAACCAATAAGTACCTTTTAAATTTGATTTTGGAGCTTCCGGGGTAGATCGCGATTTAATATCAGTCCTGGTAATATTAGTGTCTGCCAAGAATGATGAAACTCGCCCGCGGTTGAAGTGATCGCTCCTATCGGTGTCATCGTCTCTTCTCTCTTCGTCTCTGAAAATAAACCTTTATAATATTTATTATGTACAGTCAGCAGCATAAGTAGATGAACAAATTCAAAACTTCAAATTGCCAACACACTTTTGTGTTCTTACTACTCTTTTTTTTTCTCTTCACAAAAATAAAATAAAAGTAATTTACTTTACTTCAAACGAAGAAAAAAATGTTTCAGTTCAACTTAACGCGTATATAGGCGATTTGAAATTTTGATTTTGTACAGATATTTATGCTGCTGACTGTACACATTTGTAAAAGTTTATACGTAAATAAAGCATCTCTTAATAAAACACGTAAATACTTTCAAATACTACGGTGCAATAATTAATATTTTAATGAGAACATAATTTTTAACACATTTATCACAGTCATATAAAAAATTGATGCTGATATAAAACTTGCAGAATAAAATAGTTTTAACAGAGATTTGTAAATGTGTGCAATGTTTTTTCGCAAGTTGTATATATCGCACCTTTAGAACGAAAACGACACAATTCAAAATGATCGAAATTTGAGTTATCGTCATAAAATTACTTAAAACGAAGTTCACAATAAAACAATAGTTCAAACACAGCCATATTCGAGCGGGAACAGGACAAAACTGTTATAACGGTCCTTTTTTATTAAGAAATATACCAGTTTAAAGTAATTTTATAACGAGAACTCAAATTTCGATCATTTTAAATTGTGTCGTTTTCGTTCTAAAGGTGCGATATGTATGAACGTACTTCGGGAAGATGTCCATGAGATCCGTAGGCAGACAGATGCCGATGTACGCGTGCGCGTGCGCAGGCCGGCTGGGTGCGCGCGCACCGCCCGCCCCCGTCCCCGCGCCCGCCCCCACCCCGCCCGCACCACCCGCGGCACCCGCCGGCGGCGACACACGCCCCGACTCGCTCAGCGGCAAGGGCTTCCAGTCGTACTCCAATAAACTGATTAACGATCATTATATAGGTCTGTCAACTAAAACTGCCACGTTCACAGTAACTATATTTTTGTTTATGTGAGCCAGCGACCATATAGCCTCTAGACGTCGAATAACAGGCGATCGGTTTCGGCAAACACATCTGACTAATAGATCAGATGTAGCTTGTCGTTCAATATGTTCAAGTCAGTTGCGATCACAACTGTGAGCCGTAAACACTACAACATTATCGATTTAATAAATATTATAATCGCCTCTTGCACAAAACAATGGTGTTATAAAAACAATCAGACTACGGGTTTTCAGAAAAATAGCGTTACACTTAATATTTATGTCAATAATTTGACTTAATCAATTCATATTTAAAAATTATCGAAATTCAACTTATGCCGGCCATTGTGTGTTTAAAATTTTAGCATTGAGGCCCGTTCCTGTCATATTATATTTGCATTTCTTTCTGACTTAAGAGCATTTTACGTTATCTCTATTGCTTAGTTGTTTAGCATAACATGACAAATGGCGCACCCAATAAAAATAGTGTTTTTATGGTTACGTAAAACGTAATGATTTCGGCACGGCCAATCGTAGTACCCCGTATCCTCAAGCCTCAGGTGGTTGACAGAATTCATTAGAAGAAAAATGTTGGGCATTAGATTTCTAGGGGCTACATAGTCACTGATGTGAGCAATACACATGCAATTTTACTGGTGGTAGGTCTCTCATATGTAAGAGTCCGTCTGGGTGGGTACCACCGCAATGTCTATTTCTACCGTCAAGCACCAGTGTGTATGCACTGTTGTATTTCGATTTGAAGGACATGGTAGTCAGTGTAACTACTGGACATAATGAGAGTTAACATCTTATGTCTCAGGATGACGAGCGCAGTGGAATGCCACACAGTACTTTGTAACTCAAATGCTGGATGGTGTTGCTACTGTTTATGGGTGGTCGTATCGCTTGCCATCAGGCGAACTGCATGCTCGTCTCGTCATTCAATGCAATAAAAAAATTTTACTTTATTAATGCGTGAGCCTAGCTTCGCGTCGTCATGACAACTGATGTATGTCTACTCCAGTTAAGGGCGCATTTACAAATTTCCGTAGTTTTGAGGTACCATTTATTGAATCAGGAGTTACGCTTATGAGGAGATCTTGGTATATAAATAAAGATTAAACGTTCCTCTTTGCTTATAGCATATAGAAATTGTATGCTTCCATACAACATTATCACGTAAATACGTTTATTCTGGAGCAATAATCGCTGAAAATGACGAAAAATAGGGTCGGAATCGGAACCATTATACCTTAAACTAATGAATATTTTAATATAAAACCGAAACAATATGATGGCTTATATAGTCTTCTCGCTTTATGACTAATTATTTTCAAGTCAAATTAAATACTTTTCCAGTAAAGAGAAAAAATATAACCTGAATTGAATTTCTTCATACATTTTCCAATTTCGGGCTGTCATTCCGCGCTGAGACGCGGCCGAGGAAGCACGGGTGTACAACTTTTTTTCAAAAAATAAATACGTAATAAATTGATCGCGATGTCATTATACTACGAATAAAATAGTTGATACTATTTCAAATTATTATTTTTCAAAAAGCAAGTATGAAAATTTAATATTACAATAAGTCAATACAAATTTGATTTAATTAATGAAACATTCATTTATTTTAATGCAAATATTTAAATTTCATTATTAAAATGGCATAGTATTTTTATATTTACAAAATCGACAAGTTTTGCAGTATATGGTATTTACTATTTATCTATTTATAATTTTTAGTATGTAGATTATTTATTTTTAAATTTTACTAGGTTTAGTTCGCGTTTTTGCCCGCGTTCAAAGCCTTTCCCGGTACAAAAATATCTAAACACTCAATACTACAGTACTACAGTACTACAGTTCAGCCACAACTACTCACTAGGCATGGCTGCTTTGGTGAGTAGCTGTGTCGTATTGTAGGTACCGAGGTGTCGGCTGTGTGTGCCATTGCGACAGTTGCCCACTGGATACGGCTTAATATACGTTTGAGTTTTGCCCAGCCTGGAATGAGGAGCGCAGCGCTCTCAAAGCAGTCGTCAGAGGCGGCCTCCCATTGCCGGCCGTGGTCGCTCCCATGGTCGGCAGTCAGGAGGTCTGGCGTGTGTTGGCTCACTTCTGCGAGATAGTCCTCTCGTAGAAGGAGAGTGCTGAGAGAGTTCTGGAACGCGAGGATTCCTCCCGCCGTCAGAGAAGACGTAGGAGGCGCCGGGTGGACGACTGACCGGCGTCTCCCACCCTGTGGATTGAAGGTGTTTGGAGAATTCCACCACGGTATCCCCTGCCTGTCGTAAAAGGCAACTAACAGTGGCCACCCGGGCGTCGCGGGCGGGTGCCGTCTCTAGCTTTGTCTTTTTAGCACATTGTTGCGACCCCCCTGATGGACAGCAGTGTGGCAGGTAGGCCTCACGCTGCCGTTGACGCCGAGAGCGCCGAGATGCACGGGGGTTCCTGAGCCTATATCTCACTTGCTTAAATGGATGATCTCAAGTTGATGCAAACGCATCAAAACAAACAGAATTGATTGAGTCGTTAAAAATTACTGAAAGATGTAGCAAATAACTCAACATGGAGTTTTGTGTAGATAAATGTGCGGCTATCCATATGAAGCGAGGAGAGGTCGTGGTCTCTGGTGACATACAAGTCTTAGAGACTGTAAGACTTAGATCCCTTTCTGAGACGGAAACTTACAAATATCTGGGTATGCCTGAGGCACTGGGGATTATGAGTGCCGACGTAAAACAATCGCTGAATGAGCGTTTCTTCGGCCGCCTGGCAAAAGTATTTAACAGTTTTTTGTCAGGTGGTAACAAGATTTGTGCTTTCAACGTTTGGGTTATGCCTGTACTCATGTACTCTTTTGGTATACTCAGAAAGAAAGACTCAGACTGAATTGGACGCCCTGGATCGAAAGTTCCGGACCCTACTGACTGCATATCGTATGCATCACCCACGGTGGTCAGTGATGAGGTTGTACATCCCGCGAAGATGCGGGGCAGAGGCTTACTTAATGGACTTGCATAACCGCGAGGTATGCAATCTCAGGAATTATTTCCTCCACAGCGAAGTAGGCATGTATAAGATTTTAGTCATGGTGGATAAGGGATTTATCCCACTTTCCTTGGCGAATGAGAACTGGCGAAAACCTATGGCGATGGGCATTAGGGAACGCGATGTGATATGGAAGATCAAAGAACTATACGGTCGGTTCTATCGGGGCCTTGTCGTTTCTGCTCATGGGTTGATACCAGAGTCTCGACCAACACCTGCTGAAGCTCTCAATTGGTAGTTGGGTCAAGAGCCAGATGCAGAAAGTAGTACTTCTGGACACCGCAATGTCAATGTCTTTTTCTATCGCCAAGTAGCAGTGTGCATGCACTGTAATATTTCGGTTTGAAGGACATTGTAACCAGTCTAACTACTGGACATAATGAGAGTTAACATCTTATGTATCAGGATGACGAGCGCAGTGAAATGCCACACAGTATTTTGTAACTCAACGTGCTGGATGGTGTTGCTACTGTTTATGGGTGGTCGTATCGCATACCACACGCATTGTGAGGAGATTCCTCACTTTGTATCCCTGACTATCGGTAGCTTGGGTCTTGAGCCTCGCCATCGGAGGGTGATACACTTTTTTTATATTTTTATATGTATAACCTAATTATTATTTTTTATATATAAAAATGGTGGTAGGTCTCTCATTATGTAAGAGGCCGTCAGGGTGGGTACCACCGCAATGTCTATTTCTACCGCCAAGCAACAGTGTGCATGCACTGTTGTGTTTCGGTTTGAAGGACATTGTAGCCAGTATAACTACTGGACATAATGAGACTTAACATCTTATGTCTCAGGATGACGAGCGCAGTGGAATTCAACACAGTACTTTGTAAGTCAAGGTGCTGGATGGTGTTGCTACTGTTTATGGGTGGTCGTATCGCTTACCATCAGGCGAACGGCATGCTCGTCTCGTCATTCAATGCAATAAAAAAAAATGTCTATTACATGATGAAATTATAATAATTATTATTATTAAACATAATTGCAAACATTCGACAATTCCAAAAAAATAAATATGGATGAGTAAAATAACAACTTCAAGTATTAAGATTAGCTCGTTCAAATGGAAAATCTAGTTTAAATCGGTTTCGATGTGTGCGCGTGTAGCAAAGCGCGTTCTTGTCATTCAAATATCTAAAATCGAAGATGTCAAAAATGTAATAGCGTCCTTAATATGTATTATAGTAACTCCATGGTCTACTCAGACACTACGCACACACAAATCGTGTTGTACGCGCGTGCTTTCGGTAACCGACCACGACTGTTTTAAATAAAGGATCCTAATCGCTTTATTCGATCCATCGCGAAAATGGACCCATCAGATTTTTTTTTTTTACTTATGTTGGTTTTTTCGCGGGATCGCGTACGGAAGATTAAGATTGGGATCGTTATTGTAAACTGCCGATAGAAAACTACTCAATATGACGTGTGCCACTGTCATTGAATATGGTATTTGCAAAGTAAACACAGTTCACAGAGTAAACTAAGTCATAAAACGCGTAAAACTTGTTAACAAAATATATTTCGGGAAGCCAGATTAAATCAATATTTAAAATTCTCATATATACCTCAGTTTAGTCAATCTCTCTTTGCTAGCCTTCGATTTGTCTCGTAGAGAAGAAAACGGATTGGTGCGTCGCGTTTTATCTGACAGCAACCAACTCAAATCGTCTATTTCACTACAACCCGTGGCTGCACTTTCGGACAAATGAGGTCTGTGGAGCAGTAAACATATTTTTTCCATAAAATCATGACTTATGTTCTATTATTTAATTTATGAATGCTGATTTAAGTCACGATAATAAGACATAAACTTATAAATAACTAAACGAAATATAGTATTATGAAGGTGACACATACCTTCTATTCAAAGATTTAATCATAGCATATCCATTCATATCCATTTGAGTTGGTGGTGAATTAATTGAGTCATGGCCAGAAAAACCTGCGTCGCAAAAAATAATACTTAAATATAGAGAAAAACACCTACGTTCAAAGTAACTATGTACATTTTGTGCAACATATTATTTATATTATAAAAAAAAAAACAATATTATATCTCACTAGAAGTAGACGTACGCCGCTGTAGCTCTGGTATTTTAGATCGTTGCGAGCTGTTGCCACCCTTCATGCCATACAAACTAGACGAGCTCGGAATCGGGCTGAGGGTCAACACCCTGTCCCTAGAAATTCATCGACAAGATTAACAAATTGCAAAATGTGATGACAGGCGAAAAATTTAACATTCCGAGACTTACGGCATCACATATTTTCCGATGAATGAGTCGCAGCTGCTCACGCCGCTAGTGCTCGACTCGCTGGTATTCCTCACTCGTCCTTCGTGAGCGTGATCTAAAGAATTCATCCTGCCTATCATTTGCCTGTGCTCAGCGATAGGCATACGATGAGTCCCGGTGCGATCGTAATTCGAATAATCTCGCAATATGTCCACAGTCTTGGACTCCGATAACATCGGCCGGTCGTGGGATCCCGAAAACCCTTGTGATGGTAGTGTGTGCGATTTTCTTTTGTCTTGGTCGCGGCGCGTTTCATTTACATTCGATTTTTTATCGACTACATCTTGTTCGGACTGTTCTAATACAGAACCTTTACTTATGAGTTTATAATCAGAGTGCAAGCTCTCAGCGACGCTGAGGTCCGTGTGGTCGGAGTGCTCGCTCAGTTCCGTGTCGTATGCGTTGTAGCGGCAGTCGGGTGACGTCACTGTATCGTCAGCGCTTGTATCGGGCCCGGTGTAATTTTCCTCCGGTAATACCGGGAATTGGTCATGCCTCGTGTGTCTAACGCATAACCAACCTGCAACAAACACCAGCAGAGGTAATTGCCAAAGTTTAATTTCAGCATTTAAATTAGGTTAAGTATAAAATTACCTAATTCCGTTAGCATGTTCGCGCCGTCGTATGTACTTCCAATAAGACTAAGGACATAAAATGCAGTGGCGCGGACGGAATACACAGGGCAATATTTGACAAGGCGCACAATGTGAACCAGTACCGAGTCCTCTAAGTAACCATTACTGAGGCTCATTAGCAGTTGCAGACCGGCGCCAGTCACTGCCGTATTGCCGACTGCCCATAATGAAGCCTTCACATCGGCGATCTCCTGCTCCGTTGAACATTTTTTACGTTGTAAAATCTGGAAGAATTAAATTTGTCTCTTAAGAATTAAGATGACTAATTTATGCAAGTGGTTATTAATAATAAGTAAGAAGTAAGCTTTTCCTAGCCGATTTCGGCCACGGCGGCCAATCTCAACGGAGATCAGCCAGGTGCGCAGAAGATATTATAGTGCACAAGTGTGTGCGCAATTCACAAGTGCACTCACTATCCCTTCACTCTCATAGTCCGGTGAGACGGCAATCCGACATGACCGGAGAGAGATCAGGCATAGGACCAACGGCTTTACGTGCTTTCCGAGGCAGTCACAATGTTTTTTAGCCCGACCCAGGATTCGAACCCAGGATCTCAGCGCGCAAATCGTACTCGTAACGCGTACGCAATACAACTACGCCACCGAGGCAGTCTCAGTCAATATTAATACACGTGATCGTAAATCAAAATTCAAGCATGCCCATAAATTGCATGGCCGTGTTTTTATGAATGTTAACCTAATAAGTTATTATAATTAAACTAGCTGACCCCGCAAACGTTGTTTTGCCATCAGTTACCCACCGGGGTTAAGTTATTAAAAAAATAGGGGTTGATCGTGGAAAGGTAAAAATTTTGGGTTATATGTATTTTTGAATGCTGTATCATAAAAAAAAAAAACAAATAATGTTGTCTAAAAAATAAAAAATAAATTAAGGGTTGGACCACCCTTAACATTTAGGGGTATGAAAAATAGACGTTGTCCGATTCTTTGATCTACCCGATATGCACACAAAATTTCATGACAATCGGTCGAGCCGTTTCGGAGGAGTTTAACTACAAACACCGCGACAAGAGAATTTTATATATTAGATTTGAATATTCGTTAATTGATCGGAGGTGGTGTACCTTGTGATGTTCGGGCAGTACGGGCAGCAGCACGCGCGGGTGCGTGAGGCAGGAGGCGCGCGCGGCGCGGGCGGCGAGCGCGGCGTGCAGGTGCGGCGGCGGGCGCGCGCACCGCCGCGTGCGCACCGCGCCGCGCGTCGCCCCGCCCTCGCCGGCCTCCCCCGCCTCGCTCACCGCCAGCGCCGCGTGCGCGCCGCTCTCCACCAGCCGCGCGTACCTACACACATACACACACACACACCCTTATAACAGTACCGTAGTATTAATCGACCTTCAATATAAACTTTTGTTATGTTTAAAAGCAAAAGCAGTTTTCGTAGGAAATGGGAAGGACTCGCATTTCCTACGAAATGTATGGGGTTTTTTTTTGTACATTCTTACCTTAAAAGTACTCAAACCTCTAATGGTCCCATAGTCTTTTGACCCATATAAACAACAGGATCGATAAGCATCAAAATAAGATTTTACTGTAAATTTTTCTCAAAATCTGTGAATGCAAATCTTAATGTCTTCAAAAATAACGGACAGTCTCCTTAGTCAGTGTTGTAGAATGTAACCTTTGTTTTGGCTGTATCATTTTTATATGTACAGTCAGCAGCATAAATATCTATACAAAATCAAAATTTTAAATCGCCTATATACGCATTAAGTTAAACTGAAATATTTTTTTCTTCGTTTGAAGTAAAGTAAATACCTTTTATTTTATTTTTGTGAAAAGAAAAATAAGATTAGTAAGAACACAAAAGTATGTAGACAATTTTAAATTTAGAATTTGTTCAGCTACTTATGCTGCTGACTGTACTTATTTGTTTTTCTTGCATAGTTACCTCATTTTATAATAAACACTCGTGTCAGTAAAACATCTTTTTACTTTTTACTCAACTTTCCTAATTACTTACAACAGAAAGTTTTCTTGTAGCTACAGTGGTTAAGGTAGCTGCTCTTACTGCCCCATCTCAAAAATCTACCCTGTACAGATCGGTTAACTAAAGCTGGCACGTTCACAGAACTTACCTACCCCAATACAATTTTACACAATATATTTTATATTATATAGTAGTTGTATTAGAGTGCGGCTCCAGAGTTCATGTCTCGGGTTCAATCCCGGGTCGGGCAAAGTGATATTAAGTTTATCTATTTAGTATCAGCCCGAAGTCTGCAATTAGTGCCCGATATGGCGATAGGTTCGCCCCTTACCACATCATGGGACGGAATACGGACGACGAAAAGTAAGTGCACTAGTTGCGCCTCTGCCTATCCCTTTGGAGATAAAAGGCGTGAGTATGAATTATAAGTGCGAAAGTAACTCTGTCTGTCTGTCTGTCTGTCGCGCTTTCACACCAAAAGTACTAAACCGATTTAAGTGAAATTTGGTACACAGATAGTCTTGAGCCTAAGAAAGGACATAGGCTACTTTTTATCCCGGGAAAATATAAAGCGGGACTTTTATCCCGGAAAAACTTTTTCACGCGGGCGGAGCCGCGAGCAAAAGCTAGTATTATAATTCAAAGATACACAGATGCAAAGAAACATTAGGCTATATTTTATGACTTATGGCATTTATAAGCCTGACTATCGAGTTGTCATGACAACTGACATTCGTTTATTCACAGACAGTACACACGCATCTTTTACTTCCCAATGCACATTTTTTTTATTCTGAGCGCACTTGAATGGCATTGTCATCCTCGCCAGGTAAATCCGACGTTGCGTGGAACCAATAATCTAATGGCCCAATGTTAATTTAGTTAATTATTGATCTAAAATACATGACAAGATAAGAACAGCAAGCTAATCTTACCTATAGTTGTATGACTTGGTCCAAAAATCTAAATGCTTCTTTATGAAGGCTACAGATTTGACATCGGCCACCTGTGAAGCGGCTACTTCTAGCGTAAGCCACAGTAAATATCCCCTGTCGCCAACTGCTGAAAAGTCTAAAGTCGCCGGATCCGCATGTTTATCTAAACGGCAGTTCTGACACAGCGTGTCTCTCATTGGCATCATTTTCTCCACATAAACCTGTAAATACCATACATATAAAAACTCTATATTACGATAAACATAATATATTTTACTCATATTAATAGATATGAAATACGTACGTTATTCAAAATTATACACAGAAAGCAAAATAAAAATCTGGTAAAGAAATAACAAGTTATAATCCTTTGGAATCCAATGAACGGGCTTAATATCAAAAAGCGAAAAAGAGACGCAATAATATCTTGTTACGTCATCAAGAATAATTGTCATTAACGAATTACATAAAAATAATAAAATATTTATAGAATGTCGTCGATTTACACAGAAAAATATAACTCACAGGAACACTAAACGCCTCTTCTAAAATAGTGAGCGCCACTTTGACCACAGCCTTAGATTCATCTTTCACCTGACCGACCAATATTTGCAAGATCCACGTGTCCATGTCTGTACCACTTGCGGTATCGCTGTCGTCCTTTTGTGGGGGTTTCGTGGGTTCGGGTGCGGAATTTTTCTTCAACTTAGCCTTCCTCCGGACTATCTCGCGAGACTTCCTCGAAGCTCTCAGTAACACGTTTAGGAACTGAGTCGCGTACAGCCGGGATGCTTGTATGTTGCAAGTCAATGTTTTGGCTAGTATATCGCGGGTATAAGAGTCCATCGAGTAGTCTAAACTAGATATAATCAGCTTCACATAACAGCTGTGGTGGGTTTTCGTCGAAAGTTCTAAAAGACTGAAAAGGCAAGACATTACCATTTCTACACAACAACTTTTTTACTGATGTTAGGTCTCTCGTACGTAAGAGTCCGCCTAGGTGGGTACCACCGCAATGTATATTTCTACCGCCAAGCAGTAGTGTGCGTGCACTGTTGTGTTTCGGTTTGGAGGACATTGTAGCCAGCGTAACTACTGGGCATAATGAGACTTAAAATCTTATGTCTCAGGATGACGAGCGCAGTGGAATGCCACACAGTACTTTGTAACTCATGGTGCTGGATGGTGTTGCTACTGTTTATGGGTGGTCGGATCGCTTACCATCAGGCGAACGGCATGCTCGTCTCGCCATTTAATGCAATAAAAAGAAAAAAAAAACTTCATAAACATTATTGCAATAACAATTAAACCTTATTCCTATTGTAAGATCCAACTCACTTTTCGTATAAACCTGTTCGCTTGAACAGATCCAGCCCGGAACTCGAGTGACACAGCTGTCCAATGAACAGGAAATACATTTGACACATTGTGTTAGACATGTGCTGCGGACTGAACAAACATTCGTGCGCCTTCACGCCAGTCTCTATTGCTTCGATTTGACGGCTCACGTCGAAGAAAAGATCTTCTAGCATCTTCTGGGAGTCAGCCTAAAAACAAACCAGTCTATATACAGTGCGACAATTTAGGCAAAAATTTAATGTATGTTTATTATTTATGTTTTTTTTTTACTTAATTAAAGTAATAAACGGTATGATACACAAGAATTACTCTTTCGCTGACACTACACTCACATCATTGTGTTTCAGTAGGTGTCTGATTAATTGGCAGCCGGCTCGCGTCGCCGAGTGGCCATTGCAGGTGCTCGACAAATCCGTATGGGAATATTTGTTTGAAGACGGTTTTAGGTAATTTATAATACGGGCTGCCCAGGCTTTGTGACCACTATCATTCAAGTTCAAAAATGGTGTACTGTCCGTTTCCTGTAATCATACAAATAATTATCAAGATACTAGCTATGGCCTAGAATAGGTAAATAAGTCTTGGTTTTTTATCTCTTCAATGCCCATTCAAGCTTTCCTCATAACATAACATTTCATAAAAAAAATGATATTATAGTATAAATTAGGTCTAAACTAAAGGTCACCTTCAATATAGTACGAATAATTTCCCAATTCCACGTATTGCCGTCCTTGTTCTGCATCACCAGAGTGCTTCTTATTAAACCGTCGCCATCGCGCTCGAACAAATTGAAAAACTTGGCAGACTTGGCGACCTTGCCCACGGCGGCGCCGGTGCGCGAGCTGACGCTCTTACTCTTGACGAGGGCGCACACGTTGCGCTCGGGCACGTCGGCGCGCGAGCCTACGCTGTGGCGCTGCCGGGGCTCGTGTTCCTCGTCGGAGTCGTCGCGGGGCGGGGGCGCGGGCGCGGCGGGTGTGGCGGGTGTGGCGGGCGCGGCGGGGGAGGCGGGGCGGCGGTACGCGGCCGCGCACCACTGCACCACGTGGTCCAGGAACAGCGTGGCGGCGGCGGGGCGCGCGCGCGTCATGTCGCGCAGCCGCCGCAGCGCCGCCGCCGCCGCGAGCGCCGCGCCGCCGCCGCCCGCCGCGCGCCGCCCCAGCGCCGCCGGCGCCGGCCACACGCCCTGCAGCCGCGCCGGCACCAGCTGGTGTATGAGGTGCAGCAGCTGGCCCAGCAGCACGGTCGCGCGCACCGATATGAACGTGTCGCTCGTCACGATCACCTCCGCGAGTCCATCCAATAGACCGGCCTAAAAACAAAACCATCATAACCTCATGTTTGTATTTAAAATCGAATCACCTGTGATGGTGATATAAACACGTACCTCTATAAAGCACTGTAGCAATAGCGCGAGATGAATTTCAGTAATGTCGGGACCTGTCGCGCCGAGATGAGGCAAGATGGCGATACCCTCAGCCGCCACAAAACCCTCGTTCAAACGCCAAGCGTCCTGTTATAGATTTTAAAATATTAAGGTGTGACCTGACGACACTATAATAAAATATTATAATTTATAACAAGTGAGAGTTAGACTCGCCGCACCGAGGGTTTCGAACAAACTTCATAAGTAGGTAGATTACGAAAACATCTAACATTATTGCTCTAATTAAAAAACAAAGTAATAAAAGAAAAAAATGTATTTTATTGTACAAAAAAGCATGGAGTGCATGGTGACAATAGTTATAAATATTTTATTGACAGATAATATAAGTAGAAGTATTATATATCATTTTGATAATATCTTAATAAGCACCCCACGCTTTTTTTACAATAAAATACATTTTTTTCTTATTTACACTATTCTTAATTAAAATTTATTTTCTATTTTTTAGTTGGATTTTCTATAAAGCGTGTTTTTTAGTTTTTTTAAACTATTATTTTTTGTTTATATTTAGTTAAATACTTAAACCGATGAATTATAGAATGGTTTAGATTTACAATTCGGTTCGGGAAAATGTATAGCGGGACTTTTATCCAGGAAAAAAACCTTTGGTGCGGGCGAAGCCGCGGGAAAAGCTAGTTTGATATAAATTTCAACTTGATACATCTTAGCGTTCCAGAGAATAAGGATCTTAAGACAGACAGACAGACAGATGGACAGCAAAGTGATCCTATAATGGTTCCTTTCGAGGTCTAGAACCCTAAAAACGAAATAATTATCATAACTCACTTGAAAATCTGATGGGTCTACGGCATCCAAGGCTACCGATATTTCGTCCGTCCATTCGGGCTGGGGCAGACCAACCAGTTCATACAAGAGATCTAATATTGCTTTCTGAAAGATTTAACCATGAGTTATATTTTAGTGTATATTAAAATAAAGATATATTTGAAAGATTATTTTATCATACTCACTCGAACCTCCAAGCGCGGTAAGTAAAGAGCGGCGACTAATGCACGCAACCCACCAGAACTACGTGGGTGACAGAAGTGCAACACCCCGGGCCAACTCCGCAGGACGCACAATAAGGCTAGCCGACTGCAAGTGAATCGCATCTCACGTTCGTCCCTAAATTGGATATTATGTTAATAATAATACATGTACAATCTGTTACACCCAGCCAAATGAAACAAAAAATACCTAATTATTGGTAAATGTATTAGAACTAGACTGGTGGTAGGTCTCTCATTATGTAAGAGGCCGTCTGGGTGGGTACCACCGCAATGTCTATTTCTACCGCCAAGCAACAGTGTGCATGCACTGTTGTGTTTCGGTTTGAAGGACATTGTAGCCAGTATAACTACTGGACATAATGAGACTTAACATCTTATGTCTCAGGGTGACGAGCGCAGTGGAATGCCACACAGTACTTTGTTAGTCAAGGTGCTGGATGGTGTTGCTACTGTTTATGGGTGGTCGTATCGCTTACCATCAGGCGAACGGCATGCTCGTCTCGTCATTAAATGCAATAAAAAAAAAAAAAAAAAAAAAAAAAAAAGAACTAATATAATAATATGCACAGTAACCTGCTTGTCTCGGTGCCTGCAGGTTTGAAGTGGAAGTCACAATATGGCGAGCTGAGGTACATGAGGTCGAGGCGAGCGGCGCGGCGCGTGGCGGGCTCGTTGAGCGCGTGCAGCAACACGCCGCACAGAGCCTCCGCCATGCGCGGCGTCGCGCACTCCGCCAGCTGCCGCGACACTGCGCTCACGCCGCCGCACGCCGCGAACAACTCCGGGTTCAGAACACCTACCAGCCATCAATTGCACACTTATTACTTTCGTATTATTCACACACACACACTCACGCCTTTTATCCCCGAAAGGGTAGGCAGAGGCGCAACTAGTGCACCCACTTTTCGCCGTGCGTATTCCGTCCCATGATGTGATAGGGGGCGAGCCTATCGCCATATCGGGCACAAATTCCAGACTCCGGGCTGATAGTGAATAGAAAAACCCAATATCACTTTGCCCGACCCGAGGATCAAACCTGAGAGCTCAGCATTGCAGTCGTACCGCAATACAACTACGCCACCGAGAGTCATATTTATTACAACATAATCAAATATACCTACAAGCAATAAGCCCATGTTGTTACATTCATGTTTAAGCAAAAATAACGGTCTTATTACACAGGACGAGCGCACAGCGCCTTCGCCAGTATGATAACAGCCTGTTGAAAATTAACTCTTCCGTTTAGTTTGCCGTATGTCATTACTTCCAGAATTTGATCCTTATTAGCGACACTATCGAATGGTGCAACGATACAGTGTGTTTATTTTTTTTTTGTCAAACTCAACAGGTACGATTCTTGGCTAGGAATATTGACTTTTTAAAAATCCAAAGATGCAGTTTTAGTTTTCATCAAAATCGGCCCCGAGATTCCCTTTAGTATTTTTCGCTATTACTCATAGTTTCGGATTTCGCCTTCACGCCCCCTTGGAAAGTTCAACCTGTATAAGACTCAACAACTCACATATTTCAGCCAGCCTGTATAAGACTCAACAACTCACATATTTCAGCCAGCCTGTATAAGACTCAACAACTCACATATTTCAGCCAGCCTGTATAAGAGTCAACCACTCACATATTTCAGCCAGCCTGTATAAGACTCAACAACTCACATATCTCAGCCAACGTTGCCGCTGCGGGACGCGAGAGTCGATCGGCGGCGGGGTCCGGCGCCAGCGCGGCGAGGCAGCGCAACAACGCCATAGCGCCGGACGTGGCTGTCGCGCCGGCTGCCCCTATGGCTCGGCGCGCAACACGCAGCGCCTGCGCACGCTCTTCTTCATTACGTACCATCACTTCCATTGATCTGTGTTACAAGAAAAACATACATTGTAATAAATGTTAGCAAATTATTTTGATAACAAAACTGAGTAATCTGACAATAATTATTTAAAATGTTGGTATTAGAACCCTGCATAACTTTTTACTGATCATTAATTTGGCATAACTAAAATCAGGTAGTGATAAATCATTAAAATTGTTCATAAATATGTACCTCTTGATTATTAGTATACTACATACATAAATAAATATGTTATGTATGGAGACATACTTGATATATTTGCAGACTATTTAAAAGTTCTTATTAGGATTTTTTTTATTTACCTTATCACAAGATATGGAAGCTTGAGGTTGTTGAATGTTGCAACATCATTTTCAGTTTTAATTAAATATCTCAGCACTCTTAAGGCCGCTGCTCTAATCACCATAGAATCATCCACAAGGCTGATACGAATGCTGAAACAAGATACTAACTAGAAACAGGAAACAAAACAATGAATGATGTAAAATTTCGAAACTTAACTAATTTTTGTATTTTATCGTGGTTTTTAAAGTTTTTATCCTAAAACTAGTTTAATATTCATTTCTAACATTCCCGTGTAAGTCGAACTGATCACCCGTCTGTGCGACTGCATACGTCCCCACTAAACATACATACAACATTCCCGTAAACATAGGAAATCATAATATTGAAATGTTTGAAATAATAACATCTTATCTGACTTCTTACTAATATTAAAAATGAGAAAGTTTATGAAAATGTTTGGAAGTTTGCTAGAAGTAAACGCAGAAACAACTAAACAGATTGGGCATAACACGCTCACTTCTCATAATTTGGTTGGTGACATAGGTAGAGCAACAAAATCTCGGAGTGAGCAGATGCCTCCGACTGTGTTTGTGAACACTGTCAACTAAGATTATTCAAAACCAAAATAAAATATTCAAATTAAAATCTTGTTTCTATCTTTTCAGTTCTACAATGAATTTAATAAAGATGGCAGATATTGACGCAGTCAGGTTTTTTGTTTTTTTTATATATATTTTTTTAAAATTAATAATATTCAGAATTACTACACATAAAATAAAGTCATGTGAATGATATTGACAGCAATATTTCAATAAACAATCCCAAGATCAAACTACGCATTTATGGTAAGAATGAATCAATTATAATAATTCATCTGTAAGTATGCCAAACAAACTTTATGTTGTTTGGTCCCCCTTAGCTATGAAACTGATAATAGCAAGAGTGTCGACATTGGGCCGTAAGACCGGTGAAACCAACATAACCATTCCACTGACCCCCCGGTGGTGGTAGCGATAACGCGTTTTTTTCCCCGCAAAAAAAAAAAAAGGGAAGATAGTTTATGGGAATCAACTATAACACCAATAAATCGAACAGAGATGTGACCTATTTTAGATACAAGTATTTGAAATATAGATACAAGATACGTATTTACATCTTATACCTGAAATACTTTTTATTTTATGTAAATACAAGATGCAATCTTTTAGTATTTTATAAATACTAAAATACTTTTACTAATTACCTATGCATTGTTTATGTTAAAGCCTCATTTAGACGGATCAATTATAGGTACTAATCATTGTATGCAATAATTAATAGCAATATTAATTTACTTATTTTTTAACCGAACCACACTGTGTACATCAATTAGAAGTGGAGATACAGTAAAAGAAATCATAAATAATATACAGGAGGAAATTGCGGTTGAATATAACTTGGAAAGGGTGAAAGTTAGGTGATACTCCATTCATTTCTGCTATTCCAATGCCATCAATACCATTCACTACAAAACAAAACAAGAAAATCATTTGGATAGAACAGTCGGACAGATTTGTAATAGTTTTTTTTAATATACAGATTATTTTCTGACTACAAAAGGGTTCTGATTTTAATCCTTGGACGCCCGCGGTGGACACCGGAGTTCATTTATATAAGGAAATTAGCTTATAGGTATATATAAGCGGGCTTTGACGGGTTAAAGAATTGTAAGAATCATCAAAATAAGAGCTGTTCCTGAGGACTTTTCACAATTCTTCATTTTACATATTTATTGACACAACTGTAAAAAACTGCTTGAAAAATTAAATGGTGTTGTTAAAATTAATATTAATATGTTTCCTTTAAACATGTATCTTATTTTTAAAAGTATTTAGAAATTATGTATTTAGTATCCAGTATTTTAAATACCATTTCCAAAAGTATCTTTTATCTGATATCTCAAATCCTTTACTTACAAGTATCTTGTATTTAAGATACTTTTATGAGGTATCTTGTACATCTCTGAAATCAAATTATGTATGAGACCAATAACAGAAGCTACATTGTTAATTAAGTTTTAATAAGTTATCATAATAAATACATTTATATCATGAAAAATTACAAGTACCTATTATAAGTGATACTTATTTAAAGTTAAACTTTTATATAACAAATCATTATGAAATATCTTACCAAGTCATCAACTCATCAGGAGTGAAACCCAAAGAGCTTCTGTCTTCTTTACATAATAATGTAACTAAAGCATTCAAATACGATAACCTGCGACTGTCAGAGCTACTTCTCTGCATGCCCCTCAAACCAATCCTGTATTCTGAAGATGCATTCTTACTATTGGGAGATGTTTCGATTTGGAAAGGTTTCCTCTGGTATAAACCTTGTATAATCTCCTTAATGTTCTCCTCGGGTGTTTTATTCACAGTGTCTAACTTAAATAAGTCACCACCATGTTTTCCTGCAAAAAAAATATATACATAAACAAGCCTTGATACACCAATATTTTTTATATATTTAAAAATATATTTACTACCAAAATTGTATGTGAAATGTTTTATATAATTATAATTCTACAATTTATTTACCTTTCCTTCTACTCAGCCAATTTTCGGAGGTAGCCATTATAACATTTTTACGCAATAATCAATCTAGAAGATAATAATCACCTATGATTACTCAATACAAGATGATGGGTTATACCTATATAAAAAAATGAAACAAACTATAAATTAAAATTACAAATTACAATTAAGTCTGTTTTCTCTACACACCAACATCACACACAATTTGTGAATGGACTCGAAATATGACAATTGACAGTTGGTGACTGTTGCCAGATGTATGCTTCATAAATCTCCCAACTAAATTAAGAAACCCCAAAACAACAATATTGTATTTGGGACCAAAGACCGCACTCGATCAAATAATAAGGGTGCGCCAAAGTTAACAATTTCGCAGGTAAGTTGGTTGAGATGCGTTGGTTAACATTCAACAGGGTGCTAACCTTAGGTCTTCAGTTGGACATATGGGCGTAGCTCAAAAAATAAAATAGCTTCTATGTTAGTACATAGAAGCTATTTTATTATCTCTGTTAGTACAGATTTGACAATTTTGGTTGTTTTACTATACTTAGTAATAGTAGCTTACCTCAAAGTTCTGTAAGTTGGCGTCACGATATTTGGGGTAGGCATACCTCTTCCCCCCCTCCCCCCACTCCTTCATACCACACTAGCCCTGTATTATATACTGCCCACTGCTGAGCACGGGCCTCCTCTACTACTGAGAGGGTTAAGGCTTTAGTCCACCACGATGGCCTAGTGCGGGCTGGCAGACTTCACATAGCTTCGAAATTCAGATAACTTTTCAGGTATGCAGGTTTCCTCACGATGTTTTCCTTCACCGTTAAAGCGAGCGATAATTCACAAATAATACACATATAAATTTTTAGAAAAGTCAGAGGTTGAGTCAGAGGATGGGTTTTGAACTTGCGGACATTCGTCTCGGCAATCCGTTCCACTCCCAACTAGGCTATCGTCGCTTACACACGTACATATTAATAATTATACGCCTATGGTTGGACATCGCACGAGGTCCTTTGTCTAAGAACGAGGCCTCGGGTGGTTACGCAGTTCAACCTTAGAGTTTTCTAATGTTTTGCTTTAGATTGGTAATTCGTTTTGCTCCTAACATTTAATTACCCAAAATGTTGTCCACATGCTGTTTAAATCCCCCAACATTGGACAGAAAACATCCCACCTGTCATCACTGCAACTGTTTTTTTTAATGTAAATGCGACAGAATAAGGAAATAGTCACCTTTAATGCCATTTTATTAAAAAAATCAAGCTTCCAAAACATCACACAAAATATTTTAAATGTTTTCTAATAAAAATCACAATTATTTACGATGCGGCTAAAGCCCGGGCTTATACATCCGGAATGGCATTCTGAATTCAGAATTATAGTTCGGACAAACTAAGCTGGCCGGTATGACAATTCAATTTTTTTCCCGAAGCGATAACTCTGTGAGAACGTCTACCCAAAAAATTCTAAACCGTGTCATGTCATACCGGCCATATTAGTTTGTCCCTACTATAGTGCCTTAGATATTGTTTCAGCAGTTCATTATATTTCCAACTATGTATCATACACTTACTAGGATATCACGCACGATATGATATTTTACGTAATATTATATAGTGAGTAAGATAACGAAAAAATGTAAACGTATCTTTTCTTTAATATTTCACAATATGTTACGGAATTTACTAAGTTCATATTTTGATTTAGACGTATTTTATTATTTTTATTCATGTGTGCAATCTGCCTTCAATAATTTGTTCATTATTAAATAATGAGCAGTAATTTCGCCAGGGAAACCTTCCTTTTTAATTATTTAAAATAACTTAAGGCTAACTAAAGGTTTAAACTTTATGGATATTAAAGGGGCAAAAATATGGATCTTAGATCCAAAAAAATTTAAGACCCCTCCATTAATAAGTAACTTTTTTAAAACATTCATTTTAAGTGTAGTTTTTAAACAAAATAAAATTACGTAAATCTCAAAATCGGAGGACTTTAAAATTATACGATTTACTGCAATTGTTTTTGGGAGTACTAATACGTACCAAATGTACACAAAGTATCTTAGTTAGCCCGTTTTTGGACATGTCCTATGGTTTTTTCAAAGTGATCTCAACTTTCGTTGATTTGGAAAGTGGCAACATTTCCGAATTAAGAAACGTGTGTGAGGCAAGAGGCAAGAAAGCGTTTTTTAGTTCCCTTGTTAGCAGGGCTGCCAGATTGTATTATTGGGTACAAAATGTGTATAATCAAGCTGTCTTATGTATCCAATATGTATATCTGATTACCTTGTATAATTGGGTACAAAAATTCTCTAGTAAAGTTTGCGTAGCAAAAGAAGCAAGCATGCATATATTTTTTTCAATCGGAAGTAGCGCTCTCAAGTATTACAACTAAATTATGAACTTTTTTTTCTCTTCTCACACTGGTGTGTATACTGACACTGAATTTTGTATAATTTCAGACACATGTCGGTATAATATACGTTGCCGCTACTGGCAGCCCTGCTTGTTAGATTCAGAATGTGATTCCGGATGTATGAGCTTGGCCAAAGTATCTATAAATTACTATAATTAATAATCTGTGGTAGTATTATGCTGGCAACATTTGATGGTAGTGAGGTGAAAAGAAAATGGTGCGGTGCCACAAATCGCAAAGTAAACTAAAAAGTAGCATATTTTGATCACATTTTGAAGACCACGGTCTTCAATTTGTTTCCGTAATTTGTCATCTCTAAAGATTTTGAAGATGGCGGATTCCCAAGATTATATTGACATGAAATCATGTCGTATTTGTCTAGCCAGCAATAAACCATTATGTCCCTTGTTCAGATACAAATTGTCGGGCAATTATGCCGAAATGCTTACAGCAATAGCGGACGTAAAGGTACAAAGATTTTATATAGTGCCTTATCGGTTTGGAAATGTTATGACACGAAGTTTTTATACTTATTCCTGTATAAAACAATTTTGTGATTAATTTCAGGTGTCGTCAAATGACGGCCTACCAGAGAAAATTTGTCTAAAATGTTGCACGACACTGGAAAAAGCGTATCTTTTGAAATCCGTAGCCGAAAGGTAAGACATACTTTATACATTTGAATATCTTAACTCTGAAGACAGAGTTTTAATTTGTACACCTACTGCCTGCCTCCGTGGTTTGACGCAGTACGTTGAGGTAGAAACTCTTATATGAGCAAAAGCCCTCCAAAGCAGAATAATTATTAATTATTAGTTGAAGAAAATTATAAATATTATTAGCATAGATTATTTTCGTGCAGTAAAATGGAGCCTTTGCTTTAAATTAAACCTCTAGCAATAAATTGGTAACAACTGACGACTGCATTTGATTCATATATACAAAAATTCTAATATCTGTTGTTTTGGCTTCTGTTGCTCTAATAAAGACCTATTACTAGTGTTTCTTCAATATCTATAATGAACACACATTGGCCTGCCACTATTTCTTTTTATTGTTTTTCAACCAGTTTGTATGTTTATTTCATAGGAAGTATATTATACCAATTCCAAAGAAATGCTGTATAATTCATCCTGTGATCCAAAGTTTGCAAGGATTATTTTTAACAATAACAATCATAATAAAACAATTATTTAACTATTGAGCTAGGCTGTACTTAACAAGGAACACATGCGTCTTCTGCACACGGGAATGTCCAATGCTCAGAACTGGCAAGGAGTTTTAATCGGACTGTACCAACAATTTATCAATAATTGTGTATTAATTTTTCTAATTGTATAACATATTTTATCTTTTGAACTATTAGTATAAAGCAAAAATTTATGTCCCATTAGAATATGTTTTGATTATATTAATTTTTCTAGTAAAACTTTTTATCATTTAAAATATGAACAATATTTTGCACATAATGTAAGACCTCATGTTGTTCATTTCAGATACTTTTTATCTGACTATATTCTATTATTGAATTGTGATTTTTCTTAAATAATTAACAGGTCAGACAGAAAATTGAGAAAAATGCTAGCCAAGGTAAAAGGTAACATTCCCACAAAAAAAATAGCTTTTGATTCTTTCACTGACATAAAAAGCGAAATAGGCCCTATTACTATAAAAACTGAGCCCAAGTGGGAAATGGAAATTGATGTAAACAATGATGGTGCTTCAAAAGCTGTAGAGACAATAGATGGCAAAGATATTGTTATTGCTAACACAGTAATAAGAAAAGTGGATCCTACCATTGAAGAAACTAAAGTTGATACTTCAGTACAGGAGGATACTGTGGAATTAACCTGGAAAAAGTCTACAATCACCAAAGATGACGACTTTGATGTAAGTTGTGTTATCCTTAAGTAGCTGTTTTATTACATGGCATTGACATGACTGCCTCGGTGGCGTAGTTGTATTGCTAACGCGTTACGAGTACGATTTGCGCGCTGAGGTCCTGGGTTCGAATCCCAGGTCGAGCCAAAAAAAAACAATGTGACTGGGTTTTTCCATCTTAAAAATTGCTCAGTCGCAGCTCGGAGTCATGAAGTTGGCGGTGTGATACCCCCGTGCCTCGGAAAGCACGTAAAGCCTTTGGTCGCCTGATCTCTCTTCGGTCATGTCGGATTGCCGTCTCACAGGACTATGAGAGTGAAGGAATAGCGAGTGCACCTGTGTATTTGAAACATACAAACTGGTGGTAACTCGTATGCTAGGGGCCGTCTGGGTAGGTACTAGGTACCACCGCAATATCTATATCTACCACCAAGCAGCAGTATGCATGCACTGTTGTGTTCCGGATTGAAGGACATTATAGCTAGTGTAATTGCTGGACATTATGAGACTTAAATGTCTCAGGGTGACAAGTGCAGCAGAGCGCCACGCAGTACTTTGTAATTAAAAGTTCTGTATGGTGTTGCTACTGTTAATGTGCGGTCATATCGCTACCATGTTGACCTAACACATTTTCAATATTGCTTTCAATATGTAAATGACTAGGATTATTTCAGGATGATTTTTTGAATGATAGCTTTCAAGATACTATTGACGATGAGGACTATGTGCCTCCAACTGAAAAACAAAAAACAAGGTTCAAAAAGCCAAAATTAGCCGATATAAAAGTTTTCAAAGGAAAACCTGTGGTTAGAAAGATCAAAGTAATAAAAAAAATAAAAGATGAATATGAAGAAGTTGGAACAAAAAGTGATAATCCGAAATCAACATCTATAACTTGCTGTAAGTATAATTTTTGCCCTATTTTCCCTACATAATTTTCTCTAATGTATGAGTATTGTGGTAGTTTGTATTATACCAATTTATAAATCAAATGTGCATTAGCTAGTGCAACTACTGCATTGATGAGTCTTCATAAATATTTCTGTGCCAACATGTGAAAGTAGGTCTGCCTATTTCAATAAATCCAATCCTTAAATAGATTTAAGATTATAGATTTAATTTAATTTTGATAACCTAAATTGTGGATAAAATTCAGGATCTCATCTCACATATCATCTTTAATATCATTTTGTTAATAAGCATGATGTGTTGTCAAATCCACAGATCCCATTTTAAAGAATGGCTCAAGGGGCGCACCTATCATCTTAAAGCGTCCAAAGGATTCCACCATACTGAAAGTCCATACAGGCTATAAGCCAAGAACTGTGTCCTCAACCGGAGATGCTCCCAGAGTGATAAGGAGAGAGAAACCTGTGAGGATGGTGAGAAGTGGTGTCGCGAAACAGAGAGAAAAGCTTGTCTGTCCTGTTTGTGGTATACTCACATATACTCTGGGTAACCATATTGCGACCCATCAAGGTAACTATTTTATGTCATATGTTTTAATAAGAGACACTATATTGTTACTATTATTATTTACTACGTTAGTCTATAAATTTTGCCATGTTGTACAGTCAGAAGCATAAATATCTGTACAAAATCAACATTTCAAATCGCCTATATACGCGTTAAGTTAAACTGAAACCTTTTTTTCTTTGTTTGAAGTAAAGTAAATCTCTTTTATTTTAGTTTTGTGAAGAGAAAAAATGATTAGTAAGAACAAAAAAGTATGTAGGCGATTTGAAATTTTGAATTTGTTCAGCTACTTATGCTGGTGACTGTACATATCTACATGCAAAATAAATGATAGTGTCAGTTTTATCTGATTCTAAATTTGCTGCACATCTTTTATTTTATATGTATAGCAAAAGAAAACATTAGCATGAATGAATAATGCACTTTTTAATACATAATTTATAGAAAAGAAAAGGTATTCATGCCCACAATGCCCAAGAACATTTGCCCAGAAGAGCAATTTGCAAACACATGCTAAGCAGCATTCAGGAATTAAGGACCACATTTGTGAAATATGTGGTGCAGGTTTTTACAGCCAGAAGTCATTAGTCAGGTAATATATTATGGCAAGGAAAGCAAAGTACCTAGCAATGTACTTTAATAATATCTATATGTACATACAAACATACATACATACATACATACACAATATCACGCCTCTATCCCATAGGGGTAGGCAGAGACTATGCATTGCCACTTTGCTCGATTTTGGCACACTACTTTCGCTTCCTCTACCTTCATCAATCTTTTCATGCACTTCCGCTACCTAGAACGCCAGATATCTGACATTCGAAGGTTCGGTGCGGTCGACGCCTACCGGCCCTTCCATCCACACTCGCCTTATATATCCTCTTTGTCAGTCTCCTATTATCCATCCTTTCCAAATGCCCAAACCACCTTAGCATACCCTTCTCGATTTTGGTCACTACATCCTCTGTCACTCCACACATGTCCATCACCATAGTATTCCGCACTCTATCACACACAGTCACCCCACACATGCTTCTTAACGCTGTCATTTTCACTGCTTTAAGCTTACATTCGTGCTTTTTCTGCCATACCCAGCTTTCACTACCATATATTGGAGTTGGTAATATCACTCGTCTATTCAGCCAGTCGTGCTTTTTTGGATACCTTCCGACTACCCATAAAGGTGTGCAACGCTCCATTCACCTGATTACCTGCTCTCACTCGTCTCTCAATATAACTGTCATACCTAACATCACTTGTGAAAACATCCCAAATATACGAAATCACTTACTTGCTGTACCCTGTCGTTACCTATAAAAATATTGCATTCTGTCATGCTATCTTCCCTTTCAAACACCATAACTCGTCTTACTAACATTTATCTTCATACCTTTTCTCCCAATAGCATCATCCATAATTGTCACTAACTTCTGTAACTCCTCCGCCGATGACCAGCGTAGAGTAGACAGTTGAGTGACAAACCATTCATTCCCAGTCCGTACGCACTCTCTTTCATATCTTTTAGACAGCCATCCATGAATAGGTTGAACAGCCATGGAGACGCTACACATCCCTGTCTCACACCCTTATTAATGCAAAACCAGTCAGTGTAGGCTCCATTTAACCTGACACAAGCACTAGAGTTCTCATAAAGAGACTTCAGTACTCGAGTCAGGCTACTACCCACCCCAAACATGGACAAAACTGACCACAGTTCATTCCTTATCACTCTATCATAGGCCTTTTCCAAATCTACGAAAGCGCAGAAAACTTTTTGCCCTTTAGACAAATACTTCAAATCTCAATATGTGCACTGAAATTTTCTTATTTTTTCAGGCATAACTTGATTCACAAAGGTGAAAGGCCATTCCCCTGTAATTTATGTAATAAGAGATTTATTGCTGTAAGTATTACAAATTATTTGTTGTTTTTGTTTTTAAATAATAATAATATAGTTTGAACCTGAGACCTCAGCATTGCAGTAGTACTGTAATACAAGTACGCCACCGAGGCAGTCAAAAATGATTAGCTTAAAACTTTGCTAAGTACTAATATACAATATATACAGGCTGAATTTTTCAAGGATGGCGAAATCCGAAACTATGATAACAGCTAAAAATGCTGTAAGAAGTCTCGAGGCCTATTTTAATAAAACCTAAAACTGCATCCTTGGATTTTTGAAATATCTATATTCCTAGCCAGGAACCGAACCCGTCGATTTCGACATAAAAAAAACACTATCGTTACATCATTCGATAGTGCTGCTAATATGGATACATTTTTTGGAAGTAATGACATACGACAAACTAAAGTAAAGAGCTAATTTTTAACAAATTATTTTTCTATTTCCTATGTTACCTACCTAAGTAACTTATTAATTGTTTGGAAATCGCCACCGAAACTCCTTTGAGCGTTATTGCTATTACTTATAGTTTCGGAATTCGTCCACCACGCTCACTTGGAAAATTTACCTGTATACGTACCGGCCCGCTATGACGGCCGATTTGACGTTTGTACGCTCATCAAGTTTCGTACTTATTCATAACTAGCTTTTGCGCGCGGCTCCGCCGGCGTGGAAATGTTTTCCGGGGTAAAAAGTAGCCTATAGCACTCAGGAGTAATGTAGCTTCCTATTAGTGAAAGAATTTTCAAAATCGGTCCAGTAGTTCCTGAGATTAGCGCGTTCAAACTAACAAATAAACAAACAAACTCTTCAGCTTTATATATTAGTATAGATTACGTTGAAGGAGCTAATTGTTGTACATTATTGTCAATAGTAACGTGCAGTAAAATTTATAGAATGTATAATTTTACTACAAAATTCGGCATTTGTTTTTCGAAATTAAGTAAATGAAATCTAATACGATCGTCACTTATAGAATCGCTGGCTAGTATATTATTTCGATAATCAATTGAGATTTCACCTCACTATTATAGATTTTGTCACAACGGCCATCATAGCGTGTCGGTACAATAAGCTTAAAGTTTGTTTTATAAATTGACATTAAAATGACGGGCGTGACGCTAGCTGGTACCCCTAGCACGAATTTACGCATTATCGTATAGTATCGTATCGAGTAAGTTAACGCATTTAGTATTCGATAGACTAGTTAGATTACGTTAGATTTTTTTTTTCATTTTTTTGTGGCAATTATGTGAACATAATGCCAATTTCAAGTTAGGGTCAGACGATATTATACGTCAAGAAAGAGACACGTGCTGATAGTTTTCCATACATTTTGACACATGCTTGTCTATGGTTACTCGATTTACTATTCGAAGTTTACACGCGCGCAATGTTCACGCAGCACGCTGTCGTATTTTAGTTCCGAATGTGCTCACCGGGACACTGTTAAAATTTCCATACCAAAAACTCACCGAAACCATTATGTTAACTTTACGATAGAGCGTAAACTCAGGCTAAGGGTACTGATGATAAGCGATACGACCGCGCGTAAACAGTAACAACATCATACTGAACTTTAAATTACAAAGTACTGCGTGGTACTCCACTACGCCTGTAACTCTGAGACATAAGTTGTTAAGTCTCATAATGCCCAGTAATTACGCTGGCTACAATTTCTTTCAAACTGTAACACAACAGTGCATGCACACTGCTGATTGGCGGTAGAAATAAACATAGCGGTGGTACCTAACCAGACGGCCTCTCGCATACGAGAGACCTGCCACCTGCCCGAATTGGTGTTTCGATACAATATATTTTAGGCTGAACATAATCCTCAGCGTTAAAGTCTATAGGTACTTTTTATCGTCTCAATGATCTACATTAAATGTTACATATAATAATTTACAGTAATTACGCTCACAATGTTATTCAAACCGGAATATAAATGTGTTTGTACATTGCTGCTTGGCGGCTATAATAGATTTTGCATTAATTTTATTTTCTAGCTGTAGAATTTGTTAGTTCCAATGGAAATTTCGTAATCCGTGATTAGTAACGCCTATCGGAGGGTGAAAATAAGAGTATATTGATAAATTTCAGCGTTGCGATCTGAACCGTCACCTGCGTATACATTCCGGTTACAAACCGTTTAAGTGCGGAACATGCACAATGTCGTTCAACGCGAAACACCAGTTGCAAAACCACGAGAGAATGCACACAGGGGAACGTCCGTACACATGTCAGGTGCGTTGCATACCTTTCACATTATTTTTTTTATTACGTTACAGATGCAAAATCTGCGTCGCCATATGAGAAGTCATACAGGAGACAAACCTTTTACATGTGACATCTGCAGTAAATCCTTTGTGCAGAAGCACCATCTGCAAAATCATACGTTAATCCACACGCGCGATAAACCCTTTTCATGCGAGGTCAGTTTGCACCTTGATATTTAGCAATTAAAAACAAGCTTGTAAATGAACACTTAATATAACTTGATGAATATTATAATAGTTTACAATTATTAAACTAAATGCATGGGGTCTTGGAACTGGCCTCAGGTGGACAAATTACGGAAGAAGAAATTTAAAGTAATGACGTCATCGTAATACTGCCGCCTCCTTTGTTATATTCGTGTTTAGTATGAAGTGCTTAAATATTTTACTTCCGTTAACTAATACGAGTCAAATATTTGTGTATCATAGTGAAGACTCGAGAAATTAACGGTACAATATGTTTGAAATGAAATAAGTAATAATTGTGTAATACCTATTATTTTCTGAACTTAAGGCTGCTTCTGACATGTCTATAATGTTTATTAGACTGCATCATTATTGTTATTACTTTCGTCGCGGTGTTATTTTTTTTGTCTGAAAGGATTTACGTTTTACTAAACAACTTTGCTTTGTTGCAGGTTTGTAATGTCGCCTTCAGTTATAAAGTAAATTTGAACAACCATGTTTTCAAAGTGCACGGTATCAACCTCAAGTTCAAATCTATCCACACTGTTACCGAGGATGTCCTTCGCCGGGAATTGGGTTTGGGCAGTGAGACTCGAGTGGCAATTTCCCACATTTTACCACAAATGGGCAATGAAGTGCCGCCTCCCGCTGCTCACGAGACCGTTCATCACACCTCGGAATATTAGACTGTTGACGTGTATGTCGATATTCTTGTATTTAATTTAACAGCAAAATTTTAACCTTTTTTTATTGGAAATTGTAGGCGCTAGAGGATGAGTTGTATAATAATATTTGTTTTTCAGTTAGGTTTTTAAAATATTATGTGACTTTGTTAAGACGCAATAAATAGCTTGTAAATAGTATTTTAGTTTGTTTTATAATGATCATATTATAAAGTTAACCTTAAGTCAAGTATCGGAAAACTATATTCATACTAGGTGTTGCTCGTGGCTTCGCCCGCGTGTAAAGCCTTTCCCGCAACAAAAAACCATAAAACACAGTAAATCCCCAGCGCCATCTGCTTATAGAATCATATAAAAAAATATCCATTATTTCCCATGGGAGCAATATACCGGGATAAAAATGTGTTGTATACTGTGTGTTAATCCAGGACATGATCCCATGTATCAAATTTGATCCAAATCCGTTTAGTTGTTACTGCGTTTACTTCTAACAAACTTCCAAACACTTTCGCAAACTTTCGCATTTATAACATTGGTAAGAAGTAAGACTTGTAATTCACCAGCGTTAGGCATTAGTAATTAAATAAGTAGCTATAGGTCTGTAATTCGAATCTTCTGGCACTCTCTGCAGTTCATAACGATACCTTGCAAATATATGCAATGCAATTCAATCAGTCCTGTATTATACTGTAGGACAAAAATATTACATAATAGGTTAGTGTGTTCTCTGCCCAAATGAAACAATGTCTTACAAGAAAACAGGTATGTATCACTAGTCCGACAAGAACTGTCATTTTTTCGTTTTCCCATTTGTAACATAAGATACAGTGAAAACATCTTTTTTAAAATTTAAATAACTTTATTTTTTAGTAAACTAGGTACAAAAAATTGTGTATTTACATATAACAAAAAAAATCTTCGTCAGATTATATAATACATATACAATAATGAATAATCAATCAATAAATAACAATAGAGTATGTTGTATGTCAGAAGATAATTCTTCAAAAGATGGACTTTGGGGACCATCAAACCAGATGTCCATCCAAAATTTTCTGCCAATTTTTCCGAGGGGCACCGCATGTGTGCATTACACCATACATTGCAGATGAATGCAGTTCTTTTAATTTGTTGCAACAATTCTTGTTACAGAATAAAGATGCATGACACTTAACTGTTTCATCATTTTATGGCACTTTTTATCTATAAGGTTTAGGATTCGCGCGCTTTTGCGCCATCTTTTTGCCCACTGCATAAGATCGAACTTCGCATGATAGAATTTGACACCCCGGGGGTCGGGGGGCTTTGAAAGGTTGACTTCGATATCGATACATATCGGAATGAGGGGACTCTTTAATCAAACCATACATTTTGTAGGACAAATATTTTTTTCACACAATTTTGTTAATTATCTTGAGATTAAACAAAAAAAGCCAGTTAGTAATAAATTTTTGAGAATCATGAAATCGACATATTTTATCCTTGCTACCTCTGTTAGCTACCACAATCGAGAATTTTCGCACACGAAATTGTTGGGCGTCTCATCGAAACGAAGCTATTCACGAAGATTCAGCTTGATAGTAATTATTTTTACTTCAAGGATCTGTACGACAACTTTTGAGCGTAGGACCGGGATAACGTACCACGCAATTTGTAGGACAATGTGACTGTTAAATTATATAAATATTAACTAAGTAAAAAAAATAAAAACAGCTGGTTAGAAATTATTTTTGATGACCTCGTTATCGATACATTTTGGAAGGAGGGGACTCTTTGATCAAACCATACATTTTGTAGGACAAATATTATTTCGAATAATTTAGATAATTATCATCAGATTTAACAAAAAAAAACTCCAGTTAGTAATAGTTTTTTGAAAATCATCAAATCAACATATTTGATCCCTGCTACCCCTATTACCTACCACAATCGAGTTTCGGTACAGGATGGTGTTGGGCGTCTCATCAAAATGAAGCTACTCACGGAAAATTAACTTGATAGTAATCAAGTGCAAAAATGGACCAGGGAACCTGGACTAATAGATTTGTAGGTATTCAACAAAAACAAAGTTCATATATTTGAAATGTCTTTTATTAGGCACCTTAAAACTATATTACGATTCATTGGTATAAGGGTTCATTTTTGAGCCACATATTCACTAGGTAACTATTAAAGCATAAAATTTACGCTCAGTGATTACAGTTGAGCTTGTATGGTATATGTAAGTTTTTTTAAGTAGTATATCCATGCGGTTTCAACGACATGAGAGTTTTGCATGACAAACTTGCGTAATGTCAAACATCGATGCCAAATGTTGAGTGTCAGGTGTTGTGCCTCAAATGTTGCCTCATGAATACATGGCGTTGGAAATATCATATTAGATAACATAATCCCTTGTGCATACGCATCCAACGCTGACAGGAAGGCTTTCAGCGACCCATCCTATTTCTAAGTCAGTTGGCCGAGCGAGTGACTTTTCTGCCATGGATTTTCTTTTTCTCAGTATTTTTATCTAGAACAATCAAGTATTAATATATAAATTATAAAATACTAGGTGCTGCTCGCGGCTTCGTCCGCGTGAATAGCCTTTCCAGCTACAAAAAACCCTAAAACACAGTACGACGCTAGCGCCATCTACCTAAAGAATCAGATAAAAAATATCAATCTTTTCCTATGGGAGCAAATTACTGGGTCAAAAAGTATCCTATGTATTAATCCAGGACATGATCTACACAAGGTCCAAATCAGTTTAGTTGTTTCTGCGTTTACTTCTAACAAACATCCAAACATTTTCACAAACTCGCATTTATATTAATAGTAAAAGCACGCATTGTGAGGAGATTCCTCATTTTGAATCCATAACCACCGGTGTCTTGGGTATTGAGCCTCGACAACGGAGGGTGATTAATTTTTTGTTTATATTTCTATATGCAAAAATGTATAAAAAACAACTTTTAAAATAAAGGAGTTAAGATTAATGCACTTACTTCGTATATGCTCTCCTTGCATATATAAGGAGAAGGGCAGGATTGCTGTTGGATTGTACTACAAGTTATTGTTTCTACATTACTCGGAAATACATTTTCTCCTAAGTTTATGAAACCTTTCTGTAAAATAAAGAAATCAATTAGCTAATTAGATAAGAAATTGATAACCACGTGCCACTATTTATACTCAAAAACTCGGGACTTGAGATTAATACTTAACAATTTAAAAGCCTCAGTCAATGCGTCGTAAACTATTCACCTATTAGATAAGTAGGTAGCAAAACATTCTTATAACATATGAAGGAAATTGAAACTGGTCAATATTTCAAATTGAATTAAAATGATCTATTGTACACTTAACACATACAGTGTTCAACAAAGAATATAACTTACTTTGTATTCACAGCTACAGGGCGGGTCCGGTATAGCTTGCTAAACATAAAAAAGACGTTAATTATTGTTTCCTAAAAGCTTTGTTTTTTTAACTTGTCTGATCAGGAATACCGAGATTGCAGATAGGCTGTGGGATTGGAAGCCCTAGCCACGACCCCAGTTGTGTTGGCAGTTGGCCGCAAGCTTGTAGCGCTTATTTTTACGCGTAGCCTATGCCTCTAGCGTTCGCGTTCGCTACGCGGGTATTGAATACACGCCTGACACCTATACCGAGCAGCAAGGGTGGATAGTTCACTGTGTTGGCCCTCTAGTTAGCATTATGCTTTATACCTACTACCTATTATATAAAAAATTACCCCAATTAAAAATATAACTTATAAAATGGAAACTTACATTATATCCTTCGACTTTTATGTTGCCCCTTTTTCGTGTTCTGGTTTCGACAGAATCGTCTAATAGGATAACATCGTTCCTGATCATATTCGCATAATCCACTATAAAGGCTGACAATTCTTCAGGATTGGCATTAGGATCAAATGGCTCTGTTTTATATACCAGATCAAAATTGTCTTTGTCGCGTAACGTGTTCTTGTTTCTGTGTAGCAGGTAATTTTGTTTCTTGCGAGTTCTTTGATTTTCGACTGTGAATTCATCAATGTTGGAAGTTCTTTTAATCGCCATCACCGTTGGTGCCAGAAATTGTATTACCATGAAGATACAGGAACATGCAATTATTGTCTTCAGAGGTTTCATGATCTAAAACAAGGTTTTATTACTTAACTCTTCAAGCATTAAAAATTAAACAAATGGTTAAATAGATCATTAAGTAGGTATTGTTTAAATGATTTTTAACGAAAATTACTTATATCTTACCACGGCGATGCTGTTAACTTGAATTTCCAAAGAACACTGGTCTTTCTGGGTAAAATCTCACCCTTATATATCGAAATTTGATTGACGGGTCAATGAATGGATCCATTAGTTAGATACAAGATCCCTTTTGTGTGTGTTATATTATTAGGATAAACAATACGGAGAGTTAGTACCTTCTGCCTACAATTTCAGTAACAATAGTTTACTTTCGATATAACCATAATGCCTACAATTCTTTTATAAGCATAATATTCAGTAAGCTTAGCCCAAATTTAACGCCCACGAAATAAAAATAAGGAATATAAAATTTTCATGCGCTATATCTATGTACCTAAGTAGTTAGGTACACAGCTGCTTGAGGCACATGACCGATCTTTCGAAAACCCATGAACTGCTACATCGGCCTTCCGACTACAACATTGACCTCAACGTGTGTTGAGCTACTAAGTATTTTTATGTATCTCATCATCATCATCATACCAGCCCTGTATTATATACTGCCCACTGCTGAGCACGGGCCTCCTCTACAACTGAGAGGGTTAAGGCCTTAGTCCACCACGCTGGCCTAGTGCGGGTTGGCAGACTTCACATACCCTCGAAATTCTTATGGAGAATTCTCAGGTATGTAGGTTTCGTCACGATGTTTTCTTTCACCGTTATAGCGAACGATAATTGATAAACAATACACACGTAACTTCGAAAACTCAAAGGTGTGTGCCTTGGGTTTTGAGCCTCCGGACATTGTCTCGGCAGACCGTTCCATTCCCAACTAGGCTATCGTCCATTTTATGTACCTACCTATAGGTAGTCCTTCAGAAGTCTAATAGAGAAATCTATGGTTTGGAAGTTTCTTCATATTTTTTTCTTCGCTGTACAAGTTTAATAAGTACAGAATATATCCACACGAGACTTCGAAATACAGGTAAGAGACCCGCGCCTGGAGTCCGGGTTCGAACCCGACCTACGCGGCGTTAAAACAGTGCCAGCCTTTCCGTAGGTATAGATCACTCTGCTTGTGCCGGCTTGCATCTTGTGGGAGCAAAAAAGGTCCCCGATTCCCCAAAAAAATATATTCCGGATAAATTTTTCAGAGAATTGGCCTTAATTATGCCACGCCCAAGGCCGCTGCCGCTCCTAGAATGCGGCCTATAAGGCCTATTGACAAATCCAACACTGAAGACAGTCCGTTCCAATCCCCACTAGACTTGTGACGTATACGTGTTAGTACCTACATTAGTATATTGTGTATCTATGTAATTTTCAGATGTGCAATTCATCGACTGCCTCGGTGGCGTAGTTGTATTACGATATGACTGCAATGCTGAGGTCTCGGGTTCGATCCCCGGGTGGGGCAGTGATATTGAGTTTTTCTATTCAGTATCAGCCCGGAGTCTGGAATTTGTGCCCGATATGGCGATAGGCTCGCCCCCTATCACATCATGGGACGGAATAACGGCGAAAAGTGGGTGCACTAGTTGCGCCTCTGCCTACCCCTTCGGAGATAAACGTCGTGAGTGTGTGTGTGTATGCAATTCATCGGAATAAATAAATAGCTAATATTAAATATTGTTATTATTAATATTGTGGAATTATATTGTGTATTGGAATTGTATTGTAATTAAATTATATATAATTATATTTATATATAATTTATATTGTGGAAAATCTTTCAGCGGTTTCTGCGTTTTCTTCTAACATACTTTTTGTACAACTTGGCCACGTAGACTACGGCTAGCTACGAAGACATGTCTAATACTAATCTCTGAAACTACTGAATTCATTTTCATTTGGTTTTCGCAAGTGGACCGAGTATAATGGGGAACAAAATAAGTAGGTATACCTAGACTTTGTTCCATTGAAATAGGATATGGAAAAAAGTTATTAGGTACCTATAGGTTAACAGCAGAACCCGGCGTGTCTGTGTAATGAAACAAGAGTAATAAAATATTATAAAGAGGAAAGATTTGATTGTTTGTTTGTTTGCATTGAATCGGCTCCGAAACTACTACACCAATTTGAAAAATTCTTTCACCAATATAAAGCTACATTATCAGCGAGTAACATTAGCTACTTTTTATCCTGGGGAAATATAAAGCGGGACTTTTATCCCGGAAAAACTCATTCACGCGGACGGAGCCGCGAGCAGAAGTCTAGCAGAACATAAAACATCGTTTTTTAGAATTCTATGCTCTTACTATATATATTTTTTTGTCACCCTCTTTCTTTTTATTACATTTCTTCCAGGTAGGTACAGACACAACGGGTTCTACTGTTGTATTAAATTATAGGTATCTATGTATAGATCAGTCTTTCTTAAAGTGGACGATAACGCCCCCTTGTGGGCCCTTGAGGCTTTCAGGGCGTAGAAGTAATTGGGGGTGATGACGTGATACCAAATTTCACCTAAATCTGTTCAGTAATTTAGCCGTATCAATCAAACCATTACACACACTTTCGCAGTTACAATATTAGCAAAGATGTAAGTTTGGGCAGTGGCGGAGCGCAGAAAGGCGGTAGGGGCCTTTTTGTTTGTTTTGTTGCAACGTTTTTTTTTATTTCTCCCAGCACCTATGAGCGTAAAATTTTGGAGACGAAGTAAGTTTCAGAATCTATATGTAGATGGTTGTTAGAATCTAACGACATTTTCAGTACAGTAGCGGGTGGCTCAGTGCTTAGGGGAGCGCCAAAGCCTCTCCCTAGAAAGCCATTGTCATTGTAATACTTTGCCAACAAACGTACAAATAGTAATACCAGCCCTATATTATATACTGCCCACTGCTGAGCACGGGCCTCCTCTACTACTGAGAGGGTTTAGGCCTAAAAATAGTAAGGAACTAAAAAATTTAAAACCACCAGAAAAAATATTTTTCGCTCAGTGCCCGTATACTTAAGGCCGGCCCTGCTTTAGCTGCTGTTCATTATCTGGATAATAGGTTGATACTTATAACAAACAAAAAACCGTAAAAAGTTTTTCTAATGTCTTATCGTATAAAAGAATAGACAACTCAATTTAAAATCACCTTTTTACTTATTAAACATGACTTAAAATTTAAAACAATAACTAGTTAAAAATCTGCTTGTATTTGCCGGTTTTCCAAAGCCTGCATGTAATGTTCGAAAGCCATGGCTGATTGTGGCCCCTCAAATGGATTAAGAGGCTGGTCTTCTTTGATGAATCCTTGCTTTCTCAAGAACAGCTCCTTCATAAGTGTTCGTTCACGCAACAAGACCTCTTCATTCATAACATTTACCGACCTTCGTTTTAGAAATACACCATGTTTCTTAAAACAGTGCCGATTAAAGTCTCGTTTGTAGCTGTAGGGTTGAGAGCAAATCTGCGAAATCATAAAATAGCACGTTATATTTATTTAAGATGGCTTTTAACTTAGGTCCCAGATAATTCGAATTATAGGTTATAAATTCTTCGCGAATTTATAATTAATTGTGATGTTTTTTTTTTATTGCATTGAATGACGAGACGAGCATGCCGTTCACCTGATGGTAAGCGATACGACCACCCATAAACAGTAGCCACACCATCCAGCACCTTGACTTACAGAGTACTGTGTGGCATTCCACTGCGCTCGTCATCCTGAGACATAAGATGTTAAGTCTCATTATGTCCAGTAGTTATACTGGCTACAATGTCCTTCAAACCGAAACACAACAGTGCGTGCACACTGTTGCTTGGCGGTAGAAATAGACATTGCGGTGGTACCCACCCAGACGGCCTCTTACATAATGAGAGACCTACCACCAGTAAATGATAAGGGAACGTACCTATACTACATGACCCATGTTTGTCAATTTTTACCCCCCCTCCCTCCCCTTGGTGACCACCCGCAGTATATGAGAAGAACCACCTCCCTCCTCCAGTAATTTTCACGCAGTAATTCATGAATACGGTTTTAAACGTTTTTTTCCATCATTTAATCATTCATCAAAAAATTAATAATGAGGCTCATATTTGTCTTTATTAATACAGCGTATGCCGCATGACGCCAAAAGTGCAAACATGCATACCTATAGTTGCCCACCCGGGTTATGTTGTTGAAACGTTAAGTTTTCAATCAGCTAACATCCCGTATATATTTTTTTTTGTTAATTTGTTCTTGTCCATGGATACAAACAAGTCCTTCAGACGCATACTTGTTTCTTTTTTTATCCTCAGTACTAACTACTATGTCGAAGTAAAGCAGTGGCTACCTTACCAAGACTTTATGGAGGAGTTTTGGCGGCAACAAAAAAACACTTGATTAGCACAGTTATTGCAATTCACTTCATTGGAGCCCTTTAATAGAACTGTATTGGATAATATACCACCATAATTATGCAATATAACACTGAGTATCACCAAAATAATGAATTTAAACAAAAGCACCGCATGACACTTCCAAGTTCCCGCCAAAACTCCCACGTCCCATGTATATGCGTCAGGGTTGCCAACTGTGAGTTTTAAAAGGCTGAACGCTTCGCGCCACATTTGAACATAGCTCGAAAAAGCGCGAGATTTCCTTTAAAGGATATTGACTACGTGACGAAAACCTAAACCCCACCCTCTCCTCCCTGTGACCAAGCGTGATATTTTGAAGAAAGGGTCACGTAGTATGGGTACATTCCCTAAACACACATGCCAATAAAATTTTCAGTCGCTTTGATGTCGTGTGTTGAGTGGTATATTGCCTACGGCCTACAATAGGAAGATTCACTGGTATTTCCTGAAAGTCATCGACTAATTAGGTATACTATGCATTAAGGGGAAATAATTGCCTTGTTATAGCTCGACTACGAAAAATAACCTCGCTATATTGTGGTAAAACAAGGAACTAGCTTCTTGTAGCGACAACGTTAACTTTCAAACGAAAAAGCAAAAGTAAACCCAATGCAGGTTTTTTATTTTCATTGTCAGGCTATAAAAAACAATCTGTGTGCTAGGATGTGGCGAAAAAACAACTCACGACTTCGTTTCGTGATATTGGGATTGGTTGAAAGGCAAATACGTGACTGACGTATTGGTCTCTTGATCAATTGCAAACATCAAAATGAAACGACATAGACTTACGACTAGCGTTTTTTGGAGACATTCTAAGCACACTGATGGTTCTGGTGTTAGACCGTAATGGTAGAATAAAACAATGTAATGAGAGTTGTTTTTGTACCTCGCATTTATATGGGCGCTCTCCAGTATGCACCCGCATATGATGTCGCATTGCACCTTTAGCGTAAAATGTCATGCTACACAGTTCGCATTTAACATCTCTATTTTTAGAATTGTGTTGTCTTAAATGTCTCGTTAAGGATGTTTTCTGAAAATTAAAAACAATAATTTATATAACAATGTGTTAAATGGAGATTGGTAGCTCCTACTACTTCCCAATGAGATTGATAAACTATAACACGGTTTTACCTATTACCGTGAATGTTAGCATTTTTTTTCCATGGTGAAGGCTTCCGCCATAAAAAAATGGTAAGTACATTATGCAATGCACCTACGTAGATATTAGGTTGGGGGAAAAGTTTCTTCGTATTTTATATGAATTCAAACTTAGCAACAAGTAGTTTTGCCAGTCCTCTCTTGATGTTAACCTGACACTGCCTAAAGAATTCTGAAGAGACCGAAACAGGTGGAAATCTGAAGGTTCAAGGTAGATTCACTCATTTTGACTGAGAGAAAAATAAATGAAAAATAGGTGAAAACAACACTACTAATTTGTTTCTTTTTTTGAAATGTAGCCTTTTTATGCCATCAAAACCAGCCAGATACAAATAGTACAGCCAAAGAGATTTTATTACAAGTTTATACATACTATACGCGGAAAAGACTTCAACCCTGGCCTATTATTCTACTAGGACGGATATTTCGATGGTAGCAAAGTAGAAGAAGACATCTCCATTTCGCAATTTTATAGGAGAACACATTTAGTAGTGACTATTTTGAGAGTTATGGACCATTTTTCTATGATGCATTAAAAAAACACTTTTATTTGTTTTTATAGCTATATTTTTATTTTCCTGAAATAATGTAAATGTATTGTTTTACTCTAAAAAACGTCGACGTAGAAGAAGATATCTGTCGATTAAAGCTGGCACGTACAAACATTCTAACGTTGCGCGTGTGTAGTGTCTGTGAATAAACAAACGTCCGCCTATGGAGAATTTTTATTCATCATCATCAGCCACATGACGTCCACTGCTGAACATAGGCCTCCCCCAAAGATTTCCAGACGGACCTGTCAAAAGCGGCCCGCATCCAGCGTGTTCCTGCGACCTTTATCAAGTCGTCTGTCCACCTTGCAGATGGACGGCCGACGCTGCGCTTGCCAGTACGTAGCCTCCACTCGAGAACCTTTTTGCCCCATCTGCCGTCAGTTCTTCGAACTACGTGCCCTGCCCACTGCCACGAAAGTCACTGACATAGCCCAGCGGAATTTTTATTCACCAGTTGAAATTTATCAGGTGGCGGGTAACTGACCCTTTAATTATTTTAATATTGGCGTCATTGAATATTTTAAAAGTAAGAGAAAAGAGTTATTTTTAAATACATACCCTTTTAAAACCTTTATTGCAAACATTACAAAAGTAACTTATTACATTCGAGTGCATCTTCATATGTCTGGAAATGAAATAGGTACACGTTGTTATCGCTATACTTTAATATTTACAAGTAAAAAAGTTTTTAAAAAAATAGGTCAATCTGACTGTGCAGAGCTACAACTATGTAAGTTTTCTATACATAAATATGTAAAGTTTGTGAATTTGTATGTAGGTTTGTACGGGCTAATCTCTGGAACTACTGAATCGACTTTGAAAATACTTTCACTAATAGGAAGCTACAATACTCAATACTAAAGGCTATTTTTTATCCTGAGAAAATGTAAAGCGGGACTTTTATCCCAGAAAAGCTTCTTCACGCGCGCGGAGCCGCGTAAAAATACTCAAACATCCACTCTGAATAATTTTCGTACCTAAAAGGTTTTATTTCATATAATAGTACGTCTAATGTAAAAAAAATATAGCATAGGCTGGCAAATAAGCATTTGGACAATTTGGTCGGTTAACTTATATTGACTGATTTTCTTCACTGCCCATAAACACCTACAATACCGGAAATAACATATTATGTACAATAAATATATACTTTTTGTTTTTATAAAAAATAAGGCATTCTTAATGTGGAATTGGTTATTTGATAGTAAAAATAAAATATGAAATGTATTTAGGCTTGCCAGATGGCCGGAAATCCGGGAACGTCCCAGAATTTTGCGTCATGTCCCATGTCCAGTAATTAGACTTTACTGTCTCGGATTCCGAACACCCACTCACTAGTTTTTATGTCACAAAGTTACTGAGCTGTTCGGTGTCATTACCTTCGAGATGGCACTCTCCATAGTTACTTTTGGTTACTACATACTGGTTATATTTTTATAATATTATAATAATAGTAAGGTTTTTCCAGAAAAAGGCAAGTGTAAGGGGGTATAAAATAAGTATGGGTAATTTATAAAATAATCTTTTTCGATAATTTTCAATCAGCTAATTGATCACATCAATATGTATATCTTACCCCCACACTCACGCTTTATATTCCCGAAGGCGTATTCAGAAGCGCAACTAGTGCACTCACTTTATGCCGTATATATACCGCCCCAATCCTGTGATGTGATAACAAGCGAGCCTATAGCCATATCGGGCACAAATTCCAGACTCCAAGCTGATGCTGAGTAGAAAAGCCCAATATCAGTTTGCTCGACCCAGGATTCGAACCCAAGACCTCAACGTGGTAGTCATAATTATGGCAATACAACCACGCCACCAAATTAGTCCACGTAAATCTTTGATAGAAGTAATTTATTTATTGGTGACAGCATATCTAATTTACCTTTCCAAAGCATTAGCACTGAGACATGTTTCTACACATATGTCACATTTATAGTTCCGCTCAGTTGTATGAAGTTTTCTGTGGTATTTTAATTGTCCCTCCATTAAATATGTTTTAGAGCATATATCACATTTGTATTTTCTTTCACCTTAAACAAATTTCCTTAAAATAAAATACCTTATAATATTAGTGTGTGGGTATATTTATTGATTCCTAAGGGGAATAATAAATCCAATGAACAAATCGGATATTACACCAGAGTCAAATGGGGCATCAATTTAAAAATGATCTACAGTTTAAGTTATAATATCCTACGTTCACCTCTTTATTATTTACATAATACAATTTATATTTCCATTCCTATTCTGCAGTGTTCAAGATATTAATGTAAAATTTCATAAAACAGTTTACCACTACTTTACTACCATACCCTTTTTCAGCACTTACAGGAGTCGAATTAATGTTCATAATATTATTATATCCATTCTCCATGGCCAATTTCATAAAACTGATTCAACGGTTTATATATTCCCATTTCACTTACAAATATCATAAATTATTTCAACCCCATAGAGGTTAATTTAAAAGACAATTTTTTGGTTGCAACTCAGTGTGTAGTCATAATTTCGCACCTTTAGGACGAAAACGATGCAATTCAAAAAATCTAAAATTGGGTTATCGTCATAAAATTACTTAAAACTGGTCATTTTTTTATGAAAATATAATAAAAATGGGATCGATATAATAGTTTTGTCCTTTTCCCGCTTGAATATGGCGGTGTTTGAACTATTGTATTGAAAATTTCGTTTTAAGTAATTTTATGACAATAACTCAATTTTCGATTATTTTGAATGGTGTCGTTTTCGTCCTAAAGGTGCGATTTGTGTTATGCATAGTATCTAATAAAGATAGTATAGTTATGTATTTTTATACCTGTGTGCTGCAATTGGTGACTCTTCAATGATTTTGTTAATTTACCACAGTAACAACAAATATCTTTCCTCTGCTTTTTAACATATCTCTTGGCATACAATTTAGATTTTTCCTTTTTTTCCTTTTCATTTATTGGCTTATAGTACAATACACGCACATCTTCTAAGTAAACAGGTCTAATACAAACATTGTGTACCACACCACACTTTGCTGCTGGAAATTTAATGATATTTATATTATGCACCTTATTTGAAATTGAATAATATGAACCATCATCATCATCATCATCATCATCAGCCCGCTGCAGTCCACTGCTGGACATAGGCCTCTCCCAAGATACGCCACAGAGCCCGGTCTGCTGCTTTATGCATATTGAACCATACTAATGTAATTTTAGTTTTACCTTTATTTGCATTCTTTTTATCCTTATATTTCTTTTTAACAGGTTTCCCTGGTATATATTCATCATCTTTATCTGAGTTAAAACCATAGTCTTCTACGTCTTCTTTATAGGCCTGTTGAGGATAAATAAGATCCATTTAGCTTTTCAGCAATATCTTAATAAAAAAGGAAAACATTAGGACATAAGTTACTTCTCATTGTTTAAAATTATGGTATTTAAGGCAAATTAATAAGAAAATATATTTACTAGGCAGTATGTCATTATGCACAATTATTTGCCCACAAAACAATTACCCTGTAATATCTCAAGTTCACAGGTACAGTGTGCTGTGCAGAGTGTAAGAAATTATTTTACTTACCATCAGGGATACTATGAACTTGCTCATCTTGTTAGGCTTTCTTTTAAAATCACCATATACCAAATTAAACCTGCCATAGTGTCTTGTACTGTTGTAGGATAATCACCTCCCATCAATAAATGTGTACTCTATTTGGATGCCTTACCATCAGGTGCGTTGGAACCACTTTGCTGCGCTCATATTATAAAAACTTTATGAGTAGAGTTTATACTTACAAAGTCTTCATCTTTCGGTTCTGTTTTGATTGAATGTAAAATGTCTAATACTGGCATTTCTTTATCATTACAACTAATAATTTTCCTGATTGTTGTATTTTTGTACACTGTACATGTTTTATCTATTTCAATGATGTCCATTAGTTCACTAGGTAGTGTTGGTTTACTCTGTGCTATGTCCTTGTAATCAAGTTTGTGTCTGATTTCATTAATATTGCAAAATTTCATTATTTTTGCCAGATTTATGTCATGTAATATCATATCACATCTTAAAAACATTATACCTTATTAATTCTTAGGTTTTTACAAATTACAGTTGCTACATAAATAGTTTGAAAATACCAATACTTAAACAAATGATGTACTAACAATGGAATATATTGCATAACTAGCTAACACACATACATAATCTCACATATGCATTCTTGATGTGTACTTGCAGTTGCAACTAGAGTACCGAAAGCTTGCCCAACTAATCATATGCTAACATTACAAAGCTGCTTTAAATATTCTGGCACATATTCATACACAAAAAAAAACATGAAATTTATATAGCCTTTTTTTAGTACTCAATGCAATTTCTATGCAATTCTATTTATAAGTAGATAGAAATATAAATATTCAAAAGTATACCCATACACTCACCTTTCAATTAACATTTTAAAATCATAGACTTCTATAAGTTTTAGTTTGCATGATCGACAGATCTTGTTGTGGTCTTCATTTGTTAAAACCTGAACAAAAAACAAATTTGTCATAAATAGATACTTTTTTGATTTTTACTAACCATATTCCATTAAAGTTTACCTTTATATTTGCTATTGATGTGGTCATTTCTATATACCGAACTCCTCTGTCTTTATCGATTTCTTGTAAGTAAAACAAGATACTTTTCTGTTTCAAACATAGTCGACATTTATCCATTTACTCTTAACTGTTCAATCAGGCTCTAATTTAGATTCTACTTATTTAAAAATGGTTTTATTCCGAGAATAATTCAAACTGAAAACATTAATTGACGAGTGACAACACTGACAACAAATGACAACTGACATTCAGTGCCAATATTTACACGCAACTGGTAAGCTTTGCGTCCACTAGCCGGGGCGAATCGTGAGATTTCTGCATGCTGCGTATTATACAGTGCATATCAAAGAGTATTATATACATGTGCATATAACGATGCGGGCCATGAAGCTACGGGCCGCACTACTTGATTTTATTTTACAGTTTTGGATATAACTCCTTTGAGCCGTTCTTACGGCAAAGGACATGTCCAAAAACGGGCCTAAAGTTCTAACTAGGACAGTTTATATATATTTCGATAGGGCTCCTAATAACTAGTCTTTTACAATATATCGTTTTATCCGATTAGGAGATTGCTATAGTTTTATTTTCCTTAAAAACTACAGTGTCTCATTTTAGTGAATTTTCTGTATAAGCGAAATTATATATTGACTTCATCACTTTCTAATCAACTTAACAAGAAAGTTACTCTCTTAAAATGTAAAAAAAACGCTAAAACGGCATCACTGCACTGGAGTCTGGAGGGTGTATGGGTCACGATGCAGTGATTTGCTCCGCCGACCCGCCCCGCTACGACCCATCTGTAGTGGACGTACTTCTACGCATTTCGATACAAAATGTATGGGAGGCGGATTTTTTAAATGCACCCGGACCGACCCGCCCCGACCAGTGGACGCGAAGCTTTAGGATACCCGGACAAAACGCAAGACGCTTGTCAATAGCCCCGTGTGGTTGAAGGCTTTGAGAAGCGTAGCTTCTCTAAGTAATCTGTGGCTTTGAGTATTGGCAAATACTCAAAGGCAAAGAGAATTATAATACTACTGAAATCAAAGGGTTGAAGGGCCTAAAACGCTGGCCAACGACATTCTTCTAGATTCTAGATCTAGTTTATTTGTCTCTGATTCTAGAATCAAGATTTAATCTGAGAAAATTAAGAAACATTCATTATCATTCACTTACGGAAAAATTCAGAATGAATGGCTCAAAGAGTTCTAAAATTATATAGAGCGGACATTGGGAAAATTTTCAACAAAAATTTTCAGCTTGTTCTTCAGTAACTCAATCTATCGTGAAATAGTAAAACACCTATGTAAAATGCATTCGATTTAGAATATACTTTTTTTTTCTTTGACATGATCGTAATGCGCAAATTGGCATATTTACTTCCAAAATATTGCTTTCTTTACAAATTTTGCGCATTCCGAGACATCTTGTCACAAGGCTGTGTCAGATAAGACATCGACTTATTACCATTTGGTAATAACTTTTGGACGAAAAATTTGGGCTTGATTTCCGGTCTATCACTAACTATACTATTTAATGTCTTTGGTATGGCTATAGCGGTGTTTACCGATGTAGATGTCGAATCATTCAGTCCACTCAATGTGGATCAAAGCTTGTAACATTTTTTTATGTATCATTCGAATGAATCGAATAATTTATAAAACGGATAATTCGACTGGAATTATTCAATTCTCTCATCACTAAATAGTGAGAGTCTATAGTCGACACTAACGACAACTTGGATTTTTAGGCCGGGCTGATACATTCCTTTTCGGTTTCTTAATTCAGAATTTGAATCCAGATCGCTCCGGATCCCATACAAAACAGCGTTACCTCACACACATGAAGAATTTTTCGTGAGTTAATGATGATTTGAATGATTCGGTGTGATCTGGAAAATATGCAAAGCTGATTGGTACTCCGGAGTTTTCTAAGCTAAGTTTAGACTAACAAGTTCTCTCAGCAACATATTGCGCAATAACTTTCAGATGCGTTTACACTTCTTGAGCAACACGCTTTTGCAAGTGATCCACCAACTTAACTTACGCAAGTTCTTGCAAAGCTGTTTACATTACTCGCGAATATTTATTGCTAGCCATGTTCTTTTTTCATAAAACTGAATGACAAGGCACGTAATCCTTTTGCCTAATTTTTATGAATCTAATATAATGCTGTTTGGATGATGATGGTAAACAAAATAATCGCATTAAAATTACCAACATGAAACAGAATTTTGAATTAAAAAATACTGCGTGGCATTTTACTGCGCTCGTCATCCTGAGTCATAAAATTTTAAGTCTTATAACTCCCATTAATTACGTTAGCTACAATGTCCTTAAAACAGGAACACAATAATGCATGTATACTACTGCTTGGCGGCAAAAATAGACATATCGGTAATACTACAAACTTATAACTTGGCAGCATGGTGTTTGACCCTAGCCCGTTCTGTATGGAACAAATAAACAAAAACGTAATCTACTAGCTCAGCAAGTTAAAAATTTTATCTGCACGCAGAATAAACTGCAAGTTCTCGCGCAAGTTGTATAAATGGTGTTACACACGCGACTTGCCAGAAGTCCTGCAAGCTTCAGAATGTTGCAGAAGTCAGCTTGCCGTGACTGTTTACACTCTAGTTTATTTGTCTCTGGTTTACACGGTAAAAATAGCTTGCGCAACATAACTTCTGTCAAGCTTTCTTGCTAATGTAAACACCAGATCTACACTCTACCGTTTATCTAATAGTTTTTTTTTATGCGGCCACGGCAAAGTGACCCCACTGCACCTCATGGTAAGCGGAGAGGCGTCCAGATAGTGTCGAGTGACTAGCGGCGATTATACTTCGTCATTCAACACAACTATGCCGGCTTGTTTGAACCGGATATGCACAGGCTGATCCCGGAACGTGGCTCACTTACGTGGGCCACTATGGCGGGTTTTAACACCTTATGCGTACGGTGGTCGCTATTCAGGCGGATACAAAATAATATATCCTACCACCAGCAAATACGTATACATATTGCCTACAGATATTACTTACTTTGCCGTTTATAATAAACTAGCTTTTGCCCGCGGCTTCGCCCGCACCAAATAGTTTTTCCTGGATAAAAGTCCCGCTATAGGTACATTTTCCCGGGATAAAAAGTAGCCTAAACATTCCCAGGGTCTCGAACTATCTCTATACCAAATTTTATCGAAATCCGTTCGGTGTTTTTGAGTTTATCGCGTACAAACTTTGCCACCCCTTTTCACCCCTTAGAGATTGAATTTCTCAAAATCCCGTCTTAGTGAGCACCTACGTCCTAAAAGGAACCCCCATACAAAATTTGAGACTGTTAGCACTTGTAGTTTCTAAGATTTCGTGATGAGCGAGTGAGTGAGTGACCTTTCGCTTTTATATATTAAATCAAAGTATGCACCATTATTATCTATGCACATTTGCGATCTCATAGGGAGTTCATTGATCCTTTAACTAAAAAAACCATGGGGGCGAGAATCAATAAACTCTCTGAAGGCGGGTTGGAGTCAAAACTTTGGACTGCCACATCAGATTTGAATTTTTTTCCTTGTAAAAAATTATCCAAATTACGGAAAAAATGGTAATCTGCTGGAGTAAGGTCCGGGGAGTACGGTGGATGTCGCAGAAATTCCAATTGCAGCTCCTCTAGTTTAGCGGCCGTCTGTTGTCCAGTGTGTGTGTTGTTTCAAGCTTTTGTACTTTCCCGATTTTGCTTCAAGTGGATTAAAAAAGTTTTATCACTCACACGGTAGCCTGCAGCTAACTCTAATGTGGTTTGCTGTGGATCCGCTTCCACAATAGCCTTTAATTCCTCATTATCCACCTTGGTTTCCGGCCGTCAACGGGGCTCGTTCAGAAGGTCGAAATTTCCAGAACGAAAAATTTGGAACCAAAAACGTACCGTATTTTCTTTTGCGACACCAGCGCCATGTACAGTCATAAGCAAAAGTATCGGTACCCACCAAGGCGGCAGTAACATCGGGGCCAAAGTAAAAGTCAAATTTATTTGTACCAACCAAATTTTATAATTATCTGGTTACACGACGGAGTCATATTTATCCAGACATCAATACATTTGCCGAAAAAGGGATGAAAAATTACTCAATGACTCTTCCAACTGCCGCAATAGAATGCCACAATACCTTAGATATGGGAATAGGTACGTATATTGTCAAGTTTTTATACCAGGGCGTGAGCAGAAACCATTCTTATGCTACTAGTCGATATAAGGAAGATTGATTTTAGTTTTGACTCGGATTTATGTACTGATTTATATATATATATATATATCGAGTACCTAATCGATCAATTGAAATTAATGGGGACCTGAAGATGCCCAAGTTGCTGTAAGAAGTACCTACAGAAAGAACCGATACGAACCAGCAAGAAGACTGTTAAGCAAATAAGCGCAATACTACAGGTGTATAAAAAAATATTCATTTGTGCATAATACCAATGTTTTGTAAAGATAAATTTTGCCTTGATAAAACTACTCGTATATTTCCGGCAACATCACGACTGAGACGTTCTATATTCGTTAAATAGAATAGCAGCAATATTACTTCGTCTTTGTCATTTCGTGCATGACGTCAGAGACGTGTCAATTGTTTTTAAGATTGCCTATCTATGACAGTTGTATTTCAATTCACATACATTTTTAAATTAATTGGTACTAGAGAAATCCATACATATAAGACAGGTTAGAATATCTGTCTGTAAATTGGAAAAAAACTTAAATTTTATGTTTTTTTGCATCTTCAATTTTAGTAGCTGTCAACGGTAATTTTGTAAAATGGTTTACCCATGACGGGACTTTTGTGAGCACGTAGCATTCTTTTCTAGATGAAATATAAACTATCGAAGAAGGAAAGGGCTCATAAATCAAAAACATATTATATTAATATTGAACCAAACGGCTTTTCCTTTCTTATAGTGTTTTAAGCTGCCACACATCAGCGAAAAAATACACGGGTGTAGCCGGCGGCAAACAGCTAGTTATTATCGAAGGCATCATGAATTTTAATGAGGCCTGCTTTACACTCACAAAATAACGTTTATAATCTCTGTACGAAAATCAATTTACTACATTTTCAACTTTTACTAAGTTTAAGTTAAGTAATATGAATAAGATACATATTATATTAATTTTAATGTAAATGATTATAATTGCACGCTTAGGCCTAAATACCACATTGGTAGTACGTAATAAAAGGGAACGTGTAACATGTTCGCATTCGATTTGGCAAAAAGAAAAACGATGTTTGAGGAATGTTGCGAAGTGCTGTCACCAACCCACGAAACTATTAACACCCGCACTTCGCGATTTTTGTTTAGTTTTGTATCGTGAGTGGGGAACCAGCTTTATATTCAGGAGTAGTCATTAGAGATTTTAGCGCGCTTTAATTTTTGACAGCATCCGTGATGCAGTGGGTGATTAGCCGGCTGAAACAAGATACCGTAGATTCGATTCCCGCACTAAGAATTAATATTTGTGTGATTTATGATTGATGAATATTAATTTAATTGTAATTTAATAATTGCGAGACTGAAAGTCCATCATGTGGCTTATTCTTAGTTCCTGATAATTTATTATCCCCTTGTTTGAATTTAATTATTTTTTATGCGTTAGATTCCGTATAGCTACAAAATGGTACAATTTTAATTTCATTGATATGGGACCTTGGACTTTGAAGATGCAGAAGGGAAGTTCTCGTAATCAAATAGTATCACTATTTTTCGTTATGTATTGGGATTAGTTGGGTCTTGTTACTTTTTGTTAGTAATAAATAGATATTATTAATTAAAAGTTAGAGTTCCAGAAATCTAGCATTTAGCAAACAGGTCCTGGTGGAATATTATACGCGACCTCGAATAACATACTTTATTTACAATTTTTAAAATAATTATCAAAACCGGTGGGTAAATATGGAATTTATGACTGAAATCGGTCGCCTTTATATAGACTAGTGGCACAAAAATGATTACTATTCACCCCCTGGTATAAAAACTTGATGATATATACACCTATTTCAATCTCTAAGGTATGGATATTCTGTTATGATAGTTGGAAGAGTCATTGAGTAATTTTTTGTCCCTTTTTCGGCAAATGTATTGATGTTTGGATAATTATGACTCCGTCGCGTAACCAGATAATTATAACATTTGGTTGGTACAAATATTTTGAACTATCGATGGTGTAGATGTTATTTCCGTGCTGTCAACGTATATATATTTATGCTTATGACTGTACATCGTTAATCCTTCGAACTGTTTCTGCAGCACTGGTGCCACGGTGGAACTAATACTCGTAAATATAGCGATATTTCATGTTTTCCATTGTGCGATATGAAAGACGCCAAAGAAAAAACTAATCAGGAAAAACTAATAAATGACTGTTTTCGAAACCCAAATGTCACATACCAGTTAAATGCATTTATAAATGTTAATTTGGAATTCTTAACCAAAGGGGAGATATTTCAGATCAAAGTGGCTAGTACGGCAAAACGCCAATTTCATATGTAAGGACCTAATATATAGATGTGCAAATATAGAGAATACATTAGTTGTCCAAACATGATTAACACATAAGATGACTGTAAGAGCCAAGTTCAGCGTAAATCCACTTATTCCTTTAATTTAAATACATACATATTTACACACCCCGCAATTTGGTACGAATTGCATTCCTTGGATATTTCTGTTAAAAAAATATTTAAGAAAAACAAAAAACCCGACTGCGTCAATATCTGCCATCTTTATTAAATTCATTGAAGAACTGTAAAGATAAAAACAAGATTTTGAATCTTAGTTGACAGTTTTTACAAACGCTGTCGGAGGCATAACACGCTCACTTCTCATAATTTGGTTGGTGATATAGCTAGAACAACAAAATCTCGGAGTGAGCAGATGCCTCCGACTGCGTTTGTGAACACTGTCAACTAAGATTATTCAAAACCAAAACAAAATATTCAAATTAAAATCTTGTTTCTATCTTTTCAGTTCTTCAATGAATTTAATAAAGATGGCAGATATTGACGCAGTCGGGTTTTTTGTTTTTCTTAAATATTGTTTTTTATTTCCATCTTTTTAGTTCTCAAGCACCTTTATTAGCATTTCCTATTCCAAACTCCAATAAAACATATAAGTTATAAATATATTCGTATTCACCGTTAAAAAAATCTTTATTTTGATACCACACTCGATGTATTTTGAAAACATTTTTTTTTCGAGATCACTTTTTGCGGCCAAAATCCATAATTTTGTTTATTTTGATGTACCCAGTGTCACTCTCACGACTAAGACGAATCTATTGATACCACTCACATAAAAATACGACAAGCCGTTTAGGCTGTAGGGCGTGCCAAAGAAATATACAAACATACATACATACACTCGAAAAACATAACCCTCCTTCTTTCGCAGTCGGGTAAAAAGCCAAGTGAATCGTTTCTGCTACAGCCAACAAGCGTGTTGAATAGCCAGTGGCAGCCTCAGCCAACGTGAGCCTGGTGGCAGACGTTTGTGCGAGGCCGTTTTCTTGTGCCCCTTCGACGCGAGGCCAGGATGGGAGCAAAAAAAGGTCCCAAATTTTTATTTTTTTTTATATATATTGGCATTTGTGTTCACATTTTGCCAATGTCAAGTTTGGTGTATTTTATTATCTGTAGTATGTCGAAGTAAAGCAGTGGCTACTTTACCAAGACTTTATCGAGGAGTTTTGGCGGCAACAAAAAAACACTTGATTAGCACGATTATTTCAATTCACTTCATTTGAGCTCTTTAATAGAACTATATTGGATAATATACCACCATAATTATGCAATATAACACTAAGTATCACCAAAATAATGAATTAAAACAAGAGCACCTCATGACACTTCCAAGTCCCCGCCAAAAGTCAGGTCCCAAATTACAATGATTTTGTAGGTTAGATACTTCAGATGCGAGGGTAAGGAGGATGGTCACTTAAAAAGAAAGGTCATCAGTTGGAGGTGCGAGGCCCTCCTAAACCCTAGGCGGTTGCCCGGTTCAACCCGCCCTCCCACCACCTAAGGCCGCCTCTATTTTAGCGTAGTCAACACATTATTAGATGACTGTTTCAGGGTCATTTCTCTTTTTAGTGTTTTTGTTCATAATTATTAAGCATTTATTACTTAATACAGTACATATTATATTTATGAAATTAAGAATAACTATTCATTTTCTACCTATATGTTAAATTCTTAATTATCTAACCCCAATGGGCCAACAAAAACATAAATGTACAAAGACGTCAAGGGTTGACGGTATTCCTGGTAAAAGAGTTGAACGGGTGCCAAGTTCCTTTTATATAATTTTATCCATCGATGTATTAAAATTTTATCTAATAAAGAGAAGTTACCTGAAGACTGCATCGGTGGCGTAATAGTATTGCGTACGCGATACGAGTACGATTTGCGCGCTGAGGTCCTGGGTTTGAATCCCGGGTCGAGGCAAAAATAATGTGACTGGGTTTTTACATCTTAAAAATTACTCAGTCGCAGCTCGGAGTCAGGAAGTTGGCGGTGTGATACCCCCGTGCCTCGGAAAGCACGTAAAGCCGTTGTTCCTGCGCCTGATATCTCTCCGGTCATGTCAGATTGCCGCCTCACCGGACTATGAGAGTGAAGGACTGTAATATAGTTGAGGAGGCCGTTGGCTGGCACATGCGTCATACTTGTGAACGAGTGCTGCTTGTATGGACTTGTCTGCCCTTTTCGCTTACTATATCTAAGTATTAGGGGTATATCTTGAACTTAGATTAATAGCGACATCTTGATCATTTCAGATCAAATTATTACATGATTCCTGAGATAGTTATGCACTAGTGTTGGAATTTAAAATTTATTACCTATTTTGCGAGTATATAAATGAACTGCTCTAAACAAAAGTTAACAAATACTGAATTGTATTTTTTTTTTTCTCTACATAATGCATTGTATTTTATACCTTGAACTGATTTTGAAAAGAGCAACACTAGAGTTTCTTGCCCGTTCTTCTCTAGTGAGAACTGCTTTCCGAACTGTTGGTATAGTTAATATTGACGGAATCTAAATAATGTATAACATTTTATGGGTTCGAATAAATTATTTCATTTCATTTCATTTCAAGGAATAGCGCTCGTGCACTTGTGTAGCGCATACACTTGTGCACTATAATATCTCCTGCGTACCGGGCTGATCTCCGTTGAACTTGAGATTGGCCGCCGTGGCCGAAACTGGCTTAGAGGATTACGTTTACGTTTTACGTTTACGGAAAAATGTATACTCTTTTTTATCATGTCTGAAGAATATGATAAGTATTTGTAATTATGTAGTTGACTTTTCAATTTTTTGCTTGGAAGTTCTCACAAAGTTATCGCATCGCGAAAAATTTGAATTGTCATACCGGCCAGCTTAGTTTGTCCCAACTATAGGTACGCCTCTGCCTAAAATATGAAAGGCGTCAGTGTGTTTGTGTGTAGATTCGGAGAAAATAATCTGAGAAAGATGCATAAATACTCGAGTGAATTTATGAGGGTTCTATTCATCATTTTAAGACATGCAGCTTAAAAAAATATATAGAGACAGATAATAACTACCATCTTACACAATTAATTTTAAATTACGATTATTATGTTTAGATAGCGGCGATAGCCTAGTTGGGAGTGGAACGGACTGCCGAGACGAATTTCCGCAGGTTCAAAACCCAAGGGTTCAAAACACCTCTGACATTTATATAAAATGTTATGTGTGTATTCTTTGTGAATTATCGCTCGTTTTAACGGTGAAGGAAAACATCGTGAGGAAACCAGTATACCTGAGAAGTTCCCCGAATGTAAAGTCTGCCAACCCGCACTAGGCCAGCGTGGTGGACTAAGGCCCAACCCCTCTTACTAGTAGAGGAGGCCCGTGCTCAGCAGTGGGCAGTATATAGTACAGGGCTGATATGGTATATGGTATGTTTAGATAAAGTTTTCATAAAAAAAACTGCATAAATTTAAGCTACATAGTTAGGTACTTAAAAACTGATAACACTTATGAATTTAATTGTTATGTTTAATTAATATCTACTAGCCCTTTGCCTAAGCAATGATGCTTAGGGTTACATCATATATAATTATTATATTTATTTTATCTGGAGAGTAAGAAAATATATAATTCTAATTTATATTTATTTTTCAGCTGTCGAAATATTTATATTACAGTTTGTATAGGTAAACCAAAAACTAACATCTGCGCGGTTTTAAAATAAACAGAAAAATTATATAAACATTTCCAGTACAACATATTTCACCTTATTTTATAGACTACAACATTTATCAAACCAAATATCCAGTACCTAAACTAAAATTAACTCTACATATGTTGCATATATGTATAGCTACTTATATCCTAAGAGTTTCAAGAGGAATATAGTAAGGAACGAAAAACGTAACTACATAAGCTTAGCTTTTCTTTGCATTGACCTAAGTATTCGTTAAATTAAACAACCAAGTGTAGCGACATGTAATTTTATTTATCTACTAGCTCTTGCTTGCGGCTCCGCCCGCGTGGTAAAGTTTTTCCTGGATAAAAATCCCGCTATATATATTCCCGAGCTATATTTCCCGAAATAAAAAGTGGCCTACGTGCTATTCCTGACAATAATCTATCTCTGTGCCAAATTTGATCCAGATCTATTCAGCCGTTTTGGCGTTATTGAGTACCAAAAATCCAAACTCTCGCATTAGTACATCTTTACTAATATACTAGCGGCCCCGGCAGACGTTGTCCTGCCCTAAAAAGGAAATAAAATCCTAGAACCCGAGTACAGCGCTATATACCGGATCCAATTGTAAATCTAAACCGTTTTCGAATCCACCTGAAGACACAAAAAAATTAATTAAAATCGGTCCAGCCGTTTAGGAGTTCAGTGACATACACACGCACAGAAGAAATATATAATATAGCTTTTGCCCGCGGCTCCGCCCGCGTGAATGAGTTTTCCCGGTATAAAAGTCCCGCTTAAAATGTAGCTTATATGACACGTTCGTAGATTTACCATAGCAGCGCCATCTATTGATTACTTACTCAACCCAGTCGAAAGGTATCGACATCTGTTAGAATCATTCATAGCAGCGCCATCTATTGATTACTTACTCAACCCAGTCGAAAGGTATCGACAGGTTTTGGCGGGAACTTGGTAGTGTCATGAGGTGCTCTTGTTTTAATTCATTATTTTGGTGATACTTAGTGTTATATTGCATAATTATGGCGGTATATTATCCAATATAGTTCTATTAAAGGGCTCAAATGAAGTGAATTGAAATAACTGTGCTAGTCAAGTGTTTGTTTTGTTGCCGCCAAAACTCCTCGATAAAGTCTTGGTAAGGTAGCCACTGCTTTACTTCGACATAGTACTACTACTACTGAGGATAACAAAGAAACAATATTATATAGTATGTAACTTCTAAAAACTTTGACACTGGCAGATGCGCAAACCGCGCCTTGCCAAAGAGAAAAAAAAAAAAACAAAAAAAAGGTATCGACATCTGTTACGTTAGAATCCTTTGGAGTTAAGATAATTGTGACTGTCAAATAATAACAGATAAATAATTAACAATAAATTAAAATTGCGACTATAATTTGAGATTTAAACTATCCTATCTCTCAAGTTGGATCGAACTGCACATGGTGTGCGAATTTTATTATAATCGGTTAAGTGGTTTAGGAGTCCATTGAGCTTAAACATTGTGACACGAGATTTATATATATTAAGATAAAGCTGAAGAGTTTGTTTGTTTGTTTGAACGCGCTAATCTCAGGAACTACTGGACCGATTTTGAAAATTCTTTCACTAATAGGAACCTACATTACTCTTGAGTGCTATAGGCTACTTTTTATTCCGGAAAAACTTTACCACGCGGGCGGAGCCGCGCGCAATGCTAGTATAATAATAAAATGGAGCCTATATTTTAAGCAAGACCTCTAGCAATGCCTACATTAGTTTTTCTTCAATATCTATAATGTACAAACAATGGCCTTTTACAATTTTATTATATGTAGGTATAGATTAAATTATCTGTATACTTAGGTAATAAGTATTTACTCGCGACTTTGCCCATGTGGTCTTTGGATAAATTCCCTCTGGACTAAGCATGCATTTTACAAAACTAAGTAACCCACATGTTAACCTTAAATTTTTACATCTTATCTTACTTCTCACAAATAATATTTTTTTATTTTATTTATTATTTCAAGTAACACAGACTCATGTGGGTTAGTAAAAGATGTTTATATTTATGACAGTAAGGCAACGGAGAGACAATTGACAATTAATGTGTCCACTACTGCACTCTTCATGGCGGAGCATACATCCTGCAGCAGTGGTTCACATAGGCACTGCCTAGCCTATTTGCAAACATGTTCAAAATGCTGTTGGTGCTGGCCCTCACACGGCGCACCAGTGACCCACAACGTTTACGCATCGTGGCGTAAAAACAATCTACGTGCGCCTCCACAAACATCTCGGCTGCACTGCAGTATCGGGACAGCCTCAACAGCACTCTGAAAGCGTTATTATATTGTACACGAAGGGTGTTATAAGCTTTTACTCGGCCCACAGGCTGCATGTGTAGAACGAAGTACAGTATGCTCGGAAAAGCGTAACTTTTACTTCCTTGGAGCACCTCGCAAATCTGCGGGCCAAAATTATAAATGCGAATAATTGTGAAAATGTTTCGATATTTGTTAGAAGTAGAGGCAGAAAACGCTGAATGGGTTTGGATGCAATTTAGCTCATACATAGACCATGATCTGGACTAACATATAGGCTATATTTTTTATCCCGATAATTTGACCCCGCGCCGGGAAATATTTAAATTTGTTATTTTACGCATGCTCACGCCTTTTATCCCCGAAGGGGTAGGCAGAGGAGCAACTAGTGCACCCACTTTTCGCCAAGCGTATTCCGTCCCATGATGTGATAGGGGGCGAGCCTATCGCCATACCGGGCACAAATTCCAGACTCCGGGCTGATACTGAATAGAAAAATCCAATATCACTTTGCCCGACCCCGGGATCGAACCCGAGACCTCAGCCTTGCAGTCGTACCGTAATACAACTACGCCACCGAGGCAGTCGGTTATTTTAAATAGGTCGGACAGTAACAGATATACTTATTACTTACCTAAGGAATACCTAAGGATGTTAATATGATCCACACTACGCTAAGCCTCGGCGTCCAAATAGGGCCTTCTTTTCGTTCCTAAATTCCGCTTATTCCTCGGTGATTATGATCAGGTATCCTCTCAGGATTCTAAGATACTATATCTATTCATTTAGTTCTCCTTTCGATGTGTGGTCACTTTCTGTTGGAATTATCACAGGGTTGTCCCCTGTATTATAAACGTAATTGGTATTTTACAATAAGTATAATAGGTAGATGAGATAAATAAACTAGTAGAGATTTTGGTAGTGCCAACAGTGATTACATACACTGGATACGTATATACATGCATACATATAATTGTAAATTCAGTTGCGCTCGCGCTTTCCTTGGCTAAAGGCAGCAGCGAAACAACCTATCCGGTGAGTCAGCAGCTTAGCGCGCCGGGAGACGGACGAGGATGCGGCGCGGGGTGCAGCCGCCCCGGAGAGCGGCGCGTGGCTCGCCGCTTGCGACGACGTGCGATTGCGAATGCCGAGTGTGAATCGTGTGCAGTGTAGCACGCGCCGCCCGCGGCCGCACATCGCTCATCGCGCTACGCCGCCGCCTCCCCGCTCTGCCGCACCACGCGTCCGCTGGGCGCGTCGCGCGGGCCGCGGGCCAGGCCCGCGAGCCTGCTGCTGCTGGCCGCGTGGCTGGCGGCCGTCGTTGCCGACCTCGCCTGTCCTCAGGAGCCGCCGGCGGCTCAGATTGCGTGTGCTTCTTGCCGTTCGTACGAAAACGCGCGCGAGCACAGCCTTAGAGTGATTCGTGAGAGCTTGTTGGCAAAGCTCGGTTTTACGCAAGCGCCTAATACCACCGGTCGGGAACTGCCTCAAGTGCCAGCAGATCTCATGGAGCGATTCGAGCGAAGAAGACCTCCGGCGGGGGTGCAGGCCGATGCACCGATACCCTCGCGCACCTTCGTCACTCATACTGAACAAGACGACTTCCTCGCCCGCACCGATAACGTCCTTATATTTGCCCGTTAGTATATGATATATTAAGAAAAAAGAATAATAATGCGGTAACAGAAACTTATAGGCACGTCTTGTTCAAATTATTTGGACTCATTTCCATGTCTTTGTTAGAAAAGTGTAGTGTTCATTTTAAATTTTATTGAGGTCTTCCATTTTTTTTTATTTTATTTTGTGATGCGTGGGAAAATATTTAATTAACATGAGGTGTTCACAACAGTAGTTGGATCTGTCGTCTGGAATAAATTTTGGTCGACTTAACGCGTGGCCAACTATTGGCATGGCCTGCGAAGTTCATTGACAGGTACGTGTGCAGCCTACAAGTGGGTATGGCACTTCGTTTTCGCGTCACGCAAGGCAAATTTTAATTAGCCAATGATCGCTTCAACTTCAACGGCTACATTATGTATTGTCTATAGGACCAGGACATACCCAGATTTATTATCGCGACTGGATCTAACTGCTGTTGAATACTAATATTTTTCAACTGTTTCAAATCCATAAAATGTTTATCCATAAAATTAGAATACTGCTTCAGCCAAAGTGATGCTTAAATTAAACTCCTTTTCTGCTCATTATTTGTCAATTTCCGTATATCTTCTCAAAACTTGAATTTACACAAAAGACGTAGGCGTGAAATAATTGTTGTACCTACCTAAAGCGAAAACGGGGCTATCTAAGTTCAGGCAAGTATGCAATCTGGTAACGTGAGCAAGGGGCTTCGACCGCTGACGATAACGTTAAGTCTACAACTACAAGCAGAGCGGCGCATCCCGCTGCTAATTTGTACTTGTAATGTATGTACACTGCTAAAATGTATTATGACTGGATCTAAATTAAGACTGAATTATTTATTGTAAGAATGTAATATATTGTAATGCATAGGTTAAATGATGTGCGACATTTAATCCCACCTTTAACATTATCTTTATTTAACTTGGGAGTTATCATATTTTTGTTTCTATACATGATAAAATGCACGTCTTTTATTGTATTACTTTGTAAAATTAAATGCATTGCTGTTTTCATACTAAACAATATTTCTCTACTACTTATAGTTACCAAGATTAGGTACCAAAATGATGATGTGTTCCAAAATATGTTTTATTATATCAGCAACAAGATTTTCCAAACCTACTTATTGAGATATTCCCACGATTCTATCTGTCATCGCTCACGTCAACTGGCTATTTATAGCGTTTTAATAATAATTATTATGATAGTTGATAAAGACTTCACTGGTGTTAACATTACATTAAGAATAATGCATCCCAGTTTTATAGGTGCATGAGACCAACTGAACTCTTATACATATTATATTATTTCTTGGCATTATTAGGTACATTATCGGAATTAATAGCGTATATTTTACATTTTATTTTATATTTTACACAAGGGATTCATTTTGCTATGTTGGTCAATAGATAGAGGTGATGTTATTTGTAATTTTATAGACTGAGCAGAGAAGTGCATGGCCGCCACCATAAAACTTTTCGCTTGGTTGTTAAAATTACTAAATGACTTCACAAATTACCATATAATTATGTTTTTAAACCTGACAGATATTTCATGATATTACCTATATTTAAGAAGTAAGAATTTCCAAGTGAATTTATTCCATAAATTAAGCATGGTTAAATGGTATTAATGCTACAGGAGTTTTGAGAAAATGTGTACAAATCCGTATACATCGTAGATATGTATAATGCAAATCCTGTCGACAACAGCAGAACTAATTAGCCAACACAAGTTAGTAATTGTTGTGTAGCATCGAGTACTTGAGTAGGCGTTCGTCGACTGTGTGTCTGCTATTCGCGCCGCTCGACTCGAGGAACACTGCCCTCGACTCGTAATAATCGACGTGCAAACGCACCGCCTCCGTTTAACTGAATGACACAATTCCTGACACATTACCCAATCTCTACGTACGCTACCATAATTTTGGACCATTGATTTTAGTCTGAAATTTTAAATAACCTATGCCAAAAAAATTACGAAGTTTGTAAAAAAATCTATTATCTTAAAATTAATCAGCTAGTTGTGACAAAGTAAAGTACCGATAGAAAAAGAGGACTAGGCCTATTGGGGACACCTCTATAAAAAAAGCGCACCTTGGTTCTTACCTCGTGGGTGGTGTGGAAAAAGAGCCATTTCTTCAAGTTTAGATGTCAGCCCGCTGTTCATTCCACTTTTCAGTCTCGTTGACATACGGATGTATTCTATACATAGGTAGGTGTCTACTATGTTTCACATCCACGATAAGCTGGATAGTAAATTTCTTATGACTTAATTATTTTTGGAGAGAGCACTCAGGATTTACGGTTTTCTGGGAGTTGGGAACGTTAAAGCGGGCCATACATATGGAAATATACATTAACAACAAAAAAAATTATAGTTTATAATAATTATTATAATGTAAGAAAGGTAGGTATATTATGTATTTGCTATATTTATAACATAATGGATGATTCTTTTTAAACACCTAAGATTATGCCCAGACACTATTTTATTTGAATAGTGCCCGTTTTAATTGGTACTCAAACTTAAATAAATTACAATAATGCATGTACATACTTGTGTTATTTTTTATCATTTCTTATCACAGTAGCAAGGACACGATACGGTTGCGCCCATTAATTTAATATTCGGAGCAATCGTATCGAGGTTTGACATTGCATTTTTGATAGATAGCCTGTAACATGTCAAAGTATTATTTTAAGATAGTTGTATAGTGTTTACACTAATATTGTAACTATATTCATACATCCTGAGGTTGCGGTGAACAGTTTAATACAGGATCAGATACTCAGGTTGCTTATAGTAGTGGACATAAAGAGGCTCAGAGGAGTATCAATTCCTGAATTAGCGACATGAATGTGTGCGTTACCAGCTCTACATAATTATAACTTTACCGCGTCAGATCGAGGTCTTCAGTATGCGTCAGTAAACTTTGTGACCCCTACATCTTTTTCAAATAGTAAATGTGTATATCATTTAAAGACTAATACGTGATATAACTGCAAGATATCACTTGAATTCGGCGGCGTCGGTATTATGACCGGCCGAGAAATATACATGTAGAGACCGAAGAGAGCGCGTGCTGTTTTTATCGCTCTAGTAAACTTATTGAAGTGAAAACTTCTTTAGCGGCGTTGACCACTTTTGAGATGGGTATAAAATGTTAAACTCGCGTCAGGATCATGTGACCCCGATCGAGTGCGTAGGAGGTTTTACCATCCCTTACTAATATGAACCTTAAATACAATGCGTAGAAGCTATAATTCTTAAACGTGTACATTTTTATTTATTTACTTCATTAAAACCATCCCTTACTAATATGAATCTTAAATACAACGCGTAGAAGCTATAATTCTTAAAAGAGTTTTTTTTATTTATTTGCTTCATTAAAACCATCCCCTACTAATATGAACCTTAAATACAATGCGTAAAAGCTATAATTCTTAAACGCACGAGTACAAAAGAGCGTAACATTCTTTTTTCAAATTTTGATTTATAAGCAATGAATTGTGTATCGGTTAATGAAGTATCGATGTCGCAATAACAGGCAAAGGAAATGGTTTTTTTTTAAGTGAAGAAATTGTGAAATTGTCATTTTTGTGTACGATAGCGCAATAAATAAATATTGTAGTTAACCACATAAATGCTAGTACTCTTATACTGATAAATAAAGTAATTCGTGCGAAATTATTCCCTAACTATTCCAAAATATTGAAAAATGCACAACGTTAATGTTCAAGTTTTCACTTCTGCCGGCACTGCCGGAGTGCAATCCGTTCTTTTTTCTTTATTGTTTGCCTCACCCTGTGATATTTTAAAACAACTACATTTTATTCTCTAATTTTTATGCTCCCAAAATAAAGTAGCTTATTGTTGCGCAATGTCTGTATATTGATTTCGGTACCCATTTCTATAGAGTCTCTGCAACTTGAAACATACATAAGTTTCCGTATATTTTTTTGGTACATATAGTACCCTATATAACTTTATAAATATAAAAGCTTGTCCAAATAGTTTATCTAATATTTAGCTCTTCTTCGCGTAAAAGCCCCACTGAGCAGTTTTAGAGGTAAATTTTGCCTATATTTTTTTAATTAAAGACCTAGTTCCTTTTGTTTGCCAATTATATGATTTATGCATTTATCTCTAACAAAATACCTACAAATATCTTAAATAGTACCTGTATCGGGAGACATAGGGCAACTAGAGACTTTCGAAATTTTTAGAACCCATTCGTTGCTTTATGTCTCGCATCACCCAGAGCCGACATAAATATCTCATATTATAAAACATAAATATATTTAAAATACACACAGTTCGATTAATAATAACATATTATTGTACCATGTAAAGTAATATTAATTATAATTTTAAATTATACTTTTATGAATTATTGCCTACATTCAGAAGAATGTCACGATAACATGTCCTAAATGCTATAGTATAGACTATGGAGATTATTCACGTGTGACCGTGACCTATTTTACTGTCAGACGTTACACGAGGCAATCCTACTCCTAGACCAGGACCAAATTTAACGCCCATTACAAATGATAATTTTGTTAGTTGCATCGACTATTGTACTGCGCTGTACGCATTACTCTTTGATAAAACATAACTTACAACCAGGTTTGGGTAAATTAATCTTTATATAAAAACTCTTTTATGCTGTTGAATAGGTGGGCAACGGTATTAAGCCCACTGCCTTCCTATAAATTCAGTATTATCATGTGTGGCAAATCCGCTGGTCAACATGCACTGCAACGTGTCATGTTATGTTTCGTGATACCCAGTAATTTAAGTGGCAATATTGAAGGATATTGTTGCCTCTTGATCACAAAAGTTTATGTATATTTATTTATTTATTTTATTGGATCGCCAGTGGATCTTAAACCTAAGTATAAACAAACATACACTTAAATCATGCTATCCAGTTACAGGCAACCACATCTAACGGTATATTGCTGCATAGTGGCAGAAATAGACACAGTGGTAGTACGGAGTACCTACCCAGACTAACTCTCTCATATAAGAGACCTACAACTCTTACATGAGAGAGTTGGTTGGTTGTCATTTCCAACAAATAATATAATTTATATTAAAAAGTATGTGTATAAACTTGTATTAGAGTCCAATTTATAGGTGTTATAAATATTTGTCATACATGTATAATCCTTAGCGAAATAAGTATCATATAAAAATGAATGTAAAAACGTATTCGGCCACAGAAGAGCAGTGACTGAACGAGACGCGCGCCTGCCGAGTGCGTGTCAACGAGACGACCATTTGCAGCGATCGATTGTTTTGGCTGCTGGCAGTCACCTTAATTGCTCATGAATCAAGATGTCTCGGCCGCTTTAGCGTGACGTGTACATACACGAATGTTACATTTGGATAGTACAATATTTTTATGTAATTAATCGTACCAACAAAATAGGATTACGTTAAATAAAGTATACAATTTATATAAATAAGTGTTTTTTATATGATTTAGAATTATCAACTCTAATCTTTACCCGTGACATTAACTACGGGGAAAACCTTAATATGCTGCACCAAAGTATGTGTATTGTATTTGAATAGGTCGTCGACTCTATGACCATTGTTTTTAAGGACTCTAACAAATCAAGTAACACATAGTTTTGCCATGTTCGCCTATAGCTTAGTAGTACGGAGGTAAGTATAGTATATTCATATAAATACATTGTTACGGTAGTTTTTATACAAAGTTCATGCAAATAAGTTTGCGTGATAGTATTTGGCACACAATAATGCGTTTGAAAAATGCTTATGATGACTTGATTCATCATGTTTAATAACATCCTTTCCTGATTTTATAAAATCAATATAGTTTTATCTACCTAAATGCTCAAATTTCATTTCTCAAGTTGCTACCAAAATTCCTAGGTAGAGTTTTGGAAAGTATCTTTCAGTCTAGATATACTCACCCGGTGGCCCGCTAAGCTTTGGCACGCAAGTGAACTAGCCGACTTGCAAATGTTGCTTAAACTAAATATTTTTTTCCGAAGACCACTTGAGCTGTATGTCAGGTAACATTCGTGGGCGTAGCAAGACCAATTTTCCAGGGAGGACAGTGTTCTCAATTTTCATAATTTTGTTTGTTTTAAAAATGTATAATAGCACTACTGCTATCCTACGGATGCTTCAAAATCCTATGGGTGAGCACCACGCAATTCTGGGTGAGGCACGCCCCCCCCCCCCTCTATATACACCTATGGTACCGTATAAGAATAAAATCATTCAGTTAATTGTGAATATTATTATTAAAATCTACACTTATCTTACTAATTTATTTTCGAACATCTCGACATAGGTCGAGATCAATGCGAAAGTTTGTGGAAATGTTTGGATCTTTTGATGTTTGGAGGTTTAACAGTTTACAAACCACGGTTTTACTCACGTATTCTTGGTCAGAAACGCCGACCAGTTTCGACCTATTAAGTAGGTCATCTTCATAGGCGAGTGCTGAGAGGACGTCGCGTCGCGGAGGCCTCTCGATCACTGTCAGCCGCCCGCGCCCGCGCCGCCGCCCGCCTAGCGGAACGTAAAGCACGGCTCGAAGGGTGGAGTGGGGGTGGTTCGGTGGGTTCCAAAGATGTTGCAGCTGCTAGATCATCATCGTCAGACATTACCGGTGCATGCAGAACACTTGTGTGAACTGAACTGACTGTGTCGACTCCTCGTATAGGGCTGTTCATGGACTTATGTACGGTTTGAAGTATCGGTTTCCAAGTAGTCGGCAACGTCCAGCCTACGTCGCGGTTGAAATTCGGGCGTTTATTTATCTCAATGGCTTCCCGTATTTTACGCGGGCCGAAAGACTGGTCGGCGATTCTGACCAAGAATACGTGAGTAAAACCGTGGTTTGTAAACTATTAATGTGATATGTCTCGCGTAAGTTTTAATAATATTGTTTGGAGGTTTGTTACAAGTAAACGCAGAAACAACTAAACAGATTTAAATGAAATTTGGCGCACGTATAGATCATATCCCGGATTAACTGGTGGTAGGTCTCTCATTATGTAAGAGGCCGTCTGGGTGGGTACCACCGCAATGTCTATTTCTACCGCCAAGCAACAGTGTGCATGCACTGTTGTGTTTCGGTTTGAAGGACATTGTAGCCAGTATAACTACTGGACATAATGAGACTTAACATCTTATGTCTCAGGGTGACGAGCGCAGTGGAATGCCACACAGTACTTTGTTAGTCAAGGTGCTGGATGGTGTTGCTACTGTTTATGGGTGGTCGTATCGCTTACCATCAGGCGAACGGCATGCTCGTCTCGTCATTAAATGCAATAAAAAAAAAAAAAAAAAAAAAAAAAAATTAACACATAGGTTATTTTTTATCCCGGTAATTTGGTCATATGGGAAATAATGGATATTTTTAACCTGACTCTTTAGGTAGATGGTGCTGGCGTCGTACAGTGTTTTAGGGACTTTTATAGCGGATAAGATTAATCACGTGGGTGTAGCCGCGAGCAACACCTAGTAATATATAAAAAGTTATTGTTTTTTGTTTGTAGATACATAAATAGGTAAATGAATTAATGGTTTTGGCCCGATGCACCTGTTCTAAGGGCCGTATTAATAAATCAATCTCACCTTCGAGTAAAATCTCAATAGTAGACATTGAATATGTTGAACTACTTATTTAATAAACCAAGCGTAAGCTATTTAAGAGCTTGTTCTCAGCTGAGTTGACGCTGTTACATAAACAAAACTAAGCTGTTAAAATCCGTCACATATTGTTACTTGAACTGCTGTTAATGTGGGTTTATTAAATAGTACATGCTACTCGTCTCCACAAAATAAGCAATTCTTTTGTTGGTATATGCGTACGCTTCTTCAATACACTTCCTGTCCATATTGTTAATCTTCCAATAAAAAAAAGAACAGGTTGCACTCCGGGAGTGCCGGCAGAAGTGATAACTTGAACATTAACGTTGTGCATTTTTGAATATTTTGGAATGTTTAGGGAATAATTTCGCACGAATTGCTTTATTTATCAGTATGAAAGTACCTACTAGCATTTATGTGGTTAAATACAATATTTATTTATTGCGCTATCGTACACAAAAATGACAATTTCACTATGTCTTCGTCACTTTATTAAAAAAAAAAACAAAAAAGAAACGATTTCCTTTGCCCATTTGAAAAAACAAAACTGAATGAGCGGCTGTTATTGCGACATCGATACTTCATTAACCGATACACAATTTATGGCTTATAAATAAAAATTTGAAAAAAGAATATTACGCTCTTTTGTACTCGTGCCGTACCAACGCTGGGGAAACAAATAAAAAAGTACTCGTTTAAGAATTATAGCTTCTACGCATTGTATTTAAGGTTCATATTAGTAAGGGATGGTAAAACCTCCTACGCATTTTCACGCAGGGTCACGTGTCCTGACGCGAGTTTAACATTTTATACCCATCCCAAAAAGTGGCTCAACGCCGCTAAAGAAGATTTCAAACTACTTTTGTCAAACAAAAAATTCAAACTACTGTCAAAGAACGTCTTTGCAAAAAGGTTATTACAGTATAAGAGACTATCTTGAAGATACAAATGCTTGGGATTAGGTTGCTCAGATTCACACATGTTCTATAATTAAATTGTGTATATTATGTTATTTATTGATAGTATTTGTTGTTACATGTAGAATAAAAACGAGGTACTATGAAATTGTTGGAAATAACATATATCATATTGACAGATCGTGTTCTGCTGAGTGCTGCTCAGCAATAACACGTTCCGAAGCGGTGGTAGATTCATGAAGATTCAAAAGAGCTTGTTAATGATTAAGTATTTGAATAAAGAAAAAATTGAGTTTGAGCGACTATCTTAAGATGCCGACCTTAATTTGAGAGCGTCTTACCTAATATCTCACTTGAGAGCGAAACTGAGTTGCATCTATTAATACGGCCCTATGACTTCGTCGCCGTCGAGCACGGCTGCTCTGGCCACTACTTTACTAAAATTTATGATTCAGTCTGAGGCATGGACTAGGACTACTTAACTGCACAAAATACTTAATTTCTTAGAAATCAAACAAAACTGCTAGCATATGTCGACATAAGCACTTACTCAAGTCGTGTAATGACATAATTAATGATGAAAATAATCACAAACTAAAAGCAGTAAAGATTTACTCCAACGACCGAAGTGTTATTCAAAATACTACATAGATACAATCGGTAAATGACTAAAAGGCCCGCCCGCTATGACATGGGTCCTAACTCCTAACAAAGCTGGCGAAATGTTAAAATGTTACAGCTTTGCCTAGCCCTGAAAATGAAATGGCGTGATACTATGTATATGCCATACCATAGCATACCAGCCCTGTATTATATACTGCCCACTGGTAAGCACGGGCCTCCTCTATAACTGAGAGAGTTTTTTAGGACTTAGTCCACCACGCTGGCCTAGTGCGGGTTGGCAGACTTCACATACCTTAGAAATTCTTATAGAAATCTTCTCAGATATGCCTAGGTTTCCTCACGATGTTTTCCTTCACCGTTAAAGCAAAAACCTTGAAGAAAATTAACAATTTCCCTCACAATTATTTTTGGGAAAATTATTTTACACAACTTTGAATTTCGATAATGAAAAATAATTGTATTGGGCTGTTACTGCATATTACATAAAAAATAGAGATTTCAAAAAGGTAAAAAAAGGTACTCACAACTTTTATGCTAGAAAACAAAAAGATATCAGCTATTTTTGCGCCAAAGGCGCTGGATGCACGTTTAAAACGCATTTGCAGATTTAAATTAAAATAACACTTTTTACCCACCGACAGAAAAAGAGGGGTTTTATAAGTTTAAGGTGTGTATCTGTGTATCTGTATGTCTGGATCAATGAAAATATTTATAAATGGTGTTTTCATATCACTTAGATTTACGAACTTTTTTTTTTTTTTTTTTTATTGCTTTGAATGATGAGACGAGCATGCCGTTCGCCTGATGGTAAGCGATACGACCACCCATAAACAGTAGCAACACCATCCAGCACCTTGACTGACAAAATACTGAGTGGCATTCTACTGCGCTCGTCATCCTGAGACATAAGATGTTAAGTCTCATTATGTCCAGTAGTTATACTGGCTACAATATCCTTCAAACCGAAACACAACAGTGCATGCACACTGTTGCTTGGCGGTAGAAATAGACATTGCGGTGGTACCCACCCAGACGGCCTCTTACATAATGAGAGACCTACCATTTTCAATTGTTCTATTGATGTTGAACTATTTCAATTGTTAGGAAAAAGATTTATGTTTATTTATCACGCTATCTATTTTTGTACCATTTGGAATTAATGCTAAGTGCAATATACCTATGTGGTTTAATTTAATGCCCATCTCTTGTATCAACCCTGTATATATTTTGTACTTCGTTTTATTTGGATCTTCAATGATTTACAGCTCGATGAAATGAATATTTAGTTTTTTTAGATTAAAACTATTTTTGTTCACTAGCAGACTAATGAAAAATGTTGGAGTAGAAGATAAAACAGAGAATCATCTATAAAGCCGGGAACATGAAACATAACAAATACATTTGCTCCAAAATAGACGCATCCCACAGGCGCGGCGTTGTGGCCGGATCTGCTTTTACTAAATCTTATCCTGATTTCAGTTTACTTATTTATTTTATTTTATTTTATTTTCTTATTTTCGGAAAACTTACAGCTAGATTAAATAATATTAGAGGAACATAAATATGAGAAGGCCAATTACATTTCCAAAGAACGCGCCTAAGAACAGTTTCCAATAATTGTGATTCAGAATTACATATAATTTACAAGAAGTATAGCGTAGGTCGGTAGTTTGCGTATTAATATTTTCTTTGAATTACGATGAAGTTTTCCTGATACTCTAAAATAGATATTTGGCATTTCGGTAATTATTTATCTTTAAAATTGTAATAGTGATTAGGAATAATGCATTTATATGGGAAAACCTATGTGAATATACTCTTTGAAATTATTGTGTTGGTTAACTGAAACTATTACAAATTTAAAACTAAAGTACCGACATATACTTATTGTAGATTTGAGGGTACGAAATACTCATAGAGCGGAAGTGCTAGTCGCACTTTGACTTTTTATTGTTTTTATTAGTACGACCGGTTAATTATAATAATATGGTGATCTGATCCGCATGGATTTACGGATATCTTAAGTATAGAAAGTACATCCGCAGGCTTAAATAGTATTGTCAATGCCATAGGATACGTGCGAAATACTTCGCGCAGCTGAGCCCGCATTAACCGACCACCCTCGCGCTTTTATAACGACAGTAATAAGGTGGCTTGGTAACTTCTCCCTCCACATTATTAATAGGAGTTCGCCAAAATTTGTACGTAGCCATAATATTTTTCATTAGTACTTGTTGATAATGTAAACAAACATTATACCTAATATTACTTTAACGTTTTATTAAATAAATATATTTTAAAGGGAACTAGATATTTATTTTAAAACGTAGATATATCTAACAAAACCTACTAAATTCATTAAATTTGAAAAAACACCAGATTGTGTCCAGTGCCCATGGGGCGATGAGCTGGTTGAGACATGGTATGTCGTGGGTTCGATTTCGCAAGAAAAGGTTGTATGTACTCAAATATTTATTACAATTCTGCAGGTGCTATAGAATTATAACCCTCTCACAGTTCCGGATGCGTACAGTTTTCTTTTTTAACTTGTAGTGCGTTAGTACAGACTACAGTGTATAAAATGACCTATCACCTACACTATAAAATTGGAAAATACTTACTCTAAAGACGTAGATATATAACCGAGCAGAAACGTGTGTGCTCAGCTAACTACTCAGAGACATGTATCTATTTTGCTTTCATAAAACAATAAGATCTCTCATCTTTCACTCAGAAATCATTTGTTATACAGATTTACACTTTGCTATACTATGTATTATTTTTTTAATATGCTTTCCATGATCTACAAATAAAGGCGCATTGCCCACGCAAAACGTTTCACGCTTATGGTGGAAAATCCACCACAAAACGATGAAAACAATAAGTCTGGTTGCACAATGTAGAAATGGACTGTTACCAACAATATAGAACATCGCCTTGATGTTTCTTTAGTTTCTAAAAAAAATATATATTTAATAAGTAACTAACTGTATTCCCATGGCGAATGTCGATTAACTTACTTAATATATAGGCAGGGCCGCGCCGTCCCTGTGTGCGAAGTGTGCGCACACAGGCGCCAAGGCAATAAGGGCACCGGAATCAGGATGAAATGCCTGAGCTGCGGTAATTATTGAAATAATATTTGTCGCAAGTAAGAAAGTACGTAGGTACAAGTCTCCAGTACCGGATGAAGACTACTTGATGCCCTAAGCAACCACTCCTGTGCACTCCCCCCTCGCGGAATAAGGCCTTTCCTGCAGCATGTACTTTAACGTTCCTCGAAATAGGACAACAAAAATCAGAGGCGCTTTATAGATTTCGCACACAGGCGCTGTTTTGGGTCGACGCGGCCCTGTATATAAAGGTACAAACAAAATAAAAAATACCTTTAGCTAAGGAGGTACAGATAAACATGTACATTGCACATATCTATTATACTTAATCAAACTGCACATAAAACTATTTTCTGGGAAATTACAAAGTAATAATTGTGAGTGTATAATGTACTGATGACGCTGGGTTTTCAACTAAGTAGGTAGTTCATAAACGCATAACAGATGAGTTTTTATTCCGTTCTCCCGCAATATTATAAATAAAACACCCGCATTATCTCAACGATCAGAATACATATTAACTCATCATAACTACATAATTGCCTAACAATAAATAATGTAATAAGTATTTAGTTTCAATAGGGAATGACTAAATAACTAGATGAGTATTTTGTCTCTTCGTGCCATACGCAGTGACGTTATCATGTCTTATTATATTTTCAAGCCCAAATCCAGTCTATCCATTATGAACCTTTACCGAGTACCGAAATCTTCTATTTCTATTTGTTTTATCCCAATCCAACGTAAGTTCGTTACAAGACACTGATTCAAGTATACATTGTAGAAGAGATTAAACTTGACTTTTACGACCGGCTTCTTGTCTGAAGAACCCACTTCTGAGAACAGAAACTCAGTATTTCCTGAATTAGGGATCGAACCCATTACCTTCCGGTCCACATCCTATATTATATACTTCTATACGATGGAGGAGGCGAAATGCGTACAGAAACATTGGAATGACTAATTGGAAATGTCTGGAAATAAAGAAATTCCAAAAATGTAGAGACGTTAGACAATGTAGAGAATTATTTCGTGTTCGACAGTTCTATTCTCGAAATGTTCGAAAGATGAAAAATATTTGTGAGGTTACAGTCTTGATCTTGTGACGGATTTAAGACTTTCTAATTTATAATTGAAAACATGGTGCTGGAGAAGAATGCTTGGGGTTAGGTGGTCTGAGTTTTTTACAAAAGCGATAGCGAAAGCGATTCGACAGTTCAAGCAGGATCAAGCAGCGTATATCAGCCTTAATACAGATCCGCATACTCGTTTTCTTCCTCTGCACATTTCCAGACTTGGCACGCAGTCCATATAGCGTTTAGTCGTCCAGGAGAAGGTTGAAGCACTCGACTGCGTGGGACCTATGGGCACCCATGCTATGGTCCGATCAGGTAAAATCTGCCGTTGAATATCCCATACATGAAGGAACCAGAATAATCTCTATCAGAAAAGAAGAGCGAGAGAGGTAAAGCGCATGGCAACTGCCCCGGTAAACACTACATGACGACCAAGGTCACTCTATCAAGAGTGTAACGACCAAGAAGTTTATAACGACACATGTCACTTAGAAAATTACATTATCTCAATATAAGTAGTTAGTCCAGTAAACGTACAGTTAGTTTCAAATCAAAATTAATATCGGTGACTTTATTTGTAAAAATACCTAACTCTGGTCGTTTACTTATACTTTGTCGGCTAAAGCAGCGCGTCGGTTAAGACACAAAATAACTATAAAATACTAAACCACATACCTATCACAATATCAGGTACGAAAATATTCTTTTCAAACCGAGGGCAATTTAGTTGCGTGTCTGCTTACCCCTTCCATGAAACACACGTCGTGATTCACGTCACGTATGCAATAATATTATAAGCCGATCTACTTCCCTGGCTAAATTATTACATGATTCCTGAGAGGGTTACGCACTCGTGTTGGAATTTAAAATTTATTACCTATTTTTGCGAGTATATAAATGAACTGCTCTAAACAAAATAAACAAATACTGAATTGTATTTTTTTTTCTCTATGCTCTATATCATACATTGTATTTTATACCTTGAACTGATTTTGAAAAGAGCATCACTAGAGTTTCTTGCCCGCTCTTCTCTAGTGAGAACTGCTTTGCGAACTGGTGGTAGAGTTAATATTGACGGAATCTAAACAATGTATAACATTTTATGGGCTCGAATAAATTATTTCATTTCATTTCATTAGCGTAATTGTAATTTTTTATGTGTTTAAATGAATCTTGACATTGCGCCTTTTATTCTTCATTCTTGTTTTTTTCTTTATCACAAAGTAATCCAATTACTACCATATTTTTCCGTGCCAGTATATGAATGTGAAGTATTTTCTCACCGCTCTAGACCATCTCACAGGCATTTTTAAGCGCTCACTTCACTATATGGGATTTATCCCATAAGTTAGAGAAACTGGGGTGTCGGTACTACTAGCTTACACAGAAATTGATCCCTACACTGAGACTTTCAATATTATAAGGTCATTGACCTTAGGGAAACGATAGAAACGCATACAAGCATACAGGTCACCTTAGGCAATCTACAGGCCAAAATATAATGTATGGCTATCATATCCGTCGCGCACGTTGGTCGGCAACAAGAGGCTATAGTAAAATAACAATAACGATAAAAACTATTCCAATTTGTGAAGCCTACGATTGGTGTTCATGTTATTATGTAAATCTTAATAGACAGTAAGTATATAGGTACAGAGCAGTCGTACTCAAGCTTTTATACAGGCCACACGACGTCTTAGTTATGGTGCCTCGGGCTACAAGGTAAATTCATTGACCTACTTTAAAACCGTAATTAAATTTAACGTTATATATATTTTTAATTAAAATTATTTGCATTTAACAGGATCATTTTATTCTTACAGGGTTAGCATACAGCTCAAGTAATTATGGGAAATATTCCTTTAGTTTTAGCATGATAGAAGGCTGTAAAGTTTTCGAAACGTCGGGAGATAATATAAATTAAAAAACCGTGATAAAAACGGTAAAATTAGTTTTATATAAATAAAAATAAAGTAACTATTGCATCAGTTTGTTTATAATTATATGTAGATATTTAAAAATAAATATATCCGGGAGCAAAGTTGATAAATATGGTCCAGTTCAAAATAAAATATCCCTATGCCGCGCCGCGCCGCGCTTTGGTACGTTTCTTTTGGGTAAACCTTTCGGCCATCTCGTGGCAAGATCAATACAACTTTTGTGATGGGATTCTGTATACCTGCATTATGTATTCTAAGTTATTGATAGACATACGACTAACTTTTGACCGCCGCTTCGCCTGCACGAAAGAGGTTTTCCTGGATAAAAGTCCCACTATTAATTTTCCCGGACCGAATTTTAAATCTAGACCATTCTCAAATCCAACTAAAGACACACACAAAAATTCATTAAAATCGGTCCAGCCGTTTAGGAGGAATTCAGTGAAATACACATGCACAGAAGAATTATATACATAAAGATAATATAAATAAGAAGTTAGTTTACAGTTCACTGATAAACTTTAATCATACCGAATACTGAATTACGTTGACGTTTTGTCAACTAGTTTAAATAAATAATTAAACTTAATAATAAGTGTCTATTATTCTGCCTTCTGTGATTTGTGAACGATTTTAACTTTGAACCTTATCAACTAGAAACATATAACGTCCACTATAAACTATCTTGTTGCGTCGAATGTTAAAACGTCGAGAAGTAAGTACCAAGGTACCAAGAAACAGTCCCGGTAATAGCCTTGAACACTGATATAACAAGATTTTTTTAGCATTCATAGCAAATAAACTTTGATTATTATACAAACTCTATTATTCCAGTTTCTGAACAATACGTCAAGTAGTTCCGTGCGTATGGTTTCGTTAATGTGTGGGAGAGCGTATAATAAACTTGTCTCCTTGGTACACTACCTACTTTGGATAATGGGTAACAGTCATTGCAGTACTTACCTACTTCAATAGTTATTTAGCTGAGTTTGTTATCAAGTGCTCCGAATGTATTAAAGAGCAGTGTGTGGCGGTGTTACTTTGTAGGTATATTTTATAGTTTTGAGACTTCCTTTTACTATGCAAACGGCACCAGGCACCTTGACACTAGAGGTTGTTAACCGGTGCATTAGATGGGGCGCAATTGAGGCCAGTGTGTGAGCGAGTTCAAGACCAATTTAGGTTCCGTAGGTCAGTTCGCCGAAGGTAACCTTGACATTGACCACAATAATTCTGCCTAGAATGTTGGCTTTGAATCAATTTTGTTAATATCAATTTTATCTCAATATATTATTTTTACTTATCGCGTATTTACATTAGAAGAAACACTTTATCGGCTTATATATTTATTATTATTGTACCTATTATGTTCATTGATAATGGGTCAACGTTATTAATTGCAAATAGTTTCTTACTTAAAAATATGTAAGTATATAGGTAGATAATAGTGCTTTTGTCATTTTGTTAATATCTAAAAATAAATTATACACAATTTGTATTACACATCATTACACAACTAGCGAAGGTACGATAGCCTAGTTGGGAATGGAACTTACTGCCGAGGCGAAGGGCTGCAGGTTCAAAACCTAAGGCACGCACCTCTGACTACGAGGTTATATTATATGTGTATTGTTTATTAATAATAATGATCGTTTGCTTTAACGGTGAAGGAAAACGTGTGGAACTACATACCTGCGAATTTCACAAAAAAGAATTTCGCAGGTATGTGAAGTCTGCTGACTGCCTCGGTGGCGTAGTTGTATTACGGTACGACTGTAAAACTGAGATCTCGGGTTCGATTCCCGGGCCGGGCAAAGTGATATTGGATTTTTCTATTCAGTATCAGTCCGGAGTCTGGAATTTGTGCCCAATATGGCGATAGGCTCGCCCCCTATCACATCATGGGACGGAATACGCTCGGCGAAAAGTGGGTGCACTAGTTGCACCTCTGCCTACCCCTGCGGGAATAACAGGTGTGTGTGTGTGTGTGTGTGTGTGTGTGTGAAGTCTGCCAAACCGCACTAGGCCAGCATGGTGGACTAAGGCCTAAACTCGCTCGAGTAGAGGAGGCCCGTGATATATTACAGGGCTGGTAATATTATATACACACAAGTTAATACCTACCTATTCGCATTTTTAATAACCATCAATCCATAACCTTCTATAGGTACTTTATATTTAATGTTACCTTCTGTACTTAATAATGTAGAAAAAACCCGTTATAATTACCTACTAGTCCGACATGGTAACCGAGCAAATAATTACTCTAGCTTTTACTTATACTTAAAATGCAAGGAATTTTTATTTTGGAAATTATAATTCAGCCTGTCCAGGGTTCAAAGGCCTATTATTTTGGGCCATGGATAATCCATATGGTGTGAACATGCCATCCACTCGACCTAATCAGCGGAATACCAAAGATTGACATTGACTGCTGGCGAATGGAAGGTCTGATTGCGACTTTCCTTCTCTGAAAGTAACAACAAATTAAGAGAGAAAAACTGTTTACATTTATTAAAATACTATATTACTAAATATTTGCTTTCTACATCTTAGTTTGGAATAAAATTATAGATAAACACCTTACAGCTTAAATAAAAGGTATGTAACTGTTCCTTTATATACGTAAAATACGTTTTCTTACTCTACATAGAGTCCGTGACTCCTGATCTACAAGGTAAACAAACTTTAGGCAAAGACTTTATGTACATGCTTATATCAACTTTACTCACAGCCAAACTTAAAATAACATGAGTTTTAAATCTAGAAATAATTAAGTATTTTTATCAGTGGCATGCTGTTCATTCAACATTGATTTAAAATATCATACTAGTGGTACGCATTATAACAAGAAGTTAAACACAATAAAACATTTTATAGTTGAGTAAATTAAATAGTATAATGAAAATTAAATTGTAAAGTTGCATAATAATAGACTTCATGACAATAGATACACGTTCAACCTTAATAAAAAACAAATCTCAAGAGTGTTTTTAAAATTACTTATCATTTTAAAACAGGCAATGAAAAACGAATTGTAAGAACGTAAGATTTGTTTTACTTTGTTTTAAGTTCTGGATGAAAATAGCACGTCTACAGGATACGTCGCTGCTACAGATTTCCGAGAGACAGGAGAGACAGACAGAAAAAAAGAAATGCTTCGTAAATTAAGCTCGCTGAACGAAGATGGGTACTTCTAGGGCTGTTGTGTATGTATGTTTAAAATCAAAGCATAAAAAATAGGTAACTGATTAGTTACATTTGAGATGTATTTATTTACATATACATATTATATATCTCGTTACTTCATAAATTAGGAATATATTAGGTATGTACAAATACGATATATATTTTTCTGAACCTTAAAATCACTTATTATTCTATTTAATTATTTTAACATACATACATACACACAGTCACGCCTTTTATCCCCGAAGGGGTAGACACAGGCCCAACTAATGAACCCACTTTTCGCACTGCATATTCCGTTCCATAACGTGATAGGGGGCGAGCCTATCGCCATATCGGGCACTAATTTCAGACTCCGGGCTGATAATGAATAGAAAAATCCAATATCACTTTGCCCAACCCGGGGATCGAACGCGGTACCTCAGCATTGCAGTTGTACCGTAATACAACTACGACACCGAGGCAGTCATGTTTAATTATTTCAAACTAGATGTTGTCCGAGCTCCGCCCGCGTTAAAAGTTTTTCCGGAATAAAATTCCTGCTTTATATTTTCCTGGGATAAAAAGTAGCCTATGTGTCAATCCAGGACATGATCTACCCGTGTGCCACATTTCATCGAAATCCGTTTAGTAGTTTTTGCGTGAAAGAGTAACAAACATACATACGTCCATACATCCATTCTAACAAACTTTCGCATTTATAATATTAGTAGGATTAGAAAATAATCTTTGAAGTAAAATGAATCTCATTTTTCTTTAGTCTTTGCTGTTAGCTAATAAAGGAACGTATACGAGAAAGGAATCTACGCGCGGAAACTAGATCCAATTATTATTAGGGAATTAAGCATAATTTTTAATAAATGAGAATTTCGGGAATATGGAATTCGTTTTATGCCACTCACAATAACTGTAATTTAAATCAAATGTGGGATCGGTGACACCCCTATTATAAATCGCTCAAGAAAAAGAGGATGTCACGATAATGCGTGACCGTTGATTGCAATAAGCAGTTACTTTGCATCCATTCAGGGAGGACGTCGATTTCAATTTGACCACATCCTGCTTTCACAATATATTGTTATTTATTTTCGGAGAGGGGGCATTCTTAAAGCCAACCTCACGACTCGTTTAATAAAATTACATGCAATTGTGAAAAATTGCTGGCAATTCTGTTTGATGTTACATATCTATCTAATAATGTTTATACACATCTTTTTAACTGACGTGGGACTAAGTTATAAATGTAAAGGAATACATTATAGATATACCTTTTTAGGTACGTACATAACATTCTTCTGTACCAGAAGTCGTTAGTCGCACAATTGAGACGCTTGACCGTAGGTACCAATTACCAACGAAATCTATCTAATATCATCCAAGATAAGGCCGCCAGCTTTCTAAAATTAATTCGGGACATTTGTGTATGGCGGGCTTGCAAAGAGGGAGGGGGATAAAATGCGAAGTTTGATTGTCAGTACAGAAAAACGGGTTTTAGATAAAAGCAAAATATGCAACTTACTGAAGTTATTTATAAAATCTTATTTATCACCAGGCAACAAAAGTAACCAGTCCACGGTTTTTGTTTAGAATTATTTAAAGTTTTCTCAATTGCCCAAATTGAATTTTACTAACAGTGTGTAGTGCACGTAGGGTTTCTACGTACAGATTTTCTCGGACGTTCATAGTGCAATTACCAACGAAAATGTACTTGGTAAACTTGAAAAAACCAAGCTTTTTTTCAAGTTATTGAAATGCTCTAAAACGAAAAAGTTAACTTTAAATTGAATCAAACTTTGTTTTATACTATGTAGAGATAAAATCTTGTCACGAGATTTACTTTTGTCAAGATAAAGATACATAATTCTTGTATTATCTACATATATAAAAACTCCGGGATAACAAAATTCAGACCGATCGGACCAACTAAGTTTTTGGGCACTATCTTGGATCCGCCACCTTGATTTTTTTTTATCGCCAACCTCAAATTAGCCCTCGGTGTCGACCGAAACGCCCCCCGCCCCAACCACCACTGCCCTAAACTATGCCTAGTTATGATTCTTTAAATTAAGACATAAGAGATTTATAATTAAGACTGCCTCGGTGGCGTAGTTGTATTACGGTAAGACTGCAAGGCTGAGGTCTCGGGTTCGATCCCCGGGTCGGGCAAAGTGATATTGGATTTTTCTATTCAGTATCAGCCCGGAGTCTGGAATTTGTGCCCGGTATGGCGATAGGCTCGCCCCCTATCACATCATGGGACGGAATACGCTAGGCGAAAAGTGGGTGCACTAGTTGCGCCTCTGCCTAACCCTTCGGGGATAAAAGGCGTGAGCATGCATGCGATTCTTTAAATTGGTATGTCGGTCACCTTGTTTTCACCATTTGGAATTTATTTGACCACTACTAGAATTCGCCTAGGGTATAGGACTATAGGTTAATATTAGTTAAGACACGACCGCTAAGTAAATCTTTCCGTTAAGCCGGGCAGTAGTACACCATCATCTCGAAGGTTTGAATGCAGATGTCAGTTTATTCATATTTTTCTCAGCAAATTCTTAAATTTGATTAAAAAATAACTTGTAAGCCATCTTGGGCCGTCCGCTATATTGGATTTAGAATGATTTCACTTAGTTAATCATGCATTGTCATCTAAACTAAATGTGTATGCAAAACTTCACCTCAATTGGTAAAGGATATCTGATTTAAAATTAATTTGCAATATTTGTCCCGAACATACCTAAAAACATACATACAACCATTGCAAGTAAATAAAGGCTTGCAAAAAAGGCATGCGAGACGCATCCAAGGTTTGTGGCATTAATCAATTATAGCAAAGCGGGATATTTATAGGTATTTTGAATTTTGGGACGCTCCCGCAGAATGCGGCACGTTATCGAACTTTCTAATCGTGGATGTGTTGTCGCCATAATAGTACCTACCTACTGTGAATTTCATTTGCTTTCTGCGTGACACTAGCATAAAGCCTAAAGCATTACTACACAAGGGCTTGTTCAATTGTGCTATGGACAAAAATGGATACTGGATTTTGGGCAAAACATAGTTTACTCAATAGAACGCTAAACATTACAAAAAAATATTTGGCATAAATACCAATAATAAAAAGATATCTAAACAAGCTTGGATGATAATATACACAGATTTAAACCTTTGTAAAAATGTACTCCATAAAACATCAAACATGGTCATTCAGTTCAAAAGTACGCACTTTGTTTTCTGTTTTTAACCCCTGACAAAAAAGCGGGGTGTTATAAGTTTAGGCTGTGTATCTGTATGTCTGTCTGTGGCATCGTAGCTCTCAAACAAATGGACCAATCTTGACGCGGTTTTTTTGTTTGAAAGCTGCTATGATCGCGATGGTTTTTAGTCAAATTTATGAAGATCTGTTCAGGCGTTTGAAAATTATCAGCTCATTTCCAATTTAAAGAGCCCGATCGAATTTAAATTTGGTGTACTGTGACTTTGGCAATATTTTTATACATTAACATATAAGTATAGTATATTTATTAAACCTGCATTATTTAATGTGTAATTGCATATTGATTCATCAGTTTTTTTGCCATATATATTTAAGTGCAGCGGGAGAAATTCGTACTCTTGACCAGTCATGTGGGTAAACTACGTAAAGATGCGGCTAATAGTTCGCATACTGGGTAAGCGTTCACACGCAACTAAACTACAGGGATAAAATAAAAAATTGTATACACATCGAATCATATGGGATGTATTTTTAAACTTACTTTATTCTTGGTACAAATATTGTAAAAATAAACATTAAATGTGGGGTACATTATATTTGAGGCACCAATTACATAAAACTAATCAGATTTTACAATAATAAATGTAATAAACTTAAATTATATTATTGATTTTAATTTTAATGATCACTGGGTATAATTTTAGGAAGTTTGAAATTACTTTTGCCTGATTTGTTGTTTTACCTTTTCGAATTACTTAATTGGTCTTTAGTGTTTTATTGATTATTCTTTGTGGTTCTTTCCCTGCAAACATGATATAAACATAACGCATGATATAAATGTTCTATAAAAATTGATCTCAAAAGTATAAATTTTACCCGGCGAAAATGTGTAAGAAGAATATTTATGAATGTAGAAGAGGCGAAAGAGTTGTTTTAAGGATTGTAGCAAATGGCGCTCAATTGGAAAGAAAGAAAAGGTAAATCTTTTGATAAGAAGATGAGAAAAGGGTTGGTAGGTACTGTTTTATCTTTGCCCATTTATAAGTACTACTTAACCCGTGTTGTTTTCGTGGTCAAGTACCAAACGTTAACGCCTAACGGTCTTATGAAACAGGACGAGTGAACTGCACCTTCGCCGCGCTGTGAATTCGCTTGGAATTCGCCAGTGAGATAAGAGCCTTAACTTTACCTGACCACGGATAAAACAACCAGACCTAAGTGCTCGTTAAGTGGTCGAAATGGGGTAACCGCCTCGGTTAAAAACAACGCAAAGCCGCAGTGCGAGTGCAGCTCTGCAGTCGCGATTGTGAAAATGTCTTCATTGGAGCACTCAATAAATGGAACTACAAAATTTTGTAATATAATTTAGTAATGTGTGTGTACCTTCACGTATACCTTCTGTGTTTTTTTTTATAAAATTTTGTTGTTTTTTTTTTATATATATATTGTTGTTTGTATTCGATGTTGTTGCATATGCATAATTCTGTGGCAATAAATGTTCTTTTCTTTCTTTCTTCTTTCTAATAAACAGCAATAAGTTAGTAAAAAAATAAGTGCAAGTCATGACACTTCCAAGTTCCGAACAAAACACATGTCCAAACACGGGTCTAAAATTCTAACCAAGACAGTTTATATATATTTCGATAGAACTCCTAAAAGCGAGCCGTTTACAATAAATAAATTAATTTTAAAGTCTTCCGACTTTAAGATTTATGTAATTTTATTTTAATTAAAAACTACACTTAATATGAACGTATCTCAAAAGTTAGTTATAAATCGAGGGGACTAAAATTTTTTTTTAATGGATCCTATATCCGTATTTTGACCCTTTAATATTTGAGCTTGGTTAGATTTTGAGGCACAGCACACATACAAAAAGCGGAAATCTCCTTTCCTGCATGACCCAAGTAGTTAGATACCTAAAGTGCTGAGAGCCTGAGTGTATTCTTTATTTTAATAGTGCGAAATTTAATATATTTTTATGGGGATCTCATAATCAGATATAAGTCACACCGACGATAAGCTTTGGATCCCAGTCGAACTATGAAAGTTAGAGATTATTACCTAATTAGTTATAGTGGTGGTCATGTGGTTAGCACAGTAACAGGTTTCAATAATAAAAACAATTTGCCAAAACATTAATCAGTCTCCAAAAACCACTAGAAACCAAAAAATATGCGCGTATGTGTATCTTTTTTGTGTTAGTAAGAAATAGTGTATCGATGGCGTAGTTCTTTTGCGCACGCGGTACGACTATCGAGCTGATGTGTTACAGCTCTACCTACCCTTGAAAAGGCAAAAAGGCGTGATGTCTGTATTTATACAATATGAAATACACCTAATAAAATCCAACGCAAAAACACCACTGAAAAGGTCCCACGAAATCAAAATTCACAATTTCAATGTGAATATGTGCGTGGGGCTTTGGGGGTTTTTCATGGCAAGCTTTTGGCGGGCCGCAGGGAAGGTGAGGCATAATATTATGATCCGCTTGTGATAAACTCTATACGAAAAATGCTCTATAAGAAATGCCAGGGGTCTATATTAAAGGCCTGCTCCATATATACCGCGTTTACTCTTCACGTCAAATAAAAAATTGGTCCTTTTTTGAAGTCGGTTATAAACGCTCAAACATTATTGTGATGACTGACATCCAGTTAAACTAAGCTAATAATGAGTCATACATATAGATATAACAATATATTCTTTGGTAGAGACCGACGTGACTGAGCCCAGATACGCAATAACAGTATCCGATACCTTTTACGTTTACTTGTTGGTGTGCACACGTCTTGTCTCACGTATGCAACTTATTTATAAATGGTATGAAATGCTGTTGTAGTTTTAAAGGTGCACTAGTACCGCGTAACGCTGCTGCTAACCAGGTACATATTATTATATAGGTATTCTGATTATCACAAACCACAGTGCGTTTATAAAATTTGATCGACCATCCAGAAAACTTGACCACAAGAATAAAGTAGGTACCTATACTTATTAGGTACTTACCTTTTTAAAATAAGATATTATTCTATCTATCTACATACTTTTCTACATACTATCTAGTGTGGTTATTATTATTTTATATTAACAGACTAATGGCACAGATGGTTAAATTGGAGATATCGATTTGTGATGCTTTTCGTAATCGAATGTTTCAATTATTACTCGCACTACTCGCATATTATCTTCGGCCATGACCCATCCCAATTCACATCACTATTATTATTATTTCTTTTTTCCATGAATCGTCATCACTCATCGGTCATTCGTCAACTTCAATTCAAGCTCAAATGACAAATCTCAATAAGTAGTACCTACTTGAATCTATATTCTATGTTCACTCTGTTCAGTTCTGAAGTGTGATAAAATATTGATTTACGTGGTTATTAGTGTATCTTGAGCTATTGTTTTTATTAAGTAGTTGCAATATGTGATAGTTTATTACTCCTTCCAAGGTTGTTTATGTAGTTATATAATGAAAGTATTATTTTCTTCTTACTTAGTCAGGTGACAGTGAGCAAAATGTTGGTGCAGAAATCCAGTCCACTGTCTTTGGCCGCGAAACACCATTGGAATATTTTTTACCAATGCGTAAAGAGTCTATCTTCTCGAGCACAAGCTCTACCATCGGATCACGATGGGCCTTGGAATGCGTACGTGCAGAAAGTATCAAGTGGAAGTCTGAGTAAAGATACGCATCAAGAAAATGTAGTTCATCATTTGCAACAAGTTTATCAAGAAATAGCCTCCTACGAACGGCCAATAGTACATAATACTTCAAGCTCACTATTTAGCTTCTTTAAAAAACCTCAAGCTCAGAAAATTATTGCCCCAAAAGGCCTTTACATCTATGGAAGTGTTGGTGGAGGAAAAACAATGTTGATGGATTTGTTTTATGAAACAGTGCCGGTAAATATTTCAATTTATAATAATGTACTCCAAATAATCAAATACCTACCAGTTGGTAGGTGTTTTACTTATGGTTTAAACTTTATTATTCATGTAAAATGTTTCAGATAAAAGAAAAGCTTAGAGTCCATTTTAATTCATTCATGCTAAACATACATGCAAGAATACATGAATTGAAAATAAAATCAGGCAAAGGAGCTAGCTCGTTTCGTGATGAAGGATCTAGGCCGTTCGACCCAATACCTCCAGTTGCAGCTGACATTACGCAAGAGTCATGGCTGATATGTTTTGATGAGTTTCAAGTGAGTATCAAACATAGATAATTAATATGACATTAGAAAAGAGTATAAGCAACAATAAGACAGTTTGTCCAAAAGTAACTGGTAAAGTTAAATAAATTGTGTACATACGGTAGAATTAAACAACTTGTGTATTTAAGCTAAATATTTGATATTTGTACAATTTGTAATAATGATAAGTCCTCCTAAACAATTTTTCCTTTTATATTCTATTCCTTACATAACATATTAAGCTGGCTACATCCTGAATGATTTTACTGCTATATTTATGTTGGTAGTATGCAGAATTCATTTAAATTCCATGTCAAATTATAGTTTCCTACACATACTATATATATTTCAGCGATTCAAAAACCAAGTATTTACAACTAAGTTATTTAAATTAAGCAAAAAATGATAAAAAAACACTTCTTAAAGGCAAACAGCAATAATATATTTGAGTCCCATAACTAGTGCACCCAAAGTTTACCAATCAATATTATAATTGACCAGGTGATGCTCGCGGCTCCGACCGCGTGAAAAAGTTTTCCCAGCATAAAAAGTAGCCTATAGCTCCCAGGAGTAATGTAGCTGCTATCAGTGAAAGAATTTTCAAAATCGGTTCAGTAGTCCCTGAGATTAGCGTGTTCAACCAAACAAACTTTCAGCTTTATAATATTTGTATAGATGAATCCCACGATAACAAAATTATTAATATAATTACAGGTGACTGACATTGGGGATGCCATGGTACTCAAAAGATTATTCACCCAGCTATTTGACAATGGATGTGTTGTTATTGCAACCAGCAACAGAAAACCAGATGACTTATACAAAAATGGTTTGCAAAGATCTAACTTTTTACCATTTATACCTGTACTCAAAGCACACTGTGATGTTGTTCAGTTAGACTCAGGTATTGATTATAGGCTAAGAGGAACTGGCAGCAAATATAGCAAATACTTTTTGTGAGTACCCATATTTATATTTCTTTAATACTCATTAAATCTTAGAAAATGTTCTCGGAACATTTTCTATGATTTAATGGTGATGAAAAGGCTCCCTATCACATCATGGGACGGAATACGAAAATTGGGTGCACTAGTTGCGCCTCTGCCTACCCCTTTGGGGATAGTAGGCGTGAGTATGCATATAAGAATTAATATATATATTTCTTTGTACTCGGTGATGGAAATATATTCGTTTTTAGCCAAAGAACCTATATAGGTACCTTTAAGTACTACATTCGGTATTTACAATTTCTGTTATTCTATTTTTCAGGAATAGTGATGTTACTCCTGATAATGATCCAGTAAATGTTTTATTTAAGTTTCTGTGTTCCAAAGAGACTGATACAGTGAGGCCTAGAGTTATTAATATATTGGGCAGGAATGTCAAATTTGCAAAATCATGTGGTGGTGTTCTAGATTCAACATTTGAAGAATTGTGTGATAGAGTAAGTACCTCATATTAATAATTATTAACCCAGCTTGGTTCATAATCATCATATAAAGTAGTTAACCTACACATAAAGCCCAAATTGGCATTGACTCTTATGGTCAGCATAGAGGAAAAAAATACCTTCATAAAATCTCGTTATTATAACTTTTTTCAAATTATACTTTCCTTCAACCAAATAATTCATTATAAAAATTCTATACTACTAACTTAACTGTATATAAGATCTTGTCGAATGTCCATGCTGTGCCTACCCCAATTACCGTTGGGAGCTCAACTCTCGAAGTTGTGGACGACTACATCTATTTAACTTTGAGAAAGAGGTCAATCGTCGAATCCAGCTCGGTTGGGCAGCGTTCGGGAAACTAAGCAAGGTCTTCTAGTCCAAAATACCTCAGTGCCTGAAGACAAAAGTCTTCAATCAATGTGTGTTACCAGTGATGACATATGGCACTGAGACGAAGCCTCTGACTATGGGCCGCTTAAGACAGCTCATGGTCACTCAGCGAGCTATGGAGAGGGCTATGCTAGGTGTTTCTCTACGCGATCGAATCAGAAATGAGGAGATCCGTAGAAGAACGAAAGTCACTGACATAGCCCAGCGGATTAGCAAGCTGAAGTGGCAGTGGGCAGGGCACGTAGTTCGAAGAACTGACAGCAGATGGGGCAAAAAGGTTCTCGAGTGGAGGTCACGTACGGCCGTCCACCTGCAAGGTGGACAGACGACTTGATAAAGGTCGCAGGAACATGCGGGATGCGGGCCGCTTTTGATAGATCCGTCTGGAAATCTTTAGGGGAGGCCGATGTTCAGCAGTGGACGTCATGTGGCTAATGATGATGATGATGAACTTAACTGGTGGTAGGTCTCTCATATGTAAGAGTCCGTCTGGGTGGGCACCGCAATGTTTATTTCTACCGCCAAGCAGCAGTGTGCATGCACTGTAGTGTTTCGGTTTGAAGGACATTGTAGCCAGTGTAACTAATGGACATAATGAGACTTAACATCTTATGTCTCAGGATGACGAGTGCAGTGGAATGCCACACAGTACTTTGTAACTCAAGGTGCTGTATGGTGTTACTACTGTTTATGGGCGGTCGTATCGCTTACAATCAGGCGAACGGCAAGCAGGAAAAAAAAACTATCTTAGGGAAGTCAACATTTTTAAATGGTTTTTTTTTTAGGTATGTTTACATCGCCTGAGTCATCTATACTAATAATATTATAAAGCTGAAGAGTTTGTTTGTTTGAACGCCCTAATCTTAGGAACTACTGGACCGATTTTGAAAATTGTTTCACTAATAGGAAGCTACATTACTCCTGAGTGCTATAGGCTACTTTTTATCCCGGAAAAAAATTTCCACGCGGGCGGAGCCGCGCGCAATGCTCGTAACTAAATATAATTTTATAACATTGATGTGTTTCACGCGCTCGCGAAGTTCGATGATATGGCGGGCTCACTGATCTCCTGCATTAGTTTTATGAACATGCGCCCCTGACTAGATTACTGAACTTACAGTAACAGGACCAGAAGGGTAACATTTGTGTGGTTGATAACCCAATTCTTTCAGCTACTGACTGGGCGTTACATTGTCACTACATATGTTTTCATATTTTCAGCCTCTAGGAGCCAGCGACTACCTTATTATATCGAAAACATTTCATACAGTGTTCATCAGAAATCTACCTCAGCTATCTATTTCAAAACATAGATCACAATTGAGAAGATTTATAACTCTCATTGATACACTGTATGACAATAGAGTGAGGGTATGTGACTTGGTGTTTATTACAATACACTTATTTCTTTTTAATTTACTTTATATATTTATTTTTATATAATTTAGAGACAACGGCATTGATATGGACAGTAACATATGAAAGAGTTACCAAAATACATCGACTATATAGCCCCTAGACACCTAATGCCCAATATATTCCTTCAAATTAATTCTATCAACTATTTGAGGTTTGAGGAAGCGGGGTACTTTACAATTGGGCCTGCGAACATCATTGGGTTTAAGTAGTCATAAAAACACTATATTTATTGGGTGCATCACTTGTCATGTAAGGCTAAGCGACTAAGCATTAGAGATAGCGTAAAATGCACTTAAGTCAGAAATAAATGCAAATAAAAGGAGATGTCCGCTTTTTGTATGGGTGCTGGGCCTGAAAATCTAAACAGGCTCAAACTTTAGGGATATTAAAGGGGCAAAATATGGAGCTTGAATCCATTAAAAAAATATGTTTAGACCCCTCCATTCATAACTAACTTTTTTTAAAACGTTCATAGTAAGTGTAGTTTTCAAGCCAAACAAAATTAAATAAATCTCGAAATCGGAGGTCTTTAAAATTAAACGATTTATTCCAAAAGACTAGTTTTCAGGAGTTCTATCCAAATATATAGAAACTGTCTTGTTTAAAATTTCAGGCCCGTTTTTGGACAAGTCTTTTGACAGTAACATTCCTAAATGTCAAAATTTTATATACATAATGGCCAGTATAAGATGAATTTCGATAATTTTTAAAAATGTATTGATTAACTTAAATTATTAAGTAATGCTATTTTTGTGAAAACCCGAAGTCTGTTTGATTTTATAACACCACTCTGTATGCAAGGTGCGATTATATTTTTTATTAAATCGATAATGTGGAAGTGCTTACGGCTCACAGTTGTGGTCGCAACTGACTTGAAGATATTGAACGACAAGCTACATTTGATCTATTAGTCAGATGTGTTTGCCGAAACCGATCGCCTGTTATTCCACGTCTAGATTAATTGTATTATATGGTTTACAGGTTGTCATTGCTGCGGATTGTGAACCGAAAAATCTCATGAAACTAGACCAAACGGAAGTTGCTGATTCTGACAGGGCTCTAATGGACGACTTAAAGATAACAAAAGACTCTGTGAGTTTACATCTTATTAAATTATATAAATTATATTGACATAGCTATAGTCTCGTGAGTACAATGTGTTTAAAACATTTGGAATTTTTATTATTTATTTGACATTTATTCTTATTATGGACTCCGTTTTTTTTTTTATATTTACGTTTTTGGTATTTTTGAATGAAAATATTTAGTTGTTTTTAATTGGCAACCTGGAAATAGGACTCGAATATTTTTTTATTTTACGCTTATGGCCTTTATTATTTTATAAATAATGGCTACCTTTTTATCTCTTGTACATATAACAGTAGTAAAACATGTAACATCATTACATAGTATAAAACAAAGTCGCTTCCCGCTGTCTGTCTGTCCCTATGTATGCTTAGATCTTTAAAACTACGCAACGGATTTTGATGCGTTTTTTAAATAGATGAGTGATTCAAGAGGAAGGTTTATATGTACTTTTATCCCGGAAAAACTTATTAACGCGGGCGGAGCCGGGGCAAAAACTAGTGTATCAATAAGCGCGTTAACTCATCCCCATTTATGATTACTAGTTCCATCCTCTTCGTGTCGTATTATTTTGGCTGACCTCGTTTACATACACATGTTATTTTAACCTTCTTATCTTATATTGTAATAATAAACAAAATTTATTGTAGTTTCTTGTAATAACTAGATATTACGATGGAAATAACGTTAATGTATGTATGCGAATATTTATTGGTTTTACAATAAAAATGTTTTTAAGCTTAATAATATAGAGGTCTTATGCTTTAGTTTAATATAATTCTTTATAATTGTATCCGTGAATGCAGATGTTTATGTGATAAATAAGTATGGCAACCTATTGACAATACTCCTTGATAAAGTCTTGGTAAGGTAGCCTCTGCTTTACTACGACGTACTACTAAGGATAAAAAAAACAAAAAAGTATGCGTCTGAAGGACTTGTATCCATGGGCAAGAATAAATTATTAAAAAAAGTTGATATCGTAGTACATAATCTGCCACAATGTATGTATAAATACAGCCAACAGTAGATGTTATATCAAGATAATAGAACTTTATCAATAAACTAGAAAAAGAGAGGCTCGTTCGTCACTCGTTACGAACACTAAAGTGCCACCGAGATAAAGCGTTATTCATATTAACAGTAAGCGATAATTTCAATTTCAAAGAATTACTACGAGTTTCTGTAAATTTAAATTGATACATCGTACCTTTAGAACGAAAACGACACAATTCAAAAAAGTCGGAAATTGAGTTGTCATAAAATGACTTAAAACTGGTCCCTTTTTGTGTAAAAATATAATAAAAATGGCCCGATATAACAGTTCGGTCCTTTCCCCGCTTGAATATGGCTGTGTTTGAACTATTGTTGTATTGAGAACTTCGTTTTAAGTCATTTTAGGATGATAACTCAATTTTCGATTCTTTTGAATTGTCGTATTCGTTCTAAACGTGCGACATAATTAACTATCGTGGTGCAATTTTTATATATTGCTGTTATTTGATAATTATTTTAAATTTGTGTATTTTCCCTGTTTAGGAAGATGCCAAAGCTGCTATATTCACGGGCGAAGAAGAGATGTTCGCGTGCGACCGATGCCTTTCGCGTATTATGGAAATGCAGACAGACGAATACTGGGAAAAATGGGGCACCCATATTTATTAACTTATTTTTATATTTAGCTAGTGGTTTTACATAGAGCAGTTTAAATATTCCTAATAGTTAAAAATTTATACCGATTGTAGGCCGGCCAATCTACTCCCGAGTTTTTTCGTATATTGGAGGACATTATTGGCAATTTTTGAATAAACATGTTTTTAAATGTTTTGATATTGAAAGCAAGATATTACAAAAGTTTAGAATATTAATTTATTAGGTAATGTATTTCCGGCATTGATACAAGTTTAAGCACATTTTACATAAAAAAAACATACACGTCGAATTGAGAACCACCTCTTTTTTTGAAGTCGGTTAAAATATGTAGAAAATTTTAGGAGATACTGACATTGCCAAAGTCTTTCCCCCTATTTAAATTTCGACTATAATAGTAATCATGATTGTTATTTATAAAATTGTATTTTGATCTTGGAAAAATTATAAAGTCTCTCCTGTTACCTCACCACTATAGAGGTCATTACGAATAGGAGAGGCCTTGGGTGTCTGACCTCTTGACACAAATATTGGTGTATTACAGAAACATTTTTTTTCGGATTGACTCTGCGGCCTCTTATTTACACATAGCCGAGTACTCTCGCCCACTACGTTATAGAGGTAGTTAAATTTATTTAATACAATAAACTTATTAGCGGTAACATAGTGCATAATAATAAATCGAGTATTAAATCACATTCTTTATCAATCAAATTACCTGCATTAAAGTATTTAGATTAGGATAATAATTTATTTTTGTTTGTGTGTGTGTGTGTATTTTAGATGAGTTTTAAAGTAACAATTATTCGCGTGGTTTTTCGAACGCTATGTTAAATTTGAATGTCTCCAACAATAGAGGCTCATAGGAAAAAACGCGGTGCGTGTTAGAAATCCTCCGGTAATGGATGAATTATTATTGTGATGTCGGCGTTCAGTGTCAGGGGATCCGCGACGAACCCGCGCTAGTTCAAATTTATATGTCTATGATAAAAAAATATATTAAGCGTGTCGTCTCGTTGCGGGACCTACGTTGTATCAGCTATTTTTGCATGTTAACTCGTTTATTATAATATGCATACGTTTGATTTGGTCTAACACGTCCCCGTCTTAGTGTGAGCCCTAAGGAATAACCATCGATATTCGCGAATTTTCAAACAGGCCCTTAGTTTAGATTTTGGAATCATTCTTCGATGTGGTTAGCTTAACATAAATAAATATTTGTACTAAGAAATAAATACCTCGGTGGCGTAGTTGTATTACATTTACGGTACGACTGCAATGCTGAGGTCTCGGGTTCGATCCCGGGTCGGGCAAAGTGATATTGGATTTTTCTATTAAGTATCTGCCCGTAGTCTGGAATTTGTGCCCGATATGGCGATAGGCTCGCCCCCCTGTCACATCATGGGAATACGCACGGCAAAAAGTGGGTGCACTAGTTGCGCCTTTGCCTGCCCCTTCGGGGATAAAAGGCGTAAGTATGCGTACTAAGAAATACCGCATTAAGTAATTTTAAATCATCGAGTTATATTACTTTTTAGGAGCCGAAGGTTTGTTGATCATTAATGATGTCTCTTCCCCTCAATCCACTCTTATCTACGGGCCTGGTTTTGACTTATTTTACAATCCCAATTAATGTTCCTGTTTACGGTACATACGAGTACTTTAGGTTAGTTTAGATGTAGCCGACGAGGCACATAGCTCCCAGAACTGATAGTAATAAGTTCGTAATGCCTTGCATCCGGGTAAAACAACGTGTGTAGAATTCACCAAGTATGTTAAACAACATCGACAGAAGGATACGGGTCCAGCAATATGTGCTTTCGGCTTTAGACAATTTTCTTAGATATTTTTCGCAACGGATAATTATATGATCATATAGTTTTATATTTTATAAATATTTACTATCATTAATATGTTCATTAGATGTAGAATCAAGGGACTGAATTTGATTAAAGGTAAAGATAATGTATTATAAGACCCTTAAATTGATGGATTGAAAATTTGCTTGATGTAGTTTGGATTACATAAATTTATTGTTTTTTTTTTGTAACAATCAACTTTAATAATTAATATTAGACACTTGTTCACATGATTTTTCTTTTGCCAATTTAAGGGTTAAATGTTTATTAGCGAAGTTCAACCGTTAATATCGATTATTTTTGTATTACTGTTTACATTGTATTTCTAAATAATTTTGTATGTTGAATATATTGGTCATCTTTACGTTTGTTACATTATTTATTTACCTTTTAAAATGTCTACCATGAATAGATCGTTCGCCTTGTTCCTTTTGGCGTAGAACTTGTCCTGCAACCTCGTACACTCTTAAATTACTAATTTGTAAAAATCATACGTTTAAGAGGTGAAAATAGTATGCAATTTGAAGATATGTTTTTAAATGTCGGCTTTCTACTTCCCAAAAATGATATTAATTTTGCTATCCTAATATTTTATGCCCACTTGACCACTATTCACGGCATTCTTTAGAGCTTTCGCATTGACTTGCAAAATAAAAAGCGGCAGATTAAGTCTTATCATAATTATCTAGTCCAGACACTAGATCAAAATATAAAAAGGTTATCTTTTGTTTCGTAGTATTGTTTGTCAAGATAGCACAGTTTGTCCACTTATTTCCGTATTTAATATTATAATGCACTTTGGGCTAGTTTTCAATGCTTATCAAATGATCATAAACATGATATGAGATTAGCAGCAAGATGATAGAGAGATTAGTGTGCCGTTTGTGAATTGTGTCACGGACTAGATATTCGGGTACGTACCAGCTATACCTACAAACTATTTAAACGATGAAGATATAATTAAAACCAGAGTGTCTTATTCGTTATGCCGTAGCTATGATTGTAATGGGCCATAAACTATCTAGTGAAGACGCGCCATGTGCTTATTGCTGCGAACAAAAAATCAGTCGCTTTCAATGTAACTACTACATAGAATGTGCAACACACACATAGGTACTATAACCGTTTTGTGGCGTTAGGAACGCACACATAAATAAAAATTGTCTGTTTTACACACACTACAACAGTTATTATAAATGTGTGTATGAAGCATTTGCTCTTATATTTTGGCAGAAAGGAAAGGTCACACAAGGCGCGTCTTTTATATTTTGTCTAAGGAATGGCCTTATCGAACGAGACAGAAATCGTAAGATCTATTGGAAAATTAACTGTAAAAAAAATTTTAAGTGTCTGTTGGCTCGTCATATCTGTTGACTGTTACTTTGTCTCAAATCTCAAAGCAGGTAAGGTCGATCTCATGGCCTGTTGGACTGGTGACGTGGACAATGGACGAGGCAGGAAACTGCTAGATAAAGGTGGACCGTCAAGGCATAAACTGGAATTACACTTTCCTACGTATGTATATACAGCTTATCGGGCAGATCGAGATATGGCTTGAAAATACGAAATAGTTATTTCATACAAGGAGTAAATAAAACATTAAACAACCGAATAACGTGTATTTCGTATCATGTGTTTCTGTGGCAATTAGTCGTACATGTGACTGTAGTATTCCTGGTACACTTGAATGTAGGTTTCCTTCTCGGACGGTGTCATTTGCGCGATGACGTCATCGTCGATGCTCGTTAACGCGACCGCTTTACCATTCACCATAACAGTTGGCTCGTTCTCGTCTGCTTCAGAATCTTCGCTTTCCATTTCAGCTGAGGAATATAAAATATCCTTAGGTTTATTGTTATTGAACGTGTGGTTTACAGAGTTCCATGGGGGAAATTAATAAATTGATTTTTAAAATATTTTGTTGCTCATCTAAGTAAGTGGTGCAAAATTTTATGTTTCTAAGTAGTCCTACGTTGTCCATAGTCGGATCAATATAAATTTCTTTTCATATATTTTTATGTTCCCAACTTTCGCAGGTTAATACAATACTTGTTAACAATTATTATAAAATTAGCTCTATTAGTAATTGGTACCAGTAGTAATGCCGCAGCGATTGCATCAATCTTTAATAAAATGTTCATAGCTAGGATACAATTAATCCACTTACCGACAGCAGCCATCTCGTCTTTGAGTTTATACGGATCTTTAGATTCGTTGTCACTGGAATCGGAACTATCTGGTTCGATGCCTTTCACAGCATTCGATGTCGAATTTCCTATACCTAAGAAAAGGAAAATGTACTAGCAGTAAAAACATCGGTTCATTGCGTTATTCAGTTAACCAAAAAAAGACAATCCAGCTATATTCTATTTCCCATATTTGTATGATGTGTGACATTGTAATACCATACCAGACCTGTATTATATACTGCCCACTGCTGAGCACGGGCCTCCTCTACAACTGAGAGGGTTAAGGCCTTAGTCCACCACGCTGGCCTAGTGCGGGTTGGCAGACTTCACATACCTTCGAGATTCAGAGTACTTATCAGGTATGCAGGTTTCCTCACCATGTTTTCCTTCAACGTTAAAGCGAGCGATAATTCACAAAGAATACACACATAATAATTTTGAAAAGTGTGTGCCCTTGGTTTTTGTACCTGCGGACATTCGTCTCGGCAGTCCGTTCCACTCCCAACTAGGCTATCGCCGCTTCATTCTAATATAACCTTTTAAATCCATAAAGTGACGATGGCTGTTACCTGTGTTCTGTTTCTCATGCGCGAGCAGCACCGACATAATATCATCGTTCTTCTCTTTAGCAGCACTCTTAGCGTTGCTTGCATTGTTTGCTGCTTTTTCAAGTGCAGCATCGGTAGAATGAATGCTATCGCTCTGCAAAACCAAAGTGTTTGACGTCAATATGTGTACTCCGCCAGAAAGCTAACACAGCAAAAGGTGTTAGACTCTGCCGGACTTGCATTTTAGTATTGAGTTTTTCCTTGTAATGCGGTTACCATCCTGAACAATGGCAGAAGTATAAAATGAAAAATTCTAATTTAGGCTTACTCTTAGACTGACTGTAAGTAGTAATTGATAAAGGTGGGAACACGCTGGATGCAGGCCGCTTTTGACAGGTACGTCTGGAAATCTTTAGGGGGGGCTATGTTCAGCAGTGGACATCACGTGGCTCATGATGATGATGATGAAGTAGTAATTAGCGAAGTTGGCGAAAATGTGTCTGATCAAATGGAATCTTCATGTGATTTTATCATATTTATTATTCTTGCTAATATTATAGAAACGGAAGTTTGTGAAAAATTTTGGATTTTTTAGAAGTAAACTCAGAAACAACTGATCAAATTTGGATGAAATTTGGCACACGGATAGAGCATGTCCTTTTTTTCGGGGGAGAGAACTCATTATCGTTACCGTTATGGGAGGGATGAGTGGAACGGTTGTGTTGGTTTCATCGGTCTCATAGCTCAATGTCGACGCTCGGGAGTATAGCATCGTCCGAGTGAGCATTTAGCCGAGTCCCGTACACTATGTACACCCTACACCGGCATAGCGACCAAAACCCGCAGTGGTCTTCTTCGGCGCATACGAGACCGCCCCTTGAAATCATGTTGCACTAAGATAGAGCCATCTCTGCGCGATGCCGCCTTGTGGCCCGTCTTACAAAGTAGGAGGCTAAAGGAGCCACCTTAATTCCCAAAGGCGTTCCTGGCGTCTATGACAGCGGGAGACCAACCACCCGCATTGTAGTCAGTCTCGGGGTTACTTATTGGAGTTGATGAGCGAACGACTTACCACAGAAGCCTCATTAAGTCGCCTCTCACGACAGGCAGGGGATACCGTGGTGGAATTCTTTAGATGCCTCCGATCCACAATGCGAATTAACACGTAGGCTAATTTTTATCCCGGTAATTTGTTCCCATGGGAAATAATTGAATATTCGATCAGATTAATTATATAAACGGTGTATAGATGGCGCTATGGGTCAGTACAATAATATACCCTATTTTTGAAGCGGGAAACGGTTTTAACGTGGGCGCAGCGGCGAGCAATGCCTAGTTAAATATAGAAATAAGTTGAGTCACCTGGTCATTGGAAACAATGGTGCTCTCCACCATCCATACGGGGCGTTCTTTGCGCTGCGCGTTGGGGTCGACCGCGTTGTCGTTCTCGCCGATGGTGACATCGACGCGCGTCTCTTCAACCAACATGCCTTGGTTGCGCGTTGCTTCGCCTGACCATTGCTCTCCCGAAGGCCGCAAGGCCGATTGCTTCATGGTCAATCTATAATTAAACCAGTGTTTAAATTTAAATAATCCGAAACCTAAACATTAACGACCTTATTCATAAACAATTTACAAACCTATTATAGTTATCGAATGTTTTGTCTTCTTCGAACGAATTATGAATTGAGTTTGAAGGAAGAAGACAAAACATTCTATAACTAAAATAGGTTTATAAACTGTTTATGAATAAGTTCGTAAGTATAGGACGGTTAATTAAAGTTGGCACGTACACAATACGCACACTAATACAATTTTACGCAGTATGTTAAATAAAATCATATTATAATTGAAGGGACAGATACATACATGCAAACAAAACATCATGCTATATTTTACGGCTTTGTTGATGCGTGGGCATTGCGTTGCCATGACGACTGAAGTTTGTTTATTCACAGACACTACACACGCGCAACATGTGAATGTGTTGTACGCGCCAGCATTGGGTTTTTTTTTTTTTTGGTTGGAACTTGGAAGTGTCATGAGGTGCTCTTGTTTTAATTCATTATTTTGGTGATATTTAGTGTTATATTGCATAATTATGGTGGTATATTATCCAATATAGTTCTATTAAAGAGCTCAAATGAAGTGAATTGAAATAATTGTGCTAATCAAGTGTTTTTTCTGTTGCCGCCAAAACTCCTCGATAATGTCTTGGTAAGGTAGCCACAGCTTTACTTCGACATACTACAGATAATAAAATATACAAACCAAACTTGACATTGGCAAAATGTGAACACAAATGCCATTATAAAAATAAATACGCGCCAGCATTAGCCAATCGACTTATAGGTAGGTATAGGGATATTATAATTTCTGGTCTCTTACCCTCGTATAGTGTTGATGTCCACGGGTTCCGGTTCCAATATTTCAGGCGATAACTTGATGCCCTCTACTTCTCGCAGTAATATATACAATGTTTCCAATTGTTCATTGAATTTAGCTAATAATAATCTCGAATCCTTTTTAGGAAGTGCTGAAAGGTCTTCTTCCACCACTTGATTGCAAAATGTGCATCGAAATTCTTGTGTCATCATATCGTATAACTGATCAGCCTATAACACAATTATTATTATTATAAGGAATATTGATTAAATTCGGTAAGAATCGATGCTGTTTTGAACATAACATTTACAAGAGCTAATATACTTACACCTAGATGGTACTATAATAATGGTTTAACACTTATTGAATTACCTCAAGATCCGTGAAAGTTTTCCCGCACGATGGACATTTAAAACTGGAACGACTTGTTGCGTCCCTCTCTTCAGTTTCTAGTCGTTTGCGCATTAAATCCAATTTATACTTGACAACATTAACAAATGTCTTATAGTTTATGAAATAATAGTTCACTTTTTGTGCTTTGCCATCAGGACCTGAAAAAATATTAAGTAGGTAGCTACATAGGTACTATATTTATTTCAATACAGATTACAGAAATGTTTCTCGATGTCGGGGGACATCCATTTTTTTTTATAGATAAGCGAAATATTTAAAAAAATGTAACGATGTTTTTATTTTTGTTGCAAAAATATTTTTTCAGAGGTGTCCGGGGAAAAACCCATGTTTCGCCCAAATGTCCGGGATTTTTGCCGTGTTAATCCAGCGACGGCAATTTAGGTGATGGCAGCCCTAGATACGACCCGAATTTATATATACTTACTTACATACTTATATACTTTTCTCTTTGATAAATTATAAACCTAGATAGAGTGACGCGCTGCAATGAAACTAAAACAAACAGGCCAACTTTTCTTAAGCTAGTATGCGTGACAGCTTTGTCATACGCTATCGCTGCATCATTCTGCGTATTCTTGTGTGCGCGCATAATGATACCAGTTATTACATGGTTTCTATTAAAATGGGGAGAAAATTATATCCATGAAAAACAACAAAAAATAATTCACTCGAACTCATTTAGTGGACAACTGTTGGCCTCTATTTTTTTCGACGCGTATGAAGCGTTCAGTGTCTATGTAGGTATATAATTAATCAAAGACTTTTCTTTTTGTACGTGTTTCTTGTAAGAGGGCTTAGACAAGGGCCTGTAGGTACAGCTTCAAACGAAAAGCGATAAACTAACCTGTTTCCATTTTTAATCTCACTTGAATAAACTTATCATTTTTGAGGGTTGATATTCTCGCCCTTAACATTTTTCTTTCAAATTTTAAAAGCTCGCAGATATCATCTTCTTTCATACCTGTATAAAAAATTGTTACCTAAATCATCACGTTGTTTAAATATGCCAAAATTCGTAATATTATGATGGGTAAACATCATTGTTTACTTACAAGGATTTCTGACCAACATGTCTACTATGAGCGCTTCTTCTATTGTGTAAAAGCCTCTAACAACGAGGCGGGCTAATTGTTTTAGGCTGCTGGGTACTTCGGTTACAAGCCGCTCCTCCGTCATTGTGGATGGAGTGCTAAAAACAAAGTTGAAACAATGAAAATAAATATAACATGTGAAAATAAAAGACGGACGAAAAAAGTAATTTTCTTCGTCGGTTTACCTAGTCCGTAATATAGAAACTTAACATCGGGAAGATGCGTCATGCGCAAGTTATCACAAACGGATGTAAGTCATATAAGTAGTACATAACTACTTAGCTAGAAAAACGATAACATGGTAGCGGGAAATATTAAATTCCGATACACTCTATTCAGAGCCATCAATAACAAGTGTCAGAGCTACCCGAATTCTAAAAATAAACACGAAAGGTGCGTCCATATTGAATGTCTCCATGATTGAATGCGATTATCTTTCCAGATTATTTGCTTAAAATGTAGATACTAAATAAGTAGATGTATACCTGTGCCACAATTGGTGTTACACGAATATTATATCCTCGCCAATAAACTCAATCGTGTCAATACATGTGTTCACAGTTTAGAACAATGACCCATAAAATTAATTTGAGCCGCGGCAAAATAATTTTTCGTAATAAAAAAAGTTTACTTCTAGGGGAATAGTAGCCAACCCTCACAGCTCATGTAGTTTCCTAATATTGGGAAGTTTTTAGAATCTGGTCAATGGTTAAAACTTTGATTTTAAAGATTCCCGAACTGCAACATTACAAAAAAAATTACAAATATATAGATCCACTATTTAACAACTAGGTACTGAATACGCGATTAATATTTATTTTCTGTATTATTTAACGAGCCCGTTGCTAAACTCGGCTACCCGTATAAATGATAAGGTTGGATTTTTCATCAACCACGCACGATTTATGCGGTGCGGACTTCACATAGGTAAGTGATCTTTTTATATGTTCTTTGTTAAAATCTAGCGATAATAATACAAAAGTCCCGAGTTCGAACCTATTTAGTCTGTTCAAGTTTTAGATCCTGGCAGCGTGGATCATTCTAAAAGTTAAGCATTGTTTTGTCTTTTCTACTATCATCTTATGAAAACTGTTATTAAATAACTAAATAATAGTTTAAAACAACTAAAAAACATGCTTTATAGAAAATCCAACTAAAAAATAGAAAATAAATTTGAATTAAGAATAGTGTAAATAAGAAAAAAATGTATTTTATTGTAAAAAAAGCGTGGGGTGATTTTTAAGATATCAAAATGATATTTAATACTTCTACTCACATTATCTGTCAATAAAATATTTATAACTATTGACACCACGCACCCCACGCTTTTTTGTACAATAAAATTTTTTTTTTTCTTATTTACACTATTCTTCAAATTTATTTTCTATTTTTAGTTGGATTTTCTATAAAGCGTGTTTTTTAGTTGTTTTAAACTATTATTTATTTTTAATTTTTTAGTTCTGTTCTACTATTGTCCAACAGATGTCACTAAAAATAAAAAATATATAAATTGACAAAAATCTCATTTTGCAAATTGAATAATGGCATAATGTTATCAAATTAGTGTATTGTTATCGGTCCCCGACAAATCTACAAAGTTTGAATAAAATCTGACCGTTTAAAGTGGGTCAAAATCGCGCCCAAAGGAGTCAGTTACAAACATACATACAAGTGAAGCTAATATAAAGCGTGTAAAAAATCCAGTTCATTTATTTCTTTTTAAGGGAATTTAAAGTACAACTACACATTTTTAAAATACCATTTTATTACATAAAACAATAAATAACTTATTTGTATTACATAAAGAAGTTAATCATGCCTGGTGACATAATATCATAAGGAATTAAAATAATAAAAGAGAAACAATTCTAGTGTAAAATTACGATTCAACTCACAAATATTGACAAAGTATACATGTACACCTGCAGTATAATTAACAGTACACACCACTTAAATTATAGTTTTATCTAAAATATTACAATTTCCTTATATTCCAAATAGTTGTCTAAATATATTTGGCAGTATTTTATGCATTTGTCACACTAGCACTTTTGTGAATTAAGTATTTACAAAGTCTTTTACATTTTATAGTACAGTCTGAAGTTAAATTGTCATCAAAATTGTTTATCTTGGCAGTAATCACGGTTAGAGCTAGTCAGGTATAGTTCAGGCAACTTCTTTACAATATCATCCCTAAATAATAATTGTGCATGTAAGCGCCAAATTAGAAGCAAATTACGTGATCTAGATAAGGAATAAACTCAATAATTAAGGCCTATATTGATGTGTAAATAACTAAAGAAAATCAGTCTTTCGTGCTAGAATATTTTTTTATGCTCTAATGACCAAATGTATTTTCTAATAAGTAATAGCTACAAAAACCTTCAAAGTTACGTAAAAAATCTTCGTGATTTATCCTGTGTGAGTAAAATAAATTTGCTAAGGTGAATTCACCAGCCTCATTCAGTTATTAGACATTATGTCCATTGAATTAAGTGTCATTTTGCGATTTTGTGTGTAGATCCATGAAAACCAAAATTATGCTTAATATAACATAGTACATAGGTTCAGTTGTCTTAGATATGAAAGCAGAAATTAGAAAAAAATCGGAAAAGTAATTATTCAAATAATGGATAGACATTTGTTTACATTCTATGAATTAGGCTAGTCAAATGACTACCCTTTATCATTATTTCAGTTTAAAAAACTAAACAAAGATTTCATTAACATCTTATCATTTTAATTAACAAAATAATATGAGTACCTATCGAACTTAATTTAATAAAAACAATGCTAAACATAATAATTAGTCAAGACTTCCCATTGGCAATAAAGTAATCAATTTTTATTTGTTAAAACAGAGAAAGTGATATCAAGGAATTATATTATCAAATTGGCTGGAATAGTTATTGTATTGTATTTCTATACAACTAAAAGTGTGGACAAGTTAGCTACTTGCTTGATACACATAAACTGCTAATAAACAGAAGTGGCACTCCACATAGCTTTGAATTATAGAACACAATACATCATTAGCCATCCTGAGATTATATACCTAAACCTCAATTCTCATACTGGCAAAATATTTTATTGGCCTGAATTACTTTTTACCAGAATACAAAAGTACTTAGTACTAAGTATACTTTCAATACTGTTCCCCATTCATACTGTAAGTTTCATTGTCTTATTCAGGTTATTTTCTCCAAAAATTAATGCTTTTTATTTTTGTTTATGTTTTTTATGATTTGGAAAATAATTAGCTGGACAAACTTAACTGCTCCACCCTGTGTATGAGTCTGATTCCTTGTGGTATCATAAGATAAGAGCTTATCTTAACGTAAAGTTTGAAATATTAAACATTCAGCAAGACTGATTTAAGAATTTCTGTAAAACATTACAAGTATTACAAAAAAATCGATCATATTCATAATATGCTACTAAATTAAATTGACTATATTATCAAACAATATTTTACATGAAGGTCACTGAACAACAATAATTGGATAACATTTCATCCAATTGGAAGTTGCTTAAATTTGTATTATGGAAATTTATTGTAAATATAAATGAACATTTTATTATTCAGTATGAGTTCGTTCGAGTATCAGTTGTATATTATCAATAGTATGATAAATTACCCTAAAATTGGGACGATCACTAGGTTGGTGACTCCAACATTGTTTCATGAGGTCATATACACACCGAGGTGTATTATCAGGACAAGCAAGCACATTGCCATCTTTAAGAAACTTTACTACTTCCTCATGTGTCATGCCAAAATAAGGCTGCAAAGCAAATGAAAATATTTCCCATAGACATACACCATATGCCCACACATCTGATTCCAATGTATATTTATTGTAAAGTATACTCTCTAAAGGCATCCATCGGACTGGAATTGCATCATGTTCATCACCCTTATAGTAATCTTGTAAATATATTTTATGTGAGAGCCCAAAGTCAGCTATTTTGACCACCATATCATCATTAATCAAACAATTTCTGGTTGCTAAATCACGATGCACAAATTTTCTATCAGACAAATAAACCATTCCTGATGCAATCTGTCTTGCAATGTGTAATAATTCAAGATGCCCTAGTGGAGATGCCAACAGTCTGAGATCCTCTCTGTTTTCAATAGCAGGTGTGAAGTTAGTGGCAGTACTGCAAGCTCTTAAGTATTCATTAAGGTCTCCTTTCCCCATATACTCAAACAACAAACACATAGGCCGACCAACAGCACACACGCCCAACAATTTAACAATATTTGGATGATCAAAATCTGCAAGCAAACAAGCTTCTCTCTCAAAATCTAATTGTAAATCATGAGAAGCTTCATCTTTTAACATTTTAACAGCAACAAGAGTAAATTCTTCTTCAGGTACCAATCCTGGAGCTTTTGCTTGAAATACTCTGCCAAATGCACCTTGCCCTAAGTCTCTAATGTAAATAATATTATTTCTTGGAAACTCAAGTTTCTCTAATTTAGGGTTAAGTTGAGCTCCTGTAGTATGATAAGCAAGGTTACTGGGGAGTTTGTCCAAGTCAATGTCCATGTTCGGTACATTCCTTCTTGACACATTGCATTTAGAATAGTGATTTTTTACAAAGTAATGACATAAAAGTGTTACAGCAGCTATACCTAAAATGCATCCTAGGCCACTTATGGACAGTAACAAGACAAATGTTGGTGTAAAGTAGCTGTCCATGACAATATTTGTGCCTGTCATCATGTCGGACTCTTCAGTGACATTTGCACAAGACGGTATAGCACAGTGCTCCCATCTTACATTAGGGTCCATTGTGTAGCACCATGGTTTACGCTCTTCCCCTCCAGCATTTCTACAATAGTTTGATGAATTCTGCACTTCAGGAAATATAAGTGGGGGGCGTGTATGTTGGTGAGGAAACTGGGACTCCCAAGCTTGACATGTCAAGCCTGTTTCCGTCACATTCACTACGCCCTGATAGTAGCGGCCATTCCCTTTCACACAATTTGTGGTTACTTGACTGTACACCATATTTGTTATGCCAACATTGTTACAAGTCACCTGTGAACCTTTACCTGCAAATCGAGGCAGTTTCTCGCATTCGGGAAAACGAAAATGGCCCCGAGACTCGAAGTATACGCCGCGTCGTTTTTGTTCCTCAATAACAATCCAATCATTGTAACAAAATTGCATCTTAACAGCCATGCAGTCTTCATAGCAGAGAGGCAACGCATAATAACCAACTCCGTCTTTATCGACGCACTTAGGAAACGCGTAGGCACAAAGCAATTTTTCAGCTCCTTTTCTGCAAGGCTCCTTAAGAGTAGATATCAATTCTTTCCACAAGCCACTTGTGATTTTTTCATTGTCGAGCCCACCTGTATCGTTGTACCACACATAACCGCTGGAATAACTTTTGCAAATTTGACCATTGTATGGTCCACAATAAAGACGCACAGATTTTGTAAGAAGAAGCACAATAAAGACTTTGTAGTATAGGTTCATTTTTATTTTACTGGAGTAAATAATTCGATGTATGAAAGATTGGATCGTTGCATTTTAGCGTAAATCTAAGCATAACGTATCAAACTTAATATACTTGTACAATGGCGGACGTAGTATTTTAAAATATTGATTTTACGTTTTATGAAAATTCCAAGCCAACTTAAATTGACAATCGGGTGAATCGGGAAGACCGAAGAGCACGGCAAGCCGGGCAAGCGTGAATCGTGAATAGTGTTGGGCCGTGGGCGTTCCGCGTTAGTACCAATGGGTTAGTACTAACTTTGAATACCCAAAATTTCATACTATAATATGTAGTGTATAATTTATGTCTCGCTCGAATTGAGATCGAAAAATGGTCAACATTTAAATAAAATGAATTAAGTTTACGATAACATATTAGTTTTACTTAAGATTAATCTATACTATAAAAAGAGGAATGATTTGATTTTTTGTTTGTTTGTTTGTAATGTATAAACTCAAAAACTATTGGATCGATTTTAAAAACTCTTTGAACATAATGCTACATTATCAGCGAGTAACATAGGCTACTTTTTATGCCAGGAAAATATAAAGCGGGACTTTTATTCCGGAAAAGATATTCACGCGGGCGAAGCCGCGGGAAAAAGCTAGTACATAATAAAGTTTCCTTGAAACATGTATCTGTGGAAATAAAAAATCTTTCTTTAAATAAAATGAAAGGTATTAATAATTGCCAGAGGTTCTCAAAACAGACGGAGTCTGTCTTTATACATCAATTAATATTACTATATACTGTATTAATTGGTCTGTAAGTGTAGGTATTATTGTACATTTAATTTGGTGTTTTATCGAAGTACATAGAAACAAGCAAGCAGAAATCAATAAAAAATATGCGAAAATATTAAAAAATACACTGATTCAATGTTAGTGATTCTAATATCCATTGATTTGGTCATTGATATTCAAATTAGAAGAACCATATTTTAGATGGGACACAGAACATATTATCTAGGATTTGTAATTCGATCAGTTGGTGAATTTTGGTTACATTTTGACTATTTCCTTTTTACCCTTATAAATATCCATTATATAGATACTTAGATTTCGCATCGTTTAAAGAATATTGATTTATTTATGATTCATAACTTAGGTACCTACTAATTAAACTTTTATTAAAATACTATGATCCAGTACAGCATCATAGTCGATTAATAATAAAAATGAAATAGTGCGATTTTGTCTAATCATCATATCACATCTCTACTAGGGTTGTGTTAAAGTTGCCAAGATGTACCTACAAAAACTATTATTCCTATAAAGTAATTTCAACCATACCTAATTACAACTTATGATTTTTCAAAAATATGTATTAATATTTTTTAGAAGGATAGCAATTAAAATCCTTTTATGCGCCGTTATACGTATCATAAATGTGTGCTTACTGCTCAATCATTATAAAATAGTAGAAAAATAATGTGTATATTTGACTTAGCTCTAGCAACATTGACAACTTTCTGAATGTTGGTAGTAGTTATTGTATTGGAATTGTAAATGTCTAATAGAATAAAATACGAACCTAGCGGTGTTTCTTTTGAATGGCTGCAATTGAAAAAGTGAAAGTCGTCGTACTTGGCGATTCCGGTAAATTTGTTTCTATATATTACACTTTTTAATCATTTGGTAGAATAATAAACAAAAACAACACTAAAAACACTAACAATCATCTAGTTTGCCAACATGATTCGCCATGACACTTGTGATCTTGCCAACATTTAGAATTGAATACACTTTTGGCGGAAAGATTTACGTGTGCCATAACCGATAAATGAATTATTTTTGATAAAAGTTACTATTTTGTTTTATAAATCTATACACATTGCACATAATATCCTAGTTTGTAATCCGTTCTATGCATTTTTGACTACAGAAGCGCGCCCAGTATTTATACAATATACATGTCTCAAAAGCAAAACAGTAAATTCATTCGCTCTTATGGCCGATTACCTACTAGTGGTGTAACGAATATTCGTATTCGCATTCGCGGATATTCGCCCTCGCAATCGCAATAAATTATGCGAATGTTTTTGGCTACGACAAATGCAAAATAAATTATAAAATAACACTGCAAAAGATTATGTTTACATTGTATAAATAATAATTTTGTGAGTATTTACAGTCCTCATACAAAATAAAAAAAATATTTTGATAACAATAAACTTTCAACTTTCTAAACTCGCTAAAGTACTTTAAATTATTTTTTTACCGAGATCACAACCTGATAAGATTTATGTTATTATTTATACGAGATTTCTGTATACTAAATCTATTATAATTAGTTTATAAAATTATTGGAGAATATTATAAAAACACATTAAAATCTTTTAAAATATTATAAATTATTGATGATTTTTCTTCAATGTCAGTATACCTTGATGAAGAGGTTAAATCCTTCAGTTGCACTGATGACTCACTATTTACTTAACCCGAATGGACTAGTTATATTTTTTTCCACAATTAGTGTTTTTTTTCTTAAATTGAAATGATTAAGTTACCAACGACGATATATGGCGGTGCAGTCTTTGGAGAACGCTGAAGCATATCGGAAGCTCGATTGACAGATAGGGAAATCTTCCTGACACGACGTCCGTGCTTACAATGTTGTAAGCATAGTTGTAAGCAACAAGGAGACGATCGAGCGGAACAAAGGCTCCAAAGTGTTCGCAAAAGAACTGTCTATCGGGTAAAGCCAAAAAGCCAAGTTGGAGACGGAAGACGGCAACGTCGTGTCGACGAAGACAGTGATATCAGAGAGTATAAGAGGTTCTACAACAAGGCAACAAGCAAGGACCGAAGGACTACAGAACTTCTGTAAGCGGGCGATGCGCCGATACTAAAAGTCCTTCAGATGCTTCGTTCAAGGTCCTCAATTCGATTTTGGCTATAGGAGCGCCAAATATTTGTTTTACCCGACTGCGAAAGAAGGAGGGTTATTTTATATGCCATTCTTACAAAAGCAGTTTATATGAAACGGAACATATATTGGTACTTTGGATAAATTTTATCGCTGCGTCTGTCTAATTGCTTTCTGATGAAACGAAAAGCTTTGAACGCCTTTTAGATTGGTTCAGACTTTAAGACGTTTCGGATAATTAGTAGGATAACGTATTTTTTTTGACGGTGCCAGAATCGAGTTGAAAAAACTTCTGCGCCATCTCCGGCGCGGCGGTGGGAATTGGTGGAAAGACATTCCTCTTCCTCCAAACTTGCATCCCCCCATCCCTAATTCGATGGATATAAGACGCCGTACTCGCCGCTACTCCCGTCGGGGGAAATTGGGGGGACCCCAACCCCCACACCACCTCCGTTCACGCTCCACTCCACCATTCTCAATTCAATCTGTTTGATGATATATAAGTACCAAACTTTTCAATATAGATAGGTTAAAAATCACGTTAGAGGGACTTGAAAAAATGTTCAAATTGATAAATAGATACAGGTGGCAACTAATGCAGCTTTTATTGTTGTTTTAGGCGTGGGTAAAACTTCACTGACGTACCTAATAGCTCACAATAAACCGCTGCTTTCGCCAGGATGGACTGTCGGTTGTTCCGTAGAGGTGAAGCTGCACAGGTACAAGGAAGGAACACAGTCGCAAAACACGTTTTTTGTGGAACTCTGGGACGTTGGAGGCTCTAATGGCCATAGAATTACTAGAAATGTTTTCTACCAGCCTGTGCACGGTACGTTTCTGAGACTTATCGCCCATATGACCAAAGGGCCTTTGACTATAGAGTATAGACCATAGGCAAAGATCTGTAACGTTAGAAAATTGATTTTTCTTTCAGGCATAATCCTAGTCCACGATTTAACTAATAGGAAAAGTCAAATCAACCTACAAAAATGGCTTTCGGAAATACTCAATCAAGATAATTCCAACCCGACACTGCATGTAGATGTGGATCCAGAACAGTTTTTAGGGTCTACCCAGGTAAAAATGGATTTTTGCCAAATATGTTTCAAAAACAAATCATAAATAGGAGGTACCAAAATTTTTTTTTTTGGCAATCGGACTAATGCAAATATTTTAATTTTATCATATTTTTCAATTTTATGTACTTATCCTTTAATTAATCATACACCTAGATAGAGTGACGCGCTGCAATGAAACTAAAACAAACAGGCCAACTTTCTTAAGCTAGTATGCGTGACAGCTGTGTCATACGCTATCGCTGCATCATTCTGCGTATCCTTGTGTGCGCGCATAATGATACCAGTTATTACATGGTTTCTATTAAAATTGGGAGAAAATTATATCCATGAAAAACAACAAAAATGAATTCACTCAAACTCATTTAGTGAGGAACTGTTCGCCTCTATTTCTTCCGACGCGTTTGAAAAGTTCATTGTTTATCTAGGTATATAATTAATCAAAGTACTTATTTTAGAAATGAGTAGGTAGTCAATACTACCTACTCATTTCTATCAATATACGAGATTATTTTTTTTCAGATTCCAATTTTAGTGATTGGAACCAAATTTGATTTAGCAGAAGAAAAACAAAGAAAGAATCAGTATCGAAGGTTGGCTAGCAGCATAGCGGAGCAATGCGGTGCTGATGAAATGTTCGTGAATTGTCATCAAGCGAGGTTATTTCACCTATTATGTCCAAATAAAAAGTATTTTTTAATGACAACAAAACAGGCGAGATATTTTCGTACAGTTAAAAAACTACCAAACGTCGTACATTGACTAGAATAAAATATTTTTGACCCGGGCCTTTAAAAAAGCCGCCTAAAAATGGTAGCATGTGGTAGAGCAGGTCCATTCAAACTGCAAACGAAGAAAACTATCTCCAGCGTGGCTCTATTGTGTTAGAGCAGCGATAATGTGTGTGAACCTAGAAAAAAAGTACCAACACTAGAAAAAAATGTGCCACACTGTTATGTCTTATTTACATAACAAGTTGGTACATTATTTCTTCTAGTTAGGAATAAAACTGTTATTTAGTTTTATGTTAAACGCTATTCCAAATTTTTCCAATTTGTGACTAGGTAAATTATAAAATGTAGTGACCCAATGATGATCAATTCTACCCAATTTCCTCTAATAACTTATATTCATTCATTGCAGGTCCTTGGCACCAGGCACGACGAATTCGGTTAAATTGACTAGATTCTTTGACAAGGTAAATAAAAAATTGTTTTAAATGTTACAAATAGAACTTATAGTAAATTTAATCATGTAGCAATTGAATTTTATCTATGCATATCATAAAACTGTAATAGGCTGATGTCTGTACTATAGATATCTTAATATATATAAATCTCGTGTCACAATGTTTGTCCTCAATGGACTCCTAAACCACTTAACCGATTATAATAAAATTCGCACACCATGTGCAGTTCGATCCAACTTGAGAGATAGGATAGTTTAAATCTCAAATTATAGTCGCAATTTTAATTTATTGCTAATTATTTGTCTGTTATTATTTGACAGTCACAATTATCTTAACTCCAAATGATTCTAACAGATGTCGATACCTTTCGACTGGGTTGAGTAAGTAATCAATAGATGGCGCTGCTATGAATGATTCTAACAGATGTCGATACCTTTCGACTGGGTTGAGTAAGTAATCAATAGATGGCGCTGCTATGGTAAATCTACGAACGTGTCATATAAGCTACATTTTAAGCGGGACTTTTATACCGGGAAAACTCATTCACGCGGGCGGAGCCGCGGGCAAAAGCTAGTGTATTATAGATATTGAAGAAAAACTAAAATGGCGGCTCTTTATTAGAGCAACAAAAGCTAAAACAACAGTCTGTTCTGGACACGCTGGGTGTCAAGAACATTCGGCCGGAACACATATTTTATCATTTATGTCATATTAAAAGAATATATAAACAAATTATTGTGCTAGTTCTAGTTACTTTTTTTATCCACCTGTGGCTCTTGTGTCGATTTTGTGCTGCCCTCTATAGTTCGTGTACGCTCCCTATACCATAACCAACACTAATATTATAAAGAGGAGTTTGTTTGTAGAAAGTAATCTCTGGAACTAATGAACCGATTTCGATGAAATTTGGTATGGAGATAGTTTGAGATTCTTTGAAGGACACACGATACCTATCCCGGCAAAATATAAAGCAAGACCCCGTAAAACAAAATTTACGCGGGCGGAGCCGCGAGCAACAGCTCCTTAATTTTCGTATCTTTATGATAGTGATGATAACATCATTGTATTCTTTTTAAAATACCGTTTTCCATGTTTCAGGTGATTGAACGCCGGTATTATTCTAGAGTGAGCCCATTCTCAGACAAGAGACGGATCCCTCCGTACATCATGGCCTCATCAACACCTTTGTCCAGCAATAGACCACCCCAGTACATGAGCCCTAGGTTTTACCACATGGACTAATTAACTATTGTAAATTTTCTGGCTATCATTCCATATTATGTATATCATGTAAATTGTTAATATATAAATTGCTAAATACATATTATCAGTGATAATTCGGTCTATTAATATTTTATATTTGAGGGGAAATTTATATTTAATACTACGTGGTAAGTCTGTCGTAAGCAAATGCCGTTAGGGTTGCATGAAGCCATTTAGCTCTAAGTGACTTCCAGGAGCTGATATTTTTACCTTTGAATTATCAGGCGTGAGGCTCTTTAAATAAATATAAACGTATTATTTAATAATGGCATTTAATAATAATATATAAGGTATTATATAATTGTCGCTTTACAACGCCCAAACACGCACATAGTCGACCTGCAGAGAAGCGTCCTGCCCATCGTTGGAGCTCAAGTTCCACGTGGGCAGCCATCCATCCTGACCCTTCCAGAAGTCGGTGGCAGCCTAAAGAATAATATAATACACATTATTGTGATTTTTTAAGAAACTACTGGGTTTGGTTGTTGGCAATGTAATCAGATAGAAAATTTATTTAAAAAAAATTGCATCTAAGGTAAGAAAAATATATTAAAGTTTCGCATATTTCACATTTGTTATTTATATACTTAACTTTGTAATAACAATGTCCCCAATTATATAGAATCATATAATATCTACACAAGCAGCTCAACTAATAGTTTAGCCGTAAGTACTCCCCAGACTAAGGTCTCGATTTCGAACCCATATCAGACAACCTTAGGAACTATCGAAGATACGTGTGCAATTCAATTATAATCGCTCGAAGTAGCAATTAGAATAAAGATTGCGAAAGAAAGACATAACTGGTGATCCATAAGGTTTTCGATAATATTATGAGAACTATCATTAAACTAATTATAATTACTTTGCATTGATCCGACGAAATCTCTTATCCGTATCATTCGAAAAGAAGACCCTCGGGCCTCGCTGTGGATTGTGTCCACTATCTAGTAGGTATCATTATAATAAATATACAAAGTGTTATATACTAACAGCAGGCGATCCGTTCCGCCAAGGTTTGGGTATGGGATTTTCAACATCATCGGCGAAATATCCGTTAGTGCCTCCAACAGCTAAATTGATGATAATATAAAACTGAAACAAGGAAATAATGTAACAATGTGGCTGGAATGCGGCGCAGTGAATTATGCTCACCAATACATATTTCCTTTTCCTTCTTTTTGTTTTTCTTTTTCTGTCCATATGGACACTTTTGGCGATCTTTAACTTTATGCGTTAATATTGTATGCATAAAACATGAATGTACATTACAGATTAGTTGGATATTTATTGTAATATTGTGTGTAATTTATTTACATCCATCCATACCAGCCCTGTATTATATACTGCCCACTGCTGAGCACGAGCCTCCTCTACAACTGAGAGGGTTAAGGCCTTAGTCCACCACGCTGGCCTAGTGCGGGTTGGCGGACTTCACATACCTTCGAAATTCAGAGAACTTCTCAGGTATGCAGGTTTCCTCACGATGTTTTCCTTCACGGTTAAAGCGAGCGATAATTCACAAAGAATACACACATAACTTTTTAGAAAAGTCAGAGGTGTGTGCCGTTGGGTTTTGAACCTGCGGATATTCGTCTCGGCAGTCCGTTCCACTACCAACTAGGCTATTGCCGCTTAATTGCCGTAATTTATTTAATATAAATTAATTAATTAGTCAACACGTCCGTGCGCTCTCACCGTCTGACGGGTCTATGGTAGATCAGTGCGTCGCGTCGCGGCTAGCCCGCAGCTTCTCACTGAATAGATCCATTTGCACACAAACCACTACTGACTACATTCGGAACAATGCACTCAACGTTGCTACTGTTGTTTTTTTATTATGTTCTTTTTTTTATTTTGATGAAGTACTTATTGTAACTACATTTGTGAATTGTGTGCAATAAATGTTTTTATTATTATGTTGTATCTTTCCTGCAGGAAATCACGGTACGGAGGCCGGTCCTTTTGAAACGCTTGCGTGGGGATATGGATCCAACACGTAGAGGCAGGTACTCTCTCTGTCTGTACTTGTTGTTTGTACACCTTGCAGGTACTCTCTCTGTTTGTACTTATAGAGGAAATACAGAGACAGCGCCCGCAAGGTGTAAGAACTATTGCAGAGAAGATGGGAACTATACCGGGTCTATGGATAGGATCTAGCTGGACTGGTTGCTGGGCTATTGATTGAGACTACGGGACGCCTGCCAAGTAAAATGTCTCAATCTTTCATATTCAAGGCAGACGGTGACTTGCCGCCCACTAGATGGGCATCCTAATAGCGGCGTATGCCAAGGATGCAACATCGGTGCGGGTGGCTATAGGGTGTCGAGAGGTGTGCACCGATTTCACCATCGCCGGTCGCTGACGCGTCCCGGAGCGGGTTTCCTCGCTATTACGCAGATTGAGCACTTCCACCCTGGAGCTCAGATTCTTAGCTCTTGCGACTTCCACCACTAGCCGGCCAGTTAAGGCAAGCCAAAGGTCAGGGGGTCTCATTTAGCCGCCACGGAATTGGGGTACGCGGTGTGGCCACTCACCGTCGGCTCGCCACAAAGCCGCCCCTGCGGGCTTATTATTACCTAAGTATTATAATATACTTCATAAGATGGTACAAATACGTTGCGAGTAAAAACTAGTTTCCAATAGGTAATAACAGTAAATGATAATTCGTAAGTATCAAAAGTATATTAGTTTTAGATTTAATGATTTTAATTTCTTTACCTTTTGATCGAAAGGTGCCATTTTGGAGCCATATCTCCATGGATTTTCAATATTAGGGTTTGAATTGAAACCGCCGTACTCCCAAAACCCACCACTGTTAGGTGTCACACAGGCAGTCTCGATATTGTCGATACTGAATTTTATGTAGTCTGAAAATAAAATCGTTTTAATCAGAATAATATGAAAAATGTTTCTTTATGTGCGTTAAGTTGCGAATACTTATTTACTTTGATTAATTGTATGTCATATGATATATAATTCATCAAAGCGGATTTCCATGAAAATGATTATTGCTGTTAAATGACGAGACGAACATGCAACTCGTATGATGGTAAGCGATAGGTACCTACGACCGCCCATAAACACCATAGGTACAAAACTTTGAATAACAAAATACTGCGTGATAATTCACTGCACTCGTCACCCCGAGACACAAAATATTATGTCTCAATGTCCAGTAATTACGCTTGCCATAAGGTCCTACATACCGAAACACAACGGTGCATGGGCACTGCTACTTGGCGGTAGAAAATGACATTGCGGTGGTGCGAATACGAGAGACCTACCACTAGTAAATGAAATCAAGGTATTATTTTCACAATTTCTTTAGTAAATGATAGAAAACTATGTAAAATGAGATACGTTTTTCTGCAAATGCATTCGTGCATTCTTACAAAAGACCGTATTTTTTTTATCACCTGGTGTCCATTCCAGTTGGTATAGGTGGAATGCAGTGTCATAGCCAGGGCTTTTTCTCCTGACCCAATGTGTTCGTTCCCATCTGTCCAGTGCCGGGTACGGTCCGTAGCGGAGAGTAGATCCTACTTCCTGCAATGTAATTATTTCATCATCATCAGCCACATGACGTCCACTGCTGAACATAGGCCTCCCCTAAAGATTTCCAGACGGATCTGTCAAAAGCTGTAAATCTGTAATTAGGTATGTAGTTACTTTTTATCTTAAAACATGTACAGTCAGCAGCATAAGTAGCTGAACAAATTCAAAATTTCAAATTGCTTACATACTTTTTTGTTCTTACTAATCTTTTCTTTCTCTTCACAAAAATAAAAGAAAAGAGATTTACTTTACTTCAAACGAAGAAAAACAATGTTTCAGTTTAACTATATGCGTATATGAGTTATTTGAAATTTTGATTTTGTACAGATATTTATGCTGCTGACTGTACACATTATAATGTTTATGTGCACTTCTAACAAACATAGAAACATCAAAACATTTTCACAAACTTTCGCATTTATAATGTTAGTAACTTAGAATTAGTAAGATACTAAGCTAAGTGATTTTACTGGTGGTAGGTCTCTCATATGTAAGAGACCGTCTGGGTGGGTACCACCGCAATGTCTATTTCTACCGCCAAGTAGCAGTGTGCATGCATTGTTGTGTTTCAGTTTGAAGGACATTGTAGCCAGTGGAACTACAGGACATAGTGAGACTTAACATCTTATGTCTCAGGATGACGAGCGCAGTGGAATGCCACACAGTACTTTGTAACTCAAGGTGCTGGATGGTGCTGCTACTGTGTATGGGTGGTCGTATCGCTTACCATCAGGCGAACGGCATGCTCGGCTCGTCAGTCAATGCCATAAAAAAATAAAAAAAGGTTATGAGAATATTATAATGCCGGCTCCTCATTTACGCCGTGAAAGCCCGCGAAGGCTGCGAACCGCGAATTGATTCGCGGCTTCGCGGTTACAGTTCGCGGCTACGCGTTCGCGGATCGTGGCGTTCCGACCGGAGTCTGTTTTTGTTCCGCGACAAAGGGTACGCGCTTGGTTCGCGACTTGTGATCGCGAAAAGTATCCACACTCGTATCAAAGTCAAACGCCAGTGCCCAGTAGCGCGCGAGACGCAGTAGCAAACGGTCGTATGTAGGTATATTGGAAGAAAGTGTAAGTATATTATAAAAACGGTAAATAAAATAAAATGGTATCTAATTATTAAGAGTATTTTATTCGACATTATACATTGGGATGTTTATTATAGATGATTTTTAATTAAATTATAATTATATAGTGCTAAAGCAAAAGCGTCGCAGAAGCAGCGGCAGCCACATCGACGTCCATTCTCGATGAGCGCGCGAACGAAACTGCGAAGATCTTGCGAAGCTTTGTGAGTGTAGAGAATCCTTTTTCACAGTGTTAAACGCGAAATTCTTGGCGTTAATCACGCCGTGAATTCGCGCCGCGCGTCGCGCGTGAGTGTAGAGCCGGCGTTAAGCAAATGCGGTGTAGGTATCATTGCTTGAGTAGCTCTACAGTCTACACGTTCGTAATATTTATACAATCATTTCTTACCTGTGTGCCGATGTGGAAACCATTCTGCAGCATATTTCTGTTGCCTCGTGATTCCACGAGATCAATTTCACCTGAAGCTGGCCACGTGCCATATGTATTATAAGCCGGCGCCAACCAAATGGCTGCAAAATAAATTATCATAAGTAAATTTGACTCTGTTCGTGTTAAAATACAGAAAGTATGTATCAGCTAGTCGCGAATGCATAAAGGGATGTGGCCAGTATAACAGTTAACATACCAGGCCATAACCAATCTCCGGCGGGCATTTTCGCTCTAACTTCAACTCTTCCATATCGGAAACTGAATGAGTTGACGGTGCGTATCCGAGCGCTCTTTATCGGATTCAGCACATTAGTAGGAGTTCCAGTACGCTCGCATCCCCACCACTGAGGATTTGTACATCTGTAATCATTTTGAATAATATAATTGATGTGATGTTTTAACCGATTTCAAAAAAGGTTATCATTTTTTTTATGTTTGTTACCTTAGAATTACCATATATAACAGGCATATTTATTTATAGCAATTTTAATTAGTCTTCTGTTATATACCATATATACATACATACTAGGTGACTAATCAAAATTGCTAGCTAAGCTAGATAAATACATCAACAAATATACAAAACTACTTATAGTTTATACATAAATCATATTATATGTATAATAGGTGTTTTATCTATTCTCATTGAACTGTGCGAATTTGGGTTCGATTCCCGCATCGAGTAATAAAAAGTCTTTACAGCTCCCGTTTATTCATACCTACACTGTGGGGTTTTTTTTTACATATCAATGACTGTGGTGCAGTTATTTTGCATGCATCATTTACCTGTCAGCAGGTGCGCCTCCTTCAATGTTGAGACGGCCGCTCGTGAGGAACGCATTGCCAAATTGATCAGACGTCAGCGATGGACGTATGAACAACAGGCCGCTGTGTGTAAACGAATTTGTACGGTTGTTGTTGTAATATTGGAATTCCCAATTCTGTAACAAGTAAACCAACATGATAAGATAAAAACACTGTTAATACTAAATTTAACAAGCGAAAAATTAGTTCAATTATAAAAACTTAGTGCATTAGCAGGGTAAGGTGTGTCGCCGATAGTGCAGTTGCAGTCCAACGATTCACACGCATCAATCTATCTCAGTCTCACTGCCACAGTATCTCTAAGGCCTGACCCGCCCTAATAGCCCTATCCCGGGTATAGCTAACTATCCCTAATTTTTATGGTCAATCTAGGGTCGTCAAGATGCCTTTCTACAGTCGTTAACGCTAATACTGCCGTTCCATGCCGCATGCGCAAAAGCGGTATTTCAAGGAACGCTAGTTTCGAGAAAATTGAAGGTTTGTAATTATAGGTAGTTTTATTTTCACTCCTTGTGATTCGAGGTAGGGACAGAAACTGAGATAGGGACCGATTTATTAAGGTATTTTTACATATTTAAAAAAAATATACCGCTATTAGGCTACATTGTTCATTGGATGTGCATATTTTGAAGCTATCTGATGCCATAAAAAAGAAGTTTATGATAATTTTTGAGATACCTACGACTTTTGAGCTTAGCACGGCAGAATAGAAAACAGAAAACATGTATGGATATGTCATTTTCATATATACCTAAGGTTAACGTTCACGATTGTAGAAAGGTATTTTGGCTTCGGCCTCTGGATTTTGTCACCTCCGCGTCGCGTCGCCTCATCTACGCCTAAGTTTCTATCGAGCGCAGATTGATTTTTTTTCTATTGACGCGTCTTTTCGCCCGCATCCCTAGTGTTTGGGTTAAGGTGCTACACAGCAGTTATATGACGTTAGAGAATGTTGCGTAACATTTGTTGTCTAACTTTTTTTTAACAAATTGTAACAAAAGTTATAAATTGTTAGTAATGTTATACAACTAATTACTACACGATATAACAAATTATAACTTTTGTTGTATAACATTATCCGATCGACACAGGGATGTGAGCGGAAGGGCGCGGGGATGAGTTTGCAGTGTGGGAGCGCTTATAACATATAACATTCTTAACATATTGTAGCAATATTTTACACACTGTTATAAAATGTTATCGTGCTACACAATGTTTTATAACGTTATATAACTGCTGTGTGAGAGCACCTTTACAGATAAGTTTCAATGCACCGGTGACTTGGTACAAACAACATAATGGATTACATAGAAATTGTGGAATTAGAGAAATAAAGCTTTTTCAACTTTGTAGAGACCAATGCGTATGTCGAATATCCGACCATACGCATATGAAACCTGTTCTTTATTATTATTTACTAGGTGTTGCTCGCAGTTTAACACGCGTGAAAGGCTTTCACGCTACAAAAAATCCTAAAATATGGTAGTGCTCTATGGCGCCACCAGTACGATGCCAGCGCCATCTATTTTAAAAATCCCATTATTTCCCATGGTGGCAACTTACCGAGATATGTGTTAATCCAGGATAGGGTCTATCTGTGTGTGTCATCCAAATCCGTTCAGCTCTTACTGCGTTTACTTCTAGCAAACATCCAAACGTCCAAAAATCCATACATTTTCAAAATCTTTCGCATTTATATTAAATACCTAGCAAGATTCTAGTAATATTATTATTTCGCCTTTAAAAAATCGTATAAAAAGTGGCAAGGGAAGGCGAATGTTGTCGGAATAACAACTAAAAGCAAAGGCAACAAATGGAAGACGGAAGGACGAAGCTACGTGGGTAACAAATTTAGATCGTTGTTGTAGGTACTAGGTGAGTAGGCCCTAGGCCTAGACAAATTAACCTATCCGTATCATACTCAGATGCGTCCGACAGACCTACTCTTACATAACGAAAATTCTTATAATACGTTCAAAATAATTATTATACTGTAGTAGTATTAGCTGATCAAGTGATCCCATACGTTAATCGTTAGCTGGCAATGTAGGTGCATTGTATGTATCTATAGGTACCTACCGAAGCCGCTATTTGCAGTAGCTGAGGCTTTTATATACATACTAAACTTCTGCTCGCGGCTCCGCCCGCGTGAAAAAGTTTTTCCGGGTTAAAAATATTTTCCCGGGATAAGCCTATAGCACTCAGGATTAATGTAGCTTCCTATCAGTGAAAGAATTTTCAAAATCAGTCCAGTAGTTTTTAAGTTTATCCATTACAAACAAACAAAGAATCAAATCTTTCCTCTTTATTAGTAGTACAGATATTGACATACATACTCGTCTTTGACTCAGTTCATTTCGAAGTTGCTAGCCTTGCACATGTCCTGCTGTTATTACTACCTCAATGTGATTTTAAATAGCCAATATCTTCCTGGATAAATATTGTATGTTTTCCGTCTAACAAAGTCTAGCTAAACAGAATAAGTAGGTACTCACTCCACCGCCGGAAAGCGTGTTTTCGTGTTGCCATTTCTCCAAATCGAACTCTTCGAAGTTGTCTGCGAAGATCATAGCTCCAGAACATACGGTGACAGGCGCATGAGTGCCGCTGACTGTCGTTATACTTGGTGTGCAGGCACTGCAGGCATTGCCTAGCGCTGCCAGCGCGAGCACGCTAGTTAATACACACCACATGCTGCTCTCTCTGTAAAAAATATACAGGTTAATTAATATACATATATGTTAGATACAGATATAAATTACAATTGATACTTGTAATAAATTTCTATTGTTAAGAAAATAAATAAATTTAGCTAATCAATAAAGTAATACTTATACATTTACCAATTAATATTTAACAATAATTAGAATCCGGTTTAAGAGAAGTAGATAATAAATTATATTACAGGTAGTATTATGTAAATTAAAATACATATATATAAAAACAAATATTACTTTCTAAGATTGCGGACGGATTTTTAATACTTACGACGACTTTGACACTATTGTTTATTTTGTACAATATAATATAATATAATAAATATACGAAAGAAATTACGTTTTAGTTTACCCCGTAACTTTAAAATATATTCATTTGACTTATTGCAATGACGAAATATTACCGTATATAATGAACTTCACATTCATGCAGAGACGATTTAAGTGAACTTCTGTGTAGTTTGTATTAAGTATGTACCTATTTATTGATTCGTCATTGACTTGATAAAAAGAAAAAGCCACTGGAAACCCAGGCGTTAACTGGCACATATTAAGTATATTATTTCTTTCTACTGTTTCTTTTATTCTAAGTAAAATTTATAATCCCTACAAATAATGTATTTCCCACGTGAGTCATAATATTATTATTTGACGCATTATGCTTTGCAGGTCTTTGACTGGGATATGCATCCACAACTAGTACTTATATGGTAGGTACCTACCTATTTTTACCAACAAAATAACACTATACTTACTCAGATTAAAATATTTTAAACCTAGGTCACAAACTTGGAATAGGTATAACTAAACTTTGTTTAGTTTCCCCACCGTAGTAATAGTATCTTTTAACAAAACCAGACTAAACAAAGGTTAAAATGTATATTTATTAACTAAGTACCTATATAAGTATATATATACACAATAACTAAAATGCAATTTTAACTGGGGTCAATTAATAATGAAATTGATTCTGATGTAAATATTTACACTGTTATCTAAGTATAAAAGCTAGGTATTATTTTCCTACAAGACACAAAAATAAAAAATAAATGGAACTATACGGTACCTACTTAAGCCCTGACTAATTTTATACGACCGGGTCGAGATAATTTATGTGATTCTACACGATATGTACAGACGAAAAGGCCAAGGTTACACTATTAGGTAAACCGTGAAATGAATTTGATTGATACTCGTTTAATATAATTTGCCCAAATCATACCTTGCGAGTTGCAACTTCGATTTGATAAAACTATGTAGCTTTGACGCTATATTTATCTAATTTCGATCAATATTGGGGGTACTAAATACTACGTTATCATGCCATCTAAAAATGTTTAATCCATTTCAATTAATTGATTTTATTACTTATTAGTATATTAATAACTTAATTCCACTCAATTTATGTAATTAGGTGTAAGATAATATTTAGATTTTATAGACACAACATAAAAATTACCTAATGTTATTCGCACTACACTGACTTGTGTATTTGTCTAAAGATCTAACATTACTAAGCAAAGTACACACAATGTCAATACAATGAGCTCAGCCAAACGGAACCGAAACAATCCGCACGATACCGAGCATGGTAGGTATCTATTTATACTAAATTCACGAGTCTCTACAATTTCCTCTTTTAGTCAGTATAAATTATAATATTATTATTGTTAGTAAGAATACCATTTTCTTAGGCAATATTAAGGTAATAATTAAATGTAATCAATTTATTTTTAAAATCAATTGATACTGTTATGCGCGCTAATACTCGCGGATAGTAGCGCCACCTATTAACTAGAAGTGGGATTATCCGAATGTGGAAAGTTCGGCGATGGAACATTCTCGAAATATCTCGATGTCCCCAGAATGTCGTGGAAACGCGATAACTGACCTATACTTGCGAGAGAGTTCCCGACTATTCTGGATCCTTCGAGAACGTTCCAGAAACTACGATGGTACTTGTGGGCGACGGCCACGGCCTTGTGACCAGTCCACTAGCCGAGTATAAAAGGCGGCGCGCGGCCGTCGCCGGGCATTAAGTCTTGTTTACGACGCGATCAGGATCAAGAGCGAGCGATAAGTGGACTACGAGCGATAACTCCGAGCGACTTCGAAGCGAATATCGTGAATTGTGATTTGTGTGTGAACGTGTAGTAAATGATTCCGGGCATTCAGTCTTGTTTACGACGCGATCAAGAGCGAGCGATAAGCGGACTACGAGCGATAACTCCGAGCGACTTCGAAGCGAATATCGTGAATTGTGATTTGTGTGTGAACGTGTAGTAAGTGACTTTAATAAGTGTATTTGAATATTGTGTCTAGTGCAGTGTTTTCGTTAGTTTACTTGTGGTTTTGTGCGAATAAAATCCTAATTGATGTTTTTATCGCAATACCGGCGTTTTAATTATTTATACCGAACCCCAGCACGTAACAATACTAATAATATTATGTCGAATTATTATTTCAACTTACGATATGTGAAACTCACTTATGTAAATTATGCCTTTCTAATTACTCTCTTGATGTACTTATTACTATTGGAAGCTTTTAACGTTAAAAACGTTAAGTATCTATACACACACACACACACGCGCGCGCGCACCTTTTATCCCCGAAATGGCGAATAGTGCACCCACTTTTTGTCGTGCATATTCCATCCCAGAATGTGATAAGGGGCGAGCCTATCAACACATTGCATTGGGCACAAATTTTGATACTGCGTAGAAATTAAATGAAATGAAATAATTTATTCGAACCCATAAAATATTATACATTATTTAAATTCCGTCAATATTAACTCTACCACCAGTTCGGAAAGCAGTTCTTACTAGAGAAGAACGGGCAAGAAACTCTAGTGTTGCTCTTTTCAAAATCAGTTCAAGGTATAAAATACAATGCATCGTGCATTGTATTTTATACCTTGAACTGATTTTGAGAAAAAAAAAATACGATTCAGTATTTGTTTATTTTGTTTAGAGCAGTTCATTTATATACTGGCAAAAGTAGGTAATACATTTTAAATTCCAACACGAGTGCATAACCGTCTCAGGAATAATGTAATAATTTGATCTGAACTTCTTCAACATGTCGTTATCAATCCAAGTTCAAGATATACCCCTAATATTTAGATATAGTAAGCGAAAAGGGCAGACCAGTCCACACAAGCAGCACCCGTTCACGAGTATGACGCATGTGCCAGCCATCGGCCTCCTCAACCATATTACAGGGAAGTGGCCGATCTGGCACACGACGCTGCCGCAGGCACAGAGAGTTAAGGAGTATGTCATACCCAAGCCGCTCACAGATGGAAACAAAAGAAACCTTATTGAAACGAAAGACATAATTCCAAAGAAAATCACATGAAAATATTTAATCCCAGGCTTTTTTATCCTCTATGTATTCTGAAATCTTGTAATAAGCTTTATTACATTACATAACTTTCGCTTAATAGTAGTTTGGAATTTACCAATGTTTAAACACTTAATTTCAGTGGGAACTTTATTATAAAAGTGTATACAGTAACCCTTAAAAGATTTGCTGATTTTTTGGAGCCTTGTTTTGTGATTAACTAGATTATTTTTGCTTTTAGTATTTAAGCCATGGATATCCCAAACTTTTGGAAAGTTTTCTTTATTCTTATGTACGTACATTAAATGAGCGAATATAAATTGTGATGCTACTATCATTATATTCGTTTCTTTGAATTTTTCTCTTAGAGAACATCTAGAGCTTAGGGAGTAGATAGATCTTATAGCTCGCTTTTGAAGAACAAATATGGTATTAATGTCAACAGCACCACCCCACAGCAAACTTCCATAACTCATCAAACTATGAAAGTAAGCAAAATAGACCAATCTAGCTTAACTTAACTGACATTGAAACAATGTCAGTTAAGTAACTGGCGTATCCTGCTCACTGCAAAAACTGCGGCGCTCAGCGTTAACTTTTTTGACATTAGGTGTGACGAATTTTATACATTTAGCTTTTTCACTATATTGTTAACGCTGAACCAATGCACTATTTTTGAGAGAGCTTACATCGTCAAGAATTGATTGATGTCGACTTATTTTAAATAATAAGGAAGTATCATCTGCAAAATCTAAAAAACGTCACGCTGGCGGAGCCGCGAGCAACAGCTACTTAATTATCATATCTTTATGATAGTGATGATAACATCATTGTATTCTATTTAAAATACCGTTTTCTATGTTTTAGGTGATTGAACGCCGGTATTATTCTAGAGTGAGCCCGTTCTCAGACAGCCGGATCCCTCCGTACATAATGGCCTCATCAACACCTTTGTCCAGCAATAGACTACCCCAGTACATGAGCCCTAGGTTTTACTACATGGACTAATTAACTATTGTAAATTTTCTAGGTATCATTCCATATTATGTTTATTATTTAAAATTGTTAAGATATAAATGACTAAATACATATTATCATTGATAATTCGGTCTATTAATGTTTTATATTTGAGGGGAAATTTATATTTAATACTACGTGGTAAGTCTGTCGTAAGCAAATGCCGTTAGGGTTGCGTGAGGCCATTACACTCTAAGTGACTTCCAGGAGCTGATATTTTTACCTTTGAATTATCAGGCTTGAGTTTTACTCTTTAAATAAATATAAACGTATTATTTAATAATGGCATTTAATATTAATATATAAGGTATTATATAATTGTCGCTTTACAACGCCCAAACCCGCACATAGTCCACCTGCAGAGAAGCGTCCTGCCCGTCGTTGGAGTTCAAGTTCCACGTGGGCAGCCATCCAGCCTGACCGGTCCAGAAGTCGGTGGCAGCCTAAAGAATAATATAATACACATTATTGTGATTTTTTTTTAAGAAACTGGCTTTGGTTGTTGGCCATGTAATCAGACAAAAATTATTTAAAAAAAATTGCATCAAAGGTAATCTCGAAATATAAAGTTTCGCATATTGCACATGTGCTATTTATTTAACTTTGTACAAACAATGTCCCCAAATATATAGAATCATAATATAATATCTACGCAAGCAGCTCAACTGATAGTTTAGCCGTAGGTACCTACTCCCCAGACTAAGGATTCGATTTCGTACCCATATTACACAACCTTAGGAACTATCGAAGATACGTGCGCAATGCAATTATAATCGCTCGAAGTAGCAATTAGAAATACATAACTGATGATCCATAACGTTTTCGATAATATTATGAAACCTATCATTAAACTATAATTACTTTGCATTGATCCGACGAAAGTTCTTATCCGTATCATTCGAAAGGAAGGCCCTGTCTGTAGATTGTATCCACTATCCAGTACCATTATAATAAATATACAAAGTGTTATGTACTAACAGCAGGCGATCCGTTCCGCCAAGGTTTGGGTATGGGATTCTGAACATCATCCGGGAAGAATCCGTTAGTGCCTCCAACAGCTAAATTGATGATAATATAAAACTGAAATAAGGAAATAATGTAATATACTTCACAAGATGGTACAAATACGTTGGGAGTAAAAACTAGTGTCCAATAGGTCATAACAGTAAAAGATAATTCGTAAGTATCAAAAGTATATTAGTTTTAGATTTAATGATTTTAATTTCTTTACCTTTTGATCGAAAGGTGCCATTTTGGAGCCATATCTCCATGGATTTTCAATATTAGGGTTTGAATTGAAACCGCCGTACTCCCAAAACCCACCACTGTTAGGTGTCACACGGCCAATCTCGACATCATCGATACTGAATTTTATGTAGTCTGAAAATAAAATCGTTTTAATCAGAATAATATGATAAATCTTTCTTTATGTGGGTTAAGTTGTGAATACTTTATTACGTAGCTTATTTTCATGAAACTTTCTATTGCTGTTAGACGAATTTTGAAGGTATGCGAAGTCTGCCAACCTGCACTAGGCCAGCGTGGTGGACTAAGGCCTAAACCCTCTCAGTTGTTGAGTAGACCCGTGCCCAGCAGTGGGCAGTATATAATACAGGGCTAGTATGGTATGATGTTAAATGATGAGACATGCAACTCCTATGATGATGATAAGTGGTGGGTACGAAGTGATACCTACGACCGCCCATAAACAGTAGCAAGACCGTAGGTACAAAACTTTGGCTAACAAAATACTGCATGATACTTCACTGCACTCGTCATACCGAGAACAAAATGTTATTTCTCAATATCCAGTAATTACGCTTGCCACAAGGTCCTAGAAACCGGAACATAACGGTGCATGGGAACTGCTAATTTGCGGTAGAAAAAGATATTGCGGTGGTACCGACCCAGACGGCCGGACCCCTCGAATACGAGAGTAAATGAAATGAAGAATATAAATTAAACTACTACGTACTTAAGTATTATTTTCAGAATTTCTTTAGTAAATGATAGAAAACGTTGTAAAATGAGTTAGGTACGTGTTTCTTCAAATGCATTCATGCATTCTTATTAAAGACCGTATTTGTTTATAACCTGGTGTCCATTCCAGTTGGTATAGGTGGAATGCAGCGTCATAGCCAGCGCTATTTCTCCTGATCCAATGTGTTCGATCCCATCCGTTCAGTTCCGGGTATGGCCCGTAGTGGAGAGTAGATCCTGCTTCCTGCAATGTATTGATGTACTTTTATTATCTTACAAACACATATACCTATATCATCATCAGCTACATGACGTCCACTGCTGAACATAGGCCGCCCCTAAAGATTTCCAGATGGACTTGTCAAAAGCGGCCTGCATCCAGCGTGTTCCTGCGACCTTTATCAAGTCGTCTGTTCACCTCGCAGGTGGACAGACGACTTGATAAAGGTGGTTGCCAGTACGTGGCCTCTACTCGAGAACTTTTTTGCCCCATCTGCCGTTAGTTCTTCGAGCTATGTGCCCTGCCCACTGTCACTTCAGCTTGCTAATCTGCTAGGCTATATCAGTGACTTTCGTTCTTCTACGGATCTCAATTCTGATTCGATCGCGCAGAGAAACACCTAGCATAGCCCTCTCCATAGCTCGCTGAGTGACCGTGAGCCGTCTTAGGCGACCCATAGTTAGAGGCCACGTCTCAGTGCCGTATACCTATATGCAATGATAATTTAATAAAAAGGTGTACGTACGGAATCTATATTGGACTCTGCTTTCAAAAACGCCGCATTATCGCACACATAGTTAACTTAACTGAATGTTAGTAACCTGAAAGATTGCAAAGGTGAAAGCAGAGGCGTTGTCCAGTTGATAACGCCTCTCCTTTCACCGTATCACGTCTCCCGAATTACATTTTCAGACGATCTCGAAGTCGTCTTTGTATAGTTTTTGATGATTAGCTAGAAACTGAATAGAGACAAAATGGGCTGTTTCACGTATCATATTATGACAATATTATTAGGCAAGTGCGGTGCATCATGATTGCGTAGTTCTACACTTTCGTAATATTTCCCTATGCAATCATTTCCTACCTGTGTGCCGATGTGGACACCATTCTGCAGCATATTTCTGTTGCCTCGTGATTCCACGAGATCAATTTCGCCTGAAGCTGGCCACGTGCCATATGTATTGTAAGCCGGCATCAACCAAATGGCTGCAAATTAAATTATCATAAGTAAATTTGATTCTGTCCGTGTTAAAATACAGAAAGTATGTATCAGCTAGTCGCGAATGCATAAAGGGATGTAGCCAGCATAAAAGTTAACATACCAGGCCATAACCAATCTCCGGCGGGCATTTTCGCTCTAGCTTCAACTCTTCCATATCGGAAACTGAATGAGTTGACGGTGCGTATACGAGCGCTCTTTATCGGATTCAGCACATTAGTAGGAGTTCCAGTACGCTCGCATCCCCACCACTGAGGATTTGTACATCTGTAATCATTTTGAATATAATTGATGTTATGTTTTTAACTGACTTCAAAAAAGAAGGAGGTTATCATTTTTTTTTATGTTTGTTACCTTAGAATTACCATATAGGTACCTATACCAGGCATATTTATAGCAATTTTAATAAGTCTTCTGTTATATACCATATTATATACCATATTATATACCATATTATATACATACATACTAGGTGACTAATAAAAATTGCTAGCTAAGTTAAATACATACATCAACAAATATACGAAACTAGTCACTGATTCCAAAATTAGTAATCAGTATACATAAAGGCGGGTAATTTTAAAATATAATTATTCTGTTTTAGTGATTTGTAAGGGGGTAAATTTTTTTAAAACGTTTTTTAACCTAAGAAAATATTATAGGTCGGTATTTTATCCATTCTCATTGAAGTGTGCGAATTGGGGTTCGATTCCCGGATCGAGTAATAAAAAGTCTTTACAGCTCCTGTTTATTCGTACACTGTGGGGTATTTTTACATATCAATGACTGTGGTGCAGTTATTTTGCATTGATCATTTACCTGTCAGCAGGTGCGCCTCCTTCAATGTTGAGACGGCCGCTCGTGAGGAACGCATTGCCAAATTGATCAGACGTCAGCGATGGACGTATGAACAATAGGCCGCTGTGTGTAAACGAATTTGTACGGTTGTTGTTGTAATATTGGAATTCCCAATTCTGTAACAAGTAAACCAACACGATAAGATAAAAAACACTGTTAATACTAAATTAAACAAGCGAAAAATTAGTTCAATCATACAAACTTAGTGGATTAGAAAGGTAAGGTGTGCCGCCGATAATGCAGTTGCAGTCCAAGGATTTACACAAATCAATCTAACTCAGTCTCACATTTATATTTATTTAGTCTCACAGCATTTCTAAGGGATAGCCTTGTCCCACGTATAGCTAACTATCCCTAATTTTTATGTTCAATCTGGGATCGTCACTAAGATGCCATGCCGCATGCGCAAAAGCGATATGTCAAGAAACGCTAGTATCGAGAAAATTGAAGCTTTGTAAATATAGGTAGTGTTATTTTCACTCTTTGTGATTCGAGGAGGGACTGAAACTGAGATAGGGGACTTTTTATTAAGATATTTTTACATGTTAAAAAAAATAATACGTACGTCGAATATCCGACCCTACGCATATGGAAACTGTTTTTTATTATTATTTACTAGGTGTTGCTCGCGGTTTCACGCGCGTGGAAAGGCTTTCCCACTACAAAAAATTCTAAAACACGGTAGTACTTTATAGCGCCACCAGAACGACGCCAGCGCCATAAATTTTTCAAAAAATCATCAAATCACCAAATTTCATCCAGATCCGTTCTGCTCTTACTACGTTAACAAACATCCAAACGTCCAAAAATCCAAACATTTTCAAATGCTTTCGCATTTATATTAGTAAGATTCTATACTCCATCGGTTTAGGTATTTAACTAAATGTAAATAAAAAATGACATATGATTCCCGGATAGTCAACATTTTCTTACAAAAGTATTTACGAAGAAGTTGTGTCAATGAAAATACGGCGTACAACAAACATTTAAAATTATTAAATTCACTTTAGAAACAAAACAAATAACTAACAACAACTAATTATCAAAAACAAAGCGAAAACTATGATAAATAAATAAATTTCTACAATGCCTAGTTACCCAATTAAATTGAATGGTTCGACTAACGAGTATTCGTTCAATAAAACCGGACAAAAGTCGGAATTCGCAACTTACATAAAACGCTCATTGGATCTATTGTTCTGCTACTCAGGTACCGAACCCGTCTAATGGTACCCATAAATCATGCGCCTGCTTTGCACCTTTCATCGTAGGTCAGTCGGAACCTAGTCGTTGTCAGAATCGCATGTCTTTGTTTTCAACGTTTTTGATTGCAGGATATCTTATCTTTAATATAGTGCTCTCGCCTTGTTGAGTTTAGTGAAAAAACCTTTTGGATATGGCAGAAGAAGGTATGTACTCTATATTAAAATAATAATTGAATGATTAAGTAATTACTTTTGTCGTTTAAAAGTCGTCTAATAACAGTCATAGTTTTGGTACATAATTTTAGCTAAATTTATAAGACAGCACTGTTTTTGTTTATGTGTCGGATCTTGTCGTGCTACAATTTATACATGGGAATAATAATCAGCTTGTTAACAAATAAACTGCGTTGTTAAATCGTCCGCCATTTTGTTTTTTATGACTCTGAAGTTTATGAGTGAATATTTCAAATTATTTGAAGTAAATATTTATCTATGTTTTTTTCTACAGATTCTTCGCGAACAGCCAAGCAATTTACTAGGAGAGAATTGGTTGGACATCTTGAAGGAGTTCAAAGGAAAGAAAATTGACGAAAAGTTTTTATCATTCGATGAGAGACACCAAAATTTTGTTAATTGTTCAAATAGTGAAAAAAGTAACTTTTTGCGTGCAATGAGATGTTTCAAGAGCGATTTCAAAAGAAATGGAACGATGCCAGCTAAAAAGAAGAACGATTTGTAAAAACCAATCAACAATGGCTCACAACTTCAATTGTATTGCCTAATTGGCCTGAAAATTCCACGAAAAAATCTGGACGACCACTGAAAACATTTGACGATTTATGCGAACGCAGTAAACGACGCAAGACAAATGAGTTGCGCGAGCAAGTACCTATCGAAGAATTGACGTACGCAGCTGGTATCAGTCAGCGTACTTCTGGGAATAGTGATGCGTCAAAAATAATCAAAGATATTATTTCGTCATCAACCAGAGCTACAAAAATCCGTAAAGTGATCACGACTGCCAGTAAGAAAACTATTATAAAGAAACATACACCTGAGGAAGCACTCGCCATCTTTGTTGAAGGTGACTTTACCAGGAGACAGTGAGAAATAATTCACAAATCGAATAAGAGCATTTACCCTTGTTACTCGCTTATTCAAATGGCCAAAAAGGAGTGTTATCCTAATGAAGAATCTGTACATGTGACTGAGACATGCTCTGAGACTCATCTTCAAGCATTACTTGACCACGCTGCATTGCGTTTACAAAAATACTTAGAAGAAGTTATAAAAACATGTTCAGAAGAAGAAAGGCAAAACTAGACTTTAATTTGTAAATGGGGATGTAATGGGTCTCAACAAACCCAGTATAAACAAAAATTTCAAGATAGTGCGGACAGTGACGCAAATATCTTTCAGAGCTCACTTGTACCATTAAGATTGGTTGTTTTCATAGATAGAGAACAGAAAAAAAATTATCTGGCAAAACCCAGTCCCCTCTTCAGTAAGATTCGCATACGATTCGTAGGTGAATCTAAAGATGTCACAAAAGAAGAAGTTTCTTGTATTGAAAACCAGATTGCTCAGCTACAGGCAACAGAAGTAGGAGGAGTTAAAATAAAACATAAGATTATGCTCACGATGATTGACAGAAAGGTCTGCAATGCTTCGACTGATACCGCATCGACAATAAAATGTTATATTTGCAGTCAAACATCTAAAGCCTTTTATAAATTAATAAAAAAAGAGGTGAATGTATAAACGCTGAAGTTTGGCCTCTCTATTCTGCATGCCAGAATACGTTTTTTCGAATCTTTGCTACACTTAGATTACAAGCTTCCATTGGAAAAGTGGCAAGCACGATCGGCTGAAGAAAAAAAAGTGGTAAAAAAGACAAAAGAAAAAATTCAAAAACAACATGGGACCATTGGTAGATGTCCCGAAAGCAGGATTTAGAAACACGAATGACGGCAATACTTCAAGGTGATTTTTTGCCGACCCAGAATCGGCATCTAGAATTACTGGTGTGAATGTGCATTTGATAAAAAGATTAAAAGTTATTTTGGAAGTGATTTCTAGTGGAAACAATGTTGATGTCAACAAATATGAAACATATCAAATGCAAATGAAACGAAACACTACACAAATCTGTATGGTTGGTATCCAATGTCGCCAACCATTCACAAGATTTTAATCCATGGGGCTGAGGTAATATCACATGCAATCCTTCCCATTGGCCAACTATCGGAGGAGGCAGCAGAAGCCCGAAACAAGCATTTCCCGCAGTATAGAAGTAATTTCGCTCGAGTCGAGTATAATAGGGATATATTAAATAGACTGCTATTAAGTTCCGATCCGTATTTAAGCTGTAGTAGACCTTGGCATCATAAAAAATCTAAACCATTTTCGCAAGAGGCAATCAATTTAATGAGAGCAAGCACTCCGACCATATCCTATGAACAAGATATAGATGATGAAGAAGATAAAGACGAAGAAGACGAAAATGAAAGTGATTAAATATCAAATAATGTAAGCTAAGTCTAAGTATACCTTAATTATGATCGTCCAGTGTGTTTCATTCCAATTTACAGTAAACAGAACATTAAATAATTTTGTCCGGTTTTACCTCCCAAATACTCCTATGTGGCATGGCGTGTTACGTGACAGTGTGACAGTCCAAAGGAAAAATGTTTAGCGTGCCTGTCGTATTAGCTCTTTTACAGTTGACAGATCGAGATCCTTTATAAAAGTATTGTAATTTATGATAATGAATTGTGTTCGCGCTTATTAATGACTAACTATAACTTTATAATAACCCGACAACTTTAATAAATGGGAATAACAGTGCTAAGTGTTGTGTAAATTATGAAGAAGTTTATTTCGGAATGACATATTTTGTAAAGAGAAATGGACAGGTAAAATACCTTATTTACGATTTGTTTACATTTAGTTAAATACCTAAGCCGAAGGAGTATAGTAATATTATTTTTTCGTCTTTAAAAACACGTCTAAAATGTGGTAAGGGAAGTCGAATGTTGTCGGAATAACAACTAACAGCAAAGGCAACAAATGGAAGAAGGAAGGATGAAGCCAAGGGTAAGAAATTTAGATCGTAGTTGTAGGAACTAGGTGAGTAGGCCCTAGGCCTAGACAAATTACCCTACCAGTATCATACTCAAATGCGTCCGACAGACCTGCTTGTACATAACGAAAATTCTTATAGTACGTTCAAAATAATTATTATACTGTAGTAGTATTAGCTGTTAAAGTGATCCCATACGTTAATCGTTAGCTAGCAATGTAGGTACTATGTATGTATCTATAGGTACCTACCGAAGCCGCTATTTGCAGTAGCAGAGGCTTTTATCGCAATACTCGTCTTTGAATTAGTTCAATTCGAAGTTGCTAGCCTTGCACATGTCCTGCTGTAATTACTACCTCAATGTGATTTTAAATAGCCAATATCTTCCTGGATAAATATTGTATGTTTTCCGTCTAACAAAGTCTAGCTAAACAGAATAAGTAGGTACTCACTCCACCACCGGCGAGCGTGTTTTCGTGTTGCCATTTCTCTAAATCGAACTCTTCGAAGTCGTCTGCGAAGATCATAGCTCCGGAACATACAGTGACAGGCGCATGAGTGCCGCTGACTGTCGTTATACTTGGTGTGCAGGCATTGCTTAGCGCCGCCAGCGCGAGCACGCTGGTTAATACACACCACATTCTGCTCTCTCTGTTAAAAAATATACAGGTTAATGAATATACATATATACTAGATACAGCTATAAATTACAATTATTGATAATCATAATAAATTTCTATTGTTAAGAAAATAAATTGAAATAGATTTAGCTAACCAATAAAGTAATACTTATACATTTACCAATTAAGTAATTAATATTTAACAATAATTACAATCCGGTTTAAGAGAAGTAGATAATAAATTATATTACAGCTAGTATTATGTAAATTAAAATACATAGGTATATATAAAAACAAATATTACTTTTAAGATTGCGGACGGATTTTTAATACCTACTTACGATGACTTTGACACTTTTGTTTATTTTTAACCGACTTCCAAAAGGAGGAGGTTATCAATTCGTGTGTTTGTATTTTTTTTTGTATAATATAATGTAATAAATATACGAAAGAAATTACGTTTTAATTTATCCCGTAACTTTAAAATATATTCATTTGACTTATTGCAATGACGGAATATTACTGTATATAATGAACTTCACATTCATGCAGAGACGATTTAAGTGAACTTCTGTGTAGTTTGTGTTAGTATGTACCTATTTATTGATTCGTCACCGACTTGATAAAGAGGAAAAAGCCACAGGAAACCCAGGCGTTAACTGGCTCATATTAAGTATATTATTGTTTGTTTTATTCTAAGTTAAATTTATAATCCCTGCAAATATATTTCCCACTGTGAGTCATAATATTATTATTTGACGCATTATGCTTTGCAGGTCTTTGACTGGGATATGCATCCACAACTAGTACTTATATGGTAGGTACCTACCTATTTTTACCAACAAAATAACACTATACTTACCCAGATTAAAATATTTTAAGCCTAGGTCAAAAACTTACAAGGTGAATAGGTATAACTTGTGAATAGGTATAACTAATTTGTTTAGTTTCCCCACCGTAGTAATAGTATCGTTTTACAAAACCAGACTAAACAAAGGTTAAAATGTATATTTATTAACTAAGTACCTATATAAGTATATATATACACAATAACTAAAATGCAATTTTAACTGGGGTCAATTAATAATGAAATTGATTCTGATGTAAATATTTACACTGTTATCTAAGTATAAAAGCTAAGTATTATTTTCCTACAAGACACAAGAATTAAAAAAAATGGAGCCATACGCTACCTACTTAAGCCCTGACTAATTTTATACGACCGGGTCGAGATAATTTATGTGATTGTACACGATAGGTACAAACGAAAAGGCCGAGTTTACACTATTAGGTGCAGAGATGGTTCCGTGCAGCTATCTTAGTGCAACAAGATACCCCGGGGCCGTCTCGTATGCGCCGAAGAAGGCCACCGCGGGTTTTGGTTGGTATGCCGGTGTAGGGTGTACATAGTGTTAGGGACTCGGTTCAATGCTCGCTCGGATGATGCTATACTCCCGAGTGTCGACATTGGACCGTAAGACTGTGTGAAACCAACATAACCGTTCCACTTAACCCCCAGTGGTGGTAGCGATAACGCGTTTTTCCCCACGATAAAAAAAAACGTGTGGCACTCGGAGACTGCCGCGGTAAAGCTATTGCATAGCAATTTTTATCACAAATTTTGATTGACTATACATAAATTCGATCTTACGCTTACCACATAAAGTAGATTTTTAAACGCGAGCAACGCACGTTTAGTCTTGTTATTGATAAATGTCAGAAATGCAATGGTCATCACAACCAAAGTAGAATAAATCAAAATTTGAAAAAAGAATGTTACGTTCGATTCTTTTGTACTCGTGCCGTGCCAACGCTGGGGAAATAGCTTCTACGCAATGTATTTAAGGTTCATATTAGATTAGTAAGAAAAGGTTTTAATGACTTTAATAAATAAAAATATACTCGTTTCAAGAATTATAGCTTCTACGCATTGTATTTAAGGTTCATATTAGTAAGTTTTTTTTTTTTTTTTTTTTATGGCATTGAATGACGAGACGAGCGTGCCGTTCGCCTGATGGTAAGCGATACGACCACCCATAAACAGTAGCAACACCATCCAGCACCTTGAGTTACAAAGTACTGTGTGGCATTCCACTGCGCTCGTCATCCTGAGACATAAGATGTTAAGTCTCACTATGTCCTGTAGTTACACTGGCTACAATGTCCTTCAAACCGAAACACAACAGTGCATGCACACCGCTGCTTGGCGGTAGAAATAGACATTGCAGTGGTACCCACCCAGACGGTCTCTTACATATGAGAGACCTACCACCAGTAGGTAGGATAAAAAGATGTCAGGTTATTTTCGTTACGGAATTTCTGGATTCGGTCTCCATGCTCAAGGCCCGCGATAGAAGCTATGCAATAGCTTAAAAAAAAGTTTACACTATTAGGTAAACCGTGAAATAAATTTGATTGATACTCGTTTAATATAATTTGCTCAAATCATACCTTGCAACTTCGATTTGATAAAACTATGTAGCCGTAGCTTAAGCTTTAATCACGTTTGACGCTGTATTTATCTCACTTCAATCAATATTGGAGGTACTAAAAAATACGTTATCATGCCATCTAAAAATATTTCATCCATTTCAATTAATTGATTTTATTAGTTACTAGCTGTATGTATGTTGGTGTATGTACCGTATATATTATATACATGTATATATTCATATACATGTAGTAAAAACGGTTATTTCAATATTACAAACAGACACTCCAATTTTATTAATATGTATAGATGTATAGATTAGTATACTAATAACATTTATATAATTAGGTGTAAGATAATATTTAGATTTTATAGACACAACATAAAAATTACCTAATGTTATTCGCACTACACTGACTTGTGTATTTGTCTGAAGATCTAACATTACTAAGCAAAGTACACACAATGTCAATACAATGAGCTCAACCAAACGGAACCGAAACAATCCGCACGATACCGAGCATGGTAGGTATCTATTTATACTAAATTCACGAGTCTCTACAATTTCCTCTTTTAGTCAGTATAAATTATAATATTATTATTGTTAGTAAGAATACCATTTTCTTAGGCAATATTAAGGTAATAATTAAATGTACTCAATTTATTTTTAAAATCGCCGCGATCAAGAGCGAGCGATAAGCGGACTACGAGCGATAACTCCGAGCGACTTCGAAGCGAATATCGTGAATTGTGATTTGTGTGTGAACGTGTAGTAAGTGACTATAATAAGTGTATTTGAATATTGTGTCTAGTGCAGTGTTTTCGTTAGTTTACTTGTAGTTTTGTGCGAATAAAATCCTAATTGGTGTTTTTATCGCAATACCGGCGTTTTAATTATTTATACCGAACCCCAGCACGTAACAATACTAATAATATTATGTCGAATTATTATTTCAACTTACGATATATGAAACTCACTTATGTAAATTATGCCTTTCTAATTACTCTCTTGATGTACTTATTACTATTGGAAGCTTTTAACTTTAAAAACGTTAAGTATGCATAAAATGTTATACATTATTTAAATTTTGTCAATATTAACTTTACCACCAGTTCGGAAAGCAGTTCTTACTAGAGAAGAACGGGCAAGAAACTCTAGTGTTGCTCTTTTCAAAATCAGTTCAAGGTATAAAATACAATGCATCGTGCATTGTATTTTATACCTTGAACTGATTTTGAGAAAAAAAAATACAATTCAGTATTTGTTTATTTTGTTTAGAGCAGTTCATTTATATACTGGCAAAAGTAGGTAATAAATTTTAAATTCCAACACGAGTGCATAACCGTCTCAGGAATAATGTAATAATTTGATCTGAAATTCTTCAAGATGTCGTTATTAATCCAAGTTCAAGATATACCCCTAATATTTAGATATAGTAAGCGAAAAGGGCAGACCAGTCCACACAAGCAGCACCCGTTCACGAGTACGACGCATGTGCCAGCCATATAAATTGTTAACGCTGAACCAAGGCACTATTTTGAGAGAGCTTACATCATCAAGAATTGATTGATGTCTACTTATTTTAAATAATAAGGAAGTATCACCTGCAAAGTCCAAAAAAAGTCACGCTGGCGGAGCCGCGAGCAACAGCGACTTAATTATCATATCTTTATGATAGTGATGATAACATCTTTGTATTCTTTTTAAAATACCGTTTTCCATGTTTTAGGTGATTGAATGCCGGTATTATTCTAGAGTGAGCCCGTTCTCAGACAAGAGACGGATCTCTCCGTACATAATGGCCTCATCAACACCTTTGTCCAGCAATAGACCACCCCTGTACATGAGCCCTAGGTTTTACTACATGGACTAATTAACTATTGTAAATTTTCTGGCTATCATTCCATATTATGTATATTATTTAAAATTGTTAATATATAAATTGCTAAATACATATTATCATTGATAATTCGGTCTATTAATATTTTATATTTGAGGGGAAATTTATATTTAATACTACGTGGTAAGTCTGTCGTAAGCAAATGCCGTTAGGGTTGCGTGAGGCCATTACGCTGTAAGTGACTTCCAGGAGCTGATATTTTTACCTTTGAATTATCAGGCTTGAGTTTTACTCTTTAAATAAATATAAACGTATTATTTAATAATGGCATTTAATATTAATATATAAGGTATTATATAATTGTCGCTTTACAACGCCCAAACCCGCACATAGTCCACCTGCAGAGAAGCGTCTTGCCCATCGTTGCAGTTCAAGTTCCATGTGGGCAGCCATCCAGCCCGACCGGTCCAGAAGTCGGTGGCAGCCTAAAGAATAATATAATACACATTATTGTGATTTTTTTAAGACACTGGCTTTGGTTGTTGACCATGTAATCAGACAAATTTTATTTTTTAAAAATTGCTTCAAAGGTAAGAAAAATATAAAGTTTCGTATATTGCACATGTGTTATTTATTTAACTTTGTACAAACAATGTCCCCACTTATATAGAATCATATAATATCTACGCAAGCAGCTCAACTGATAGTTTAGCCGTATGTACCTACTCCCCAGACTAAGGTCTCGAGTTCGAACCTGTATTACACAACCTTAGGAACTATCGAAGATACGTGCGCAATGCAATTATAATCGCTCGAAGTAGCAATTAGAAATACATAACTGATGATCCATAACGTTTTCGATAATATTATGAAACCTATCATTAAACTATAATTACTTTGCATTGATCCGACGAAAGTTCTTATCCGTATCATTCGAAAGGAAGGCCCTGTCTGTAGATTGTATCCACTATCCAGTACCATTATAATAAATATACAAAGTGTTATGTACTAACAGCAGGCGATCTGTTCCGCCAAGGTTTGGGTATGGGGTTCTGAACATTGTCGGGGAAGAATCTGTCAGTGCCTCCAACAGCTAAATTGATGATAATATAAAACTGAAATAAGGAAATAATGTAATATACTTCATAAGATGGTACAAATACGTTGGGAGTAAAAACTAATATCCAATAGGTAATAACAGTAAAAGATAATCCGTAAGTATCAAAAGTAGGGGAAAAGGGGGTGATGGGAGTCACTTTAGCAATAATTTAAATAAAAAATAGTATTGTGTTTAGAAGTTTACAAAAATCAATTATTACTACTTTCTTATTTTATCTTTTTTTAAGACTTACTTTGATGGGTGTCACTGTGTGCTTCATTTGACTGCTTCTAACCTTTAAAAAATGTACTATACAGGCTAATGGAGTTAGGTTTTGGCGAGGATTTCACTGACTCTCATTGCCCAATTATATCTAATTTCAAAGAAAAAAACATAATAAAATCATTTTCTTTTAAATCACCACAAAATTTTCTTAAAACTGTTATTTAGACATACAGTTTCACAATAAAGTAGTTTCATTAGTAAGTGATATTAAAAAAAACTATTTATCGCTTAATCTGTGCACACGTATAATTACATGAAATACGCGCGAAAACGTGTAAAGGCCATGCCTTGCAAACGATAGCCGTGTGCTGACCGCACGACACGTGGGCCATGGTATGTGTACCTATGTAAGAAATCTTTAAGGTTGATATTGGCTGATCTTATCTCTTTCGTTTGAACGTTATGAACGTGACCACCATTGCCCGCTGACCCCCATTACCCCTTTCTCCCCTATATTAGTTTTAGTTTTAGATTTAATGATTTTAATGGCGATAGCCTACAAATTAGTTCAAGAAGAAAAGAAACCAGACTTTAGAGCTTATTAATAAAATTACTTAAAGAAACAAAATTACTACGAAGCTTTCTCTAAATGCCAAAACAATGCAAAGACCATGTGGAGCCTAGTAAATACATTATCTAATAACAAAAATAAGACTGACGCAAAATCTCCTATTATTAATACTGATAAAGGTATAACTTAACTAAACATGGAAAATAAATATGTCAATATCTCAACGTATATTTCGCAACCATTGGTTCAAAACTTGCTAGCCGGATTCCACCCAAATACCATAACACTTCTGCATATACTTATAGAAACCCAAATATGGAAAAGCTATATAAGTTAGCACCTTGCGATCAAATTACTTTACTAATTAATTTACTGGTGGTAGGTCTCTCATTATGTAAGAGGCCGTCTGGGTGGGTACCACTGCAATGTCTATTTCTACCGCCAAGCAACAGTGTGCATGCACTGTTGTGTTTCGGTTTGAAGGACATTGTAGCCAGTATAGCTACTGGACATAATGAGACTTAACATCTTATGTCTCAGGATGACGAGCGCATTGGAATACCACACAGTACTTTGTAAGTCAAGATGCTGGATGGTGTTCCTACTGTTTATGGGTGGTCTTATCGCTTACCATCAGGCGAACGGCATGCTCGTCTCGTCATTCAAAGCTATAATTTTTTTTTTAATTGAAATTCCAAAAGCGATAGATAGTCTTGATAGCAATTATAGCTCAGGTATTGACGGTATAAGTACTAAAGTTGTGAAATGCATTAAGCAATATCTTGTTCCCAAAGTAGTCATTTGTATATACTACTGTCTACAAAGCTGCACTTTTCCAGACGAACTTAAAACTTAAGTACTCTATGAACGCTTAAACAAGTTTTTAACAAAAAATAACATTCTTTTTGATCGTCAGTATGGTTTCAGACCTAAATCTAACACACTATCTGCAACAATAGACCTCGTTACTGAGACTAAAACTAACATAGATGCGAAAAAAATTGGACTGGGAGTATTTATCGATTTAAAAAAGGCTTTCGACACAGTAAGTCACTTGCTTTTACTAAAAAAGCTACATCATATAGGGATTGTTGGCAAAGCTTATAAAATATTCGAATCATACCTTACAAACCGCTCTCAAATTGTAAAAATAGGCCAATACCAAAGCTCGCAACATTCAATAAGTTATGGCGTGCCTCAAGGCTCTATCCTCGGCCCTTTATTATTTCTCATTTATAAAAACAGTATTAGCCAGCTTTCAATACACGGATAAATAAGCTTATACGCTGACGATACCTGCATATTTTATTTTGCATACTCCTTAGACGAAATACTGAAACTAGCACAATAAGATCTTAATACTCTGCACAAGTGGTTCTAGTATAACCTCCTAACAATAAACACTTCTATTACTAGCTACATGATTTTTAACGCCAAAAATAAGAAAATCAGAGAACATAAGCCCTTACAATTAATGGTGTTAAAATCCAGCAATCAGCCCATGAGAAATATCTAGGACTAATACTGGATAGTGGCTTGACGTGGAAAGATCACATAGATAAAATAAAATCTCTGCTATCATCAAGCGGCGAAAGCCTAGTTGGGAGTGGAACGGACTGCCGAGACGAATGTCCGCAGGTTCAAAACCCAAGGGCACACACCTCTGACTTTTCTAAAAAGTTATGTATGCATTCTTTGTGAATTATCGCTCGCTTTAACGGTGAAGGAAAACATCGTGAGGAAACCTGCATACCTGAGAAGTTCTCTGAATTTCGAAGGTATGTGAAGTCTGCCAATCCGCACTGGGCCAGCGTGGTGGACTGCTTTAACCCTCTCAGTTGTAGATTGTAGAGGAGGCCCGTGCTCAGCAGCGGGCAGTATATAATACAGGGCTGGTATGGTATGGTATCATCACTGATAGGGACTTTAAGTAGAATAGTTAGTTTTTTACCGCGGCAAGTCCGTTACAATGTTTACTACCTACTCATTAGTCCAATCACATCTGTCGTATTTAATAGAAGTATGGGGTAGCGCCAGTAAATCAATTTTAAAAGAGTTGCAATCAAAACAAAATAAAGTAATAAAATTATTATTTCATTATGATCACTTAACACCAACAGACAAAATTTATTCTGAAACAAATCTATTGAACATTAACATGCTATATAAATACAACACTTGCCTTTTAATAAGAAAAATAATAGAAGATAAAATTAATTCAAATATAACTTTCCAAACCGAAAAAGAATACGGATTAAGATTACTTAGAAATTCTAATAAAAATTTTATTCCGATACCACGCACAAACTACGTCAAAAAAGCATTAAATTTGAAGGAGCACAAATGTATAACAAATTACCTACAATTATAAAAGCAACGGATAGATTCCATGTTTTCAAATCCAAACTAAAAATATTTATTCAAAAATCGAAGCTTTGAATGCGGCCCTGGCAGCAAGTCTTGAATTTGTGACTTGACTTATGGGTATTTTTATATTGTTACTGAGGATATTGGCAAACATTGGTATAGTAGTGCACCGTTTTACCCACAGTATTAAATTATAAGTTATTCTGTACGATACTAGCATAATTATTTCTAAAATTGTGTATCTCATGAAGTGAAATGTAATTTCTTTTGAGAATAAAGTTTCTTTAACCATAATTTCTTTACCTTTTGATCGAACGGTGCCATTTTGGAGCCATATCTCCATGGATTTTCAATATTAGGGTTTGAATTGAAACCGCCGTACTCCCAAAAACCACCACTGTTAGGTGTCACACGGCCAATCTCGACATTGTCGATACTGAATTTTATGTAGTCTGAAAATAAAATCGTTTTAATCAGAATAATATGAAAACATACATACATACTCACGCCTTTCTCCCATTGGGGTAGGCAGAGACTATGGAGCGCCAAGTGCTACGATCCAAGCATACCTCTTTCGCTTCTTCCACAGTCATCAGTCTCTTCATACGTGCTCGTCGGTTACGAGAACTCCTTATTTGACCCTTCCTTAGGAGGTCGCCAATTTGGTCCATGAAGGACGTCACGTCTAGGACGTCCCCGTCCGACACTACCACTCACTTTCGCGACATAGATTTCTTTCGTTCCTCTTCTTTCATCCATCCTTTTAATGTGGCCAAACCACCAAAGCATTCCTTTCTCAATCTTAGTCACTACATCTTCTTTCAATCCACATTTTTCTCTTATCACGCTATTCCTCACTCTATCACTCACTTTCAGCCCACACATACATCTCAAAGCTCTCATCTCCACTGCATTTACCTTACTTACATGCTTGTTATGCCACACCCACGACTCACTTCCATACATCAGTGTTGGCGCCAGGCCTCCTTGGTGAATAGCTAACCGAGCGTTATTCGAAATATTTTTGTTATTCATAATCAAGTTCAAGGCGCCATTAACACTATTTCCCATTTTTACTCTTCTTTCAATATCTCCGTCACACTTTCCGTCTCGAGTGAATAATATGAAAAATCTTTCTTTATGTGCGTTAAGTTCTGAATACTTATTTACTTAGCTTATTTCCATGAAATTTTTTATTGCTGTTAAACAAATTTCGAAGGTATGCGAAGTCTGCCAACCCGCACTAGGCCAGCGTGGTGAACTAAGGCCTAAACCCTCTCAGTTGTTGAGTAGGCCCGTGCCCAGCAGTGGGCAGTATATAATACAGGGCTAGTATGGTATGATGTTAAATGATGAGACATGCAACTCGTATGATGATGCTAAGTGATGGGTACGAAGTGATACCTACGACCGCCCATAAACAGTAGCAAGACCGTAGGTACAAAACTTTGGCTAACAAAATACTGCGTGATACTTCACTGCACTCGTCATACCGAGAACAAAATGTTATTTCTCAATATCCAGTAATTACGCTTGCCACAAGGTCCTAGAAACCGGAACACAACGGTGCATGGGCACTGCTACTTTGCGGTAGAAAAAGACATTGCGGTGGTACCGACCCAGACGGCCGGACCCCTCGAATACGAGAGATGTACCACTGGTAAATGAAATGAAGAGTATAAATTAAACTACTACGTACTTAAGTATTACTTTCAAAATTTCTTTGGTAAATGATAGAAAACGTTGTAAAATTAGTTAGGTACGTGTTTCTTCAAATGCATTCATGCATTCTTATTAAAGACCGTATTTATTTATAACCTGGTGTCCATTCCAGTTGGTATAGGTGGAATGCAGTGTCATAGCCAGCGCTATTTCTCCTGATCCAATGTGTTCGATTCCATCCGTCCAGTTCCGGGTATGGCCCGTAGTGGAGAGTAGATCCTGCTTCCTGCAATGTATTGATGTACTTTTATTATCTTACAAACACATATACCTATATCATCATCAGCCACATGACGTCCACTGCTGAACATAGGCCTCCCCTAAAATTTCCAGACGGACCTGTGAAAAGCGGCCTGTATCCAGCGTGTGCGAGGTGAACAGACGACTTGATAAAGGTAGTTGCTAGTACGTGACCTCCACTCGAGAACTTTTTTGCCCCATCTGCCGTTAGTTTTTCAAGCTATGTGCCCTGCCCACTGCCACTTCAGCTTGCTAATCCGCTGGCCTATATCAGTGATTTTCGTTCTTCTACGGATCTCAATTCTGATTCGATCGCGCAGAGAAACACCTAGCATATCCCTCTCCATAGCTCGCTGAGTGACCGTGAGCCATCTTAGGCGACCCATAGTCAGAAGCCACATCTCAGTGCCGTATACCTATATGCAATGATATTTTAATAAAAAGGTGTAGATTCGGCATCTATATTGAACTCTGCTTTCAAAAACGGCGCATTATCGCACACATAGTTAACTGAATATTAGTAACCTGAAATAATGCAAAGGTGAAAGCAGAGGCGTTGTCCAGTTAACGCCTATCCTTTCACCGTATCACGTCTGCCAAATCACATTTTCAGATGATCTCGAAGTCGTCTTTGTATAGTTTTTGATGATTGGATAGAAACTGATTAGAGACGAAATGGGCTGTTTCACGTATCATGACAATATTATTAGGCAAGTGCGGTGTATCATGATTGCGTAGTTCTACACTTTCGTAATATTTATGCAATCATTTCCTACCTGTGTGCCGATGTGGACACCATTCTGCAGCATATTTCTGTTGCCTCGTGATTCCACGAGATCCATTTCGCCTGAAGCTGGCCACGTGCCATATGTATTGTAAGCCGGCATCAACCAAATTGCTGCAAATTAAATTATCATAAGTAAATTTGATTCTGTCCGTGTTAAAATACAGAAAGTATGTATCAGCTAGTCGCGAATGCATAAAGGGATGTAGCCAGCATAACAGTTAACATACCAGGCCATAACCAATCTCCGGCGGGCATTTTCGCTCTAGCTTCAACTCTTCCATATCGGAAACTGAATGAGTTGACGGTGCGTATCCGAGCGCTCTTTATCGGATTCAGCATATTAGTAGGAGTTCCAGTACGCTCGCATCCCCACCACTGAGGATTTGTACATCTGTAATCATTTTGAATATAATTGATATTATGTTTTTAACTGACTTCAAAAAAGAAGGAGGTTATCATTTTTTTTTTATGTTTGTTACCTTAAATTACCATATATACCAGGCATATTTATAGCAATTTTAATAAGTCTTCTGTTATATACCATATTATATACATACATACTAGGTGACTAATAAAAATTGCTAGCTAAGTTAGATAAATACATCAACAAATATACGAAACTAGTCACTGACTCCAAAATTAGTAATCAGTAGGTATACATATAGGTAGGTAATTTTAAAATATAATTATTCTGTTTTAGTGATTTTGAAGGCGGTAACTTTATTGTTAAAAAGTTTTTTAACCTAAAAAAATATTATAGTTGGGTATTTTAACCATTCTCATTGAACTGTGCGAATTTGGGTTCGATTTCCGGATCCAGTAATAAAAAGTTTTACAGCTCCTGGTTATTCGTACACTGTGGGTTTTTTTACATATCAATGACTGTGGTGCAGTTATTTTGCATGCATCATTTACCTGTCAGCAGGTGCGCCTCCTTCAATGTTGAGACGGCCGCTCGTGAGGAACGCATTGCCAAATTGATCAGACGTCAGCGATGGACGTATGAACAACAGACCGCTGTGTGTAAACGAATTTGTACGGTTGTTGTTGTAATATTCGAATTCCCAATTCTGTAACAAGTAAACCAACATGATAAGATAAAAACACTGTTAATACTAAATTAAACAAGCGAAAAATTAGTTCAATCATACAAACTTAGTAGATGAGCAAGGTAAGGTGTGCCGCCGATAATGCAGTTGCAGTCCAAGGATTTACACGCATCAATCTAACTCAGTCTCACTGCCACAGCATATCTAAGGCATAGCCTTGTCCCGGGTATAGCTAACTATCCCTAATTTTTATGTTCAATCTGGGATCGTCACTAAGATGCCATGCCGCATGCGCAAAAGCGATATGTCAGAAACCCTAGTATCGAGAAAAATTAAGCTTTGTAAATATAGGTAGTTTTATTTTCACTCTTTGTGATTCGAGGAGGGACTGAAACTGAGATAGGGGACTTTTTATTGAGATATTTTTACATGTTAAAAAAAATAATGCGTATGTCGAATATCCGACCCTACGTATATGGAAACTGATCTTTATTATTATTTACTAGATGTAGCTCGCGGTTTCACGCGGGTGGAAAGGCTTTCCAACTACAAAAAAATCTAAAACACGGCAGTGCTTTATAGCGCTACCAGAACGACGCCAGCGCCATCTAATTTAAAAATCCCATTCAGTGTTGCCAGATTAGGCGACTTTTCGCCATTTAGGCTACCTCGGAGGGTGTCGGGGCGACCAAAAATTGTGAATGGCGACTGGTCGCCGTTTAGGCTACCGCGAATGGCACTCAGGCGCCAATTTGGGCTACTTTGGAAAATTTGGGTTATAAACCTTCTTTTTGGGCGGATTTGAGGATATTTTTAGCTTTGAGAGTACAAAACATGACAGAAATTGGAATTGGGGACCTTTTTTTTTTTTTTTTTAGCTCTTCGTGTCGGCGGCTGGGAGGTTTTTTTTTTTTTTTTTGCTCCTTTGCCTCGCCATATACATGAGTTTTCGGCGACTTCATCCCTCAAACATCTGGCAACACTGTCCACAACACTCAATTTCATTGGAAAAAAGACCTTTTTTTTTTTTTTTGCTCTCCGGCCTGCGTCATAGATTGGGCGACATTAGGCTACTTGGGACGATATTTTCGGCGACTTATACCAGATTTTATCTGGCAACACTGATCCCATTATTTCCCATGTTGGCAACTTACCGTCCAGGATAGGTGCCAAATTTCATCCAAACCCGTTCAGCTCTTACTGCGTTAACAAACATCCAAACGTCTAAAAATCCAAACATTTTCAAAAACTTTCGCATTTATATTAGTAATATTCTAGTAATATTATTATTACGTCTTTAAAAACACGTCTAAAATGTGGTAAGGGAAGGCAAATGTTTTCGGAATAACAACTAAAAGCAAAGGCAGCAAATGGAAGAAGGAAGGATGAAGCTAAGGGTAACAAATTTAGATCGTAGTTGTAGGTTCTAGGTGAGTAGGCCCTAGACAAATTAACCGATCAGTATCATACTCAAATGCGTCCGATAGACCTACTCGTACATAACGAAAATTCTTATAATACGTTCAAAATAATTATTATACTGTAGTAGTATTAGCTGATCAAGTGATCCCGTACGTTAATCGTTAGCTAGCAATATAGGTACTATGTATGTATCTATAGGTACCTACCGAAGCCGCTATTTGCAGTAGCAGAGGCTTTTATCGCACTACTCGTCTTTGACTCAGTTCATTTCGAAGTTGCTAGCCTTGCACATGTCCTGCTGTAATGACTACCTCAATCTGATTTTAAATAGCCAATATCTTCCTGGATAAATATTGTATGTTTTCCGTCTAACAAAGTCTAGCTAAACAGAATAAGTAGGTACTCACTCCACCACCGGCGAGCGTGTTTTCGTGTTGCCATTTCTCTAAATCGAACTCTTCGAAGTCGTCTGCGAAGATCATAGCTCCGGAACATACGGTGACAGGCGCATGAGTGCCGCTGACTGTCGTTATACTTGGTGTGCAGGCATTGCCTAGCGCTGCCAGCGCGAGCACGCTGGTTAATACACACCACATGCTGCTCTCTCTGTAAAAAATATACAGGTTAATTAATATACATAAATACTAGATACAGCTATAAATTACAATTGAAAATCATAATAAATTTCTATTGTTAAGAAAATAAATTGAAATAGATTTAGCTAACCAATAAAGTAATCGGTACTTATACATTTACCAATTAAGTCATTAATATTTAACAATAATTACAATCTGGTTTAAGAGATATACGCATGCTCACGCCTTTTATCCCCGAAGGGGTAGGCACAGGCGCAACTAGTGCACCCACTTTTCGCCAAGCGTATTCCGTCCCATGATGTGATAGGGGGCGAGCCTATCGCCATACCGGGCACAAAGAGATATAGATAATAAATTATAGCTGGATATTTACGTAAAGTAATATATATATATATAATATACGCACACACACACACACACATATACTAGCTGACCCGGCAAACGTTGTTTTGCCATATAAATTCTTTTTAGAGATTATTTTAGTAGAAAAAAATAAATTATTGATCAGTTACCGACCGGGTTTAAAAATTATTAAATTACTAATATCGCTATTCAAAAATATGGGATGATGGAAGAACGTAGAAAATTTAGGTTGTATGTATTTTTTAATACCACATCATAAAAAAAAAACTGTACGAAAAACAAAAAAAAATATTTTTTTGGAGTGGGCCACCCTTATCACTTAGGGGGACGAAAAATAGATAACAACCTATTCTCAGACCTACCAAGTGTGAATATAAAATTTCATCAAAATCAGTTCAGCCGTTTCGGAGGAGTATGGTAACAAACACTGTGACACGATTTTTTATAGATATAGATATATATATACATATATATGAATTACGTTTTAGTTTATCCCGTAACTTTCAAATATTAATTTGACTTATTGCAATGACGATATATTACCGTATGTAATGAACTTCACATTCATGCAGAGACGACTTAAGTGAACTTCTGTGTAGTTTTTATTAAGTATGTACCTATTTATTGATTTGTCATTGACTTGATAAAAAGAAAATGCCACAGGAAACCCGGTCGTTAATTGGCACATATTAAGTATATTATTGTCAAAAACTTGGAATAGGTATAACTTAAATTTGTTTAGTTTCCCCACCGAATAGTATAGTTTAACAAAACCAGACTAAACAAATGTTAAAATGTATATTTATTTACTAAGTAATACCTATATAAGTATACACAATAACTAAAATGTAATTTTAACCGGGGTTAAATAATAATGAAATTGATTCTGATGTAAATAGTTAAACTGTTATCTAAGTATAAAAGCTAGGTAATATTTTCCTACTAGACACAAAAATTAAAAAAATGGAACGGTACGGTAGCTACTTAAGCCCTTTTTTTTTTTTTTTTTTTTCTTCGGGGGGAAAATACGCGTTATCGCTACCATCACTGGGGGGTGAGTGGATGGTTATGTTGGTTTCACCGATCTAACGGCCCAATGTCGACACTCGGGAGTATGGCATCATCCGAGCGAGCATTGGACCGAGTCCCTAACACTATGTACACCGTACACCAACCAAAACCCGCGGTGGCCTTCTTCGGCGCCTTCGGGACGGCCCCGGGGTATCTTGTCGCACGAAGATAGCTGCACGGAACCGCCCCTGCGCGATGCCGCATTGCGGCCCATCTCTATATGAGGGGGCTAAGATGCCCCCGAGCTCTACAGGACGCCTTTGACGTCTACGACTGCAGGAGACCGACCACCCGCATTGTCGTCCACCTCGGAGTCGCTATTATATTGAAGTAGTCGAGCCAGCAGACCCCCACTGCTCGCTCCGCGATTCTCACTTTAGTCCCCGTTAGTCGCCTCTTACGACAGGCAGGGAATGCCGTGGCGGAATTCTTTAGATGCCCCCGGACCGCAGGGCACGAGGCGCCGGTCAGTCGTCCACCCGACGCCTCCTTCGTCTCCTCTGGCTGCGGGCGGGATCGTTCTGCTCACGATCCCGCTCGGCGCTCTCCTTCCGCGAGATGACGCACTCACAGAAGGAGGCCATCGCTCGCCATGACCTCCAGCCGCCGACCATGGCGGACACCACGGCCGGCAGCGAGAGGTCTCCTCCGACGACTGCTCTAAGAGCGCTGCGTTGTAGGTCCCAGGCTGGGCACTCCTCAAGAGTGTGTTGGACCGTGTCGTCGCGGCCGTTGCCACAATTATGGCACACGGCGGACTCCTCCTTCCCGATCTGACACAGAAACGAGCCGAAACACCCGTGGCCCGTCAGCACCTGTGTCAGACGGAATGTCGGCGCACCGTAGCGCCTGTCTAGCCAGCTTAAGAAGACAGGTCGCACTGCCGCGACAGTCCTCAAGCCCGCACACGGGCTCTCCAGCCTGGTATGCCACTCCTCCACGGCGGCGCTGCGGATGGAGGCCAATTGGGCCGTTACCTCCCTCGGAGCTAGTCTCTGCCCGAGACGGGATGCCTCCTCACGCCAGAAGAATACTGACGAGAGGTATTTGGCATCCAAATCCCATGGCAGAATACCGGCCAAGACGCAGGCCGCCTCGTGGGAGACTGTGCGGTAGCCCCTGATGAGTCGCTGCGCCACTAAACGCTGCGGTTTGCGCAGTAGAGCGACGCATCGAGCATTCAGGGACCCGGCCCAGACGGGACAACCGTATAAGGCCATAGACCGCACAACTCCAGCGTAACCTACTTAAGCCCTGACTGATTTTATACGACCGGGTCGAGTTAATTTATGTGATTGTACACGATATGTACAAACGAAATGGCCAAGTTTACACTATTAGGTAAACCGTGAAATGAATTTGATTGATACTCGTTTAATATAATTTGCCCAAATCATACCTTGCGAGTTGCAACTTCGATTTGATTAAACTATGTAGCTTTGACGCTATACTTATCTAATTTTAATCAATATTGGGGGTACTAAATAATACGTTATCATGCCATCTAAAAATGTTTAATCCGTTTCAGTTAATTGATTTCATTACTTATTATTATATTAATAACTTAATTCCACTCAATTTATATAATTAGGTGTAAGATAATATTTAGATTTTATAGACACAACATAAAAATTACCTAATGTTATTCGCACTACACTGACTTGCGTATTTATCTGAAGATCTAACATTACTAAGCAAAGTACATACAATGTCAATACAATGAGCTCAACCAAACGGAACCGAAACAATCCGCACGATACCATAGTAGACCTATCTATTTACCAATACTAAATTCACGAGGCTCTACAATTTCCTCTTTTTGTCAGTATAATATTATTATTGTTAATAAGAATACCATTTTCTTCATCATCAGCCACACGACGTCCACTACTGAACATAGGCCTCCCCCAAAGATTTGCAGACGGACCTATCAAAAGCGGCCTGCATCCAGCCTGTTTCTGCGACCTTTATCAAGTCGTCTGTGAACCTTGCAGGACGGCCGACGCTGCGCTTGCCTAGTACATGGCCTCCACTCGAGAACCTTTTTGCCCCACCTGCCTTCAGTTTTTCGAACTATGTGGCCTGCCCACTGCCACTTCAGCTTGCTATTCCGCAGGGCTATGTCAGTGACTTTCGTACTTCTACAGATCTCTTCATTTCTGATTCGATTGCGTATAAAAACACCTAGCATAGCCCTCTCCATACCTCGCTGAGTGACCGTGAGCCGTCTTAAGCAGCCCATGGTCAGAGGCCACGTCTCAGGGCCATATGTCATCACTGGTAACACACATTGATTAAAGACTTTTGTCTTCAGGCACTGAGGTATTTTGGACGAGAAGACCTTGCTTAGTTTCCCGAACGCTGTCCAACCGAGCTGGATTCAACGATTGACCTCTTTCTCGAAGTGGGACTTGCCTAGTTGGACTACTTGGCCTAAATAAACGTACTCGTCTACAACTTCGAGAGTTGAGCTCCCAACGGTAATCGGGGTAGGCACAACATGAACATTCGACAGGATCTAGGTCTTGTCCATGTTCATCCTGAGGCCCACAATTTAGAAACTCGGTTGAGGTCACTGAGCATTGTGCTAAGATCTTCCAGCGATTCTGCCAATACAACGATGTCACCGGCAAAACAAGGTGAGTGATGTATTCGCCATTGATGTTGATGCCGAGTCCTTTCCAATCCAATAGCTTGTAGACATCCATCGCGGCGGTGAACAAATTTCGGAGAGATAACATCTCCCTGTCTTACGCCTCCATTTTCTTAGGCAACATCAAAGTAATAATTAAAGGACATGTCCAAAAACAGGCCTAAAATTCTAACCAAGACAGTTTATATATATTTGGATAGAACTCCTAAAAACTAGCCTTTTACAATAAATCGTTTAATTTTAAAAACCTGAGATTTATGTAATTTTATTTTGCTTAAAAACTACACCTAATATCAAGGTTTTAAAAAAGTTAGTTATGAATGGAGGGGTTAAATTTTTTTTATTTCGTGTATCCAAGTTCTATATTTTGCCCCTTTAATATGCCTAAAGTTTGAGCCGGGTTAGATTTTGAGGCCCAGCACCCATTAAAAAAGCGGACATCCCCATTAATCAATTTATTTTTAAAATAATTGACACTAAATAATATGTTGAATTATAATTTCAAATATCTGAAGCATCATATTAATAAACAATTCAAGTTGAAGTATACTGACTCTATTTTTCGGCAAGGATCTTGATTTCATACACCTAAATTTTTATGTCTGAAGGCACATGAAAACTTTGGTGTAGGTACGGTACCAGTAGCTACACGCGATTAGGAATAATTAATGCAAATGCGCAGATAAAAAGTAATTTATTTCTTAGAATTACTTAAAGATAATTATGCGATAGAATGCGCACTTCTATTAGAAACAGAGGCTCACAAGTCGAGGAAGGTTTGTAAAAGTAAAGAAAATTGTATTTTATTGAAAGAATAATACCTTTATACGCTTTAATGAGATGCATACAAAACAATTTGTACCAGAGCAGTACTCAAACATTTGTATTTTTTTAACTTCTACAAGGTTTATTGTGATGTTTAATACCTCATTGGAAAGCTGGATAAATAAATAAGTTTTTAAAATGTTTTGCACATTTAGTATACTGGTGGTAGGTCTCTCACATGTAAGATGCCGTCTGGGTGGGTACCACCGCAATGTTTATTTCTACCGCCCAGCAGCAGTGTGCATGCACTGTTGTGTTTCGGTTTGAAGGACATTGTAGCCAGTGTAACTACAGGACATAGTGAGACATAATATCTTATGTCTCTGAATGACGAGCGCAGTGGAATACCCCACAGTACTTTGTAACTCAAGGTGCTAGATGGTGTTGCTACTGTTTATGGGTGGTCGTATCGCTTACCATCAGGCGAACGGCATGCTCGTCTCGCCATTCCTTGCCATAAAAAAAGTCACTAGAAGATTTATGAAATAAACAGCAGATTTATTCAAAAACTTTTTTGAATAAAATACGAAATTGATAGATTTAAGGCCATCATTAGTAGTAAGGGATTCACCGATACTGGAGCAGGTTCGACGGCCGGTCCGCGGCGCTCCGGCGGCTGATGGCCGACGTTTTCGATTGCTCCAGATTCGGCCCGCGGGACCCGCGAATAAATCCGCGGATTACTTTAATACCTACCGCGAATTAATTTGATACCTACCGCGGATTAATTTGATACCTACCGCGGATTAATTTGATACCTACCGCGGATTAACTTGATACCTACCGCGGATTAATTTGATATCGACCGCGGATTACTTTGATAACACCCGCGAATAAAAATTATATCGTCCGCGGAATCCGTTTCATATCACCCGCGAGGTAGGTATGAACCACGAATTTGTTCATGGTCTACGGTTCCCTTAAGCTTGTACCTTTTCCCTGTTCGTTGTGCTTTTAACTTTCTACTTTCTATCGGCGATCCTTTTTTTTATTTGAAGGATGCAAAGGTCTTTGTCGCGTATTTCTATTAACTCGTGTTTCTACGCAAAAGCCGTTTAAAATTACTTAATAGTTACCCTTTACGCATTACGAGCATTGTTTATGATAGATACAGCAACATTTTCCCTGTTTCGTTGTGTTATTGACTTTCTACTTTCTATCGGCGACCCTTTTTTATTTGAAGGATGCAAAGGTCTTTGTCTCGTATTTCTATTAACTCGTGTTTCTACTTAAAAGCCGTTTAAAATTACTTAATAGTCGCCCTTTACGCATTACGGGCATTGTTTATTATAGATAAAGCAATCGTTACAATACACCATACCTTTCTCAAATTCTAGGTAAAACCCTTTGGGTCTTCTCATTGTCATAATAATTACGGTTCCCATTATTCACATTACCTGATATTACGTATTCAACGGAACATTTAAGGTGAAAGTCGAAACATGTTGGATCTTGTCTGCAAGGAAACAATACTCCCTCTCCATATAAAAGACCGACTCAAAATCACATGGTATCGTATTCCACTCTGTGCTCTGCTCGAAGTGTGATCTCCAGTTGTGTGTAACAGTGAAGTGATAGTAAAATTGTGAAATAGTTAAATAGTGAAAGTGTTATAAAAATGAATGTAAGTACCTTTATATACTTTGATCTAAAAGTGTTGTAACCAGATGTTTCATTAATTGTTTATGCCATGTGTTGTCCACCAGGTTAATACATTTTAGCTATCTTTGATGTCTTATTAATTTATCATTGTTACTAATGTGTACATGTATACTTCGCATACCTATAAGTATTTATCATACAGTACTTACTTAACCGATAATTAAAACAGTTTCATTTCATTTTGTTACAGTTTTCTGAAAATACTTTCAAAAACTACTATTATGCTGAAGAAATCGACGAACCTAGTGATGAAGAAGGTACACTCGCTTTTAAAGTAAAAAAAGCGATAATAGCAAATAAAAGACCGATCGAATGCAACAGCATTGATGAGTTCTTCGAAAAACCAAAAAAGAAGAAGACAACAACAAGAAAGTCATCCAGTGTTGGTCGATCGACGAGCGGGGGTGTTTCATACATCCGATCAAACAGCGATGACAACAGTTCTGCATCACATCTCATAAAAATTGAGGTGTATGAAGTGAATAAAATAAAAAACATCGCACCGACGGAACATTGGAAACACGCTGATGTGCGAGTTAAATATTACGCGGAAAACGACAGTGATAAGAACTTGCAAAGTGTCAAGGACACTATATACAATATAACCAAACAGTTGGCTAGTAAGGACGATTGTGTGAAATATTTTATAGACACAGACAAATGAACAAAAGTGCCAGTGCGTGTCAATGTTTTAATATCATAACTTTAATCATATGCTTTGTACTACTATTATTGAAATAAGAAACTATTATTGTAATAACTGTACTTAAGAATCTACCTGTTTTAATTTAACTTACATTGTATTGTATTTAAACTTTGTACTCTTTTAAGTTACATACTTAATAGATTAATTTGTTTTTGATTCTAGAACTCTTTGTGAATTGTGTTATTGCTAAGTATTATTGTAAATAGTTATAAGTCTTTTTAGTGTTTTTTCATGCTCATGCTTACGATTGTAAAGTTATTGGGAACATTCATAAATTGTTTGGAAAAAAGTGGATAGCTTAGAATGTAATTACATTGTTTTGGGTAGTATATAAGCGTTGAAATAACTTTTAAAAATACTGAGACATTCCTTACCATGGATACAAGCTGTGATTTATACAACATGGAACTCGTCGCACTTCTCGAAAACATCGAATCAATGGATCTGATGTCATCGCAATACGACAAAGAACTGTACGAGCTCTGTGATAAAATGGAACAAAGACAAGTTGAAACGTGAGTAAAACATTTTTTATTATTTTAAGACTAGTTGCAACATGTTTTGGGAATCCATGAAGAGGGGATACACTTAAAGTATTTATAATGGTTCGAACATCTTGCACAATCATTCAACTTGTTTCTTCCGTTTATATTATTAACATTGAAGTGCAACCAAAATGTACCACTCACTTGATATTTCTAGTTTATCTCAGAGTGAGATTGCAAGTTTCGATAAAAAGATAATTTTACATAAATATCATCGTTTCATACGGTTTTGGTATATATTAAATGTTTTGCCAGAATCAATGTTGGGAGATCCTGATATTTCTCCTTATTATACACCATGTAGTGGACATAAAATCTCAAAACAAACTCATTCCGATGAGGATGATATTGATGGTGTATTATCAATGAAAGCATATTGTTTGCAGTGTAAATAACAAATAATGTTAGTATCTATTTAAATAATAGAAACATAGTAGCATATTTATTTCGTGAGATAACATTTTTTTAACAGTTTTCTTATCCATCAGATCTATGCAGAATGGAGAAGGCAGCAGGAAAAGATTAGCGCCAACTGAATTGTTTGAAGAGGATCCATTAAAGAGAAGAAAAAATATTCATCTTGAAGCTCCTTCGACATCTACATCGTCACTGGATAACATTTTAAATGTAAGTACAGAACAGCATAATGATAAAATTGAATGTCCTGAGTGTCACATATATGTATCAAAAAAATATATGACCAGTCACTATAAGAGCAATAAACATAAAAATAATTTAATTAGAAGAGATAATAATCTACCTAATGTTCAATTCATTGATAGTGCTTTCGGTAATAGAATTATTACATATCGAGTGAAATCTAGTTTAGTTTCTGATACACAGCTTGAATCACCTGAATTATTTTTACAAAATATTAAAAAAAAAATTTATACATTACTAGAACGATCTATCTTAGAATATTCTGTTGTAAAAGTTAATTTTATTCTCAATGCGGATTTCACACAAGAAACAAAAAATCTACACAATGTTTTTGATTTTCAAATTTCAAACTATCTTGTTTGTCAAGGTGATGACAAAGATATTATTTTCTCATCTATAATTACCGAAATAACAAACAAAATGACCAATTTCCAAAAAAAAGGTAGTGGATGGAGTTTAGTTAAAATAAATCACTTGGATATGAATGTCAACAAATTTAACCCATTGCGTGGATCTTCATACATAGACCTACCGTTAGATATAAAACATAAGAAAGCTGTAATCAATGTTCAAAATAACGATCACGAATGCTTTCGTTGGGCAGTTTTGTCAGGATTATTTCCAGCTACTCATAGTTCCAATAGGGTATCATCTTATGTAATACACAAAAACAAACTAAAATTTGATAACCTATCGTTTCCTATAAAAATTAATGACATCCATAAGTTTGAAAAATTAAATAGTATAAGTATTAATGTTTTTGGATTACAATATGATTCAATAAGCAAATCAAATAAAGTTGTGGGTCCATTACACTTTACGAAACACCGTAAAAATACTCACTTAAACTTATTGTATATATCTCAAGGTTCTAAAGGTCATTTCTGTTATATTAAAAACCTCTCGAGATTATTATCTAAACAGTTATCGACTTCTGAACATGCAGTTCATATTTGTGATGGGTGTTTATTAAATTTCATGTCATTAGATAATTTAAAACGACACCAAGAAAATGACTGTTTCAATGTGTGCACAAATTTACCATCGGAAAACGATAGAAAAAGAAACTGGTTTAATGAATTAATACCATCAAACCACGTTTCATTTAACAACTATGAACGTAAATTAAGAGTTCCATTCGTTGTGTATGCTGACTTTGAAGCATTTTTAAAACCAATAGAGAGTTGTTCTAACAATCCAAATCAATCATCAACTGTTAATATTCAAAAACATGAAACGTATAGTTTTGGGTATTATGTTAAATGTTCTTATGATGATAATCTTTCAGTATATAGGTCTTATACAGGGCAAGATTGTGCGCTAAAATTTATGCAATTCATTTACGCAGATTTAGAAAATATTTGTAAAAAGAATTCTTTTGTCAAATCACCATTACCGTTAACTGAAGAAAATAAAATAAATATCAATCAAAGTGAGTCTTGTTACATTTGTGCTACTAAATTAAACGTGGATAGAACAATATCTTATAATTGGCATACTGGTGCATATGAAGGTGTAGCTCATAGAGTATGCTCTCAGAAATACAAAGCTCCTAATTTTGTGCCAGTGTTTTTACATAATTTAAGTAATTATGACGCTCATTTCATAGTGCATGGTCTTGATTTCGAGAAAGGTGACATTGAACTTATTCCTGAGAACAAGGAAAAATATATTTCTTTTTCTAAAGTTTTACAAATCAATAACAGAGTTATAAAATTACGATTTCTTGATTCTTTTAAATTTATGTCAAGTAGCCTTAACAAATTAGCTCAGAACTTATTACTTGAACAATTTCGTGAACTCAAATTAAAATATCCACGTGAAGAAGATTTTAAACGTTTAATAAGAAAAGGTGTTTATCCATACGAATACATGACGACATTTGATTCTTTAAAAATAACTTCTCTTCCCACTCGCGATCAATTTTATAGTTCTTTAAATGATAGTCACATTACAGAAAGTGAATACCATCATGCTCAAGACGTGTGGAATCATTTTAATTGTAAAAACATGGGTGAATATTCAGACCTGTATTTAAAAACAGATGTATTGTTGTTAGCAGATATATTTGAAAACTTTAGGGATGTCTGTCTTAAAACATACGGTTTAGATCCTGCCCACTATTATACAGCACCTGGTTTAAGTTGGGATGCTATGTTAAATTTTACCAAAATAAATTTGGAACTTTTAACAGATATCGACAAGGTTACGTTTATAGCGAATAATATTCGGGGGGGTATATCACAATGCAGCAATAGACATGCAGTGGCAAATAACATGTTTATGTCGGAATACGATTCAGATAAACCATCTTCATTTTTGATGTACTTAGACGCAAATAACCTTTATGGTTGGGCTATGTCCCAATGTCTCCCAACAGGCAAATTTGAATGGGTCGATATAAATACAGATTTTAATATAGCCGATGATGCCAAACATGGTTTAATATTGGAAGTAGATTTAGAATATTCAAAAAATTTACATGATTTTCATTCAGATTTTCCATTTTGTCCAGAAAACGTATGTTTGGGAAACAGCAAAGACAGGAAACTGATCCCAAATTTAAAAAATAAAAAAAATTACGTCATTCATTATAGAAACCTTAAGCAATGTTTAAAAAATGGTCTCCGATTGGTTAAAGTACATAGAATTTTAAAATTTGAACAATCCGCGTGGTTGAAAAGTTACATAGACTTGAATACTCATATGCGTTCATTAGCCACTTCAGATTTTGAGAAAGATTTTTTTAAACTTATGAATAATTCTATTTTGGTAAAACAATGGAAAATGTAAGAAAACGAGTTAATGTCAAATTAATTAATCATTGGTTAAATCGTGGCAAAACTCAAGGTGCTCAATCTTTGATAGCAAGACCAGAATTCCATAGTTTATCTATATTCTCAGAGAGCTTAGTTGCAATACAATTAAATAAAACTAACGTTTTATATAATAAACCAATTTACCTCGGTTTTTGTATTTTAGATATATCTAAAACATTACTATACGATTTCCATTACGATTATATGAAAATGAAATATCAAGATAATATTAAGTTACTATATACTGATACCGATAGCTTAATATATCAAATATTTACGCAAAATTATTATGCTGATATAAAACTTGATTTAGTCAACTACTTTGATACGTCCGACTATCCACCAAATAATCAATATGGTTTACCATTATTGAATAAAAAACGGTTAGGTTTTTTTAAAGACGAAAATAACGGTAAAATTCTTAAAGAGTTTGTAGGTCTTCGCTCTAAAATGTATGCAATGGATGTGCAGAATAAATGTATATGTAAAGCAAAAGGGATTAACAAAAGTGTAACAAAAAAATTTTGTCTTACCGATTATAAATCATGTTTATATGAAAAGAAAACGCAATACAGTGAAATGATAAGATTTAAATCAATTAAACATGCTATATATACACAAAAAATTAATAAAATATCTTTATCACACAATGACACAAAACGTTATTTAATAGAAAATTCAACAGATACTCTTGCATGGGGTCATTATAAAATAAAGGACATTTGATTTTATCAACGATTTCTGTACAACGAAAATATGTATGTTAATGTGTGTGTGTGTTTTAATTGTGGTTTTTAATAACTTAAAGTTCTGTCTTTATTATGTACTATCTTTTTTCTTTATTTTTTTACTATGACAACTGTTTTGTATAATATCATGAAAAATTAGATGTAAATTTTAATGTATGTAGTTAGTTATTTGTTATACCTGATTTAACTTTATTTTATAATAATTTTCTTACTGTAATATTTTTCAAAACAGCTATGAACTGTATGTGATCATTTTTCAAAGTATTTGTGTATGTAATCTTTGTATATAAAACAAAATCAAATATAATACATTCAATCGTAACTTCTAGTTTTATTCATTCCGAAACGCTTTTCGAGTTCACACGTGCATTTAAAAATGTTTCATTTTTATCATCCTTTTACTGCCATAGTTGCAGGTCCAAGTGGATGTGGAAAGTCTAATTTTGTAACAAACTTTATTAAACATATTAATGAGGTGTGCAACACAAATTTTCATCAAATTACTTGGTGTTTTGATGAAATGCAGCCCTTATATAATTTACCAAATGTAAACTATTATCAGGGTATACCAGATTTGAATATGTTTGATGGAAAGGAAGCTAACCTTATTATTATCGATGATCTCATGAGGGAATCTGATGGTCGCATTGTTGACATATTTACCAAAGGTAGTCATCATAGGAACTTGAGTGTATTTTACATTACTCAAAATTTATTTCATCAAGGTAAAGGACAAAGAGACATTTCTTTGAATTCAAACTACATAATTTATTTTAAAAACCCACGTGATAAAACTCAAATACGTTACTTAGCACGACAAGTATCACCAGAAAATAGCAAATTCATAGAAGATGCTTACAGAGATGCTACAAAAGAAGCACATGGCTATTTGATGATAGATCTAAAACAAGACACTTTTGACATGTGTCGAATTAAATCAAAGATATTTCCATCTGATGGTCATTCTACAGTGTACATTCCCACAAAAGAGTTTAAATATGTCAAGAACCAACCAATACCCGTCATTTACAAATGATGGATCGACGCTTAAAGACGCATGAACACTTATTAAATGCTCTTTATAAACTTAAACCAAAACATCAACAAGCTCTTTTAAAAGTCTGTAACGAAAACGAAATTAATTTTATATGTGAATGTATTCATAACGTTTTACAAGGAAATATAAAACTTGAAGAAAAATCAAAGAGTAAACTAAAAAAGTATAAAAATCTACTACGAAAATTGGTACGTAAAAGTACAAATAAAATAAGAAAGAATATTATAGTTCAAAAAGGTGGTGCATTTCTTCCGATTATATTGGGTTCTATTTTGAGTGGATTGATAAGTGGACTAGTTTAAAAATGGAACACGCCAAAAAAATGCTGTTAGTTGATCCAAGCTTAATAGATAAGTTAAATCAAAAAAGAAATGAAAATCCTACCTCTCGTTTAGATAGTGAAATGGAAAAAATACTCGACAGTAATATGGATGATCGAAAAAAGTGTAAATTATACTTACAAATTTTACAAAGATATCTTCACTTTATGGAAGAAGATCGTCGTCCCATTGAACTCCCTATAATAACTTCAAATGACGATAACATTAAACCCACATCTGAAAGCTGGAAATTTTTTAATATAAATAATGATATCAAGAATAAAGATGTAGTTGTCAGTCAGACACTGAGTGATGAAGAGAAGCAACAAGAAAGTTTTACACTCGAAAAAAAAGAACCTTCCTACTCAACAAAACAAATTTTAAATTTAATACCAAAAACATATGTAAAAAAAGGTGAGTTGTTATTGAATTCGGTGTCACTAAATAAAAACAAAATTTATTGGAATGATGCTGGCACAGTGATTGTAGATAATGAAGTGATTCCTAACAGTAACATTATCGATTTAGTAAGCGATACACTGCGACCATTAAAAAACAACGACCCACCTGGTTGGGAAAAATTTGCTAAAGCGTTAAAGGATTTAAAAGTACCTTTAACATATATTGGCAATCCAAAAAGACGTGAGTACATAGCTCGACTTCAAAACGCCATCGAAGAACAACCGCCACAAAACACAGAGGTATATTTGACGCCAACGAGCGAAGATAAACACGCAAATAAAATTAAGAAAAAGATTGATTGGGAAAAATGGACCCCTTATTAGAATTAGATCAAATTTATTATGATGTATCACACCCAGCTGGATATAGCAATATCGACAAATTATCAAAAGCTATGAAAGGTAAAATGAAAAAGGAAGAAGTTAAAAACTGGTTGCAATCCCAATCTACGTATACACTCCACAAACCAGTACATAGAAAATTCCCTCGGAACAAATACGTTCTCTCTAATCTCAATGAACTTTGGCAAGCTGACTTAAGCGACATGCGGACTTATTCTAAAGATAATAAAGGTTTCAACTACATTCTTTGTGTTATTGATGTTTTTAGTAAATATGCATATGCTAGACCCTTGAAAAAGAAAAATTCAGAAACCGTAAAAAAGTGTTTCGACAGTATATTTAATGAGGCTAATACTACACCCACTCACATTCAATCTGATAAAGGCACTGAATTTGTATCGAAAGATGTTCAAAGATACTTTAAAACAAAAAACATAAATTACTATACGACAAATAATCCAGACATCAAAGCAAGCATTGTAGAAAGATTTCAAAGAACGCTAAAAATGAAGATGTGGCGCTATTTTACACACAAGAATACACATAAATATATTGATATTTTGCAGAATTTGATACACTCTTACAATCATAGTTTCCATTCTAGTATTAAAATGTGTCCTTCAGATGTTAATTCTAATAATATAATGACAGTTTGGAGTAATTTATATGAAAAATCTGAAAAATCATCAAAAACTATACTACCTATGTTTCATGTCGGTGACCATGTCAGAATAACTAAATATAAACATGTATTCCAAAAAGGTTATGAATCTAATTGGAGCGATGAAATATTTGTGATTTCTTCTATAATAGAACGTACTCCGTGGCCCGTTTATACTATAAAAGATTTAGATGGTGAGGAGATAGTAGGAACGTTTTATGAACGAGAATTACAAAAGGTCATTTATGACCCCACCATTGAACACAAGATTGATAAAATAATTCGCTCTCGTTATTCTGGCAGCAGACAACAAGTGTTAGTTAAGTGGAAAGGTTATCCAAACAAATTTAATAGTTGGATTTTAGCTTCCAGTTTAAAAAAAATATGATTAAAGATTTTTATTTAACTTTACTTAGCAATAGTTCAATGGAATATTTTCCTGAGAACAAAACATCAATTTTTTCAACAAAATTACCCAAACCCATAATATTGGAAGGAGAATGGTGTGTAGGAATCGTTGAATTCCAATATCCATGCACCATGTTTACTGTTCAAGATCATGAGAATGTTATTTACATAACAAAAATCATGAAAATGCCCAATGAAGACAAACTATCTACAGTTTATTATAAGACTCACATACCTGCCACAAACTATGATAATATTAACCATATTTTGTCAGCATTAAATAATATAAGAGAAAAAATCAAATTCCGCTACGATAATATATCTAAATTTGTTTCTGTTTCTGTGTTAGACGAATCAATAAAATCTGTAACATTATCTCCTAAACTAGGCTTACAGTTGGGATTTGAACCAAACAGAAACCTTGTTGAAAAGAATTTAGCTAAATGTCCAGCTAATTTACATTTAGGGTTACCATCTCAACTATTCGTTTACTGTGATATAGTTGAACCTCAAATTGTAGGTGATGTAATGACACCTCTTCTGAGAGTAATACCATTAGATCCTTCAAAATACATCTATGGTGCCAATAAAATGCATGTATTTTCACCTCCTCATTACTTATCGGTAATGCGAAGAGAATTCGATACCATTGAAATAGATATAAGGTCAAGCACCGGACAAAAGATACCATTTCAATTTGGAACGGTGTGTGTTAAACTACATTTTAAAAAATTATAATGCATTTTGAACGCTCCAACATGATATGTCCTTATCAACGCTATTATTCTCATCAGGCTGGTTCAGGTATAGGGGTGGTATATAAAGGGGCGCCTTATCAAAAAGGACATGGAATTGGTAGTTTTCTTGGGGGATTGTTTAGGTCAGTTTTACCATTATTATGTAGCGGTGTTCGATCTGTTGGTAAAGAGGCATTGAGCGCTGGTGTTGGTCTATTGACAGATATGGTTAGTGCGCGACCAATGGAAGATTCAATAAAAGCACGTCTTAAAGAAGTTGGTTCCAACTTAAAACGCAAGGCTGATGAAAAAATAGATAAAATCAATATGTCTGGATCCGGATATATAACAAAACGAAAACGTCTACCTGGAGTCAGTCCGTCGTTGACCGCGAAAGTGAAAGCTCTAAAAAAATCAAAAATTACTCAAAAGCAAATCAAGGACATATTTTCTAGCAATTAATCAAAATGTCTTTTTTACATAGTCATTCCTGTGAATGTATAAAGTCCGAATTGGATTTGTTTGCATTGCCGTCAACTCAAACTAGCATTGAAAGTGGAATTTGGATCCATTATAAACCAATTTCATCTCTTGCCGATGATGGTCCTATAGAATTTCAAATTCCTGGAGCAGGAGATGACTACATAGATTTATCTCATACGTTACTTCACTTGAAAGCGAAAATAGTAAATCAAGATAACACCAAACTAACCGCATCTACAGTCGTTGCTCCGGTGAATAATTGGTTGCACTCACTCTTCAGTCAACTTGATGTCTACTTAAATCAAAAACTTGTATCACCACCCAATAACACATATGCTTATCGTGCGTATATAGAAAACTTATTGAACTATGCTCCTGCAGCAAAAAAATCTCACCTCACCTGTGGTTTATGGTATGAAGATACAGCTGGAAAAATGGATTCCACCGATGATACTAATAAAGGATTTACTAAGAGGCAAGAATTATCTAGTGAAAGTAAAGAAATGGAAATGATTGGTCACTTACATGGTGATTTATTCAATCAAGAAAAATTTTTAATCAATGGTGTTGATATATGTGTTAAGTTAATTCGTTCTAGAGAAAATTTCAATCTCATGGCCTCTACAGGTGACCTTAAATTAAAGGTATCTATTACGGATGCATCTTTGATTATTCGTAGAGCACGAATCAATCCCAGCGTGTTACTTGCTCATCAAAAGGTCTTAGCTTCTACCACAGCTAAATACCCCATTACTCGAGCTGAAGTTAAAGTTTTAACAATACCATCAGGTGTTCAAGGAAAAACTCTAGATAACATTTTCTTAGGACAATTACCTAAAAGGTGTATAGTGGGATTTGTAAATAACGCTGCTTTCAATGGAAACCTCACTAAGAACCCATTTAACTTTCAAAATTACGACATCAATACTTTTAGTTTATATATAGACGGTCAACAAATACCATCAAAGGCTTTACAACCCTCATTTGAGAACAAAATTTTTACTTCAGTATATCATACATTGTTTTCTGGAACAGGTATACACTTTCTCAATGAAGGTAATGGGATATCCCGAGAACAATACGCTGAAGGGTATTGTATGTTAGCGTTTGATTTGACACCTGATTTATCAGCAAACTCTGCAAGTCATTGGAATCTTGTAAAGCATGGTAGTGTGAGATTAGAAGTGCGTTTTGAAACAGCTTTATCACAAACTATTAATTGCATTGTTTATGCGGAGTTTGATAATGTTATTGAAATAGATAAAAACCGCAATATTTCAGTAGATTATAGTAGTTAAGAACACAAAATTAACTGTTTAAGATTAGATTAAGCGTGAATAATTTAATTCAGATTTGTTGTTAGATTTAAGTTACCAATAAAACGAATTCACAAAATATTAAGTTCTTTGTTTTACTATAATCCTTGCAACCCCACAACAAGAGTCAACTTGGCTTATAAGTACCATAATAGTGTCTTGTTAACCTTATATAAGACATTACCACTTTATCATTCGACCTGATAAGATTCTGCAGCGATACGGTGAATAAAAATGAATACAATAGAAATACAGAATTACTTAAAGAAAATTGATCCAAGTATTGAATATAATGTATATGCAGCCAATCGTCTACCAATATATGTGGTAACTCCTACATACGTAGTTAGCAACTTAGACTCTGATAACAAACCAGGTTCTCACTGGGTCGCCATACACATAGATAAGAATGGTTTTGGACAGTACTTTGATTCATACGGTCGACCACCTCAAGGATACCACCGAATGTTTTTAGCGAGAAATTCTAGAATGTGGAATTACAATACAAGTCGAATTCAAAATGACTTTACTATAGTTTGTGGAGAGTACTGTTTAATGTATCTGTATTATAAATACTATGGTAAGAGTCTCAAAGATTTTCAAGTATTATTTAGTGATAATACAATATACAATGATGTGTTTTTAAATGGTTTATTTAAATCATGTTTTGAGGTGAATAAATGAAATATGAAAATGAATGAATGATTTTTCTTTATTGAAGATTAATAACCCCATACAATACTTATAATTCTTCCAAACAATTTATGAATGTTCCCAATAACTTTACAATCGTAAGCATGAGCATGAAAAAACACTAAAAAGACTTATAACTATTTACAATAATACTTAGCAATAACACAATTCACAAAGAGTTCTAGAATCAAAAACAAATTAATCTATTAAGTATGTAACTTAAAAGAGTACAAAGTTTAAATACAATACAATGTAAGTTAAATTAAAACAGGTAGATTCTTAAGTACAGTTATTACAATAATAGTTTCTTATTTCAATAATAGTAGTACAAAGCATATGATTAAAGTTATGATATTAAAACATTGACACGCACTGGCACTTTTGTTCATTTGTCTGTGTCTATAAAATATTTCACACAATCGTCCTTACTAGCCAACTGTTTGGTTATATTGTATATAGTGTCCTTGACACTTTGCAAGTTCTTATCACTGTCGTTTTCCGCGTAATATTTAACTCGCACATCAGCGTGTTTCCAATGTTCCGTCGGTGCGATGTTTTTTATTTTATTCACTTCATACACCTCAATTTTTATGAGATGTGATGCAGAACTGTTGTCATCGCTGTTTGATCGGATGTATGAAACACCCCCGCTCGTCGATCGACCAACACTGGATGACTTTCTTGTTGTTGTCTTCTTCTTTTTTGGTTTTTCGAAGAACTCATCAATGCTGTTGCATTCGATCGGTCTTTTATTTGCTATTATCGCTTTTTTTACTTTAAAAGCGAGTGTACCTTCTTCATCACTAGGTTCGTCGATTTCTTCAGCATAATAGTAGTTTTTGAAAGTATTTTCAGAAAACTGTAACAAAATGAAATGAAACTGTTTTAATTATCGGTTAAGTAAGTACTGTATGATAAATACTTATAGGTATGCGAAGTATACATGTACACATTAGTAACAATGATAAATTAATAAGACATCAAAGATAGCTAAAATGTATTAACCTGGTGGACAACACATGGCATAAACAATTAATGAAACATCTGGTTACAACACTTTTAGATCAAAGTATATAAAGGTACTTACATTCATTTTTATAACACTTTCACTATTTAACTATTTCACAATTTTACTATCACTTCACTGTTACACACAACTGGAGATCACACTTCGAGCAGAGCACAGAGTGGAATACGATACCATGTGATTTTGAGTCGGTCTTTTATATGGAGAGGGAGTATTGTTTCCTTGCAGACAAGATCCAACATGTTTCGACTTTCACCTTAAATGTTCCGTTGAATACGTAATATCAGGTAATGTGAATAATGGGAACCGTAATTATTATGACAATGAGAAGACCCAAAGGGTTTTACCTAGAATTTGAGAAAGGTATGGTGTATTGTAACGATTGCTTTATCTATAATAAACAATGCCCGTAATGCGTAAAGGGCGACTATTAAGTAATTTTAAACGGCTTTTAAGTAGAAACACGAGTTAATAGAAATACGAGACAAAGACCTTTGCATCCTTCAAATAAAAAAGGGTCGCCGATAGAAAGTAGAAAGTCAATAACACAACGAAACAGGGAAAATGTTGCTGTATCTATCATAAACAATGCTCGTAATGCGTAAAGGGTAACTATTAAGTAATTTTAAACGGCTTTTGCGTAGAAACACGAGTTAATAGAAATACGCGACAAAGACCTTTGCATCCTTCAAATAAAAAAAAGGATCGCCGATAGAAAGTAGAAAGTTAAAAGCACAACGAACAGGGAAAAGGTACAAGCTTAAGGGAACCGTAGACCATGAACAAATTCGTGGTTCATACCTACCTCGCGGGTGATATGAAACGGATTCCGCGGACGATATAATTTTTATTCGCGGGTGTTATCAAAGTAATCCGCGGTCGATATCAAATTAATCCGCGGTAGGTATCAAGTTAATCCGCGGTAGGTATCAAATTAATCCGCGGTAGGTATCAAATTAATCCGCGGTAGGTATCAAATTAATTCGCGGTAGGTATTAAAGTAATCCGCGGATTTATTCGCGGGTCCCGCGGGCCGAATCTGGAGCAATCGAAAACGTCGGCCATCAGCCGCCGGAGCGCCGCGGACCGGCCGTCGAACCTGCTCCAGTATCGGTGAATCCCTTACTACTATCATTCCAAACTTATCATAGCTTTTAAACATTTTATTGATAATTAGAAAAGCCTAAAATGTTATTTACTAGAAAAGAACAAAATACCCCAATCCCATTCAGTACTTTTTTTATTATCGAATTTTATTTGGTTTTATAAGTGTATTATCTTAAAATTCTTATATTTACTTACGCGAATGTTAGACATTGAAATAAAAGTATTTTGCGGATTTTATCGCGATTTTTTAATTAATATTTTCTCCCTTCATCCTACCGGTGCTTACTCATGGTGCCGAGACCTGGGTTTTCACCAAAGATACCATCAATAGACTGGAAGTGACCCAGAGGGCAGCAGAGAGAAAGTTGGTAGGAGTAACATTGACAGACCGTAAAACAAACGAATGGCTAAGAGAACAAAGCAAAGTTACAGATGTAACGAAACTGGTGGCGCGTCTAAAATGGAGGTGGGCTGGACATGTTGCTCGGAACGATAGATCGTGGTGCAAACGTCTCCTTGAGTGGAGGCCATGGGGAAATAAACGCCCTCAAGGAAGACCACAAATGCGCTGGAGAGACGACGTGAAGAAGGTCGCCGGATTGAATTGGACTAGAAGAGCTCAATGCCGCAACGAGTGGAAGGTGTTAGAGGAGGCCTACACCGAAAAGGTTGAAAAAGGCTAATGAAGAAGTAGAAGAAAAACTTAAAATTCAATTTTTTTTTTTTTTGTATAGCTTTGAATGACGAGACGAGCATGCCGTTCGCCTGATGGTAAGCGATACGACCACCCATAAACAGTAGCAACACCATCCAGCACCTTGAGATACAAAGTACTGTGTGGCATTCCACTGCGCTCGTCATCCTGAGACATAAGATGTTAAGTCTCATTAATAATCTTAGGGCGGTATTAATAAATCAATCTCACGTTTGAGTAAAACCTCAAGTAGACATTTAATGTATTGAACTATTTAAGAAACCAAGCTTATATCATTTAAGAGGTTGTTCTCAGCTGAGTAAGCGCTGTTATCTACACAAAACTCAGCTGTCAAAATCCGTCACATATTGTACCTTAAGATGTCACATGAGCTGCTGTTAATGTGGGATGCCGACCTTAATTTGAGAGCGTCTCAACTGATATTGCACTTCAGAGCGAACCTGAGTTACATCTATTAATACGGTCCTTAAATTGCTCGAAACCTATTGAGTTCCAGATGGGGATTTGTAGGAAAAAATCCATTGCTCGTGACCCAATCTACATGCTCTTAACGGGAATACGTCATATTACCAGCCACCCTGTATACAAATACGCTATATGAAACTCACTTATGTAGGTATATTATGCCTTTCTAGTTACTCTCTTGATGTACTTATTACTTTTGGAAGCTTTTAACTTTAAAAACGTTAAGTATCTTAACACACATACGCACACATATTCCATCCCTTAATGTGATAAGGGGCGAGCCTATCACCACAGACATTGGGCACAAATTTTAGTCTCCGGACTGATACTGCGTAGAAAAACCCAGTAACACTGCCCCCCACCTGAGAATCGAACCCAAGACCTCAGCACTGCAGTCGCAGAATAATACAACCGCGCCACCGAGTCAGCCGTAAGTATATTTGTTTAAATAAATATACTACTTACTCATGACCAGATAGAGTTGGCAGCAACTGTTCGCTTGATTAAAAAACTTGGTAGAGTCACAGAACATAGCATTGGTAGAGTTTTGATCTTTAGCTTAAAAGTATTTTGAAATACTTGAATACAAAGTAGGATAAATACCATTTTTACTTTATAAATTATGGTCGTGAGAAAAAAGAGATCGACATTTTTTTGTGCAGCTAGATACCTTCATTGTTAACAAATCTAAATTAAAAATAAAATATATGTGTCACTTGTGTCAGTATGGGGCAATTATAAATTGGACATTTTAATGCATTGCGTCAGTTTGTAACAAGTTTTATCAGCTACCAAAAATGGAAAATTACAAGTGATACAAGACAAATAATGTATAAATTTTGATTCTGCAAATTCTGTGCCATGGGCATAAGGTTAATATAGTCATAATATTTAAGAATCTGTCTTGAATAAGTATGGATACCAACAAAATTATAAAACTTTTTTAGATGGCAGTTTCAACAAAATTATTCAAGGGCTTTCGTCAAATTGCACCGCTGTTTGCTACACTGGCAAATAATTACGTTCCTATAAGCAAGGCATACTTGACTTCACAATCTTCTTTCTCATGTGGCAGGTGTTACTTTAAACAAGAGTTACCGAAGTACTTTCGGCATTTAGAACCTCCAAGAGGATTAAATAATTATCCTAATTTATTTTTGTCATCCAACAACCCGTTAAGCTTTTTTAAAGGTCTTTCAAAACCTTTTACTTTTAAAAGAAAAGATAAAGGACCGAAGAAGCAAAAGAAACGTATTCCTAAACTGATATTGCTACAAAATCCACTAACATGGCTTATGATCAAAATTGACTTTGGTGTGTTAAAGCATATTTGGGATTCAACGTTTGAAGAAAAAGACTTCAAATACGGAACGAAACAAGTACTTAAAATAATTTATTTTGTCTTTGTATTAGTATTGTAGAGTTTCAAAGTTATTAAACTTATGTTAACGTTTATGAAACGACACCAGATGAGACTGATAAATTCTTTTTTAAAGTCTAAAATATAATCTGGAATTAAAATCTTGTTCCTGAGCTGCAAGTAAGCGAATTTTTTCCTTGTTTATTCTAAAGCTAGAACTCTATTTTTAGGCAATATCCCGAGTAACTCATGCTATAAGTGAGGGTCAATATACGGAACTAAATGGTTTGCTGACAAAAGCTGCACGATTAAGCTTAATGCGTGAATTGGATCGTAATTGGAGTGATAAGCAACGATCATTATTAGCTCTAAATCTCGACGATATTCAGATTTCATCACCAAGAAAAGTATATTTCATAAGAATTGCGGGTACGTTCTAGTTTCAGAGGACAAATTTCAATGATTCGCATAACAATTTAATTAAGGTAAATGTACCATATTACGGTACAATAAGGCATTTTCTGCTTTGAGGGTGATTTAGAGAAAAAATAAGGTGATAGGAATGGAATCTATTTTATTTTATAGACTGTTATTAGAAGATAGATATAGAAGTAATCGTTATTTTTCGAAACCTCGAGTTTGTCTCTAATTGCGTGCTGAAATTTTTCTCCTAACACAATTCTGGTAATCGTTTTACATTATTCCGTGGTATATTCAAAGTTTTCGTAACTAAAGAAAAAAAAATGTAAGTGTCCTAAAGAATATACTTAAACTGATTAAAACAATTATGATTATTAAAATTGAAATAATATTTGGCACAATATTATACATTTATTAAACTTCTTTTCATTCAAAAACGGAAAGATAATTCATGATATCAAAATTAAAGACATAAAATTGAAACTATTCATAATATAGCATAGAACTCATTAAACAAACTTTATTATTTGTAACTCTGATCCTACTGAACCGAATTTAATAATTATTTCATCATTAGAAACGTATGTAATTAAAAAATAATAGTTTAAAACAACTAAAAAACACGCTTTATAGAAGTGTAAATAAGAAAAAAAATATTTTATTGTAAAAAAAGTGTGGGGTGCTTTTTAAGATATTATCAAAATGATATATAATACTTCTACTCATATTATCTGTCACTAAAATATTTATAACTATGGTCACCATGTACCCCACGCTTTTTTTACAATAAAATAATTTTTTTTCTTATTTACACTATTCTTCTTAATTCAAATTTATTTTCTATTTTTTAGTTGGATTTTCTATAAAGCGTGTTTTTTAGTTGTTTAAAACTATTATTTATTTTTAAATTTTTAGTTCGGTTCTACTATTGTCCAACAGATGTCACTAAATAAACGAAAGCGCCATCTTATGACAAGTAGATTTTTTTTACGCATAAGAGTAGCCAGTTTAGTTGTAATTCTACTATGGTCCAACAGATTTCACTAAAAATAAAAAATATATACATTGCCAAATATCTCATTTTGCAAATTGAATAATGGCATAATCTTATCAAATTAGTGTATTGTTATCGGTCCTCGACAAACCTACAAAGTTTGAATAATATCTGACCGTTTAAAGTGGGTCAAAATCGCGTCCAAAGGAGTCGGAGTCGGAGAGTTACAAACATACAAGTGAAGCTAATATAAAGCGTGTAAAAAATAACATCGGCTATAATTTATTTGATCTACCGCAGCTGTCATTACAAAATAACCAAATGTGGTGGCTTTTTGTTTTACTAATACAATATTTTAGTAAGGTATCCTTATGATTAAAAGCAGAAATCGTATATATCGTATTGCTTGGTAATTTATCTATAGATATTACAGCTCTTTAATTATATAGGCAAAAAATGCAACGGCTACCGGCCTCTCCCCCTATTATTTTATTTACCAACGAATTTATTATATAAACTCATGTTTCTTCTTACTGCTGATGGTATGCCTCTCGTATGAAAGACGCCGTCTAAGCAAGTACCACTGCAATGTCTATTTCTACCACCAAGCATCAGTGTATATGTACTGTTATGTTCCGGTTTGAAGGTAGCCAGTGTAATTACAGAGCATCATGAGACTTATTATCTTATTTGAGGCAAAAAAATGGTACCAATTAAATTACAAATAAAAAAAAAACAAACTAAATAGCATAGATCACATAAAAATCATATGACTCATATGATTTTATAAAATAACCCTAATTTAATTTTGATGGTATACCTACTGTACCAATTTATAAGTATGACATAAAGATAGTTCATTTTAAACTCAATTAAAATTGTTAAAATCAAAAATATATATACCGTAATTACGTCACTATAACCTGCGGTCATTACTTAATTTATTTACATTAAGTTTCAAAATAAATTTAACCACAGCTAGAAATAAATGACATTGAAACATTTCGGACTGATTTTCCCTTAAATTGCGTAATACGCACGCAGTTAGGTTCAGATGTGTAAACATAATACCGTCAGTCATAAAATTGACAATAACTTTAAAAAAGGTTCTTTATAACTATTCCAATTAACCATAGAACCTTCTGTTGATAACTACTACTCAATAATTTCACAAACTTAGATTAAATAAACTTAATTAAATAAATAAACCGACAATATAACCGTATGGAACTCCAGTAGTTACGACTGACGCGATTGAAAGCTCGATATGCTTTTAGAACTATATTATTTATAGCTGAAAATCATGTTATTTTATTTATTTAAAGCTTTATTGTTATTTTATTTGTAATTAAACCATAGTTGACGTGTCATTGTTAAAATTATGATTTTCCTGACTGTTTTCTTATTTTACGACAAAAATCAAAATGACACGGCATAATTTACTAGCCCGGCATAGTGTACTTTAAAGTAGAATAACCTTAAAAGTAGAATAATCGCGCGCTGTATTAAATTATGATAAAGTTTGCGGTTATTTCTTTAGCTGGAAATGATAAGTTTTATCACCGAATTACATGGTTTTCATTTTAATGTAACTATACAATTACCTATTAGTATCATCAGTATTGTTTCTCTTTACAGATAAAAAATTCTGCGACGTGGACATGGCATTCCTAGCACTAAAGTGGGCACCAATTAATAACATAGAAGCATTGATATTCACTGAAATATTTGCTAGGTTTCATCGAGAGTACACTCCGCATTGCATTCCTGAATGGACTATTGCATACTTTAAAGTTACTCGTTTTGAAGTTTTACGTCGGTAGCATTTAAAATTAAATAACAATACGTTTATCGTTTCATGCTTAATAATCTTATCGTTTTCTTTTTTGGTTCATATGCCACAGATTTTCTGACAATGCATTAAAAATAAAAATATGTGAGTATATATTTTTGTGATCTTTTATTATTAACAAAACAAATATTTTGTAGAAGTTATTTTCATAGTCTTCATAATTCCAAAATCAAAGTGGAAGGATTTTCTAGATATTGCTTCATATAATTAGAGTAACGTGCCATGGTGACGCCGTCCACTACCCGGTGATCGGCAGACCAGCTAACAGTCAGAATGTGGGCCTTCACCACATTCCCTTCGGAATCAAATCTAGGGAGAACCTGAAACAAAAACGTAGTGTTTCAGGCAGAATTATTTCTAAAATTTATCAGTAACAGCCTCATTTAAATGTATGGCCTTATCTATAATTTTATTTATTTATTTATTTATACTTTATTGTACACGTACATTGGAAAAATACAGTATATTCACATTCAATTTTAGTTAGTGATTAATCTAATCAATATCTTGCAACATTGACTCTTAAATAAAGTAGATATTTATTGGAAGGAAGAAAATGACACAATAGTGATAAGTTTAATTACTGATAAGAATAGATTAATTGAGTTCATATAATAATTATTATATCTGTAATCTGCTGCCAAGTTTCGTCTTAATCATTTCAGTTGAAACCCCTTAGCTTCGCCTTTGGTCATAGAGTATCTATGTAATAGGGGCGTAGCTTGCCAAAGAGAGACCTTATACCAAAAATTGTTGGGGCCCCTTAAGGGCAGTAGGAACTTTGGGCGCCCGCTATGTTTAACATAGATACGGGCTAAGAGGGGCCCCGTATCACCGACACGGCTGATACGGCGATAGCTACCGACGAAAATTTAGACCGGTGTCCTACAGTGCTTTGAGGATTTCAAAAGTATGATATCTCACAAAACAGCATGTAAAACTAAATTTATGTCTATTTATTGGGCAGTAATTTTGTTTCAATTTCGTTTCTTCTTAACTTTTGAACCTGTTTATCCCGGTTGATCCACATGACTGAATTATTAGATGAAATTGACACACTTTTATGATTTCATAATCGACATCAATTGACATACTTAGGGCCAATTCCACCACATGCTGATAAACGCTATTCGCTACTAAATCTAGGAACACAGATTAGAGTGTGGCAGTTGTATTTGGTCGGCTTATAATTTTATTATGTGACAAATAGCGTTTATCAGCAAGTGGGGATATAGGGCATAAGTGTGCGCATTCCATCAGAAGTTTTAACTCATTTACATGTTATTATGATTTATGAGTAAGGAATATAATTATGCGACTTTACCTGTATTTTTCCTAAAGCTCCTATAGATACTTGAGGTGGAAATATTACAGGTTTTGTATAAGTCCCTCCAACCTAAAATCAGACAAAATTAAGGCTGAAACATCGTAATAAAAAATCATACAAAAAATACATGAAAGATAGTTTACGTACTATTCCTATATTGGAAATTGTAAATGTTCCGCCGCTTAAATCGTTAAGACTGAGTTGCCCTTTTGAACCTTTTTCTTGAAGCTCGTTCAGTTCTCGTGCTATTTCAATTATAGATTTATTTTGGACATTCTGAAACATATTAAGAGTGTTTTATTAGTCTACAATATTCTCATTACACTATTATCAAGTAATTTGTATGTATAAACACGCTAGTGTTTACCTTGATAACAGGTACGGCCAGCCCATTGGGTGTGTCCATGGCGACTCCAATGTTATGACTTGCCTTATAGATAATATTTTCACAATTACTATCAAGACTACTATTTAAAATCGGCAAATGAGTTAAGCTCAGTGATGCTGATTTGATGATCAATGGCATGTACGTTAACTTAACACCTCGTTCCTTTGCCAAATCCTTTAAAATATTTCTTGTTTCAACTAATTTTGTTACATTGTATTCATCACTCAATACGAAGTGAGGTATTTTCTGTAAAAAAAATATACATTGAAATAAAACTATTTTACAGATTTTATCGCGGTTTTTTAATTTATATTTTTTAACGGGAAGTTTCGATGACTTTACAGCCTTCATGGTCACAGGGCGGACTGAGTGTTGGCAAAGAGCATTATAATACTACGGAAGTGTTGGTTGCCCGAAAAGTAAATGTTACAACTCTTTATTTTTAACCCCCGACAAAAAAGTGGGGTGTTATAATCCTCCTAGCCAGTTTCGGCCACGGCGGCCAATCTCAACGGAGATCAGCCAGGTACGCAGGAGATATTATAGTGCACAAGTGTGTGCGCAATACACAGGTGCACTCGTTATTCCTTCACTCTCATAGTCCGGTGAGACGGCAATCCGACATGACCGGACCGGGGTGTTATAAGTTTAGGGTGTGTATCTGTGTATCTGTATGTCTGTCTGTGGCATCGTAGCTCTCAAACGAATTGGCCAATCTTGACGCGGTTTTTTTGTTTGAAAGCTGATATGATCGCGATGGTTCTTAGATATAATTTATGAAGATCTGTTCAGCTGTTTGAAGATTATCAGCTCATATCCAATTTTAAAAGCCCGATTGAATTTAAATTTGGTGTACTGTGACTTCGGCAATATTTTTAAATATGAGCTGATGCTGCAGCATCAAGTAGTCTGTGGGACACCCAACTCCTTAGCAACTTATAGCAGATATAGCGTGTTTGAGCTCATAAGGATGGTCTAATCGAGTAGCTGTTAGATAGATGATTATCAGGGCCCCATGATGCAGAATAAAGTAATTTAAAAAGTTTGAAATAAAAATTAAATTAAAATAACCCCCGACACAAAAATCTCTAAAAAGTAAAATAATAAAGTGTCTGTCGTTTAAGTACCTAGTAATAATTTGAGCCAAGCGTCCTCACGTCGGGGGACCGAATTCCGGACCAGGGAGACGAAAATACTTCTTTAGCGGGCCCGACGCGACGACGCTTGGGTCAAAATATTACTAGGTACTTAAACGACAGACACTTTTATTATTTTACTTTATAGAGATTTTTGTTTTGGGAGGTTATTTAATTATAATTAAATTTTTAGTAGTTTTATTTCAATTTCAACATTCGCATAAATATAAAAAAAAATACGTTACGAAAAAGTTTTTCAATATATTATAATTTTTCATTAATATTGTAGTAATCAAACTTACCATTGCTTCAGTCATCGATTTGACCATTGCTTTAGTAAAACCGGTTACGGGCTTAACTTGGTCTTCTAACACAATTTCAACTCTAGCTTGCGCCTTTGTTATAGGTACTTCTACTGCTTTTACGGAGGTAAGGTCTGGAATTTCATTTGATTTATCCGCGCTTATGTTCAAATGTGCTAACATGTCTTCTTTAAGTATTCTTCCATTTCTGCCCGTCGATTTAACATCATTTAAATCTACCTTAAAAAAGACATATGTTAATCAAAATATTAACAGTAGAGTCCACTTGCACCCACTTTTGAGTATTAAAATGTAACAGCTCGACCAAAATACTGACATTATTTATTTATTGTCTGACTGCCTTGGTGGCGTAGTTGTATTACGGTACGACTGCAATGCTGAGGTCTCGGGTTCGATCCACGGGTCGGGCAAAGTGATATTGGGTTTTTCTACTCAGTCTCAGCCCGGAGCCTGGAATTTGTGCCCGATATGGCGCTAGGCTCGCCCTCTATCACGTTATGGGACGGAATACGCGCGGCGAAAAGTGGGTGCACTAGTTGCGCCTCTGCCTACCCCTTCGGGGATAAAGGGCGTGAGTGTGTATGTATGTGTGTATTTAGTATGGTACACCAACAGCATATTTATTAATAAAATCATAAAAGCATTCTATCTATCACAGGCCGATATATATGCCCATTACACGTATACGCATTTGTTGTATAAAAATTGCATGGTACAGTGAAAAAGCAAACAAAAATAAATTAAACTTCTAATATAAACTATAATAAATTATGTAAGAGGACTGCAGAAAGTCATTATCTTTCTAAAACTTGACATTATAAGTAAAATGTCCCTTGTTTCCTTACTCACACTCGATTAAATTAGTTACTATAATAAATGGTGAATTTTAAAACCTACTTTAAATTGAGCAGCAATTCTCCTTACTGCTGGAGTTGTCAATACTTTAACCCTTTGAGTGTTTTCTCCACGTGGTGCTTCTTGCGGTATTGTTACTTCAGGTTCTGGTGCAGCTGGAATAAAAAAATAAAAAAGGATGGGAATTAATTATGTACCTATCAACTCTAATTGGTTAGCTAAGTGACATGTGACTAGTGACATTCTAAATCCAATATAGCGGACGGCCCAAGATTACGCACTTGTTTGTACTACATAGAGATAAAAGCTTGTGACGAGATTTACTTGTGTATTAGAGACTTGTGTAGATAATTCAAAACTTGACAAAAGTAAATCTCGCTACAAGCTTTTATCTCTACAAAGTTTAAAACAAAGATTTATTCAATTTAAAGTTCTTTTTTCTTTTTAGAGCATTTAATTAAAAGCTTGTTTTTAAAAATGATTTTTACTATTAATTACATTTAAATTTCGTTTACGGCTCTGCTCTTTACTCGATATAAACATCTCACAGGACCATCGGGATCAATTATAAATACTACTAAATACATGTTTTTGTTTTAACCCAAGCTATTGTCCATATAAGAGTGGACGATAGCTGAGTTGGGAATGGAACGTTCTGCCGAGACAATGTCCGGAGGTTCAAAACTCAAGACACGCACCTCTGATTTTACGAAGTTACGTGTGTATTGCTTATCAATTATCGTTCGCTTTAATAGTGAAGGAAAGCATCGTGAGGAAACCTACATACCTGAGAATTCTCCATAAAAATCTCGAGGGTATGCGAAGTCTGCCAACCCGCGCTAGGTCAGCGTTGTGGATTATGGCCTAACCCCTCTCAGTAGTAGAGGAGGCCCATGCTCAGCAATGGGCAGTATATAATACAGGGCTGATTGCAATGCATTGCATATTTCTGTATAATGTGCCATATGTTGTCTAAATCCATTTAACTTTTTTTTATGGCATTGAATGACGAGACGAGCATGCCGTTCGCCTGATGGTAAGCGATACGACCACCCATAAACAGTAGCAACACCATCTAGCACCTTGAGTTACAAAATACTGTGTGGCAATCCACTGCGCTCGTCATCCTGAGACATAAGATGTTAAGTCTCACTATGTCCTGTAGTTACACTGGCTACAATGTCCTTCAAAACGAAACACAACAGTGCATGCACACTGCTTAGCGGTAGTAATAGACATTGCGGTGGTACCCACCCAGACGGACTCTTACATATAAGAGACCTACCACCAGTAAACTAGTTATGATTACGACATTGAGAATATAATACATGCAAATATCTACATAAAGTAGGACTTAGTAATGTATTAGGATGTATTTTATATTATTTAAAAATCGAATACTTATTCAGAAATTACCTTCTTCTTCAGAACCCTCGACATTTATATCGACAAGTGCTTGTCCTACCAAAGCTATCTGGTCTACGCTATGGTATAATTTGGTAACCACGCCATCGTATCGGCTGGTGATAGTCACTGCTGCTTTGTCACTTTGAACTTCGCAGATGTTGTCAAATTGTTGGACCTTGTCACCAACCTTCACAAACCTGCAAGGGTGTAAATTAATTGCATGATAATTATGATAAGAATATTGTAATAATATCCCACCTTTAGAACGAAAACGACAAAATTAAAAAAAAAAATTGAGAGCGTTATAAAATAACTTAAAACGAAGTTCTCAATACAACAATAGCTCAAACACAGCTATATTCAAGCGGGAAAAGGACCAAACTGTTATATCGGACCTTTTTTATTATATTTTTATAAAAAATAGGCAAGTTTTAAGTCATTTTATGACGATAACTCAATTTCTGTTTTTTTTTTTTATTGTGTCGGTTTCGTTCTAAAGGTGCGATATGTGCACAATGAGTCCAATATATTGTAACAAATATTTTGTCTTTGTATCTGGAATCAGTAACTATGTTCTCTGCATAATAAGTTGGATGGAATTTGTAGCTGTTTGGTAGGAAAAAATTAGGTGTATGTAGTATGCTTACTTTATCGTAATGGTAAAAATATGTAAAAAAAAGCTGTATTTGTAAATTTTTATCGAAATACTTATAATTATCAGTTTTACAACACACATCTAGACAAGATGGTGACTAAAGAAGAGTGATAGATACAAATCAGCGACTTTTAGATTTTTCTGTCTACCTGTCTGCTTTTTGTTAATGCACATCGCAAAAACTACTGAACGAATTTTGATGTAAATTTCATAATTGGGTAAAGTATAATTAGGAGCAGAATAAAGGCTTTATCCAAGTCCAAGTATACGAAGTTGTGGACGCAGCTGCGAGCAAGTAATAATTAATTAATAAAAATATCCAAATATAAACAAAATTACTTTTCCGTATAAACTATAAGTAGGTACTTTTCAAAGAAGCATTGATAAGCAGAGGTCAATATACAACATATTTCAATAGGGAACGTGCACGAACTATATATAGGTGGCAATACAAAATCGACACAAGAGCCACATGTGAATAAAAAAGAAACTTTTAAAATAATAATTTAATTATAGGTATATTCTTTTAATATGACAAAAATGATAAAATATGGGTTCCGGCCGAATATTATTGCGTGGACAGAATATGCTTTTTTTTAGATTGGAGCTATACTCCATCGGTTTAGGTATTTAACTAAATGTAAACAAACCATAAAAAAGGTGTTTTACCTGTCCATTTTTCTTTACAAAATATGTCATTCCAAAATAAACTTCTTCATAACCTACACAACACTTAGCACTGTTTTTCCCGCTTATTAAAGTTGTTTGGTTATTATAAAGTTATGGTTATTAATTAATATGCGCGAACACAATTAACTATCATAAATTACAATACTTTTATAAAGGATCTCGATCTGTCAACTGTAAAAGAGCTAATACGACAGGCACACTAAACATTTTTCCAGTGGATCGTAATAGTTAACCCTACAAAATTTAAGAGTACGACTGTCACGTAGCACGCCTTTAAAACTGACCGCCATTCAATTTAATCGGATGACTAGACACCAATTATCGATACATTTCCGCATTGTAGAAATTTGTTTATCATATTTTTTGGCTTTGTTTCTGATAATTAGTTATTGTTAGTTATTTGTTTTGTTTCTAAAGTGAATTTAATAATTTGAAGTGTTTGTTATACGCTGTAGTTTCATAGACACAACAGTCCTCGTAAATACCTTCGTAAGAAAATTTTTACTACCCGGGAATCATATGTCATTTTTTGTTTACCTTTAGTTAAATACCTAAACCGATAGTTATTTTGATGTTATTGAAGTAAAATTAGGAGGTTATGTTCCCTTAATTACAAAGTTTGTATCGAATATCTTCAAAACTTCTTTATTTTTATAAATTACGTAATGAGACATTTCTAAATGCTTTTGGAACTCATGCTTATGTATGTTTTATACAGCTTTTATTATTTTTGTCTATTTTAACATAACCATGGAATATTTAAAGTACTTGGGTACTATTGTTGGGAACGTAATAGAATTTTACACCATTTGATGTGTTTGTTTTTATGTTTTGGAGCATCCAGAATCCAGATACACAGCAATACATTATCAACAAATTGTTATTTTTCATCCTTTTAATATGAATATTCCGTCAAGCGACATTAAGCAAGCGCTGTTTTGTTCCAGTTTGAAGACATTGCAGCCAGTATAAACACTGGGCAGGGCATTATGAGACTTAAAATCTAACGTGTTAAGGTGATAAGCGCAGAACAAGCAATACTTATTTTAAAATTCAGGTTATCTAGGCTTATACAATAAACATATTTGTCTTATGTATCCACTATCTGTTTTTGTGGAAACTTAATTGGATTAAGTGTTAGTATTTAATTATTATTTTTTTGTAATGTGTATATTGATCTGTTTGTTTCCTTAATAAATAAAAATAAAAAATAAATAAAATATATTGGTAAATATTTAAGGTTCGCCTCACCATTCTTTGATGACGACTTCGCGAATGCCTTCGCCTATATCGGAAAGCTTGAAAGCTACAATTTTATTAACTATTTGAGTTGTGTGAAAGCATTTCCATTTGGTATGATTTTCTATAAAATTATTCTTTAAAAGCTGGCTCGCTGTTTTGTGTGATGACCGATGCCTTTCCTGTAAATGAATAATCAATGTTTCAGTCTTAAATAATAATTGTATCTGGCAGTTATCTGAGCGAATCACTTGTAGGAGCATAAAGTTCGAATACCAAGAAGCAAAGGTAAAAGTAAAGCTATGAATAAGTTCTAAATCTATACTATCTATACTAATATATAAAGCTGAAGAGTTTGTTTGTTTGTTTGTTTGAACGCGCTAATCTCAGGAAGTACTGAACCGATTTTGAAAATTCGTTCACTAATAGGAAGCTACATTATTGCTACTGCGAGGGCTTTAGGCTGAGTGCTATTTGCTGTATTTTTATCCCGGAAAAACTTTTTCACTCGGGCGGAGCCGCGACCAATACATAAAACAAATTCTGTTTCTGTGTACCTGCCATTCAATACTATATGTAGTAGACCCACTGGTTGAGAAAATCATAAAATTCCAACTCTAATTCAATGAATTTTAATTCTTACTAATTAGTGGCCACTTACTTATTCAATATTCTGTGGTCCAACTAAGTATTTTAAAGGAGTTAATATTTTGTCACTTCGAGTGTTTTGAGACCCAAGGTGCGAAAGAAAAACGGACTGATGTGGTCAATCTGATTAAAAATATTTATTGTAAGGACCGTTTTTTTTTTTGTTTTTTATACGCTATAATTATACCCGGTAATGCTTTGATTTATAATTATTCATATTACCTAATTTTAAATTATGTACTTCAATCGGTTGTTTTAAAAGTTATTACTTTATCAAACGTGGATAATGTGTTTTAAATAACTAAGTTTAACTAAGGTACACCTAGAGATGAGTCTAGATAATACGGTGATTTTCACGTTGTCAAATATTTGACCACATAAATATTTGTATAAGATTTACATACTCAACATACTCACGTCCTTTATCCCCAAAGGGGTAGGCAGAGTCACAACTTGTGCATCCACTTTTCGCCGTGCGTATTCCGTCCCATTTTGTGATGGGGGCGAGCCTATCGCCATATCGGGCACAAATTCCAGACTCCGGGCTGACACTGAATAGAAAAACCTAATAACACTTTGCCCGACCCGGGGATCGAACCCGAGACCTCAGCATTGCAGTCGTACCGTAATACAACTACGCTAGCGATGCAGTCTGCATAAGATTTGTGATTAAAAGTATTTGGTTTCAATAACTGTTCAATCTATTACCGACATACGTGTACAAGTTTAGTCATGTGTTATCTGTGGTCAAATTGTTCATTCCTTAATGTCATGATAAGAATTTTCTTATTATTTTTATAATCGTCTTATCTAATTACTATGTAGACAATTATTTTAAATCTATATTTCTGATTTTTATGACGATATTACTGAGATTAAATTAGGCGTTAAGTATTGTATATAATACCTACCTATTGTGAATTTAGTCCTATAAAAATTATCTATTTATTTATCGTTTTCTTTTTATGAAAGTATGGATGTCTTATTTGGGTGGGTTCGAATCAGCTACACTCAAATCAAATAAGATTAAAGAAAATGAAATTTCTAATAAATAAGATTAATGACATTTTTTAAAAATGTTACTCAAAAATGTTTACATTGAAACGACACAGTTGCATTTTGTTTGGATCAGCTCATTGTATTTATGTTACTGGATAAGTAAACTACAATACTCGGTGAATTTTATTATACAATGCTAATTAAGCACACGTCGAGTAAATAACTTCGAACATTGTTCAAGAATTCAAATACACGACAAAATATGAGGGTCATGGGTCATCGTGCTGTGGGTTGTTATGTTGTTAACCAAATGATGCAAGTTTTATGTTATTACGTTCCACGAATTAAGAACACGTTTAAACGATATGTACAATTTAATACTTTTAAAAACGTACTCCAAGATTGCAATTCTTGAGTATATTAAAATGTTTACTTACGGTTTGCAACAATTTCCAAGCATGGCGACTTCTATTTATGTTGTTCACATTAATCAAACACCTTCTAGTAAGAAATGACATGTTTACCAACTTGTTTTATTATGTATTTTATAATATTTTGTTGGAGTCGAGCAGCATATCGCGTCTGGCTCGCTTCGAACACAAACACAACTGACTGTTATCGCCCCATTATCAATAGGCCGCGGCTTTGATTAACATATATCAACCTAATTGTACGTGTATTTTTGTTAAGTCAGTCATTGTTGTTTATAAAGAAAATGAATGCTCGGCTGTAGTCTGTCGTCTGTACATAAGAAAATGTGAATCTTTAATTTCGAATTTTCTGTGAGTTAAATTCGTAAGGAATGTAAGTAATAAATGTCTTTTCCAAGATTTTAAAATAGGTTCTAGAAATATCTCGATGAAAACTTCATTCTTGAGCTTTTGAGAGTTTGGATGAATAATTTATGCCATCATTATTTTTTGTAATGGTTAGAATTTTTGCTTGATCAGTTTATCTATAAAAATAATTATCCTTATAATATTATAGTGTATGTGGTATCTGACAGATGGACGGACGTACATAGTGAAACTAAAAGGTTTCTTTGTTTAGGAACAATAACCTAACAATCGTCATAACATTATAATGGGTTGGGAATAAGCACACCGTGGATGTACTGGTTGCGTCCATGTCTTCCCTTCCGGAGATAAATGAGGGAGTTAATGGCAGAAAGTTATATTAAGCACACATTTGTAAGTAAATACAAGTTGGCAGAGAACCATATTTTGACTTAAAAACATTTTAGCTACCTATTAATAATATATGAAACGCGCAGGCAGTTACTGCCTTATCACATTGGCGAATTGTGAGCGAACGATTACTGAATAGCTACTCTTTTATGAGTCGATTCGTTAATCCTCCAGTCCTCAAATCCAGTCGTTGAACTCTCCCAAATTAGTAGTTTTCTCTGCTTTCACTTTTTTTTCGGTGTACTTATTCGAAGTACCTGATAGGGAACGTGCACGTCGTAAGCTCTGCCATCTGGTGGTGCAATCTGAACCTCTATCGATACTTGGCATTGACGTTAATTACTCATATTAAAAGGATGAAAAATAACATTTAATTTGTTGATAATGTATCGCTGTGTATCTGGATGCTCCAAAATATAAAAATAAACAAATCTAATGGTGTGAAGTTATATTACATTCACAAGAATAGTATTTAAGTACCTACTTATATTTCATGGCTATGTGAAAATTGTGAAAAATAATAAAAGCTATACAAAACATACATAAGTATGAGTTCCAAAAGCATTTAGAAATGTGTCATTACGTAATTTATAAATATAAAGAAGTTTGGAAGATAATATTCATAACAAACGAATCTGTAATTAAGGAAACATAATCTCCTAATTTTGCGTCAGTAACATCAAAATGACTAGGTCCCATCTAAAAAAAATCATATTCTGGCCACGCTGGGTATCAATAATAATCAGCCGGAACCCATATTTGTCATATTAAAAGAAAATATAAATAAATTATATGTTCGAAAAGTTCTTTTTTTATCCACATGTGATACGATGTGATACATGAGATACGAACTCTGGCGAATACGCGGCGTTCTAGGCTCGCCAGAAACTCGCTCGCAAATCGCATACAGTGTGATAGCAGCCTTACAGTTGTTTTTTTAAAGAAAGTCGACATTAAGCAATTGTTTTTATTAAAGACATAATAAACATGTTAATAAAGTGAATCAATACAATAATATAATGAATAACTGTAATATTATGTTTGACAAAACGCAGGGGGCAACTCATATCGAGAACAACATCAAGTTGCGAGTACTCATTGTATATTATGATAATTCAACCGACGACTTCTATTCTAAATAGCTTACGCGTATCACAGAGGCGCTCTGACGATTGTCGCCTGTCTCATGTCTTCACCACGGCGGCAACGACTGAATAAGATTTTCAAGTACAAATTCGGCTCAACTTGTTTCAGGTTAAAACTTAAATGTTGCAAGCAATGATCTCGCAAATTTCCTAATGGGCCTTTAATTATTTTTTTATTTTTCACTAAAATAGGCTGGTATAAAAATTAAATATTTTTAACATTACAAATACCTACAGATACAGACCTAAATTACTCTAAAATAATGTAAGACATAATGTTATGATTGTCCTATATGAAAAAATATCGTAAATAAAATATTATAAAGGTATCACATTATCGCAATAAAATACTTACATATTTAAAAATTAAATAAATTTTAATTGAGATATAGCGTCTAAAAAGCTTCCTTACATCGAAGAACAGATGCTTTTGTATTGAATACAATACAGATAAAAATTAAGTCGTACATATTCGCATATGAATAAATAATGATGGTCAATATTGTATTGTATCAAATAATAACAAAACAGACACATAGGGCAATAATTATTACATGTTATAGCATACGTGTATCGTCCTGACATCAATGTTTACCTGCGATTGGAATAGTGAACTTATTTGCAGATGTGAAATGAACGTATAATAACGTAACTTGAATTCATCAAAATACATAATGCAAATTTTTCTTTGCTTAGACAAATAGCACATTAAAGCTAAGCATTTGAACGAATTAGAAACTTGCTCCCACTTTTGTACAATTATGTAGTTTCTATATATTAAGGTAATATAGTCTACATAATATTATTTTGATGACAACATACAGCAAAAAGTATAACGTTTTTGCTGTCAACAGCCAGGGGCTTAGAATGTGACAAGAAAACGCAACTCGTAAGACGATGTCGCTTAATTTTGATGCTGGTGATTGATCGAGAGACAGATACGACATTCATCAGTCTCTCAAGCAATCCCAATAAAACAAAACGGAGTCGTGTCGTGTTTTTTTTGCCACATTTTAAGCCCACTGAACGGCTTTGCATGTGTACAAAGTAGCGATCGATACGACAAAAAACATTTCATATAAACAATTATGATTGGAAGAAGGTATTTATTTTTATTCACAACACAGCATGGAAAACAAGCAAAGGTCATAATTGGAAGACATAAAAACATATTTGAGTAAATCATTTGTATGTAGGGTCATTCGGGGCAACAGCACGCAGTGGGTAAAAGTTCGCATGGTCAATATCTCGGAACCTATTGAGTGGGCTCAGACACTTTTTCGGCTAGATCAGGGGCGCGTCAGGGACGATGTCAGAGCCACAAGCTATTTTGCCAAGCCTCACTTGTTTAGCGAAAAACGGTGATCAACGTGATTTTGTTGATTAGTTACCAACATTTTGTGCTGGGAAAAAAGTGTCTGGCTAGACGGTGCATCAGTTTACAAAAGTCCGTTAATTATGTTAAGTTTACATGATTATTATAGTATTTATTTTAGTTACTAATTCTGTCCTAGAAAATAAATGCGTCTCAACTAACGTGTGAATGTTTAAAATATTCCCTGTTTGGGCAAGAGTACGAGGTTAAAAGTACGCACCCTGTTATAACTTCATTACAATGATCGCACGGTTTTTACTTCTTTAAGCTGCAATTAAGGCGAATATTATTTGTACAGATTTTTAGACCTTATACAGAAAAAAAATATTCTCCATAAACACTCTGCGTAGTTTTACCCACATAACGGGTCAATAGTACGAATTTCCCCCGATGCACTTAAACATGTATTCCAAAAAAAAACAATGAAGTAATGTACAAAAACTCATTAAATAATAAAAGTAGAATAAATTTACTTTACATAGAGTGTTAAAACGTTTTCCTAGACACTATATTTTTGACTGTGTAGACGATAGAAAAAAAAGTGCGTACTTTTAGGCCGAATGACCCTATGTTGGCCATATTACTCTATTTTTATTGAGATCTGGAATACCTAAGAAAAATTTAAATAATATTACAATATTTAATAAATCTAACGTGTGAATTTGCTTGTGTTATATTTGCTTGTTGTCTTTAGCGCCTTTGATAGGCCCTCAACAACTACTTTTATGCTGGAATAATTAATTATCCATAAATCAATTCAAATGATTACTAGGGTAATTTTTAAATAATACTTTTCTTTTTACTATCCTAGGTTGTCAATTCCTGCTGATAATATTATCACTCACACAGGGAGTCGTCTTTTTCATTTATGCGGTACTCAATCGCAACAACATTCATACATGAGTACAAATCAAAATACGGATAAGAAAAGCTTCTGAACATGAAGTGTATATTATGTAAGATATTAATCTATATTGTATTGTTTTATATCTTATCAATTTACAATTTCAAGTCTAGTTGTTATTAAGTTATCAAAATTTCACTAGCCTTTTACACTTTATTTTATTACACCATAAAAGCAAGGCCAACGTTAGTGTAGAAGTGCAGAAACACTGAGCTTAAAATTAAACAAATAATTCAAAACATTACAACTTTACCGAGAGAGTGCTTAATGCATTTTAATAGTTAACTATTTCGTAAGTGCACACTTCGATTGTTGAATTTACATCTGGTTATATAACATGATAAATTACATGAAACGATAATAACATACAGGTACATAATACAACGATCTTACTTATAATTCTACTGCATCAAATTAAATATAGCCCATTGAAAACATAATATTAACTACCCTGTTAAAAGAACTAACCTCAAGAGACGATAAACGATATGTATTTGTCTAAGAAAAAGAGTAACGATAGGACTGATTTGTAGCCGAAATAAAAAAATGTTACGCAGCTGTTTACTTTGTACTAATTTAGGCACAAATGTAATATCGATTACCCCTTCAGGTTCCTGTAATTGTAATCAAATAAACTCTCTATAAACAAAGAATTAAAGAAATACGGTTACCATTCAAATGATTTGTAATTAAATTAGTTATATACTAAAAATTGTTTACACATTTATATTTTATACAAATACTGCACGTTTCTGTCCCAGAGGTACAGTTTTTAATAGTTACAAACAGGTAGTTTAAAGTTGACAACGAACACTTACTACCGATGATCTAATCCGATACAGTACACGTATAGTAACGAAGCAACAACATCAACTAAACATCAATGTGATGAATATGTGAATACGTACTAAAGTTGAAACATATCACAGCGATAGTCAATATACGTAATCCTATATTTAACATACCAAACGGCGTTTGAGTGGCAGATCTTTATATATTAGCTATTTACTGCGCTCTGCTTTATGGATTTTACAAACATTGTAAGTAGGTAAGTTGTTATTTGTAGGGAAGACATCATGGACATATAATGTAGCAGGCATTTGACGGTTATATATTATGAAGATCAGAAATATTTGTAGTTTTGCAAAGATCTATAGGACATTCGCGCTGATTCGTTTCTACTTTTGCACCGGTGTTCATTACACTAAATTAAGTATAGTTAACGATTACAACGACTTTTGACGTGTTACAGTACGTTCTAACTATGAAATTGTACTAAAAGCTCAGCATCAATCATTCTAAGAATGACGTCGAATATGTCAAATGTGCATAATAACATACTTGTGCATGTTACGTTAAATAGAATAAGTATATTGCAATATATGCACGTTGTGTTTACATTCAAATTACATACTTAACACCGAATAAAAACACAAAACTTCAGGTGGGTTATGTTGGATACAATATTTTTGAAATTTTGAATATCTTCTGTGGTAATTCGAATTAATTCTCTATAGTGGTGGAATACACACAATAATGAATATTTCAACAAGTTCTTTATGTTATTAGGCATCTAATGCGGTGAATGCTCTAATATAACTGATAAGTAAATCTGTCAAAAAAAATATTACCATGTAACTATATTGCCTTGTTTAGAGTGTTCCACGCCGAATTTTAGAAAAGAACTGCGAATATTTTCAACAAAAATACTATTTAAATTATTTAACTTAATGTATACTATGCATGTGGTTAAAATATACTGGTTTTTTGATAAAGTCGTAGCTTTCGTTGTAAGGTTATAAAAATATATTTCTTAGGCTTATCATTTAAGTAGTCCTTGATACATTGCTACATTTCTATTTCTACAAATACCTGGAAAAGTGTAATTGGAAATTATCCACTCAAAAATATTTACAACTAAAAGATAAACAAAAATACGATGGAATAAATAAATACTTTTACAAACAATGATTACAAAGAAATGAATCGATTACTTTTTTTGTGCCCATACGAAGTGAATGAAATGGTTTAAGTTTATTGTTATTCAGACATAGTGTATAATACATAGGTATCGAACCCTTAATGTCAGCTGGTGTAGAAAAAAATAAAGAATTTATTATTATAATGTAAGAACACGCAGTATGTATAATTCAATATTGGGTTTTTACCCAGCGCTAGTAAATAAGGATCACAAAATATTAGCATGTAAGTGATCTTTGTGAAACCGGATTTCCTGTGTCAGATATTTAAAATACATAAATATTCCATGAAAAACTAATCCCTTACAATAAATAAAATATTTATCCTAGTCGCCAAAAATTAAAGTCACGTCCCTTTTCCTTAGATAAACTTGTAGAGTCAGTTCCAACCAATGCTATTATGCTTGTAGGAAAGTCGGCTTCAAAACAATAATAGTTTGTATAGAGAAAACACAGCAAAATATTAACGGTTCATGACTAGTTTTCAACGTCCTTAAATATCACTTAATTAATGAACTAGCTTTTGCTTGCGGCTCCACCCGCATGAAAAAGTTTTTCCGGGATAAAAGTCCCGCTTTATATTTTCATGTGCCAAATTTCATCGAAATCCGTTCAGTAATTTTGGAGATGTGCAGTAACAAACAGAAAACAGACGGAAAGACAGACAGAAAAGAATTACAAAAATCACTGATTTGTGTTCCATTACTTCTTTAGTCACCCCCTTTCTATTTTGTCACATTTCTTTAAATGTACAGACACACCGGCTCTACTGCTTTATTACAGGTACATATAGATAATGTGATTCGAATTGCGTTTCTGTACACCACTTTTTAGGTCTTCTCGTCCAAAATTTTAAGCAACAGTGTGCATGCACTGTTGTGTTTCGGTTTGAAGGACATTGTAGCCAGTATAACTACTGGACATAATGAGACTTAACATCTTATGTCTCAGGGTGACGAGCGCAGTGGAATGCCACACAGTACTTTGTTAGTCAAGGTGCTGGATGGTGTTGCTACTGTTTATGGGTGGTCGTATCGCTTACCATCAGGCGAACGGCATGCTCGTCTCGTCATTAAATGCAATAAAAAAAAAAAAAAAAAAAAAAAAAAAAAAAAAAAAAAAAAAAAATCTCAGTGCCTGAAGACAAAAGTCTTTAATGAATGTGTGTTACCAGTGATGACATATGGCACTGAGACGTGGCCTCTGACCTTGGGCCGCTTAAGACGGCTCACGGTCACTCAGCGAGCTATGGAGAGGGCTATGCTAGGTGTTTCTCTACGCGATTGAACCAGAAATGAGGAGATCCGTAGAAGAACGAAAGTCACTGACATAGCCCTGCGGACTAGCAAGCTGAGGTGGCAGTGGGCAGGGCACGTAGTTCAAAGAACTGACGGCAGGTGGGGCAAAAAGGTTCTCGAGTGGAGGCCACGTACTGGCAAACGCAGCGTCGGCCGGCCACCTGCGAGGTGGACAGACGACTTGATAAAGGTCGCAGGAACGCGCTGGATGCAGACCGCTTTTGACAGGTCCGTCTGGAAATCTTTGGGGGAAGCCTATGTTTAGCAGTGGACGTCGTGTGGCTGATGATGATGATGAATACTAGGTACTTTTTGTACCGTACGGCGATCAATCTGAGGGGAGAGGGTTACCTAACTTTTATTTTGTCTGCGGTCTACGATTCTTAGACGGCCTCTATTAATTGCTCAATAACTGTTTAATTTTCTTATAAAAATCTGAATTACCTGATACTGTGTTGAATATGCTGTTAGATAAACAAAATAAAAAAGTTGTGTAATATAATGTTCTCATTACTCAAATTGATATTTTTATTGAAAGATTTTTCAGGTATACCTCTATACTGCCAATTATATGTATGGTACCTATGTAACATGAAGATGATCTGGGATTTGAACAAACCAGTTAGTTGATAAACTTGTACATATAATGATGTAGCTGGTTTCGTCTAAAACCTAGTTCGCATGTGCCATATTCCATAATAGCTATATTTCATTAATTATTTTACCAAATCCTTGCGAATATCTTTTATTACATGCATTGTCGATTCTACCGAATAAGGCGGGCTCGGAATAAACGGAAAAGGATTTTATAAGAGACTTTCGATGAATTAGCTCAAAATGTACGTACTTATTTGTCAATGATGAATTCAGTATATTGTCGTATTCGAGATATTTGTAATTCACAAACATGACTCTACATGTAAGGTGTGTATGTTATAGTGACGATAAGTCGTTTTAACGTTCGCGTGACGCCGGCAAACTGTTGTTAGGCACTCAAAGTGTAAGGAGTTAATCTATGCTTAATTAACGCTTGTCAATTCTTCAGTGTTTTAAAGGGACGATTTACAGAAAATAAAGCAAAAATAATTTAGCCAATAAATTTCAATCACGAACAAGAAACAAATATTTTTGTGAATGGTAACGAATGTGCGTACGAAAAGTATGAATCTAAGTTTTCGGAACTTTGAATATTTATGTAACACATACATTTTTAGTTTTTACTAAACAATTCTCAGTATAAATCCGCGTAGTAACATCAATATTTTATCACGAATTTAACACATCTTAACACTAATAAACAATTAATTGTTTTAACATTAAATACTTTTAGAATACCACATTTGAATTATATCAATTGCTAAAAAATTATGTATACCTAACTCACAATTCCATTATTCTAACATTGTTTTGTATGCAGAACTAACGTCGCTCAGTTCATTTGTTTCGGTTTTATAAAAAAATTGCACTAATTCGTAGTGTTCATTGGGGTATTTGAGCGTTTGTCTTATAAATACACCACAGGGCACACCGTATGCAATACACACAATAACATTAGGCTATTTTCTCACACATTTATACAATCATAACACCTCCGCTTTACAAATGAAATCATTTGAGTCACGCGGCCACTATAGTCTTTGCAGCTTGTAAGTATCGCACAGTTCACTAATGTCGAGCGAACGAGGAAGCATTTAACGCGTAAATACTAGAATAAATATTAAACATTCAATAACAGGAAGCTCTTTTGTAAATCAATCGAAACGGTCATTCGACGTTTTTGAATCGTTCACACACTAGAATTTCATTCGACCCGTGATGCAGTAGTGGTCGATCCGCGAACACAATAATTCAGTTCAGAATTCAGTCATGTGGGGCGCTGCCGTTCCCTCATTTTCCGGTCAGGGAGTTTGGAGAGGCGGCGAGGAGGAAGAGGGCGAGAAGGGTCGCGGCGCTACCAGCGGCACCAGCTCCGGCTGGAGCCGCGGCCCGCGTCACACGCACGGCTCCGGCGACACCTCGGCGAACTTCACCTCGCGCCCGCGGCGGAAGGACGCGGCGCGCCGCGGCGGGCTGCGCGCGCCTCGCCCCGCCTGCAGGCTCGTCGACGACGCCTGCGCCAGCAGCCGCGACGGCTGCGACAACCGACCGAACGGCGACTGTCTTAGGAACTGACGCGCTACTACCGGCTGCCAGTATGATGTTCCTGAAAATGTAAACCAAACTACGTAATAACAGCAATATTGTAAACAAATATTATGAACACATGTTTGGTTAAAATGATTTATAAACACTGGAGGAAAGGCGTTAACTAATTTGTAAGATGTCAATGTTCCTAGAATAAATAGTTCTCCGAATGGAAATATATACTGTTCATACCTCTAGGTTAGGTATCCGAACGCAACTACGCCTTACACAAACGAGACGTTCGAGGATATTATGAACGGTTTGGATTTTCGAGCATGCGGAGGGATCTCTTATGCGTGCTCTAATAACTTTCCCCCCGCCCCCCGAGGCAATTCTTATGCGCTGGGTCTTCACACCCAATGCCCGCCCATGCGCGGGGGGATATTAGTCGCGGGCCTAGGCACACAGTTCAGTGTGTATACCTGTTGGTTGTATAACACATTGAGGCCTAAAAGGGCCCGCGAACATTTCCTGGCACCCTTTTCCTTTCCACCCATCCTGAGAACCTTTCTCCATTCCCCCACCTTTCCTTCCATCATCCTTTTCCGCTTCCTTCCCAGGCCGCTGCAGTCGTCAAGCCGGGGGACTCCAATATCCCATTCGCAGATTTCCCCCGGTGTTGATTGCAGGACCGCCTACATAAAAAAAAAAAAAACTTTCCCCCCACGTAGAGTACTCTAAAGTAATAAAGCACCATTTACCATCTTACATCCACATAAACTACCATGTTCGAATGATGAATAAATGTTTATGTACCCTTGGGAGTGGAGGAACGCGCGCGCCACGCGAGGCTGCGCAGCCGGCCGCGCGCGCCCTCGTGCACGGCGTCCACGCTGGCGGAGCGCGTGAGGTGCGCGGGCACGCCGTCCCGCTCGCCCGCTGCCGCCGCGCCCAGGCCCTCGCTCACCGAATACAGCTTGTGGGTTATATCTTTACCTGACACAATAAAACGCGTCCTATAGTATTATTGTAATGTAGTTTACTTTTTGTGCCATGAGTTTACTATCTCTTCTTTTTCTGTATGAAAACGTTAAAATACATGCTTGCGTAATCGCAAATATTATCATAATAATACGCATATTTTCATCATTAACCGCCTTATTAATAAACGTCACGTTGTAGGTAGTTGTACAACGTTTTCTCTTACTTTCCCTACTAAGACTAAACATTGAAAGATAATTATTACGGACGTAGGTACTTACAACGATTTATTAGTACAATGGTACGAGCGTATTCAATAAGTTGTATTGACCGCCGCGCGAAAATTGTCCAGTGTCCACCCTTGCGCCGAATGTTAATTTTCCGCAGGTATTTGCGTAGCGAACTCAAACGCAATTGCGGTGGCACATGCTACGCGTGAAATGGCGCTATGAAAATGCATTCCAAACATTCAGTTTATTTTCGCATTCATACCGAAAACACGAAACATAATTTATAATAGTAACATTTTTATGTGTTTTTGCATTATTGTAGCTACAGCTAAAAGACATTATATGCTAACAAATCGCAACCAAGTACCTATACATTTTTTTAAACAACGTCTGGCTTACATGTTCCATAGATATTGTTTTGTTTGGTTCTAAAATTATTTAATGTACGGAAAGGACAAAACGATTGACACTAAATCGCCTAAAAAACTATGTTTCTTTCGTGCGTCTTTCATATCTTCGCGGATCTATCAACATCCCCACGACCGAGTTTTTAAGCCTTTTTTTATTTTATGGTACCTAATATATATTCTAATACTAAGGGAACGATCAAAAAGAATAATATAACAAAACTATACGGAATCGTTTTATTTTAAACATGCAGTACTATTTTACCATCACCGTCGTACCACGGAATATGCATAGACAATTTACCAATCGCGTGTTCCAATCAAAACGTCATGGTTTAACTTAGGGAGCTCGGAATTAGATTGAAGCATCGAGTTTGATACCGACGTTTACTTTTTTAATTATACTTCCCTGATAACTAAGTTTTGTCGAAAATAGAATACGGCTTTTATTTGTTTGTTTGTTTAAACAAATGCGAAAATAAAAGCAAATGGGCAAGTATATTTTATTATGGATACTGGTCTATCTGACCATTTATGAAAATAGGTAATATTATTATGTATTATTCAACGAACGGATATAATTTTTGTCGAAAACACTGGAGGAACGACCTTCGTCTAGTAGAAGCGTACATGAGCTGGGGGAGCTAACGTACGAATCCTAGGACGGGCAACAGTTTATGTTGGTTTTACAAAAAAATAATTGAAACGGGGTCAATCGTAAAAAAATCAGCCTACCCTTTATGAAAAATGCCTTAAAAGTGTGTTGCGCGCATTGATATATAAAAGGTAGCGCGTGTCGTAATTATAATTTAAAAATGATAGCCCCACACACTGGCGTTTTTGTAAATGCAGTACACGGGGGGTGCTGCGTATACGCGCCTTTATAGTCACGCAAACGGCAAGAAAATAGTGTGTGGTGAATGAGTTCCATGACTTGATATTATGTCTCTACCGTCAGACTTTCATTGCTAATTCGAGTTGTGCATTGATCTTGACGTACTGAAAAACAAGGTTAACATATTTGTAATTTACTTTAATACTTTGGTTCGACTTCTACGTGTTGTAAGATACCACTGAATTCCACGTGGAAGAAGTCACCGGGATATTTATTACATAAAATATTAAGAGACCCATCCTTTCTTAAAATATAAATAAGAATAATTACTTCTTATATTTACGCGAATGTTAGACATAGAAATAAAACTATTTTGCGGGTTTTATCGCGGTTAATTTAAGCCTTCGAAACGTCGTGAGAAAATATTAATTAAAAAACCGCGATAAAATCCGCAAAATAGTTTTATTTCAATATAAATAAGAAACCATTACATAGACTTCCGTGTCAGCTTAAATATTATGATATTAAGTTGAAGTTATTTCTTTTAATACCATAAAATTGCAAACTAATAGCGGTAGGTGGAATGATGCGACAAGTCTTAAATATGCAATTTGCGGACATAAATTGTTCTTTTTTAGGTATGCATACAAACGTCGCATTTTTATCTATGAAAATGTAACAGCGTATTTAGAAGAGAGTCGCAAAAGTTAAGTAAATTCAAGCGGAGCGGTAATAAGGGTAACAAGCAAGACTGACCTATAAGACAGTCGAGCACGACCTTGAGTGCGGGGCGGTGTCGCAGCACGCGCTCGAGGCGCATGCGCGGCCAGCAGACGCACGTGCTGACCTCCTCCGCCACCACCGTCACCTGCACATCAACACTCACCACATGAAACTACATATCATTATCACACACCAAACTACAGCTCTACCTACAACAAACATCTCTATAAGATCCCGTCTGCCGTCTAACTGCTAAAAATAATCCTACTACTTTATATTGCAAATGCGAAAGTTTCTGAAAATGTTTGGATGTTTGGAAGTTTATTAGAAGTAAACGCAGAATCCGTTGAATGAGCTTTGATGTAATTAGCACTCAGACAGTCCAATTCCTGGAATATCAAAAACACTACTTATATTCTGGAACAGTGCACATCTGAACTATTATTTTACGAAAAGGTTTTTGCGCGAGCGGTGTTCCGAAGAGAACGAGCAATCCCCTTAATTCTTATCTGATAGGAAACAACAAGGCCCACACACAGTTTGAATTACAGAATACTCCGCGACACTACTCTCATCATCCTGAGTTATACAATGTTATCTATACTAATATTATAAAGCTGAAGAGTTTGTTTGTTTGTTTGGTTGAACGCGCTAATCGCAGGAACTATTGCACCGATTTTGAAAATTCTTTCACTAATAGGAAGCTACATTACTTCTGAGTGCTATAGGCTTTTTATCCTGGTAGAATATTTTTATCCCGGAACAACTTTTCAGGCGGGCAATACTAGTATCTGATAACGCCCAGTAATTATATTGGGTACATAGTCCTTTAATCCGTAACACAACAGTGCATGCACATTGCCACTGCTGCTTGGCGGAAAAATACGCTACGTGATGATATATGCAGACGGGCTTTAGCATATGAGGTTAGTGACCCATCGTCTAGTTCTGCTACTACCATCCGTCATAATTCTGCCACAACAAACGGGAAATATTTCCATATTGATTTCTCAAGAAAACCACATACCATAAATATTTAATACGAAAAAGCTATCCAAATCTAATAACACGTTCATGGCCTTAGTTATGCGAGGTATAACTAACTCTACAATACGTAGGCAAATAGCTTTTCTTGCATATTGTTAGTTCCTTACAAAAGTAAAACATTCCGTTTAATGTTTTACTTTACTGGTGATAGATCTCTCGTATACGAGAGGCCGTCTGAGTAGGTACCACCGCACTGTCTAGTTCTATCCATAAGCAGCAGTGTGCATATACTGTTGTGTTCAGGTTTAAGCATTGTAGCCAGCGTTATTACTGAGCATTATGAAACTTAGCATCTTATGTCTCAGGGTGTCGAGCACAGTGGAGTACCACGCAGTACTTTGAAATTTGAATTTCTATATGGTGTTACTATTTTTTGGGTGTTTATATAGCTTATCATCAGATGATCGGCATGCTTGTCTCGTCAATCAAAGCAAACCGACCAACAAATACAATGAAGTAGATTGTTGATAATTTTCGAAATGCTTTAAAGAACAAAAAGTAAAGTAAGTACACCGAATTAATCGAACTTCCAGGTTAATTCTATTTTCTATTCTATTTCTATACTTATCCAAAACCCACATTAACTCTCAAAAGCAAAGAAGCTATAAGTTAAATTATTTTATCAAACATACATAATTATATCAAGCAATTACTTATTCGTTTCCAGCCAAATAATACCATCAATTAAACGTGCCTTGGCTCAGAGCTCAGTTAAAAACGTAAAGTACATTGAAGCAGAACCACCTCTTTGCGTCGAAGCGCCCCTTCTCAGACGGAAAGTTTCGTTCTACACACATAAAAATAATAACACCATAAGGTTCGCTCGCTGCTCATATATGTAATTTATTACTCACGTTTATGCCACCTTCATTAAGTAAATGATATGCGGGCTTAATAATTATAATATTCGAACTTTTCAAACATTTTGCTGCATTGCACTTCAGATTTCAATGATATTTATAGACTATAGAGATCATGATATTAAGTATTAATGTCACAGAGTATTCCGTCAATATATCATAGACCGTTTTATTAAAGCTCTAGCTTTCGGACCTCTAGGTTACGGACTCAATCCTTACTAATATTATAAATGCGAAAGTAACTCTGTCTGTCTGTCGCGCTTTCACGCCCAAACTACTGAACCGATTTAAATTAAATTTGGTACACAGATAGTCTAGAGCCTGAGAAAGGACATAGGCTACTTTTTATCCCGGGAAAATATAAAGCGGGACTTTTAGCCCGGAAAACGTTTTAACACGGGCAAAAGCTAGTTTATTATAAAATAAAATTTGTCGCGGATGTTATAACGCGGCGTTTTACAATAACTAAATTAAATTGAGAGAGGACGGGGATCGACTACGCTCTTACTGCACTGAACAAAAATACAGAACAATTTTTTATGGCAACGAATAAAAACATTGTATAGATGACTTAAAATTGGGTTGGTCCTACAAGCCGCTTACTGGGCCGCTTAAGGAAAAGATTAGGTACCTACTTAACTACCAGTAAAATAGTTTAGGTAGCTTTGCAGCTCATATTAATGTATCTATGTTATAGTAAGTACAAATCAGACGACCTTACCTGAAAAACGTCATCAGATTGCTCTCTATTCGCTTCCCACTCTGGAGAATCGATAAACTGATATGGTTGTATGTAGTGGAGATGTGTTTCATCACAACTGACTCGCATCCTGAATTAAAACCAAGATTTATTACATCTTAACACCTAGTTCGAACAACAACAAAACACAACAATTAGATCAAAATAAATTATACGTGTTATGAATACATGTTATTATGCAAGTTTAGTATTTCGTGAATATAATTATTAATAATCCACTTTTATAAATTTATCAAGGGAATTTAATAACCATGGGTTTGATAAACTAAGCTAACGATGCCAAGCCCAAAATTAATGTTAATGTAATTACTAATTGCATTACAGCCAAATGGCTAGTTATGTAAATTGTAATGGGTTTATTGATTTATATTTTTTACTAAAATAGCTTCCAGTTTTATATTTGTTTTGTTACTTTTGACATCGATTTCACGTTCTTTTAACAACCATAATGGAAGGAAACAAAAATTGATAATTGTTATTACCAATAAAAAGAAGTAAACCTATTTACAAGGTTAAATAGCATCAAAGTATTAAACACCTAAAAAGCGTCTAGTCTACACATAGACCTCGACGCAACAAATATTTAAACACACCAATTTGTATGTATTCTAATTTATAGTCATCATTCATCAATATTGAATATCGAACGGCCATATTGCATTATGCAATGTACATATACTCAAAGCTAACATGGAAATGTTATATCGAACATTCAATTTAGCATTTGACAATAAAGCAACGTCGGCGAAGTGAAACAAATACGTACTTTCCCTTTATGAGTATCGATAGTCTCTCGTCGGCGGGCGTTACTTCCTCGAGGGCGTACGCCTCGCCGGGCTCGAGGCGCACTATCCGAGCCTCGCGCGTCAGTTCCTGGAAGTGTTTCTTGTTGACTTTCAATGGCTTGAATAGCTTCAAATACAGGTCTGTCAGCTCGAGCGATAATGCCGGCGGGAGGAATCTGTGTAAATCGCGTTTGGACACCGGTTAGATGTGCTATGTGTGTATTGTCTATTCAAACGTTAGCAGCAATTAAGTGATTAGGTTTAAAAAAATAGTTAACTTTTTTAAATGTAAGGAATTTCAATTAAGTCCTTAGGCATAAACGTTTTTTTTAAATTTACAGGTACAGTTACTTCACTATCCAGTTGCTTGCTTCGTTAATTGATAGGCTGATTCCACTTTAAACTGATTTTAATTCTATGGAGTTCGGAATTATCGAGGGAATAAAAATTTTGTAAGAAGGTAAAAAAATGTAGCCCAAAATATTTTCAATTAGACCCTAACTGTACAGTCAGCAGCATAAATATCTGTACAAAATCTAAATTTCAAATCGCCTATATACGCGTTAAGTTAAACTGAAACATTTTTTTCTTCGTTTGAAGTAAAGTAAATCTCTTTTATTTTATTTTTGTGAATAGAAAACAAAAATTAGTAAGAACACAAAAGTGTGTAGGCAATTTGAAGTTTTGAATTTGTTCATCTAGTTATGCTGCTGACTGTACATTGTTCTTGAATCACCATCCACTGTAGAAAATGATTTAAGACTTGCATTTAAAAGCAAATTAATGAAATGGCAAAATTTATGGAGTCGCTGTTCGAATAAGTTGCAGGCAATTTGCATAATATAAAGGGGAGGTTTAAAAAAAATTATTGTTTTTTCCAAAGCCAGTTAAGATCTTTGATAAAGGAAAAACACAGTCACCTGACAGTTGCCACAGTTCCAGAATCTAGTAAAATAACTTTTCCTTCCTTGATAGTGGTTTTTCCATCTCGAGCGTGATAACATTCGCGCAAATGGCATATGTCCTGAATATTAAGATGGAGTAACAAATTCCAAACGTTTTGAAAGTAGTCATATAGTTAATTTTAATATTAAATTATTATGTGAGTAAAAAAGAGCAGATCGAGTTATGATTATTTAAATTTATTTGTAATATAGAATAAAATAAATAAGTTCAAAACTCATGGCTTTCTATTTCTTCCATTTCAGTAAGCAGGTGGTCATACGTAAAGTTTCACATTATACATTCAAGGACAATAGGTACGCCTACGCGATTATCTATACTGTGAATGACGCAAATTGGTATGGCAAGTTTTAACTGAACATTAAAATTAATTGGACATAGGAATCGTATAGCACCAGATTTGAAATTTTGATGCCAAAGATTTTAAGCTATAATGTTTAAGTCAAATTTAACATTTCAATCTTCTCGTAACTATACACACAAACTGATGTTCAAAATATACTGGAGCTTACAAGATAATATTTGTTGTTAATATTATAATGATTTAAAAATAATAATGTCATACATTTTCATTTTCAGCTATGTACTTATTTTCCAAAAAGGTCTCTACCACAAAGACTAAGAATATTATGTTTATGTTGGTGTTTAGTAAACGCTTGATTTACGAATTGTTGTTACCTAACCATGTGACGACTGCGGCCTTTATAATTATTCATAATGATAATGTTAAAGAATGTATTTGATCGGCCCATTTTACTGACCAGCTCATTCGCCAGAGCGAGTTCACAATTATCATGCGCATTGAGCTTTAGTGTTCACAAATACAAAACACTTGAAAGTTATTGAAAGTTCATTAGGTAATTTTGAATATATTGTATGTATATTGATACACTACCATATACACTTAATAATATGTTAAAATTTGTCTAATGTCTGATTAGCTACTTTAGTGGGCTTCTATGGTCAAATTATATAAATCTTTTTTACCTATGACGTAACATTTATCTGACAAACTACGTGTGCACGTACTTACCTTATAATTAAGAAAACTGTGTGTATGGAGTTGACAAGGAGGAGCGCGAGGCTCCAGGCGAGCACGTCTGGCGCACACACCTCGGCGCCGGCCCACATGCCCATGAGCACGGCGCCTGCCGCCGCCAGCGCGCGCAGCACCAGAATGCTCTGCTTGAAGCTCTTCGGTGCGAGAAATGCTATCGCGAAGCATAGATTTGCCGCCTAAATTGCACACCATCAAATGATTTTGATGAAATAAATAGAATTTATAGATATTTTCTTGTCGGGATGTTCATGAATTTGATGTACAGAAGGCGATGCCACTACATTGAGTTGGTAAATTTACCTGAAACAAGTCCTGCTGTGCGCTAGTCCACTTTGCACAGAACCAGTGGTTGTGGTGGTCGTCGGTGGCGGTGGCGTTAAGCAGCTCATAATCGGTGTCAAATGTAGCGTTGAGCCGCGAGACGTTGTATGCGAGCGTGGCGTTGAGCCAGGGCGCGGCGGAGGCCGGCGCGGGCGCGGCGGGCGCCATGGTGGTGCGGCCGCGGCCCGCCGGCCGCGCGCCTTCTCCGCCGCCCTCAGCGCGTGCCTGCTCCTGCGGCTGCGATGTCCGCTCTACGCCCTCCACGCGTCTCTCACCCGGCGACACGAGAAGATTTAGTTGGGCTCTCGCTTTCAATATTACCAACTCCATCACCGCACCCTGCCACGCACTTCACATACGAGCTCCTCCTACCTGCAGCTGTAACGTTAAAATTATTTTACTAGTCCGCAGAGCTTGAGGTCAAAATATCATTTTATATTTCATCGTCTAGTTTCTATACATGTAATTTTACTAAAAGAGTGATTGGGGTCATTTATTTCGACTTGTACATTAGTACCTACACACTACCTAGACCTGAAGAAGGAATGATTAAACCAGGCTAGTCTATGTTTGGACTAAGTTTTCATAGGAGCAACAAATGGAATATTTTGTTAGCATATCGACTAATTTCCTGCGGTTACTTCGCCATTAGGAACCTACCTACATGTGGCATGGTCTTAGGAGCTCCAAAGTAGATTAGTATTGCTCCCGGAACCGGCCCTGTATGGTGGAACGTATATGTTTTAGCGTGCTTCATTTTCCGGGATAAGAGTCCCGCTATTTATTTTCCCGGGATAAAAAGAAGCCTATGTCCTTCCTAGGGCCTCAAACTATGGCCATACGAAATTACTCACTATTCCGCCTTAGTGAAAGTTTTTCCGGCATAAAAGCGCCGGTATGTTATTCCGGGATAAAAAGTAGCCTATGCTATTCCTTGGGTCTCACTCAAACTATCTCCATACTTATTAACACACTTTTTTTCTCTTGGTTCCAATCGCCGAAAACGATTTTCCGGGATAAAAGGCCCGATTTATATTTTTCGGGCTAAGAAGTAGCCGATGTCATTCCCTTGGTCTCAAACTGTCTAAATACTTATTTGCTCAAGGTTCCACTTGCGAAAAACGATGTTCCGAGATTAAAGTGCCGGTTTACATTATTCCGATAAGAAGTAGCCTACGTCCTTCTCGGGATATCAAACTATCTCCATACCAAATTTCATCAAAATCGGTTCAGTTGTTTGGCCGTGACGGCTCTGCACGCGTGAAACGATTTTCCGGGATAAAAGTCCCAGACAAGACAGACGCGGCTGGGGAACTTTGTTTTATAATATGTAAGGATATATTAACTTTAAATTTGGAGTCAGTACATAATTGAAATTGCCGGCGAAGCAAAGTAAATACCCGTACAATAATATACAAAAAGAGCATAAAATTTAAATTAGACACCGACTCCAAATATAAAATTAATGTATATAAGGTTAAATATTATTTTTTGGCTTGGGGTGGTTTTTGAAGTCAGTTTTATTTTTTGTTAAAAAGTTTTTATGTTCTGTTAGTTAACATAACTAGGAATATGAGGGTATATTTTTTTTATTGCCTTCTTGGGCAAACGAGCGAGCGGTCCGCCTGATGGTAAGCAGAATCTGCCGTATTATGTGAGTACCTATATTGTGAACATCTGTTTAGTTCCTAAAATGTACTGGTGTGATGTTACATTATAGAATGGTGTAAACATTAAACAATACATAGATATACGATCGCAGGTCATTTGCTTTTCGTTATTGAAGAGTTCCATCGTCTATCTCGGAAGATCTTCATCATATCCTAATATATTATGACTACCTCGGTGGCGTAGTTGTATTGCGTACGCGTTACGAGTACGATTTGCGCGCTGAGGTCCTGGGTTCGAATCCTGGGTCAGGCCAAAAACATTGTGACTGGGTTTTTCCATCTTAAAAATTACTCAGTCGCAGCTCGGAGTCAGGAAGTTGGCGGTGTGATACCCCCGTGCCTCGGAACGCACGTAAAGCCGTTGGTCCTGCGCCTGATCTCCCTCCGGTCATGTCGGATTGCCGGTTCACCGGACTATGAGAGTGAAGGAATAGTGAGTGCACTTGTGTATTGCGCACACACTTGTGCACTATAATATCTCCTGCGCACCTGGCTCGTCCGAACCCTCTTCTTACCGACCCATCAGTCTACTCAGTACTATGGGAAAGGTATATGAGCGAATCGTCCTCGATCGTCTCAAAATAGTCGCCCATCAAAACAACCTGATCCCCGCGGAGCAGTTTGGCTTCCGGTCTAGGCATAGCTGCCTTCACCAAATCCTCCGCATCACGGAGCACATCCACTCTAAATTCTACCTAAAAATGCCTACCGGTGCCCTATTTTTCGATGTAGAGAAAGCGTTCGACAAAGTGTGGCACAACGGCTTGCTTTTCAAGCTGTACACTCTCAACGTGCCCACTCAGCTCGTGCACATCATACGAGATTTCTTGTCGAATCGCGGCTTTCGTTATCGAGTGGAGGGAACCTTGTCTTCCCGACACCCCATCACAGCTGGAGTCCCGCAAGGCTCCGCACTATCCCCATTTCTTTTCTCGCTTTACACTAGCGATATTCCAAAGCCGAAGAATACCAATCTGGCACTCTTCGCTGACGATACTGCCATCTACGCTTCACGTAGAGATAAAACACAGTTGATTCGCCTTTTGCAGAACGCTGCCGACAAACTCGGCGAGTGGTTCAGCAAATGGCGAATCACCATTAATCCCACCAAAAGCCAGGCCATCCTTTTCACTAGGAGTAGGATTGCACCCCCAGTGCCTAACGCTACTGTCACAATGTTCTCGCAGTCCATCCCATGGACCAATACAGTCAAATATTTAGGAGTGATCCTTGATCGGAATCTGTCCTTCATCCCACATGTTAATGCGGTACGCGCGCGAGCCGCATTCGCGAAAAGTCAGCTCCACTGGCTCGTTAACAAAAAGAGTAAGCTCTCTATCCGCAACAAGATACGTATCTTTACGACATGTATTAGGCCGATCATGACATACGCAGCACCCGCGTTCGCTCACATACCACCCGGTCGGATTGAGCGCCTGCAGGTTGTCCAGAATAAATTTCTACGACAAATACTCGATGCCCCGTGGTACGTGCGTAATCGCAACCTCCACGTGGACACCGACATGCCGACCATCAGGCACTTTATTCAGACGCTTAGCAGGCGCTACTTCGATCGCGCGGTTAATCATCATAATCCGCTCATCCGAAACTCATCCATTTATACTCCATTTGACCGCGCGAAATGGAGACGTCCCCGTTCAGTCCTGACCGATCCAGATGATGCCATCACTCTGGCCATCCAAAGAAAGCACGAGTTATTGAAACTCTCACACTCCTCAAGACCGCTGTACCGTCCTCGCCGTCGAGGACCTCGCCGTGTCCCCCGATGTCCCGACCCATTTAGCAGTTCCGGCCCGCGTGCCGATGAAAACAATGGATAGATTGGTGTATTACACCGCTAAAATCCCCTAATCGCTGATGTCTCAATCATCTTCCAACGACTGCCCTGAGCCGAGGCTCGTACCCCACTTAGGGGGTGCCCTCAGCGTGGTCGTTTAAATGTAAAGGGTTGGAGCGTCTAAAGCGTTCGCCCGAAAGTCCGGTGTGGTCAGAAAAGCCGACTCGCGTCAGGCTACTGACCGTAATGTCCATAACAAAAAAAAAAAAAAAAAAAAGCACCTGGCTGATCTCCGTTGAGATTGGCCGCCGTGATCGAAATCGGCTAGGAAGGGATTATGATTATTATTATGTATATTTAAATCTTCCCTGGAAATATACATCTGCATAACGAAAACCGTATCCAAATCGGATCAGTAGTTTTTGAGAAAATAGAGCACTTAAAAATGACACAGCCACAACAAAGGTTACAACATCCTACAACAATTATGCTTACATGACAAAAGATTTTACTACTACTACTGTAGCAGCCCTGTATTATATACTACACAAAGATACTAGACAAACATGTTTAATGTCTTTGTAGACAAAGATATAAAATAAAAAAAACTCGATACAATTTTCCAACACGTGCATTGTATAATACCATAACAATACCCACAAACTCAACAAACGACTCCCAAAATAAGAAGAACTGCCAATGCAAAGAGCATTATAATACTACGGAAATGCCAATGTCTGCAATTTTGATTTTCCAGCATTGTGACTTTAGTGCGACTTGGGAGTAAGTTACGAACTCTTTGGAGTAAGTAGTTTTAGCACACAAGCTGCATCGAAATTACGTGTAGAAATCGTATAACCTGCGACATTTCCGCACTCATTAAGTGATCGAGAGAGGTAGGCGGGTAGCGCGGTTCTAGTGGCTTGTTATCGTCAAATCACCACATTTGCATTAAATTGCATAGAGGCACGGGGAGCGGCGCCGCGCCGCGCTTCAACTCTCTATGGTCAGTTTGGATGAACCATTTACAAACGACCCTACTTCAAAAGTGGCCCGTTTTCTCAATAATTGGCAGTTTCGTTTTAGACAGATCGGTTTTATTTGTCGGTAACATATTTTTCAGAAATATGGATTCAGTAGAAATCGCCGTTAAAAATAATTTACTCACGCAAGGCCACTGTTCTTTTAGTAATTTATTTAGTTAGGTTAGGTTACATATCGAAATAAGAGTTTTTTGGCTGCAAAAAGAATGTTGATATTTCAAGGAAAATAAAGATAGTTGAAATCAGAATTCTAAGATTATAGTGGAAATTAAACTATTTTGCGGATTTTATCGTGGTATTTTTTTATTTTATCCCGACGTTTTGAAAACTTTACAGACGTCACGGGTTGGACTGACTGGGCTTAAAAAACCGCGATAAAATCAGCAAAATAGTTTTATTTCAATGTCTAACATTTGCGTAAATATAAGAAATCATTAAATAAAGATAAGCTATATAAAGTTTCATGGACATCTATTTTGAAAGGTTCGATTATAATGTTAGACTAGAACGGCAGTATCGTGGCAGTAGCAGCCGCTAACGCGTCATCCGTTTCTAGTAAAACATGTTTTAGACGACGAACGATAGTAGGTACACTTTCTTGATATGTAGGCACTCCGCACTAGTGGCTTACATGTACATTGTACATGGATTTATGGACTAAAATATTGGCTAAACTTTGGCTCAGTATGAAGTTACTGTTCGTCACCACCAAACTCCATCATCAATTTCAATTATTAATGGACGCAGACAATCTTGAAACCTTTGTTCTAGAGCTTTTAAAACTACGAAGTTGATGTCGAGATTATTTATTTGCTTCGTATTTACTTTAATTTGCACATTGTACCTCGAGTTGGTTCATCCGAGGTCAAGTAAAGTTAACGGTTTACTGTGTTTAATATAACTTATAAGTAACTTGACTTATAAATAATCTCAAATTATTTATAGATGATCTTTTATGAAAAGTAAGATATAGAGGTTAATTTTTTAAAATTTTGGGCTGTATGTATGTTTATTACTCTTTCACGCAAAAACTACTGAACGGATTTCGATTAAATTGGCACACGGGTATATCATGTCCTGGATTAACACATAGGCTACTTTTTATCTCGGAAAAATATAAAACGGGACTTTTGTCCCGGAAAAACTTTTTGACGCGGGCGGTGACGCGGGTAAAAGCTAGTTTTATATATTTTTCTTATACTTAAAGTTACATTTACAAATGATTCTAAAGAGTTGAGACTTTCACTCTCACATGTACTCACATATTTCCTAATAATAAAGTATATTTTTGCGAACTAAATAAACGTAGTTCCGGATGATAGCTTCTCAAGCGAAAGTTCATTATAAACGAGAACACAATTTCCTAAATTACGTAAACCACTTCTGCGTGATTGCAGTGGGCAGATTTCTGAAATATTAAGTGAATATTATACTTGCTTCTTTCTTGTTGTTATTACAATTTGTATGATTACGATATAACTCTATTAAAAAGCTGTGTATATTTTTTTTTTTTTTTTTTTTTTTTATTTATTTACTTTAAAAGAATACAACAAATTCTAACAAAACATATATACTCGCCAAACTTTTACGTTTGATGGCGAGACGCGCTCGTTTACAGTAGTATTCGAACTTTACAAACTCAGATGTAGTTTAATTTTATATTATACTAGGTATTACTAAATGAACTTACTAAATAACTTTACATCATATTATTGCCTTAATCTAAATTAGACCTTATTATTTCTTCGAGAAAAACATCCCTTAGCTTTGATTTTAATACATTTTTACAAAGTTTTGGACTTTTTCTTAGTAGTTCTACTTTATTAAATATCTTAGGTACTAAATATTTTGTTAATCTTTCTCCATAATAATTGGTCACCTTCGGTTGGACGAGTCTTTTACATCTTACACTTCTTGTATCATACTTATTCTTTACATGCACCTTACAGTCGTCACTATCGTAGTGTTCTAGACCTATTAGATATATAATTTTTTTGTCTACGGGTAATATTTTACAAATGGGAAATAATTTATAGTAGTCCTTACCACAATTGTCTTTAACATTTTTGTTAACTAGGAACTTAATCAATCTTATTTGTAAATTTTTTATATCTTTTAAATACGTTAAGAACGTCCGCCCATATACTATAAGCCCATAGCTGATTAATGAGTCAGCAAGTGCATAGTAAACAATACGTAACGTGTGTCTGTTTACAACTACATTTAATTGATAAAACTTTGCTAACAAAGACCTTAACCTGTTACATATATCATTAACATGCGTTTTCCAGTTAAAATGTCGATCAATAGTTAAGCCTAAATATTTGAATGTATTGACATACTCTAATTTCATACAACTACAATTAATTTTATTAACATGTAGACATTCATATGAATGCCCTATAACGTCTAGGTATTCTTTGTTAATGGTTTTAGCTTGTCGATTGTAAGGCGAGTGTATGTGCATGCATTTTGTTTTTGAAAGATTCAATATAATTCCATTATCGTGTGCCCACTTAGTTATACTTTATACGTTATAATGTATGATATATGAAAAAGTATTTTTAAAATAATTCCACAACTAAAAAAACGCCTTTATTCCCAAATGGGTAACCAGAGGTGGAACCAGAGCACCCACGCTATGTATGCTCCGTCCAATGGTGTAATGGGGAGCAAGCCTGGCGCCATATCGGGCACAAATTCTAGACTCCAGTCTGGTGCTGAGCAAAAACAACAAATATTATTTTGCCTAACCTGGGGGATTCGAACCTCGTACCTCAAAGCTGTGTCGTATCGCGCACACAATATGGATTTATTGCGTCACCGAGGTTGTCCATAACCAGATACAGCAGATGATATGGTAACACTTAATATTTTAACATAAAAAATAAATATCTTATTCTTTACCCCCTTAATTATATTACTTTCTAATAGTCCAATAGTGTAAAATATCAATAATACCAATAGGTCAGTCAGTTGTTCTTGTCAAATTATCATCATAATTGTCTTCTTCAATACTAAATATTATGCTGATATGCACACCAATAATGTCTTCTCTTATATCTTACTTAAAATGTTAAGCTGCAAACAGTTGAATGCCATATACATTTAAAAAGCTTCTTTCAAGTAGGAAACCGAATGTTTCTTGTAAATGTGTGAATATTTATCTTTGCGCGGTTGATATGAAGTGACCAAAAAAAATATCCGTTTACATTCTCCGCTGTTTTACGTCATCATCACAGTATTATATTGCATGCTATAATGCATATATTACAAATATAACGCATAGTTGCACGCGCTACATAAAATTTTATACAGTGACATATCCCTACCTACTATAATATTTGTATAAGCACGCTTTAAAATAAATAAAATAAAATAGTTTATTCATCACGTAGGCGAACATAATTGCACTTATGATAAGTCAAGATACATTCAATTAATAATAATAATTATTACAAAAAGTCACTTACATAACTACAGACATTTTTATAGGGAGTAAAATCAATGAAAAATAAATAATGAAGCCAAGCTCGGGCTGGCAGGAAAGAGAAGATAAAATAAAATAAAAAAAAGAAACAATCATTTTTATAATAATAAAATAATGGAAGGAACGCGTCGCGATCCTCACCGGTGAGGACACTACAGGCCCTAACCTAGCTAACCTACCAGCCTTTCACTAGCTACCTAGGCGATGACTACCCGAAGAAGAAAGGCAGAAAGAAACTCCGGGCTTACTTTTTTGTCATCATTTGTCCATTGAATCTTTATAATATTCTTTTTTTTCAATTCTTTTGCATTCTTTAATTAATAAGACTCATTATCATAGGTTCATAATAGTATAATGATTATATCGCTATGTTATTTAATATTGATATATCCTACTAATATTATAAACGCGAAAGTTTGTAAGTATCGATGTCTGGATGTATACTATGGATGTATGGATGTTTGTTACTCTTTCACGCAAAAACTGCTGAACGGATTTCGTTTAAATTTGGCATACGGGTAGATTATGTCCTGGATTAACAGATAGGCTACTTTTTATCCCGGGAAAATATAAAGCGGGACTTTTATCCCGGGAAAACTCATTCATGCGGGCGGAGCCGCGGGCAAAAGCTAGTTCAATATACTGTTATCTTATATTAGATTTGATAGAAAGTCCTTTGTATAAGATGTTACACAGGAGTACAATATTCTTTCAATCACCAATTTTATTCACGTTGATAGACTGTTGTCAAAGGTTTTGAACATTTAGGAACAGAGAAAGTGCATAATATTATTAATTTATCTGGTAACTTCAAGAACTTTAACTAGTTCCTAAAAGCACCCAAGAAACTTCCACATAGAGTAATATTGGGTAGAGTCCCACTGTAGCGAAGTTTGTTTACGGCGTAAATTAACCGATTTGACTAAGATAGTGCAACCATAGATAAATAATTTAACTTAGGTTTTGTGTTTTTTCTGAGTATTGAGATTGACAGGGCGCCGAAGGCTACCAACCCTCAAAGACCAGAAACGCACTGATGAATCCATTCCCACCTACAGGCACCCCATTCGCCCGTTTGCCCCCTTTAAACTATATCATAATAAGAGTATCAAGTCTGTATTTCTAAATTTTTGTTACGAAAAAAACATAATGGTTTTAAGCGAAAAGTAACATAACTTCTTATAATAAAGGTTGGGTACTTGTAAGTAAGAGCCCTCAAAAATCGTTCCAACCATTTCGAGGATTGACCAGAACAAACAGAAAGTACGATTAAAACTTTGTATTGTAACTGAAGTCATTTAAATTAGTAATAATTATGGGTCCCAAACATTTGTAATTGGTGTATAAGTAAATAAATAAATGCATTGTAAAGCAAACGAACACTAGCATAATAAATAAATAATAAATGTAAACATAATATTTAATGTCTACAAGCCAACAAGATTTCATATTTCATGTTGTACTTGACTAGACTTCTGCTCGCGGCTCCACCCGCGTGAATGAGTTTCTTGGGGATAAAAGCCCCGCGTTATATTTCCCCGGGATAAAAAGTGGCCTATGTTACTTGCTGATAATGTAGCTTAATATTGGTGAATTGTGAATTTTTCAAATCGGCCCAGTAGTTTCGGAGCCTATTCAATGCAAACAAACAAACAATCAAATCTTTCCTCTTTATAATATTAGTATAGATTAACAATATAATTTGCTGTCCGACTACACATTTCCGAGAAAAACCTCGTAGAGTTATTCAATATAAGTTTCGTATTTGTATATGTATAATACAGAGTGTAGGCACAATACAATTGCAGAAGCCGGCTGGCACTGGATTTGGCAGTGGCGACACATTGTCGGGACAATCTCTGACAAACCTCTTCCGCAACTTCAAACAAACAATTACATATTAATTTTGTATTACAGTCAAAATGTGTATAATACATGTTTTTTTTAATATATTTATCTAAATATAAATCTCTCAAGAAGGTATATTGAGTATTTTTTTTAATATAGAAATGAGGTAGCTAGTATTTTTTCCAATGATAAAAATCCTAGATTCACATAGACTTCAAATTCTCTCAAAATTCCTTTAGAGTCCGGACTGCGATAAAGTTGTTGGTTTCAATTGACAACTTTTAAAGATCATAAATTCCGGTAGTCTGTTAAATTGCATCTATGTCAAGCATTTCATCTATGTCAAACGACCTCGATACAATAAAGAAATTTTAAAATATATATATAAAACATTTATTTATAACTAAACAATTAAAGGCTTCGTTAAAAAGAAGTCACATTATATATATATCAGTGTCAACAACTTTATTTTTCTAATACTATACCTATACCCTATATTTATAATTGCAGCATATGAGGGCATAAAAAATAAATAAATAAAGCTTAGCAAAGCGCAGTTTTTTCTTTACAGAGTAATAAGTTTCTGTGAACCGATAAATTTCAGTTTTCGTTTCATGTAGAGAATATGGATACTTTATAAAAAAAAAAGAAAACATTGAAAAGTGCTTCGTTATTAATTATAATCAACGAGTATCCTATCTTGTTTAGAGCTAAGTATATTTACGTGACTGACTCAGAATGAAGGTCATGTTTTTCACGTTTAGGAATGTGCATTTTTGCACCCTTTTTTGTGTACCATTAGTTTCGTCTTGTTAATGAAGTGGTATATGATACCGTATATCAATAGATACGGTGCCTGGTAATAATGTAGATACCTCAAGAACAAGCTCTATAATGTAGAGATTGAGAGTATAAGTTATTGCAAGTGATGACAAACTGTAACTAAAATGTAATTTTGTGATCGTCTTTGGACTATCAATCGCTAGATTATGTTTTTTGATTTTCAGTCAAATATTTATACGTATATATAGTATTTTTGACTTCTCATGGAAGAAGCTTTTGCTCCAAAGTGCCTTATCGCACGGGGTCATGAGGGGATAAGCCATGTTCATTAACACACATAACGAGAAATTATAATTGTTTACATGAACGTAAAACATTATTTACAAATTAACATAATTTTATGGTATTAGGTTAACTCGTAATTGTCATGTAACCCACATGATAGTAATAATTATTAGACCTCTGGGTGGCTTACAGTGAAGAAGAAACGAAATAAAATCATTGAAATAAGTAGTGTAGGTATATTATTGCCATCACCTCAATCATAATTTTAATATTGTTGTTGACGTCACCATTCCACATGACGATAACCTTGTTAAGGCCGAAAAGGACAAAATTTCTAAATATTTAGATTTGGCACACGAGGTTACCGACATGTGGGAGGTGGACTCCACAATTATTGTTCCGTTTTCCGTATCTGCTCATGAGTTGATAGTTGATACCAAATAGTCTCGACTAACACCTCCAGAGGTTCTCAATTGCTCGTTGGGTCAAGAGCCAGATGCACAAAGCAGAACTTCTGGACACGACACGCATTGTGAGGAGATTTCTCACTTTGAATCCCTGACCACCGGTGGCTTGGGTCTTGAGCCTCGCCAGCGGAGGGTGATTCACTTTTTTTATATTTTTATATATGTTGTTTTTTTAGTATATATAATAATTTAAAAAAAGGAACATTCAAGATATAGAGATAATAATAATTTTAATATAAACTAGGTACTATTATTAATATGAAGCCGCAGGGAATAAAGTGTACAAAATCTGAGTAAATATATAGAATATTATTAGTATAGTATTGTCATTTGTCAAAATGGAGTATTTCGCAATTGTTATAATCATCTAAAATACATTAACATAGCCGGTGTATCCTTATTTTTAAAAAAAGGGTCGATATGCCAGACAGAAAAAAAGTATTTTTTTTCGTTTCTGACAGATTAAATATAAAATCTGAACTTTCTTTTAAAAATCTGGTACACTTGGGTATATGATTCCCAAGTTCATTAGCACTTTGAAATCAGTGCAGAAAAGAAAACATACATAAGGAAGTCCAAACATCAAAGTTAAGCCACGTGGATTTCATACAGAATTAATCAAACAGAATCATAAATCTAACCAATTTGGTCTCTACGTACCTTCTAAAGGTTTCCCTTTACAGTGCTTCTTTATATTCAATGAATATCATAAATCTATATAAAACATTAATAACTGTAACAGGAAGTAAGTTAGGCACATGTTATACCAGGAAATTGCGTTAGAAAGCGAAACGTGTCACTTGCACCGCTCTCAGAGAAGGACGAAGGCTTATAGGATCATGAGGCCGACAGAAATAAACAAGCGGTGGAATTAGATGTAGTAAACACTTATTGCGCAGACAGAAAGATGGATATAGGTATAAATCTTTCGTTTTATAAATAAGCAGGGATTGTGCTTAAATACCATTACCCCTAATAATATCGTAATAATTAAGATACTGGTTTCAAAAACACTTACAAGCCACGCAGTATTAGCTAATTCTACTGCCTGGTAGAGAACATTCATATACTCAGAGCCACACCGAAAATTTAATCGAGCTGTGGTGCTCGGGGGTTAAGATTGTTGACGGGTGCCCGGCCACATTCTTTCTGTCAGTTAATCTTTGCTTTCAATGCTTATGTACTGCATCACGACTAATAATCAAAGATTAGATTATAATATTACTTGGAATACTTCTGGGTTTTCATTTATTATATTCAAGCAATTTACGAAACGCATTTCGTAATTTTTTTTTATGCTGAAAAATAACCAGACTCGTTGTCTTGGCAACTTCTTGACAATATTGATACGTTTGTGTCAAAAAGTGAGTCACGGTAGAGTCAATGTAAACTTAGATACACGCTTCTTGGATATTACATATACATTAAGTTACGCAATTGCAGTAAATTGATAACTTTGTTACTCCAAAAGCTCGTAAAATAGTTGATGATTAGTAAGTGCTTTATTACTATGATGCCACCGGGAGCCATACTCTATAATATTTATTCTAAACAATATATTTCTTCCATGTTGTTGTTGCTGAATTTCTTAGAGTCGACAACATTTTAATATTCTTTAAATTATGTGCAATATTAATGAGTAACTAAGAAAATACAATGCTTAACTTTCAATTAACATAATTTCAATTAACGTGCACGATATATGCATACATATTTATATTTATAATCGAAGTATTTTACGTCAGACGAAAATAAAATTCATGTATATTACAGCCCCCGCTTTCATGTAGATGCGTCACGATTCTCCCATGAGCCTGAGTATTTATTCGATAAGAGACAGCTATGTACCTTATCGACCCCGAGATCGTGGCGTCTTTAACCAGCGTACAGCGGTTGAGATGCGAAGGACCGCTCACCTGAGCAGCCTAGGCCGCGTCGCGTTTCTCCGCCCACTTGTAGCGACGGCAGTTTCAGCAACGCATCTCTCACGGTACGTCCGCATATCTTGCACTCTCATGCCGTACCATCATAAAGCACCATAACACAATTGAACGCCGCGCACGGGTGGCATAGTAGAGAGCGGAGGTGCGTCGCTAGGCGCACACTGCACAGCACGCTCGTCTCTCGCGCTCGCCGGCTACGAAGCGCAGCGCCGCGCGACTCTACTGACTGGCGCTGACCGACCGCCGCCCGCTCCTCTCGGCGCTCTCCGCGCGCGGAGACGGGCGCGGCGACGTTGCACGCACGCGCGCTCGTCACCCCGCCGCCTCTCCACCACTCCACCACTCTGCCAACGACCCTTTAACTCCCATCTCGCTACTACCTACTTAGATATTATCAATAAAATTATTCTTCGACATGTACTTATCCGATAGCTGCACTCTGTCAATTGAAATCAAATAATATTCGGAGTAAAATATTATTTTTGCTAGTAAGTGCTGGTATGTTAAAGTATTGACAATTTAATGCTTGCCCTTAAGATATAGGAAATTATACTTGTAAGAAACGATTAAATGATGCCAGGTGACCATTTTCAATATCTTTATCTTCCTCAGTAATTAACACTTGTGAGGGTATTAAGAGTGAGATCACTGAGAATAAACCAATTTTCCGTCATATTCCAAAAACCTTTGGAGTTTTTATTTTGTAGACTGGCATGCCTGGCAGCAAATACAGTCACTTTCGGTGTGTGTATTTGATGTCACTCCCCAACGCTTAGCAACTTTATTTCCCTACAATTACTACGTTACTGACAGTTGTATCAGCAGTCATGGTGGCCCTAATCAACTCAAGTTGGCACAACTCAATTCTGTAAAAAAAATATTTTTTCTACAGCATGAATGGCTGGCTTGAGTAATACCATGGTCTCACAGAAAATCAATTTGACGCTTTGCGTTTCGTATGGTATGTAAGATTTCCAGAGGCATATGCACTTTCCCCTTTCCTGATCTCTATTCCCTTCCTTTAAAACCAGAGGGGAGCGCGCAAGTTACTTAACATCAGGTGTGATCCACTGGCACGTTTTTCAGCTTAGATATGTTTTAAAAAACCTCATAAGGCATTGTTTCTTGAAGTCTAGCGGCCAAACAATAATATTAAATCACGATCATTACTGAGTGACCACGGGGTAACCTAGTCCGGGTGGACTCGCAATGTGCGTGTCAGTTGTGCTTGGAGCCTTACTTAATATTGTGTCTTTAGACTTACCAACTTAGCGACCAGTACCTGCCTATATGCTCTAAAGGGTATCTAGCGATACTAGTGCATGGATAATTCAGACACAGCACGTTAATACCTTAGAAATAAAAGAACTCGCCACGCCGTGCCGCGCCGTTGCTTCGCTGTCGCGTAATGCGATTACTTATAAAACATGTTTTACGCATGAAGGCCGGGTGGTGTTCGCTGAAACTACTTATCTTATCCTGAAAATTCTTTCATAAATTGAAGCTTCATCACTACTTAACTGTATAGGCTACTTTTTGTATCAGAAACGGAATATAAAAGGATTTAATTTAATGGGCTAGCAAACTCTAGTAAACAATATATGCGTACTGGTGCGCCGCTTCACTGCAGTGCATCTCCACCTAGTGCGGTTATACCTTTATAAAATATAAGTATACATTTATTTAACTTATTATGTATAGAAATGAAACATTTACCGAACATGACAAGGCCGTTATTACTAATTTTAAGCTTTAATATATGGTTAACGTATTATTTCTCTTTTAAAAACATAATACCACTATCTATCTTTGCATTTAAAGAAACAGTATTAAACCTAACTTGTTACGAGAAATTTATGAAGCATTTCAAATACACATCACACCTACATCAATAATCATAGAAGGCCCCATGTACGTGTGAGTTAGTATAACGACCCCTTAACCTAATCCTTCAATAAGTAAGCTACGATGCACGCGACTAACCCAACTAAAAAATATGCTGACTATTAGTAAAAGCACACCCGGCATTAAATAATCCCGACCGTGATGAATAGCCCGGTCGGAGTACAGCCACGCGGAATTGCACCCGGTAACCGTCAAACCACTTTCTAGCGTTTTTTTATGTAAAGTATGCCATACTATATATTATTATGCTATTATTAATTTATATATGAAATAATGAATGTGCTTGTTTAAAAAGTGCACTTAGTGCTGCAAGCGATGGCTATGAATCGAATGACCACGAGTTTGGTCTATACCATACCAACCCTGTAATATTTACTGCTCACTGCTGAGCACTGGCCTCCTCGCCTACAGAGAGGGGTTTAGACCTTATTCCACAACACTGGCCTAGTGCGGGTTGGCAGATTTGACATACCTTCGAAATTCTTATAGAGAACTTCTCAGGTATGCAGGTTGTTTTTCCTTCACCGTTAAAGTGAGCGATAATTCACAAAGAATACACACATGACTTTTTAGAAAAGTCTGAGGTTCATGCTCTTAGGTTTTGAACCTACCTGACAATTACCTCGGTAGTCCGTTCCACTCTTAACTAGGCTATCCCCGCTTCGAGTTTGGTCTCCGCACCGAAATATTTGTATCATTCGCAAATATTTTTCAGGTGTGTTTGACAGACGGAAAGTTACTCGTTCTTCCTGATGACCATAAAGCAAGGTATTTCAACGTAGTATAATGCCTATAGGGTTACAACTATATTGAATGACAATTGGTTATATACTTATTCATGTTATTGAATATTTTCCAATTAAGTAATTAAGTAATTTTATTTATTACTATTAGAATATAACGAATAAATTAATAAGGTATGTATGTGGAATAAAATAAAAGGTCATAAAATTTTACAGGTTTGAAAGCAAACACTAGATATTGATTTTACTATAAAGTGTTAATAAGAACTGCCTAAAAGCCTACCGAGCCAAGAGAACCAAAAGTATTGTACGACGAAGACATAGCTAGCAGAGATGAGTCATCGACTTTCCGAACAGTTTTTTGAGACCAAATAAAGCTAACTTGATAGGTTACTAGATAGGTACCTACATATCGTAAACATTTTTCATACGTAGTAAATCATCATTTTAAAAGATTGATACATTATCCCAATTGAAGACTTTATACCTAAATGGAAACTCTTACCCAAGGTTGCTATAACATATAAATTAGGTATTTATGAAATACGTCTCTACAGTATGATAAATTTCAGTTAGTGTGTCAGTATTATAAATACCTAAGTATTTTAACTAAATCTCGGAAAAGACTTCGGAATGCCGAAAATATAAATGCGTGAAGATTAGTGCCTGGCATTTATCCAGAGAAAACGAATTTCGAAATATTGCATCCAATATGCAGTCTCTGTTTTTTTTGCCATAATATATATTACGTCTTTAATAGGAAGATTTATAATAGATGCGAAAGCAAATAGGTAATGTGGACTAAATGGTTTTATGGTATTTAATATTTGTAGGTACTCTTTAATATAATGTTATTACCTACACTTTAGACCGACAGCATAAGATCTAACAGTGAAGAGGTCCGTAAGCAAAACTCACCACAGCTCATCAACGAACATTAAAGCTGTTCTTCCAGCATGGTCAAACTTTGAAGGATCTAATCACAATTCATGACATATATAACAAACCCTGGAAATCACCAGATTCTTTGCTAATGTAGAAGCCGCGGCTGCGGAAACCGTATCGAACAAGATGTCTTTCATACTAATCCTCTAGAAAGTGTATTGTCACTGTCTGTCATGGTAACAAGGCGAAGGTTTATTTATTTACAATTTATTTACAATAAAGCTCTAAATACCCTGTCAGGGTGTCGGCTATTCTAATAACTAAGTATAAAAAAATATAAATCTATTGCTATTAATAAGATAATTTAAAATTAAATATACTTGTATAAAACTATAAATTCATTATTGTTAATAGAATTAATTGAAAATAACTAAAAATTGTATCATTACCTAACTTTAACCATTTATATATTCATATAAGCTGTAGTAAGTTTTTTGAAGTAAATATTTTTTTAATTTGTTTTTAAATACATTAATTTTACTTTCTGTTCTAATTATCTCTGGAACGTTATTATAAATGTGTGCCGCTCTGTAATATGGGCTATTTTTGAACATAGTAATTTTTGGCTCAGGTAAAATTAAATTATGTTTTCGCCTTTAATTTTTATTAAATTCAAAATATGTTTAAGGAAACGAAATGAAATTTTAGGGCTACTGGTTAAAACGGTTTAAGGTTACTTAACCGTTTACCGTCAATTAAATTAGCACTTTTTAAAGATATACGTAGTTAAGTTGTAAACCTAATAGAACAATATTAAACGCTACATTTGCTATATAAATATAGTTTGCTTCATAAATACATATTATCTAAACCCGATATACATGAGCTTAGTAAACATTAGAAAATTGAAAGTAGGGAATAAAAACTATTGTGATTTATAAATTTTATCGTCACAGGATCGCGGTGAAGGCACAGTATCGTTTCAATAAAACTTGGCACTGTCTGAGATATAGAATTTCGAAATCGAATCTGATTCCCGAGAGACAGCACGCTATGATTCTGCGGTCACAAGCTATATAGCTATGTGTAGTATATATACTTCCCTCTAATTACTAGGCACAATTGCATTCATTAAGCGTGGTTTTTATACGTCAGATTGTGTGGGCGGCTTTATCGATCTTCTATCACCATTACTCAGGGCTCTTTTGTAAGCAACGCCGCAGACGATCAGATAACATACCAAATGGTAAACGGCACGTAATGCTCAAGAATAGTGCAGTATAGTGGACGTGGATAAGAAAAATAGCAAGCGGCCAGTTGAGGCACGCCACGGCAGCCTTGACCAGGCCGGCCTGCAAGTGATCCGATCGTATCTGCCACTATCGCCTGAGTCACCTTTGTGTTTTAAGGTCAACTGTAAATCTGCTTAAATAAAACACGATGTTCACCAACACCAACACATATTATGCTCCGCAATCTTGAATCGTTCTATAATTCTTACGCAACTTATACGCTATTTTTAGTAAAGTACTACCTACTTTATAAATACTTTTATAGTACCGAGTAGGAGCTTTGTGTTAAATACATTGTGCCGGATAATAAGAACTATTTATTGTCTACAAAATAGATCGGCTGGTCCGGGATAATATCATTGTGTCACAGAAAACCGATGTGAATAAATTACAGTTCTCTGTTGCATTTCGTAGCTTTAGTGAGGGATATTTCCAGACGCCCTAACAACCCTCAGACTTTACCCTTCCGTAATCCTCTTTATTTTCTTTAGAACTAGCAGCGCATTAATAATTCTTCTGGTGTGTTGTGTGTTTATATCTTTTTTTTTTCTTTTTGTATTCGCGGAGAAAGTGGCTTATTACTACCGCCCAGCCTTCAAGGGGGGCGACTGAGCGGTTATGTTGGGTTCACCGTTCCTAACGACTCGGCGTTGAGCCGCCCGGAGAGATGTAACCATCGGGCGACCGCCGGGCCGAGTCCCTAACCTATGTACAACGCACGACATACCAACCAAAACTCCGCGGTGGCCATCTTCGGCGCATTAGGGACGGCTGCGGGCTTCCTCGGACGAAAAGTGTCTAAGTTGTCGTCTGCAACCGCCCCTGTGTGTGTTTATATCTGGTGATCTACTTACTAGTGTGACGTATAATTCTTAAAAAATGTGCATTTTTGAGTAGTTGTTATTGACTAGTATTTTAATTTAGTTTCTGTAAAACTGTAAAAGTACCTATATACCTACTTATGATCCAAACAGCTAGGTATGTATGTACATCAATCATGTCAATGTCTTGTGTATACAGGTACTAAAAAGAAAACTTTTAATACGTTAGGGAGGCTACTATCGCAGGACCTGCATACAAATGGTCCAGACGAAACTAACGGCAGAAATTGGAAAGTAAATAGGATGAAATGGATTACCTCCACGACTCGTACACGTCTGTTATGAGTAGGTATGCCTGTCACGATGTTTGCTTTTGTTTCATAGGTGTAGAACAAAAGAATTAAGAACTCGTTTCATACCGCTCTTTTATTAGTTAGCCAAAGTCATCAAGGGATTTACGCGCCGACGATCCTTTGTGGAAGTTTTTAGCAACAATAGCAGGTCTTGCCGCCAAAAATCGGCGCGCCAATTCAGTTTCCAGTTAAGTTAAATGAGTTTAATTTGGCTACAAGGCAAGCATCTGTGGCTAAGAGTGTTTGGCAGTTTGGGATAAATATTTTTTTTTTTTTTTTTTTTTTTTTATTTATTTATTTATTTCAACAAAAACATGCTATGTTACAGATACCACTTACAAATAATAAGTTCCGTTGTACAATGCATTATAACAAAATATATAAGTAGTAAGTATATTGAACACTGGTACCCAAAGTAAGATTTAACTTGTGTTATGGGTACCAACGCCCTTACAAGTTTGGGACTAGGTTATATTGCATACAGATAGAACGTGATTTGTGGTTGGCTATCTACATAGGACTCTATATAAACAAAACACAACAAGGTAAAGCAAGGATCTAACCGTATGAATTATAAAGCCTCATTACATAATATTACTTTTGTGAGTTTTTGTGTGTGAATTTATAGGTGGAGGTATACATTAATAAATGTAAAGATCTTTCTCACTTTATAGGATTGAGAGTTTCAATAAGTTTTCTGTTTCGTCATAATTTTGTGTTTGTAGCCATTTATAGACTTTATGTTTACATATGGACTTAGGGAGTGGAAAAATGTTGCAGATTTTATTTATTTTATTGTAAAGATGACTTCCGATTGCAATATAATGTCGCTGAGCAGTAGCAGTATTACATTTGTAGGTAGGGCAAACTTTGTACGACCGTCGACGTGAAACAGCATTCGTATCAAAACAAAGCGAATTATGCTTTCGCAGAATGGTTTGGAGGATAAAAAGTTGTCTCACTGGCAAAACATTGCAATCTGTATAGAGCCTTGTGGATGAATATTTGAAATGCTTGAGGGTCATGACTTTGAGTATAGCCCTTTGTGCTCGTTCCAATTGTAAAAGATATGTTTTAGGCGCTCCCCCCCACACAGTAATGCAGTACGAGAGTACTGATTGACATAAGGCGTAATAGACAGATTTTAGAATGCTAAGGTCTGCAGAGTGTCTTAATTTATAGAATATAAAAATAAGCTTACGTACTCGTGTGGTGAGATTCTCAACGTGAGGCTTCCAGTTAAGAGAGTTATCAATCTGAACGCCAAGATATTTAACTATCTGCTGCTTTTCCTGGCACTGTCCTACTAAAGCTGCGCCAAAATTCTCTGGGTGTGTGCTTTTAATTCGACGGCTAGATTAGAAGACTCGAAGCTTTCATTTGGTTATATTTTTATGTATATACCTATGTCCTATGTAGGTAACTTCATAACACATAAGTAAATATTGTCCTTTACCGATAGAACGCAATCGACGAATACCTAATAGTGGCAGCCACGGTATAAAAAGTTTAAAAAAGTGCGTTATATTTTATGTAAAGTCCAAGCAAATATAAATTATTTTTATTAGCAAATAATTTATTAAGTTCATACAATGAAATAAACAAGTGGATGCAGAATATGTTACGTATGCATAGAGTATTAACATGGCCGATTGCTTTAGGTTCGAATTACGACAAGATGGGTTAGTATCAGCTCGTAATGCAGCTGTACTCCCGTCACTAACTCGGCGTCCTCTATAGATGGGTCAATAAATCTAAAAAGCAGTATTGAGCCTACTACACAACAAAACCGGTTGTAGGTCTTTTGCGAAGGGCTGTCAGGGTAAGTACCACCGCAATGTCTATTTCTACCGCCAAGCAACGGTATTGCATTGATGTGTTCCGGTTTGAAGGACTTTGTAGCCAGCGTAATTACTGGGCATAATGAGACTTAACATCTTATGTCTTGGAGACAAAGGCGGTGTGTGTATGTGTTTATAATTGACGCGCACTTCGTAAGTTAGACTCATTACTCATTTATGTAAATCCTTACTAGTATTATACATGCGAAAGTAACTCGTCTGTCAGTCAGTCGCGCTTTCACGTCGAAACTACTGAACCGATTTAAATGAAATTTGGTACACAGATAGTCTATAAAGGACATAGGCTACTTTTTATCACGGGAAAATATAAAGCGGAAAATTTTTCCCGGAAAAAACAAATACACGTAGGCTGAGACGCGAGCTGAAGCTAGTAGGTATATAAACTAAAATAACTAAACCTTTCACTGTGATATAATTATAACATTAGTATATAGGTGTTTCTCGTTGCTTGCTATGCCTGACTGAATGACCTTTCCCGGTATAAAAGTCTACAGTGTACTTTTACGGGATAGTAATTGTAGTACATAGCTTATAGATATCTTGCATACTACAATAAGGCATGAGGCGAAGGGCCAATTTCACCGCTTGCTGATAAATGCTACTAGTTAATTGACGTAAAAATGTATAAGCCGACAAAACACAAAAGTCACACTCTAATCTATTCTACCAAATAACAACATATGAGTAGAGTGCTATAGAATATAATTCATTCACGATGACGCGCGCTACTAATTCTTGAGTAGGAGTTTTGTGGGTTAAGAACACTTTATTTATTCATCGCAGTATGCAAGTGCACTTATAAATATTTATAATCTATTTACAGAACTAAAACACAAGCGGAAAGTTGCTCTATTGAACTGTAAGCGATTAGGAAAATTAGTAGAGCGCGTCATCGTGGATGACATTATCTAAATAATCTAACTACATCAATCTGTTTAATACGATAAACCTCAAATAAAATTTACTTGAAACCTCTGAAATCGGCACTTAAAGCTGTTTGAGGTATTTGAAACTTATTGGTTTTTAGATCATGCATAATATAATAAAATGTAGCAAGCCCATCACAATTATACTTGTAAAGGATCTAAAGTGAACTTTAATTTCAACTACGAATGTAGAAACAAATTATCGATATTGTAGGCAATAAAAACCAGGAATTTTTGCCACCCTTATTATAAGTATCTCGATATTTCGACTAATTTATAAGGGCAGTCAGAGATAGAATAAAATACACACCAATAACTATAAACATTTAATGACACATTGTTATACAAATATTAATGTTCTAATGTCTAAGTTCGTCGTCAGTTTCCACGGCTTCACAGCTGTGGTATTTTGAGGAGGTGTCGGGACAGCTGTCCGCCACGGAAAGGTCGTCGGAGGAGGCAGCTGGCGCCTCGTGAGCCGCTAGAGGCATCAGTTCCTCATCACCCCCGTTATAGAAGGGGGCGGGCACGCAGTTACGTTTTAAATTGTTTGTTAACACGTCTGCTTCACGCGTCCAGCAATCTGAAACAGTTTATTAGTTGTAAGCGTCGAAAAAATACTTTAGTGGTACATACTTGTACTTGAGGTTTAATTACGGTTTATTGACTAAATTTATCACATCACATACTTAGCTACTTAAACACGATAAAAAAAAGTGTGTGTGTACTTATGTATACGCGTTAGAAGTTATACTTCTTTGGCGTAACAAGATAAAAATCTTTTTAAATAACGCGCCAAAAGAAGTATAACTTCAATATCTTTCACCTTATTCTACATTCAAAATTAAAAACTAAAATGTTGACTATAGCCATTGATGTATTAAAAAACACTACATCAATGACTATAGCTAACTTCAGGGTGTCGGTTTTTCGTGACGGTGTGCGCGCGCATCGTAAAAATATACGCATGCTCACTTTTATCCCCGAAGGGGTAGGCAGAGGCGCAACTAGTGCACCCACTTTTCGCCAAGCGTATTCCGTCCCATGATGTGATAGGGGGCGAGCCTATCGCCATACCGGGCACAAATTCTAGACTCCGGGCTGATACTGAATAGAAAAATCCAATATCACTTTGCCCGACCCGGGGATCGAACCCGAGACCTCAGCCTTGCAGTCGTACCGTAATACAACTACGCCTCCGAGGCAGTCGTAAAAATTTACTCTCATCATTTTTCCCTAACGCGCCAAAAGAAGTATAACTTCAAAAACAATTACTCGGTCTCTTCTGAGGCGGTACGGGTTGCACAGTGGTGGGCGGCGGCGGGTTGCTCGCCGAGCGCAGCCGCCGCGGGCTGCGAGCGAGCGCGTGCGATATGCTCGGCAGGCGGATGTCCAGATGCGACCCTCTTTCCGTCACGATCTTGTTGTTCATCGCGTATAACTTCGTAGTAATGTCCCGCGCTATCAAAGTGGTCACCACACAAGCCAAATAAGGCTCTTTGACGAATAAGTACTCCAAGGAACTCCGCTGCCAGTACACGTAACGACATGATGAAGCTGCTACTATTGACACCTGCAAAGATGTATTAGTTTCAACATAAAACTGTTCAGTTCATTTTGACCCTGATGCTAAGTCACTCAAGAATTTGAGTAAGTTTTTAGCTTCCACAGGTATCAGCAGTGGGTAATGAAAATTAATATATTATAATTGCCCGTACAGAAAGTAAAATTTACAACTTAACGCTCAAAATCAAGAATAAGTTTCTGACTATAAAAACCATTCGTGGCTACAACTTTAATGTCATCTGGCAAATGCAAACGTTCTATGTCCAGAATATTAAGCACACTTCTTCACAAAATTCAATCAAATAAATAAGTAATGACTAGTTTTAGCACTTTTTGTGAGCTATTTAAAAGGCATAAAGTTGTTTTATAAATAAATAGAATAATAGAGTGATCAATAATAGAGATATAATTAGATCCTGGACAGTCAAAATTGATGTGTGACTAGTGTCTTAGCATTGATATGTATAGAAAATCAAGATAATCGTCTGAATATTAAAACTCACTTCAATTGCACAAAGGATTGCATGAACTGCGTGTTTCCAATCATCATGCAAAACATTTCCACCAATTCTTCCATTTAAAAGTGTAAGTACACACGAAAGCCTTCCGACGAATCGCGATGACCTGTTAGGTCAAGTAACTAACAATAGTGCTGGTAGTGCAAGTGCCTGCAATTCGCAGTAGATTGATGTGAAAGGAGTAATTTAGGTTCGCGCGTCTTCGTACAACTGTTTAGACTTCATCGATATTTAACCCAGTTTCATGCATTTATAGCCACTTTGGCTTGTTATACAGCTATATCAAACGACAATTAGGTCACTGGAATAGGGTAGGTAATGCCAAAGTGCGCCGTGATGAACGACTTAGTAAACTGATCGTGAAATTAAGTTTGAGTTAAATGCAAAAATGTTAAGGCCTCGCGTCAAGTTGGCAACGCGTCTGTTGTTTGCTCGAGATCCAATTAGTTCACACGATGTGATTACATTGTTCGTGCCCTTATTAGGCGTGAAGCGATCATTACCTACGAGAGACATTAACACTGTTTTAACTTATTAGATCATTCACTGTCATGGATACTTATATTATCAAATATTCTAATTTTTAAATCAATAGACGGGTTTACAAATCTCCCTATGCTGCCTCGCCCAAGAAATGATATGGTCAAATCATAAATCTGATGCCTCCACTTCTGGGACACTTCGATAAAGTAAGCTTGATTGCGATTTGCATTGCACATAGAGCCTTGAGCCGAAATAAAAATGATATGTAGCAAATCATATGCAATTCATATTATTATCATTGAGGTAATACATTTGCATAGGAAAATGTCATACTTGAGAGCTAACCGTAAATTAACTGACGTAACGCGTACGTCATGAGAAATATCCAAGCCAAGTCTATGGAATACATACAATGGGATACCAAATGTTATTTATGAATGCTGGCGTTTGATCTCTCAGAGTGCTAATAAATACCTGAAATAACACTAAACTTATTAAGTTTTACGTATCTACTTAAGTCTTATATTTAGGAACGGTGCGCAAGTCACCATTCTCAGTATAAGGTTACAGTCTTATTTATCAATCGGTGTATTGGTATTAGGCGCGTGACCTCTATACGCTTGAAGCCTTTGTAACATTTGTTTATATAGGTTAGTGGGTTCAGAACCTGATCCAGTTTCGAAGGACCACTTTCCCCCCATTGTATAATAAACCCATTAATGCCCTGCTTTGTTATTTGCCTCTATTGAAGTTATTTGAATTTGGCCTCACATAGTCTGTTTTGTCTTATTAAATGAAAGTAAAAAATTTAATGCCTAATAATACTATGAAACTCTTATGGCCTTGTTCGTTTATACAACTACAAGGAAAAAATGCAATTTGACATTGGAGATAGCTGTTTATGATAGAATACATTTTTATCTAACCATTTACCTGATAAGATTTTTAATAATTACTGACATATTTTATCGATAATAAGCGAGCATAGGTACTTCTGTATTAGATTATGATAATACTGACAAACTAATTTTGATCTGACCGCCGCCCATACATAAATAAATTCAGAACTGAGATTTTTATTCTTTTGCTAAGTATTTAAACGCTATGCAGTTTTAGACTATCCAAAACTTTAAAAATAGATCACACCGTCGTTTCCTCTGACGTATGTATTATTAACATATCTAAAATACGTCGGTTCGTTCATCATGACGCAGAACAGCGAGAATGATTCGATTCCGCCAACTGCTAAAGAAAAAGACACCATGATAACGACTGATCGTGACCAGTGCTTGAATTAAAGGCTTTTAAGAATTTGACGGTATATGTTGGTGTCGTAAAAGCCGAATTAACGGCACTACCGCTCATCCTACTAATATTATAAACGCGAAAGTTTGTAAGTATGGATGTATGGAAGTTTGTTACTCATTCACGCAAAAACTACTGAACGGATTTCGATGAAATTTAGCACACGGGTAGATCATGTCCTGGATTAACACATAGGCTACTTTTTATTCCGGGAAAATATAAAGCGGGACTTTTATCCCGGGAAAACTTATTCACGCGGGCGGAGCCGCTAGCAAAAGCTAGTATAGAATGGTAACACCTCGCCTACCATGTTCCAATCCGAGCAGATACAAATATCCTTTAAATTATAAGTCTCTTCGCGTTTCTACTCTGCGCTCGACGTCCTGAGATATCAGTCAGTGTAGTCCGTGTAATTACTGTACATTATAAGACTTAACTGTCTTAATTGACTTCCAATTCCTTCAAACCGGAACACAACAATGGAACCATACGGCTTCTTGTGGACATTGGAGTAGTACCTACTAAACCAGACGGTCCCTCGCATACGAAAGGACCTTAGGGGATCATGTGAACGAAGACGGCAATCGATAGATTTTTAGTCTGTAAAATATAATAAGGCAGCGTAGGAAATTTGGCTAAGACATAACCCAGAGCATTAAAAAAAATATTCGTTTTCAACACCCATAAAGCATCAGTATGAACATTCCTACTTCTACGGAACCGGAAAGGTAATTCGTAAGCAGAATTTCACCTGCGAATGCAAATAACTTTATTTATAAATAAGCTTACCTTGAATTTTTCATCAATGGTAGCTCGACTAGACTCAAACTCGGGAGAATCTAGGAACTCGCACGGCAGGATTGGGTGAAGAAATTGATGCCCACTCATCACATTTACCTGTAACAAGATACTCAATGCAAGTAGACAGCCCATTTGTAACTTTAATAAAAACATAAATCTACTGAAAATATTTATTAAAAATAATATGATTTTCACGTAGCATTTAAGTAGTTCAAATCTGTGTGGGATGCTAGCACGTTGATACTTAGGGACGGAAATAAACAGCGCGAACCTACCTAGGTAGCTAGAATATAAAGATCCTTAGGGTAGCTAGTAGTACCCATGAGAAAGTTTAACATACGTCCTTTAAGTTTATCAACAATGGCAATGGCATGTTGATCATTACCTACATTGTAAAACACACAGACATCGTAATTTGCATCATTGTTATAAACACTTAACACAAGATGAAAACAATCTCAAACGGTGTCAAAGTAAGCGCTAGTCACGTGCTGGTCGTTAGGTTGAGCACATCCTGGCCAAGCTCGTGGCAAACACTCCCTTGTGAACACACAAAAAATGTTTTATCTTTTAATAAGGAATTGAATTACGAGCAATGTAATTTGTGACTTGCTTGGATTAAACGAGAGTTGAATGTTTTTTAAGGCACGTATGGTTTTCGACGTCATGGATCGCAATATTAGGATAAACTTTAAGACCTCTATCCGGTTTCAGAAATATGAAAGGGTTCTGTGATGAAAGGAGTGACTGTAAAATGTGAACGTGCGTTGCCAGGTCCTAGCTCTTCCATAAGAGAGGCCGACGGACTAGTGCAGGATAAAAACTTCATGGTGGAAAATTAAAAAATATATATTAAAAAGCAAATATCCCTCACTTTTCCCGAGAGCAGAAGACCAAGTCTGTCAGTCTTTGTAAGGTTTTGCATCGCGTAAGCCTCACCCGCGTGCAGCGACATCACATGAGCAAAGTCAGGCGACACCATCCGTTTGAATTGCAATCTTGATACCTGTTGAAAATCACAACAAAACAAACAAACAAAAATACGTACGTAAAAGTATTTTTTAATATAAAAAAACTTTTATTAACTTTTTTGATTATGCATTACCTTTTTCTTTAAATATTGTATAAAAATTAAAAAATGAAAAAAAAAACTTAATTTTAATATTTATTATGAGTATCGGAAATATACTGACCTTAAATGGTTCAAAAAGTGTATGATATACTTCCTCTAGCTCAGGATCAAACTTGACTGGCCTCATTTCATAAACCAGGTAGACAACCTGAGCCAAGTTGAGGAACACAAATCCAAAGTTCCAGGAGAAAGCATCCGGTGAGCATATCACATGCCAAGCCCATATTGAATACAACATAAAAGCTGTTGATTAAAAATATTACCAAAATATATTTTTAAACAAAAACATTGTCTAAATATTAGACTGCCTCGGTGGCGTATGTGTATTACGATACGACTGCAATGCTGAGGTTTCGGGTTCGATTCCCAGGTCGAGCAAAGTGATATTGGATTCTGGAATTAGTACCGGATATGGCGATAGGCTCACCCTCTATCACATCATGGGACGGAATACGCACAGCGAAAACTGGGTGCACTGGCTATTTTTTTTTTCATGAGTATGCTAAATATTTGTGTTTTTAAACACACAACTTACACTGGTGATGGTTCTAAATGCACGCATATATTTTTGGAGCACAAAAAAGGATTATTAAAATTCCTCCTCTAAGGAATGCAATTTAGATGAAATTAATAAGAAATGAAGTACCCACTTACGATCTTGAATAAAATCATAGGTACCTATTGATTTTAATATAATTATTCATGTCACTACACCTTTGTATGTAATGGGTTTATATAAACCTACCTACTTACCAAATATTAATATAGTATGCATCCAAAGTTGTCCCCTTTTTGTACTCGGTGCACAGTAGGAGGCTACGAATAGCACATTTGATAACTAAAACACACAATAAAAATATTAAAAATTAATAAAAAATATTAGATAATAATTTTAAAAACATTATCCGTAAACCATCTCATTACATGAAAGATTAAAAATTTTTCCTCACAAGCTGTTTCAGAGTTTTAAAATAAAGTCACTAAGTATTTCAATAATACCTAATATCCAACTCTACCTGAAATAAAGGATGTTGCGGCATTCTCCATAAAGGGCACCAAGGCCAGTACCATGGGCCTGAATATAAGCAAAATAATATTATATACAATCACAATACAATAAATTTTACCTAAATAATCCTTGCGTACCTGACGGCATTGTGTAATTTACTGAGCCAAAATCATGGAACGTCCCATTATATCCTGGCCACGTAAAATTGTATTCACCGATTTCTAGATAATCAGACTTTCTACCCAATAAACTTACGTGAGACATTTCTTTTAAACTAACTATATTCAATACACGATAAAACTTATAACTGTTTTGATAAAATAAGAAATTACGTATTCTTATTTTCCACCGCTCACTCTTCACCACTTCGCGCCAAATCAATAACATCCGGCATCCGCTGAACGCCTAGCGCCATCTACTGAATTTTCTTTCAGGAGGCAAAGAAATGATATAAAGTCGTTTTCATATCTGTACTTCCCTAGCTTACAAAAAAAAACTATGTATCATAGACATCTGACATTTGACGTTTAGTCTACATTGTTCTTGATTTCATTCACTCCCGAAAAGGTGTGATGTGAACAGTGTGGTTCGATAATTTATAATTCTTTAAATATTTTGCGATGCGGTAGCAGCAGCCGTTAAGTATACTTAAACAATATCTAAATAATATGCCTTAACATTTTTGTGTTATAAAAATATTGATTTTCGCGGGAATGCCGAACATTAATAATCTTCCCATAACTAATGGTAAGTACTGTCTGTATTTGATTAAATATTAAGTGATTCATACAAATCTACTCAATTAAAATTATATCTATGTGTTTTATTTTAAAGATTTTCTTTAAAATTTGCTTACGTTTCTGTGAACTCATCGACGTTCAATCCATCTGGCGTGGTCATCAATTGTCTACTTTTAATAAGCTCTATCAAGAATGAGCACAAATTCTGTAGATGTCATAAAGAACATAAATTAACCTATTTAAACTACAACAATGCCCAGTTTCAATCGGCATTGTTATAGTGGAACATTAATAATTTGATATGTGGCTAATTTTTTACTATTTATGGTAGTTTGCACATTTTTATTGCCTCTTACAAAACCTTATTGTTATGTGAAGTTATATCGATTAATAAAAAACTTAATTTCCATTTGTTCACACAACAACATAAAATTTACATGTGGCATTTTATACATATAAGTATTTAGTATTTTAATTATGTTTCTAATGGAGTAATTCACATAATGACATTCATCTTAAATCATGTATATTTTGTGTATAAATTGTTTAAAAAAGCGAAACTTTAATATTTCTTCAATAAGTGGAATTATCATGAAGTTCTTCAAATGTCAGCCAATGTAGTATTTTAAATAATTTAATGCTAAATGTGTATGAATTATTATAAACTAATATCTTAAAAAGCAGCCATAGCCTAGTTGGGAGTGGAACGAACTGCCTAGACGAATGTCCGCAGGTTCAAAACCCTCACACACCTCTGACTGTCCTAAAAAGTTATGTGTGTATTCTTTGTGAATTATCGCTTGTTTTAACGGTGAAGGAAAACATTGTGAGGAAACCTGCATACCTGCGAAGTTCTCTGAATTTCGTTTTAGGCCAGTGTGGTGGACTAAGACCTAAACCCTCCCAGTTGTAGAGGAGGCCCATGCTCAGCAGTGGGCAGTATATAATACAGGGCTGGTATGGTATGGTACTATCTAAACAGGCCAAATCCAAAAATGTGATCTGTACATCGTAAAAATGATAACAAAATGAACAGAATGATGGATACATTTTTTGCTGAGTAGTGTAGATACACATATTTGGATTCCCATTTATTTAACCTCAGATTTTTTTTCTTATTTAACAATGGTTATTGGGTAAATTAAAAGAGATATTTGTGACTAAATGCCACATTAGAATTGTAGATATAATATATATAACATTGTACAATTGAATGCATGCATGATAACAATATTAACTTTCTATGATGCTACAATATAATATTATGTAGTGCATAATACTTCCTAAGCTAACATTGTTCCCAAGCTCCAATTATTCCAATTCTAAAAATATTTATATTTTAATTGATACATCTCACAAATAGATTGGATCTTGACCATTCATTTGAACTTCTAAAATGTTTTATATATGTACATTGGGCAGATCTGTTGGAATTATATGTAGAATGGCTGCTAATCAATGGACATAAAATATTGCGACACACCAAGACAGATTTGTCAAAGATGGTCTTAGTTTATCCTCTAGAAAATACAGGTCAATAAAATTACATTTATGTCCCAAACAATAATTATTCCAAGCACAACTTAGATATTTACCTTATTGCTTGAAAGGCTTGGTTTGGGATTTTCCAGCAAATACAGTATAAGGCTATACTAAATAAACCTTTTCCTCATAAGGCACTTGCATATCTATTTTACAAAAAGTATAGTGCAACGGTAAAATACCTTGTTAAACATATTTATGTGTGTCATATGCATAAAACTAATGAAATTAAATTAATCATTTATTTGAATCCATAAAATGTTAAACATTACTTAGATTCAGTCAATTTTTACTCTACCACCAGTTCGGAAAGCAGTTTCCACCAGAGAAGAACAGGGAAGAAACTCAGGGTTGCTCTTTTCAAAATCAGTTCAAAGGTATAAATTAGGTACAGTGTAAAATACAATATATATATATATATATATACAGATTTTTTTTGTTTAGAGCAGTTCATATATTTACTTGCATAATAATAAATTCTCAATTCCCATCCGAGTGTACAACCCTCTCAATATGTTTATTTCATTTAATATGATAAAATGTTATGCTTCCTTGTGATTAAATTGATATTCTGTTTATAAGAATCACTACTTGAAGTCAGGAAAATTTATATGAATTTACAACTGCACTGGTGGTAGGTCTCTCATTATGTAAGAGGCCGTCTGGGTGGGTACCACCGCAATGTCTATTTCTACCGCCAAGCAACAGTGTGCATGCACTGTTGTGTTTCGGTTTGAAGGACATTGTAGCCAGTATAACTACTGGACATAATGAGACTTAACATCTTATGTCTCAGGGTGACGAGCGCAGTGGAATGCCACACAGTACTTTGTTAGTCAAGGTGCTGGATGGTGTTGCTACTGTTTATGGGTGGTCGTATCGCTTACCATCAGGCGAACGGCATGCTCGTCTCGTCATTAAATGCAATAAAAAAAAAAAAAAAAAAAAAAAAAAAAAACTGCTAAGCAAAATTTAGTATGAAAGTAGTTATAAAACTTCTACCCCAAAATGTACATAAAATAAGTTAGTAAGTTGTAAGTCAATCACAGAATCAATTTAATAAACTTGCAATGGACATGGGATACTGTTCTAATTATACACATTATTATAACGATTATTATTACATTGTGAGCATGGAATCAGGGATGAAAGTAAAGTGCTTAAAAGATTATGATGAAAACGTTTTTTGCATACTTATTATTATCAACAATCCCGTAGTTGAATTTAAGTCTCAATAAGATGAAATGATAGATAAAAAAGTTGAATAAATGTTCAAAAAGTTAGGAGCGACGAATAAAACTTCAATATTGATTTCATGACCCAAGGTAAATCTGTGGGTCTATTAAATAATTACTTTTAATTGCCTAGCGCGAGTAAAACCATGGAGACAACATTAGTAAAACTAAAGTAGTAAAATGAATGGCATGTCAAATTTTAAATCAAAGCTATTTATTATGGTATAAATAAAATATTTTTTGTTAATACTTAAGAATGATAACATTTTATGTGAAATACGAATATAATGTGTATATTATTGTCAGAGCTATGATTGGTCCAGTAACTAGTAACATAGCATTATTATCTTGTATGTATGTTTTGTGGGGACGTATGCTGTCACACAGACGGGTGATCAGTTCGCCTTATTGGGCCTATTTCGCCCTTAGTCCCAGTTTGGGTGGCGCTGCCACTTTCACTTTGGGTCGGCCCGCTTCGCCGGTATCATGCCCAGGGGCCTCATTCACCATAGGGAGCTTTGGCGTGGCGCAGCTAGACCTTAGAGGCATCGTGGCTCCCTTCCAGGTGTGCACCTTTCAGGTTGCCGATCTATGCCCAGCACTGCCCTCCACTGAGGGTCCCGCTACTTTGACCTTGATTGATCATTGTGGCAGGAGCCAACAGGAGCTGCGCTCAACTTGTGCGTTGAAAAGAAACGCACAAGCTGCCAGGCCTTGTCTGCCCACATTATCTTGATTATATTTTGTTGTTTCAGATGATTATGAGGTTATTGGTGAGGCCCAATGGCAAATTTTGGAAAACAGCGGCGAGGAGCAAGTCATCAAAATATACGGTTTCCTCTATTCAAAACTACGTGCCGTTGTGTTTCACATAGTATGCGTCTTACTTTGTGGAATACCTTATTTTGCAATATCTTACTACCCAACTTGGCGCCGATTCAAATACAAGAAATGCAGTTTGAAAACGGCTAAAGAAATCTGCAGTAAGTTAAACAATCTGTGCCTTTGTCATAGTTTCACAAATTAAATCAACTCATTGACATTTTTTCATTGTAGTTACAGATACAGATGGATTGTTTGACATTGAAAAGGTACAAGAAGTTGAGCTGAATCTCTCGAACAACCGCGAAAACAGACTAAGATATTTCGTTTACCAACACAGCCGCTTTATCTGGCTCCATGACCAAGGCATATTTATCAATGTTCTGGCTCTCAATGAAAAACTCACCATCAGTTTATTAATGGAAAATATGTCAGGGATTAATAAACGGCAACAAACTGAATTGTGAGTCACTTTACTATCACTTTATTGTTTAGCATCTTTACTATGAACATATTATAAGGGGCATAATTTACTTTCAGAATTAAGCTGTATGACAAGAACTCAGTGGAGATAGCCGTTAAAAGTTATTGGACCCTATTTGTAAACGAAGTTTTCAACCCATTCTATTTATTCCAAGTGTTTTCTATAATTCTCTGGTCTTTAGATGAATATTATCAGTATGCGTCTTGTGTGCTGTTACTGTCCACTGCTTCGTGTATCATGGCGCTGTACCAAACAAAGCAGGTAAATACAGCACAATATTCTATTTATCTTACCCTGTTACTTATTTTAAGTGTGATACTTTGATTGAGTTATAGGGAACGTGTATGTCGTAAGCTCTGCCATCTGATGGCGCAATCTGACTCTTTTTTAGCACATCGATACTTGGCATTGACGTAAAACATTCATATTAAAAGAATGAAAAATAACATTTAATTTTTTGATAATGTTTTGCTCTGTATCTGAATGCTCCAAAACATTAAATAAACAAATCAAATGGTGTGAAATTCTATTATGTTCCCAAGAATACCTAAGTACTTACATACCATGGTTATGAAAAAATCGACAAAAATAATAAAAGCTGTATAAAACATACATAATTATGAGTTCCAAAAGCATTAAGAAATGTCTCATTACGAAATTTATAAAAATAAAGATGTTTTGAAGATAATATTCATTACAAACAAATCTGTAATTAAGGGAAAATAACCTCCTAATTTTGCTTCAATAACATCAAAATAACTAGCTCCCATCTAAAAAAAGCTTATTCTGGCCACGCTAGGTATCAATAATATTCAGCCGGAACCCATATTATATCATTTTTGACATAATAAAAGAATAATAAAAATTATAGCTTTGAAAAGTTCCTTTTTTATCTACATGTGGCTCTTGTGTCGATTTAGTGCTGCCCCCTATAGTTCGTGCACGTTCCCTATAAGGAAACATTGTCGGTAGAAATCGTTTTGGCATTGGTTCTCTAATTGGAGTAAATTCCCCAGGTCTGCTTCATGCAGGCAATGCAAATTATGATAGTTCTTAGAGCATTAAGAAATAGGATCGATAATATATCGAAATTATTTTATTCAAAGAAGGTTTTGGTTACATTCTGTGACTTTTTTAACTTCATTGTATTGGCAGTTTTGAAGGTTCATTTTGTACGGTCAAAGTAATGGCCAATAGGCCAAGAGGCAGTAACTACTTTCTCATCCCAAGTCCAGTCACCTTTTTCTTTCGAAGAGTTGGGAAGGCACAAATAATTACTTTGACGATTATAATCTCTTAGTATAAGGTGACTAGCTGTCTAATGTCTATTTCTACCGCCAAGCAGCAGTGTGCATGCACTGTTGTGTTTCGGTTTGAAGGACATTGTAGCCAGTGTAACTACTGGACATAATGAGACTTACCATCTTATGTCTCAGGATGACGAGCGCAGTGGAATCCCACACAGTACTTTGTAACTCAAGGTGCTATATGGTGTTACTACTGTTTATGGGCGGTCGTATCGCTTACCATCAGGCGAACGGCATGCTCGTCTCGTCATTCGATGCCATAAAAAAAGGTCATTTTCGTGTTTCCTTTAAATTAGTTTTAATCCGATGAATCTCTATGAATGAGTGAATGAATGAACTCCGTAGATGAGCATCAACCTGCACAACATGGCGGGGTCGACGAGTTCGTGCACGGTGACGGTGCTGCGGCCGGCGCGCAGCGGGCGCGAGGAGTGCGTCGTGAACGCGTGCCGGCTCGTGCCCGGCGACGTGCTGGTGCTGCCGCCCGACGGGTGCGTGATGCCGTGCGACGCCGTGCTCCTCACGGGAACCTGCATTGTCAATGAGAGCATGCTTACAGGTATACTACCATACGTTTTTAAGCAGTAGAGTAGTTTAATTATACTGTTTTATTAAATTTACTAAATTAAATTGACTGCCTCGGTGGCGTAGTTGTATTACGGTACGACTGCAAGGCTGAAGTCTCGGGTTCGATCCCCGGGTCGGGCAAAGTGATATTGGATTTTTCTACTCATTATCAGCCCGGAGTCTGGAATTTGTGCCCGGTATGGCGATAGGCTCGCCCCCTATCACAAAAGTTTAAAAATAATTTTAGAATAATTGTTCAAATCGAACATAGTAAACTACTCTTTTATTATGATGCTGGCTGGGTAGAAAAAAACTGGAAATTCTTTAAAATATTATAAAATAATTATGTACAGTCAGCCACAAAATTATCTGAACAAATTAAAAACTACAAAACACTTCTATACATTAACTTCAGTTGAAATATTCTTTATTCTTTTTTTAAAATAAAGTTAACCACATGAAGTTTATTTTAGGGAAGAAAATACGAGTGTTGATAAAGAAAAAGAAGTTTAAAGGCGATTTGAAATTTTTAATTTGGGCAGCTACTTATGTGGCTGACTGTTCTAACATACGATAACATGCAGGTAAACAAAAAAAACCGTGTAAGGTGATAAACGAAACGTGTTGAGCAACAATAATATTGCAGGTGAAAGTGTCCCAGTGATGAAAGGTCCGCCGTGTATATCGACAGAAGTGTATTCCACAGATGGTCATAAAAGACACACTCTGTTCGCTGGAACTCATGTCATACAAACTCGATTTTATGGAAACAATCAGGTACTCACATATTTGTAAACAGTATATTATGAATACCAGTGGTTTCCAAACTTATGAACATTAAACATTTTTTTATGGTACACACCATTTCGCAGATGAAATCTATTTCGCAAGGAAGTGTACATTAAATGACAAAATAACACCGAGTCAAATGAATGTGTTTTTGTAACTTACAAACTTTTTAGGTGCTGGCAAAGGTGGTTCGGACTGGTTTTTGCACTGCCAAAGGGGAGCTCATCAAAAGCATTTTGTTCCCAAAGAAGTTCGGGTTCCAATTTTACAAGGATGCTGTTAAATTTGTGGTTTTCTTGTTCTGCATTGCTGCGGTGGGCATGGCTTATTCCATCTGGCTGTATGTGTTGAGAGGGGTAAGTTTTTTGTTTCTAACATGTAATAAGTGTCAAGCTCATGTACGCAGTTTTAATCTATACTAATATTATAAAGCTGAAGAGTTTGTTTGTTTGAACGCGCTAATCTCAGGAACTACTGGACCGATTTTGAAAATTCTTTCACTAATAGGAAGCTACATTACTCCTGAGTGCTATAGGCTACTTTTTATCCCGGAAAAACTTCCACGCGGGCGGAGCCGCGCGCAATGCTAGTAACACACTAATCACGTACATACGTGGCATATTATTTATGATAGTATCAAATTCAAATCTGTAGTTAACTTACTAAACAATAAGGGACAATCATGATAATATTATGTTTCAAATCTCGATGATAAAATAGTAAATAAATTACTTGTATACCTTATAATAAAATATTATTTTCTATTTTTAGTGCTTATATTATTTCTTCTTAAGTGACTAACTTATATGTATGGTATTCTCGGAAAACTTAAGTATCCTGATTGAATCATGTAAATTCTATGAGTCACACAACTTAATCTGAATGCTCAGTTTTAATTTATCACGGCTATCTTATGAGTCCGTAAAGAACATGTCCAAAAACAAACTTAAAATTCTAACCAATATACTTTATTTGAATAGTACTCCCAGAAACTAGGCCTTTGCAATAAATCGTATAATGTTAAAGTCCTCCGATTTAGACATTTATGTGATTTTATTTTGCTTAAAAAAATACTTAAAATGAACGTTATAGAAAAGTTAGTTATAAATGGAGGGATCTAAAAATAGTTTTGAATGATCCAAGGTCCATATTTTTGCCCCTTTAATGTCCATAAAGTTTGAGCCTGGTTAGATTTTGAGGCCCAGCACCCATACAAAAAGCGGACATCTCCTTTTTGCAAACATGGATATCTTAGTTAATGATCATGGCATACATTTTTTGCTGGAAAATTGGTCTACCTCTACCGCTCAGCCTGGGCGGATAAACGGTCAAGTAACGCGTCCTCGCATGCCCTGAATAAGATGAAAGAGAATGGCAAGTTAATAATTTTACAGAGTGCAGTGGGAACTATAGTGCTGCGTACATTGGACATCATCACGATCGTAGTGCCGCCCGCCCTGCCCGCCGCCATGACAGCCGGCATAGTGTACAGTCAGCAGCGTTTGCGCAAAAACAGAATATTCTGCGTGTCACCACCGAGAATCATCATTTGCGGAAAGCTTCAGATAATGTGCTTCGACAAGGTCAAATATGATTTTATTATCACCCTTTGACTTTTCGCATCAAATGGTGTGTGTAATTTTTTTAATAAATTGTGCAGTTTCGTTAACCTGCATTTATCCACTGCAATATTTATTAAGAAGTCATGAAATTTTCCATCTTAATTTATATGGAAATCAAAATTACGTACACTTTAATATACTTAGGAATACAACAAAATCCTTTTTCATAACCTGGAGTTTAAGCTACCTGCATATAATCCCATCAATTTCCTTTTGTTAAATGTGGGGTAAAAACTGGTATGACCATAGTCAAACTACTATTATGCAGCTATTTACAATGGCTATTACGCGGCACTTTTTGCATAATTAATTGTTTCTCTGACTGATCTAATAAATATTTTCTCAGACGGGTACCCTCACGGAGGACGGTTTGGATTTCTATGCGGTGATACCATCTGAATATAGCGAGGGTAGGTTCGGCCGGCGCGTGGTGGACGTCTCCGCTTTACCAGCGAAGAGTCCGTTGGTACAAGCGCTGGCGTCATGCCACTCCTTAACCAGTATCCAAGGACAATTGAAAGGCGATCCCCTTGACTTGAAAATGTTCGAATTCACACAATGGGTGAGTAAGTTTTAGTTCTCTATAATGGTAAAATAAACTTTCAGATCCAGAAACTACTGATGGTAGGTCTCTCATATGTAAGAGTCCGTCTGAGTGGGTACCACCGCAATGTCTATTTCTACCGCCAAGCAGCAGTGTGTATGCACTGTTGTGTATTGGTTTGAAGGACATTGTAGCCAGTGTAACTACTGGACATAGTGAGACTTAACATCTTATGTCTCAGGATGACGAGCGCAGTGGAATGCCACACAGTACTTTGTAAGTCAAGGTGCTGGATGGTGTTGCTTCTGTTTATGGGTGGTTGTATCGTTTACCATCAGGCGAACGGAATGCTCGTCTCGTCATTCAATGCCATAAAAAAAAACTAAAGAATCCATGGTAGTTTTTAAAAATGTAAACTTGATCTAGTTAAAATATTGTAAATATATTTAATTTTATCATGGTTATGCAATAGATATCATAAGATGAGAGTGTACATTGACGTGTATACATTATCTTTCGTCAGAACAATGCGTCAAGATTCGATTCAGTTTATGAAATGAGTCACATTGTAGCATCAGTGATAATATTGTGCAAATATTGGTTGCGTCAGGTACTCGAGGAGCCCGGCCCGGAGAATACGCGGTATGATAATCTGACGCCGGCGATAGTGAAACCTGCCTCAACACAAGAGACGCCACTCGAAAACTTCAACGAATATGACCCGTTCACAATGGAGATGCCATATGAGGTGCGGTAATTTGAAATTTCCACTTGTAGTAAATGCAAATAACCTTTGATTAATTATATACCTAGATAGACACTGAACGTTTCAAACGCGTCGAAAAAAATAGAGGCGAACTGTTCCCCACTAAATAAGTTCGAGTGAATTATTCTTTGTTTTTTTTTCATGGATATAATTTTCTCCCTGTTTTAATAGAAACCATGTAATAACTGGTATCATTATGCGCGCACACAAGGATACGCAGAATGATGCAGCGATAGCGTATGACACAGCTGTCACGCATACTAGCTTAAGAAAAGTTGGCCTGTTTGTTTTAGTTTCATTGCAGCGCGTCACTCTATCTAGGTATATAATTAATCAAAGCAAATAACATTTGAAGCTTCTTTTTATACAGGGTCATTTTGACATTGCATTAATAAATGAAACCACATACTTATCTTCTTGAAAATAACACTTTATGATAAGTTACACTAACCATAGATGTAAAGCTCTTCCTTTTGCTTAAAGTTGGTAAATAAAATCTTCAATGCAGCACACAAATCTCTAAACCACTTCGAAGTAATACTTGCCCGACCTGGCTCTGAATAAATAACTGATCATTAACTTGAAGTAAAATGATTGTCCATAGATTGGTCTGCTGCGTCGATTCCATTTCTCTTCCTCGCAGCAGTCGATGGGCGTCATCGCTAGGGTACTCGGACAACCGCAAATGGTGTATTTTGTAAAAGGTGCTCCAGAAAAGGTATAAGTAAAAACAAAGTAATAAAATACTGACTGCCTCGGTGGCGTAGTTGTATTGCGGTACGACTGCAATGTTGAGGTCTCGGGTTCGATCCCCGGGTCAGACAAAGTGATACTGGGTTTTTTTCTACTCAGTATCAGCCCGGAGTCTGGAATTTGTGCCCGATATGGCGATAGGCTCGCCCCCTATCACATCATGGGACGGAATACGTACGGCGAAAAGTGGGTGCACTAGTTGCACCTCTGCCTACCCCTTCGGGGATAACGGGCGTGAGTGCGTGTGTGTGTGTGTAAAGTAATAAAATACATTAAACTAGCAATTTGCCCCAGTGCCGCTCGGGTAGCACCAATTATATAAAATTGCCAAAAAGCAAAAAAAAATATGTTCCGATCGCTACCAAACTTCACTGGACTAATCTGAGCATTACCTTAAAACTCTTTATAATCGCTCCAGACATTTTGGAGTCCATACATAGGGAACATACTTACACACATTTTTTATAAAGATATTAATTAATTTTATTAAGTCTCGTTATAAAATCTTGTGACGACGTCATTGGGGCATTATACATATTAAAAAAGATCCAAGATAAACATAAAAATTGTAGGTTGCGGGTATGTGCACTTCAGCGTCGCTACCAGAAAACTTCAGTGCGGTTCTAAATGAATACACGTCGAACGGTTACCGAGTGATCGGGCTCGCTCACAAGAAGCTTGAACGCAAGATGAAATGGGTTGACGCACAGCGGATCAAAAGGGAGACGATAGAGTGCGACATGGTCTTCTTAGGATTTCTAGTCATGCAAAACAGCCTGAAACCCGAAACGACCCAAGTGATAAAGGAGCTTCACGATGCTAAAATGAAACAGATTATGGTGACAGGTTTGTGATTTTTTATGTTGACAAGTTTTATTTTTTAAGAAGGTTTACATACACTGAAAGTAAAAATTGTGCAACCTTTACTAATATACAAAGCTATATCATCATCATCAGCCACATGAAGTCCACTGCTGAACATAGGCCTCCCCCAAAGATTGCTGTCAAAAACGGCCTGCATCCAGCGTGTTCCTGCGACCTTTATCAAGTCGTCTGTCCATCTTACAAAGCTATATATATCTATACTAATATTATAAAGCTGCAGAGTTTGTTTGTTTCTTTGTTTGGGTGAACGCACTAATCTGAATATTGAAAATTATTTCACTAATAGTGCTATAGGCTACTTTTTATCCCGGGAAAATATTGTCATCTCGGAGAAACTTTTTAACGCAGGCGGAGCCGCGAGCAATACTAGTTGTCTATATTTTGATTGTATGGACCTACTAACCTCTGGGAATCCCTTGCAGCAAGCAAGTTCTGATTATATTTTTTTTATGAATAAAGGAGTAGTAAAGGTTATAATTTTTCAATAGTTCTATAGAATAAATATACTATATACTCTTTACAAATAAACTCATATTGCAGGAGACAACATTATGACCGCCATGTCGGTAGCGCGCGGATGTTGCATGGTAGGACCGAACCAGAAAATCGTACTGATAACAGTCGGACCGCAGCAAACTGAAGACGCACCACCGCCACTTGTGATGGAAGTAAGTATTGAAATGTATCTACCTTACTTTTTTGAACCTTCATTCATATGTATAACTTTGCAGGCCTGAAGTACACTAAGCCTTCTGTTTGTTACCTTTTAGTCTATCATCAATAACTCATTCGTTACGAACTTCAGACCGGCAAAGTTATATGAAGCGAACTATAAGTTAAGGCATGGGCGTATATAAGGAAGGGGTTCAGGGGACCGGACCCCCCCTTAGCTTGTAAAATGATCGGGCCACCAAACATGTCCACGCTCTAATATATTATGTGACGGGGGGTATACAGTGTCATGCAAGTCAAGAACCCACTATAATTTTTATATCGTAGGACCCCCCATGTGAAAGCTATAGCTACGCCCGTGGGTTAAGGGCTATTTATTACACGCTTTATATTAGCTTCACTTGTATGTTTGTAACTCTCCGACTCCGACCCCTTTAGGCGCGATTTTGACCCACTTTAAACGGTCAGATTTTATTCAAACTTTGTAAGTTTGTCGAGGACCGATAACAATACACTAATTTGATAGGATTATGCCATTATTCAATTTGCAAAATGAGATTTTTGACAATTTATATATTTGTTAGTGAAAAAATTAAAAATAAATAATAGTTTAAAAAAAACTAAAAACCACGCTTTATAGAAAATCCAACTAAAAAATAGAAAATAAATTTGAATTAAGAATAGTATAAATAAGAAAAAAAATATTTTTGGATTTGGATTTTCTATAAAACGTGTTTTTTAGTTTTTTAAATTTTATTCAACTACTTTCTATACGTATATTTACCCGAATTCCAAAGCTACATACTTCTCAAACAAATTGGTGATAATATAATAGTTAAAATTTGTTTTAGGTTGTGGGTGAAGGAGGGCCGCCAAAACATTCGATAGAATCGTATGTACTGGCGCTGGAAGGAAAAACGTGGTCGGTACTGAGGACACACTATCCGCATCTGATGCCTATCATCTTAAAACGAGGTAAGAAACTATTTCTATTATTGGATTACAAAATTTAAGATTACTGCTCTGATGGTAAGCTCGACAACTGCCTATAAGCAATAGCGATATCAGAATTCTTATTAACACAAAAAAGTAAATGCGGTTGTACACGAAGTCGTATACGACAAGCCTACCGGCATTAGCTAGTAATCTAGTCCAAAGTCTTGAGTAATTATTTTTTTTATGGCATTGAATGACTAGACGTGCGTGCCGTTCGCCCGATGGTAAGCGATACAACCCTTATACAGTAGCAACACTATCTAGCACCTTGAGTTACAAAGTACTGTGTGGCATTCCACTGCGTTCGTCATCCTGAGACATAAGATGTTAAGTCTTATCATGTCCAATAGTTACACTGGCTACAATGTCCTTCAAACCGAAATACAATAGTGCATGCACACTGCTGCTTGGCGGTAGAAATAGACATTGCGATGGTACCTACCCAGACAGACTCTTACACCATATTTTATTTTATTAGGGAAACAAAGTGTTAATATAAAGTAAAAGCAACTAACCTTTGATTAATTATATACCTTGATAGACACTGAACGTTTCAGACGCGTCGAAAAAAATAGAGGCGAACTGTTCACCACTAAATGAGTTCGAGTGGTATATTTTTTGTTTGTGTTGTGTAGGCGTGGTGTACGGCCGGTTCGGTCCGGACCAGAAGACGCAGCTGGTGACGGCGCTGCAGGCGGGCGGGCAGGTGGTGGGCATGTGCGGCGACGGCGCCAACGACTGCGGCGCGCTCAAGGCCGCGCACGTCGGCATCTCGCTCTCCGAGGCCGACGCCTCTGGTATATATATATTTTTTTTAACCTTTGAGTATCCGCTCGGTCGAAATCGACCGAGCGGATATTCCCTACCTATTCTTACCTACCATTAAGGTTATAGACAAAAAATGTTGGTGCAGTGTTGCCAGAAATTACAGTTCACATTTTGCCAATGTCAAGTTTGGTGTATTTTATTATCTGTAGCATGTCGAAGTAAAGCAGTGGCTACCTTACCAAGACTTTATCGAGGAGTTTTGGCGGCAACAAAAAAACACTTGGTTACCACAATTATTTCAATTCACTTCATTTGCTGCTCAATTCACTGCATATGCTTAGATCTTTAAAACTGCACAACGAATTTTGATGGGTTTTTTTTTAATAGATAGAGTGATTCAAGAGGAAGTTTTATATGTATAATACATGCATAATATAGTAGAGAATTATATCTATAATTCTTCTGTGCGTGATAGTTTGTATATAAAGTGACTTTTATACAGGAAAAACTTTAATGCGGGCGACGCCGCGGGCAAAAGCTAGTTATATATATAATTCTGCTGTGCGTCTTTATGTCACTGAACTCCTAAACGGCTGGGCCGATTTTAATGATTTTTTTTATGTGTCTTAGGTGGATTCAAGAATGGTTTAGATTTACAATTCGGTCCAAAAAAATGTATAGCGGGACTTTTATCCAGGAAAAAACCTTTCGTGCGGGCGAAGCCGCGGGCAAAAGCTAGTCTCTCTATAAATTTACACAATCCCACATCACGCGGTAGCTCAAGTTGTTTGCCACCTATTAATCGCGCACACATACCTTTCTATAAAGAATTACAGATACACGTCTTGTTAAAAAATATCATTTGTTACGTTATTAATAAATTAAAATAAACATATTTCCGAAAAAACTATTAGTTATATTCTATTATGCATCAAGGATTACAATCAAAACAAAGTTGACATTGTGATTTTCTTATTTACAGTTGCAGCGCCATTCACATCACAAGAGCAGAACATAAGATGCGTAAAGCTGCTCGCATTGGAGGGCCGATGTGCTTTGAGCACTTCGTTCGCCATATTCAAATACATGGCTCTCTACTCTTTGATCCAGTTCTTTTCTATCCTTATATTGTACAAGGTCAGTTGTTTGGTTCGTAATAAAAAACTATTTGTTAGTAATTTAGCAGGCCACATTCTTCTTAATTCCGTTTATTTAATGAGGTTTATATTCATTTCACACTTGTCACATCCTTCGTTGGTCAACATTACATATTTAGAATTAGCCTTTGTCATTAGATGGTTATATCGAATTTAATTAACTTGCCGATCCAAGAGTAATATATTGTTTGGTTTAGTTCTACTCGATCCTGGGCAACAACCAGTTCCTGTACATCGACCTGGTGCTGACGACGCTGCTGGCGCTGTCGCTGGGGCGCGCGAGGCCGGGCCCGCGCCTCACGCAGCAGTCGCCGCCGGTGTCGCTGGTGGCGGCGGCCAGCCTCGTGCCGCTCGCGCTGCAGGTGGCGCTGGTGCTCGCCATGCAGGTGCTCGCCATCTACCTGCTCTACTCGCAGGCCTGGTGAGTGTGTGCTGCAGTATGTACAGTCCGCCGCGCCTCACGCAGCAGTCGCCGCCGGTGTCGCTGGTGGCGGCGGCCAGCCTCGTGCCGCTCGCGCTGCAGGTGGCGCTGGTGCTCGCCATGCAGGTGCTCGCCATCTACCTGCTCTACTCGCAGGCCTGGTGAGTGTGTGCTGCAGTATGTACAGTCCGCCGCGCCTCACGCAGCAGTCGCCGCCGGTGTCGCTGGTGGCGGCGGCCAGCCTCGTGCCGCTCGCGCTGCAGGTGGCGCTGGTGCTCGCCATGCAGGTGCTCGCCATCTACCTGCTCTACTCGCAGGCCTGGTGAGTGTGTGCTGCAGTATGTACAGTCCGCCGCGCCTCACGCAGCAGTCGCCGCCGGTGTCGCTGGTGGCGGCGGCCAGCCTCGTGCCGCTCGCGCTGCAGGTGGCGCTGGTGCTCGCCATGCAGGTGCTCGCCATCTACCTGCTCTACTCGCAGGCCTGGTGAGTGTGTGCTGCAGTATGTACAGTCCGCCGCGCCTCACGCAGCAGTCGCCGCCGGTGTCGCTGGTGGCGGCGGCCAGCCTCGTGCCGCTCGCGCTGCAGGTGGCGCTGGTGCTCGCCATGCAGGTGCTCGCCATCTACCTGCTCTACTCGCAGGCCTGGTGAGTGTGTGCTGCAGTATGTACAGTCCGCCGCGCCTCACGCAGCAGTCGCCGCCGGTGTCGCTGGTGGCGGCGGCCAGCCTCGTGCCGCTCGCGCTGCAGGTGGCGCTGGTGCTCGCCATGCAGGTGCTCGCCATCTACCTGCTCTACTCGCAGGCCTGGTGAGTGTGTGCTGCAGTATGTACAGTCCGCCGCGCCTCACGCAGCAGTCGCCGCCGGTGTCGCTGGTGGCGGCGGCCAGCCTCGTGCCGCTCGCGCTGCAGGTGGCGCTGGTGCTCGCCATGCAGGTGCTCGCCATCTACCTGCTCTACTCGCAGGCCTGGTGAGTGTGTGCTGCAGTATGTACAGTCCGCCGCGCCTCACGCAGCAGTCGCCGCCGGTGTCGCTGGTGGCGGCGGCCAGCCTCGTGCCGCTCGCGCTGCAGGTGGCGCTGGTGCTCGCCATGCAGGTGCTCGCCATCTACCTGCTCTACTCGCAGGCCTGGTGAGTGTGTGCTGCAGTATGTACAGTCCGCCGCGCCTCACGCAGCAGTCGCCGCCGGTGTCGCTGGTGGCGGCGGCCAGCCTCGTGCCGCTCGCGCTGCAGGTGGCGCTGGTGCTCGCCATGCAGGTGCTCGCCATCTACCTGCTCTACTCGCAGGCCTGGTGAGTGTGTGCTGCAGTATGTACAGTCCGCCGCGCCTCACGCAGCAGTCGCCGCCGGTGTCGCTGGTGGCGGCGGCCAGCCTCGTGCCGCTCGCGCTGCAGGTGGCGCTGGTGCTCGCCATGCAGGTGCTCGCCATCTACCTGCTCTACTCGCAGGCCTGGTGAGTGTGTGCTGCAGTATGTACAGTCCGCCGCGCCTCACGCAGCAGTCGCCGCCGGTGTCGCTGGTGGCGGCGGCCAGCCTCGTGCCGCTCGCGCTGCAGGTGGCGCTGGTGCTCGCCATGCAGGTGCTCGCCATCTACCTGCTCTACTCGCAGGCCTGGTGAGTGTGTGCTGCAGTATGTACAGTCCGCCGCGCCTCACGCAGCAGTCGCCGCCGGTGTCGCTGGTGGCGGCGGCCAGCCTCGTGCCGCTCGCGCTGCAGGTGGCGCTGGTGCTCGCCATGCAGGTGCTCGCCATCTACCTGCTCTACTCGCAGGCCTGGTGAGTGTGTGCTGCAGTATGTACAGTCAGCAGCAGATATATAGGAGCACACTATGTACCCGAATATTTCTACACTCCTAAGGCAACCAAAAACATTTACACAACAAAGTATCAAAAATTTGTTGGCATCCTTGGCATCCTATGTGTCAAAATCATCTAAACACACGTTTGTCAAATATTTTTAAACAAATGTATCTTCACAATTCAGCTATTTTTACTTTACATACATAATAGTATGTAGAGTAAAAATATCATTACACCGCACACGTCTGTGTCCGCAAAGGTGTAGGTAATAAATGTCGATCCTCTCGCCATATCGTGTACAAATTCCAACCTTGGGCAACTTCGTATGATTTTCGAATTGAAATCACAAATTGCAATAATATGTGATTTGAATCGCAAAACCTCAGGATTTCCAGCCTACATACGCTGCCACGAGTCCAATGAGGCGGTACGTTTGCTTTCGGGCGTGGTCTTGCAAATAAACATATAGCATCCTCTGGCATGAATGAGGCTTCTATACCATCGAATATTGATAAAATCGAATTTTGGTGTAAAGATCATAAAATTTTTACCACCTTCAAATTATTTTCGTTTTTCTTTTGATATTATGGTTCAATGATTAAAAAACTAATACTAAAACTGTTGATAAAGGTGACTTTGATTATAATATACTTGAAAAATGTGGCCGCCATTTTAAATTTCTTTGTTTTAGGGCCAATTGGTTTCAAAATCGATATAATATACTAACCCATCTAAATCACTGTAGTAATCCATAGCGCAATATTTATGACGTCAGCGTATCTGTTTATAAAATCAGATATACGAGAGTAAATAACTGGGATAAAACTAGTCTATATGCTACACCAGGACATGGTATATTCGTGTGTAAAATTTCATCCAAATTCGTTTAGCGATTTTTATGTTTACTTTTAACAAAACAACCGTCTAAACAGTTCATAATTTTTCACATTTATAATATACTAGCTGTTGCCCGCGGCTCCGCCCGCGTGAATGAGTTTTCCTGGGATAAAAGTCCCGCTTTATATTTTCCCAGGATAAAAAGTAGCCTAAGTTACTCCTTATTACATCAGCTACCTGCCAATAAAAGTCCCGTCAAAATCGGTCCAGCCATTTCAGAGATTAGCCGGAACAAACAGACAGACTGACAAAAATTGTAAAAAATGTTATTTTGGTGTATGTACCGTATATATATTCATATACATGTAGTAAAAAACTGTTATTTCAGTATTACAAACAGACACTCCAATTTTATTTATATGTATAGAAGAAAGAAGTTACAAGATTGAAAATTTTATCCACGCGGGTCCGTGGGATAGTTCATAGTTTTAATACGAAGATCGCAATTACCGAAACATTCTATTTCGGACTTTTGTTAAAAAATTGGAAACAAAAGACTCTTCACTGACGTCATGCAAAAAATGAAAGAGATGGACGAAAGGATCTTTTTCAATTAATTATGAGTCTAAATGAATGCATTTAGACTCATAATGATTATTGATTATGATTGCCCATTGGCATAGGATATATTCTTTTTTTTAAGTTCTTTATGAACCTCTGTACTGCTAAAATGCCGCTGACAGTTGACTTATTTATATAGCAATCACTTTTAGTTTGCTTAGATACATTTGACAATCTGTGTGCTCAGATATATTTGCAACTTTGGATGGTCCCAACTTTTAGAGTAGTTTAGTTGCATAGAATATTAAGGTCACGTTAAATGTTTAGCACCATATGAACACCATAGTTGTTTAGCTACTTTTGATTCAGTCCGCCGCGCCAAACTCCGCACACTCCCAGTACGAGTCTTGAGTAACGAGTTGATGTACTTATTTTAATTTTTTAAGTTATAGTAGTCGCGGGCAAACTCGTATCTATGAAATTTATTGACGAGACAAGGTGCGTTCCGTTTGGGTAAGTATACCCAAACGGATTCCCAGCTACAGAAGAGCCGAATTCAATAACAATATGATTTTTAACAACATTATTGGAATATTTATAATAAAAAAAATTCACAGGTTTATTCCGGTTGTGGGTGGCCCTGACGTGGAACAAGTGTTATGTTGGGAGAACACAGTGATCTTCATTATCACCTCATTCCAGTACTTAATCATGGCCTGTGTTTACGCGAAGGGCTGGCCTTTCCGTCAACCATTTTGTACCAACTGTAAGTACCATTTAATAAAGAATTGGTAGTTATTCATTTGTATCTTAAATTATTTTTACATGATACAACTTTGCTGTTGATAGATTTGTTTATAGTATTGATGGACCTATTGCATAGCCTCTGTATTGTAGTTTTTATATCCTCATCATCAGCCACATGACGTCCACTGCTGAACATAGGCCTCCCCTAAAGATTTCCAGACGGATCTGTCAAAAGCGGCCCGTTTTAATATGTTTAAGGTTTTATATATCTCGCTGTATTTCCAATTTGGTTGATTCTATCACCATACTTCGTGTGCTATATTTACAGAATTCTGACTAATCGACGTAATCGTACGCTTATATGATAGTCACGTGTAACTTTGCCAGACTGCCTGGTAATCACACTGGTGACGCAAGCGATATTCGTGGTCCTGGTGCTGCTGTGTCCGTGGACGTGGCTCGCCGACTTCATGGAGGTGCAGGTGATGCGGCCCGACCAACCCGAACAGAACATGTTCCGCGTCTACTTGTTGTTGTTGCCGATCATCCACATCATCCTTGCTATTGCCATCGAGGTAATATATTATGTATATTTCTTATTGGGAAAACCCTGCCATAACGTTATGTACATACATACATAATAGGGTATTTGACTCAGTTTTATTCTTTACGTTTATCAAAAACTAGACTTCTGCTCGCGGCTTTGCCCGCGTGAAAAAGTTTTTCCGGGATAAAAAGTAGCTTATGTGTTAATCCAGGACATGATCTACCCGTGTGCCAAATTTCATCGAAATCCGTTCAGTAATTTTTGAGTTTATTCATTACAAACATACTTACATAAAAATCTTTCCTCTTTATAATATTAGTATAGATGTACCTCAAATACATTCTAACACAGGAAGGTTAACTAAAATTCGCTAAAAAATCAACAAGTTATAGGCCTTTATATTTCGGTAGGAGGGGCAAGTCTCAAGAAACAAGAAGAGGCGCAATACGCGCACGTGACGTCATGGGCAATAAAGATGCGTGCAAAGAATGAGATGGAGCGATATTCCTACTACGCACCCATTCCGGCACATTGCTATATTTAAAAAATGAATTATTTACTGCGTCAATTCTTAACCAATTTTAATGCAGTTTTCACAGAAGGGCTTTATAAACTGAGACTAGAGTTAGAATGACAGAAACATGAAAGTAGTTGTTTTTATAGCATTATTTGTGGACAGGCGACGCTGTCGAACCCGACGCGCATGATAGAGATGGCGCGCGCCGCCACGCGCTGCCGCAGCAAGAGCGAGTCGGCGCCAGACTCCTCCGACGAGCAGCCGCTCTGCTGACAGCGCTGCCGTCCACTGCACCTCCTGCGTCTCCTGCGCTTCCTGCGTGTCCTGCGCCTCCTGCGTCTCCTGCTGTCCACCGCCGACGCTCGAGTATCATCCTTCCTCCAATAACTTATTACCTTCACAAGAAGCACTGATCTATACCCCTAGCACCAATAATAAAGAATAACGCCAAGTATTCGTATCGAGTACGTTAATGTTTAAATATTTATAGTCGTTTGACAATACTTTACGTCAAAAAAGAGAATCGTACTGCCTATTGCCTACCACAGGGCCCCGTGCTGTTCAAATTCTCATACAATTATTATTTACTTTGACGAAACTGTAACTTCACGAATACTAGTACGCAAATTTTCGTGCTAGGGGTATTGTTAGCTGTTTATTGTCGGTCAGTTTTCTGCCCTTCTTGTATGGATCGCTATGAAACGTGAATGTTCCCAGTCGTTTTTCACTGCTGTAGTAGTGACCAACGAAACCCATGAACATATTTGAAAACGTTTTATATTCTGTGATATAATTTGAATCGTACCCCTAGGCCTTGTGTAATAAACATATTTCGATAGATTAATTTAATTATAAAATAATTCCTCGGTCATTATGTGCTCTTACTATGATTTGACAGAGAAAACTGGTGTCATCTCGCTCTAGCCTATTAAAACATACATATCGTTCACTCACATCAATTACACGTTTTCATTTATGTACTTAACATTCTTAGTATGATGTTTATACTTATTACAAACATGGAACATTCTGGACGCAATTTTATTGTATGTCGCATCTTAATCATAATCTTATGTATGTTAAGACATATACGAATTGCGAAATAAGTATTTAGGGTTCGCATAAGTTAGGTGACGTGATAACCAGCAAGTTTGTCGTCCAAAATTGTTCGCTGCGCGAATAAAATCCACTTTCTTCAAGTCCTCATAGCAACATTCTTCAGATTAATTGCACTTTCTTATTGTAGCCAGTGCAACTACTGGACAGAATGAGACTTGACATCTTATGTCTCAGGATGACGAGCGCATTGGAATGCCACACAGTACTTTGTAACTCAAGGTGGATGGTGTTGCTTCTGTTTATGGGTGGTCGTATCGCTTACCATCAGGCGAACGGCATGCTAGTCTCGTCATTCAATGCAATAAAATAAACAAAAGTTGAATATCGCTAATCCCTCCGGCATAACATTTTAATATTTTGATCTCCATACTACGGTGACGTATAATGTGCTATGCTACACATACAATGTAATCTGCGGGTAATACGTGCCAGAACATCGCACGTGAGCCATCATGTTGGTGGACATATCGATAATATGGGTATCTCAATATGGATTTACGCATACTCGCCTTTTATCCCCGAAGGGGTAGGCAGAGGCGCAACTAGTACATCCACTTTTCGCCGTGCGTATTCCGTCCCATGATGTGATAGGGGGCGAGCCTATCGCCATATCGGGCACAAATTCCAGACTCCGGGCTGATACTGATTAGAAAACCCAATATCACTTTGCCCGACCCCCGGATCGAACCCAAGACCTCAGCATTGCAGTCGTACCGTAATACAACTACGCCACCGAGGCATGGATTGGGTATGGATTTAATACATCAAATAACATACAAATTTCAGTATTTGTGCAATATCTCGTACTGTTATAATGATATGAACCGCGGTCAGTACTCCGCGCCGTGTCGAATGTTTTACAATGGTTTGTGTGTGTGTAGTTCTCAACTATTACACTGATTACAGTGTAACAGTCTAGGTCTTTTATCAATTTATTATTTATCTAGTTATTATATTCACCACTTAATGTATTAGGTACTTAGATATGTGTAAGCGAAATTCTACTTAAACTGTAAATAAAACTTAATCGAACATTTGTTTGTTCATCTAGGTGAGACGGTCGTGAGTTGAGCGAGTATTTAAAACAATATAAACTTTACATCGTAGCATTATTGTGTTTACAAAAAGTAAGTTTTCGAGCTGTGCTCGTTTCATTTTGTGATTTAGTTGCAAATTATATTATGTTATATATTTATTAGAAGTCGTTATGATATTTTATTATGCTTTTTAAAGTATTAAATATTTCAATTTAGTAAATAGGATTATGTAGGAACTTATATATGCGTCTAAGTAAAATTAATGCATTTTAAAATTCATGCAACACTATCATAGTTGTAAATCAAATATTAATAATGATTTATGTAATAGTAGTGAAAATTGATTTTTAAATTATGCGTGTATGTATTGTGTAATGATTGATTATAAAAATGTGTTTAGTGCAATAGAAATCACCGTAAAGGCTGTGCGCCGCTGTATGTTTCTATAAATGTGGCATTTGTATAATGAGTTTACCTTCATACTAAACTCTGTCACATTACTACATTTGTATTAATCACTAAAGGAATTAAAATAAACGTAAAAGATTATAAACACGTACACTTATTTAATTGGTGTCTAAAATATTATACTAATGTCTCTCAGCCTGATACCGTTAGAATATGAGTTCAAGAACAGCAGGTAAATTCTGAACCTTTGATTAATTATATACCTAGATATAGTGACGCGCTGCAATGAAACTAAAACAAACAGGCCAACTTTTCTTAAGCTAGTATGCGTGACAGCTTTGTCATACGCTATCGCTGCATCATTCTGCGTATCCTTGTGTGCGCGCATAATGATACCAGTTATTAAATGGTTTCTATTAAAACGGGGAGAAAATTATATCCATGAAAAACAATAAAAATTATTCACTCGAACTCATTTAGTGGGGAACAGTTTCTCGTTTTTTCGACGTATTTGAAACGTTCAGTGTCTATCTAGGTATATAATTAATCAAAGTTCTGAACATTCAAATGAATGTACAGTCAGAAGCATAAATATCTGTACAAAATCAACATTTCAAATCGCCTATATACGCGTTAAGTTAAACCTAAACCTTTTTTTCTTTGTTTGAAGTAAAGTAAATAATAAATTATTTTTGTGAAGAGAAAAATACGATTAGTAAGAAGAAAAAAGTATGTAGGCGATTTGAAATTTTGAATTTGTTAGGCTACTTATGCTGGTGACTGTACTGCAACCCATAGCAGTTTAAAACTACATTGGAAATTCCAATACCTGTCTGGAATTCATTAGACACGTCATAGAGCGGTGTTTGATTGTACGGCATGTATCAAACTGTACTAAAAATGTATTAAAATGCCAAAGTAACTGTTTGGATTATGTTTTCGAATATGTGATGTGATTCCTAGAGGTTGATTTATTTATTTGGTTACCTAGTTAATGTGCGTCATGTGAATGTGGAGCGCCACTATTAAATCGCACCTTTAGGATGAAAATGACACAATTCAAAAAAATCAAAAATTGACTTGTCATAAAATTACTTAAAACTAAATTTACAATACAACAATAGTTCAAACACCGCCATATTCAAGCAGGAAAAGGACAAAACTATTATATCGGTGCCTTTTTCATTATATTATCATAAAAAAGGGACCAGTTTTAAGTCATTTTATGACGATAACTCAATTTTCGTTTATTTTGAATTGTGTCGTTTTCGTTCTAAAGGTGCGAAATGTTGAAATGCCCTCAACCCAATAATAGTGTAAGAAGCCAAGTAATTAAGCTGATAAACCTATCGTACTATATTCAGTCATGATTGCAGTTTTATTGCGCAATTTTTATTTGCACAGATACCTCTGTAACTGTGGTATTTCAAATACTAAGCGTGTGTGGTTAGTAGATTTTATGCACATTAATCCATTCCTAATTATATAGTACTTATGTTTGGTGCTGAGTTTTATTTTAAGTACTTTAACTTAGGCCAACTTTTGAAAAATTAAGTATAACATGTTTTTGGAGAATGTATTTTCTTGTAAACTTGTTATTTATTGAACTGCATTATTGTGGTTGTTTTATAAAGACTTTATTATTGTCTATGTGTACATTTCTCGAATTTTTGGAACTTGTTGACTGTTTTTGTGTCCGATTCTTCACGATAATGTAGTTCGATACAAAATTTTACTAATCACGACATTGTGACATGAAGTAATAAAATAAATGGAAATTTTGAAAACCACTATTTGTGTGTTATTTTATTTTGCGAAAAGATTAAATAACAAATTTTATATTCCAAGCTTTATAGCTCATATTTGTGTGTAGTGAAAAAATCAAGGTAATAATACTCTTAGGGTAAGTAGGGGTGGGGGGTGTACCCGGGTGGCTGCGAATTCTTCTCTCGCACCATGATAGGACGTGAGCTCTGAGGCAACGGCGGCTCTTTCCACCTGCAGGAGAACGTTAACATTAACTGACTTCTTATTGGTTATAATCAGCAAGAATGAATACCATTATCACGAAATTACGTATTAAAACGACATGGTTACGTCTTTGACTTCAATATCGCTGGTAGTATGGGTTTTTGCTGCCCTGCATTTCATTGTTGACATTAGCCGGAACAAGGCACAGGATGAGAGCGATAAAGGGAGGACGGCTGTAATAAATTTCATATAAACATATATCTCATTAATTTAACACAAGCAGATAGAGTAAGTGCGCTATATATGGAAGACCATAAGGTTTTCTTAAATAAAAGTTAGAATTTTGAACTTCAGTCTTATTTATCTCATTCATATTACCTATGGATATTATGTCATTAGCATAAATGACGGTAATGATTCTAGAAAGGCATCTTGAACACGGCCCCTTTTCTAATTTCGATAATATTTATTTAAGTATTTTTAGCTACACCAAGCTCATTTTCTTTTCACGTACGGCATTGTGTTAGCTATTGCATTTTTATTACACACTTAGGTAGGTATTTTGTGTTCTTTTTTATTGAAGATGTCAAATGTCATACTATATATAATAAACACAAATACTAATAAAATGATGAACCCTATACCAAGATATATTGAAATGGGACCACTTTGCGACCCTTATTTACTAAATAAAGAAGGAATCAAGGAAATACGCTCCCAATTTTCAGAGAAATCAGTGTACATACATAAAAAAAAATACAAACACACAAATTGATAACCTCCTCCTTTTGGAAGTCGGTTAAAAAATTGTGATTGCTTATAGTATGAATCAATAGTCCATATTCAAAACATGCCGATGGGCCATACCTATTGCAAATTAACCCTACAAGAATAATTGTAAAATAGGTACAAATATACTCTTCTTTTTTGTCGCAATTTAACTAACTTCAAATATGATTTGTAGTAGTAATGAACTTACACAGTTAGCTAAACAAATACGCGTGTTGAGGAAATCGAAAATGGATCCCGTGAATATATGCATGGAAGTTGCTTTACCGCAAGCGATAGGTGATCCGTAGGGAGGTTGCGGTATATTATCTGGTTAAAGACTTGATACAAAGAACGTTCTTTGACAAACACCGGTGATCCATATTGAAAGCCTGGTCCATATACGGCGCGTTTACCCTACATACGTATACTTGAGTTGAATCCAGGGGAGCAGTTCCCCCCTGCTCCCCCGCAGGCCGCAGCCCAGAGTGCCGCCCAGAGTTGAAATATGAACATACCAAGGCACTAGACTGAGGTTGTGCGGCGGCTTGGCCCGCGCGCGCCGCTCCGCATGCTCGCGCCGCAGCACGCCCGCGTCGCGCACCGCCGCGCACCACGCGCGCAGCGTGAAGTAGTACACCAGCTCCACGCCCGACAGCAGCGAGAACCCCAGGAACAAGCCCGCGATGCCACCTAACGATACTGTAACAATATATTCCTAACAAATCTTACCGTTTTCGTATATCACTTTGCCGGTTGCCCGACCCGGGGATTGAACCCAATATCTAATCATTGCAGTCGTACCGTAATACAACTACGCCACCGAGGCAGACCGAAGGGGTAGACAGAGATGTCTGTTATATTCGGTGTAAATGACAAATCTAAACAGAAGATTCATAAGGTTTTAGTATCCAAGTAGGTATAAGTATATATATAAGTATAGTCCCTTACTGTAGTAAGGGTACTTTGGAATCCCCAAGGAAAGCGAAAGCGTGGACGTCCCAAACAAACCTGGCGACGCACTGTGATCGACGAAACGAAAAGTATTGGGAAGACTTGGAGCGAAATCAAACGCGAAGCTCAAAACCGATCGAAATGGAGAGTCACTGTGGAAGCCTTCTGCCCCATCCAGGGGACATAGGAGCTTAATGAATGAAAGGTACTTTACCTAACAAATCGACCCAACCGAAGAGAACTTCTCGCTTGTAACGCACCATGGGCCACGATACGAATTCAGCCTCCAAAGCACTAGTTCCACCACTTCTGGACACACTAAAAAAATGCCATTTCAATACGGAATGGGTTAACAGTTTCCCGGTTTTTGCTTACCTAACCTCTTGTTTTGATAAACGCTTTACGAATTAACCCGTACCTATATAACGCTAAGGATTTCTGAATAATCCTTATGTAAGAAATCAGTTGTAAGTCGGTTAACACTTATCGTAGGGTTTTTAACCTTAACCGAAAGACATCCCCGGATGATGCTATACTCCCGAGTGTCGACATTGGGCCGTAAGACCGGGAAACCAACATAACCGTGCCACTGACCCCACAGTGGTGGTTATAACGCGGTATTTTTTTCCCCAGGATAAAAAAGTTAATTATGAATCCTTAAAAAGATAACCTTTACTATCCCTGTTTAAAATATGTTCCTAAAAATTACTAATAACTATGAAGTTAATAGTTGATAGCTCACTATTAATATTTGTTACTCACTCGACATCCGAAAGCTTTTCAACTTCGTAAACAGTATGTGAGCAGCCAAGTTCGCAAGAGCATTGCGTCACGTCTGTTATAGACGCTGCGTGATTCGCAATACACTCTAGTTCACGTAACGTGCACTGTCTGTAGCCTTCTATAAAACAAATTAAATTAAATTCTTATGCAATTTTCTAACACGACAAAATGCCACTCGGTACGCCCTTTACCGCCAAGCACCAGTGTGCATGCACTGTTGTGTTTTGGTTTAGAGGACATTGTAGCCAATGTAACTACAGGACATAGTGAGACTTAACATCTTATGTCTCAGGATGACGAGCGCAGTGGAATGCCACACAGTACTTTATAACTCAAGGTGGTGTATGGTGTTACTACTGTTTATGGGCGGTCGTATTTACCATCAGGCAAACGGCATGCTCGTCACGTCATTAAAACAAAAAAAAAAACTTTCGCGGCTACCAAATTTTGAAGTGTAAGTACCTACTTCTAGAAGTTTCTTTTATTGCGAATGCATACAACTTACTTAAAGTAGGATAAAAATGTGGCACGCATTTGCAAAACGAGCGGCATCTTTGCATACGGCATTGCCGCATACATGCTGAGAACGTGTAAATTTTTGACGTCTCCAAACGTTGTTCATCAGCGAATATACAGCGCCGTTGGCGGATAGACAACTGCCGGGCATCCTCGGTGGTATAAGTGTGTTTGACTGAAAAAGAAACCTTCTCCACACGTCGGTCCCACGAGTGCTGAGCGCTTTGCTCCAACCCTGCCATTTCCTCTGTAGAGTGAATGTAGATCTGCACAGATATTTTTGAATCAACTGGGGCCGTAGCAAGAAGCTTTTCTACAATGGTTATCGCTAATATAAAACAAAAAATGTATGGTAATTGGATATCGTAACGATAGATTTATCGATCGATATATCATTCCTGTTTTTTTTGTTTTCTGTTAACGTTAACGTTTGTAGAAAGGCGTCTTAGCTACAGCTTCAAGCTAGCAAAGGGACGAGTGAGTAAAGTGGTACGCGATCATCACACCTCATTGATATCTATCTAAATTCTACAGGCAATTCTAGAGAAATCGTGGGTGGATTTTAGACTTTTGACATGAAATCGCTATTAGACGCTATTCTGGTAAAATAAAATAAAATAAAATCATTTATTGATCAAGTAGGCTTATAAAAAAGCACTTATGACAAGTCATGACAAGGTAGAGACAATAACAAAGGTACATATACCAATTAAATAATTTAAAGTACCTAGATTAAATAATGAACAACCAGCACGGGCTGATAGGTACAGAGGACACGGACATTGGGGACGGGAATAGGGCTAGGTAAGGAGAAGTGGAGCTGATATAAAAGAAAGGGAAGGAGTATCTTTACATTACGAGGAAAGGAAACGCCACGGTCCTCGCCGGCGAGGATAAAAAGGTCCTAGCCTAGCTAACCTACCAGCCTTTCACTAGCTACCTAAGCGATGACGACCCGAAGAAGAAAGGCAGAAAGAAACTCCGGGCTTAATTTTTTCGTCATCAATTGTCATGATTTTCTTCATTGTTTTTCAAATGTATATTTGACAGTATTATTATTACACAGGTTAATGTATGCATGGATGTAGCCCTGTGTGGTAGGATACCTATCTATAAAAAATGCTCTATCAACTATGTATAATGTTCCATTGTAAATGACTCACATCAAATGTAGTGTTTTTGCGATCAGTATTAAACATAAATGACCATTTGGCATCAGTTTCGTGAATAAATGCCTCCACAAATTGTTCAGTCTGTGATTGCGTTTGCCTGGAATATTAAAAACAATTACAATCTGCTAACTTTACCTAATAAATCCCACATTACATCAAACTTTACCATGGCCACGTTTTTTCTGCATGTCTAGAATTAAAGGCATAACAGAATCCCATTTCCGTAAATACTGGCATAAGTAAATCACAACATTCCTCGGAATCTCCTTTCCATTCGCAATCATAAAACAATGACTCGCAGTGGCGAACAATCTGGAAAATTGTTATTTACAAGTATTGGGTACATACTTGTACTAACGCTTATGAATAGACTTGTACATTATGCATACACTATTGAAATCACTAACGGGCATCGTGGAGTAACATTTCCCTATATAGTGATGACGTCATTTTTATGTTGAACTGAGGAAAATATTTACTTACATAGATTCATAGAACATAACGCAATAGAATAGAATATTGATTCTTTGTTATTTTACTTTATTATCATATTAATATATTAAATCAAATATACCTAGCCATGTTTAATAGATTTATTACAGATCGAATAAGTACAGTCAGCAGCAGAAGTATATGAACAAATTCAAAATTTAAAATTGCCTACATACTTTTGTGTTCTAACTAATCTTATTTTTCTCGTCACAAAAATAAAATAAAAGGTACCTATTTACTTTACTGAAACGAAGAAAAAAATATTTCAGTTTAACTTAATGCGTGTATAGGCGATATGAAATTTTGATTTTGTACAGATATTTATGCTGCTGACTGTACATTGAAGGATTTATTTTAATAAGGAGACTAAATCACAATGCCAATGTATGTTATTGCCCTAGGTAAGTATAGATTGCACATAATGTTATAGAATTAATACAATAAATACGTACTTTTAAAACAGCATCTTTGGGATCTTTAGCAAGCCCCGGAGCATCGTGGTCACTGTGGCCGACGAGCTCTGGGTATTGCGTAAATTTCGACACATGTTCTACTATAGAGCTATAACTGAGCGTCGCCAGCCAACGCAACGCATCCGCTACACGTTCCGGCGGATCCGAGCCCCATACACTAGGGCAATATGCATAGGTAAATCGTCAAGCCAGCATACTTCGAGAGGTTAAAGAAATTTAAATTGAATATCATATATCCACGTTACTGAACTAGCTTTCTGCTCGCTCCACTGGCGAAGAAGCACGTCAGCGTAGTAGAATTATAATCTAAGTTCCAAACTTATATTGTAAATATCTTTAAATATTGATAACTTTTTCCGATATCCTATTTCAATGAAACAAAGCCTATATCCTGCTCCCAATTATACTCTGTATAAACTACATGAAAATCCGTTCAGTATTTTTGTTCCATACCAGCCCTGTATTATATACTGCCCACTGCTAAGCATGGGCCTCCTCTACAACTGAGAAGGCTTATTCCTTAGTCCACCACGCTGGCCTAGTGCAGGTTGTCCGACTTTGCATACCTTCGAAATTCTTATAGAGAACTTCTCAGGTATGCAGGTTGCCTCGCGATGTTTTTCCTTCACCGATAAAGCGAGTGATAATTCCCAAAGAATACACACATAACTTTAGAAAAGTCAGAGGTTTTGGGTTTTGAACCTGCGGACATTCGTTTCGGCAGTCCGTTCCACTCCCAACTAGGCTATCGCCGCTTAGTTTTGTGCGCTAACAAACAAATAGAACAACAGACAGACAGAAAATAATTCTAAAAATCACTGAACATTATTCAATTTTTTTTCTTTGGTCATCCCCTTTCTTTTTATTATTATTCTCTTTATGTTCAGACACACCGGGTTCTGCTGTTTTATTAAAGGTATAGATTTGAGATCTATTGCAAAAATAAATCTATGGCCTACCTAGCCTTTAGTAAGTGCTTAAATGCAAAACACACAAATCCTCACCTCTCTATATATTCCTCCAATAATTCCTCGTCTACTGGATTTATATCGCAAATGGTAACCGCCGGGAAAGGCACATCCCAATTATGAAAATCGGTGTCCAGACCTGAAAATAATTGTAATCAGAACAAAATTATCTTATACATTGCAAATAGAGTATCAAATACCTGTTTTTATTCTGATCTAAAATTCTACTTTAAAACCATTTTTTAACCCTATAAAAAAATGAAAATATCGACGAACTTAAGTTTTTTTTTTTTTTATTGCATTGAATGACGGGACGAGCATGCTGTTCGCCTGATGGTAAGCGATACGACCACCCATAAACAGTAGCAACACCATCCAGCACCTTGACTTACAAAGTACTGAGTGGCATTCCACTGCGCTCGTCATCCTGAGACATAAGATGTTAAGTCTCATTATGTCCGGTAGTTCATATTACAGACAAGTTTATAACTTTTACTACTTAGAAACTATTCAAATTCAAATCATTTATTAAGTAATTAGGCCCCTAAGGGCACTTTTACAATGTTTTTTTATCGTCTAAAAGATTCTACCAGTGCTTCGGAAAATCCCACTGACCTGAGAAGAAGCACCAAGAAACTCAGCGTAGGTCTTTTATTGTTATATATTTCTTTTTTTATTGTGGCTAATCAAGACAAATGAGATGCAACAAAGGGGTATATCAAATGACTAACGTAGTATGTATCTATATAGTACTAGCTACCTACTCAACTACCTGTAATTGTAGGGTTTGTTTGAAACTTTTCCCACAAACTCACGATGATAATGCACGTAGTCACTGCACCGACCGCTGTAAAACTAAACCACATAAATCTGCAACGAAAACATGCATAGCTATATCAGAGTCTACGGTAGACTTAATAATACATACTTCGTTATAAGTTTTCCACTAACTTTTCACAAAAAGGTCTCTCTTTCTCGGCGATATACCGAACGCCGTGCAAAGTCGAATTGTTGAAGAACTCTGTCGTTTGATGTCGAAGGCTAGTGGCAAAAAGTGTCAAGCCACTAACGTCAGCGGAATCTGCTCGATTCTTTGTATTGTTTTTGGAACCGTGTTTCAGCTTATCTTCTGGATACACCTTCATATCGTTTACATTTTGCAATTCAATGGTTAATTTAAAGTATTAGCAAGGTGTGCTAACTGAAATAAAGGTTTTGCAATAATCATATTTGTCATATCGCAGTCCGTGTTGAACACGGCAAGAAGAAACGCAAAAACATTTTTTCTGACATAAAATTTGTGATATTAGGATAGGTATTTTCCACACACAACCGTAACCTATCTGAACATAAACACTCTAAATCACGCGAAGGAGAGATACCATCAAAACATGTGTATCGATCGCCCGTTGCGTGATTTTGTTGTACAAATTAACCCGGTTTTAACGTTTATGAAATTATTATAAACGACAAACTTTGTTGGTATACCTAATTATGTTTTAGGTGTTTGTTAAAAAAACGTTATGTTAGTTTCAAAGTTATTCTACGGATTAAATTAATGTCTCGGCTGCCTCGGTGGCGTAGTTGTATTACAGTACGACTGCAATGCTGAGGTCTAGGGCTCGATACCCAGGTCGGACAAAATGATATTGGATTTTTCTATTTAATATCAGCCCGGAGTCTGGTATTTGTGCCCGATATGGTGATAGGCTCACCCTCTACCTATCACATAATTTGACGGAATACGCACGGCGAAAAGTGGGTGCATTAGTTGCGCCTCTGCCAACCCCTTCGGGGATAAAAGGCGTGAGTTTGTACGTATCTACGTAGATTAATGCCTGATTCATAGATGTGGTGTATAGTTTTACTGATTTTATTTCTTAACTAGCTGTTGCCCGCGGCTCCGCCCGCGTGAATGAGTTTTCCCGGGATAAAAAGTAGCCTAAGTTACTCCTTATTACATCAGCTACCTGCCAATAAAAGTCCCGTCAAAATCGGTCCAGCCATTTCAGAGATTAGCCGGAACAAATAGACAGACAGATAGACAAAATTGTAAAAAATGATATTTTGGTGTAGGTATGTACCGTATATATATTCATATACATGTAGTAAAAAGCGGTTATTTCAATATTACAAACAGACACTCCAATTTTATTTATATGTATAGATAGCTTTTGCCCGCGGCTCCGCCCGCGTGAATAAGTTTTCCCGGGATAAAAGTCCCGCTTTATATTTTCCCGGGATAAAAAGTAGCCTAAGTTACTCCTTATTACATCAGCTACCTGCCAATAAAAGTCCCGTCAAAATCGGTCCAGCCATTTCAGAGATTAGCCGGAACAAACAGACAGACAGACAGACAAAAATTGTAAAAAATGATATTTTGGTGTATGTACCGTATATATATTCATATATACATGTAGTAAAAAACGGTTATTTCAATATTACAAACAGACACTCCAATATTATTTATATGTATAGAAGATGTATAGATGTCACGCAGTGACTTGTGAATCAAAGATCTGGGTGACGATGCTGCTGTAGGAAGTCGTAAAGCTTGCTATCAAGAGTGTATCTAGCTCATCTAGTTTAAAAATACTCGTCTACAATTCAAATAAAACTTCGTACTAAGCACTTAACATCGTATAATATTATAAGTATTCGAAACAATGTAATTTAATACAAGTGTCAAAGAAATTAAAGTGCACTCATACTTTCCAAATTCTTTTTAGAAGTGGAAGCCGCTTTAGGATCAGCTGCCGGTGGCATAAAAGGCTCTATGTTTATATTAAGATCTTTCAAAGCAGCATCCAAAATTTTGATTTGGCCCAATATTTTTTCGGCTTGCAAATTGTATCCAGGTTCCAGCATTTTCCCGCTTGGATTAAGCTTGAACAGATATTCGGCCTAAAAAGATAATGGAAGATAGCAATAAAAGTATTTCCGCATTAAAAACAAAACATCAATCACTTTGCATAACTAAATGCAGATTATACAACGATAATATTATCATGCGACCTGATAACACATTGTTTATTATGAAATTATATTACCTACTTCTAACAGTGAAGAGGAATACACATTCACTTTGGCCTATATCTGGACATATATCTGGCTCTCTATGTTTTATTTTTTGCAGAAATTGAGTTATACCTATATGTCACATGATTCTGTCTTATGCAATAAAAAATCCAATAATCCCGAAAGAAAAAAAAATTAAGAAAAACAAAAAAACCCGACTGCGTCTATATCTGCCATCTTTATTAAATTCATTGAAGTACTGAAAAGATAGAAACAAGATTTTAATTGCAATATTTTGTTTTGGTTTTGAATAATCTTAGTTGACAGTGTTCACAAACGCAGTCGGAGGCATCTGCTCACTCCGAGATTTTGTTGTTCTACCTATATCACCAACTAAATTATGAGAAGTGAGCGTGTTATGCCATGGTGACAATAGTTATAAATATTTTATTGACAGATAATATGAGTAGAAGTATTATATATCAGTTTGATAATATCTTAAAAAGCACCCCACGCTTTTTTTACAATAAAATACATTTTTTTCTTATTTACACTATTCTTAATTCAAATTTATTTTCTATTTTTTAGTTGGGTTTTCTATAAAGCGTGTTTTTTAGTTTTTTTAAACTATTATTTTTGTTAATTTTTTATTTTGATGTACCCAGTGTCACTCTCACGACTAAGACGAATCTATTGATACCACTCACATAAAAATACGACAAGCCGTTTAGACTGTAGGGCGTCCCAAGAAATATACAAACATCAAACATACATACATACACTCGAAAAACATAACCCTCCTTCTTTTGCAGTCGGGTAAAAAGCGAACCATGAATTTATTATTTTCTAATTTTTAACATAAAATCTTACATCTCGTTTTTTCAACATACTTAAAATTATTATAGGACGTAGTTATAGTGAGCTAGTGATATTATAGCCAATAAAAGAAAACCTTTTTAAACATACAAGAAAATCAATAGGGTCGTCAGGGCGTAGCTTAGCCACTTCCAGTAAGGCAGGCGTGAGAATAGGGAAAATGTGGTGCACGAGGTAATTGCGCATCGGCTCACCGGCCGCCGCCAGTGCAGCCTCCTCGTCCTCACGAAGCAGTGCGTACAGTTCCGACTACAAGCATACAAGATATACGTAAACGCAAATCTAATTATTTCGTGATTCCTGAGAGGGTTGTACACTCGGATGGGAATTGAGAATTTATTATTATGCAAGTAAATATATGAACTGCTCTAAACAAAATAAAAATCTGTGTATATTTCTTTTTGTTTTATACACTGTATCTACCTAATTTATACCTTTGAACTGATTTTGAAAAGAGCAACCCTAGAGTTTCTTCTCTGTTCTTCTCTGGTGGAAACTGCTTTCCGAACTGGTGGTAGAGTAAAAATTGACTGAATCTAAGTAATTTGTAACATTTTATGGATTCGAATAAATGATTTCATTTCATTTCAAACTAAAGCTAAACATATACTGCTGGTAGGTCTCTCATATGTAAGAGTCCGTCTGGGTGGGTACCACCGCAATGTCTATTTCTACCGCCAAGCACCAGTGTGCATGCACTGTTGTGTTTCGGTTTGAAGGACATTGTAGCCAGTGTAACTACGGGACATAATGAGACTTAACATCTTATGTCTCAGGATGAGGAGCGCAGTGGAATGCCACCCAGTACTTTGTAAGTCAATGTGCTGGATGGTGTTGCTACTGTTTATGGGTCGCTCTGGGTGGTCGTATCGCTTACCATCAGGCGAACGGCATGCTCGTCTCGTCATTCGATGCAATAAGCAATAAAAAATATATGTAATATATATATGACATTCAAAAATCTTAGCGAAGCTAGATAAATGAGTTGCAGAAATTGTGAATCGTTAATCCTACTAATATTATAAACGCGAAAGTTTGTAAGTATGAATGTATGGATGTCTGTATGTCTGGATGTATGGATGTTTGTTACTTGTTCACGCAAAAACAACCGAACGGATTTCGATGAAATTTAGCACACGGGTAGATATGTCCTGGATTAACACATAGGCTACTTTTTATCCCGGGAAAATATAAAGCGGGCCTTTTATCCCGGGAAAACTCATTCACGCGGGCGGAGCCGCGGGCAAAAACTTGTATTATATAAAATCCGTGGTATGATAATGTGACGTATAATAAACGCGTAGCATACATCGCGAGTCGCGACGCATTATGGTTATTAGTTTGAAATTAGCGCCCGTACGCGTACAGGACAAAAATGGTAAAAACGTTATTATGATTAATCAATGAATAACCAGTTAAGCACATACGTCAATCCTCTGGTGACTAATTTACCCAATATTCCATTTTTTCTTCATGTTCCTCTTTTAATTTTTTCTCGAGTTCTTTCATCGCCTTGGCTTCGCTTGCACGTAATGTTTCCAGTTCTTGCTTTTCTTTCTTTTCAGCAGCCTCAATAAGTGCTAGGAAATGTTAGACTATGTTATATACCTAAGTAATTTTTAGATCACCATCATACTCGCATCTTATTTCACTCAAAAGTAAGATATCTTGATAGGCGACATGATGTCTTAGCTAATACCTAAGTAATTGTTAAAAAGACAAACCTAGTTAACAGTATACGATGAAAAATCGTTGTGCTACTGGTAAACATCAAATAATAACATATCGTATATTACTAATTTACCTAGAACATTTTACAGTAAAAGAGTATTTAATTTATTATTACCTAGTAATTTCCCGTAACGACAAGGGCGACCCATACGAAGAGCGACTGCGGCATATGCGGTTTTCATAGCGTAGTCTGAATGCTCTTTAACAGGCACTATGAGAGGATGAATATCCAATTCATCGAAAAAGTTAAGAGGAGTCAAATCACGAGCATCCCCGGCACGAAACTCACTGAGCCGTTTCAAAACAGCTTCTTCATCTAAACGACTATCTCCTTCAGGTTGTCGCATGGCTTTCTCACAAATAAAATCATCAGTGGCCTCCAAAGAAACCACTATATCTAAAATTATAATTATATATGTCAGTGCAGGCAGTACCTAGATCGTAATATTGTACAAAATAAATTGAATATCTCAGTTATTTAAAAATTTATTGATATTTATACCTAGTCATAAAACACGTAAACTAAAAATACCTGGCAACATTTTCTTTAGTACGTTGCTGTATAAATCAACATCTTCATCGAAAGGTTCTTCTTCAGGTTCCTCGCCATCATCAGAATCTTGTTCGTCACCCTTTTCAAACACTGGAACATGTTTCATAATTCCCAATTTTGTTGGAATACAAATAAAGAATCTACTTTATAAAGTTTTGGCTTACATGCGCCACACTGAGTCAATGAAGTGGGAAATCCATCGAGCACCCATCCTTTGTTCAAAGCTTCGCGACACAGAAGTCGTTGACGCAAATATCTGTATTGTAAATAGTATGTTGTATATTTATATAAACAACATGCTTTTGGTGTACAATGTTAAAATTTTTTCTAGTTCTGCTTCGATTTGGACATCTGCTCCTAAATCTTACGAAGTGTTTTGATGAAATAGAGAGTGCACAAGTATATCGGCCATTTTTTTGTAAGTTATGATAAATTTCGACATGGATAAGTCCATAAGAATCATGCATAAAGGAATTTGTCTGGATTACGATAATCTCGCAAACGCATTGGTTTTAGTTTTCTGTGACGCAATGATTCCTAATCGAGCAAGTCGATTCTCCGGGGATAACGAATAACCAATACCTACATACCTACTAAATCAAACAAGATATTATATACTTCGCGTAAATGGAATTAAGCAAAAAAGTATTATTTTTTTAATCATGTACACATTTACGCTTGTAGTGCCGAAAGGTTAGAAAATCAATTAAAATTAGATATATGATAGCCGAAAGATTGACATGTTACATGACAATATCGTAATTTATTGTACTTATAAGACGCGTACATTTGGCCCAAATGTTGGACTCAGTAAAAACAACGTACCTACATAACCATTACCTTCGTGTATTCGTTTTAACGTCATACATGAAAGTACGCTTATGCAATAAATCTTACCCAATGATATCATCATCTGTGAGGGGGCGGCCAGATTGCAGTATTGCTAGTGTTAGCTTAGCGTTTTCCTGAGCGCCTTCTTCTTCCCCAGGGTCGTCGTCGTCATCCATACCGACATCGTCTTGCTCAGTTGTTGGGAGTGCCAAGGCAGCTGTTTCACCTACTTCCCAATGATCTACACGCCATGCCTAATACAAACATTTTTAGTGACGTTTGGCACAATTATGTCAGACTACCGAATTACTTCTTCCCGCTTCGCTTCAAGGACTCCATGTTATATTCTAACAAACATATGACTATTTATTACGATGATACTAAGTTTAAGACAAATCAGGATACATTACTTTAACGTTCACCCAATGCGTAACAGAGATAAGTGGGCAGTTAATTACGAGTTTAAAACTTAGATTAGGTAAGTTTAGACCAGATAGCAAATGAGTGTTCTTCCAAAAAATATTGTTCGTACAAAAGCCATGAAAAGGTCAAGAGAATGTGCAAGGCCAATATAGGTGAAATCTGTTTATAGGCAACGACGCGTTAAACAATATCTACGCATGGTCTTAGGGAACTATAAAGAGAAATGGTATGGGATTTGTTATTTAAGAATTATGACATTTTTAAGACGAAATTGATTATAAATTTTAGCGCCTATTAATAGTAACTTTTGTTATAAAGTAAGAGTACCGATTTATTTGAATAATAGGGTACTTAGTAGACTACTTTTTAAAATATATTTATCAAAAATATATGTCATTCAAATTCTAACGGAAAAAGAATTTTCAAAATCCATGCAAATAAATACGTTGTACTGCTTTTATCAAATAACGGAATCGGCAAACTATGATGTCACCGGGTCTCACCAGGCATAACGCTGCGTGCGTGAGAGAGATAGCGCGAACACCACACCCGGCCAAACACGGCCATCACGCACGGGCACTTCAAATATGAATAACCGATTCATTTATCAACTAAATTAATGCTAATTTCACAGAACTACTTTTTCATATTATTTTCTGTTTCCTAGGTACCTACCTACATATAAAATAATGTACAAAATAAAAGCGACTATTATTGCACGTACAAAATATGCAAAATCCTATTTCAGTAATTATTAACTATTTACTTATTAAAACGTGAAAAATAACAGTGCACCTATGCAATGTACTTGAAAAGTTATCGCATTACTGGATTTGGATTTATCAGTATGACGGATAAAACACATGGCAGCACGTATTGGGGGCGTATCGAAATATAAAATGCATGAGTAGAGTACCATAATATACGTGGATCCAATTCGTTAGACGAGTTAGGGCCGATTTCACCGCTTCTTGATAAATGCTAGTCGTCACATAAATGTATAAGGCATAAGCCGACCAAATAATCTAAAATGAGTTCTATCTGCATCAGCTGTTTAATATGTTAACTGTCAAATAAATTTTACTTGTAACCTGTGAAACTGGCCCTTAAAGCATTGAACTTACCACATCTTCCGCAATATCATCGGCCACTGTCTCTGGGGAAATGTAGACGAGACCATAAGCTTCGCAGATCAGCTTAGACAAAGTAGTCTTACCCACAATCGGGGGGCCATACACTATTACCTGTAGACATGTATACCTATATACTTTGAGATTCTCTAGACCCCGTAATAATAAGCAATAAATATAGTCTAGTACCTACCTAATTTTATGATACTGTTTGCCCCGAAAATTGTTAGCATTTAAAATGCTATGTTTCTTTTGTATTTTTTTTATTGCATTGAATGTCGAGACGAGCATGCCGTTCGCCTGATGGTAAGCGATACGACCACTCATAAACAGTAGCAAAACCATCCAGCACCTTGATTTACAAAGTGCTGTGTGGCATTCCACTGCGATCGTCATCCTGAGACATAAGGTGTTAAGTCTCACTATGTCCTGTAGCTACACTGGCTACAATGTCCTTCAAACCGAAACACAACAGTGCATGCACACTGCTGCTTGGCGGTAGAAATAGACATTGCGGTGGTACCCACCCAGACGGACTCTCACATATGAGAGACCTACCACCAGTAGTATGTGAAGAGTTTAGGTAAGTAGACAGTTTACATGAATAATTTTATTTTGAGCATCGCGGTCTCTGTCTCTTTTCTTCCACTTGAATATAAAGCGATGGAAAATTTAATCTTTTCAAAAAGAATTAACTTGCCTTAAAGGGCTTTAATGTTCTTTCCTTTTTAAATTGTTTTATTAGAGATGGAACATTTTCGGCAAAAGTTAATTCAGAAGTCCATTGAAGTGCCATTGTTTCGACGATAAAAGTTGGCTCCATGTTTAAATTCAAGGTCATCAGGTCATAAATTCTTTGCTGAAAAGGATTTTTATCTTTGAAATTAGATGTATCCTTTGTGGTTTTATTTATGTGTGGTTAAATTAGAGCCTTTCCCGGATATCCGAGTTTGGTAAATCCCGGAAAAATAATATTGTCTCGTTCCGGTTATTTATGGCGAGACATCTCGGAAAGCTGGAAAAAGCCCCGTATTACAAAAATTCAAAGTTAAATAAATTTTCCGCTCCAGATATTACACCTAATATAATATATTATAACAGAGTGAAAAATACGAAGCAGAGTGGATTACTACGTAATTTTTCGATTTTTAGCCGTCATTATGTTTCTTATTTATATCTATCTACAATCTTACAAAAATGATGATAATAAATTATATAATATGCTTATAAATTCCGACAAAATTCAATAACTTTTTTTTCTATTTAAATATTAGGTACATGATAAGTAAATGTATCAAAATTAATTGTATACGCTTGGTTTAAGAGGTCGTATACGAAATTTCAACTATTTCAGTCAACTTTTCTTCGTGATTATTCAAAAAATAAACTGATCTGATTAATTTCTATTACATCATCGGAAAGACTATTTCAACACTAATAAAATAAACGAGCCACATTTTTCATATCTTTCTTTAATTTCAATCTATCCACCAAGATCCTTCGTCTGTTTCAGAAATTTTGTTGTACGGCGACTCAAACATGTTGCCGTTTTCAATCTTAAATAATCATGTGTACGCATTTTATATCTATAGTAATTGTTTTCCGGGACCCAGTTATTAATAAATGTTAGCAGCATCAAGAGAAGTATGAATTGTTGGAAGTAAAAATTGTGATAAACGAACTATCGTAATAAGTATGTTCATCCTGATATGGCGATAACTTTTTATCACAACAGTTCTCAAGGGTTTTACGATTATGATATAATGTTAGGTCTATACACATACGTAATGATACAATTTATCGATTTGCTTAGCCTTCATATTAAATCTGCAGAGGCGATGTCATTTAAATGTGCTACCTATTCGTAAGTATTTAATTCCTCGTTTAAATTGATTAATATTTTTTTATATTCGATACGCATACGCATACTCACGCCTTTTATCCCCGAAAGGGTAGGCAGAGGCGCAACTAGTGCACCCACTTTTATATTTTACACTTTTATTACACTTGTATATTCGATACCTTTTTACATAGTTATATAATAATTATTAATTGTATCGCGCAATCGTAATATTATGGCGTGTAACATGACTGCCTAATGGAATAACAGTTTAAGCGGCGATAGCGAGCCTTATAATGTATTGGTTTAATCCTAGTGTGTATGCCCTGTTATTTAGTTTTCCGAGAGATTCTATAGAGCTTAAGGGAATTCTTACATCGATTTCCGGAATCAAAAAAGCATCTTCCGGTGGAATACATTTAAACATTCCAGATCCTACGATACGTCCGAGTGGTTTGATTATCTGCAAAAGATGTTGATAAGGTTTTAATCTAAATAAACAAATACAAAAGCAAATTGGAAATCTTTGTTGAACCTCTCTTTGTTTCGTAACAGCCTGTTCTACTGCCAATATGTAAAGCTTTTTCGGAAAATCCGTTATGAGATTGTAAATTATTCTGAAAACGAATCACTTAATAATTTAAGTATTCAATTTTAGTTACTTACAAAATATTTTAAACGTTTTCATTTATTTTATTTGATACATACTGTGCCAAATCTAATACATTCATAAGTGGCACTGCATTGCCGCCGCGACCAAGAATAGGGAGCACACGTTCGCATTCCCATGCTTTTTGGAACCAATAGAAAAGGACGTCTTCCCGACCACCGTACGTTACGCCTGATGCCACAACCAAAGCTCTGTACAAATTTGGAGATAATTTTCAATAAAGTATCTTTTTTATCACACCACTGATACATTAAAGCAGAAAGTGGTGTAAAGTGTCTGCAGTAGTACCTAGGGTAAACAACGATAGAATTTAGATTACGTTCGTGTTACTCACCCAACTTGTGATTTGTATTTCCTAGCTATTGCGACGATTTCATTCTCAACATCATAATGAAGTTTGTAGTTTGGATGCGGTCTTCTCTTACGAAAATCACTTTCGATGAAAGGCATTTCTGGCGTTTCCTAAAACATTTATTTAGGTAATACAATGCTGAAAAATTAATTACCAAAGTTAGACATACCGGATCCAAGGGTTTCGTAGAAGCCCATGTCATTACAGTTGATATAAGTATAACGTATCGCTTATTGGATTCTCCTGCACCGTCATCTGTATCTCCAGTATATTCTGGTACTTGTTTGTTCAGCAACTCCTTTAATACTGATGGTGAAAGCATGTTGAAAATGGTCTGCTTCGAAAACTATTACTTTATCAAAAGAGTTTGGCTCTACTAACATTTCAGATAATCCATGATAATTTTAAGTTCATCTCTGTCATAACTTATATCAAAAATTACTGTCCCACACGTAAGCATTTGGGGTAAGCTCTCTGGTTTCGGTATTATTCTAGCAACATTATCCCAATATTTTATTTTTTGGTCGATTACTGTTCCTATTGCCAAAGTAAAAACGTTTATAAATTATGTATATTGAATATTTTTTTTGTAAACAGCTGACAGGAAAAACAATGCCTATAGTTAAGTCATCAATGCCATACTTTACTTTTGGTCGTACAGACATTCGTACAATGGTACAAACAGTATTATTTAGATTAGTACCACTTGCTTCAAATACGGATGTTTATTCAATTATAATTAGTGCTACTAATGTTAATAGTGAAATGCATATTGTACAATCCACAAATAGTATTTCAATAATGGTAACCACCTTTCAACTCAGCTTTATAACTATCAACTAGTGTTGTAACGAATATTCAATTTCCTTCATTCCAATATTCGCGAATGCGAACATGGGATTTTATTTGGCACCAAAAGATTTTATCGTACGTTACGTGAAATTAGCTGCAAAATTACCCCTATGCACCTGATAGTAAGCGTCGTGAAATCCACATATAGTGGCCCGTTTGAAATATGTCAGCGACATTCGTTCTCTTACGAATCTCTTCATTTCCAATTTGATTGCGCAGAGAAACACCGAGCATCTTCAAAGCTCGCTGAGTGACTGTGAGCCGTCTTGGGTGGCCCATAGTCAGAGGCCACCTCTCAAAGCCGTACGTCATCACTGGTAACACTCATTGATTGAAGATTTTTGTCTTTAAGCTCTGAGGTATTTTACATGAGAAGACCTTGCCTAGTTTTCCGAACGCTGCTCAACCGAGCTGGTTTTGGCCTCTATCTTGAAGTTGGACTTGCCTAACTGGACCACTTTTCTTAGATAGACAGATTCGTCGACAACTTGGTGAGTTACGTTCTCAACACTAATCGGCATATGCACAAAATGAGCATTGGACATTTATTTAATTTCACGTATTATAGCCAAAATATTCGCATGATTTCTCGCGAATGCGAATGCGAATATTAAAAAAGATGCGAATATTCGCGAATGCGAATGAGACTATTCGTTACACCACTACTATCAACATTAACAAACATTCTAGGGGTACCTATAATCTCATATGGTTGTTCAGGCGGCGAAGGCAACGGCACTTCTGCGTCTTCACCCATTATTGTTTGTGATGTTGGCTGAGTAGACATAGCATTCTTCTCGAGTATTTTAGATACCTCCTTAACCACATACTCTCCGTGGTAGGAATCTAGGTTATTAATAAAATATCTTTTAAACGAGAACAAACTGTCGAGCTCCGATGATGATCTATCTGAAGAAACTTTTTCCATAGATTTCTTCATTATTTTGTAAATTAGATAAATATCAATGAGCAATAATTTTCCTCGTCAATAATTCTTCAACAATTGTCTAAATACAAAAGATTACATAAGATATTAATGTTAGAAATGCTAATAAAATTGCAGTTATATTTTGTGGCAAATAATTGTCAAAATTGACATAAACTTTACTTCAAGGTTGACGATGATTGCTCTTTGCAAAGAGAATTATGAAATATGTCGTTACCAGTATATAAGTAATTTTATCGTATATTATTCATGTATTTATCTAGTTTAGCTAGCAATTGAAATTAGTCACGGAATATAGGTAATGTTAAATTATTTTATTGGTTTTTAGTGTTTTTTTTTAGTTGTTTTTGATGGCGGTTTAATTATTTGTTATTAACTTTAACCCTCTCAGTTGTTGAGGAAGCCCGTGCTCAACAGTGGGCAGTATATAATACAGGGCTGGTATGGTGGTAATCGTTTCTTTAGTTTAAATATAAACTAACAATTATCCCTTGGAACGTGACAACTATTTTGCTTAAATGACGCTTCGGTGCCGTAATTAACTCGAAAAAATTGGGTGTACTGGTGTTAAAATTTTTATAAAATTATTTAAATGACTATGAATTTTGATATAATTGATCAGTGTTCACTAGATAACCTAGTGTTATGCGGTAAAATTAGGCGCAACATTGTTTTTTTAAGGCCAATCGGCTTTAAAATCGATATATAGATAATTTGCAATTAATGGGGGTAAATCTAATTAAAAAAAAAGCAATGAGAGGTGTCAAGGGGCACCCGGATGGAACGAAGTTCCTTTCGATTAATTAGTGAAGGAATTGTAATAAAATTTTATTTATATAACAGAGTGTGTATATATATAAATATTTTCCTATTTCCGTTCCAATACATAAGTTTCTAGAGAAAAAAACAAATAAATACGTGTGGCACTCGGAGACTGCCGCGGTAAAGCTATTGCATAGCATTTTTATCACAAATTTTGATTGACTAAACACAAATTCGATCTTACGCTTACCACATAAAGTAGATTTTTAAACGCGAGCAAAGCACGTTTAGTCTTGTTATTGATAAATGTCAGTAACCAAAGTAGAATAAATCAACAAAATTTGAAAAAAGAATGTTACGTTCGATTCTTTTGTACTCGTGCCGTGCCAACGCTGGGGAAATAGCTTCTACGCAATGTATTTAAGGTTCATATTAGATTAGTAAGAAATGGTTTTAATGACTTTAATAAATAAAATAAATAAAAATATACTCGTTTCAAGAATTATAGCTTCTACGCATTGTATTTAAGGTTCATATTAGTAAGATAATAGCAAAAAGTGTCGTGACAACTTTTCATGAGATTTTTTTCCGTCCAGCCCCCTTTCACAACGCACGATAAGGAACTTCGTTCCAATAAATCGCAAAGTGCAATTATTCGTATCCTTAGCTTCTAAAATGATCGGGCTACCAAACATGTCCACACTCAAATATATATTACGTGGCGAGGGCGGAGGGGGGGGGGGGGGTGTATACGGTGAGCCCAAACCACATTTTTTTTTTTGTATCGTAGGACCTTAGGATGTGAAAGCTATAGCTACGCCCCTGGACAGAGTCTTAAACTTTCTAAATGGTTCTCATTTTGGGTGGAATTGAAAAATACATATCACTTACAGTAAAATACTTTATTATTGTCTTGTATTATAAAATAGTACATTAGAACACTAATATTAGAACATCTTAACAACTTTAATTAAAATATTGTAACGAACAATAAACTCAAAAAAGTATTACAATTGATCATCAATTTTATCCTACAAAAATAAGAAAATATTGGGACTAATCATAAAGATAGGTGTATAATATTATATTTGTATTCATATTTATGGACAATCTAATAAATAATTTTAAAAATAAAAAAAAAGATAAAATTTACCCATAATTCTAAAATAATTAATAGTTATCCTGAAACTAAAGTGGTCTATGTTGGGTAGGTACATATCTTTGAGTATTTAACCAATTACATATAGATATCGTTAAATACAAGAAAAAACAAAAATGTGTTACTTGCTCAAGCAGCCCTTGCTCTATTTCTGCACCAAAATAAAGGTATCTCCAAATTTTCCACTTTAGTTACAGGCTCGTCGTCAGAATGAATCCATAATATAATTAATAACAAGATACATTAATTAACGAGATTCTGTAGGATCAATTTATACCAATAGTCTTGACACAGTAAAACTACAAAATAATTGCATGTAAGTAAGCACCTTTTGTATTAACGTCAGTCGTTATGCAACAATATACTTATTACTTACGTAATAAACCCGCGCGCGATCAAAATGGGATGGATCATGGAACCTTGTCGAAGTAAATCCAAAATGACAACTCCCTAGCGAAGTAGCGCTCATAATTTTTTTAAATTTAAACAAACAAATTTTCATGTTATTTTTAATTATCATTGTTTTGTAAAACCAAAAAGAGGAATCAGCAGATTTCTCCCCCTATATTATGTACAAAATTCGCATATTTTATTACTTAATTATAGTTAGGTATATGAAAATCCACAAAATCGTTTCATATCTATTTAATTTGTATCTCTCGAGCATCAGTGTGAGTTTGCCGACGCTACCGGGCCGTGTCAGTTCCAAAAGGTCGCATGACGCATCCCATTTTGATCGCGCGCGGATTGTACCTATTTTGATTGGCACAGTGTAAAACAAAATATTGTGAAGCTTTGTGACTGATATGATGATATCGTTCTACCGATATGTTTATATCACCATTATTTTGGAATTATCAATTAAGTATGTAATATTTTGTACGTGAATGTTAATCAACTAATAGGGTAGTTGACTACTTTTTTTAATATTATGAAATCTAAGGGAAATATAGTTTTAATAATCAACGCAATAAGAAATAAGTTATAAAGCTTTGAAATTTGGTGGAAGCGGAAGCTGTCAAATAACAGTAATATTAAACTGTGACATCACCGAGCGACACCGGCCATAACGCTGCGTGTGTGCGAAAGGAATAGCGCGATAACCCACCACGCCCCCACTTTTGCTCACAACAATAGTTCAAATATGAATAACTGATTTATTTTTCAACAAATTTTGATGCTGATTTCACAGAAGAATTACTTTATTGGATATATTCTGTTACATATAAAATATTGTACAAAATCAAACATAGGAAACTACCCTATTAATTACGCTACCACATTTTGGAAGAGTACATAGTACACAGTGCTAGTACAGGTATTATTATTTTTATATTTTAGGCGGAATAAACTGCATGTGTAATGTAGAGGCGGAAATTTCGTAGTAGGTGTGTATAATGCTCGTTGGGTGGAAGAGTACCAAATCTGCATATAGATAATCGCCTCATCGATCTATCCTATTTTGTTTATAAAATCGGTGAGATCCTAGGTTTGATACCTGGGTCAACCCATTAAATTACTGCCTTACGGCCTAAATTACAGCTTTTTCTGCTGTTCAAACTTGACTGGTGGAGTGAGTCTGTCAAAATGAAGAACTTGGATTTGAAATCTAAATACGCATACGCATACTCACGCCTTTTATCCCCGAAGGGGTAGGCAGAGGCGCAACTAGTGCACCCACTTTTCGTCAAGCGTATTCCGTCCCATGATGTGATAGGGGGCGAGCCTATCGCCATACCGGGCACAAATTCCAGACTCCAGGCTGATACTGAATAGAAAAATCCAATATCACTTTGCCCGACCCGGGGATCGAACCCGAGACCTCAGCCTTGCAGTCGTACCGTAATACAACTACGCCACCGAGGCAGTCTAAATAGTAAGTGGGTTTATCGGTTCAAAAAAGCAATGAGAGTAGCCTGATGTACTCCTGCCGAATGTGGGGATAGATAAATGTATCGTGTCATAAAATAAAAATAACCTTGGCAAGCATAGGTTCGCATGTTGTATAGGTATTTGTTCTTAGTCCGAATATAGACCTTACTATTTATGAGACGAAAATTTCGTTAGATATTTCAAACACGATTATTATGGGCTTGAGGGTACTAACTGAATGTTTGAAATCAAGGAAACGTACAAATATCTCACAGGCCCTGCAAATAGTCTTTCTAAACAAATACAATGTCAAATATAATAAATTGAATAGGAAACTTAATATCTGAATAACGTGTCCAAAATTGTAACATACTTAATTGAATCACATAATTATAATGTAAATAAATCAATACAAACACTTTCCAAATTTCAGTGTGAACTTATGGCACATCACATAATTTAATTTAATGAATTCAATAATACTGATATTGTAATTAAAACATTATTGTACCTTGAATGATGATTTGAAATATTAAGTACGATAAAATGAGGCTGAAAGGACGGCGTTGTTTCATGTGACAAAAAATATCCCAGTCTCATAGTTCAGTAAGTTAAGTACATTTTGTAAAAAAGAAATGGAATGTAAAAATAGATTTAACTATATAATAATTTTAAGTATCTGGTCCCTTAATAAACTCTCTAGAACTACATAAGCAACTAATATTATCATAAATTGATCTAAATAGATTTTTGTATCACCTTAGAAACTGCAAGATAATTGCAGCAACCGTGGCGAAAATCTTGTGTGGATAGTGACGTCATCTCACTTTAGGTTTCTAAAGAAACTTTGAAAGTGAGAGAAAAGTATAGTAAATACCTGTAGCTGAATATGTAGAATATTTAAGTTACTCAGATTTTAAGTAGAGGCCACTAATCTTAAGTTACATAATAACTTTAGAGCACCCCATGAAATAAAAGAATTAGAGTTGCACAGAATAAGGCACTACAATAAAATCTAACACTTAGCTACCTATATAAAATTTAAAATATAAAAGCTGTCATTTTAGCAAATCTAGATGTGTGTACTTTTTTCGTAACATATTGTATGCTCTATCCACATCTCACAATTGTGTGGTTATCACAGACTTGCGGTGAATAATAGTTATCTCCTTTTCTCCAATGCCTGAGGGTGAGCTTGGTTCAGAAGTGACAAGCCAAGGTGACAGAGATGATATTGGTTGAGATTTAGGTGTTATATCTTCAGTTTTTTCTGCCGGCTTGGCTGTTGTTTTCGCTTGATTGTGAGGTGGTTCCACCACTACAATAGACACATATTGTGAATTGTTAGCAGTCAATGCGGGGGGTTCATTCAATATCTTTGGAGAAGGTGTGGAAGGTAAAGCTAGATTAATGTTTGTGGACTCATTGATAATCTTAACTTCGTTTTCTCTGGCCTTTAGGATATTGTTACATTTCAGTTGCCCAGGTGGAAGCGTTTTAGTTGACGCCAAATAGCATTTTGCTTGGTTGTTGGGTATTTCTTTATCAGTTCTAGAGTCCAATTGATCTCTTTTAGCTTCATTTTTAGAATCTTCATTATTTAATTTCTCTTTCACAAGGCTCATTAATAAATCATTCAATGGATTAGATTCACTAACAGGAGAACAGTTGCATGATGGTTTGTTAATAACAAGTTGAGTCAAATTATTTTTCTTTTCCTCCACAAAAGGTTTATCTACTTTAAAAAGAACTTTATTGCTGATAGCATCCTCTTTAGAAATCAAAACTTCCTCAGGTGGATCCTCATTAAGAAGATTCTTAGAAGATGAATGTTCACCAACATCCGCCAACTTGGTATCACTCTCCATGAGTGATGATTTTTGTGACTTGGCACTACTCTTACGTGACAAATTGTTAGTATCGGGGATAAGAGTTGTAGTATCAAAAGATGTGCTCGGTGTTTCATTACTTGGTTCTACTTGTGCAGGAACTTCAGTCTTAGTAGCATTATGTTGTTTCTCTCTTTCCCTCAAAACATGACTTTGTCTTCTAGCAAACCTTTGACTTGGTCTCCTTTCAAATTGCACAGTGCGGCGAGCACGATTTTGCTGCGTTGTTTGATATTCAGTTTTTCCTGAATATTGAAATCTGGAACCCATTCTAAAGAAGTTTTGTCTAGCAGATGGTCCCTTTACCGGTGCTCTTAATCGGAAGAAGGTGTGGTGTTCCACAGCACATTTCCAAAGATGTTTACAGGCTTTTTCATTATGCAAACGAAATACAAATGTATGTTCCTGTTCACGACCTTGATCATCATCTTCAACAACTACAAGAGTCAATTTCTTTTTTTTGAAGTCTAGTTTACTTATTTTAGGCCAGAAAAAGAGGCCAATTTTCTGGGGACCTTCAAATACCAGGATACCTGTAGGTGTTAATCCTAGGTGATACTCACACCCATCTTTTCCCAAAACAATGTGCATGTCAACACCATACATTTCTAGCCATTTAGCTTTATTTAAATAGTTGACTTCAGCCTGTGCAGGAGTAAGACCTTTGTCCTTTTTATATTCTTCTAAAATCTCAATCTCCATTTCTTCAGTTTGGTTGGGTACAAACCGGAACTCTGACACTGTTGCAGGTGTATGGATTGCTTCATCAAAATCTCCCAGTTCAGATTGAAGTGCCAATGCAGCTAGTTCCACTGCAGTAGAATGAGGGCATTCCAGTTTGCTTTCTAAAATATCCCTTTTCAATTGCAAAAAGAATTGATATCTTGTAAGTTCCTCTCGCAAATTGTTTGGTTCTGATGAATAGAACTTTACCTTCAGTCTCAATGTGTATGGTGGTCCAATTTTTACTTGTTTTTTTATAGTTTTAGTTGGATCCAACCAATGCTTTACATTGTTGGTATCAGTGAATTGAAGTCCAAAGTAATCTTTTTCTATCAAATCTAATGAATAAAAAACTTGCTCATAAAGGTCACCAGCACTAGCTTTTTTAGACAGATTAATAGATAAATCAGTTTCATCAAGTAACATTACCTTGCATTGTATTAAATTTTTGTTGCTTGAAGACTTTTGTGCTTGTTTATTGCGATTTTGACTGGAAGACCGACCTCTTCTACTCAGAAATCGTAGCATTTTGAACTATCCCAACTTCTGAAACAAGTAATCAGTAAGTACTTAGTCTTAAATAATTTGTTTATTTTATCAAGCTGTTTAACCCTAAAAGATACCTGTAAATTTCATGTTTATGTGCAATATGAATCACTTTTATGCAAAATATTCTAATAATTAAAACAACACTAATTAAATTACCTCATAATGTACACATATCGACTAATATATTTACATTACAAGAAATTTCAATTAAGCTGCTTAAAATATCTTTAACAAACAGAATTCAATTCAGAATTATATTTTAGTGGTCTAAATACTTCATAAATGACTTACATACTACATACTATAACTTATGAGCTTATATGCCAACCAATAGCAACCAATGTATTAAAACTTGATTATAAACTGACACGAACTTGTAATTATCAGTTGTAAATTACGTATTTTAGAATAAAGTGCGTAAACTTACCAAGGATTACACAGTAATACAAACTTTTTAAGTTCTAACTAAAACCACAAGTACAATAAACAAAAAGTTAAAAGTTACGAAATGCCAAACTTTATCGTGTGCAGTGCAACACTTGCAACTTTGCAATAGTGATGCGACTCGTCACTCGAGTCGTGTTTTTACTCGAGTAACTCGAGTGAATTTGTTAAACTTGTACTCAAGCGAAAAAAATATTGACTCGAGTCCATTTGCACTAGAGTTACCGAGTCAATTTGGCGCACTGACTAGCCTCGGTGAGTACTGGAAATTACTGGAAGTCACTAATTTACTAGTCGCTGTCTACGTCACGAACGTTATTGCTACCAATTTAGCATTTTTATATATTTTAACCCATGGACCTATAAAAAAAGGCGGACGGAGTCTCGCTAAACTAAAACTGAAGCACAGCAATGGCGGCGGCGTAACTATGTGTGCGTAAATGAATGATTGCCATAAAAAACAAAATTTCCCCAATTTTTAACACTAGTTTACACTACACTATTTTGAAATGAATGAGTCTTACCGAAACACTAAAATTATGTTTCCTAACTAATGCTAAGTCACACACACACACTCACTCACGCCTTTTATCCCCGAAGAGGTAGGCAGAGGCGCAACTAGTGCACCCACTTTTCGGCGTGCGTATTCCGTCCCGTGATATGATAGGGGGCGAGCCTATCGCCATATCGGACACGAATTCCATACTCCGGGCTGGTACTGAATTTGAAACCCAATATCACTTTGGCCGACCCGGAAATCGAACCCAAGACTTCAGCATTGCAGTCATACTACGCCATCGAGGCAGTTAAAAGGCTAAATCAAGCAACGTAAATAATTAAACTTTCTTTAATTTGCATTTCTTTTTTTTTAATTATCTATGTTGCGTTAACTTTTTGTATAACTGCCTTTTACTTGTGTAGGTCTTTGAGATGCCCTTTTATTTCGATATGTGATGAAATCTAACTGTTAATTTTTTTTGTGCAATATATTTAATAAGATTTGTTTTATGATCTACACTCTCCTATTATATTAATTAAATCACTCCTCCATACTTCATTTCCTGTAGGAAACCTACAAAAAACATATACCTAATAACAACCTATACCTATTTAGTTTAAAAAACAAAATCGTATTTGAAGCAAAAAAATCACGTCTCCTATACTTCGGGGTAATTTACCCGTCAAATAGTTGACAACACTGGAATTGTAGGCTGAGGTTTTGTGTTACAAAAATAAATGATTTTAAATATCAATGAATGTTGATCAAATAAGTTTTAACATTACTAATTTACCTATGAAATGTGATCCCGTGACATTTGTTCTTGGAACCACTGTGATTTCGACAGCATTTAACTACACAAGACGGCATATTTTAATTATTTATTTTTATTCTTAAAACGACTTCATTCAATTGAGGTTTGTTGCGTAATGGCGGCCGATCGACATACTTTGGTGTGAATGTGTGCGCGATACTCGTGCGTATAGGCAAGCTGACATACTTTGGGTGCTTCAGTTTTTGTTTAGCGAAATTCCGTCCGCCTTTTTTTATACGTCCATGTTTTAACCTTTGATTAATTATATACCTAACCTAGATAGAGTGACGCGCTGCAATGAAACTAAAACAAACAGGCCTACTTTTCTTAAGCTAGTGTGCGTGACAGCTGTGTCATACGCTATCGCTGCATCATTCTGCGTATCCTTGTGTGCACGCATATTGATACCAGTTATTACATGGTTTCTATTAAAACGGGGAGAAAATTATATCCATGAAAAACAACAAAAAATATTTCACTCGAACTTATTTAGACGGTAACAGTTTGCCTCTATTTTTTTCGACGCGTTTGTAACGTTCAGTGTCTATCTAGGTATATAATTAATCAAAGATTTGAACTTATTAAATTTATTGTAACTATTATATTCTAGTATATTGTACCATTCTTATTTAATATATATACAGGGTGTCCCATAAATGGTAGGAGAAACGTAAAGGGGAGATAGCTTAAATGGTGCTCTACCAGACATGAAAAAATGACCTCTATAAAAGTGTCACCATTTTCGAAATATTGAGGATATTGTACATTTTCCGAAAATTCCCCGTTTTTGACCTATGTTTTGCTGCTGTACGCGCAAATAACCAGATGTTTTCTTAATTTTTCAGCAGCAGACTCGGGAGTAGTGGGTCTACCATAAATCATAATAATTTTATTAAATATCATACAAAAACCTTGAAAAAATTTACACTTTCCCTCACAATTATTTTTGGGAAAATTATTTTACACAACTTTGAACTTCGATAACGAAAAATAATTGTATGGGGCTGTTACTGCATATTGCATGAAAAACTTCCTTGTTTAATAGAGAATTCAAAAAGGTATAATGCTCACAACTTTTATTCCAGAAAACAAAAAGATATTAGCTATTTTTGCGCCAAAGGCGCTGGATGCACGTTTAAAACGCATTTTCAGATTTAAGTTAAAATAACACTTTTTAACCACCGACGGAAAAAGAGAGGTGTTATAAGTTCAAGGTGTGCATTTGTGTATCTGCCTACCATTTATGGGACACCCTGTATATATACTAGCTGACCCGGAAACGTTATTTTGCCATATTAATTCTTTTTAGAGATTATTTTAGTAGAACAAAATTAATAAATTATTGTAAGTACCAGAGGATGTAGTAGATCAGTGGAAGAAGGATGGAGTGCTGTAATTTAATAAAATGGGAAGACATAATTGATAATATATATACTTGAAAAGTACACTAAAGTAGTAAAATGATTATTGTAAACGTCACTACTATGATCGATGCACAAACAATAACAATGACCGAAAACAGTAAATGGAGTGAGAGAAGGCTTATTGTGTAAGAGAGACAGGTGACCGGCGCTTCGGTCTCATCCCTTATCCAAGCTGCTTACCGAATGAGAAGTGACACTGGCAGACGCCTAGCAGGAATAACTGATAAGAGATAATTGATCAGTTACCGACCGGGGTTAAAAGTTATTAAAAAAATAGGGTTTGATCGTAGAAAAGTTTGAATGTTGTATCATAAAAAAAAAAGAATCTGTCCGAAAAATAAAAAATAAAATTTTGGGGTGGGCCACCCTTTATCACTTTATTTATTATCAAAAATAGATAACAACCTATTCTCAGACCTACCAAGTGTAAATATAAAATTTCATCAAAATCGGTTAAGCCGTTTCGGAGGAGTATGGTAACAAACACTGTGACACGAAATTTTTATATATATAGATATATATATATATATATATTTTTAATAAGAACTTTCAGTGCTGAAATTTTATTACTTTAAACGTTATTGTTCTTTTTATTTTCACCCGGCCTAAATTTTTTTTATAGCACGTGTGCCTTCTACTTTTCGAACGTCAAAATTGACATTGGCAGAATTGTCGTAAAAATGATACGGCCAACCAAAACAAATTGGAAATGGAAACATTTTATAGCTAATTCAGCATTTTTCATGTGACTGTATCACATGAAGAAATTCAATTTAACTAGTGAACAATTACTATTATATTGTATATTATTTAATCTTCTGGCATATTAGTAATTACATACAGATATTTAAAAATATTTAAACAAATAAATAGTCAACTCGAGTGACTTGAAAACTCTAGTACAACTCGAGTGACGTACTGATATTACTCGAGTGACTCGAGTCATAAAATCTTAGTATAGTATATATAATCCTATAATCGAGTCGCATCACTACTTTGCAGGAACCAAGCAACTAGCAAGTAGCAAGCAGTCTAGTTTATTTGTCTCTGGTAGTAAGTGGCAACCAAGTTCAACGTTTTATGTTGCCCATAAGAAATCCTGAAAATACTAAAATGGTATAAAATTCCACAAAACGTTAGGCCTCATCTAGACGGATGCGTCTTTTGAATATCCTCGTATCACGAATGTAGCTCAACGTGTGCGCGAATTAACTTACCATTGTGCATCCTCAGATGATGTTCAATTATCAATAAGGCGCTCATTACACGCTCACACAACCGGCATTCAATTCCATTACTCATGATTGACGAGTGAATAATGAAAACAAATTGGCATTACACAATCACTCAAATTTCAAAAGTCATACTCAAGATTTCACGGAGAACACACATTTTCAATAGTCTTAGTATGAATAGTTATAAAATAAATTAGAATTTAGAGCAAAAATCGTGTAATAAGAAAGCGATGGGTAAAATATGCGCTATAAAAAAGTAAGTTTTATAGCCATACTTTTGTTTTCCCCAGCTTTTTATAGCGGATACGCCCGCGTTAAAAAGTTTTTCCGGGATAAAAGTCCCGGTATATATTTTCCCGGGATAAAGTAGCCTATGTGTTATTCTATACTATAATCTATCGCTGTGCCAAACATCAGATCAGATGTTCAGCCGTTTGGGGTTATTCATCATCATATCATCTCAGTTGACAATGAAAATTGATAAGCACTAGTCGAAGTGTACAACAATTAACTGTCAAATCACCGATTTCGTATTGGCTAACACCGGTGGACAACTCGCGGTGCTCATGAACATTGATAGATACCGGTGATGTCACAGTGGATGTCGACAGTGGCGATTGCTGTGAAAAATTGTATCCATTGGTATTATCTAAGCAAAGTTGACATCAAATTGTTAGCCACTGTATCTGCCAACATTTTTCTGAAAGCTACGATTCAAGAGCAGTGTTTTTGCCTCGGAAAGTGATGCAACACTATCATCCGGCCAAGTAACGTAGTAAAGTAGCTAAATAGAAACGTTTAGAAATTTAAGATTTTTAATTTGTTATGATTATAATCGCAAGCTTTAGTTTATTTATACGTGAGCGCGAATATTTGTTGATTTAATGATTTCTTATATTTGCGCGAATGTTAGACATTGAAATAAAACTGTTTTGCGGATTTTATCGCGGTTTTTAGTTTATATTTTCTCTCGACTCCCGCACCATGACCATTGTGAAGGCTGGAAAGTCTTCGATACGTAGGCAGACAAATATATATATAAATTAAAAAACCGCGATAAAATCCGCAATAATTTTATTTCAATTTGTTGATTTTTTTGTATTATGTACGAGTCTCTCACTCGTCGACAGACGTCGTTGATATTATAAACTATAAATAATATGATTAATAATATAAGAGTATAATTTATTAAATTTATATTGTTTATAAATTATACTTGTAGCTTGTAATACAATGTTTTTATTGTTTGATAATGTTAATATTATAATATGTACCTATAGTTTGGACAAACTAAGCTGGCCGGTATGACAATTCAATTTTTTTCCCGAAGCGATAACTCTGTGAGAACGTCTACCCAAAAAATTCAAAACCGTGTCATGTCATACCGGCTATATTAGTTTGTCCCTACTATAATTAGCATCTAATTAGCGTAAGTAAATGTGTATTAAATACAAATTTAGTAAACATAACTCCGTCGATTCTCAATAAAAAGAGGAAGTAAATGATCTAGGTAAACATATCGACGGTAAAAAGCGATTTTGTCGTATCTCGAAATATCCAACTTTACACCAGAGCCAAAAAACGATTTAAAAAATTCATAACTCGTAAATTTATGAAGATAGAAAGTTGAGATTTGGAACATATTTCCAAAAATCTAAACCTTACTTTCCACGGTTAACCGAAATATCCTAAAGTTACTACTTCATTGATTTTGTACTAGTTACAGCAGTCGATGTTTTAATGTCGAGCAGCAGAAATGTGTTATCTGTGAGGTGAAATGTATGACCAACTAAGATACATAAAGATTTCGATGCGACGGATCTGCTGTATCTCAAATAAAAACCATGCGAATCATGTTTATTTTGCTGTATATGATTTAATCGAACTAGTTTATGAAAAAAACCACGTCTTACATACAAGCAGTATCATAAAAGTTATAAAAATAAAATGCTGTATCTTTTCCTAAACGCTTTTATTTTCTTTTTAAGAATGTAAGGACAAAAAAAACAAATAAATAAACAAAATAAACAGTAATTTTTCTATTCAACTCTATCTATATTCGTCTCCTGTTGTTGGGGGGGGGGGGGGAGGGTGGGGCTCAGAATCCCCCAAGCATCGAACTACGCTTTCAGCGTCAATGGCAGTGACTATCCCGCCCTCACACCCGCCACTGCAACTCTTGTAAGCCAGGATCAGCAGTGGCACGCATTTTATGATACCGAGTGGTGAAGCTCGGCGAATCTCAGGGAACACTAATCTGTCTTTAACTCGCAATGAAATCAATCAAATAGAAACATAGGGAGGAGTTGGAAAAAATCGGCGTCAAGGGCAGCGTGAGACCTACTTTCCACGCTATCTTCCATCACTGAGATCGCAACATTGTACTAAAAGATAATACAACATTAAAGACGAACTACCCTGCTTGAAGCGGCGATAGCCTAGTTGAGAGAGGAACGGACTGTCGAGACAAATGTCCGCAGGTTCCAAACCCAAGGGTTCTGACCAAACCCACTTCTGACTTTTCTAAAAAAGTGATGTGTGTTTTCGTTGTAAATTATCGCTCGCTTTAACGGTGAAGCAAAACATCGTGAGGAAACCTGCATACCTGAGAAGTTCTCTGAATTTCGAAGGTATGTGAAGTCCGCCAACCCCCATTAGGCCAGCGTGGTGGACTAAGGCCTAAAACCTCTCAGACGTAGAGGAGGCCCATGCTCAGCAGACGGCAGTATATAATACAGGGTGATATGGTATGGTATAGTACCCCCTGCCGCCCGCCCGCCACCCCCGGTGGCCTCTATTAGTCGTCTTTTACGACAGGCACCGTACCGTACCGTGGTGGACTTCTCCAAACGCCCCCAATCCATACGGTGGGAGATGCCGGTCAGTCCTCCACCTAGCGTCTTCTACGTCTCCTCTGGTGGCGGGAGGTATCTTCGCGCTCCTGATCCCTCTCGGCACTCTCTTTCTGCTAGAGGACCACCTCGCAGAAGTGGGCCATCACACGCCATGACCTCTGGCTGCCAACCATGGAACCGGCCACGGCCGGCAGTGAGAGGTCTCCTCCGATGGCTGCTCTGAGAGCGCTGCGCTCCTCGTCCCAGACTGACCAAAACTCCAATGTGTGCTGATCCGTATCCAGCAGGCAGTTGTCACAATGATGACAAACATCCGAAACCTCTGCGCCTACTATTCGACACAGTTACTCACCGAAGCAGCTATGCCCGGTAAGTATCTGTATCATGTGAAACGTAGCAGGGCCATGGCGCCTGTCCAGCCACGCAGTAAACCGGGCGCACTACCGCGACAACCCTGAACCCCGCTGTCAGGGCCTCCCGCCTGATACGCCACTCCTCTACGTCAGCTCGACGTAGGGAAGCCTTCATGGTCTCCACCTTCTTCAGGGCCGGATGCTGCCCATGTCCGGATGCCTCCTCCCACCAATGAAAAGCATCGAAGAGGGCGACCAGATCCCAAAGCAAGAAACCGATCAACAAGCAAGCCGCCTCGAAAGAAACTGTGCGGTACACCCTGATCACCCGCTACGCCAAAACTATGAGTTTAGCAACAGAGCGATGCAGCGGTCGCTCAAGAAGTGCTTTGGAAGTCGAGAAGCTGGTTCGGAATGGCGTAGGTAAGGTACACGCTGGGGTAGGAGCGCAGTGACGGGAGCGGGTCTGGCTAGAGTGACGTATTGACAAAGTATTAATCACTGTACAAAAAACAATACTCTGTTCCTATGACGTAAGTGTGATTTTCGCTATCCGATTCAATGTTTGAAATGTAGTAACTTTTCAATAATTATACGCACATCTCTGGAAACGTAAAATTTTGGGCCGACAGAAATGCTGTATCTCCGAAAATCAATCTCCATAATTGAAAAATAATGTTGTAACAATTATTTACACTGGGCGTATTGTTGTATCTCTTTTATTTTCAAAAGTAACGTTTTTTTCTCTATTTACAGCAAATTTTTGTATAAACTGTACAAAAACTAGAAAAAAATCGATGGCGTATCTTAATTTTTTTTCGTCGTAAGAAGACGAGACCTAGACCATTCGATGCGGCTTTTTTTTCTGATCAATAATATAGTAATAAGTCATTTTGGCCATTTTCCGAGATACGACATTTCCGCTTTCTACCGTCGATATTATACTTTGTCTAAAAATGTTTATTAAAGAAACACGCTATTTAAATATGTATTAATTATCACATTAAGAAGGTAGATAAATAAAAATACAACATTGGTTTATTAGAGCACAATAATTAGGTATAATGCCATGGACGTATAAAATATTTTATACGTCCATGTATAATGCTATATATAGCTATTAGATAACATGTAGAACCACAATCTACATCATCTTGAGGTGTAAAGCTGTTACTACTGTACTAGGTCTTTTCGCAACCACAGGTCTACAGCAATCCTTTTCAAGACAGCCATGTGCTTCTCAATATCGGAGCCGCCTCAAATCCGTTACTCCACTTCTTCAACTCAAAAACTAAAAATTATAGAAATGAATTAATTTTTCGTACATTACACAATGTCGTTAAGTTTATTGTCTTTCGTTGTTTATAATTAGGAGACTTGGCACATTCCTTCACAACTAACAGCTACGGCATTCTCAAAATGGATACAGCTAACAAAAACACTACTATCCATGAATATGAAATAAAACCTTTAGTTTAGAATACTGCTGCAACCACATAGAATAAATAAGTGGGTTGATCTTCGGTTTGGTACTTAAGTGGAATAGTTTATTTAGTGCAAAGACAAAAAATGGTTAAGTGCCCACGCCCTTTTTAGCAGGCTGCTTATGATACGGCAAATGGTATTATTATCTACAAGAATAAATTTTATTACATAAGTACTCAATACTCACGTTTATATCAATCAAGTAGATCACTACTCCATCTGCTACTGCATTAAGCTTAACAGCGTCCGATTTCCAAGTTTGTGTAGTTACTAGTATATTGACTAGATTGGGGGCCAATTGGGCTGTCCTTGGGATTTGTTTCTTCGTAAAAACATGTCACAGTATAATTATATCTAACCCAAAAATACTTAGAACACACGAGCACAAACACTTCTCATATTGTTATGATTTCCGCTATTCCGCATTTCCATAGTTAAACCGCTAAATAAAATTGACCAATTCATCCATTTCGGCTGTACGCCTAATTTTTTTTTTTTGTTTTGGCCCTAACGGCCAGTAGCCTGACGCGAGTCGGCTTTTCTGGCCACACCGGACTTTCGGGTGAACGCTTTAGGCGCTCGCAACCCTTGATTTAAGTAACCATGCTGAGGGCAACCCACTAACGGGTTACGAACCTCGGCTCAGGACGGTCACTGGGAGAGGATGAGACATCAACGATTAGTGGGGAAGGCTGGTGTTTAACCTAATCGTATCCATTTATTTCGTCGGCACGCGGGCCGGAACTGTTAGGAGGGTCGGGGGGGGCGACGGGGAACGCGGCGAGGTCCTCCGTGACGAGGTCGGAACTGCAGTCGTGTGGAGTGTAGGAGTTTTAGGAACTCGTTCTTACTGCGAATGGCCAGAGTGATATCGTCCTCTGGATCGGTTAGGACTGAACGCGGCCGTCTCCATTTGGCGCGGTCGAATGGAGTGTATATTGACGCTTTGCGGACTAACGTATTTGGGTGTTTAACCGCCCGGTCGAAGTAGCGTTTGCTGGTCATTTGCATGAAATGCCTGATGGTCGGCATGTTAGTATCCACGTGGAGGTTGCGATTGCGAACGTACCACGGGACACCAAGAGCGTGTCGAAGAAAAATGTTTTGCAATACCTGCATACGCTTAAGACGAGCAGGCGGTATATGGGCGAACACGGGCGACGCGTATGTCATGATCGGTCTAATACACGTGGTAAAGATCCTAATCTTGTTGCGGATGGATATTTTGCTTTTCCTATTTATGAGCCAATGCAGTTGGCTCATCGCGACTGCGGCTCGCGCGCGTATCGCATTTACGTTTGCGATGAAGGTCAACTTCTGATCAAGGGTCACTCCTAAATATTTGGCTTTGTCCGTCCAGGGGATTACCTGGTTGGACATGCGGACTGCGTTGTGAGGCACATGGACTCTCCTTTTCAAAGTGAACAGGATAGCCTGGCTCTTTGTGGGATTGACGATGATTCGCTTGTCGCATGTTGCACCGAGCTTGTCGGCGGCGGCCTGCAAAGTGCGCACCACATTGTCGGGGTCTCTACGTGAGGCGTAGATTGCGGTGTCATCGGCAAAGAGCGCCAGATGGGTGTTTTTCGGTTTAGGGATATCGCTGGTGTACAGCGAGAAAAGAAAAGGTGAGAGGGCGGAGCCTTGCGGGACTCCAGCCGTGATGGCGTGATGGGAAGAGAGAGTACCCTCCACGCGATATTTGAAACCGCGATTCGACAAAAAATCTCGTATGATGTGCACGAGTTGAGTGGGCACGTTGAGAGTGTACAGCTTGTAAAGCAAGCCGTTGTGCCACACCCTGTCGAATGCTTTTTCAATATCGAAGAAGAGAGCACCGGTGGGCATGCCTATCTTGAATTTGTCGTAAACGTGCTCCGTGATGCGGAGCACCTGATTTACGCAACTGTGCCTAGCACGAAAACCAAACTGTTCCGGAGGAATCAGATTGTTGTTGTGAGCGACTATTTTGACGCGGTCGAGGACGATCCGCTCGTAAATTTTGCCCAGAGTACTGAGCAGACTGATTGGCTTATAAGAGGACGGTTCAGATGCGGGTTTCCCCGGCTTATGGATACCTATCACAACTGCCTCCTTCCAGACCTCTGGGAAGAGGCAGTTTTGAAAAGCAGCATTGAATATCGCGGTGAGCGTTAGGACCAGATGCTCCGGAAGCATCTTAATCATGCGGGTAGGGATCCTGTCGCCCTCGGGGGCTTTTCGTCTTTTGAGCGCCTTGATCAGAGCGATGACTTCTTCGATCGTCACCGGTGCAAGGGGATCGGGCGGCGGCGGGTCGACGTCCGGGTCGACGACGTTGGCGGTATTGGTATCGTTTATCGGTTGCGAGATTGAGTTCGGCGGTCGCCGGACCGCGTTCCTACTTTCGACGAGTGAATTAACCGCAACAAGATGGTCGTGGTCTATAGGTATTGTTGAGAGGGAACATTGAGACTCCAGACTGTCGGCCAACACTTCCGCATTCTCGTCGTCGTCAAACGCCGGGCGTTGATTCGGACGATTGAGCGGAGGCATAGAGGTCACATCGTTTCTCCTGAAGGAACGACACAGCTGCCAGAAGGCCTGGTGTGTCGAGTCGAGTTCGGCTAAGCGAGTTTCCCATCTCGAATCGACGACCTCTTTTATGCGACGTCTAACCTCACGTTGAAGGAAGCGCGCAAGACGTCGTCGTTCCGCGGTGGGGCTCGTCGCGCAAGCTCTGAGCGTAGCGTTACGCCTCCTCACCACCCACCGCACGTCGTCGGGAATTTGCCATTGACTGTGAACAGTCTCTGGCACCTTCTCGGAGCTTTCGCTGAAGACGTTTTGAAGGTGGTTGGTGAAGGAGCGTATCGCGCCAGTCGTTTCTTCAGGAGTCACGATGTTGGCTGGAACTGCGGAAAGATCTGTAGATGAGGTGTCCGCGAGCTTGGTGCCTAGGAGGCGCCAATTCGTTTTCACCTTCATCGGAACGTTGGGACCTGTGTTTGATAGGCCGTTTTGGGGAACTAGATCTAGGATCACAGGTTGTGGTCAGAGTCTAACTTTTGTAGCACCTGCAAGGAACGCACGCGCAGGGTACGTCTAATTGGTGTATATAACTTAGCCGCGTAATGTCGATAAAAAAGTAGAGATGTCAAGTGGTTCGTTGATAAGCACTGGTGCTGACTGTAGCTAAAATATCATACGCAATACCAATGGATACAAAATTTCGATTGACATCAAAGTTCGGTTAACATCGATGTTTCGTTGTTCACTCGAGACGTCAAAATTAGCCAATAGCCCCGCTGGTGTGATTGAGTAAAAAACATCAAAGTTTTCGCATTTATAATATTAGCATAGATTCATTTAGCCTGATATACGAGATACGGACCGTGACAACTATTTTCTTTATTATCTTACTAACTAGTAAATATTCGTGGTATATACCACAATTCAGGGATTGTTCCAAAACTTAAAATAAAAAACTCATTCTCCGACTAGACTGTAGCATAATATTAGTTCGGAGAGAGTGTGATTGGCTGCACACGTGCGCGGGCGCCTCGTCGACGCAATATAATATGTCCGACTCCATCGCTGTCCGCGCGCTGACTGAAGATTGCTGAACGAAATGCCATTAGACGATCGCGCAAAAGTCATGATTGATGGTTGCGTGACGCGCAAATCAAAAAATCCAGATATTCGTCAATCACCGCCATTCAACCATCAATCACCAGATTAGACGATAGGTTTTTCGTCACTCACAGACGTGACTTTGGTAAAACTGACAGCAAAACGTACTGTTTAATGGGCGCCTAATAATTGTGAATATTACGGAAAATCCTAGTTTAAATTTCAGTCTGGCAATGAGTACGTTTCATTGGTTTCAACTGGTTTCAACCCAAGTATATTGTATAATAGTGCTTGTTATACTTCTGTGTATAGTAGTGATCTATAGTAGTCTGTGGTAGTGAGTAGTCTGTGGAGTGTGGACTGTTCATTCATTCTTTTCTGTTGTTGGCAGGCCAAGTCAGGGATTTCATATTGTCAATTAAACCTAAAAAACCCGGAGTATTTCCAGGGCTGCATAAGAAAGCAACATATAATCGTAATATTCTGCCGTATGTATCTCTCTTTCATTATTTTATATTCGAATCTAACATATTTTACTATGTTCACATTTTATAACCAAAACATATTTTGTCGTCATTATCTACGTTTGTAATACCTCATTTCGATTTTCTACTTTATATTTTGATGTTTTTAGATGTCATAGAAAAGTGTTTCCGTGATAGCATGTATGAAAATACTGTATATATTATATACTGTATATGTTATATACTATGTAACAATAAGCCAAAACAATATGGTAAACATGTCAGTACCAAGCATCAAGCATGGTACTCATTTGTTGAAAGTATGCCTAATTTAATTTGTTCAGATGCCGGTTGCTGATGAAATTCAGTCCTCTTGGGCTGACGAAGTAGAGATCGATCAAGGAGCACTCCCTCCACCTTCAGAAGTGGTCGAAAATGGATTGAAGATAGTTACAGAGTACAAATATGACAATGACAACAAGAAAGTTAAAATTGTGCGCACATACAAAATTGAAAAGAGGGTGGTTTCAAAGGTATTGTAATTGTTTGTATCAAACATTGTAAATAAATAGAATTCTCTCATTAAAAAGTTTTGTTTATCAATATATTATGATGTGGCTGCCAGTATTACAGTAGACTGTAGCCAAAAAATCATATTAGCAGTAATCCTTGAACGCCCGCGGTGGTCGCCAGTGTCCAATAATATAAGGAAATTAGGTTATAGCTATATATATGATGTGTTATCTGGAAATCTTTGGGGGAGGCCTATGTTCAGCAGTGGACGTCATGTGGCTGATGATGATGATGATGATGATGATGTTGATGTGTTAAGAAGCTACTATTCTATGTTTAAAGCATAACAGTATCTATTTATTTTTGAACTTTATATACAAGTGTATATCGGTGGACTTAATGCCAAAGGCGTTCTCTCCCAGTCAACATTAGGGTGGTGCAGAGATACATAACATACATATGTAGTATTGTTATTTGTGTATTCCTCTTCTTTACTCACCCCGTTTCTTTACTATTATTACTTTTCTTGCAATGTTCAGACACAGCATTCTGTAGTTTTATTATATGTATAGACTAGCAATATTTAAAATGAAAATAGGGAAGTTATACTAAACATGAATCTGTATTATTTAATATTAAATCATTGTATAATTTCTAGAGTATTGCCAAACGCAAGACTTGGAGCAAGTTTGGTGACTCAGCCGGTGACAAGCCTGGTCCCAATCCTGCCACAACCAATGTGTGTGAAGATGTTTTCATGCAGTTCATCACAAGCAAGGAGGAGAGCCAGCGTCCTGATGATGGTGAATTGGATGGCCTAAAGGTACTAAATGTTTATATCAGATATTTATATAATAATAATAATTACAAGTTAGTCTCTTTGTATTAGTAGTGGAATTGTGTTTTATAACACCTATTCTGTGATTTCGGAAAAAACATGCTTTGCGAAAAAACAAGCTTAACACAATTTGAACTGATTTTGGTCCCTCTTATTATCAAATTATCCATTATCTTCGTGAATATGCATATTGTTTATATTTGATAGCCTATTACTTATTATAATCTTCATTAATAATATTTTTACAGCCACAAACCAACAGTGTGATCTTCAAGTGCCGTATTTGTCAAGGAGACCACATGACTCTGAGTTGTCCATTCAAGCATACTCAAATTGCTCAAGCAAAGGCCAGCGAAGCTGCTAAAGTAGCAGGCAAGTAGTTTACTATTTTACTCATTCTAGTAATTGTCACCTCTTTAGCCTAGTGTGAGCATATAATATGAGCTGAGTACTTGGAGGTTGTTGGTTAATATCCTAGTGCAGGTAACACTTTGTGTGGGTTTTCTAGCAGAATTTCTTCAGAGGGGGTTATTATCAGACAGGCAACTGATCATAAAAACTTAACCAATGTCTGCAACATTCTTTTTTTTTTTTTTTTTTTTTTTTTCCTTTGTTTTATTTGCGATCAGCCACTAAGCTATAAGCAAATATGTTGATAAAACTGACATGTTATGTGCAGAGCTCCTGCGAGCATAGCACATTTAGTAATACTATCAATTGTTTATGAATTCCGATCTAATATATGTTGCCTTTTTAAACGCCTGATAGTTTGTGGTTTCAGCAGATTCATAGCTAGCTGATTTGAGTGATTGGCAAGTCTCGTTCTGTAGGTTTTTTCTGCAGACTGTATTTCTTGTTTAACTGTACTTATTTTTAGATACTCATGTAGTTCTGCATTTGTAATAAACCATGGGGCATTGGATATGGATTTAAGTATCGAATTTTGTAGTCGTTGTACTATATTGATATTTGAATTTGATGCACTAGCCCATAACTGAATTCCATAGGTCCATATTGGTCTTATTACAGCTTTATATATAAGAAGTTTATTCTCAAGTGACAGTTTAGACTTTCTTCCCAGCAACCAGTACAGGCTCCTCATGGTTATACAGGCCTGGTCTCTCTTGTTTTTAATGTGTGATTTCCATGTAAGCCTTCTGTCAAGATGCATTCCCAAGTACCTGACACAATCTGCTTGTGGTAAGTCTTTGTTGTCTAGTTGAACAGCAGGACAGTCGCCATGCCTAAGAGTGAATGTGACTTGTGTAGACTTCGATGGGCTTGCAGTCATCCTCCATTTATTCAACCAGCTGCCTATAAGTTTTAGTGCTGCTTGTAGATTTTTGGATGCATTTATGGGGTCTTTGTGGCTAGTCAGCATGGCTGAGTCATCGGCAAATGTTGCTACAGTCACATTTGGGGTTTGTGGAATATCTGCCGTAAATACCGTGTATAATATAGGGCCCAACACGGAGCCTTGAGGTACTCCTGCTTTTATTTCGTATAGCTCGGAGTAGCTATCCGCCTCCCGAACTTGGAACAGGCGACCTGTGAGGTATGATTTTAAGAGACTATAGTAGCCATGAGGTAATTGGGTTTTAATCTTGTAAAGAAGGCCTTTATGCCAAACACGATCAAATGCTTGCTGAATGTCCAGGAATGCCGACACACAGTACTCTCCAAGCTCCAGCGACCGTCGTATTTTGTAGCAAACTCTATGCACCTGCTCTATCGTAGAGTGTCCCTCACGAAACCCAAACTGATGATCGGGTATCAGGTTCCGCTCAATTAACAATGGCTTAAGTCGGTCTAAGATCACCTTTTCCATCAGTTTCGAGGTAATAGGCAACAGGCTAATCGGCCTGTAAGACGTGACTTCATTCTCCGGTTTACCTTGTTTATATATCATTACTATTTGTGATATTTTCCATTGCAAAGGAAAATAAGACAGTCTTAGGATGGCGTTACAAAGGACCGTCAGAAATACGATCCCTTTTTTAGGCAATTCTAGTAGAACTTTCTTTGTGATTAGGTCGTAGCCTGGTGCTTTCTTGTCCTTTAATTTTTTTATGTGGCCTGATATTTCCTTAGGTGTTATGCTTTTAAGTGGCAGATCCATTTGGAAGACTTCTTCTAGAGTTGTGTCTATGTCAGAGTAGACTTCATTTTGGTTCCTTGGTTCATTTGTAACAAACACTGTAGCGAGGTGTTTGGCAAATAACTCTGCTTTTTCATCACTACTTCTTGCCCAACAATTGTTGTCTTTTTTCAGAGGAGGTTTCGTTTGTTGTGGTTGGTTGTACTTAGCCGTATATTTCCAGAGTGAGTAGTTGGTGGCAGGCGTGGCTGTAAGGCTTTCTAGCTGTGTTTGTAGAGTAAGGTCTTCAGCTTCCTTGAGTGCAGATTTTAGCTCCTTGATCATTTTATTATATGCCTTTCTATCGCGATGATTTCTACTTGTATGCCATACCCTACGAAGTCTACGTTTTTCCAGGACCTTTGCTTTCAATTCTCGTGGTAAGTTATGGTGTGTTTTTTTTTCATCTAATGATGGTGTGCACTTCCAACAGGCTTCTTGAATCAGGTTCGTGAAGTATCTGGTCGCCTCTTCAATGTCATCCTCAGTTTTTAGCCTGATTTTCAGTTCGATATTATTCGCTATGTACTGCCGGAATTCATCCCAATCTGTTTTATTGTTATACAGTGTTAATGGTTTTTCATAATTTAGAATTGTTGTGCTAAGAGTCAGCAGCACAGGAGTGTGATTTGATGAGCCATCCAGACAGGATTCAGTGCGAAAATAGTGACGCGACATACCTCGTACAATAAAATAATCTATTATATCTGGTTTTTTGTTTGGGTCTGTTGGCCAATGTGTGGGTTCTTTTGTCGAGAGTGTGGATAAATTCCCAGTGTCAATGCTTTTCTTAAGCTCTCTTCCCCGTGTTGTATTTAGTCTTGAACCCCAGTGTATGTGCTTAGCGTTCCAATCGCCTCCCGCTATAAAGCGTCCACCCAAGGTGGAGAAGAATTGATTAAACATAGCCTCAGTAATTTTGTGTTTCGGCGGGCAATATACAGAAGATATATTAAAATATCCTTGTCTGTCTTCAATTGCAACTGAGGCAGCTTGAATATGCTCTGTGTGAAACCCAGGTAAGAGGTGATGTTTGATTTTTTCCTTTACAATAATGGCTGCACCGGCATGTCCTGTTCCGTCAGGGTGATTTGTAGTATATATATTAAAGCCTGGAACTGTAATTAAACTTCGTGATGTGAAATGAGTCTCTGAGATAAGTACAATATCTAGTTTATGCAGTTTAATTAAAGTTTGAAGCTCATGTTTGTTGGGAGCTAATCCGTTTATGTTCCACGTCCCAATCTGAAAAGATCCCATTACGAAAGTTTTCCGACGAGTATTGTTATAAGCCCAATAAGTGTGCTTATTTGTTGTAGGAGGTTTTCAATTTTTTCACTTTGTTTAATTATAATTTCTTGTATGAAGGATGCTATTTTTTCATCTTCATTAATTGTTGAGGGTTGGTTTATTTTAGTTTTATCTGCATATGAAATATTTAGATTTATCGGTTGGCCTGTTCTTTCCTTTGACTGACACGGAGTGCTTGATTTCTTGATTGCTTCTTTTTGTCCTTTAATTTGTTGTTGGTGCATGTTTTCTTGTGAGGTTATTTGAAGTTTAGATTCTGGAACCACTCTATTATCATGTTTTATCTCACGTAATGGTATTTGGGGTGTAGGTGCTTGCGAGTCTGTTGCATTAATTGGTCTAGCTTTTATTTTCCGCTGTGAAATTTCCAAGTAGACTTTGCAGCCCTTGTAATTTGCTGGATGACTTCCCAGACACAGAGCACATTTAGCAGGTGTAGTGCGGTCCTTTTTCAAACAGTCTGATGTTCTATGTGCTTCTGCACATTTTACACATCTGTATGGTCTGAAGCAGTTGTTTTTAGTATGACCATATTGTTGGCACCGTTTGCATTGAACAATGGAGTTTCTTCTTATTGGGTCTTCAATGAGTACTGCGGTATTGTAAATATAGCGGATCTTCTTAGCTTCTTTATTTTTCTCATTTGGCTCGAGATTAACAAAGAATGTTGTCGTAGGATGGCGTTGAGGGCCGTACTTGGCATTTATTATTTCTCCTCTAATTTTGTTCCCTGTTTTTTCTATCTCTTCAACTATGGCTTCGTGAGGAGTAGTGTGATGTAGATTTTTGATGACAATTCTATAACACCTGTCTTCTTTTGTAGTGAATGTATGACCTATGAGGCCCTTTTCACGGACTAGAGACATGAGAGACTTGTAAGCAGCTGTAGATCTACATGATATTCTGAGCTGGTTTTTGTTGATTATTTTAGAGACGTAATCTGCCTTTTTCAGCGCTGTTTCGATGGTGGCAGTAAGTTTGTTAACATCTTGAACTCCATAGAGAAGTAATGGTGGTGGTTTATTTTCTTTCACATTGGTTGGAATGAATTCTGCATCATCAAGAGGTAAAATTTCAAAGCTATTGGCAGTTTTTGTCTGTGGAGGTGAGTCAGAAATTCTCTTCCGTTTGCTGGTATTGTTACTTTGTAGCACTGGAATTTTTTGCCAGGATGGCCTGTTTTCATCTATGATGGGTGTGGAGTTCATACTTTCATGAATAGGTGATTTGGCAGATGTGTTTTTGTTAAAAAGACTGGGATGGAAGATTTGCTGGGTCATTTTTTTTTGGCCCTTGCTGGTAGAAGGTTCTTCAATAGCATTGTCATTTTTGGGATCTCCCATGCTCACTGTCAGAACAAATCTACCACTATGGTAGAATTTTTATCAGGTTGGCAACATTTTGGAAGCTTCCGGCGCTGACAGTGACAGATGAAAGACTGTTGACACTTGACGTTCGAAAAAATAGTGACACTTGAGGGTATGCACTAAATTTTAATTCCAATCGAACTTGTCAGTTATAAGTTTTAGAGTTCGAAAATTATCTAATCCTTTAGCTACTGATTGTGATTTATATCACCACAGTCACTAAATGCACTAATGTTCACTTTCACACAGTTTTTAAGCAGTAAAACTTAAATTATGCACGAAACTTTGATAAATTTTCCGAGAGCAACTTCAACACTTGTTGTGGCTGTGTTGCCAATCAACATTCTTGAAAAAGTATTTTGTGTTAACTCAAGGTGAAGTGGAATAAAGGAATGTGAATGTTGATTATAATTAGTGACATTCTAAGATAAGTGGCATTGGCCAAGCAGAACTTTGTAATTTAGTTGTGTGTGGTTTTGTTACTGTTTATGGGTAGTTACAAAACTAGCCTTTCAACAAGCAACAAGCTTATCATTCACCAGTGTAATAAAACGAAGGGATCATTCATTTTTGTTTATGTTTGAATGTAACAATTGAAATTACTTTCAGAGGCTAAATCATCCACCACAAACAAGTATGTGGCACCGTATTTGCGAGATGGAGGTGCTGGTCGCGGAACGGGTCGTGAGCCGCCAGGCGCGCGTCGTGATGACATTGCTGCTATAAGAATTTCCAATCTCAGTAACTTTGCTGTTGAAGCTGACCTTGAAGATCTAGTGAAAGGATTTGGACCTATTCAGAAGTTGTACCTTGCTAAGGAAAAGGTAAATACAAAATTGGATACCATCCTAGGTTTGATTTTGTACATTATTCTATACGAGCTTTTGCCCGCGGCTTCGCCCGCGTGAATGAGTTTTCCCGGAATAGAAGTCCAGCTTTATAGTTTCCCGGGATAAAAGTCCCGCTTTATATTTTCCCGGGATAAAAAGTAGCCTATGTGTTAATCCAGGATATAATCTACCCGTGTGCCAAATTTCATCGAAATCCGTTCAGTGGTTCTTGCGTGAAAGAGTAACAAACATCCAGACATCCATACTTACAAACTTTCGCGTTTATAATATTAATAGGGAGTAGGATATGCAATGGTAAATAGCACGCAAAAGAAGCCCTTCTGTGAAAACTGCATTAAAATTGGTTAAGAAATGAGGCAGTATTTCATATTTCAAATATTGCAGTGGGCAGCAGTGGGTGCGTAGTGGGGTTATCGCTTCATCTCTTTTTTTTTACACGCATTGTAATTCTCGATGATGTCCTATGGGGGTAATGGGTATTGCGCGTCTTTTCTGTTTTTTGGCACTTATCCCTTCTACCGAAATTCAAAGGCTTATAACTTGTTGATGTTTTACTCGATTTTAATCATTCTTTCTGAGTTAGAATTTATATGACGTAAATATTTGAAAGTAAAGAACAAAAATGAGTCTGGTACCCTATTGATATCAAGATTATTGTGCTTAACATTGAAACTTTTATTTCAGAGTACTGGACAGTGTAAAGGATTTGCCTATGTTCACTTCAAATTCCGTGCTGATGCTGCAAAAGCCATTCAAACTCTCAATGGATATGGTTATGACCATCTTATTTTGAATGTGGAATGGTCGAAACCCCCGCAAAATAACTAGCTACATAAAATTTTCAATGTTGTACTACTTGAAAATTTTAATTAAAATTTGAATAAAATCTCGATAATTTTATTTTCATGTTTGTCATTTTAGGCTTTTTCTTTACTGTTTAAATTTGAGTACATCTACAACAAAATTAAAAATAATACAACTAATAGCATTCATGTATGAATTTTTTATTTCTATTTAGTTATGAATTGTTGCTTGTTTCTCAAAACCTTTAACAAGAACATAAATAAATTCCCAGGATTTAAATATATATATATAGCTTTCATTCCAAAACAAGGATTTTTCTCGAATGTGACAATTGACTAAGTTCATACTCTTGTAGAATTTCTGATGACTGATCTATAATGTCGGACGTCTAAGGCCTCTCTAGTTTATTGGAACGAAGTTCCTTATCGCACGTTGTGAAAGGGGGCTAGACGGATAAAATTCTCACGAAAAGTTGTCACGACACTTTTTGCTATTATCTTACTAATATGAACCTTAAATACAATGCGTAGAAGCTATAATTCTTGAAACGAGTGTATTTTTATTTATTAAAGTCATTAAAACCATTTCTTACTAATCTAATATGAACCTTAAATACATTGCGTAGAAGCTATTTCCCCAGCGTTGGCACGGCACGAGTACAAAAGAATCGAACGTAACATTATTTTTTCAAATTTTGATTTATTCTACTTTGGTTGCATTTCTGACATTTATCATTAACAAGACTAAACGTGCGTTGCTCGCGTTTAAAAATCTACTTTATGTGGTAAGCGTAACATCGAATTTGTGTTTAGTCAATCAAAATTTGTGATAAAAAATGCTATGCAATAGCTTTACCGCGGCAGTCTCCGAGTGCCACACGTATTTATTTGTTTTTTTTCTCTAGAAACTTATGTATTGGAACGGAAATAGGAAAATATTTATATATATACACACTCTGTTATATGAATAAAATTTTATTACAATTCCTTCACAAATTATTTGTCTCTGTAAGGCCTCGTCCAGAGTGCAGTGTGAACGCGCTCGCGCTGTAACTAGTGTACATACACGTAGTGGAGGGGGCGCCTACGTGCGCACTGGGACGCGGGTAATAGTGATTATTTTTCCAGAGATTATAAAGCTGCAGGTTGAGTATAGATGCTCTTGTGCCACTAACACCGCGCTAGCTGCTTACTATGGATAAAGCATTAGTTTAGTGGAAAAAAATATTTAAAAAAAATGAGAGGTGTCAAGGGACACCCGGATGGAACGAAGTTCCTTTCGATTAATTAGTGAAGGAATTGTAATAAAATTTTATTTATATAACAGAGTGTGTATATATATAAATACTTTCCTATTTCCGTTCCAATACATAAGTTTCTAGAGAAAAAAACATAAATACGTGTGGCACTCGGAGACTGCCGCGGTAAAGCTATTGCATAGCATTTTTATCACAAATTTTGATTGACTAAACACAAATTCGATGTTACGCTTACCACATAAAGTAGATTTTTAAACGCGAGCAACGCACGTTTAGTCTTGTTATTGATAAATGTCAGAAATGCAACCAAAGTAGAATAAATCAAAATTTGAAAAAAGAATGTTACGTTCGATTCTTTTGTACTCGTGCCGTGCCAACGCTGGGGAAATAGCTTCTACGCAATGTATTTAAGGTTCATATTAGATTAGTAAGAAATGGTTTTAATGACTTTAATAAATAAAATAAATACAAATATACTCGTTTCAAGAATTATAGCTTCTACGCATTGTATGTAAGGTTCATATTAGTAAGATAATAGCAAAAAGTGTCGTGAAAACTTTTCGTGAGAATTTTATCCGTCTAGCCCCCTTGCACAACGCGCGATAAGGAACTTCGTTCCAAAAATATGTTTTTATTGCTTTTGAATGACAAGACTAGCATGCCGCTCGCTTGATGGTAAGCGATACGACCGCCCATAAACAATCTTCTTCTTGTAGTGCCCATCCAACTAGTGAAGGTTAGCAGTCAGCTCAGCATATCTTCTTTTGTTCTTTATAAGGCAAAATATTTCTATAGTGTATGCAATCCCTGTCCACTCGCAGATGTTCCGTCCCTACGATTTTTCCTTCGACCGGTTTTCCTTTTGCCTGCTACTTCTTCCGTCATTATGAGTTGAAGGAGCTCGTATCTGTCATGTCTTAGTACGTGTATGATACGAAACTTTCCTTTTTATGACGATATTCAAAAAGTTGCGGTTTTGACCAACTTGCCGTAGGACTTCCTCGTTGGTAACCTTCTGAGTCCAAGATATCGACATCAGACCTCTGTAAGCCACATATGGAATGCTTCTAAACGTTTCCTGAGATTTTCCTTGTTGGTCCAAACTTCACATCCGTATAGAAGCATTGGCCAGATCTAACACGAGCATGCAATGCGTAGTGGGATTTTTAGACTAGGATTAAGTACTATGTAATTATAAATTACTGCGTGGCACTCAACTGCGCTCGTAACCCTGAGACATTAGATATTAAGTCTCATAATTTCCAGTAACTACGCTGGCTACAATGTCCTTCAAACCGGAACACAACAGTGCATGCACGTTGGTGCTGTTTGGCGGTAGAAATAGACACTACGGTGGTACCTACCCAGACAACCCTTCGCATACAAGATACCTTACCAGTCATGTGACCAGTTAAGTCCTCTCTAATAAAAGGGCTGGGTGAAGGAACTAGAATGATGTTCCCACAAACAATAGAGTAATTTGTGACTTTATGTATTCTTATTGAAAAAAAAAGCAATGGAAATTAATACAGTATCAAATACTATGTATAGATAAGTACTTATTTAAATATATTTTGTGTAGTGGGTATTTTGCTGGCTACCCATTAACACACAGAAGTAGGTACATACCCTATGCTATAGGGCCTATAGCAATTGGCAACCATGCAGTGTCACTGTAGACTGTGCATAGTTGTAATTTGATATGTGAACACTTAGAATAATAACACATGTTTAACAATTTTATACTAACTTCTTGGGGAACATCACATACTAAATGACCCAAGTCCTTTTGTACAGGGTAAAATAAAATATGTTTTGCAAGCTTTATAATATATTCAAAATTAGTTTATTAAGAATATTCTCGGAAACTACATCATTTCTTGAAAGCATTCAGCGGAAAAACTAGAGAACTTTAACAACATACCACTACATACAGTGCAAAGAACAGAATACATTTTTATAACTTTTGTGTCAATACTAACCATAACCAAATAATATGCAAAAACAGGAATAATATTTTCCCATTTACTCAATATATTAATATGATTACATTACTATGACAGATGTGCAGTAAATTAATTAATATCAATGTCATACTTCTCATCATCGCTATTGGGGCTATATGTTTCTTCAGGTAAATGCAATTCACCACAAAACATAAGCTCCACATAATGAAAGTAATCTAAAGCAATATTAGTGAGCATAGCCCCGGTAGTAATACCAAGTACTGTGCCTATCATGGGTTTCTGCCCAACTGAACTCCTAAGGATAGCCCATAAGAAAATAGAGCCCAATGGCCAAAGGCAGCCACCAAGGAATGCCCATGAAAAACGACGAGCTGGAGCAGCAGCAGCCATATGTGGCCTTGCCCACAGCCATAAGCCTGCGCCACCACCAGCGCTCAAGAACAACACATCAGTTAAATCTCGCTGTGGAAATAATCTGTAAAAATATTGTAGTGTCAGTATATAGGTTGTCAAAGCACATTGGGTATATTGTTAGGTATTGCAATTTATTCACATACCTGACCATTAAATGTGGGTTCATAACACTGACTGATAAAGTTGTGTAACTAACTAGACCTTGCAAAGGTAAATAGTAGTACAGTACATTATCCCTTGTAAATGGCGGTAATCTCACACTATTTACTGATTTGTTGATATAATCCACAGTTTTGGGTACATTTGCCGGCAGATTTATAATATGTCTTCTTATATTCTGATAGATTCTTTCTAGGACATCCATTGTGTACGGCGTATGAATGAGTATTTGTTGTTCTCAATTCTGCACTTTAAATAAGTACAGACACAATTAATGTTACGTCGCTGCACATTATTTGGCAAGTGTTAAAGACTGTGTTGTTATTTATACTATAATTTTAGTCATCATAGATATTTCGTCCTATTGGGCAATGTCGCGAAAAAGTGATAGCGAAACCAAAATGTTTTAGACAATAATAATTATGACAAAAGACAGTTGACAGTTGACACTATTGACAGTAAGGCTGGGTGCCCACATCCTGGAATATCATTCTGAGGCGCGGCTTTGCCGTTGCTGAATATTAAGAAACGGAATTCAGAACGACACATGTTGAGTTTTTTCTATGACTGAATGATAACTTTGAGTAGTGATGCGACTCGAGTCGTGTTTTTACTCGAGTGACTCGAGTGAGTTTGCGAAATTCGTACTCGAGTGAAAAAAATATTGACTCGAGTCAATTTGCACTCGAGTTGCCGAGTCAACTCGGCGCACCGAGTAGACTCTCGCTAAACCTTACTTCTAATCTATGCTTACTTCACTAGTCAACTGTCAAGTGTCTTCTTCTTCTTCTTTTTATTATGGCTTCCACCGATTAACTATCGGTGATTTCGCCCACAGAACTATTGCTTGTTATAGTTCTGTGATTTCGCCAATGTCAAGTAATAATAGCAGATACAAAACAATAATTATAAATTCTTAGAAATAAATAGTTGTCACCATGTCAAAAAACAAAAGACGACCCCCTGTCAAGTGTCAACGTCACAAACGTCATTGCTGTCTATTTAGGTAAACATTTTTAATTTTAATACTCGATGAGTGGCGAGGCAAGTGAGCAGGGACGTAGTGTGGCTGGGGTAACGCATTTTTTCAAAAATGTGGCATGACAAAATTCAATTTACCATATACAAATAGCCAGTGTAATGAAATTATGTATTATAAAGAACCCTTATTTTGGCCCCACTCTTTTTGATTTTTTATTTTTTCGTTAGTTATTTGTTCGTTTTTTATTTATTTATAATTAATTAAACAAATGTTCACCCTTAAGTTGGTCCCCCTTACTAGATATCTTTATTTGTATCGCTTAGATTAGTTAATTTTGATCAATTATCGTTTTGTTTGACCACTATTGATGATTGTTCGATTATAAAAACAATTAAATTATTTTTTTTACTTTATTTATTAATTATTTTTTATCTAATACGCAAGCCATCACCTCACGCCTATATTGCGCATGCACCTGTATTGTCAGTCAGCTTGCAATGGCCGTATTTACTAGCGTTTTGTTAACGAGTGCGTTTATACTGTATAATTATTTCTTATGCAGATCAAAAATAATGAAAACTTCAACAAAAAAATGTCCGTGAAGACGGCCAATTAGTCGTTAAAATACGATCAGCGTGGTTTTAATAAATTCAGTTATATTGAATGATATTGAATTGCGTTCTATATTCACAAATATACAACATTGATATAAATACATGGAGTGATTATTTACTGGTACATGAGCACTTATTGGGACTTTTACCTTATATCATTATTAAGTATTGCTTAGACATTTAAGTCAAGACAATTTTAGTTTATACTTTCCAGCAATACACTTGAGTATAATAATTGTATCGTTAAATGTATTAAAAGCATGCCAACGAATTACAACTCCATAAAATTTACCATTATCGGAACTACTTACAATATTTCCTAATTAGAATTAAATACATTTATATTATATGGCTGCTGGCGCATGCCTGACTGCCTCGGTGGCGTAGTTGTATTACGGTACGACTGCAAGGCTGAGGTCTCGGGTTCGATCCCCGGGTCGGGTCAAGTGATATTGGATTTTTCTATTCGGTATCAGCCCAGAGTCTGGAATTTGTGCCCGATATGGCGATAGGCTCGCCCCCTATCACATCATGGGACGGAATACGCTTGGCACAAAAGTGGGTGCACTAGTTGCGCCTCTGCCTACCCCTTCGGGGATAAAAGGCGTGAGCATGCGCGCGTGCGCGCGCGCGCTGGCGCATGCACAGTATATGTATGCGCATATAGCGGCGATAGCCTAGTTGGGAGTGGAACGGACTGCCGAGACGAATGTCCGCAGGTTCAAAACCCAAGGGCATACACCTCTGACTTTTCTTAAAAGTTATGTGTGTATTCTTTGTGAATTATCTCTCGCTTTAACGGTGAAGGAAAACATCGTGAGGAAACCTGCGCATATCTGAGAAGTTCTCTATAGGAATTTCGAAGGTATGTGAAGTCTGCCAACCCGCACTAGGCCAGCGTGGTGGACTAAGGCCTAAAAACCCTCTCAGTTGTAGAGGAGGCCCGTGCTCAGCAGTGGGCAGTATCTAATACAGGGCTGATGTGGTGGTGGTGGCATGCGCAGTGTAGGCGTGAGGTGATGGCTTGCTTATTAGATATAAAATAATTAATAATTAGGAATTTAATTGTTCTTATGATCCAATCATCAATAGTGGTCGAACAAACAATAATTGATCAAAAGTAATTAATCTGAGCGATAAAAATAAAGATATGTAGTAAGGGGGGCCAACTTAAGGGTGAATATTTGTTTAATTAATTATAAATAAATAAAAGACCAACAAACAATTTTTACATTCGAACATTAACGAACAAACGACGAACAAATAATTAAAAATAAAAAAAATCAAAAAAGTGGGGCCAAATTTAGTGAGCAGTATTATAATATGCTATTAGTTGAAATGTACTATATTTTTTATTTCTTCTGCAATGGGCTTAGGCCTAGTAATCTTAAAAAGTACGAGTTGGTAAGTGGCAACATTGACAAAGACCTGTCATTAGTATTTTTATTTCTTATATATCGCATAATATTAATAATTTTATTTCAGATTATTCTCAATATTTTATTTATATTTATACACATATTTATACTTATGTTATCACGATTTAGATGTTTAGGTAGGGTTCAATTCTCATAACCGCGTCGAGTTTTATTTCGGTATAGTAGTGAGCATAATATAATTTGTAATTTCTATCGATTTTTTTTGTTAACTTTAGCATTTTTCTGAGTCATAGATAACAAAACGCGGACGTTAATCACTTTTAGTTATATGTATTCCAAGCGTAGCTTCTCAAGAAATCTGAATTAATAAAGGTTTTATAAACTGCTATGAAAAATCTCACTCGAGTTGCATGGCGGGAAAATACAATATATTTAACTCGAGTGACTCGAAAACTCGAGTACAACTCGAGTAACGCACTGAAATTACTCGAGTGACTCGAGTCATAAAATCCTATTCGAGTCGCATCACTAACTTTGAGTAACTCAAAGAATGATAATTATGAATGATTGAGTTGATATTTCTTTTTTTGTGTTCACATTTTGCCAATGTCAAGCTTGGGTTGTCTTTTTTTTATTATTTGTAGTATGTCGAAGTAAAGCAGTGGCTACCTTACCAAGACATTATCGAGGAGTTTTGGCGGCAAAAAAAAAAACACTTGATTAGCACGATTATTTCAATTCACTTCATTTGAGCTCTTTAATAGAACTATATTGGATAATATACCACCATAATTATGCAATATAACACTAAGGCCCCGTTTTTCAACTGTAGTTATCTTTTCGTCAGGGTCTTATTAAGCTGGACGCGCTCGCAGCACCTGGAGCACTCGAAGCTCTGCGAGCGTGTCCAGCTTAATAAAACTCTGACAAAAAGATAACAACAGTTGAATAAACCCGGTCTTAGTATCATCAAAATAATGAACTCATGACACTTCATGTGAACTCACATGTGACCAGTGTTGCCAACTTTATTTTTTAGATGATCGTACCAGACACTAAGAAAAATCGTATTTTACCAAGAATTTTTGAAAAAAAATAGTACGCATTAAAATTTCAATACAACAAAAGTAAATGAATTAAATGCGAAATTTAATTTAACAATTAATATTTGGCATGTAGATAATCTATCTATAATAGATTAACAAAGATAACAAGTAGTGACTTTTTTCACCTTGGTTATAACAACTCTTCTAAAATATAGGAAAATACCTATGACATGTAACATTTCCATACAGATATAGCTTAAAATCACGAATTTGTAGGCGAACTGCCTCGGCCGCGTAGTTGTATTGCGTACGCGTTACGAATATGATTTGCGCGCTGAGGTCCTTGGTTCGAATACCGGGTCGAGCCAAAAACATTGTGACTGGGTTTTTCGGCAGCTCGGAGTCTGGAAGATGGCGGTATGATACCCCCGTGCCTCGGAAAGCACGTAAAGCCGTTGGTCCTGCGCCTGATCTCTCTCCGGTCATATCGGATTGCCATCTCACCGGACTATGAGAGTGAAGGAATAGCGAGTGCACCTGAGTATTGCGCACACGCTTGTGCACTATAATATATCCTGCGTACCTGGCTGATCTCCATTGAGATTGGCCGCCGTGGCTGAAACTGGCTAGGAGGATTACGTTGTAGGCGGATGACAGGTGTACCAGATATTTTACAAGATTATACGTTATAAGAAGTTTAAGGCTCGTTCAAATCTGTTGGTTGCTATTGATTCTTTATAAGAAAAAATGAAGTTAATACGTTTTTTTTTTGCTGTGAGTAGGTATTAAAAGATTTGAAAAGATCGTATATTTGCGTACGATTTCTAATTTACGATCGTACATCGTATCAAAGCCAAAAAGGTCGTATGAATACGATTTAAATCGTACGGTTGGCAACACTGCATGTGACATCTTTTTTTTTTTTTTTTTGTGTAAACACCACAGAACTATAACAAGCAATAGAACCAACACTAAAATAACAGTTGCGAAACATCAATCTTATGCATCTCGAATAAAACAGCTTATACACGAGAGTGAGTGAGCCAGTGAATACTACATGGTTTTTATTTATTTCTAAAGAGTCAGAGAAGAAATGTCAATTTGGGTACATTGTTATAATTATGCGTCTAAATCAAGAAGATTATAGCTTATATATAAGCTTCTTGGTCTAAATTAAAAATATGCGTGCTTTATATGTCATTTTTCGAAATGTCATGTCACATAAATTTAGTTGGATTGTTAATGTGTCTGATGTATTGTGGACGGTAAACGTAAAATTGATTTAAATATTCATTTACATTAATAATTTAACTAAAATATTATATAATTTATGTGTCGATACTGTGTCGAAATTAGTTTTAAGCATGGCGTGTGTGGTAGTTGGTTGTAAATCACATACAGGGCGAAAAGAAAATACGAATGAGCTGGTGACTTTTCATAGGTGAGTTTTCTTGCAGAAAATGCATTTTTCCTTAATTATAAAATAAGTAGATGTTCTGAATATGCTTTTAAATTGTATCATCTACAGTTTCCGCATACAATTCGGTTTCTTTTATTGTATTTTTATTAAATATTTACAAATAATTATAGTTATCATAGAGATGTGACAAAGGAGTTATCGATAATGTTGAGGACTTTATACGTTTTATTTTAGATTCCCGAAAGATGAAATTACAAAAAATATATGGACACACCGCATCGCAAGGTGCAATTGGGCACCAAAAACGCACAGTCTTATCTGCTCTAAGCATTTTACCAAAGAGTCATTTGTTCTCCATGATATCATAAAATACGGACGATTGAAAATAAACGCTACTCCTACATTATTTTTACCTGAATCAACTAACCAAATGGAAACAAACGAAGTGGGACCAAGTGTCACAAATTACGACGTCAAAGAATTAAGACTATACTGTAAGGTAAGAAATTTTAAAACTGTGACACTGTTTAGTGGGAATGAAACTATCCTACTTCCTATCTTCTTTTTCGTAGGGAAAACGACAGTATCGATACCGTCCAGTCCAGCGGGGAAAGGCGGACGATTATATTGAGCTCAGTGCTCACCAGGTCTTACGGCCCAACATTAGATCGTGAATGAACAACATGACATCCGATCGACTATCACTGGTGGTAGGTCTCTCATAAGTAAGAGTCCGTCTGGGTGGGTACCACCGCAATGACTATTTCTACCGCCAAGCAGCAGTGTGCAAGCACTGTTTTCTGTGTTCTGTGTTTCGGTTTGAAGGACATTGTAGCCAGCGTAGTTACTGGGCATTATGAGACTAAAGGCCTGTTTCACTACTTCTGAGTAAATGCTACTTGTTATATAAATGTATAAGCTAACCAAATACAACAGTCACACTCTATATATTATTATGCCCTAATAAACGGTAATCAAATAAGTACTATCTACATTAACTGTTTAAGACGATAACTGTCAAATAAAATTTACTTAGAAATTTGTGAAACAGGCTCTTAACATATTAGATAATAGGATACAGAGCGTAGTGGAGTGCCACGTAGTACTTTGTGAGTCAAAGTTCTGTATGGTGTTGGTACTGTTTATGGGCAATCGTATGATTCACTATCAGGCGAGCGGCATGCTCGTCTCGTCATTTAACCGCAATAAAGAAAATAAATGTATTCAATTTTTTTTGTGTTGCAGTGTATATAATACGACGATTTTATGTTACTTTTTTTATTATTAAATATTATGTTACAATTTAAACAGTGATTTTTCTCAGCATTCCTTTCAGTAAGCTGTGAATAGTTCCGTTGTCTTAGGTAATAAAAATCTTTTGTCCTTAAAAGTGTCGTATTATTTGTACCTTTAGCGGCACAAGGTCGTCGCCGCTGTAGAGGAACAGATGGATGCGTTCCTCTATGGAAGGGGAAGATTTCCAGTCAAGCAGATGTTGCGCTTGACCGGCCGCGGCCCCTCCGATGGATCCTACTCGGAGGTGGTATATATACCGCGCTTCGCGCGAATATTGCTATCGCAATTCTGGATCGTTCAATGCCATCTGTTGTAGATTTTGGGCGTCATCTGCTAATCATCGATACCCGGTCATCTTGTTGACAATTTACTGAGGTAGTTCCCAGCCATGTTGATAGGTGGCGGTGTTGCTAATTATGCCGCCACATACCCTTTATCATTGGACCCACTTTAACAGAATTTCTATTTATTTTTCGTGTAAACAAAAATTAAACAAAAAATTTAATAACCCGACCCAAAAAATCTCCTGAGAAGTTAAAAATAAAATGTGTTTGTTTGACCTTTAATTATAAGTACCTAGTAATAATTTAACCCAAGCGTCCTCGCGTCTTGGTCTTGAAAATACCACTGAAGTAACAGTACACCAAACATACAAAAAATCGGCCTTGTGAAAGTAGGAAATGAGCTGATTATCTTCAAACGCCTGAATAGATTTTTCCAAATTATAGTTAAGAACTATCTCGATCCCATCAAATTTCAAACAAAAAAACCGCATTGAAATCGGTCCATTCGTTTCGGAGCTACGATACCACAGACATACAGATACACACCTTAAACTTATTACGACCGTCTTTTTCCACCGAGGGTTAAAAATTAATGATAAGACCAGCAAGTTGTTCGCCTATCCATAAACAATAACAACAATATTGCACTCCACTCAGTCACCCTGTGATATTAGATGTTAAGGGCCGATTTCACCGTATGCTGATAAATGCTATTCGTCTCATAAATGTATAAGCAAACCAAACACAAATGTCACATTCTAATCTAGGAGCATAGCTGATTTATATTCATGTGAAAAATAGCGTTTATCAGGAACCGGTGAAACTGGCCCTTAATGTCAATTAAACCGGCTACTATATTTAAAGCTAAACACAACAATGATTGCGCAATACTGCTTGGCGGCAAAAATAGACATAGCGGTGGTACCTACCCAGCTGGAGTTAATTGTTGTTGTTTAATTCTTAAGTACCTGGGTGACCGAGCCTTGCTCGGGTGGTTTTAAATACTATACATGGTATTTATTACTTTAAAGTAGGTCCTAATAATGTTTCCCATTTCAAGAAAATATTGACGACTGAAGTCAAATGAGTCGTTACCTTACTAATTTAAAAAAAAACGGTTCTTCTGTGGTTCAGATTTTATATTAAATCTCAGGTTTCATAATTTTTCCATATTGAATTACATCACGAGCATATACATGGTTCAATTCTCACCCCTTATGTCACATAGTTACGAATTGATAAAAGACGAATGTCCTGTACTTATTATCATGGTTTAAGATAATTATATCCGCATCAAATTTGGTTTAGTTCCCCCCCCCCCCCCCCCTTCAGCTGTTAGAGGTTAAGGCCTAAGTCAGAGTAACCTTCTGTTTAGGGGTTAATAATAAACTGAATATGTCATATTTACTGTCAAGTTACAAGAGGTACCCAAACCAAATTTAAATAGAATTGGTTCAGCGGTTTAATTTCTCTCCCCTTTTATCCCTTATTTTGGGGTTAGTGAAAAAATAATATCTCATTAATTTTCAAGGTTCAAGATATCCCCAATCCCCATACTGTGCAATACAATCGGAGCAACAGTATTTCCTCCCCTCTATTAACCCCCTTAATTAAGAGGTAACAAAATAATATCCCATAGTTATCTTTAAGGCTATAGATATCCCCATACCAAATTTCATTACAATCGGTTCAGAAGTTTCGTTTCTCCCCCTTTATATCCCCTTTAGTCAGGAGTAAAAGGAAAGAATTAACATCCCATATTTATTTTCCAGGCGTAATATATTCGCATACCAAATTTTACAATCGGTTAAACGGTTTAATTTCCCCCTTTCATCCCCTTAATTATGGGTTAATGAAATAAATATCTTATGATTTTTTTCTAGGTTTGAGATATCCCCATACCAAATTTCTTTATAATCTGTTCAGTTACTTAGTTTCTCCCTCCTTTTACCCCCCTTAAAAAGGAGAGAATAAAAATTTAACATTCTATATTTGTTTTTAACGTTCAAGATATCCCCATACCGAATTTCATTACAATCGGTTTAGCGATTTAGTTTCTCCCTCCTTTTACCCCCCTTAAATAGGAGTGAATAAAAAAAATAGCATCCTATATTTGTTTCCAAAGTTCAAGATATCCCCATACCAAATTTCATTACAATCGGTTTAGGGGTTTAGTTTCTCCCTCCTTTTACCCCCTTAAATAGGAGTTAATAAAAAAATGAAGATACCATATTTGTTTTCAACGTTCAAGATATCCCAATACCGAATTTCATTATAGTCGCTTCAACGGTTGAACATCTCCCCCCTTCTAACCCCACAAGTTTGGGGTTGTTAAAAAAACTGAATACCCCAATCTCATTTTTAGAGCTCTTACTATCCAAATCCAAAATATCATCCAAATCGGACGAGCCGTTTCCGAGAATCCAATTATATATATATACAAGTTTAGCGCCTTTAAATAAGAGATTATTGTTGCAAATCGTCATTTAATAAACTATGAGTTGTTTCTGAACATCATCGACATTTTTTGATATTACTTTAATCGACTCTATCTCATCTCTAGCATAAAAAAGGTAATGTGAAAACTAGTGACAACCTTGCAAATTTCGAATGCATGAATGAGTATGCATCTCTTTCTGTCACCTTAACCAAGCCATAAGATAAAATAGTATCAAAATATATATAAAGTAGCTATTTTAGCGTTGGTTCTATTGCTTGTTATAGTTCTGTGGTAAACACACACTTGTGACATTTGTCAAATGAGTGTATTCTATGCAGTACTGAGTACTGCCAATCGCGGGGAAACTCCCTGATTTGCAGGGAATTGATGGTTAGTGCCGGGAGAGCGCAGGAATGACAAAAATCAAGGAATTTCGAGGAATCCAGATCAATTTTTCGGTGGTCGTGGCCACATGAGACAGCGAAATTTGACAAGTGACTTGAGTAACACTACATCGCACGCTACACCGCACCATTTTGTAATGGATTTAGTAAAGTTATTTACACTTGAAACACCTGATACTAAACACAACCACTTTACGACAGAGACAGAGAAAAATAAACAGAGGCTTTTGTCGAAAGTTGTTGTGGTATTTCAATTCCGACCTTTAAAAAGCCGACACGCACGGCAATAAAACGATTCTATTCCTTCCTTTCATAAGCAATACCTCTATAGTACCATCCCTTGCTGTGGGACTGAATAGGAGCTATACAGTAGTCTATACTTTACTCTGTCTACGCTACTATCATAATTTTGGATGGCAGCACCACTCAAATGCTTGTTCAACTGTCATTTGAACACGATTTTGTATTTCTGAACGCAACCATTTCTGCATCATTCATTCATTGTTTAAGGTTGGGTATAAGGCGCCCATTACACAGTACGTTTTGCTGTCAGTTTTACCACAGTCACGTCTGTGTCCTGTGAGTGACGAATAACTTATCGTCTAATGTGGTGATTGATGGTTGAATGGCGGTGATTGACTAATATCTGGATTTTTTTGATTTGCGCGTCATGCAACCATCAATCGTGACTTTTGCGCTATCGTCTAATGGCATTTCGTCCGGCAAACTTCAGTCAGCGCGCGTACAGCGGTGGAGCCCACGCACCCGCGCGGCCAATCACCTTCTCCGAACTAACATTATGCTACAGTCGTAGAAAGAGTTATTTCAAGTTCTAAAACAATTCCTGAGTTGTGAATACCACGAATCTTTAATAGTTGGCAAGATAATAAAGAAAATAGTTTTCATAGTCCTTATCTTCTTTTTTATCTCATATTTTAGACTAAATTAATCTATACTAATATTATAAATGCGAAAACTTTGATGGTTTTTACTCAATCACACCAGAACGGCTGAACATCCAGATCGGATGTTTGGCACTTTTTTTTTTTTGATTTGGCCCTAACGGCCAGTAGCCTGACGCGAGTCGGCTTTTCTGGCCACACCGGACTTTCGGGTGAACACTTTAGGCGCTCGCAACCCTTGATTTAAGTAACCATGCTGAGGGCAACCTACTAACGGGTTACGAACCTCGGCTCAGGACGGTCACTGGGAGAGGATGAGACATCAACGATTAGTGGGGAAGGTTGGTGTTTAACCTAATCCTATCCATTTATTTCGTCGGCACGCGGGCCGGAACTGTTAGGAGGGTCGGGGGGGCGACGGGGAACGCGGCGAGGTCCTCGGCGGCGAGGACGGAACTGCGGTCGTGTGGAGTGTAGGAGTTTTAGGAACTCGTTCTTACTGCGAATGGCCAGAGTGATATCGTCCACTGGATCGGTTAGGACTGAACGCGGCCGTCTCCATTGGCGCGGTCGAATGGAGTGTATATTGACGCTTTGAGGACTAACGTATTTGGGTGTTTAACCGCCTGGTCGAAGTAGCGTTTGTTGGTCATTTGCATGAAATGCCTGATGGTTGGCATGTTAGTATCCACGTGGAGGTTGCGATTGCGAACGTACCACGGGGCACCAAGAGCGTGTCGAAGAAAAATGTTTTGCAATACCTGCATACGCTTAAGACCAGCAGGCGGTATATGGACGAACACGGGCGACGCGTATGTCATGATCGGTCTAATACACGTGGTAAAGATCCTAATCTTGTTGCGGATGGACATTTTGCTTTTCCTATTTATGAGCCAATGCAGTTGGCTCATCGCGAATGCGGCTCGCGCGCGTACCGCATTTACGTTTGCGATGAAGGTCAACTTCTGATCAAGGGTCACTCCTAAATATTTGGCTTTGTCCGTCCAGGGGATTACCTGGTTGGACATGCGGACTGAGTTGTGAGGCACATGGACTCTCCTTTTCAAAGTGAACAGGATAGCCTGGCTCTTTGTGGGATTGACGGTGATTCGCCATTTGCGGAACCACTCACCGAGCTTGTCGGCGGCGGCCTGCAAAGTGCGCACCACATTGTCGGGGTCTCTACGTGAGGCGTAGATTGAGGTGTCATCGGCAAAGAGCGCCAGATGGGCGTTTTACGGTTTAGGGATATCGCTGGTGTACAGCGAGAAAAGAAAAGGTGAGAGGGCGGAGCCTTGCGGGACTCCAGCCGTGATGGCGTGACGGGAAGAGAGAGTACCCTCCACGCGATATTTGAAACCGCGATTCGACAAAAAATCTCGTATGATGTGCACGAGTTGAGTGGGCACGTTGAGAGTGTACAGCTTGTAAAGCAAGCCGTTTTGCCACATCCTGTCGAATGCTTTTTCAATATCGAAGAAGATGTTTGGCACAGAGATAGATTATAGTATAGAATAACACATAGGCTACTTTATCCCAGGAAAATATATAGCGGGACTTTTATCCCAGAAAAAATATTTCACGAGGGCGTAACCGCTGTAATAAGCTGGGTAAAATAAAAGTATGGCTATTAAAACTTTCTTTTTTAATAGCGAATATTTTACGCAACGATTTCTTGTTACACATTTTGCTCTAAATTCCAATGTACTTTATAACTATTCATACTAAGACGATTGAAAACATGTGTATGATACATTTTTGAAGTTATACTTCTTTAGGCGCGTTATGAAAAATTTATGAGAGTGAAATTTTACGATGCGCGCGCACCGTGACACAAATTTAACAGAATGAAGTTGCCCACTAAATCGCTCACCCTGAAGTTAGCTATAGTCAACATTTTAGTTTTGAATTTTGAACGTAGAATAAGGCGGAAGATAATTAATTTGATATGAAACTATCATTCTTGGCGTTATTATTCTATGCCGCAGGTCATGTTTCGCCGGAGAATCTTGATATCGCAATTCACAATTTGTACGTATCCGTAGTAGCGCCATCTCTTGGCAATGTGATGGAACTACTCTTTTGTATGATGTGTTACATATTTTAAAAATGAATAATTTGTTTAATTTTTCAAATTTAAACTGAACTTTATTGACTTTCCTATTCCTTTTCCAGTCCTTTTATTATTTTATTGCAAATAATTATTTGCATGCTGGAAGACGCTGGATGCAGGCCGCTCTTGACAGGCCCGTCTGGAAATCTTTGGGGAGGCCTATGTTCAGCAGTGGACGTCATGTGGCTGATGATGATGCAATTAATTTTTTTTTTATGATGCCAAAGAAGTATAACTTCTCACGCGTGTACATAAGTACACACACACACACTTTTTTTTTACTATTAATATTATTTTGATCTGACTCAACTACTTTCACACTATTTATCATTTTGCACTGTTTCCTGATTATTGCTGGTTATTTTTTTTTTATTATTTTATATGTATATTTTAAGTAATTGAGTTGCAACTTGCAACACGTCCGTGCGCTCACAAGTTCATAACGCGTCGGGCCCATGGAAGACCAGTGCCGTGGCTCGCCCGCGGCTTGAGCTGAATGGGACCCGTTTTGCACTCACACCATGACGTTCGGCACGACACACGCGATTCTTTTGTTTTTTATTTTTTCGTTTTTATATTTCTTTTTTTTTTGTATTTTAAGCTATTGCATAGCTTCTATCGCGGGCCTTGAGCGTGGAGACCGAATCCAGAAATTCCGTAACGAAAATAACCTGACATCTTTTTTATCTTACTAATATGAACCTTAAATACAATGCGTAGAAGCTATAATTCTTGAAACGAGTAGATTTTTATTTATTTTATTTATTAAAGTCATTAAAACCATTTCTTACTAATCTAATATGAACCTTAAATACATCGCGTAGAAGCTATTTCCCCAGCGTTGGCACGGCACGAGTACAAAAGAATCGAACGTAACATTCTTTTTTCAAAGAATGATGGCAAGTTTCCATACAACGTTTTACCTGATATCGATTTGACGCGTCTTGGAATGAAAAAATGTAAGAACCATAGAATATACTTATCCTGAACCAAATCAAAAAGAATTTTTCTATTAGGAGGCCACAAAAAAATCTTATTCGTTATTTAACATTTTCATACTTAGAGGTTATCTGTCAATGAGATATGACAGCAGATATAGACTGTATTTAATGAATACCATATAATATATCTTAAAAATGAATACTTAACTACTTAATGATTTTTCTAATCAAAACAATATGTAGGTGTATATTTTATTAAACTATTTTGAGGGTGGGCTACTCTACTCCCACTGCTAGGTCACTGACTTTGAACACTCAAACATACTATGATTCTGTTACTAATTAGAAATTGGATTTTTATTAGAACACAGCTTTAATTGTTACTAAAATAGAATAAGTTTTCATGTGTACTAATTATTTGAATCATGGTTAATTGACATACAAATACTAATAATATTTAATAGCTGAGTTTTACAATGTTAAACTACACCCAGACCTTAATTTCTGAAATAGTGATCTACATCACAATAAATCATAAATATCTATGTATGTATTATATTTATTTGTCATGGTCCATCTCAGGTAAAAAAAATGGAATTCCATTGATAGATAGGCTTTCGGTTAAATAAAACAAGCTTTAGATTTATTGACTAATCCAATGTAGGGTTGAATGCATTCACAAATTAAAAAATGTGTTGCACTTGATCAACAATAAATACATTAATGCTATTTTCTGATTAATATAATTCATCCCATGAACTCCTAAACAAATGGACTCCACAGACACGGGCCAATTGTGGCACATAAAACATATTATTACATAATTTGATGGCTCATAGTTTATCAGTCACACTCTGTAAAGTACCAACAGTTGGGCAGTCAGGAAAAAGACAGTGGTTACCGGTGTTGGCCGCTCTCCTGTAGTTAGGTAATAATATTGATCTGGACTCCATATTCTGTGATCCTTATGCCCTGGCATCATCAACAACATGAGAGTCCTCACTGGGTTGGTTCTACTTTATTGAACTCCCTGCATTCAGCCCGGAGATATGTTACTCATCGTCAACATCTTCATGTTGATCTATTGCTCCATCGCGTAATCTTCGGTAGCCTGAATATTACGGACAGCTTCACTTTTGGTATGCAACCAACAACATGGCATACTTAGTCTGTAGATGTTATCTGTGTGACAGAAATAAGATGTATAATTCTGATACAAAATCCAGTCCTAGATAAAGGAAATATTTTAAAACAAACGTCCATAGTAATAAACAAAATTACAGTTATGTAATGTAACCCATTGAACAAAACATACCAGGTTAAATAAAAATGGAAATCCTAAAAGCCCAATAACTACTACACATAATATTATATCATAAAGTAATCTTTTAGACTTTTAAATTAAATGGAACTACACACCTGTTGTGGTTCTTTCTGGCTTTGAATTATCAGAATAATAGTCTGCTGCAAGTCAGTGGGATTATCCTTCAATACTTTATCACTTTGCCGTCGTGCAAGTGAACAGCCACACAAAATACAAACATTAGTATAGCCTTGTTGGCCTGTTCCAGCTTGTGGAGTATTAGTATTTGACTGAAGATTTTGATTTACTGCAGCCATTGCGATTTCCAAACATGTTTCGCAAACACAAACAGTAATAAACAGTATAAACGTCATAATGTTACGCTCGCTGTCATCGGCTGGGTTGCTATTACTTTTTTTATAATTACCTTAGTAGGTTGGGTAATGGAACAATCTTTTATGCGAACTTGACACTTAATAGGAAAAAGGCGATTGGTGTTTATTTTATTACATTATTAGTATTTAAAAATAATTATTACATATTATCATTACCACTTCTTTACTATTAAAAAAAAACAAATATATCTACCGCGTTCAGCCGCTTTTATTCTCAAGTGGCAACATTTTTTATATATCACTACAAATCACAAATAACGTAACCGGAAGTACAAATGATTAACTTTAAATTATAAACATTACTTTGTGGCCTATAACAGTAAAACTAAAACTGTGATAAATATTGGCTATTTAAATTATATTTGTTTTTACATATCTTAATCTTAGACGCTTACTGAAACAATCAGGTATAAACTTGCCATCATTCTTTGGTTTATTCTACTTTGGTTGTGATGACCATTGCATTTCTGACATTTATCAATAACAAGACTAAACGTGCATTGCTCGCGTTTACAAATCTACTTTATGTGGTAAGCGTGAGATCGAATTGGTGTTTAGTCAATCAAAATTTGTGATATTGCATACAATAGCTTTACCGCGGCAGTCTCCGAGTACCACACGTATTTTATTTATTTTATGTTTTTATTTTTTCCTATATTAATTTCTTTATTGATATGGTGTTTGTGCAAATAAATATATTGTTGTTGTTGTTGGTCTCCGTGAAATCTTGAGTATGACTGAAGGTAATTTTGAGTGATTATGTAATGCCAATTCGTTTTCATCAGTCACCATTATTCACTTGTCAATCATGAGTGATGGAATTGAATGCCGGTTGTGTGAGCGTGTAATGGGCGCCTATGCTTCTTGTTTAAGGTTGTCGATTTTTTATATTAATGTGTACGGTTAAAATTTTCAATAAAATAATTGAAAAGTGGTTAAAAGTGCAGCTACTGTTAAAAAACATGTAAGTTTCCTAAGGAACCCTGTATTCCTCAAGGAACGATTATGAATATGGCCGTGACTCAAAAAGAAGCGGGGATTTAATAGCACAGAGGGACGGGGGGAATCGAGATTTTTTTTATTGGCAGCTCTGATTCTATGGTGAATCTAAGGTACTTTAAACAAAAATAGTTCAAAAATAAAATATGCAATTTGCACATTGTATCAAGCTTTGCATACTAAATTTACTAATTTAGCACAGAAAAGACACATGTAAGAATAGGTCCTGACTATATTTTTGTAACAACGTAACGTTACACCTTAAAGTAATTTTTAAGGAGCATACAAAGGTTATATCATGACAACTAAGGGTCCTCGAATGTTTACGAATTTTATACATATTTTAAACAAAAGAAGCTTGACTGCAAGTTTATGTGGAACAAGATTGTATTCCAGTAAAATTCTAGGAATAGAGACCTCTTGTGATGACACCGGGTGCGCTGTTATCGACGACAGTGGCAGAGTTTTATCAGAAGTTTTACATTCACAAAACCTTATTCATCTGCGAAATGGAGGAATCATACCGGATGTAGCACAAGATCTCCATAGGACTTACATTGAGCCAACAGTTTCTAAAACTTTGCAGCAGGCTTGTCTGTCTATGGAAGACATATCGGCTATAGCAGTTACTATGAAACCTGGACTTCCTCTTAGCCTTGCTGTCGGTATGAAATATGCCAAATATTTGGCTCGCCAATATGACAAATTTATTATACCCATTCATCACATGGAAGCTCATGCCTTAGTTGCAAGAATGGAACATGATATAGTATTTCCATTCTTAGTTTTACTTATATCTGGTGGACACTGCCTTTTAGCAGTTGTTAACGATGTCAATAATTTCCAGTTGCTAGGAGAGAGTATGGATTCTGCACCTGGAGAGGTTTTTGATAAGGTAGCTAGAAGGTTAAAATTAAAAAACATATCCGAATATTCAATGTTGTGTGGAGGTGAGGCTATAGAACAAGCAGCAATGAAAAGTACAGATCATAGCAGGTTTAAATTACCTTTACCATTGGCTGATCATAAAGATTGTAACTTTAGTTTCAATGGTCTAAAAACATCAGTCTTATATCATATTCATAAAAAAGAAAAAGAACACAATATAGTAGCTGATAAATTAATACCAGAAGTGAATGAGCTATGTGCGTCCATGCTAAATGCAATAACCAAACATTTAATACACAGAACTCAAAGAGCTATGGAATTTTGTCACAGGAATAAACTTATTCCAGATAATAATAAACAATTCATTGTGTCCGGTGGTGTGGCTTGCAATAATTACATCTATAACGCTTTAAAAATGTTGTGCAATGAAACTGAATATAGCATTTTCAGGCCAAATCCCAAGCTGTGTACAGATAATGGGCTGATGATAGCTTGGAATGGATTAGAAAAATGGAAGAAAGGTTTAGATATAACTAAAGACTATAAATCTTTAGACATAGAAGCTTGTAGCCCCCTGGGTACATCTATGATAGAAGAAGTAGCTAAAGCGAAAATACCTGTAAAATTAATGAAGATTAAAGTTTAATAATGATTAAAAATACACACTTTTTTATTTATTGTTATTATATCCCACCCCTTAGGGTTGATTTCGCAGCTTGCTGGTAAACGCTATTTGTCAGATAAATTTCTAAGCTGACCAAATACAAAAGTCACTGTCTAATGAGTCTAATCTATGCTCCTGAATTATAGTGACGCGCATGCTCACGCCTTTTATCCCCGAAGGGGTAGGCAGAGGCGCAACTAGTGCACCCACTTTTCGCCAAGCGTATTCCGTCCCATGATGTGGTAGGGGGCGAGCCTATCGCCATATCGGGCACAAATTTCAGACTCCGGGCTGATACTGAATAGAAAAATCCAATATCACTTTGCCCGACCCGGGGATCGAACCCGAGACCTCAGCCTTGCAGTCGGAATTATAGTGACTTGTGTTTGTAATTTTCAGATTGCTCTTAGCAGTGGTGTAGCGTGGGTTCTTGCCGCCCGGAGCGAACACAGAATTAGTCGCCTCAAAAAAAAAAACATTTCAACATATAAAAGTAACACGCGCACCCCTTAGTCACTGGTACAGTTAGCTTCAGAAGTAGCTGAACAAACGCAAAACTTGGAAATCGTTTTTACACATTGAGCTTAATTGAAACATATTTTTTTCTTTGTGTGAATTAAAGTAAATGCCATAAATTTTATTTTTGTAATTAAAAATAAAACGTAATAAAACAAAAGGCGATTTGAAGCTTTGAATTTGTTCAGCTACTTATGTTGGTGACTGTACCTACATGTGACAAAAGTTGACAAATTTAAAAAGATTTATTTCACGCATTTTTAGTCAGATTTTTATACAGATGGCACTGGCGTCGTACGGTGTTTTAATGACCTTTGTACTCGAGCGAAGCCGCGAGCAACACCTACTTATACTTAAACGTGGAAATGACAGGAAATAGGTTCATACTGCTGTGTGTTCGAGTCCCTGTTTAATGTATTCCAGAATAGCAAATCAGTACAATATCTATAGGACTGTGTTCCAGAGTGATCTGTATAATCTGCTCCTCGTGCTTATGTTATGTGCATTCATTTACAATGGACGTTTTACCTTTTTGTAAGTCGATGCCATGGCTCAGTGGTGCGATACGATCCGTAAACGCTACTCGCTGACTGTCTTTGTTCTGTTTTAATATGTACAAATTGCTATCAATAAATAATTACAAATGTGTTCCGTGTGGAATATTTATACAGAGAAATTCTTCTATGGAAGTTTCGCACAACATTTTAGAAAAAGAACCACAAAAAGAATCTTTATTGAATTTAAATGATATTCCGGGACCGAAATGCTATCCTGTTATTGGAACATTACACAAATATCTGCCATTTATCGGTAAGCAATTTATTTTACTTAGTTATATTATTTTAAGGCTCATAGTACCTAGGTAACTATAGTAATGAGTGATTATTTACTTTGTTTTTTTTCAACTAGGATGAGGTTAAAAATCATATCTATAGGGAACGTGCACGTCGTAAGCTCTGCCATCTGGTGGCGCCATCTGATACTTTCAACCTATCGATACTTGACATTGACGTAAAATATTCATATTAAAAGGATGAAAAATAACATTTAATTGGTAGATAATTTATTGCTGTGTATCTGGATGCTCCAAAACAAAAATAAACACACAAAATGGTGTAATCCTTTTTTCTTTATGTGGCTCTGTCCTTTAGGTCAATTTTGCCAATTTCAAGTGAGGCACAAGTTCTCATAAATTGTAGGTACCTAAGTACTGACATTCCATGGTTATGTTAAAATAGACAAACAATAAAAGCTGTATAAAACATACATAAGTATGAGTTCCAAAAGCATTTAGAAATATCTCATTAAGTAATTTATAAAAATAAAGAAGTTTTGAAGATAATATTTAATACAAACAAATCTGTAATTAAGGGAACATAACCTCCTAATTTTGTTTCAATAACATCAAAATAACTAGCTCCCATCTAAAAAAAAGCATATTATTTTGGCCACGCTGGGTATCAATAATATTCGGCCGGAACCCATATATTATCATTTTTGTCAAGATTTTAAGAATATATAAATAAATTATTGTTCTAAAAAGTTTCTTTTTTTAACCACATGTGGCTTGTGTCGATTTTGTGCTGCCATCTATAGTTCGTGCACGTTCCCCTCTAAGACTTTGAAACAGGTAGGTATAACATACTCAATTAATGATGTGATATGTTTTAAGCTTACTACCACAATTATTATAGTAGGTAGGTATGTGTAATTAATGTACCTACTTAAACATGATTTATAATATTTTGAGGTAATGATTCATACAAAATTCTACATCAACCTTTCCGTAGTTTGTTAATTTGTCTTTGATAAATAATAATAAGGTATATGTTTTTTACGAATTAACTTTACCTTTCTGATAATTGGCAGTAGGTATTTATTTCTCAATTTCAGGCGATTACGATGCTGAAGCTTTAGATAAAATTGCGTGGCTAAACTATCGTCGGTACGGTTGTCTTGTTCGGGAAGTTCCTGGTGTGAACGTGATTCATGTTTACGATCCCGACGACATCGAAGCGGTGTTTCGGCAAGACGACCGCTTCCCAGCGCGGAGAAGTCACATCGCGATGTACCATTACCGGAAAAATAAGCCACAAGTCTACAACACTGGCGGGATTCTTTCGACGTACCTACTTGTTTCGTTCATTTATAAACGAGTTTATCTTACGTTCACTGTTGATGAGTTCAAGCCATGTTATTGCACTCGCATATTTATCATATTTTTACACAATTCTTAACTTTGTTCATTTGATAAATAAAGCCCCGAAGGGGTAGGCAGGGGCGCAACTAGTGCCCTTTTCGCCGTGCTTATTGCGTCCCATGATGTGATAGGTGGCGAGCCTATCGCCATATCGGACACAAATTTCAGACTCCGAGCTGATACTGAATAGAAAACCCAATATGACTTTGCCCGACCCAGGGATCGAATCCGAGACCTCAGCATTGTAGTCGTACCGTAATACAACTACGCCACCGAGGCAGTTTCTGGCTACATTTCTTTTAAATCTATACCTACTAATATTATAAAGCTGAAGAGTTTGTTTGTTTGGTTGAACGCGCTAAGCTCAGGAACCAGGTACTGAACCGATTTAGTGAAAATTCTCTTACTAATAGGAAGCTACATTACTCCTGGGTGCTATAATAGGCTATTTTTTATCCCGGAAAAACTTTTCAGGAATAGCATTACTTAAAGTATCGTGGGCCGTTTATTTAATAATATCTAACTTGATGGCAAATTTTTGGTACAATTCAGTTATTTTATTGTTTTAGAAATGGACCAGAATGGTGGAGGCTTCGAAGTTCGTTCCAAAAAAATTTTACAAGCCCACAAAGTGTCAAAGAGCACGTGGAGTGTACTGATGATATAGCAAAGGAATTTGTACAATGGGTTCATAAACTGAAATTTGGTTCTAATGAAGACTTTTTAATTTATTTAAATAGATTGAATTTAGAAAGTAAGAGAATTGTTATATATTTCACATAATAAATATGAAAATTAATATAAATTTACAACGTTTTTCGTATCAGTTATAGGTGCAGTAGCTTTTAATGAACGCTTTGGCAGTTTTTCCCCGCAAGAGCAACATTCGAAATCGCGTAGCAGCAAAATAATCCAGGCAGCATTTGGTTCAAATAGTGGCGTGATGAAGTTAGATAAAGGTTTTATGTGGAAATTTTTTAAAACACCGCTCTACAGGAAATTAGCTGAATCACAGGAATATCTAGAGAAGTAGGTACCTATATAATTTTTGAAGGTGAGTTATTTTGTATTATTAGGGTTGCGTACCTCAAAAGGCAAAAAGGAACCCTTATAGGATTACTTTTTGTCCGTCCGTCTGTCTGTCTGTCAAGACCCTTGTTCTCAGGAACGCTTAGAGGTCTCAAGTTGAAATTTATATCAAATACTCGGGCCTACGGTCTCTGCCAGCTGTGAAAAAAACAAACTTCTAAGTCAACACGATCAAAAGATATGACCGATTATGTTGCATATTTTGCGATTTTGCAAGGGAATCAAAACCTATAGGGTACTTCCCGTTGACCTAGAATCATAAAATTTGGTAAGAAGTGAGGTCTTAGAGCAAGGGTCTTAGAGAAAAACTGTAAATATGAATATTAATAACAAAAAAAGCGGATTTACAAACTTTTTGAATTTGATTAATTTATTAATTAATTTTGGCTAACTATTGATCTTATATACTTAGATACTTTACCTACAAGTTTGTCGGAACCCTCGGTAGGTACCTACGCAAGTCCAACTCGCACTTGTCCGGTTTTTTTTAAATTTTATTACTGTGCTTTGTTTCCAGAATATCAACGGAAATCTTATTAAAAAATGTAAAGTTTTTTGAATCGAATGAAAGTGATAACGATAAGTCACTATTGAGCTCCTTCTTGCAGCAGCCGAATGTAGACCAAAAAGATATAATTGGTATGATGGTTGATATTTTAATGGCTGCAATTGATACCGTAAGTCATCTTAAACTTTATTAAACCAGCTAGGTTAGTAGGTTAGATAGTTTAGCTAGGTTAGGGCCTGTAGTGTCCTCACCGGTTAGGATCGCGACGCGTTCCTCCCGTTATTTTTTTATAAAATAATCTCTTTTTTATATCTCCTTTCCTGCCAGCCCGAGCTGGCTTTTTTGTTTTTGTTTATTTTACTCCCAATAAAAATGTCGTTAGTTATATAAGTGACATTTAGTATTAACAATAATTATTAATATAATCAATTTAATGTATCTTGACTTATCATAAGTGCAACTATGTTCGCCTACGTGATGAATAAAGTATTTTATTTTATTTATTTTATTTTAAACTTATTTTTTAGTTTGATGACCTATCCTGCCTGATATTAAAGGGATACAATTGTCATCGTAAACTTTACTTAAACCACTAGAGACTTTTGGAATACATCTGTAATTATGATTTTCAGACGTCATATACAACTAGTTTCGCTTTATACCATATTGCTCGTAATCCAGACTGTCAAGAAAGAATATTTAAGGAGGTAGAGTCATTGCTACCCGAAAAAGACTCAAGTATCACGCCCGATGTGATATCCAAAGCTGTGTACACACGGAGTAGTATCAAGGAAAGTTTAAGATTGAATCCAGTATCCGTCGGAATTGGCAGATTGCTTCAAAAAGATATTGAGCTAAAAGGATATTTTATACCAAAAGATGTGAGCTACTTATTGTTATGGCGTGTTTTAGCCCGATTGTTTGAATAATTAATGAACCTATATTTTTTTCTTTTAGACCGTAATAGTGACTCAGAATATGGTCTCATGTCGGCTGCCACAGTATGTTCGCGAGCCTTTATTGTTTAAACCGGAACGATGGTTGAGAGGTTCCTCTGAATACGAAAATATTCATCCATTCTTAAGTTTACCATTTGGTTTCGGTCCCCGTTCTTGCATTGCCAGACGACTTGCTGAGCAAAACATGTGTATTATATTGATTCGGGTAAATGATATTATCTAGACATTTCATAATCTTGATGCCTTTTTAAATTGTGTGACCGTAAATACTTAAATAAAATTTTAATTTTCAGTTAATACGAGACTTTCAAATACAATGGAAGGGACAAGAATTGGGAATCAGAACATTACTTATAAACAAGCCAGATCAACCAGTAACTTTATCATTTGTTCCCAGACGTATATAAGAAATTACAACAATTATTATGTTAATAATAATTATTTTTATATTAGTATGTACTATGCCATTAAATACTAGATTAGGGCAGATAAACCAATAAAAGTACTATATTATATATTTTTAAGATATTTTATTTGTCATTAATTATAACGTCGGATATAAAGGTGCAATAACTGGATATTTGGCTGCAGGAAAAGATATAATTTCTAAGCTTTTAGTTACAGTTTTCTTGCTAATCATATTTGGTAAAACACGTTCCAAAACAATATCACGGGCGCAGTCAGTTGGTAATTGTGTCGGTAGTACAAGTTTCTTATCTTTTTCAATTAAAAGCACTTCGCTGATTGGCTTTGGAATCTCAATCACAGGTAATTCTGGACTAGGTATCATGATCACTCTTTTATCTTCACCAACGGAGAGAAGTTTGTCGAAGTCAGGGAATTCGATGGAGCTTGGAATTTCATTAATCTTAAAATCAATTTCTTCTACAGGAGTTGCTGATATTACCTGTAGTGATTCTTCATTCGTTAATTTCAATTTAGAGAATTCCATTGATACATCTTTGTTTGGTACAATTGGCACTGCAGTCGCGGCGTCAACGGGCTGCTGCGATTTGATTTCAATTTCCGTCACAGAAATTTTTGGTGGTAAAACAAGAGGCGGCAGTGATGGAGGTTGCGGGATGACAACTGGTGGTAAAGGCTTGACTTCGGTGATAACAATGTGCTTTTCTTCACAAGGGGGAACCACCTCAATAGATTCTTCTACCCATACAGGAATTTTAGGAAGCACTAAAGGAGGCAATACTGGAGCAGGCGGAATGGTCCTTATTAAAACTGGTACTTCAGGCACCTCAGGAATGACGGGAATAAGAGATGGCGGAGGAGGAGGAGGAGCAATTACCTCAATTGGCTCTTCAACTATGACTTCCACTGGAGTAACAATTGGCAATTCGGGAGTTATTACAGTTTGATTCAGAATTACTTCTACGTTAGGAGGATTCGGAATGGCAGCAACAACGGCTCCGAGCGGAGGTGGAACATTATTACCTAAGAGAAATTGAGGGTTGAAGAAAAAGTTTGTGCCTTGGTGTACAAAATTTGAAACCATTGGTGGAGGCCCATATCCTGATATAGGAGTAATTATAGCTGGGCTATTAAAATCTTCCTTGACAGTTATCGATGGCGACGCGGGTTCATTAGTAGCAGAACAAGTTGAGATTGCAAATAGCACAACATAAATGAACAGACACTGCATCTTGAATATCTGAAAGCAATAAAAACGTATTATGATACAATTTTTTAAAGTTTTTTTTTAAAGTAACAAAGGTTTTGTACGTTTTATTTAATAATATTGTTTTTATCTTACCATTGTATCCATTGGGTAATGGATTCCGAATGATTAAGAATCAAAATCTTTTTGCATTTATACTTCACGCAATACCTCCATAAACTTGTTGTTCCAACACAATGTGATTATACCACTTAATATAATTAAAACGTGTTTAAACTAATTGTTTAAATGGCAATACGTTTTACTATCGAATGTGTTTATTGTATGGGTATTAGAGAAGCAAGTGTTAGGATATATTAAAAATAAATTAAGATAATTGGCAAAAATGTTAATTCGTTTATTATTGTGCTGGTTATGGACACGATTTTCTAGATTTGCGACATATTCTTTAATGAGTTTTCTGTCGTATTTATATACTTACTGTGTTATGAAATTGCATATAGTAGCAGCCTGCTTATCTTCCTAATAACATCTGTTGCAAATAAAATATAAAATGAACAAAGTAAGTAATTGTATAGGACAATTTTGAAATAACTACGTAATTAATATGCTCTGTGCTCGCATATTTCTGATAAATTCATTTGTATATGATAAAATTAATAATGAATCATATTTTGTTTCAGATCGTGGTTTTCATTACTCTATGCATTTAGCTCCAGCATCCTCAGTGCTCCTAGTCCTCTCAGGTCTCTTTCTGCATTAAAACATGAACACTTGCAAGATGAATTCGGACAGTATGCCCTTCGGTACGTTACAGCCGAAGGCACTATAGTTTCAGAGAAAGGCCATTTAATTGCTAACTCTGATGGTACTGGCCATGTTATGGTTATGGAAGGTGAGGTCACTTATATTGGCGATGATGGCAAGACTTACGTTACGAAGTTTACTGCTGGACTCGATGGTGTGAAAGTTGAGGGAGATCACTTGCCTATCGCACCCACCGTACCTCCGGTAGGCATATCTTCTGCGCCTGTTGAGATTCCCGCGGCTTCTGTTGATGAGTCGGCTCCTGCAGCTGGCGTAACTTTACCAGATGCACCTGCCCTACCTTCCACCGCCTCGACTGCTGCTGCTTAAAACGGTGTTTGTTTATTTTATTTAAATCGTAAATAAATTATGTCTGTGGTTTTACATAACTGTAGTTTTTATTATTATATTTTGCTCTAGTCAGTCTTTATCAAGACTATATGAGGTGATAATCGTATAATATCTTATTTTGAATTTAGCAGATATTTCTATTTTATTAATACTTATTTATTAAGGATAAAAACAACATTTAAATTTAATGACCATTCAATTGTTTTATCCATTATTAATAATGGTCGAGAGATATATAAATACGGAGTCGTTATTTATCATCACTATCGAAAGTACTTTGTGTGAAGAATCTGCGGTAACAATAGTTATTTACTTTTGATTTTAATGAATTAAGTGGCAAAATTATTTCTTTTATATATGTATGTATCATGGATTAATTATTTATTTTCATTTGTTCTAACGAACTGTTAAATAATTATTAGCGAATAGACACATTAAAAGTGTTGTAATATAGATAGCTACAACAATATATAAAAATTAGAGGAAAAGAGTTCGTTGCTTGTTTATGCTATAACAAATCGTAAACTGTGTGATCACATGGTATTGACCAATAATAGTGTTTATTTGTACTTTATGTAAACATTATATTCAATTATATTTAAAGAGTAGATTTTGGGACTAGTACGCGACTCTGTCCTTGTCTAGATTTCGCCTCTAAAAAGTTATCAGATTTTTTTCCGAATACAAACAAATAACTAGTGATCATTTATTAGTTATTTATTTCCAGATGCAACTACTTGGAACTTTATTGTTTGCCAGTTGCCTTAACCTTACCCTATACTAAAGTACAGATTCTATCATACAATGATCCTCTTGTTGAGATTGCTGACGGAAGAATTAGTTTTCTGGAAGTAAACTCTGGAAATGACCAAGGAAAGGAAAATGTCCCTATATCGGCTATTCCACCTGCACCAGTATTGCCACCTCTGAATAAGCCTGTATTTATACTTGATGTTCTGGAAGATAAAAACAAATCTACAAAGAATAAAACACAGAAGCCAGATGGAAATTCCGAAGATATCGCCGAGAGCCAAGATAAAATTGCTTCTGAAGTGCAAAAGTTTGGTTTCCTAAAGCCGTCTAAAATAATAAGTTTTCTTAGTGGTTTACCATTACCATTCCCTTTTTCCCTTATAACTAGCGTCCCCACGCAGTTGGTTACAGTATTTTCGAAACCAAAATATGACGTTCCTTATATGGTTATTGTAGATGACAATAATAGTATGTGAGATGTGAGCATCAAATATATTATATTGTTGTAAGTTGTGTTTTATTATCTATTTCATTGATTGTATCTATTTAAAGTATAAGTTAAAGTCTGCTAACTTCCTCTGAACCACGGAACGGATTTTGATGCGGGTTCCAATATCATATATATATCTAACTCATGAAAAGTTTAAAAAATATAAATGGACATAACTGGTATTAAAATCCATTTAACACAAGAGGACTTTCGTATAAGAATACGAGAGACCTGCCAAGTTACAATCCTCCATCGTGCCCTGTGGTCCGGGGGCAGTTAGAGAGTTCCGCCACGGCATCCCCTGCCTGTCGTAAGAAGCGACTAAATGGGGCTTCAAAAGAGTCGCGGGGCGAGCAGCGGGGGGCTGCTCAGTCCAATTTAAGCGACTCCGAGATGGACGACAATGCGGGTGGTTGGTCTCCCGTTGTCGTAGACGCCAAAGGCGTCCTTTAGAGTTCGGGGGCATCTTAGCCCCCTTGTATAGAGAAGAGCCGCAACGGCACCGCGCAGGGACGGTCCCGTGCAGCTATCTTAGTGCAACAAGATACCCCCGGGGCCGTCTCGTATGCGTCGAAGAAGGCCACCGCGGGTTTTGGTTGGTATGCCGGTGTAGGGTGTACGTAGTGTTAGGGACTCGGTCCAATGCTCGCTCGGATGATGCCATACTCCCGAGTGTCGACATTGGGCCGTAAGACTGTGTGAAACCAACATAACCGTTCCACTCACCCCCCAGTGGTGGTAGCGATAACGAGTTTTTACCCCGCGAAAAAAAAAAAAAATTGTACAATCCTACATGTGTCAAGTAAATTGTAAATGTAGCCAGGGCGGGCTGATAGTTTTATTAACCGACTTCCAAAAAAGGAGGTTCTCAATTCGTGTGTTTGTATATTTTTTATGTGTTTACACTGATTTCTCTGAAAATTGTGAGCCTATTTCCTTGATACCTTTTTTATTTTATTTTATGGAACAGACTTAATAGACCTGAATCATACGAGTAATTTAACGAATGGCAGTGTACATAATATTGGTAGTATTTAAATTACCTTACAAACCATGGGCAAAGTATAAGTTATTTTTTACATTATAGTGGTTTTTGAAGTCTGTAGGTACAATTTTTTGTTAAAAAGTTTTTTTATAAAGTAGTAGTATTTGAATTAACGTTGCAAAATGGACTAAGAATGTTTACAATTTAAATGTTTTCAATATCTATTATCTTTGTTATTTACTGAAGACTACTTAAAATGAAACAATTTTATTGTTAACAAATATCTTTATTTTAGACGTAACCAAATTCAATATCATTACTTATTTACCAAATCCATCTGCCCAGGGCGATAATGTAGGGAAAGATGACGGTGGGCTACGGTTCTGGTGGCCAACAGTCACCTGAGGTGGAGCGTACGTAGTAGTAGTTGTGACGTCGTTCCAGTTGAACTTATGACTTCCCCGACTGGTTGATAGTTGCGGCGGTTCTGGATGTACTCTACGTTCTTGCACAGGTTTTGATGTTACCTGACTGATCTGTCTGTTCATATCTTGATTGAAATTAGGATGTGGCTGTGTGGGCAACTCCGGGGCTGGTGCTGGCACGTAGGACTGGAAATGTGGCGGGAGGACGGAAGGATAGTGTGGCTGTGCCGGTTGGAAAGAGGGAGTAGTTTGAGTGGGAGTATTGTAATGTGGGAAACTTTGTTTGTTGAGGATTTCTGATAGGTCTGCCCATTTGGGCGTAGGAGGGGGTGGTGGAATTGTTGGGGGGAAAGCTGACACATGGTTCCATTGGTTATTGTATATATCGACGGGTACAATAGGTGTTGGCACATGTGGGAGAGGCTCCATTCTGGGCAAGTTGTCCAAAGCAAGCAGATTTGGCATGTTAGTGGTAGTTTTTGGCTTTCTGTTCATGTATCTGCCGATATTTTCACTTCGTTGTTCCACTTGTGGAGGTTGATCTCTTCTTATTTGCTCAAAATTGAATACAAAGTTTTCGTTTGGTTTGATCATCAGGTTTCTATTGTTGAAGTCGTCGTTGAAGTCGATAGGTATAAGCGATGCAGCGTCGTAAGATTGTCCGTAGGCGCTTCCATATCGACCACATAAAGTGGACGCCGTAAATAGATAGAGCGCTAACAGTAACATTTTTCTGAAAAAAAAATAATTAAGATTACTTCAAATAACACTGACAACGAAGTAAAATATATTATGCATTACTTAATTAAAAAGATAACACGAACGCATAAAATCAAAATTGAGAAATGGTAAATAAGTAGGTATTTAAAACTAAATGTATATTTTTAAGAAGTGTGCGTTAGTTTACCTTTTTGAGTCTCCGTCACAACTGATTCCTTTTTCAAAATGGGTAATATTTATATAACTAATTTTCAATGGATTAGTTGAGCAATAAACAGGTTAAGGAATGTCATATATTACTAGGTGATTAATTTAATGCGACATTAAGTAACCATAATTTATAATCATTTCTCAAAACAATATCTACATAAAATATATTATAGAGGTAATTCAATTTAGAATAAAACAAGAAAATGTTAACGAATTATTATTTATGTACACTACAAGAAGTAACAATAAAATTAGTGCAATATAAATACAGTAATAGTATTCATAGCTATTACAAAACATTTACATTAAAAAGAACATGATTTAAGTAGATATGCTGGTATAATATTCAGTGGTTGCTACAGAAACTTAAAATTAATAAGATTAAGAGACCCAGTAGACAGTCATTGCAACAAGTGGCCATTACTTTAACATTAGACATTATCTTGTTTCTGCAATGGCAAGTTATTCGTAATGACATTTTTATAACTTTCACCCTGTTTAAATTACTTACATCGTTTACTAGGTAGGTGTAGGTAGGTTTGTAGTTGGTTATAAATTATATCTCCATAAAGCCTGATTATTCTGCACAAATTTTTTTGAAACTGACTTAAAATCTACAAACAATAATGTCGTTGGTTCCGTAATCTTGATCTTGTACACTGATACAATTAACTTACCTACGCATACACCTCTAAAAGGCTATTTGACGAGTCATACACCCATAAACGCCCGCATACATTAGTTTACCATATTGATAAACATAGTAGATACAGTTCAACAGCCTTTCCGCTTTTTAGACATACTGATAATAAAATTCCCCTTATTTATCTTTATTATTATGAATAACTTAACGGTAAACTTTAAAGCCTCATATCCATAAAAGGTAGAAAAATGTGGTTACAACATTTTTGTGTAAAGTCATTTTCATTCTGGATATTTTGTCTGTATTTTCATATTCTTTTTAAAGCTTACCTAATTATTCACGGAATATATTTATTGGTATAGGTAAGATTTTAACAGCTTGTTATAATAGTAAAAAATGGCATATGTACGATTTTTATTTTCTGTAAATTAAAACAATTGATTTTAATTTTCTTGAGAAATAACGTTTTTTCACAAGTAATGGTTGTCATATGTTTTTGCAGTAATTATGTCTCTGTTAAAAACTCATTTCTATAATCAAAGATGATTGATGATGATGCAATGCAATCAGCCCTGTATTATATACTGCCCACTGCTGAGCACGGGCCTCCTCTACTACTGAGAGGGGTTAGGCCTTAGTCCACCACGCTGGCTTAGTGCGGGTTGGCAGACTTCACAAAGAAGAATAAGTGAGTTCAATGGCACTAAAACTAATAGCTAAACTAACATAAGAGTACACTGGTCAATTATTATCTTCAGTTTATAAAGTGTGTTGTGTAGGTATACCTATCTATTATAATAAGTAAAGAAATATATGAAGTTAGTATTTGGTTTAAGTTAATGTATAATTGATTTTATATTAATTACAACATATAAATATGTATATCAAAATAATGGCTAAGAGATTATCGAATTGTTCGACTACTTGGCATTTTTGTGACCGCAGCTATAATTAATTCGTAAAATGTAACAATACTGATAAATAAATAAATAAGGTAACTTCATTTCGTCATACCTATTGTTATGTATTAGCTTAAATCAATTTATTGGTCGAGGGTCGTACGGGGTCGCATCATGCCCTACGAATCTATTATTTTTTCGAATATGAAAACCTTCTCCTGGTGCCGTGTTGTAGTATATAACACGTCTAATGCCGAATGGGTCTATATACCCGAAACTTCCTGTTCTATCTTCTGACGCATCGGATTCTTCCTCATGGTATTGTTTAGGAAGATAATATCTAAAACCATTATTTTTTAATCCAATACCATTATACGTGGGGAATTGCGGGGTATAACCGTCACCTATAGGGACGTTTGGGCGTTGACGTCTCACCCAGTCGTCAGCGTGCCTGTAAGAGTTCGGATTAAATACATCGATATGTCTGCTATCACTTGCATAATAGTCGTCGAGTGAGTTTGAAGAATCGTAGTAGTAAGGGTTTGGGGTCGTTGTGACTTCGTTGCCAGAGGCTGGTGTTTCGGTAGGATTTAAGTCGTAAGGGGTTGATGAGTCAATAGAATTGGGAGAAACGTGAACACGCGGCGTGGATGTCGGATTTGGGTAGTATGGTGCAGGTGTGATGGATACGTCTGAAGGGAAGTTATTCGGTGGTTTAGATGACGATTGTGCAGGACTTGGTGTTGTTGAAGTTATTCTGGGCGCCGCCGTTGTCCGTTGAACTGCCGGCGCTGGTGTTACACCGTACCCGGGGTCCGTGGGCGCTGTTTTAGCTATATCCAACGACTCCTGGAAATAATAAACTTGTTTCATGTAGATCCAAGAATTTATGGGCGTAAATATATATAAAAATAGTGTATTTATTTATTTTTATTTATTTATTTTAAGGAAACATACAGTGATACAAAGAAAAGGTAAGAGAAAAAAGAACAACTAAACACTAATTACATGTTTCCACAGACAGAAAAAATAAATTATACTAAGACAGAGCCTTACTTCAATTATTTGTTAATAATAAAAAGTTATTATTATAATTTTTTTTATACATCGTAAACACACAATACAAACTAGCGAGACCTATATCCCTGCCGAACAGTCAGAGAACCAAGACCTTGTTATTATCTTTTTAAAAAGAAGTGGTTTGGAGTTAAATAAGTCAAGGTCTGAGGATTCTACTATCGCATTAAACTCTTTTACAGCTCTGATGAAGAACGCATTCTGTCTATAATTTGATGCACTTTGAGGAATCGATAAACACACGGGACGTCTGACGGTTCTGTTTGGAACTTTTATAATTTTTTTTTGGCAAAGATGCGGGGTATCTAATAAATTTTGACCAATTTTAACTAATAACACAATATCCGCAATTTTTCTTCTCTCATAAAGGGGAAGAAAATGATGCCTTCGACACCTTTCCTCATAAACATTATCGTGACTGTGACATTTAAATTGTAAATATTTTAAAAATCTTCGTTGAATTGATTCAATTCTATTAATATAAGAATCATATCTAGGATTCCATACTTGTGTACCATACTCCAGAATACTGCGCACCAATGAAAAATATTTATGTCGCCATAGTTTTTTTTACAATTAACACTTAGGTATAACCGCAATAACAATATTTATAATAATACTTTGAATATAGCAACACTAATTTTCAAAAGAATTAAAGGTAGAGCTGCAATAGAGTTCAGTCAATTATGAATTAAATGGGTTTATCGCTTTTGAAGATTTGGTGTAAGCTGCAGAATGATTATTGTTTTTTAAATCTATATATTATTGAATACATACACTTATGGGTCGGTTTTGTCCAACGAAAACAGTTTTTGATCTGTATATTCTGTAACCTTGATTGTCAGCTATGTAATCTTGTAGGCGTAAGAATCCATCTGCGCCAACCCATCCAGTGCTACCTAGAATTAAGTATTTGAAGTGGGTTATTACTTTTTTAATTGCAAATAGTAGGACATTATAATATATACAACAAAGAAACGCGTCTGTACGGTGACGCGGTGTTGGTGTGGTTATTTGTATAATAGATAGTAATATTGATTACAAGTTGATTAATTTAATACCTACAATATATTACGGTTTTTTTTTCAGCTTAGATATAAACACATCGTGTGGCAAAGCGATAGCCTAGTTCGGAGTGGAACGGACTGCCGAGACGAATGGCCGCAGGTTCAAAACCCAAAGGCACGCACCTCTGACTTTTCTTAAAAGTTATGTGTGTATCCTTTGTGAATTATCGCTCGCTTTAACGGTGAAGGAAAACATCGTGAGGAAACCTGCATACCTGAGAAGTTCTCTGAATTTCGAAGGAATGTGAAGTCTGCCAACCCGCATTAGGCCAGCGTGGTGGACTAAGGCCTTAACCCTCTCAGTTGTAGAGGAGGCCTGTGCTCAGCAGTGGGCAGTATATAATACAGGGCTGGTATGGTATGGTATGGTGGCAAAGCGCCATGCAGTACGTGCTCATCAGCAGAAGTATAAAAACTAGATCTCCTAGTAACGTTGGCGAACCGTAGGTACTTTAGCTTACCTTTGAAAATTATTGATTTATTATTTCTGAAGTCCATTTTAAACAAATTGAACCAAACTATTGTTTATTTTTATTATTTTCCATCAGATTTATGTTTGGTGATTATATGCAGATATGCAAATTAAGGCATCAATTATAAAAGCATTTAGCTGTATGAATTTTTGGGATGTATGAATTAATTTTTCTTTAGGTACCAGTACAAAAGCTATATTAAAGTGTTGAGTTATATTAAAATCTTTTTTATTTTTTTTCATATATTAAAATCCTTTTGTGTACATTTAATACACAGGGCGCCCAAAAAACGTAAATATGGTTAGGTTATCAAAAAGTATACTGAGTGCTTAGCATGTCTCCAAAAAAACGCAACTCGTAAGTCGATGTCGTTTAAATTTGATGTTTGTGATTGATCAAGAGACCAAAACGTCAGTCACGTGTTTGTCTCTCAACCTATCCCAATAAAACGAAACGGAGCCATATCGTGTTTTTTTTGCCATATTCGAAGCACACAGCACCACTTATCCGTTTTTCTATTAAAGCAGCATAAGGCAAACCGTTTAATTTTTTCGACGACTAATCAACATTAGTCCTAGACTAATCAATTTCCTATTGTGTCCGTAAATTACGTCATTTATATTTATATATTTTTATTATGAGGCTATTAAGAAATTTATGTTGTTATTTAAATACTTTTTTCGAAAATGTTATGGTTTTTGCTCCGAATGCAGTTAATATTTTTATCTAATACCCATAGAATTATGAACTTATTTACACTTTGTTGAAAGTAGCCAATAAAACACAAATTTGTATCCGCTTTATCGAATAACACCATCTAGGTACATACCAAATGAAATACGAGGAAATATTGGCGTGACTTACCAACAACTGAACCATCCTTTAACCTTCGTTCTTTGCGGTATTGTCCATTATGGGTTTGGTAGAGGAAATAACGCTCGTCATCTTCGTCTGTTTGTATGTGGAACTGATTAGGATCTTGTTGGGGGCTGTACCCGTCCAGCGCAGCCAGCGAGCAGCATGCACATATCTGGAAACGATAGTAAAGTATTATTTCAATTTGCAGGATGTATAATGTATATCTAGATACCACACACATCACGCCGTTATCCCCGAAATGGTAGGCAGAGGCGCTACTAGGGCACCCACTTTTCGCCATGTGTGTACCCTCCTATCATGTGATAGTCGGTAAACCTTTCGCTATATCCGACGCAAATTCCAGAATACAGGCGGATACTGAGAAGAAAAACCTAATATCACTTTGCCCAACTCGGGATTTGAACCTGAGACATCAGAGTGGTGATCACTGATCGCACTGCGCACGTAATACAACCACGCCACTGAATCATTCATAATATGTCATCTTGGTCACGTCAGTCACTAAGGCATATCTCGATATCATAAGTAAGAAAACTGTTGCGCTTTTTAATGTAGTTAAGTATTATTTATACCCTTTACAATACTGTCACTAATGTGAAAAAGACCTTTGCAAGATGTTAGGAAAGTAATAAGTATTACTACGATGTTAAAATGCTTTTTTCTGGGTTGTTGTATTTGGCTCGCCAGTAGAGTGAACAAACGCAAATTAAGTTAAACCCCGTGCAAAACAAAATTCATTACGATTAATCTGCTCTCCTACTTTACTTCGATGATAAGCGTCTGTTCATGAATGATTACATCTCTCACCAATACAATTAAGAGACAAGGTCTACTGTAGTTACTTGTATGTTCAAATGATAAAGGCGGGTTAGACCGTGGGAGTTGGAACTACAGTGCCAACACAGTATTAGTGGCGGTGTCAAGGACTCAGTTAAATTACCATCAATGGAGTATTATTACTCTCTAATTGAACATTATCACGCATTCTAACAGCACGTATATGAGAAAAAATTGTCCTCACTTTATTTGATTAGAGGTGAATAGTCAATTATGCATTGACATTATTAATTTTTTTATACTAATTGCTCTCTAATAAAAATATGTTAGAATTAGCAGTTGGATTTATATGTTTTCCTTGCAATAGATTATCTTGAGAAACTTTTTTGATCACATGATAATGTACTTAATGCACTAATATTCAGTTATAAATATATGTAGCAGTATCGTATTGTTTTTTAAAAAAAATATGAAGTGAGTGAAAATGAACTCTATATTATGTCTTACACGATTCTTATCTAGATTTGCGAGTTTAGACTTTAGAACTGCCCACAGGACAGTAAACTTTGGATATGAAAATTCACGACTGGTCGCTACCATTGACCTATTAAAGTTAATAGATCAATGGTCGCTACGAATAATTTCAATATTTGTATTTTGTTTGTCGAAAACCCAACATTCCTATTATATTCATCAACTACATAACTGCCATTGCCCGGACGAACTCAAGATGAAAAAAACTGATTGCGGTAATCTATTGATTTTAGGTATTTGTTTTCACGCAATCCACATTGCATGTGAAATCGTTTCATGGATTTAAAACAATGGTTTTGCCACGATTTAGAGGCGGAATCAGTTATCTGTGGAACAATGCATGTTAATTCAGCACCGAAGGCCGAACACTGTAACAAGAACTAACAGGTCATCCGTAAAAGTAAAAAAACTTACTCTAAATATATTTCGTTAAGATAAACTGCATAAAATATAGATTTGTTCAAGTGAGTATTCTTTAAATATCAAGCAGCATTATTTTTACTGCATCTGCTATTGTTATTTTTTGTTCATTACTTACGTTAGATGTGAAAAATATGTGGTTTATTTACGTTTAATATGCATACATTAAGGACGCATTTCATGTAGGTAATATTACTTATTAATAAATCCATTAGAATATTATAATACCATCTATGGTGGTTATAGCAACCCTCCATAAACACTGCATTGCTTGCTATATTTTCTTTGTACTTTATGATGAAAATCATAGTTGAATATAATGTTTACGTCGTTGTTGCTTTTAAAATATATCCTCATAAATACTGTTCTATATTATTTGTGGACCATGAATCCGAAGAATGAGGAAAGGCAGAAAGTGTACGGTTGTCCGGCACTGTAGATTTAATTAAAATTGATAGTGGTACTAACGTCGTCTGGAAAAAAATATTTCCTCATTGTTTATATTTAGGAAAACACTTAAAAAAATATTAGTATAAGGCATAAGTGTTACTCATGAGGTATCTTGACGAATATAAATGCTTATTCCGCTGAATACGACCTACGACGCTGGCATCGACAGCCTCGGGCCATACGTGGGCAGACAACTAAGAACTTACGCGGAAATGTACGCATGAATCGTAGATTAGACACTGCTTGCGACAAAAAACCAAATCCATAAATGTACATATGTTCCCAAGTCAGTTGCGGTCACTTCCGTAACTTAAATAATTCTTTTTGAGTGACAAACACAAGTTAAAAGTCGATGACTTACATAGAAGAACGTGTGCTTCCACATTGAGACTGGGCCGATTTTATTTGCATGCCAATAGCGATTTCGTGCGTTTTCTTGGACTAGGTAATTCGTAAGCTGGTGGCAACAAAGTGCAGTTGTTTTTTACATAGATCAGTAAAGTATGTATGTACTTCTATTATACGTCACAGTACTAGAGGCTACCTGATGTTATAGTTGTCTTGAAATACGATTACGTATTCAAATGAGTCACAAGATTAGGCGTATGTACATATTTTATCTAGCGTGGTCATCAACCTTTATAAGGTTTCTTTGCTAATAATTATATCGAAACATAGCGTAACTTTTAGATTAATCTTAAATGCTTTATACTTTGTATAAAATGTTTGGTGTTTATGTTAATTTTAGTTTAATTTACAAAAGAAGGAGGATGTAGGTAATTATACGTATGCGCACTATTATTCTGTGCTTTAATTTTTTTTGCAATAATTTAAAAATATTTTAAAAAACTTGGTATAGCCGTATATTAAGGGTTTTTCACGTGAGTTGCCAGCGTCATACATCTTAAAATTATCAGGAAGTCGATATTCTTCGCAAGAAGTTGTGACATCATAACATATAAAAACCTCCTTTTGGGTAAAAACAATTACATTTTTGTGGAACGCTCTGGTGATTCCTTTGCAATTCGAATTAATTTAATTACACTACGAATTAAACAATTATTACAAGATGTTGACTTCATCATCTAACCTAATTAGGTATGGTTACCTGGTTATGTATATGCACATATTAATAATTGTTTTACATTCGTAACACGTTAGAGTACGGTGTCGAGAAAACATGGTCAGCTTCTATAATAATGACACTTTGTGTTTGTTTCTATTACTACTTGGATATTGTAAACCAATCTAATAATTTATGATTATAAATAATTTTGTTTTGATCCAAAAGATTTTTACTGGTGGTAGGTCTCTCATATGTGAGAGTCCGTCTGGGTGGGTACCACAGTAATGTCTATTTCTACCGCCAAGCAGCAGTGTGCATGCACTGTTGTGTTTCGGTTTGAAGGACATTGTAGCCAGTGTAACTACTGGACATAATGAGACTTAACATCTTATGTCCCATGATGACGAGTGCAGTGGAATGCCACACAGTGCTTTGTAAGTCAAGGTGCTGGATGGTGTTGCTACTGTTTATGGGTGGTTGTATCGCTTACTATCAGGCAAACGGCATGCACGTCTCGTCATTCAATGCAATAAAAAAAATATGCTCCTTGAATTTACCTGCTAGCCAAGAAAATCCTAGACAATCATAAGACGTGCGACAAAACACTATCTGCTATCTATCTTCCCAGTATCCCATCTTCAAGTATATTCCAGTATATAACTAATATGTGATCCTTCTTATGGGCAGTGAATACATGTATTATTAAAGAATTAGGATAACCGCTGGAGCAAGCGTGTTCTGGAGTGGAGGCCGCGTCTTGGCAAGCGTAGCGTGGGACGCCCTCTGGCCAGATGGCGGGCCGACTTGCACAATGCATAAAGCAGCAAACCGGGCTCTGTGGCGTATCTTGGGTGGGCCTATGTCCAGCAGTGGACTGCAACGGGCTGATGATGATGATGATTAAAGAATTTGTGTAAAATAAACTTAGTGACCATCGGGATTTAGTGTTGAAATTCCGTATGTCTTGAATGTTATCGTTTTTACAACGATTTACGCTTCGCAATATTGCAATTAGTTACACAAATAATACATATCTATGAATCCACGTGGCTTTACAACGTGTGCTTGGCATAAACATTATAATATAATTTATTTTACAGGTTTGTTATTAGTGATCTACATAATCTTGTCATAACAAAGCATCATACTGGTATGCCGTATGATACATGTCTTGAAATATAAAGAACCATGCAAATAATTATGACTCAAATACATAGCAACAAAGTTGATAAAAATGAATTCAGAAACTCTTGTCACTTTTTTGAATACTAATATAATACCCAAAAATGCGTTTACAATGCTTAGTGATTGGAATTAATGCCATAAAATATGAACTGAAGTTAAAATGGTTCATTAAAATTTTGTATCGTGAATTGTTACATTTACCAAAACTATACCTATTAGATTCAAATCAATTAACTCAAAATAAATAACTGAATAATTAAATGGAAGGAATTGTGGATTAAATCAATGGCTTCAGTACTATGCATAGGAATTTATGTCACAATCATTTATTAAAATTTTCAAAAGTTACGTACTTCAATAACATTAAACATAGCTTATACACATTAGAGTACATTTATTACGCAAATGATTTTGCAATGTATTAATTTCAAGTTAGATAATGAGATCCATTATATTAATTATGGGTCATTCGCATTTTTTAATTTAAATAAAAGGCACATCATTCATTCAGTCAATGTCACTTTCAACTTACCGTGCCACAAACCTACAGTGAATATGAAATTGGTAATTGTTTACCTTAATTTTAGTATAGTATATTTTCGTGTGCACTATAATATCTCCTGCGTATCTGGCTGATATCCGTTGAGATTGGCCGCCGTGGCCGAAACCGGCTAGAAAGGGTTTTTTTTATATTTTCGTATTTGTGTTTATGTTTCTGGTAGTCAAATCAGTCCTTAATCTTAATTAAGTACATGATTGTATTTTGTTATGTGCGTTATTGTGGTAGAGACTGAAAACTGTGTTTCTTTTATACTCCAATAACAAGTAAATATTTTTATTACAGTTTGTCATAGTTGCGTGCCTAGTAGCTGCAGTCGCGGCAGCCCCCAGTTCTCCTGAAGCTGCTGCTCGCCGGGCTCTACCAGCCTTACAGCATGAAGAAGTGCATGACGAGTTCGGTCAATATGCCCTTCGATACGTTACCGCAGAGGGCACAGTTGTTTCTGAACGTGGTCGCCTGGTACCCACTCCCGGTGGTAATGGTTACGTCCTGGTTGTCGAAGGGGAGACTTCCTATATCAGTGACGATGGAAAAACCTACGTCACCAAGTATTCAGCAGGACTCGATGGCACTCACGTAGAAGGCACCCATATTCCATAGTGACTGAGACCTGATTCCGTCCAAAATGATTTCGAATTAAATTCTTAATACTCTTGGACTTTTGTATTTGCAATTGATTTTATCCTCTGTTCATGTTTATCTTTAGTCATGGTTTATGATTCAGCGTGACATAACAAACAGATTTTCAGAAACGGATATGAATCAGAAGTGGACTTTTACTATATTTCTTGTCCAACACGTTGTTGACGACGTGGGCGGACACTGAAGGGGATTTGATATCCTAATAGAACTGCTAGATTTTATTACAAATATCCGCCTTTGTTTTTATAAGTTTCGTGTGAACCGCCATTAACGAAGTCACCGTAATTTGATCATACGTCGGAGCAAAAACAACCATGGATGAGAAACAATTAAAAATCTTCCGCATTCTGTTTTTTGTTGCATGCTTTAAAATATGCAAAATCTCATGGTTATCCATTTACAATTAAAATATCAGACTACATTATATAATGAATAATTACCACTGTGACAATTATCGAGATATGAGATCAGAGCTTATTTTCGAGTGGGCGATAGAGTACAGGCGTACAGGGTAATGCGAATTTTCAATTGCGCAGAGCGCGGGTTGCGTCTTGTACACAATGCGTAAGGAAATAAGGTTCGTGTTTCCTTGTTTCATACCGCCATAGTAGTACGTAGTTGCATGTGCGTGGGCTTCAGGGTACGCAACTCAGCATTACCCACAGTATCCGTAACCTTGCTAATCTCCGGCAACTTAGAATACCAATATTTGTCACGTTTCGAAATGTTGTCACGCACAATTATTTATAGTGACCAATTCAGTTTAAAATACGTTTTAATTTACAAGTTCTAAATGATTATATTTATTGTGCTACATAAAAGGAATTATATTCGTATTTACAAAGTCATAGGTAGGTAAAGGAGATGTCCGCCTTTTGTATGGGCTTCAAAATGTAACCAGGATCAAACTTCATGGATATTAAAGGGGCAAAAATATGGATCTTGGATCCATTAAAAATAATTTTAGACCCGCCATTTATAACTAACTTCTTTATAAACGTTCATTTAAAGTGTAGTTTTCAAGCAAAATAAAATTACTTAAAACTCAAAATCGGAGGACTTTAAAATTATACGATTTATTGCAAAGGCCTAGTTTTTGGGAGTACTATCCAAATATACAGAAAGTATCTTGGTTAAAATTTTTAGCCCGATTTTGGACATGTCCTTTATGACATGTCCTGTATGATTTTTCGTTTTAGAATTGGGTAATTAGATTCATTGCGAATAAAACACAGTATAGGTTAATTAGATTTATATATTTTGCAACGATTGCGGTTGTCGCGTCTGTAATACGTAAGTAATTGCCAACGTAAAGATCTAAGCATATTCAATGTTACTAAGGAAATTAAGATTCCATTTCCAGGGTAGGATAAAAGTAGGTACTTATACAAAGAACATCTTATCTTATAGGTACTTCTTATTCATATAAATTATTTATTCAAATCTATCTGTAAAGGACATGTCCAAAAACGGGCCTACGATTCTAACCAAGATACTTTATAATATATATTGGGATAGTACGCCCAAAAACTAGGCCTTTTCAATAAATCGTATAACTTTAAAGTCCTACGATTTTGAGATTTATGAATTTTTTTTCTTAAAAACTACACTTTATATGAACGTTTAAAAAAAAGTTAGTTATAAATGGAGGGGTCTAAAAGTATTATTTTAATGGATCTAAGATTCATATTTTTGGCCCTTTAATATACATAAAGTTTGAGCCTGGTTGAATGTTGAGGCCCAGCACCCATACAAAAAGCGGACATCTCCTTTATCGGATGCAATAAAACAATAGAAAGTTGGTATCTACGTATATAAATAATAATAATTATAATACCACCCCTATATTATAAACTGCCTACTTCTGAGTACGGGCTTCCTCTAGGGTTTAGGTCTTAGTCCACCACGCTGGCCTAGTGCGGATTGGCAGACTTCAGATACCTTCAAAATTCTTATAGAGAAGTTCTCGGGCATGGAGGTGTCCTCGGGATGTGTTCCTTTACCGTTAAAGCATGCGATAATTCACAAAAAATACACACCATATAACTTTAGAAAAGTCAGAGGTGCGTTTTTGAACCTGTGAACATTCGTCTCGGCAGTCCATTCCACTCCCAACTAGGCTATCGTCACTTTTATCAAGGTATTTGTTAACATATTTTTTTTGTTCAACATAGAATAGTATTTTAATAAATAAATGAATATTGCTTACGAATCATAATGTTTTGAAGAGCAATGAAAATTACTAATACGTAAAATAACTTTATAAGTTTCAACTTTGTTAATATACAATTAATGAAACAAACCAGTCTGCGCATGTTAAGTTCCGTTTTCTCATTAAAGGCCCAACAATTAGCTGCAGAAAATACTAAAAGTTGAAAGAGAGTTTTAGTTAAAAACTCATTAGAGGCAATGGTCCATGGGAAGCGTGCGATCAGTTTGTTAGTCGCGTCTGTTAGCCGCCGCCGTGTCACGTCCCATTTGCATTCCTAGCTGTCTGCAATATCTCTATGTCCTGCATTGGCTTTTAGATGACTTCAGGTCGATACGGCACAATAACAGTTATATTTTAATACAGTAAATTGGTAAAAACCTTGTATAATAATCAATACATAATTGGCGCCATAATCGACGTAATGTTAGCCATAAAAATATTTTAATTGCTTGAAGTAAATTGAAGTAATAAATCTGATAGGACTGTGCTACCTAAATTACCAACAATTTCGGACATGTACTTAATCAGTCTTATGTTAGTAGCAGTGGACTTCTTGTGGCAGCTAATGATGAGAGTAGTTATGATTACAAAATTTAAATCAATAATTGGACATAACCAATTTAATCATATTTTATTTTTATAATATGTATAGGTTTTTAAATACAGCACACTGATCATCCTAGTCAGTGTTCGCCTGCCGTGCATCTTATCGTTCCGTGCAGTTCCGCATAAACAATGAAAGTGATGCCCGCACTCCACAATGCTCGAAGGTTCTCACGCGACGAAAGCGCTGACGTAATCATGTGTGACACGACCATGTAGGTGAGTTCCCGCTTTGCGCATGCTAGTCGACGCTCCATAGCTTGTTTTAAGATCTCTTGATCGCTATTCCAATCAATAGAACAAACCACACATACATACATAATTTATATAGGTAATCGTGGTGTTCGTTTTGATTGAAGAGTTAGTAGTATACGAAGAAGTTAGGTGGTAAAAACCGACATACAAGCACTAGTATTATTTACAGGGTTGCCAAACTGATGAAATTTTAACAGTAAAGAATGTTATCGTTACCTAATTTTAGTATCTTAAAATCATAATACTTATAGTAAGAATAAATTTTCTGGCAAACAATTGAAAACGAAATGTATGACGAGAAATATATTTATTAATTTTTTATGGCTTAAGCCTGATACTAGCGATGATTTTGTAAGTAATTCGTTCTGCATAATATAAATACCTTCACAATTCTTAAAAAAATAAATATGTGTTATCGTTCATGGAGGCAAGAAATAGAAATGAGACTGGTAGGGCAAACGGGTGTATAGTATTCCGGAAATATCAATGAATAGTCAAAACGCTAATAGTAAACTAACACTTTTCGTTGGTTTTTTTGTGCCACAGTGGTAGTTCCTCGGTCGAGTTTGATTCAGGTGATCTCATGGTTGCGATATTTACAATCATAAAATTGTTGAAACCTCGTTATAGCTCTATTGTATTTAACCAGCCCAGGTCATTTAGTTATTCTACTAATAAAATTTAGGTTAGGCGAGTAGATATACAATGACCATTATTCAATTTGTGCACAATGATAATATTGACAGTGAGTAGGTATCTGTACGCAAAATATTCAACTGCTCTTGCGAGCATATTTACTTAAATCTTCCAGGATTCTGAGGGTCGGGTTCTCGGATCTATGCTCTTAGATTTGTCATTTGAGTGTGAATTTTGTGTTTGGTCGGCTTATACTTTTATGTGACAAATAGTTTTTATTAGCAAGCCGTGAAATCAGCCCTTAGAATTTTGGTGAATTAAAATCGACATTTCCAATAACCAAATAAGCCATAAATAATTTTAGAATAATGGATATCAAATGTCATCTATTATGTTATTCGTAGTTCTAAATTGGCATGTAATGTATAAACAGATTTTATTTTACATCGAGACGGTTACTGACATCTTGCTAAATTATTACTAAATAAATTGACCCCTGATTCCTTTCGCCATTCGAACAGCGCTACAATTGTATATTGTTGCTGAGGTCACGACAAGTCCAATGGTAAAATTGTACTAGAGAAAGATTTAAGTATTACATTCTATTTTAAGCATGATTTTTGGTAACATTGCAGTTGTCCCGTTTTAATAACAAAAAGGTGTTTCATTTGTCATCTAGGTATGAATAGATAAATTCTCTAAGACTCAGATCATTCGTTTTATTAGGGCCAAAGGACTTGCTAAAATAAATATTGTTTTCACCTTTCATTATTTACCATACCATACCATATCAGCCCTGTATTATATACTGCCCACTGCTGAGCACGGGCCTCCTCTACAACTGAGAGGGTTAAGGCCTTAGTCCACCACGCTGGCCTATTGCGGGTTGGCAGACTTCACATACCTTCGAAATTCAGAGAACTTCTCAGGTATGCAGGTTTCCTCATGATGTTTTCCTTCACCGTTAAAGCGAGCGATAATTCACAAAGAATACACACATAACGTTTTTTTTAGAAAAGTCTGAGGTGCGTGCCCTTGGGATTTGAACCTGCGGACATTCGTCTCGGCAGTCCGTTCCACTCCCAACTAGGCTATCGCCGCTTCTTCTTCTTTATTTGCAACGATTAATATGCCTATCTTGCTGAATCACTTTATTCTAGTCTTTGCATTTAAGTTGGTCCTTCCAGCAAAACGGTGCGCTAACCGTATTTTTGGAAGCTACGTATTCGAAATAATACATATAGAAAAAAAATTAAACATCATATTTCCAGAATATGATATCTTTACTTTCTTTGATGATATTGTGTCATTTATTTATTGAAATGCTACTAAACTTGCCGGTACCGTGCATCTCCTCCTAACATCACACATCTGCACATCATTTTCATTTGAAACTTACACTATTAGATAGACAATTTAATATTTTGGTGGTATAAAATTCTCAAAAATATGTAAAATTGTTATTTTTCTCAAAATATTTGCATATTTCTGCCGTAATTCATGCGCCAGAATATATAATTCTTCTGTGCGTGTGTATGTCACTGAACTCCTCCTAAACAGCTGGACCGATTTTAAGGATTTATTTTGTGTGTCTTGAGGTGGATTCGAGAATGGTTTAGATTTAAAATTCAGTCCGGGAAAATGTATAGCGGGACATTTATCCAGGAAAAAACTTTTCGTGCGCGCGAAGCAACGGGCAAAAGCTATTATTTGTAAATATTTGCATATTCCTGCCGTAATTCATGCGCCAAAAATGTATAGAACGAATGTTCAAGGCCGTTTGCTCAGGGGAGGGCCTTAACGTGTGCGCTCGCTTACATGAAGTGTTTTTATGCTCACATTCCGTTTCGTTCCAATTTGCTAATTTCTGGTTCCGCTCCTTACTTACCTATCTTATGTAAGCATGGCAATTGCTGCTTACCTTTCGATACTAGTTCAGAGTCTGATTGATGTAGTAGTAGTATCCTACTATAATATTATAAACGCGAAAGTTTGTAAGTATGGATGTATGGATGTCTGGATGTATGGATGTATTGATGTTTGTTACTCTTTCACGCAAAAACTACTGAACGGATTCCGATGAATTTCGGCACACGGGTAGATTATGTCCTGGATTAACACATAGGCTACTTTTTATCCCGGGAAAATATAATGAGGGACTTTTATCCCGGGAAAACGCATTCAAGCGGGCGGAGCCGCGGGCAAAAGCTCGTAGTAGATATAGTAAGTACCACTTATAATAGCCGGCAAACAACTTGAACGACTTTGATAGGCAAGTGATCCTACATTTACGTACATACAAAATAAATCTCTAAACACGCGATATTGTTTCAAGTGTAATGCTGGCAGTTATACCACCAGGCTTTCTTTGTTCTGTGAGGCGCAGTGTGGTCACTTTAGCATATCCGTATTAAAAAAGAATTATTCTTTTTTTTATATAGTTGCTAGGTTTTTTGGCGGGAACTTGGAAGTGTCATGAGGTGCTCTTGTTTTAATTCATTATTTTGGTGATATTTAGTGTTATATTGCATAATTATGGTGGTATATTATCCAATATAGTTCTATTAAAGAGCGCAAATGAAGTGAATTGAAATAATTGTGCTAATCAAGTGTTTTTTTTTGTTGCCGCCAAAACTCCTCGATAAAGTCTTGGTAAGGTAGCCACTGCTTTACTTCGACATACTACAGATAATAAAATAGACTAACCAAACTTGACATTGGCAAAATGTGAACACAAATGCCATTATAAAAAAAAATAAAAAAAAAATAAGATTGCTATGGGTTCGGAAAGAGATAAATTTGTGGGATATCATGAATATTGAATATAGAAACACAATATGGAGTTTCTTAGACGGTGTAAATAAGACACAAATAAATTAATCTGAATGAATTGTTTTTCACTTATAAACATATTCTTTATTAATAATGTGGCACGAGAGGAAACGATATACATAGCATGCGTGAAATTCATCTATGCAGTAACAAAATGTTATGATCAATACGTGTGTATACTGCTAAACGAATTGATACGTCCGTTCGGAAGTCAAACATATTATCATGTATTGCAATATGTTATACAATCAATCTGTTACACAATAAGAAATACTTTGGCATGCGCCCAAGATAATACCGCTTTCTAATTGAAATATGAGCACCTGAGTAAACCTTTGGAAGCGTTTGGTGATGGATGTATGTCCGAATTCATTTCACTTGTAATGTCAACGGACGAGTACAGCAAATCGTTTGGACTCAAACTCTGATAAGAATATTGTAGGTTTAAATTTTTACAATCATTACGATCAATCAATTCATACAGTGTAGTAGTAAACTATTTCTTAATAAAAAAGCAACGTAAATATGTGTCATAGCATAATTTATTCACCCGCATTATTTCAATGACCTTTACTGAAATGAATTAGTACGAAACGTTCGATAAAACGGAGATCAATATCAATCGGAAGTTTCATTGGATTAACATTCCAGTGGAAAAAATGGCGGCATCATGCCAAACGAGGTCCAGTTGATGGAGCCAATCGCTTTCACCCAGGAGATGGGTTCATGTAATGACACATGATGAATGTACTACGAGCAACATTATTAAAGTCTAACAGTAACTATACTTACATAATACACATAGGTTAGGTATTAATACTGTTCCGAGTTAATACCAAACAGTTTTACTATTAATAATAAAATTGAGCACTGCATTAAATGAGCCCAATGCTGCATGCTCTACGGATGAGAAGGATTTTGCAGTGTATTGTATTTTAATATTTAAATAAAGTAAAGATATTCATTATAATCTATGATGACTGAGTTCTATTTTGTAATCGTAGCTTATATGAAAGACGTTCATATGACCTTGGTAGATATCTGCAAAATTGTTTTGATATTAATGAAAAACAGTCTTAAAATCAATTTAAAACAGGTGGCAATTCAATCTTAACGCCCAAAATGAAATCAACTTCAATTTGCACGAGAACAGAAGTTGTATTTTTTTTTTGCTTCGGGACCTGTTTTTTATTTTCTCAATCGTATTTTTTATTTAAATTAAAGGAACTTGGATATGGCTCCATTACGCCATTCGATACATCCTTAGCGAATGTTTACTTCTTACAGTATCATACAGTTATAAAGTATTTCTAAATACATTTTGAACCGCTAAATCATGGTTCGAGTCTGTCACATTCTCAACAGACGTTGCTTAAGAGTTGCATTACCAATTATAATTTGTGACAAGAAATTAGTCAAAAGTTGTATATATAATCTGAGGAAGAAATCTATCACATTAATTTTTATGCAATGTCCGTTACAAATAAGCTTTAGTAATACGATTGGGAATTGCCATTTTATTGCTACTAAGTATCATAATCATCTAAGAAGGATGACATAAATATTTTCGATAAATAATTTGATATCATTTAAAGAAATATGTAGTGACTATTAACAGTTTCAAACGCGTTAGTATCCTAAGTTCATTTAGAGCAATAACAATTACCCATTTCCTGGTCGTTGTAACACCAATTAGTGAAAACCTATTAATTTTATTACGAGTATGAATGATGTCATATTTTGTAATAAGTAAGATAGGAGTGTAGTGACCGCAAATTCTCGAAATACGCTAAATGGGCTAGGCTATCTTTTGTAACACGTTCTTACATACAATTAACTGCTTATGACAAATAATTAAACCAGCTCAAGTTAGCAACGTAATACTAGTTATAACGTATTGTATTAAATTAACCCACAGTTTAACAAACACATTTAATTCAATTGATCCATTAAAATTTGTTACATAGTTACTAGTTATATGCATATTTTTTTATTCAAATGTACCATAAAGCCTTTTTGAATAATAAGATGTAAAGGCGACATTACATAAAAGAGGACTGAGTAACAATTATGGATACTCTTTACACCCAAACCCAAAATAGTCGCTTGATAACAGCGGTACAGAACTACGTTTTTTTATGGTATTGAATGACGAGAGGAGCATGCCGTTCGCCTTATGGTAAGCGATATGACCGCCCATAAACAGTAGTAACACCATACAGCACCATGAGTTACAGAGTACTGTGGGGCACTCCACTGCGCTCGTCACCCTGAGACATAAGATGCTAAGTCTCATTATGTACAGTAGTTACACCGGCTACAATGTCCTTCAAACCGAAACACAACAGTGCATGCACACTGCGGCTTGGCGGTAGAAATAGACGTTTTCGGCTATGTTACGAATAAGAAATAACCCATGACTAAATAGGAAGTTACAACCTCAGTTTTAAAACGTGTAATTTGTCTCGCATCAATTTCACCTTTTCAAACGTTCGTCAATCATTTCATGACATTGGATTCGACGTTAGTTTGAGATAGAAGCCTTGAATACAAGACAGATGATTTATTCTAAGCAAGGCTTTCGCACAATTGTTTACTAGTAGCGACCTACGGCGCGACCGCGGTGATAACATTGTTTCAAAAAACCCAGATAATCACAATACGGTCTGTTTATTTCAACCAGATGACTGCGACATCGGCCACATGGCATTGTTCTGTATGACTGATCTGCTAAACTGATAGTCTTTTGAATAAACATGGCCATATTATGTGACTCAATTACAACACTGGTCATGTGCTTTGTGGGCGTTCATTACAGATAGCTCTTTTCGTAAAGAGCGCTTTTGTTGTAGACAATATTTTAGATGTCACTTTTAGTTTAGCTCTTATTAGACGTGAGGTAGTTTGAATGTTATTGATTGGAGATTACTTGTCTATTGCTGATTCATTTTGTGGAATTCGTCTCTATTATAGAATAATGGAAATATTGTATACAGCAATTGCATTAGACATGCATAAATCTACAAGCCCTAACTTCACAAACTCTACACCTTAGTCAAAATATGTGGCTTGGCCGTTTCGCTACCGTCACATGGGCGTAAGGTGAAAAAATTAATCAATATTCAATTACTTTTCTATTATAAAATAGTTATTGTAGTAAACTCCTCCTAGCCAGTTTCGGCCACGGCGGCCAATCTCAACGGACATCAGCCAGGTACGCAGGAGATATTTTAGTGCACAAGTGTGTGCGCAATACACAGGTGCACTCGCTATTCCTTCACTCTCATAGTCCGGTGAGACGGCAATTCGACATTACCGGAGAGAGATCAGGTGCAGGAACAACGGCTTTACGTGCTTTCCGAAGCATGGGTATCACACCGCCAACTTTCTGACTCCGAGCTGCGACTGAGTAATTTTTAAGATGGAAAAACCCAGCCACAATGTTTTTGGCTCGACCCGGGACTCGAACCCAGGACCTCAGCGGGCAAATCGTACTCGTACGCCACCGAGGCAGTCAGTAGTTATTGTAGTAACGAAACAGCAAAGCCACATATTTTGACTAAAGAGTTTGAGAAGTAAGGGCTTGTAGTGTTATGGCTCTACACAAGATCTGATAACTTTTTGACAGTGCGAACCATATGGTTTCGTCTTGGCAACATTTTAGATGAACATGTTTTGGTGGGATCTGCGTTTTGGACACGGTTATAATACTTAGATTGATGTGATAATAAATTATATAGGACATAAGTTATTGAATGTACGTAGGTACATTTGTGGGCGCAAATAAATTGCGCGTGTGTTGTCAGCCGCGATTGAACGTGGGTACTTTTGGCGAAGACCTTGTGTAAATAATCTATTGTGTGCGATCCTTGGTTGAGCATTTACACTCAGCTTCGCATAATGAACCAAGGAAAGTTGTTTAGTTGTGTTTTCACCCTGTATTTTGACTTTGAAATATAGTTTACATATTTCAAAAACCTTTGCAAAGTATTTGCCGTACATATTTAAGAAGCAAAGATTAATAAATCAAACAGATTAGTTGCCGGTAATAAAATAACTAGAAGTTGCAGTTGTGAATGATTTATATCTTCTTGTTTTATCCTGTATTCTTGAGTTACGCAAAGGTAGAACAATATGGATGCTCTATTAAAGTTAATTGGTTGGAACGATAAGAATCTCAGTAGTTATGGTAGCGTTCAAGTACACTCTAACGGACCAATATTTCTCTGCTATTTAAGTTATAAAAATAATGCTAAAAATAACGACTACATTACTCAGTTAGTTGCTTTTAGTCATATTATGATACTTTGAAATACCTCAACTGTTACCAAATATTTACTTACGGAGCTGACTCATGTTTACATTTAGCTTAGAATAATTAATTACGATAATATGTTTACGTATTAAAAAAATATTGAGACGTTATTATAAATGAATCAGCAGCTTAATATTAACACATGTACGAATTCTTGCAATGAATTAACTAATGTGGGTGCAGCATTCTTTCTAAGTCTCAACTTGTTCAATAACCAGTCACTGAAGGCCAATCTCTTCGATAGATTCTAATCCACTGGTATGTCGTCTGAAAGGTACCGTACCTATGATTTATTAAAGTCCAATTTATTTGTTACACTACCTTATTTACTAATACGTCGTGTATAATAGATGATTAAATCACGTACAGTACGAAAATGTCACGTCGAAAGGACGTCCAAGGAGGACATCTTCAAAACCGGCATTCACTTAAAACTAAACATGCTATCAAGATAATATTGATCGTTAATAAACAATTAATTGCATTGGTCACTTATTTAAATTTCACAGAAATATAATAACTATTTGAAACGTCAGGTGTAAAGGCTTAAGAATATGGCACTTTCATTAATTTCACCAATGTTGTCACTTGCTTAGAAGTCCATTAATTTGTAGTAAAACCTTTGAGTAAAACTAATAATGTACACGTACAATTAATGTAGATAATGAACCGTTGCTGCGTGTAATTATTTCCTTGGAATGAAGTAATCAAATATATAATCTCCATTAAATTCATTACGGTGGTACAGGGAATGCAGTTAATTTCTACGTACTGATAATAGTATGAATAGTTATTGTGAACAGAATTACACCGTAACTAACAAAGAGGAATCATCCAAGGCATAAAGCAAGATTGCATACCTACCTATACAACTGAATTTAACTAATTTTGATATTTGTGTATTTAGAAATCAGTACGTAAAAAATAAGTGATACCATCACATGCGTGAAACTACTTCTCCGAAATAAAAGTCCTATAATAAAGTAACACATCCACCAAACACCAGGTAATTATAGGTATGTGGTTTATTTCACCCCAAACAAAAGTATATAAAGAGAATTAATATTTTCCAATTAATCGGTATCAACTAAACGTGAATACATAATTTATGTACATGAAGGAAGGAAGCGTTAAGTGCTAATAGATGTTTATTTCCATAACAAAACAGGTATAAAAGAACCGGGGACTAATATTAAACATCATTGTTTGATTGCAATTTTGCTGCTTCATAGAGATCTATTTATGTTGACGATTAAAATGTCAATAATTTTACGTTTCATTATACCGTAAGAAGTAACATCGGTATCCACAATATTATATTTTAAATTCTTGTGTATTAAACGTTGTTTACTATTCCTATTGTTTGCAGTATGCCCGCTAATAATATTTGGATGAAATATGAACCTTTACAAAAACGTTGCATTAAAACAGCTCCTCCGAATATCGTCGCAAAATTAAATTCGCTAGCGCTTATATCTTGCGCCGTGTGTGGCAATGTGACCTAGACCGACATGTGACGGTCATCGTCATCGCTTTCAATTCATAATATGTCAACTTGATTTCAAGTGCATGTATCGTCTGTGTCACACCCAGTCTCCCGAGTCATTTATCCCGGTATTTTTAGTCCAAGTAAACGAATTAACTTTATTCGGAATATTTAATAGATGATAGAAGCCGCGATAGCCTAGTTGGGAGTAGAACGGACTGCCGAGACGAATGTCCGCAAGTTCAAAACCCAAGGACACACACCCCTAACTTCTCTAAAGCTATATGTGTATTCTTTGTGAATTAGCGCTTGCTTTACCTTTGCTTTGAAGGAAAACATCGTGAGGAAACCTGCATACCTGAGAAGTTCTCTATAAGAATTTCGAAGGTATATGAAGTCTGCCAACCCGCACTAGGCCAGCGGGGTGCACTAAGGCCTGAAACTTTCTTAGTAGTAGAGGAAGCCCTTGCCCAGCTGTGGGACAGTACATAATTCAGAGCTGATATTATTATAATAGGTGATGAGTAAATTATATAAGTACGGTATTAACTTTGTTGAAGTTATACTTTTTTTGAAAAATGATGAGAGTAAATTTTTACGATGCGCGCGCACACTGTCACGAAAAAAACCGACACCCTGAAGTTAGCTATAGTCAACATTTTAGTTTTGAATTTTGAACGTAGAATAAGGCGAAAGATAATTAAAAAGTTTTTTTTAATTTTGTGTATTTCTCTATTATCTATGTTTATATCTATTCTGAAGTCATTAACTTCAAGAATTATTTAAAACAAATTAATTATAACAAATGTCATATTTCGCGCGTAATTTTACAGGAAAAACAGGACAAACTTTCGGAAATGAGTTGTGTTGAAAGCGGAACGTGTGATCACATTACTGATACTTTAACATTTCGCAGTAGTGAGGTGTAAATGGTAAATAACATTCCGGTACACTCATATCCTCTATTACGTAATGCTATTGTTAGCTAATACATTTGTAAAAATTGTTTAAAGTGTTCTGAAACTCAACTAGTTTCACGGTTTTGTATTGTGGCATTGAATTCAGTGTGTCATCTCTGTGTATCGGTTTGAAATGTTGACTTTAGCGCGGATTACATAACTAACTTACTATAAACTCACGGCTCGACGTATGAAAGAGGATAGCTAGAGATGTAGCTCATGCATTTAATATTTGGTGAACTTATTTCTATCCTATGAGATTTGGAAAGACAGCTTAACGTAAAACGGGCACTTAATCTAAAACTACATTTTGTATTTGCGTGATGTTTCAGCAGAAAATTCGATTCAAATTTACGCATACTCACGCCTTTTATCCCCGGAGGGGTAGACAGAGGCGCAACAAGTGCACCCACATTTCGCCATGCGTATTCCGTCCCATAATGTGTTAGGGGGCAAGCCTTCGAGGGGGCGATACAAATTTATTTCGATAAAATTCTGATCAACATTGGTTCCTCATAAAACTGTTATATGACATTTATAATTTCATTTTTAAATTATATGTTTTGTATTTTTAAATAGATTTCTTATATGTGTATTCTGATCGAATATAAATAGTTTGCTATTTATAATAGTTGCAAATCTGTTTTTTTCATCTGTAAATAAAACAATATGATTTAATTTTATATTAGACTCAGATTTATTAAAAAGAAACGACATAATACCTACTTAAATGTATTAAAACAAATAAAAAACCATAAAGGATAGGTAGACACACGCATTTTAAAAACTTAATACAAATACAAAGATTGGGGCCAGTTTCAGTATTCAAGTTAATTTTAATTTAAAGTTATGGTAATAAATTGGTATTAAACAGCTAATGTAAATAGTACTCAGTTTATGGGAACATAGATTAGGGCGTGAGTTTTGTATTTGGTCGGCTTAAACATTTATGTGACGATTAGCATTTATCAGTAAGCTGTGAAATCGGCCCTTATACAAGTACTATGTGAAACAATAAACATATAGTAATTAAATGATGTGAAAGCTAACATATAAATATTTTTTACGGCGGGACCTGTTCTTATAAAACAATGAATATGAATTTCGTTGTACATGGGAATTCAAGTTTCGCTGAGCGACACTATTGTTAAGTGACAGAGGTTGGAACCCATTGAAGTACAGAAAATTAGGCAATTACTGATTACATCACATTTACTTTATACAATGGCAAAGTTCCTGTACTACACTTGTTGTTAACACGCATAGGCTCTACCCCTCAGCAGGCAGATAGAAGTGGATGCAGTTTTCTTTGCATATTTCTTATTACCAAAGATTGAGCTCATCGCCACATAAGACACAAGAGACAATTCAAATTCAGGTTGTGACTGTCTCGGTGGCGTAGTTGTATGGGTAGCGGAGACGACACTGCTTTGAAGTCCCGGGTTTGAATTCCGGGTCGGGCAAAATATTATTGGGTTTTTCGGCTCAGTATCAGCGCGGAGTCTAGAATTAATGCCTGATATGGCGAATAGGCTCGCCCCTTATATGGACGAGGATGGTTGTTAAATTCATGCGCCCGAAATAAATCAGACATCGTATTTTCAATGGACACTATAATTACGCCAGCCCGTCTAATTTATTTTACACATATCGCTAAAAAACCAACAAAATAAAAAAAAGTGTGTGTGTACTTATGTACACGCGTTAGAAGTTATACTTCTTTGGCGTAACAAGATAAAAATCTTTTGCAATAACGCGCCAAAAGAAGTATAACTTCAATATCTTTCGCCTTATTCTACGTTCAAAATTCAAAACTAAAATGTTGACTATAGCTAACTTCAGGGTGACGGTTTTTCGTGACGGTGTGCGCGCGCATCGTAAAAATTTATTCTCATCATTTTTCCCTAATGCGCCAAAAGAAGTATAGCTTCAAAAATTACAATACATTGAAACTATTTGATAAATAATGCGTTTAATAATCTGCATTAGTTCGGTTGAGATTTCTTAAACACCACTGACCATGAGAAAATTCTTTTTGTCGCGTTAACCGTTTCATTACGCTGTTTTTGTACATTGATTTCATCACAATAAAGTACCTGTCTGTTAACTTTAAAGAGTAGAAACATAAATACAAATGCAACATTATGAATGAAGTCACCATTTTTATCAGACTTAAAAACAATTCGTAAATTAAGTTATATTATTTTGTTTTTATAATATTATATTATAATTTGAAAACATGAATATTTTTTTTGTTGTATTGTCAATACGAATGGTCAACAAAACGGGCGATACTGACTTCAATTCCCAGGACTGGCAACACTGCGTAGGTTTTTCTAACATGACTTTGTCCCAGATCATATACCGACCATAAGAAGAAGTTGAGGTCATGCAGACGGCTGATTGTAAAAAAAGCATTGGTACCATGAGTAAAAAAGTATTTTAAGTCGACTTTACATTTATTTTTTATTTTTATGGCATTGAATGACGAGACGAGCATGCCGTTCGCCTGATGGTAAGCGATACGACCACCCATAAACAGTAGCAACACCATTCAGCAGCACCTTGAGTTAAAAAGTACTGTGTGGCATTCCACTGCGCTCGTCATCCTGAGACATTAAGATGTTAAGTCTCATTATGTCCAGTATTTACACTGGCTAAAATGTCTTTCAAACCGAAACACAACACTGCATGCACACTGCTGCTTGGCGGTAGAAATAGACATTGCGGTGGTACCCACCCAGACAGACTCTTACATATGAGAGACCTACCACCAGTTATAGAATTCGAAAAGGGTAATAAGTAAGTAATTAAAAACCTAAGCGCGCACGGGCGACGAACTTGTCGCTTTAATGTAGATATGGAAACAGTATATTTAATTACAGATTTTTTAGTAATGAATATTATCTTCAAAACATATTTATTTTTATAAATTACGTAACGAAACATTTCTAAATGCTTTTGGAACTCATAATTATGTATGTTTTATACAGCTTGTATTATTTTTGACGATTTTTACATAACCAAGGAATGTAAGTACTTAGGTACTATTCTTGGGAACATAATATCATTTCACACCATTTGATTTGTTTATTTTTATGTTTTGGAGCATCGAGATACACAGCAATACATTATCAACAAATTAAACGTTATTTTTCATCCTTTTAATGAATATTGTACGTCAATGCCAAGTATCGATGGGCTGAAAATGAGTCGCCAAGTGCCAACTCTGGTTTTAGTCTCAGAAAAATAAAATAGTTTTAGGGTTTTTTAATACATCAATGGTTTTAGTAAGAAATCTCTTTCACATGACACGCCACTGTCAAAGCTTTTTTATTAACCGACTTCCAAAAGGAGGAGGTTATTTAATTTGTTAGGGTGTGGCAGATTTATATTATTTGAATATCATTGCTTTAATGTACACAAGCCAATGTATATGTGAGTGCGCGTACACGTACACGTATTTTCACCAAGGTATAACAGCGGCTATTTCGCCGTATTGTAAAAAAACCGCTCATGCGCTCTTAAGCTATCGTTTTTCTGCTTATATCTGATGATATAATGCATGTAATTAAATTGGTTGGATGTTTATCTTTAATTAGATGTAGAGAGAGTTTTATTTGTTTATTTTTATTTATTGTTTTTTTATTTTTACTTAACTTACTTAAATGGATCTCATATAATTATTTTCCATCTACGCGGATACGATTACTTGTTTTGCGAACGGACCGTTTTCCTTCAACGAATGTCATTAGGGAAATTAAATGCCGGGCTGTACCAGTAAAAAAGGACAAAAATAACAAAACTTTCTAACGTTATGTTTACGTATGAGTTACATGAGGTGTTCGATCATTGAACACTAAAATAAGTGTTTTACTACTGTGTGTAAAATGTAATGTAACACAGCAGGTGCTAGCATAATGAAAAGTATATGAAGCAAAAATTGGTACATTAAAAATCATTACATAAGCGTGGTAAGCGCAATGGTTGAGATAAAATTATGCTCCGCCTTAAAGCTGATTTATAAAGATTTAAAAGCAGGTAAGCATGTTGCAACGAAGTTATAACATTTGCAGCAACGTTTATTTATGAGTCAACTAATAAGGTATAAGCATTTCCCGCTATTTCATTCGCTAAACAAAATTTACACAATTGCAAATTTTAAATTTTAGTTTCGGTGTGATCCAGCTCTATGTTTAATTTTAATCTGCATCTCAGTTGCAGTTGCTAAATAAACAAATTTAAATTTAAATAATGTCATCCAGGACGATCCAATGTTTTTATAATGCTATTTATTAAAATTACATATAAATAGATAGCACTGCGACCAACAAAATATTGAAATAAATATATCACGTGAAATACATTGTCTTAATAGTACCTCGAGCACCGACTTACTCAAATGTATTTATTGAACCGACAGAGATACGATATTATGATAATACAGAGTATTAGTTAATTTATAATAATCGAGGAAAGGAAATTAAGTTTCAAAACGCGAACCTGCAACTAAACGTGGGTTTGAACGAGGTCAATGTAATAGATACCATAGATATATACGTTTTATGTAAAATTAGTGGGTGTGTACTAATGGCTAGCGTGAGAGTGGCTGCCTAGCGGACAACGCATAGTAAGGTTGCGAACAGCATTTGTCCAACAAACGTTAGGGTCGCCATTCGTTCGTCGACATTCTGTGCCTTTTACACTAGCTGATGCTATTCTTAAAATTGTGGAATATTTTTTTTATTTTATACATTATATTGTTTCTACAGGAAAAAAGGCTTAAATGAACCAGTTCTTTAAACACCACAAGAACAAACGAAGACAAATTATCAGTATTTTCAATACCTATTGTGATGATGACTATTTATCGAAATGTGTTAATAGTTCACCTATTTCCTAGATTAATGTTAGCGCTCTGAAAATGATATCACAGCTTCCATATTCACGAAACACTATGCGCTCACCTTGTTCGCTGAGACAGTTTTGCAAATTGTGTATTGCGACAATCTGATGACGTTGGTCTTATTAAAATTGTCGAGTTAATGCAGGTGATTTCCGAACGCACAACCCTGCCGGTCAATTGCATTGCGCAAGCAAGAGTCCGCTCGATAACTCGGTCCACATTCGTTCTTTGTCTCTCTGTAGACTACTAGTGATAAGTATTGGTCCGGGCAGGGGACTGACTCGTTTCATGTAACTTTATGTAACTAAATGTACTAGTTTCGAAGTGTGTTTTTTCTCTTGTTGACATTTAAAGTGCTTCATTTAAGTCTGGCATTACATCATTTATATCCGTAATTAGATGGACGTGTAAATATATCTAGTCAAAAAAACGTTTATGAACTGAGCTTAGTAATCATATTTGGATAAGTTTTTATCTCCAATCATATAAACCATTTAGGTATGATATGCCTCAAACTGTCTTGGTAATGACATCACCGCCCATGTCCTAACACGTTTTATGACAGTTATTGTAGAGTTGTTATAGTGCCTACGTCTTGGCGTTAAATAGGAATGTTTATTTAGTATGCAAATTAGTCGAGCTTACTGACAAATTATATTTTCTCCACACTGCCTTTTATAAAAGTTCTAATTACGCCATAAAATTTACAACATGATATTCTTCTTGATCAATTCCGTGATACTAAAAAACCGGGTCACAAAAGTGATGTCATCTTACTTCATCAATTCCAAGTTATAGACGACCAGTGTTAATTAGAATTTATTTTGCAGTCAGATCTGAGTAGCAAGTTTTTATAATACACTAAAGTAGGTTCGAATAGATGAACGAAAGTATGTGACTAATAATAATTATGTACATTATAATTAATTTGATTTGGTGGCGTAGTTGTATTACGCTACGACTGCTGTGCTGAGGTCTCGGATTGGATCCCCGGGTCGGGTAAAGTGATGTTGGGTTTTTATACTGAGTATCAGCCTGGAGTCTGGAAATGCGCTTGGTAATTGGCAAAAGTTTCGCCCCCTATTACATGGGACCTAACATAGCTGGCGAAATGTGGGTGTGGTACACCTCTGCCTACCCTTGAAAACGGCAAAATGCGTAATGATATGTATGTATGTATGTATGTATAATATTACAATCAATATAATCGTAACTGATATATTTGAAATTAAATTAATGCCAATATTGCTGTTATGTCATAAGCCATTTGAAAAGAGTAAAGCTAGAGGTCCTTGCCAGTACTTCTTTTTTGCAAATTAATTTCCGGACGTTAGATCAGCGATAATGTAAGTAAAAATAGAGGTTATTATAATGTTGCACCTCTGATTTTAATAAACCTAAATACTCGTCATTGTAATTTGTGAATATGAATAATGTTGTTTTCTATTTAGTTTTGTCAATATTTTTGTATGAAATTTAATAATATTATGATACGTATGAATTACTATTACTTTATCGGACTGCCAATGACCTAAAGTGCACCGCGGACAGGAAAAACTAATACAAACTACTTAAATTTTAGACCGAATGCAACTTTAGGTATTTTTGTATCTTGTTGCAATAAAATGTTTTTAAAATTCATTTTTCTACCACAACTACCTATTTCGAGTATACCTCATTCGATCAGTTAAATCGTATCTTGTCTTACTAATATTATAAATGCGAATTTGTTTATGAAAATGTGCGGACGAATGTTAGAAGTAAACTGACAAACCACTGCACGGATTTGTATGAAATTTAGCTCTCGGTTTAACTGTATCCTGAGTTAATATACAGGCTACTTTTTATCCCGCTAATTTGCTCTCGTAAAAAATATTAGATTTACTAAATTTCACTGTTTAAGTAGATGGCACCAGCGTCGTATAGATGGTGCTATCTCAAAGGGTGCCATGGATTGCTAAAGTAATTTTGTGATTTTTGTAGCGGGAACGCCTTCTCATACCACGACACCTGTTTAATTGTAATAACAAAAAATGCCTCCATAAATCATTATAATTAAAAAAAAATACTTTATAAAAAATTGTGACAACATATTTTTATTTTTATACAATGTAGTCTTCTTTCCAATTTGTGTTTCTATGTTAATTTCTTTGATTTATTGTTATTTATTGAACAAATCTAATTGAACCCAATAAAAAAAACCATCCTCATCCTATTTTATTTTGTAGAGTTGCCTGCTACATCTACGAATTTCATGATAAAACAACAATATATTTAATATGGTATTATTTTAAAGCTATAAAAAGAATGTTCGAAATCCTATTTGAGGAATTCTCCTCTGCATCTTTGAAGTTCAAGGTCCTATTTTAAATTCAATGGTATATACCAATTAAATTAAAATAGGACCTTTTGAGGCTAAGAAATTAAATACATTAAAAAAACATTATTTAAATATGACCACTGGGTAAAAATTTAAAGCTAAACAAAAACAAAAAAACATACGACGAATAGATAACCTCCTTTGGAGTTAGTTAAAATATTTTTAATTTGCCTTATATAAAAGATAATTTGATAATAATCTTATGTTTTAAATAGTACAATACTTGGGTTAATAATGGAACAAGAATGCGCATTGTGTGTGCAATAAGTATGTCGTCCACTTGACTTCCGATTTCTGTCTGAACGCGTTGAGAAATGTTTTTACTAATCTATTGTTTAGTATCTATAACACGAAAGGAGGTGTGAATGTTACTTCTATTCAACTATAATTATTAAAAAAAGTGTGTGTGTACTTATGTACACGCGTTAGAAGTTATACTTCTTTGGCGTAACAAGATAAAAATCTTTTTAAAAAAATTATCTTTTGCCTTATTCTACGTTCAAAATTCAAAACTAAAATGTTGACTATAGCTAACTTCAGGGTGTCGGTTTTTAGTGACGGTTTGCGCGCGCATCGTAAAAATTTACTCTCATTATTTTCCCTAACGCGCCAAAAGAAGTATAACTTCAATAAAGATTTTTTTTAAATTGTGTCTGAGATGTTATGACTTGTGCAAAAAGTTTTGGTCCTAGTAGTCGGAGGACTTCATACTTAGGTATTCCGTAGTAGGTACATAATAATATTTATAATGCTTAGAAATTACATCATTTGATATATTCCTGAATATGGTACTCCTAAACTTACCCACTAGTTACTATTAGAAAAGATATTTCATAAGGTAGTGCGACCAAACATAGCCCAGTTTTAAAAAAATCCTGGTAAAACTACCAAACCATTTTAAATTATGTGGGTTTATGCGTCATGATCACAAACGAAATTGCATCTGCGACTGGATCCAAAAGCACTGCCAATTTGAAAATAAACGTTATTTTTTTGGTCGTGCATCGTGGCAGTGGACAAGTTATTATTTCCATGAAATCAAGTTTATAAAATAAAACAAATTTATAGTATATTGCACTGTTTTTACTATTGCAACAATAGACCCGATCTGATACAAAAATGCCATTGAAGAGTTTGTTGGCTTCCGTACACCTGACTTCTTCAAGAAGGGCATTGAAAAATTACCACTGCGATGGTAGAGATGCATCGATAGCATGGGTGCATATTTTGATTGATAGAAATAAAAAATATTTATAAAAGATGACTTTAACTTTCTGTATACCAAACGGCACTTTCATAGGTAAATATATTGTATGATATATATATCTTAACTTTTGTTTGTATGTCAATGATTCGTTTTGCTGTTATTTAGTATTATTTTTATTTTTACTCACACGGTCTACTTATCATATTCATCTTGCTTTGTTTATTTATGTTATGAAAACCGATTTCAAAAATTGTATGAACGATTGCGAAACATTTATGTAATAGTAATCATGTTTCATTACTGGAACTGGGTCCTATATGAAATTACGTGGAGATATGAGCATTGGAACTCGCTTCACTTTCACTCTGAGGATGTGACATTTTGTAGCTTGTATTCACTTTTAACTGTAATGATATAATTAAATGTCAGTTACTATATTTTTTTCCTTCTATAGAAACTTAATTAACGCTTATTTCCTGGTCCTATAGAAGGTAAAAGGGGCCACCGCGGTTGCAGTTTCTGTCTCAACGATAGAGTAAAGAACTGTACGGGATCATAGCTAGCTGTTTATTGAAGCTATGTAACATATTATTGATGTGATACTTCGTTATTATAGAATTAATTAAAATACATCGAGATTATTAAAACATAATTCTGGTAATAGATCACTGAAAAATGATTTCTATTTCACTTCAATATACTAACAATAAATTGGTAGGTATATGAAATATCTACTTCTACATATTTATTTTTTATGAAAAATAAAGTAACAAAAAACTATGTAGTTAAATAGCTATCGTAATTTAATGGTTTTGCAAGTAGAAACTACGATATCCTTGACATGACTTACGACTAAATAAGATATATGATCACCATTAAAATGTTTATTTTATAATAATTTTTTATTCCTCTTTTATCAGTAGGAGAGTTGTTGAATATTTTGCGATACCTACGGTGGCGTCATGAGAAATAACTCTGGCATTACGTTATACTTTTATGGCTACCAAATATAAACATGCGCATAATGCTGGCCCAGTACATATTCCTATTATAATTGAAGTCGGAACAATGCGACTTAATTCAACATTGTTTTCCCCGTTCTGTTTGTTACTCATATGTAAAGGATGTTACGAATCGAATTGTTGTTACGAATTAAACTGCGGTGATTGATTCTGACGTTTCACAGGCTTTTGCAATATCCGCAGTCTCAGTTAGTGTAGAAATTCAAAAATTCATCCATTTTGCCTTTTGGCCATTTTAAAATGAACATTTTGAAGAAACATCGGGCTTTCGTAAAATTAGTTTTGGAGTCGAATTAAATCGTTTTATATTCTATTTACTTAGTGCGAATTTGAATATATCTTTTACTTACGTAATATTATATTTTAGGTTTAAAATAGTTGGAATATGGATATTGTTCGTTGTCATAATAATTATCATATGGAATTCTACTGGAATTACCGCAAAAGATATAAAAATACAACTGGTTTCATTTCACAGGTTTTTATTCGATTTTGATATAAACAGAAGACACAAACCTAGTCTAATTTTATGAACTGATCCATCCTCTTTCGTTGTATATTTGTTTCTTTTGGCCATACAATTCTTTACAAACTTGTTGGTTTTTGGCGTAATAGCAACGGAAAACTTTTCCCCCTGGAGGTTCATATCTATTGGGACTTCTTCTAGTTAATGCTAGTGTACCGCTGTAGCCACACCACGAATTAATACAGTTGGGTTTTAGTATAACGATTTGGTTACCAGTCTTTAAAAGCACATTAGCATCAACTTTTAGAGTTTCTTTAACTTTCAAATCATCTTCATATGGTACGTAAGCATTTAGGTCGCAGTTTACTTTTTTATCTTGACCCTCTTCACAAATAAACTCGTCCTGTGATAGAATGTTGGGCTCGTTCGGCCTCGTTATAGTCCCAGTATCGACCAATTTGGTGTATGAATCAACGTCGTCCTTCTTATGGCACACTCGCCCACCGTGCGAGTAAACTAAACAATCGACCATGTAAAATGTTTTGTTGCGTATGTTGCTCGTCAACAGTAATAGTTTATCGACGTTTTTTAAATAATTGTATCGAATCGTCTCACAATTGTAATGATCGGAGTGACTAAAGCAAGATTTCAGTGACATTTTTAGGGACGCTAGCTGCGTCAATGAGTATAATTGAACTGCTTTGCATTCTACGGTGGAACAGTCATAAAATACGCTATTCGTCCTTGGTATATAAGGATCATACGATGGCACATGGTTATTTATGCCACTTCGTCGATTTGATCTTGGCTTTGATTTGCATATCGGATCTTGGCCCTGGAATGTATTTTGCTTTTAGAATATTTTCCTGATTCCATATTGGGATTGATTAGATTATTAAAGCCTGGCTTGGAATGAAACGGTCTGCCGAGACGGGTGTCCGACCTAAGGTACACACCTCTGACATTTCCAAGTTATGTGTGTATTGTTTATACATTTTTTAGTCTTTAACGGTGAAGGAAAACATCGCAAGGAAACCTATATGCCTATTACCAGATAATTCTCCAAAAATAATCTTGAAGGTAAAGACTAAGGCTTAAGCCTTCGGCGAAACCCTCTCAGTAGTAAAGGAGGCCCGTGTAGTAAGTGCATACAGTGGACAGTATATAATACAGGGCTGATATTATATTTATATAATATGATATATTTAAAGCTATAGACATTTAATGATATTTAAATAATTTACGATATAAAATTGTGTCCGTGGGCACATATTGAGTCAGATGTATACGAGTAGCCCCAGTTTCTAAATTATATTATATTACGATGTGTTTGGTAGAATGATTTAAATATAAATCTATTCAGTTTGACGTAAAAAAAAACACAAACGATGTTGAAAATTCTTAGAACTCGTTTAATAACGGGGATCACAAATATTCTTTTAAGTTTAAAAAATGATCTAATCTTTACAACATTTAATTCGCAATGTGTATCGCGACGATATTTCTAAACAGAATCATTTGTACATTATTTTATCGGGAGATGTTTTGCAACGAGATATTATATTAAAAGAAGAGGAAGTTCTCAATTCGTAGTGTAATTTTTTAAATTTTTGTTACATCAGTACTCCCTCATTTATTAACCGATTTGGAAAAATCATTTTTTATTTAAAAGGATATGTTTTTAGATTAGTACCATAAATATTTCATCAAAATCTGTTCAGTAAATAGTTTGGCTTAATAACATTATGGATAAGAGATAAATAAGTCTCGTAATATTGCCATATAATTTGGGTACAACACGAATTCAAAAAATATTTCGGCTCACTTAGCTGCGCTGATATCATATTATATATATATGGTTATAAAAAAAAATGTACAATTTTTTTTTTTGATTTTGTGAAGCCCGTAAATCCTTTGCCTCCTAATACTTATTTTTTTCCTTACGAGACGGCAATTAACTGTTGGGAGACTAACATCAATTATAATCAATGAACCCACTTGTGTCATTTCTGGGGTTTTAGTATATAAAAGTTCATGGTCATTTTTTATGACAATAGAAATCAGCCAATCAAAACCTTATGCATCTTAATAATAAAACAAAAAGACAAACCTTATCAATAACGCAAACAACATCCTTGTTGTACATCTGCAAGCATATTTTTATTTATCATTCTGCCAAGCAAAATATATAAGTAATATATGAAAAAAATATGATAGATAACCATGGCATTGCTTAATCTATGTGCAATAATGACCTTGTTAATCTATTGCAATGACTGATCATCTAGAACATTCACGATTATTCAGTTTTCGTAAGTGAATAGATTCAATTATACTTATTTAATTATTATAGTGGCGATAAAATAGTCATTAATAAATGGAAATCGAGAACAACGTCACTATGAAAGACTGCAGTTGCAAAATTAGAAGACATTATTTTTGACAAATGTAAATGTTTTGAATAATATTACAAAACATCTGTGAAATTACAAATCCTCTGGTATTATTTTTTAAATCAAGTAAAAAATTAAGGACTTATTCAATGACTTGTGGTTTCATGCCTCGGTGGCGTAGTTGTATTACGGTACGACTGCAAGGCTGAGGTCTTGGGTTCGATCCCCGGGTCGGGCAAAGTGATATTAGATTTTATAATCAGTATCAGTTAGGAGTCTGGAATTAGTGCCTGATAGGCTCGCCCCCTATTACATCATGGGACGGCATACGCACGGCGAAAAGTGGGTGCCTTAGTTGCGCCTCTGCCTACACATTCGGGGTAAAAAAATAAAAATAGGCGTGAGTGTGTGTGTGTTGTGCTTTCATTTACTCCGACTTAAGTTAAGTAAAATACTAATGTGGATAAAATAATGTATCGCATCTTTACTAAACCCTCGTATTATGTCGCATTTTTGCACTCGTGAAAGTATCTAGGTATAAAATAAAATTATTATAATACTCATTGATTTCTTACACGAGTTAGCTCAAAAAGAGGACACCAAGATAGGATGACTATGATGTGATAGTAGGATTAAGTACACTTTGATCGGATGCCGGTTTGCTGGCGTCAGAATGCACTCGGGTCACGTGTTCCTATGATACGAGTAGCATCCGTCTAGTAATTAAAGTGGACTTGATCTGAGTTCATTTGGACAGCTAAAATGTGAATTAAGAGGCAAAAAACACGAAGCCAGGTTTTATTTATATTTCTAGTAACTTAAAATAAATATTTTTGTGCTTTATCTAGTAAATATTTCGATATACACTATACTTTACGAATAAGTATAAAAATTGTGTTTTAGACAAGGTCTTAATAAAGATTTAAATATTATAAATTGATACTATCGATGATCAAGTTGATAAGAACTAGATGAATAGAAAAAAAATCTTTTGACACACGTATTACCAATTAAAGGAACATGATCAACGAGTCTTACCGCAAATGCATTGGTCAAAATGATGACTAAACATAAAAAAGTGAAATTCATGTCTATGATATTACGTCACTCATGATACTGCGATACAAACGAGGAAGTCAATGAGTAATAAAATGTTCACTTGCTCCATTGCACATTAATGGCTTTGGCTGGGCGAATATAATTGTTTCAGTGGTGGGTCTTGATTGGTTTTACGATACGCGTATTATAATCGGAATGTTTATAGGCATATCCATATCAATTGAATAAACTATTTATAATTAATACATGAATTCGTTTTTAAGAATTTATATTGTAGTGTCTATCAAGGGATGGCTTGTGGCCGCTTCTTTTTTTGAAGTGAAATTATAGTTTAAACTTTAAGTATAGAGATAAACTTCAGGTTTTTTTACGATTATCAAACCATTGAAAATATATTGTAGTTGCTAAGTATATGAAATTATGTTATAAATCAATTACCAAGACAATTACCGTGGTTCATATTATGTATGTTATCATTAAAATGTAATGTACTCACCAGCAAAAGAAGTTCGTGTTTAATCATCTTTCATCACAATGTCGCTGTTTTTCTGTAATAGAAAACAAATCATTAATACATTACAAAAAATACTTAAAGATTTTTTTCTAGGCCACTAACACTACGTATCTATAAAGTTGTCAGTTATTTCGTTAATTAGGGGACTTGCCATAAATGTCTCTGTATAAGTAAGTAGGAAAATATTTTAATCCGGTACGTAATCTAATGCTTGGATGTGACAAGGTAATGTATGAGCAATAATGTATGTGTGGGAGGTCACCAATGTAACTTTATGTTACCATAAACAAGGGGACATGTATTACTATAGTTTTTTGCTCCATTTCTTACCCACGCTGTTTCTTTATAAGGTGGAATTAGATGTTAGGTGCACATGACTTGTATTACCTAACATTAGACTTTTTGTGTAACGCTCATGCTTGTTATGTAGGCGTTGGAATTTGTTACTAAAACGGGCAAGCTACATACTCTTTATGTAGGCTATTTGTCGCCTTCAGACGACTATGACATTGACTGTACATTTGATGCTCTAATGCTTGTGCAAATTTATCGACTAATGGTTCAGTTTCTGGTAAAAGATCAATATTGAACGAAAGATACTCATTGATATTCACGATAAATATTTGCTTTTTTTTCTATCTTTAAGTATTCACTGCAGGCCTGTGATGTACAAGTAAGCCATGTTAGTATGTCCAAGAACACACTCGTTGAACAAATAACATTGGTGCCAATTAGCACAGTTTTGCAATAGTGACATCATAGCGACAAACAAATGTAAATACGTAATTATTTATAAATTCTAACTGTTAAGGCAATGTTTACTATAGAAAGTGTTGGTACAATGGAACATTGAACGATAGTGAAAATGGACGCGTCCCTCGCATAACAAACACGTATGTTATAATGACGTGGGTAAGGAGTGGTCATGATTGACGCCCATCTTTATGAACACAAAACCTAGACTGAATACGGTCTAGGAAGTGTCATACACGCTAAATCTGGTCTTATTGTATAATATGCAATACATCTGCAATACTAATTATTACAGGTATGTGTTACACATCTCGTAAGTCGTAACTCGGGCTGTACTTGTACATTATTATTTGTAGTATATGTTTAGTGCCAAAGAAACTTTCTATTCTCTGTCCTCTTGCTGCTGACCACATAGTTTTTTATATTTTTTTTATTACATTGAATGACGAGACTAGCATGCCGTTCGCCTGATGGTAAGCGATACGACCACCCATAAACAGTAGCAACACCATCCAGCCCCTTGAGTTACAAAGTACTGTGTGGCATTTCACTGCACTCGTCATCTTGAGACATAAGATGTTAAGTCTCATTATGTCCAGTAGTTAAACTGGCTACAATGTCCTTCAAACCGAAACACAACAGTGCATTAGTTCAATGTTCGTATGTCAAGATGTCAATTACATAACAATTATGTGCAAATTACGTTTTTTCTACATATGATGAGCATAAAATGTTTTAATTAATAACAATGTAATACAATTACATCAGGAAATGTAATGTCATTGGATATTCCAAAGGAAATATGCAGTTGCGGTTTACTCTGCCTTCTACCGCAGGATTTGTTATTTCAAGACTGAACGAAAGGTTAACGGTAGGAACAAAATTAATAAACAACATAAAACCTATCAGTTTAACATGTGGAATAAATAATAGACTGATATGAGATAAGCTCTCTTAATTTATTTCGGAGAAGAAGTTAAAACTTTATTACTTTTATTTTGCAACATGTGAAATTAGTGACGTGATTTAAAAAGAATTTAGCATTTTATAACACCATCCTCACTATAATGTATAACGAAACAAGTCGGTTCAAGGCACTATTAATTTAGTCTCGCTATTTTTTGTTTCAATTTAAAACCCGTCACTGGACATTTCAATAATGTTTGAAAAAAGTTCAAAAGGCAAAGGCTATACAAAAGTGATGTCATATAAACGTAAAATATGCATTCATTACGTTTTTTTATTTAAGGCATGTCATAGGATCCGAGGGTATTATTAATGTTTTTTTATTTATTTTAAAAATTCTTTTTCATAGATTTTTACATATATTAATACAAATTCATATAAAATATACATGTTTTTTTATTATCATGATGATTGGTATACAGTAGCCTAAATTTTATTGACTTGCACCTGACCTTATCCTCCTAAAATTTAAGGTTCAATTCAAACATGTAACAGAAAGGATTCAGCTTGATTCTACTACTAGTCACCTGCCTGAGGTCAACCGCCTCTGATGGACCCGATCCCTAATAAATAGTGTTAGGGAAATCTACAAATATTTTTGTTGGAATCGAACTTATGACCTTCCAGTCTAGAGTTCATATTTGCCAAGATCAAGGGTATAGCCCAAATATACCATTTAAAAAAAAAATGCTCTTCCTCATTTAAACAAAACAACAAAAACTCTATTTCCGATTGATCGAAAAGAACTGATACCGTTACGCTTTGTTGATGAACTGAGTGCGTTACGGTTAAAGAGTATTATGAATAATTGCATAACTACTACTAACTAACTAACTAAACTACTTATTAGTTACCATGAACATAATAGGAACTCATGTACGTCAACACGGGGTCACTGTCATACGCTTTTATTGACTTTTGTATACAAGAGTAAGTTTGTCTAAGTACCATCGTTTTGTCTATTTGTACGAGCAAACGGCAGTCTGTAATCATTACCGTGTCCCAATTTGTAAACAGGACAGTGTTATTTAGTACCACTTATGAAACATGCTCTCGTGATAAGCGTAGTACAGTGTCATCCGGTACTTTGAAAATCGACATTTTGGTTCAAAACTGTTTTTCTTTTTAAGGTAAGCGATCCTGCAGACAAGGGGAAAACCTGCGAATGGGATACTGTAGTCCCCCGGCTTGACGACTGCAGGGGCTTGGGAAGGAAGTGGAGAGGAAGATGGAGGGAAAAATGGGGGAATGGATGAAGGTTCCCAGGATGGGTGGAAAGGAAAAGGCTGCCAGGAAATGTTCGCGGGCCCTTTTAGGCCTCAATGTGTTATCCAACCAAGAGGTATACACACTGAACTGTGTGCCTCGGCCCGCGACCAATGTACCCCCGCGCATGGGCGTGCTTTGGGTGTGAAGACCCAGCGCACAAGAATTGCCTCGGGGGGCAGGTTCAAAACTATTGGGTATAGTCACTAAGTGTTCATCACATATCAAACATATCAAAAGCCTTGAACAAAACCACAAAGACCCAATTCAGCGTTGTCATGGGGGACTTCAACGCTAAAGTGGGAATCCAAAATCACAGCGAATCCAGAGTGGGACCGCATGGTTATGGATGTCGGAATCACAGGGGACAAATGCTCGTCAACTTCCTTGAGAAAGAGGGACTCTTTTTGATGAACTCGTTCTTTAAAAAGAAACCCCAAAGGAAGTGGACGTGGCGAAGTCCGGACACTGTGACCAAAAACGAGATCGACTTTATCATGACGGACAAGAAGCACATCTTCAGAGATGTCTCAGTGATCAACAGGTTTAATACCGGATCCGATCACCGACTTGTACGAGGCTCTCTGAATATAGATATAAAGCTTGAAAGAAACCGTCTAATGAAGTCCACCCTCCGACCTAATCCACTCCAAATCATGGCGGGTTTCGAGAAGTTCCAGAGGATGCTCGGAAATAGATTCGCTGCACTGGCACCCACTGAAGATGTAGACGAGACCCTAATTAATTTGGTCGACTCGCTTAAGGAACAGGGCATCAAATTCTGCAAAACGCAGCGTAGAGGCAAAAAGTCAAAACTCTCGGATGAAACTCTACGGCTTATGGCAAAAAGACGGGAAACCAAACGGGAGAACTCCAAAGGCGTGGAGCAGGGGTTTGGTGGTTCTTTTCTTCAAGAGGGGAGATAAAACTCTTCTTAAGAATTATAGACCCATCTCACTTCTGAGCCACATCTATAAGCTGTTCTCTAGGGTCATCACGAACCGCCTCGCTAGAAGACTCGACGAGTTTCAGCCCCCGGAACAGGCCGGGTTTCGCTCAGGATACAGCACCATAGACCACATACACACGTTGAGGCAGATTATGCAAAAATCGGAAGAGTATAATCGGCCTCTGTGTCTGGCATTTGTGGACTATGAGAAGGCTTTCGACTCCGTCGAAATCTGGGCTGTTCTGGAATCCTTACAGCGTTGCCAAGTGGACTATCGCTATATCGAAGTGCTGAGATGTCTATATAAATCTGCCACTATGTGTGTCCAAGTACAGAACCAGCAGTCGGGACCCATCCAGCTACGCAGAGGGGTGAGACAGGGGGATGTCATATCCCCGAAACTGTTCACAAGCGCACTGGAGGATTTGTTCAAGACGCTGGACTGGAACGGTATGGGCATCAACATAAATGGCGATTACATCTCGCACTTGCGATTCGCGGACGATATAGTCATAATGGCGGAAACGCTGGAGGAGCTGCAACAGATGCTGAACGGCTTGGCATCAGCCTCCCGACGAATAGGTCTTGCAATGAACTTCAGTAAAACGAAAGTAATGATCAATGACCACCTAGATCCAAGACCTATCGTTGTTAATGGCCACCTTCTCGAAGTTGTTTCCGAATATACTTACCTTGGGCAGATTATGCAATTAGGAAGGAACAACTTTGAGAAGGAGGTTAAGTGGAGGATTCAGCTGGGCTGGGCAGCATTTGGTAAACTACGTCGGGTCTTCTCGTCACTTCTACCACAATGTCTGAAAACTAAAGTTTTCAACCAGTGCGTCCTACCTGTCATGACCTACGGTGCTGAGACGTGGACACTCACGGTACGACTGGTGCACCAGTTCAAAGTTGCTCAGCGAGCTATGGAACGTGCTATGCTCGGAGTTTCTCTGAAGGATAAATTTCGTAACGAGGTTATCCGACAGAGAACCAAAGTCACCGACATAGCACACAGGATTAGTAAGCTGAAGTGGCAGTGGGCTGGTCATATCTGTCGAAGAACCGATAACCGCTGGGGTAAACGAGTTCTTGAGTGGAGACCGCGAGTGGGCAAGCGTAGTGTGGGACGCCCTCCAGCCAGGTGGAGTGACGATTTGCGAAAGGTCGCTGGCAGAAACTGGATGCGACAGGCCGAAGACCGGGTAAAATGGCGCGTATTGGAGGAGGCCTATGTCTAGCAGTGGACCAAAATATAGGCTGATGATGATGACTAAGTGTTAGTTAGTCGTGGCGTATAACAATAGGTCAGTTAGTTATCGGTCTTATTGACCGGAATAGGTGAACAAAACGTTGCACGTAACTTAATTGAAAAAGTAGTATTTGTATTAGAGGATTTTCACTTTAATTTTTTGTTATAAATAATAATATAAAGAATGTTTGTAAGTTTTTACAGCATTTTTTTATGGCTTTGAATGGAATTGAAAATTGAAATTTGAAATTGCTGAAAGACTTGGGTGAAAATAAGCCCACAGATAAGCCGTGTCTACCATTGCCACAAAGGTTTTTGTTTACCCCAGACAATTATAGTTGATTAGAATCGTATATTATCTGCTTATATTTTGGGAAAAGGTTTCTTGTGGGTGGAGTTGCGAACTAAACTTAGTTCCTAATAAATTAGCAAGTCGGTTAAAGCGTTCTAGCCTGAACAATATGCAGTGATTAAAAGGCTCGGCCTTAGGTCAAGTCGTGCTTAGATATTATATAGATTGCAAAAAATAAGATAATTTGTGAGTCTCGTGTTTAAAACTATGTGAACAAATCCTTAATGTTGGACAAAACATTTTGACATTTGGACGGTATCTCTTATTTGACCATAAAAAAGAAAACAATTAAATGTTGTTTGCATTTCTATTAATATCTATCTAATCACATTTCTGTTATAATTCTTATGTTTTGTATAATTAAAAGATGCAAACACATGTATTGTATTTACGAATCGTTTATTGTGTCCAAAAACTACATATCTTTGACTCGTCAACGCCCGCGGCGGACGCCGGCGTACGGGTATATAGGGCAACCACGTATATATCTATATATAACCGGGCGTTGACGGGAATAAGTTTTCGGAACTGATGTATTGCTATTTTTAAAGTTTTTTTAATCTTCTTAGGGTTCGTAAATGCCTGAAGCAATAATGAATACAACACATTAAAATATTTAGGGAATTAGGGACTCAATCTTTTCGCAGAATTTTTAAGAAGGGTATGAATGTGAGCGTCTTTATATAGCTGGTAAGAGGGTAATTGCAGGTTCAAACCGTTGGTTTTACTATTAAGCTTCCCGTAATCATCCGTCTTCTTTCTATAATCATGAGTTTCTGTTTTGAATGTATTACACGGAATTGTATATTATATATACAATTCCGTGTATTTGTATATTTATATATAGGTACATACAAAGGACGTTTGGACTTCTTTCTGATAGTTTAAGGTCAAAGTTAATCGGTTAGGTCATACTGGACATTATTTAGACACACCTCTGAAAATCTGCTGTAGGAAAACATAATGCAGATTCATATTTTATATACATTTTATCAATTATGTTTATTAAGAATAGGTATATAAAATTAACATAATTTAATCTTTATGCAAATATCTTTTTAAATAATTGTATGCTATATTCCAAAGTCAGTTATTACTTAAAGTAACAAATTATAGTGTAGACAAAAGATATAATAAGGTTTAAACTTCAACTCATTATGAATAATAACGATCACACGTTTAAATTTTATTGCCTAAATGTCAATGCTTCTTCTGATAAATACATTCAATTAAGTGGTTAATAAAAGTGTAAAGTCTGTTTGATGTATTTAAAAAATATGATTAATTATGCTCGGTGAAGTTTGAGGGTTTAGTACGATGATGATGTATGGGCTAGTCTTAATGAAATCTATAATAAAAGGTGTTATTTACCTATAATATAATATGTTATATGGTACTGAGAATTTAAGCTGTGCGCTCATATAATGCTCTACTCAGCCGATATCATTATTTTTAAGTACTTTGAGTATACTACTTCATAATTAATATATAATTATATTAATTAAGCATCAGCAATCAGTGTAAAACTGTTTATTAATTAGGTGTCAATTCTTAGTTTTATTATGCATCAAGCTGTTAATGTGCTTTTCTAATTATGTTTAATGTTGTTTTAATTTTACATGTCTATTAGTTTTGATAACTTAAAGTAGGAATTAGTATTATTAGGAATACAGGTTTTCTACAACAAGTATGTCAACTTACTTTGAATATTCTTTTCTATACCAGCAAGTTCGACATTAAAATATCGATTAAGCTTCCAATTTTTAACTAACACAAGAGCTCTTTTATTTTAAAAGTTCGAGAAAGTAGAACTAACACTCCTTTTATGTTTCAACAAAGCATATTCACACAAGTTTAAAGAGAATCGCCACAATGGGAAATGAGGAGCGTCCTCAATACTGGAAGTAGACGATGTAACAGAAAAGACGACTGGACAAAACTTCGTGTTCGCGATCGCATTAATATTTAAATTTAGAATAACGAGCGCGTGTTGCGCACGCGCCGGCGTTGATACGACTGCCCGCAGTTTCCCGCCAAAAGCACCCCGGCATAGTATCTGTTGGTATTCGCTGAACTTCATTCATGATCGTCGAACTTATGCAATTGTTCCTTATTGCCGCTGTAACATGTACCATTACACTCGATATTGTTACGGAACTAGATGAAAATCAACTATACAACTGCAATTTATAAAGCTGTTTTCATGATATCTATCTTTAATAAGATATTATTTTGTGTTACATTTTATATTTTAATCTTTATTTGAAATATTTTGTATGCACCAGTCAAGTTGAAAATGCAACACAAATTTGTATGGACAGTTCAGTTTTATAAGACTGAATTCCTCAATATTTTCTTTTGAAATTATACTTAAATTATATAAAGTAAACAGGTGGATTTAACTATAAAAGCATTATCTTCCAACCAATTCATCCTACTAATATTATAAAAGCGAAAGATTGTAAGTATGGATGTATGGATGTCTGGATGTATGGATGTTTGTTACTCTTTCACGCAAAAACTACTGAACGGATTTCGATGAAATTTTGCACACGGGTAGATTATGTCCTGGATTAACACATAGGCTACTTTTTAGCCCGGGAAAATATAAAGCGGGACTTTTATACCGGGAAAACTCATTAACGCGGGCGGAGCCGCGGGCAAAAACAAGTTATGCAATATTCTTGAAAAAGTGTGTTGCGCCGTCCCCCATTGGAATGGGAGAGGCGCAGGTAAAAAAGTAATACAAAACGTTAAAATCTATAAAAGAAAAGATTATGTTATGTGTGAAACATATATTAATAATATTGTGAATGGTCCCTTACTATTGACTCGCAGTTGCAAATCATATCCACTTGTGCAATCATATCAACTTGTGGAAACTTATCCGTTTTCGCAATATTCGTTGTTGAGCTTTAAAGGATGAGTGGCGAGTTGCGAGAATGCTTATTTGTTTAAGTTCTTCAATCAATTAAATAGGATATGGCGATGATATGCCTATACGCGCAGGTATCGATATGCTTACAATGCGATTCAAATAAGAATAGGATTGACTTTGCGCCATATTGTGACGTCTAAATAACTAAATATTATATTAAGCTAATTTAGCAAAAAACAACAGGTTGCACTCCGGGATTGCCGGCAGAAGTGAAAACTTGAACATTAACGTTGTGCATTTTTGAATATTTTGGAATGGTTAGGGAATAATTTCGCACGAATTGCTTTATTTATCAGTATAAAAGTACTAGCATTTATGTGGTTAGATACATAATTTATTTATTGCGGTATTGTACTCAAAAATGACAATTTATATTTCATAAATTACTTCCTCTCCTACGCCGCGCCGGCGGTCTACTCTCCCTCCGTCTTACGAATTTTCGATCAGTCACGTGCCCTGACGCGAGTTTAACATTTTATACCCATCCCAAGAAAAGTGCTCAACGCCGCTAAAGACGATTTCACTTCAATAACGTTCTTATTTAAATTTGATGTAAGAGTCAATTAGACGAAATAAAATAAACAGTTATTGATATGCTATTAAGTTTTCTATGCAAATTTTGTACTTTTCAAGTGACTTTTGACACATAAAGGTCATTGACGTTCCTATTCTTATTTGAATCGCATTGTACATATTATATAACAGCTTCATTCATCCATTACCTCCTCAATTTTTTTATGACAAGGAGGCGTAAAGTACATCCAACCACGCTTATCTCATGTGTAAATCGCCAGGGTTTTTATTAAGCTAGCAATGTGTATAAGATGCATATGGATTCAATTTGGACCCTAAAGATAGAGAAAGATAGATGTAGGTACTCGTTGAACTCTTTTAAATGTATAGTAACATAGAGGCTACTCATTAGACCTTGCTTTTTGTAACTAATTTTAGGATAAAACGTTTTGTGAGGGTATTTGTAACGTATTGACCAGTTATGAAAACTTAGATATCAAACTAGTAGTGGAAGTGACAGTTGGGTGTATAAAAAGGGTGCCGTATCGATATGTACGTTTTTTCGGTATCAGTTGGCTCCAGTTAGTCGTAGTTTTGGTGTCATTTGAGTAAATTGAGCATTGACTCGAATACCGGTGGGTCGGTTGGTGATTTATCTTTGAGAAAATATTTCTGTAAAATCAGTGGTAGATATTTTTTTATTTAAATCGAAATCGCTTCTGTTTCTGACACTTATCATTATTGTATTACTAAACGTGGGGTAAAGTTCAATCATACACACCCGCACTCAAGGCTTTAACCCGAAGGTCAGGCAGAGGCGCAATTAGTGCACCTACTTTTCGCCGTGCGATTTTAGACTCCAAGCTGATACTGAGTATAAAAAACCCAATAGCACTTTTGCCGATCCGGGGATCGAAACCGGGATCTCAGCACTGCAGTCGTACCGTAATACAATTACGCCACCGAGGCTTCTGATATTTTAATAAAAAGGTGTAGATGCGGCACCTATACTGCACTCGGCTTTCTAAAACGGTGCATTATCGCATATTTAGTTAACTTGATATTATAATAATAAACTATAGTATGGCAGGTGATAGTATTACGGCATATCATAATTCTTATAATTACGATATGAAACATTTTATCGAACATTCTTTGGATGACAAACTTCAACAGATTCTAACACGAAACTAAGGCCCATTGTGCCAATTAGCACAATTTTATCGTGCCACTTGCAGACTGTTTATAGCGCATCTACACCTTTTTCTTTAAGCATCATTAACCGAGGCAGTAAAGTTTAATTACGTTTCTTTTAAATATCGAAATATAATATAATTTATCACATGTCTCCGAGAGAGTCAATTGAAGTCTTTCGGCAGGGTTATGTTATCGGTTAAGGCGAAATTTAAAAATGTCGCAGTTATTTTTGCTTATTAATTAAGAGCCTACTAAAATCTTTAAAACTATGAACAGTTGAGAGATATCTGTACAAATGTGATCTACCATTGCTCTACCTTAGTACCATCGTTGTACGTAGAGTTTGTTTTTACTGATAAAAGCAAAGGGCTACTTAAGGATTTGTGCATGTCGTAATATATGTCGCTGTATAAGTTGTTATTAAATGTAAGCATAGATTGAAGAGATTATTCCGGTTTGAACTTACAATAAAATATTTCACTTTGTAATAGAGGTAATAGGGCGCCATCTTGTGAAAATGCATCGCAATTGAAAGTAACCTTTAGATGTAGAATGAGTATTCTAGTCGTCTAGTTGAATACGTAATAAATTAAATTGAATGAGGTAGATGGCGCTATTCTTTATTTTAGAACTTTAGCATGATTTTTTTATTAACATATTGTGGCTCTTGTGTCGATTTTGTGCTGCCATCGATAGTTCGTGCACGTTCCCTTATGAATCTAATTGAAAAAGTGATTTTTGGTTTCAATCAATATATGATAATATTTGTTCGCAGTGCAGCATTTATAAGGGCAGACTTCACCGGTATGACCATAAATACTATTATTCGTCACATAAATGTATAAGCCAACCAAATTCAAAAGTTGCACTCTAATCTATACTCCTAAATAAATGGTTATAAAATGAGTAACTTATATCTACATTAACTGTTTAATACGCTAACTGTCAAATAAAATTTATTTGGTGCCTGTGAAACTGGCCCTTAGGTTAAGCAATAACTAATAACTGGAAAATATCGTGCAAAATCTTTAGCAAATAATATTCTGATTGAATGCTGACCAGGATATCGAAAATAATGTATGGTCCTCCAATCCACATTGTGCTAGCTTGGTAGATAAAAGGTTTAACGGTGTACCTTCTTAATGCAGAAGGAGAGTATAACATAATACAATGCTTTGATTATTTTATTAATAAAATATATTTCTATACAAGTATTATACAATTAAGTTATAAAGTTTATAAATTGATCTAATGTTTTATCACTAAATTTCACGATAAATTTTACTGACTATTAGTTTCGACGGGAAAATAGAGCCATTTAAATTCGTAGCCTTTTAAACCATATTTCTCATCTTTCTCAGTGTCTTCCTTGGGGACGTCATCTGATACTAAATCAAGCACTTCTTGAGAAAGTGTAGGTCTGAAGCCATTTTCATCAGCGACATAATCAATCCTTGTACGAACACCGTTCCTACCAGTGGTATAATAATAACCCCGTTTTTCGCCGTTTGTATAACCTTCTTCGAAGTGAGCTTGGAAGCCCAAAGTATAATTAAATGTGTAAAGTAGTCTTAACATGTCTTCTTCTTTTAGGCCTGGCGGCAGTCCAGCTTTCTCTCCAGGACGTTTTTCGTGTATGTTTGTATTCTTGTCGACTATTTGCATTTGAGCATACGCCAACATAGGTTTCTGATTAGGATTTATACTTTCTTGTGTCGCATCGGAACCTCCTCCAGACTGTGGTGTTGATAAATTGGGTGTTCCCGTATATTGTTTACCTGACCGTGACTTTTCGATGTTGTCCGTTTGTTGACCTGCACCTTGGCCATTCGGCACATTCTGTTGTCGACCAGCTACACTTTGTGGTCTCTGCACATTTGGCTCTTGAGGCAAACCTGGCGGCCCACTCACACCAAATTGTGGTCCACTGGGCACATTTTGTTCTCCTGTAACGTACGGACCTTGAAGTATGTTTGATGGTCCGATATTAGCTATTGGTTTTATTGTCTGATTGGGTTGTCTTGGAATACTTAGAGCCGCCTGGTTATTCTGCTGTCCTGGTACTTGAGATCCTGGTCCAAAGCCTTGGCTTCCTGGATATTGTTGTGGCTCGGCGTTGAAGCCATTTCGTTGATTGACTGAAGGCGTAATTCCAGGCGATGAGTATTGGTTATTACCTACGTTTGTTGGGTAAGACGCACGTGGAGCGCTAGGTACACCGCCGGCTGCGTTTCCATTGTTAACTGTGGGTATGTTAACTGATTTTGGAGCTACTGTTGAAGTTGTGGGAATACTGCAGTGTGAACACGAGTTTGCTGGTGGCTCAATAGATATTGTATCTAATCCCAGAGCAGGTTTTGGGGCTGGTTGCGCAACAGATGTTGATTTTTGATTTGTTATTGGAGGTTGCGGTGATGGTAGCTGAAGACTATGTCCCTTCCTTGCCGGACTAGGTGCTCCTGTAACTGTTAGATTATTATTATGATTAAGGTTGCGGGAAGTCCAAAAAATAATAGTACTGATCCAAATTCCTATTTTTAAGGCATATAAAGCTTGAAAATATTATTTTGGCTTTGTAGGTATTTATGGACAATGACCACTTTTCGTTTGATTCTGATTGATTTTTATATGTGGCTGCGGTATAGTGCGGCTGGACAGATTTCACATACATTAGATTTTTTTTGGGAGAAGCATTATGTATGTTTCCCCACGATGTTTTCTTTCACCGTTTAAGCGAACGGCAATAAACGATTAACAATTCACACATAACTTCGAAAATTTAGAAGTATGCCTTTGGTTTCGAACCTGCGAACATTCATCATTTCAACAATCCATTCCATTTCCAACTTGATTATATTTTTAATTATTATTTAACACTCTGATTCAATCAAAATAGTCTCGACATTTCTAATATTTGTATTCCATAATGATTTGAGAAGTAAATTATTATATTTTGGGATTTTTATTTGGTTATACACCTTTTTATGTTATAAATATACATATATTACTTACGTCCTCTGTAGTCGGCATAACGAATATTCTTCATAGATAATATTTTAAATCTTCCTTGTTCGTCTGTAGCGTAGACTGTCACGTGGTAAACACCATCCGCTGTTATGAATCCATATTCCCCCTTGACGATTCCGTTTTTATCTGAAATTTTAACGAAAATTATACATATAGGCAAAATGTATACCTAACGTTTCATCGATGTCTGATTTTATATTCAATACAACAGTGTCTTACATGTAAATTACTTTTCAATTTATGTATGTACATCCTTATGCATTTGTGGCTAACATTTTGCGACCGTACATAACGATTTTTTGATCTCATATGTAAATTACATAGGAGGTGGCCAATAATAGAGAGCATAAGTAGATAGTAATTTTTGCCTTATTTACTACACGTTATTTCGCAACAAAAGATGAAATATGCTGTTATTAGCACGATTCATCTCATCCACAAAATAAAATAAGAAATTACCGAACATAGATATTCTAGGAATGATCATTAAGATTCAGACATTAAACAAAAAACAAGAAATGACGAAATTATTATTATTCCAATCACGTAATAACTAACACGGCTTTTGTCAAATAATGCATCTTATAGCTAATATTACGACCTTGTACCGACCATTAGAAGTGGATAAGATATCAGAGGTTCTGCTATATTGATTTATTCAAACTTGAATAATTATTTTGCACGAAGTTTTAAAAGTTGGTATAACACCAGAACACCCATCAATTGATGATGTCATTAAATTCATAAAATTTGATAGCAATTTTATTGAACATTTTGCATATTAATAAGCTGACATATATGGTTTATGGATAATATTTAATACGTCGAAAATAATTTACGTTATTCTAAACGTTTATTTATTATTTATAAGTAACGTGGGGTTACCATTCACGCTTGGGTTGAAAATCAAGTCTCTATAATATGGAAACCTATTCAGTTTGTAAGTCGTCTTTAATTGTAATCAAAAATAATTGTTGTAATCTGTAGATAGTGACCTTATACTATCTATAAAGGTAAATCAAAATCTTATTCCTTCTCATCCCAAAGTATCCTTTTCAAAAATAGTTAAGGTACGGAGATGGATCTGAAATATACAATGTTATTATATGACTGGCCATCGGATTTGTAGCAGAGGAGTAAAAGATATCTACATATTTCATGTCTGTATACTGCATAGTGAATCGTCTCATTGATCTAGAGGCAACGTACTTTGGTTGCGGAGTGTGAGCTCGCATTTTAGATTACCAGGTGGTAGCAAAAAGTAAGTGACTTACACTTTTTATTACCAATGGAGTTGTCCGGGAGTGGGATTTGTGAATGGTAAGGGCTTTAGAGAATCGTATGCGAGAAACACTTTCCGACTAAATGAACCTTAAGCCCTTACATTTTGAAGCCGACAGACACTCCCACTAGACTGGAAGACAATATAAATTTGACATATAAATTAAACAACTAAATATATTTACAACACGAGACGCAGTGGGGTCACGTGTCGCATATCATCAATAACATAATATGATAAATATACCTAAACGATGAGTTACCTAAACGAATATCTCTCCACTCTGTCTCGTTGTTTTACTTGATTAATGTAAAATTTTGCTTAAAGATTTTAAAGTCATTGACATAATAGGTCGGGGAAAAAGTCTTTTCGCATATAGTCTGTATAAACTTGTAATAAAATCTCTTTAGCTGTACTATTTGTATCTGGCTGGTTTTGATAACATTAAAAAGGATACATTTAAAAAAAAATTACTAAAATGTTGTTTTTATAAAATAGCTAATTTTCATTTATTTTTCTTTCTTTCAAAATGAGTGAACCTAATGAAGAAATTTGATGCATTTTAAAATGTTGTTATAATAAAAACTTTTTAACAAAAAAATAAACCGCCGAAAAAACTAAAAAGCAACAAATAATAATCATTTATTGTTTAACCTTACTAACTAAGTTCTTAAACGAGTGTAAGTATACCTACGTAATTAAGAGTCGGCGCCAAAAATAATAGGATAAAGTGGACGCTATTTTTGAAAAAGTGGAGCAAGTTCGGCATACCAGTAGTTACGACATAGCTGAAGAACTGAGAATTGACCACAGAGCAGTTTTGACCCATTTGAAAAAAGCTGGGTATACAAAAAAACTCGATATTTGGGTGCCACACGAGCTCACTGAAAGAAACCTAGTGAACCATGTACTCATTTGCGATTCTTTATTGAGACCTAATGAAACCGAACCGTTTTTGAAGAGATTGATAGCTGGTGATAAAAAGAGGATCACGTACGACAAGAACGTACCAAAAAGGTTGTGGTCAAAGGTCGGTCAGGCTTCACAGAATGTGGCAAAACCTGGGTTAACTCGCAATAAGTTGATGCTGTGTGTATGGTGGGATTGGAAGGGCATTGTTCATTATGATCTTTTACCGTCGGGCAGAACCATCGATTTGGATCTTTACGGTTTAAGATCTTTATTTCTCATAAAGAATTACATAAATTCACTTACTGAGAAAACTATTTATAAACTAAAATTAGGGTTAGCTACGAGCATACAGAAATTAAAAAGAGTAATACAAGAAATTATGTATACATATAAAGATTGAATGGGTAAACATAAAAAATTTCAAAGACAAAGTGTCGATGCTAATTAATAATAACCGGCGACCACAGATATACAGTGCTGCATGAATGTTAATACTACTAGATCTGGCATAGACGACATTGATAATAAGATATCAGTTAAATAAGAATTTGATTATATAATATACTATACGGATTAATTTTACGGTAGTATTTCCTGTAAATATTTTTTTAGACGTTTTTTAAAGCTAAATATAGTTTTAGCATCTTTAACATCAGCAGGTAATTTATTATATATTTAACGCCTTCATATTCAATGTTCTTTTTGCCGTAGTTTGTTCTGGGTGCCCGAGTGACTAAATAGTTAGCATTTCTCAATTTAATTTTTTGGACTTGGCTTTTTTTAATAAAAGTTAAATCTGTATGAATTTGTTTGTTTAAAATTTTACGTATTAATATGCACGTAAAATACCTATATGTTTGTTCGACATTCATTATTTTCGTATCTTCGTATATTTTTTTCGTGGTGTTCTAAATTTGTACTTAAATAATATTTTTATTAATTTATTTTGTTTAATTTGAATTTTTTGCAAATTGGATTTAGCTGCGGTGCCCCAAATTTCAATTAAATAATCGATATGCGGTTTTACTAACGAATTATATATAATGTATTGAGCTCTTCGAGGGAGACATTTTGCTAAATGATGAAGAACGCCTGCTTGTGATATCAACTTGGTTGTAATTTTTTCTATGTGCGGTTTCCAATTTAATTGATTATCCAAGATAATACCAAGATATTTCTCCTTTGTTTTTTTCTGAATTAATTTGTCATTAATTTTTAATTGTATGTTATCATTTATCTTTTTATTTTTTGGAGCAAAGATAACATAGCTTGTTTTGGCAATATTTATTGTAAGCAAATTAGATTGGAACCAGTTATTTAAAATATTTAGATCGCTTTGGATAATAGGTAACATGGCATCGATTGAATGGCCATAGTAAAATACCGTTGTATCGTCTGCGTAAAGAGAAATGTCTCCTTTTAAACCAATTTGGCTTATGTTGTTAATGTATATTAAGAACAGAAGTGGGCCCAAAATAGAGCCTTGGGGCACACCATAGCTAATTGTGTTTGGGGTACTTTAGTATTTGCCAATTCTGACTATTTGTTTTCGATTTGCAAGGTATGATGCAAGAATTTCGAGAGCTTTTTCCTTGATTCCAATGTTCGATAATTTCCGTAATAGTATCTCCGGACTTATTGTATCGAAAGCTTTTTTAAGATCGATAAAAACACCCAAAGCTAATTGTCTTTGATCAATTTTGTTCTTTATTTTCGTTGTTAAATCAATGGTGGCTGACAGAGTGTTTGATCTGGGCCAGAAACCATACTGTTTGGGGTATAGGAATTTTATAGATTTCAAAAATACTTCCAAGCGTGTATTTATTTATATCACTTTCTCGAAGATCTTAGATAAGACCGGAAGGACTGATATTGGGCGATAGTTGCTAGGGTTAGATTTGGCACCGGATTTAAAGATAGGCACAACTTTAGCAATTTTTAAATTACTTGGGATATCTTTACTGACAACAATTAATGAGATTAAAGCAAGAATTTGAGAAAAAGCGGCCGGAATTGATCAATAGAAAGGATGTGGTCTTTCATCCCGATAACGCTAGACCATACACAGCCACTCAGCAAAAAATAAGAGAGTTTGGCTGGGAGGTGTAAATGCATCCACCATATGCCTAGCCTTGACCTTGCACCTTCAGATTTCTACCTGTTTCAGTCTCTTCAGAATTCTTTAGGCAGTGTCGGGTTAACGCCAAGAGAGGACTGCCAAAACTACTGGTCGCGTTTTTTTGCAACGCAACGGGATCATGGCACTACCTACAACATGGCAGAAAGTCATCGAACAAAATGGTACATATACACTGTAATTAAATGAAAATAAACTTTGAAAAAGAAGTCTTGAGTTTTCATATAAAATGCGAAGAAACTTTTCCCCAACCTAGTATTGAATACCTTTTGTATATGACGCAAAAAGTCTGTTAGAGTTAACTTGCTCGACCATCGTGCTCGACTTATTATATACAGTTTGGTGTAACGAGTGTACCGTAAAGCATGGGATCAATTCAGTAGATAGATTTTATTTAAAAATAATATTCCCGCGGATCCCCAAATTAAATGTTGTCGTTAAATAAGTCTAATGGACTAGCTAGCAAAAATAATGACAATTATATATTAGAAACCATCCAACTTTTGTTTTTCTTCAAATTAACCTTTCATATTAGCTTTTTCTTATCTCTTTTTGAAATATATGATTATTATAGAAATATACTATAGTTTTGTTACATAGAGAAGGTCAAGGATATCTTTCACAACAAAATATACAATACATAAAAAAGGAAGATTCAGTCGAGTCACATTTTGTTGGAATCCTTGCAAAGGTTAAAAATAGTAGTTTAATTTTGATGTTAGACTTAAATTTTAAGGATAAATTATCTTCAATCAAATTATGACTTAGGATCAATGCGAATTCATCTTATCTTTAAAAGATTAGTATTTATTTAAATTTCAAGAACACTTCCTTTAGTCATATTTTTTTAAGTAATGGCCAACTGTTACTTTAAATTACCAATTAAGTCAATAAAGAATGGTTGAAATTTCCATAATTAATACATATTAAAGATAATGTAAGCATTTTGTAAACTATTATTATATCACTTCAAGAATTATATTTGGAAATAATTTATATATTTCTGTGTTTTACAGCGCATTAAAATAAAAAAGTCATTTGTTTTCTCAAATACCTAATTGGTTGATGATTGCAAACCAACAATTATGTGTATTCATTTAGTCATCTTCAAATCATTGCTGCAATAAGCTTAGTAATTATGTTGCGACGAAATAATTTTGGAGTGGCGAAAGGGCAGTTGAAAGAATTACAAAAAAACAACACACACTACGCATTTACTCCCGAAGGTAGGCAAAGGCGTAACCAGGGCAGCCACGTTTCGCCATGTGTCTTTATCCCATGATGTGATTGGAGGCGAGGTTATGGCCATACCGGACTCAAATTCTAGACTCCGACCTGACACTGAGTAGAAATTCTATAAAACTTTGCCCGACCCATATTCAAACCCCAGACCCTAGATCGGTATTCATACCACGCACGCAATACATCTATACCACCGAGGCAGTAAAAAATTAGGTATGCAACTATTTAGTTTCCTGAACTGCCTCGGTGACGTAGTTGTATTACGGTACGACTGCAATGCTGAGGTCTCAGGTTCGATCCCCGGGTCGGGAAAAGTGATATTGGATTTTTCTAATCAGTATCAGCTTGGAGTCTGGAATTTGTGCCCGATATGGCGATAGGCTCACCCCCTATCACATCATGAGACGGAATACACACGGCGAAAAGTGGGTACACTACTTGCACCTCTGCCTACCCCTCTGGGGATAAAAGGCGTGAGTATGCGTAGTTTCCTGAAGAAAACGTATGTCGGTTCTATCGGCTCTATATTTTTATTCTCTCAAGTTACGCCATTTTGCCGGGGGAGTCAGACAGAGATGCAATCAGTGGACATATACTCCGACAAGTTTATATCCTCACCCTGATGTGATATGGGGTATGGCCAATGTTTAGTTTTCGCCTGTGCAAATAATATTATGATACGATAACCTCATGACGATTAGGTATTGCTTGTGATAATTGCGTACGATTCTCACCTCAGTTTTAGTCTAAATGAGGCTAGATTGCAATTTTGAGATTTTATGTGCTTGTAATCTGCTTTTCATGGGAAGTACCTGCATAATTTCTCCTGGATTGTAGTAATTACTTTAGATCAGGTTAAAACATGGAAGAAAATGTTAGTGTATAAAATAGCTAGTTATTTATGGTGCCTATCAAAGAATGGACAAGAATTTGTTAGCATGGTATAGAATATATCTTTACTTTCCTTTTCGGAAGTATATTATGTTGAGTGGTTTTTTTTATTGGGTATGCGATACTTCAGTCAACACCGGGAGAAACCTGCGAATGGGATACTGGAGTACCCCGGCTTAACGACTGCGCGGGCCTGGGGGGACGTGGGAGAAGAATATGGAAGGGAAGATGGAGGAAGGGAGGAAGGTTCCCAGGATGGGCGGAAAGAGAGGGTGCCAGGAAATGTTCGCGGGCCCTTTTAGGCCTCAATGTGATTTGCAACCAAGAGGTATACACACTGACTTTGTGCCTCGGCCCGCGACTAATGTCCCCCCGCGCATGGGCGTGCATTGGGCGTGAAGACCCAGTGCACAAGAATTGCCTCGGGGGCTATGTTCTAGTGCTATCTAGTGCTACTCACCTTTCTCTTCATGTCGATGTTGCTGCCCATCTATCGTAAAACCGAATTCATAAGGTCTGTTTTCATCTGTATATTTGTCGGCCCCTTGTGCTTGGAGAAGGTAGCACGTTATTATACTGGCTATAACGAGTAACCTTTCTTGCCGCGCCATCTGAAAAACAAAACAAAATACATATTATTTATTAATCTCGTTTCTTTATTGATAAATCTTACTAATAGAAATATAAATGTTCGTGAAGATATTGGGAAGCTTAAATGGTTGCTAGAAGTAAAAACAGGAACTGCTGAACGGATTTGGATGAAGCTTGGTCTTGACACATATAGACTATGTCCTAGATTACCATAGGTTTTTTGACCCAAAAAGTATACAGTGGGATAATTTTTTTTATTTTTTATATTGCATTGAATGACGAGACGAGTATGCCGTTCGCCTGATGGTAAGCGATACGACCACCCATAAACAGTAGCAACACCATCCAGCACCTTGAGTTACAAAGTGCTGTGTGGCAATCCACTGCGCTCATTATTATTCAGGGAATGATATTTTATGCGGGTAGGGCCGCGAGCCACACCTAGTATTTCTAGGCAAAGTAGTATATCATTAACAATATAATTTTCGGTGGCATTGCAGCTTCTATCATGAAAATTGCTTCGAGGCGCAGCATTGACCTTTACATTACATTCGTTTGTTTTCACGTTGGTGCTTGAATCGGAGTTATAATGATATACCAAACCCGTCAATATTAATAATAGCTTATTGACATACAACCTTTTTAAATTATCATCTGATTCGTTCCGGGACATGAACGCCGATAGTTTATTTTGATGACACATTTTTCATTATCGTGACGTCATTGGGTCAACACGATTTAAGAACACTTAAAATATTTAGTGCAAACACTAAATACATTGCGAATACACAAACAGCTCCAGTTGTCTGTGTTTGTATTGAATAAAACGCGCCAAGTACGCTACTGGTCTGTTAGAATGGGTAAATCACGTTTTATTATCTCACTAGGATATTTTTATTCTAACTTGTGAAGGTAGGCTGTGCCAATGTGTAAAATGTTATTACGTATGCGTAATTTTATGTTTAACTATGCAGGATCCTCGTTGGTATTCTGACTGCTTACATTTTTTAGATTATGATATGGCATTCGTTTTTAAGTCAACGGTGATAGTAGTACCTTTATGCCGTCATTAAATGAATTGAGATCAAATCTCATTTCAAATTTATTATAACTAATAGTAATAAAAAAAATACGTGTGGCACTTGGAGACTGCCGCGGTAAACCTATTGCATAGCATTTTTTATCACAAATTTTGATTGACTAAACACAAATTCGATCTTACGCTTACCACATAAAGTAGATTTTTAAACGCGAGCAACGCACGTTTAGGCTTGTTATTGATAAATGTCAGAAATGCAATGGTCATCACAACCAAAGTAGAATAAATCAAAATTTGAAAAAAGAATGTTACGTTCGATTCTTTTGTACTCGTGCCGTGCCAACGCTGGGGAAATAGCTTCTACGCAATGTATTTAAGGTTCATATTAGATTAGTAAGAAATGGTTTTAATGACTTTAATAAAGAAAAATATACTCGTTTCAAGAATTATAGCTGCTACGCATTGTATTTAAGGTTCATATTAGTAAGATAAAAAATATGTCAGGTTATTTTCGTTACGGAATTTCTGGATTCGGTCTCCACGCTCAAGGCCCGCGATAGAAGCTATGCAATAGCTTAAAATAAATTAGAATAAAATAACCCCCGACACAAAAATCTCTAAAAAGTAAAATAATAAAAGTGCCTTTGTCGTTTAAGTACCTAGTAATATTTTGACCCAAGCGTCGTCGCGTCGGGGGATCAAAGAAGTATTTTCGTCTCCCTGGTCTGGAATTATTCATACAGATACACAGATACATACCCTAAACTTATAACACCCCGCTTTTTTGTCGGGGGTTAAAACGTCACATAGGCACGCATACACAATTAAACTTTCTTTAATTGACATATGATGTGAAAGAGCTGACGTATTTAAAGCAGTGCGAACGAAAAAAAACTTGTATTTGTCATTTAGGCGTACTGTATTAAAAAGTCTTGATTAGTATCACACGCGTGGATTACTTAGGGCTTTAATTAATTATACACCTAGATAGAGTGACGCGCTACAATGAAACTAAAATAAACAGGCCAACTTTTCTTAAGATAGTATACGCTATCGCTGCATCATTCTGCGTATCCTTGTGTGCGCGCATAATGATACCAGTTATTACATTGTTTCTATTAAAACGGGGAGATAATTATATCCATGAAAAACAGCAAAAAATAATTCACTCGAACTCATTTAGCGGGCAACAGTTGGCCTCTATTTTTTCCGACGCGTTTGAAACGTTCAGTGTCTATCTAGGTACATAATTAATCAAAGACTTAGGGTCTCAAGTAGTCTTAATCCGGCACTGATAAAGAGAATGGAATACGTATCATTCTTGGACTCTACAAATAAACGCCAAAATAGTGGACTCTACCTGAGCATGCGTAATCAGTACTGATCACACTCTTTGAAGTATTTGCAGTAGCCATTGTTTGTTTACCGCATTATTTCAAGTAATCGGATGAAATCATTTAAGCATTCTGATTAATAAGATAACCGTTTTTTAAGAGTAATTAAAAGCCTAAACAACGATTATAATCATTATGATAATATTTTATTACGAATTCATTTTGTTTTTACGATCTTATATCGAAAATTATTGGGCGGGATGTTGTTTTTATTATACATTAAAACACCGAATGCATTAATTACCATAATGTTGTTATAATCAGCGGTCATAATACTTGACTATAAAAAATATTTATATTTATTACTTAGCTAAGGTAAAAATATTTATACTTATTACTAAGGTGGTTTGGGCATTTGGAAAGGATGGATGATAGAAGAATGACAAAGAGGATATATAAGGCGAGTGTGGATGGAAGGGCCGGCAGGGGTCGACCGCACCGAACTTTCGAATGTCAGATATCTGACATTCTAAGTAAGGGCCAGTACAAAAGTACCCTGAACCGGCGGGAATGCATGAAAAGATTGATGAAGGTAGAGGAAGCGAAAGTGGTGTGCCAGAATCGAGCAAAATGGCAAGCCATGGTCTCTGCCTACCCCTATGGGATAGAGGCGTGATACTATGTATGTATGTATGTATTACTTAGCATTAAATAAGAAATATTTTAGCTGAGTGGGGGGCACTATGTTATACTTCAAAAGGAATATGTTATTGAACTTGGTAATTTTGAAAATCTTGAATCACGGTATAAAATGCTATACTATTATTTTTTTATGTAGATATGAATCAATCGACTAATAGATGAATAACGAATATTAAGAATTGTCGTGAAGAAAAAAGCATATGGATTATTAATGCTAACATAAATTATGAAATATATTGATGGATATTATAATCAAAATAATGTTCCCAATTAGTAAGAGCCTGATTTATGTATAAATTATTACTATTGCGTTGAGATATTACGTAAATTATCACAGGGCCGGTTTACAATATTTATATTGCCCCAAACTAAGCGAGCCTTTTTTAATTTACGTTTTCTTTTTGATGCTATTTTTTCACAAAAGGACATGTCCAAAAACGGTCCTGTAATTTTGTTTGGCTTGAAAACTACACTTAATATGAATGTTTTTAAAAAAGTTGGTTATGAATGGAGGGGTCTAAAAATATTTTTTTAATGGATCTCAGTTTCATATTTTGCCCTTTTAATATCCCTAAAGTTTGAACCTTGTTAGATTTTGAGGCCCAGCACTACAAAAAGCGGACATCTCCTTTGTGAAAATAAATAAAAAACAACTGCGAAGAACAAAGAAGAAAAGAAATCAAATCAGTATGAAATATAGATATGACATTTAGCTACTTATATGGGAAATATACGATGACATTTTGAAATATATAAAATGAAAAAAAAACCATTGTTGTTTAGCAGTCTAAAGGCAATCCTCAGTGGAGTAGTTGTATTACGGTACGACTACAGTGCTGAGGTCTCGAGTTCGATCTCCGGGTCAGGCAAAATTATATTGGTTTTATCCACTCAGTAACAGCCCGGAGTCCGGAATTTGTTCCCGATATGTTTTAATATAATGAAATACTTGATAAAAAGAAACGACCTCAGACAACAATGACATTTTGTTTTATGAACCAACAATATTGTTTGGACGAAAAAATCTAGATCTTAGTAGGTATTTTTAATACTCTAAATATCTTGGTCTACCTAGAATTATAAAGCGCTAGCTTGTGAAGTTTGTTAGAAGTGAACACAGAAATCACTGAACGGATTTGGCTGAAATTTGGAACACAGGCTGGAACAGCCTTTCATCTCGTAGAGTACCCAGTGGTTCTTTTATTCCGCACCAAATCCTAATAAATAAATGAACGACAGAAGTCCGAAAAACTTGCGATGGCATTTTGTAACGACCTTTTTAATATACCAATTTGCTTTGTGATAAAAAATATATAAAATTACAATGTTTTAATCCTTAAACTTAATTACAAAATTAATTGATTTAAAATTCTCTCCTATTAACTTTTATTTTAATACCATATCATACCAGCCCTAGATTATGTACTGGCTACTACTGAACACGGGCTTCCTCTACTAATGAGAGGGTTTAGGCCTTAGTCCACCACGTTGGTCTAGTAGAGTGGGCAGACTTAACATACCTACGAAATTATCTTTAGGAAATTCTCAGGTATGGAGGTTTCTTCATGATGTTTTCCTTCACCGATAAAGCGAACGATAATTGATAAACAATTCACACATAACTTCCAAAAATCAGAGGTGTGAGCCTTGGGTTTTGAACCTGCGTACATCTGTCCCGTCAGATCGTTCCATTCCCAACTAGGCTAACGTCCACTTTATTTCATTATTTAGTCTTATTTTGTTATTTATCAGTTAGTACTCTTACGGCAAGGAGAAAGTTATTTCTGTATAATATGATAATGTTTGACTACAGAGATTATTTCAATCAACAAATGTATGTGTCAAGCAATTTCCCAGCGTCTTGGTTCCTTTTGTTCATTATAAAATAAAATAAAATAGCCTTTATTAACCGAGCATATTTCAAAAGTGTTTATAGCAAAAAATTTAAACTTTAGATCAATTTTTCAGTTATAGATATGCTAAATGTAACTTCGTGTGTCATATGGTATCACGCTTTTGTTCATTATCATATATAATTAATGAATAATATTTTAGTGAAATGACAAAGCCAAGCTATTTTAAGGACCTTGTGTATTTCGTAAACTTTTATCCTCGTCCTCGTCACCAATTATATTCCTTAATGACTATAATTAATTATATTATATTCGTGTAGCTTGAGGCGTAAAATAATGTAATTTACTGTTGATTAATTTAAGACCCATCATAATATAGACATATAAAACGAATCTTCAACACATAAGCTTATGTATCGATAACGCAGCGAACAACAAAATTACCGACGAAATTAATAGAATAATTAATTTCATTCATTTTTAATAAATAAACAGTATTTCAAATAAGATCAAGTGAAAATGATTCTAAACAATATGCATGGGCTTCCTATTAGTAAACTGTTATTGGCTATAAAATTTGGGAGTTACTTACAAATATGAGGATACCTCAATTTAAATCTGAAACTGGAATCATAACGTTCCATAGTTTAATTTGATAGGTACAAGCAATCATTGGGTACAAGTTAATTGGAATCTAAGCGTTTAATAAATTAGTATGATTCATTTATTATTTTGTCAATACTAACTAGGCATAAAAATAAACAATAACTTACGTTCCCGTGCACGTTAAACCTTATCCTAAATGACAGCCGTTTTAGCGGCCTGTTGCGCAAGCGTTCGCACTACACTGTGCCGATTCTTTGGTTCACGTAATTTATTAATACGTTTGCATAGAACAAAAAAAGCGTACACCACAAGTGACAGATACATAGGTATAACATGGTTCTATTTTAATGTAAGTACAAACTTGGCCTTATTGACTTCCACGGCACATAGTAGCAAGTATTTTGTCTTCATATGTCTATATAATATAGTTCGTCAACCGATAGAAATTATGAAATATTAATTTTCTTATTCCTAATTTAAAAAATAAACGCTTCAAATTTGATACATTCCTAAAAGTGTTTACTTGTGAATATACAATGACAATGGTTTGTTTTGCTTATTCCACCTGTTTTTTTTTTGTATTTTCTATTATAATCGATATATCTCATCAATCTTAAAAAATGCTCTGTCTGGTTTTGTCTAAGAAATCGAGATTTTAACATCTGAAAAAGCACATGCTTCTACATGGGAAATTATTATGTCACATTCGAAATCCTATGAATTATATTATGTAGAATCACTTAGTATTCCATTGAGCTACAAGCATTTCAAAACATATTTTAATTTTTAAATATAAATTGTAGCTCAATTTATTTTTCATCACAATTATTCGGTATTCACATTGTTCGCCGTGTGCTGGCACAAAATTTTGGTGATAATATTTGACTTCTGTTTTTCTGCCTAGTGAATTTTATATTGGCTTTCCTCTTCATGGGAGAAACGACGCTTTCTTAAGGTCAAATTATGACAAGATGTAGCCAAAATAAATAAACTAACTATTATTATTTGGTAATACCATAAGTGGTAAATATTTCTGCTTAGCCATTATATCGAGTCATTATCTGTACATATAAATTGTTTTCAATAAACATTAAAACGAAGTAATAAATTTTATAAAACACGATTGTAAACTACGACATTATTATAAAAGCGGAGAGTACAAGACAAAGAGTTGTCGGCTGTGTTAACTTGTATAATCAATAACAAAAACTTCAAGTCGCGCATTTGTTTTGTCTCAGACGAATCCTTGCATATCGAATTAGGTCCAAATTTATTCCGTTACCGCCCGGCACTTACTCGAGACACGTGTGTGTACTATCCTGTGATATTTTGTATTTGACTCCTCTACGACTGAGGGAGTTTGGGCTTCTTTTAAGCTGGTCTAGTGCAGGCTGGCAGACTTTACATACATTCGAAATTGTTATCTAGATTATTAGGTACTAGGTGTTGCTGTCAGCTTCGCCCGCATTTAAAACCTTTTCTGCTAGAAAAGTTCCTAAATCACTGTACCCATCCATAGAGCTATATCTAGATGCCAACGTCATGTGTGTAAAAAATCAATCGTTTAGGGATTAAAAGTACCTCGTGTGTTAATCAAGGACATGGTCTGTGCGTGTGCCAAATTTCATCTAAATCCGTTGAGCAGTTTCTGAGTTTACTTATAACAAACATCGAACCGTCCAAAAAATTCAGAATCATTTATAAATATAAATAATATACCATTTATAAATTTTAGTAAGAAGTACGATGTAAGCTTCATCACGACGTTTCCTTTTATTTTTTAAACAAGCAATAGTTGAAAATTTATACACTCGCTACTTCGAAAAGACAGTGTTGTGTGCCTTGGGTTTTGAACGTGTGGAGCTTCGTCTCGGCAGTCCATTCCATTCCCAACTAGGCTATCGCCGTTATTTATTGTAAAGATATTATGTTCAAAACTTAAAAATGAAGTGCATTATTCAATATATCCTACTAAATTATTATAAATGCGAAAGTTTGTAAGTATGGATGTATGGATGTTTGTTACTCTTTCACGCAAAAACTACTGAACGGATTTCGATGAACTTTAGCACACGGGTAGATCATGTCTTGGACTAACACATAGGCTACTTTTTATCCCGGGAAATATAAAGCGGGACCATTATCCTGGGAAAGCTTAACTTAACCTTATTTGTTTATATTTTAGAAACTAAAACTGCTACTAAACAGTATTTTCTTAATAAGTCCACCAATATGTAAATGTAGCCCATGTTTTAAAGAATTTTAATAAATTTGTGTTTTTTTTATCGTGCGTAAATTATAATTAAAATCTTTGAGATATAATGATGCATCATGAAATATTTTAAAAATATTAATTTGTGTGTTTACAATAATATTTACATAATGTAGTCATGAGCATACTATTTAAATTATCACGGGATTACTATTGTATTATAAGTTGTTTCCTGAATCCTAACAAATTATTTACGACTGTTTACTCTATTTGTACGTTTTGTTGGTATTCTTATAAATAATAAGTGTATTGATATTATTTTCTCTTCTGTTTTGTGGCATCTCTTTACGGTCTTTAGGTAAACTTATGTTTAACGAAGATATACATAGAATATTAGGAAGTTTTTTTATTTTTTATTTTATAGAATTTGATTCGACTGACGACCAAATATAATTCCTTCGAAGGATATTGTGTATTTCTAGATGTACTCTGGTCGAGCATAGAAATCGATTCACTGAAGCAGGCCAATGTGTCGGATTAAAACTATGTATGATGGAGTTTATTCGCTAGTTAGCCCGGTACAAAATATATCGAATACTCTCATATCAGAACAATTTAGGTTTCTTTTCCTTACGTTTAAATATCATTCATTATCTTTTTTTATTTACACATCTTATTAAAACTTCACTAGTATATATTTTTATTACTTCTACTAATTACAATTAGTGGTACTCAAAAGTTCTTGAAAAAGCACTGCGCTTCCGAATGCTGTCACTTTATTTACGGAACTCGTAGGAATCTCAAGAAGCCTAGTTTTTTTAAGCCAATTGATCTTGACGATTGAATTGTATACTCTAATTGACAAAGGTCAAAATTGAGTGTTTAATGTTTATTTAACAATTACCGTCGTATTCAAGGTTTTTTACCAAACGATCAATGAATTAAGTGAACCGTTCTAAATGATAACTCGGCATTTTAGAACGGTTTTATTAAAAAGTTCTCATTGGATCATCATTGCTCGGGTATAATATACCTATGTACAGAATTTATGTATGTTATATTGAGAATATTCATCATTTCGACTAGAGATCTTTTGAGTTTACCGTTTATCTTAAAAAATATTTAGATTTTTGGATTCCATATATTATGTCTTGAATACAAAATTATTTATTTATAAGTTGCACTCACATTATGAAATGAAATGAAATGAAATGAAATAATTTATTCGAACCCATAAAATGTTATACATTATTTAGATTCCGTCAATATTAACTCTACCACCAGTTCGGAAAGCAGTTCTCACTAGAGAAGAACGGGCAAGAAACTCTAGTGTTGCTCTTTTCAAAATCAGTTCAAGGTATAAAATACAATGCATTATGTAGAGAAAAAAAAAATACAATTCAGTATTTGTTAAGTTTTGTTTAGAGCAGTTCATTTATATACTCGCAAAATAGGTAATAAATTTTTAAATTCCAACACTAGTGCATAACTATCTCAGGAATCATGTAATAATTTGATCTGAAATGTTCAAGATGTCGCTATTAATCTTAGTTCAAGATATACCCCTAATACTTAGATGTAGTAAGCGAAAAGGGCAGACCAGTCCACACAAGCAGCACTCGTTCACGAGTATGACGCATGTGCCAGCCATCGGCCTCCTCAACCATATTACAGGGAAGTGGCCGACCCGGCACACGACGCCGCCGCAGGCACAGACAGTTAAGGAGTATGTCATACCCAAGCCGCTCACAGATGGAAACAAAGAAACTTTATTGAAACGAAAGACATGATTCCAAAGAAAATCATATGAAAAAAATTTAATCCCAGGCTTTTTTATCCTCTATGTATTCTGAAATCTTGTAATAAGCTTTATTACATAACTTTCGCTTAATAGTTGTTTGGAATTTACCAATGTTTAAACACTTAATTTCAGTGGGAACTTTGTTATAAAAATGTATACAGTAACCCTTAAAAGATTTGCTGATTTTTTGGAGCCTTGTTTTATGATTAACTAGATTATTTTTACTTCTAGTATTTAAGCCATGGATATCGCATGTAGATTAGATGTAACACTTACTGAGTTTTATTCCCGCGTGCTTGGACCATATTCAATATACATAGCATCGGGGATAGCCAAATACCGCGTAAGTCAAACATTATACTCAAGGGAGAGTTAAAATTAAATGTCGATATTTACTTCTTTTTTTGCTAATTTCATTTTTTATATTTTTTCAATTAAGCGATATTTACCAATCCTATTTACACAGTATTGTATTATAGCCGACGATATAGTAATGTTTAGGAGACATTGTATAAGTGTTTGACTGGTGGTAGGTCTCTCATTATGTAAGAGGCCGTCTGGGTGGGTACCACCGCAATGTCTATTTCTACCGCCAAGCAACAGTGTGCATGCACTGTTGTGTTTCGGTTTGAAGGACATTGTAGCCAGTATAACTACTGGACATAATGAGACTTAACATCTTATGTCTCAGGGTGACGAGCGCAGTGGAATGCCACACAGTACTTTGTTAGTCAAGGTGCTGGATGGTGTTGCTACTGTTTATGGGTGGTCGTATCGCTTACCATCAGGCGAACGGCATGCTCGTCTCGTCATTAAATGCAATAAAAAAAAAAAAAAAAAAAAAAAAAGTACAGTCAGAAAAGTGTATGCTCGACCTCCGTCGTCTGTCAGCAACTAAGAGTAGACAATAAGAGTATCTGCTGTTTATTAATAATAATCTCGGACTGCTTCGGTGGCGTAGTTGTATTGCGTACGCGTTACGAGTACGATTTGTGCGCTGAGGTCCTGGGTTCCAATCCCGGGTCGAGCCAAAAAACATTGTGACTGGGTTTTTCCATCTTAAAAATTACTTAATCGCAGCTCGGAGGCAGGAAGTTGAAGGTGTGAGATCCCCGTGCCTCGGAAAGCACGTAAAGCCGTTGGTCCTGCGCCTGATCTCTCTCCGGTCATGTCGGATGGCCGTCTCACTGGACTATGAGAGTGAAGGAATAGTGAGTGCACTTGTGTATTGCGCACACACTTGTGCACTATAATATCTCCGGCGTACCTAGCTGATCTCTGTTGAGATTGGCCACCGTGGCCGAAACTGGCTAGGAGGATTACGTTTTTTTACGTATAATAATAATAATACGATTGCACCTGCTTGTTAAATATAAAAAATTGGCGTTTTATCTTAAGAAAGTGTACTAGCACCAAGTGGTTGATTGTACGTATTCATTATTTTCAATTGTGTTTATATCATTCATATTACTTAGTATTGTTTGCGCTCCATTCGCATGAAAGTTTTTTTAATAAATGTCCTACTGTATACTTATCCGAGTTAAAAGCATGCTATATATTTCTATCAGAGTGCCGAGTTTCATCCAACTCAGTTTGTACGTTTGTTTCTAACCAATATCCAAACATCTTACAGTATGTTACAGTAAAGTTTTTTAATTTTTTAGCAACGTATTTCAAATTTCAATTTTTTTATAATATTACAAAATATTAGTAAGGTATTAATTAAGTTATGCGTAGATTAATGCATAGTGTTACTAAACGCATATTTTCTGGTGCTTTATGATTTCCAGAACCCGAAAGTTAAAAATAAATTATTTTGTATATAACCTACATCGAGCTTTTAATAGCATGGCATATTTATATATATAAAAGTTTCGTGTCACAGTGTTTGTAACCATACTCCTCCGAAACGGCTAAACCGATTTTGATGAAATTTTATATTCACATTTGGTGGGTCTGAGAATAGGTTGTTATCTATTTTACACCCCCTAAACCTAACCCATTTTTTTATTTTTCACACAGATTTTTTATTTTTATTTTTTTATGTTACAGCGAATGGCGACGCCGTGTCGTGTTTATGTGTATGAGCCGTCAGCTAGTAATGTTATAGAAATCACAAGCAACACGCGTTGCGTTTCACGCATCAAATTTAATTTACAAACAATTTGTAAGGCCATTCGGTTTTGAGCCTGTAATGATACCACCAATATGTTAAGAACTGTACAAATAGTTTCATGTAAACAGGACATTATGATGTAATTTTTGCAAATGCAATAAAAAACAAACTAGATTACGTCACCGTTGTTATCAGATGAATATTATTGTGAATATTTGCTGAAACAGTTTATATTGCTATGTAAATTCGTTTGGAATACGACATTAGTTTTTATTGTGACATTCCAAATTTGTTTAGGCTGTACTTATAAGCGCAGCGTAAAATGTATAAATTCTCAATGATAACAGTTTTGTCAAACATCTAGCTGTACCCGCACCTTCATTAGCGTGGACTTAGATCCATTACGGCCTGTTATAAAATGTGATAATTCCGCCATGTAGGTACTACACTATTTATAAATCATAGCAATTCAAAGTGGCAATTCCTATACAAAATTACTCCAGTTTTCTCCAGTTGCTCCTGAGGAGATCAAAAAGGCAATTCTAGCAATCAAATCCAATGCAACGGGCTACGACAACATCAGCCGTCGTATGATAGTCCTTGTATTGGATTCTGTTCTCCCTGCCATTTCCCATATTATAAATACCTCCCTCGGCACTGGCATTTTCCCATCTACATGGCCGAAAGCCCTTGTTATTCCCCTCCCAAAAGTTCCAAACCCCTCCCTCGTGAACCACTACCGACCTATATCCATTCTCCCTTTCCTTTCCAAGGTGCTGGAGGCCTGTGTGTATAAGCAGCTGTCTAAGTTTGTCCACGATAATAATTTGCTAAATCCTTTGCCGTCTGGCTTTCGGCCTGGGCACAGCACTACTTCCGCGCTCCTTAAAGTGTCTGGCGATATTAGAGCGGGTATGGATGATACTAAGGTCACTGTGTTGGCTTTGGTTGATTTCTCGAATGCCTTTAATACCGTCAGTCACGACATCCTCTTATCCATTCTTTCCCACCTTTCGGTCTCTTCTGTAGCACTGGAATGGTTCTCTTCCTATCTTCGAGGGCGTCAGCAATCTGTGCGAATTAACGATTCATCGTCATTATGGTGTAATCTTGATGCTGGTGTCCCTCAAGGCGGTATACTCTCCCCTTTGCTATTTTCTTTGTTTATTAATCTCGTTACCCAAAATCTTCAGTGCACGTATCATCTATACGCCGATGACCTACAATTGTACTTCCAAGCGAGTGTGGACAGTGTATCCATAGCAGTAGATCAAGTAAACAGGGATCTAGCTCACATAAAGAGCTGGTTTGAGTTTTGGCCTGTCTGTTAACCCGTCGAAATGTCATGCCATACTCGTGGGCAGCCCAAGGATGCTTAGCAGACTGGATACCTCGACCATACCACCTGTTTTATATGGTAACTTTATCATCGCGTGGTGCCCGAGTGTCAGGAATCTTGGTTTGCTTATGGATTCCACTTTGAGCTGGCGGGTCCAGATTACTTCTGTTTGTCAGAGAGTTACCGGTACTCTGCGTGCTCTTTACCGTTTGAAAAATTTTCTCCCTGCCAAAACTAAGGCAATGCTCGTGCAATCCCTTATCCTTCCTATAATAGACTACGGTGATGTGTGCTATTTTGATCTGAATGCAGACCAACTCAATAAACTTGACCGCCTTCTGAATAACTGCATTCGATTCATTTTCAATCTTCGTAAATATGATCATGTGTCTCCCTACCGCTCTCAGCTGAAATGGCTGCCCATACATCAACGCCGTTCTTTGCGTGCTCTTACTACACTTTTCTCTTTACTTTCTTCTCCCACTTCCCCTTCGTACTTATCTTCTCAATTCCAGTACCTAAGTAGTACTCATGATAAAAACCTTCGCTCTTCAAACAATCTTCTGCTTAAGTGTCCCTCTCACAGTTCTGCATTAACTCACTCTTCCTTTGCAATTCAATCCATTCTTCTCTGGAATGCACTCCCACTCGATGTTAGGACGACCACGAATCGTTCTGCATTCAAAGCAAAGGTTCGACTCCTGTTGCTTAACAAGCTGATGGAATCATCTCAATAATCGTCTCCTGTTATATTATTAGGTATATGTATTTATATATTATGTATTTTATATTGTATTCGTTATCATGTTTATTAAGTGTATTTGTGTTACTTTTATATTTATGCTTTTTTAACTTTGGTTTTTTTATATATTTTTTTATTATTTTTCTCATTTTAAGTAACATCTTTATTTATTACACCTACCTGTATTGTTTATCTCTGCATCACCCTAAGGTTGGCTGGTAGAGAATGCCATTCGGCATTAAGTCCGCCTTTATACATTATTGTATAAAAAGTAATAATTAAATAAATAAATAATAAAATTACCAATGTATATATTTAGATATTTCGGCGGATCCTTTAAGTTTTCCTAATTTTATTTTATACCTAAATCAGTATTGAGGCGAGTAAAAAAACCTGTCTAGCCATTTCGAGATTTGCAAGACTAACGCAAGACAACCGATTTTTATATATTTTGATAAATAATAGGAATATGTTTAATGAATGAATATATTTAATAATTAGATAAATAACAACATTACGCAAGATTTTTGATTAGGGTTTATTGTTTAATTTTTACTCTCGACGATGTTTCGAAGGCTTTGTAGCCTTCATGGCATGGGTAGGACTTAGGCGTGATAAAATCCTAAAAATAGCTTCATTCTGATGTCTAAAATTCGCGTTAAAACAAGAAAATATTTGTTCATACATTGGATTAGTCTTTCGACTCGCCAATCTCTAGCAGCTAGCCTGGGATAACGTATTCTATAGGCTCTAAAAGGTTTAGACCAAGGAATTCGAAAATGTATGATAGGCAAACTTTGTCACAACATATTTGAAAATATTATGAGACAACATAGAGAAAGAATAAATACTAGAAGGCCTAATAAAAGATTTTCTATTGAACATTTAATTAACTATACTATGTATACTGATATTATAAAGTGGAAAGATTTGATTGTTTGTTTGCATTGAAAAGGCTCCGAAACTACTGGACTGATTTGAAAAATTCGTCCATCAGTATAAAGCTACATTATCAGCAAGTAACATAGACTACTTTTTATGCCGGGAAAATATAATGCGAGACTTTTATCCCGGAAAAACTCATTCACGCAGGCGGAGCCGCGAGCACAAGTCTAGTCGTGAATAAAAATAATACATATAAGTATTAAGCACATAAGTATTGGTCGAACATTAGTACAGCATAATAAGTTTGTAATAAATACTTTATGTAAACTGTTAAATGCTATTCAATCAGCGTGTCGTTGATAAGATGTGATTTAATATTAACTATTCTGTGAATAAAGCGTAATTAGTACACCTATTATTTTATCATTCTTGCATGTTTATGAGCTTAAGGTATGCTCACTAAGAAATGTTTAGTGATTATTCTAAGTTAAAATTATATTATGTATTTATTGTGAAATTAAAATATTGCAATATTTTAATAATCATTAGCTAAGCTGCTGAATACTTAAAAAATCTAGTTTGTATTAATTTTAGTAATTTCTACTAAGTCATAATTTCTTGTATTACATAGAGAAAAAGGAAGTCAGACATAATTTAAGCCGGATAAAAATAAGTTTTCACCCATTGCGCTCGAAGTAATTTTTTTTTTATCTATGGCTCGACAAAGTGGCTTCACTGCACCTGATGGTAAATGAAGTGAAGCCCAAAATAATGTCGACTGGCAACAGATAAACATCCCTGGTCGGTCGGCACAGTTATGCCGGCCTGCATAATTGCTTCTTCACGCTCCGCTTGAAGGACCCTAGGTTGTAGGAAGGAGGGAACACGTAGGCGGGCAAACTGTTCCACAGAAAGAAACAATAAACAATAAAGAAACAATACTAGGTTCGTTCAAACGGTATTTATTATTAAAAACCTTGTGTGTGTGAAACTAAATACTAACCACTTGTTTAATAAAATACTTTATCGATGAGAAAGAATTCCATACAACAATAAAACTAATAATACTAGAATTCTTTTCTTCGTGCATATTTACGGATAAAATATTTAGCTGCACACAGTATATGTCATTCGATTTTTGTTTTTTACTAACATTAACATATAAAATGCTAATAGCAAGACAAAAATGTGTGTTTTACCGGCATTTTACATAATAATTACTTAAATTTAATATTTTATGTATATACGCATCTCGATAACGTTAAAGTTTTAATTTTCGCATTATTTTTATCGAACTCTGCCGATATGTTGTGGGACCTGCGTTTTATTAGGAAAATATTATAATTTGCTATTTAATATCGTAGGATGTGGTTAAAGTAGCAATCCAGCGATAGATGTGGTCTGAGTAGTGTAATTTTGAACCACTAATACTTATTTTTTAACCCCCGACAGAAAAAGAGGAGTGTTATAAGTTTAGGGTGTGTATCTGTGTATCTGTATGTATGTCTGTGGCCTCGTAGCTCTCAAACGAATGTACCAATTTTGAAGCAGTTTATTTGTTTGAAAGCTGATGTGATCGAGATGGTTCTTAGCTATAATTTATGAAGATCTGTTCAGGCCTTTGAAGATTATCATTTCCAACTTTCATAAGTACGATTGATTTTAAAGTTGTCGTACTGTGACTTCGGCAATGTTTTTAAGACATGTTAACCTTGAGCTGATGCTCCAGCGTCAAGTAAGTAGCCTGCGGGATACGCAACTCTTTAGCAACTTATAGCAGATATAGCGTGTTTAGGCTCATAAGAATGGTCTCAACAAGTAGGTGTTAGATAGGTAATTATCAAGGCTCTGTGGTGGAGAATATAGTAATTTAAAAAGTTTGAAATTAAAATAACCCCCGACATAAAAATCTCTAAAAATTAAAATAATAAAAGTGTCTTTGTCGTTTAAGTACCTAATAATATTTTAACCCAAGCGTCCTCACGTCGCGTCGGTGGACCGAACTCCGGACTAGGGAGATGAGAATACTTCTTTAGCGGTCCCCCGACGCGACGAAGCTTGGGTCAAAATATTACTAGGTACTTAAACGACAAAGACACTTTTATTGTTTTATTTTTTAGAGGTTTTTTGTGTCGGGGGTTATTTAAAATTTAATTTAGTTTTTTAGTTAGATAATGTTACACGCGTTGATGTCTAATTATACGTTATTCAACAAATAAAGTTATTGAGCCAATACCTAAGAAACAATTGGAATATTAAAAATAAGTATTTCCTTTGTTTAAATTTTATTTTGTTCAATGGATAATTTTAATTTAATGATAAAGGAGATGACCGCTTTTTGTATAGGTGTTGGGTCTGAAAATCTAACCAGGCTCAATTTTTAGGGATATTAAAAGGGCAAAATATGTATCTTGAATCCATAAAAAAATATTTTTCGATCCCTCCATTTATAGGGATTAAAGGCGTGAGTGTGTGTGTATATCTTATTGAACTGTACCATTAAATCCCAGCACAAATTCTGAATGGGCTACAAAGTAAGCTATTGCATTGCAGTTTTCGTAATGTAATTTTATTCTAGCATAGTTCCACAATTTGTAACACACAATAATTTTTAATTTTAATAATCGTACAGCTGATTTAGAATGGAAGAAATAAATTTTAGCAATTAAGATTCTACACAGTTGTAAATTAATGATATTTCTTTTAATAAACAAAGAAACTTAATAATTTTTATGCTCCGTGAAAAGCTAAATGCTCCGTATCGAATGGTCAACATTGGTAAAAAACGTGTGTGCGAAATCAATAGTTTTATTTTTTAACGATGCCCGCCATAGTGCCCCAGTGTGTAGCATTCTCGGATCAGCCCGTCTATCCGGTATCAAACAGACCGGCATAATAGGGTAGTTTCATATGTTTGATTTTGTAAATTATTTTATATGTAACAAAAAAAAATACGAAAAAGAAATTCTTTTGTGAAATCAGCATCAAAATTGGTCGAAAAATAAAACAGTTATTCATATTTAAAATATTGCTGTGGGCAAAAGTGGGGACGTGGAGGGGATATCGCGCTATCTCTTTCGTACGCACGCAGCGTTATGGCTGGGGACTCTCAGTGACGTCACAGTGTAATACTACTGTTATTTGACAAGTACCCCTTCCACCAAATTTCAAAGCTTTATAACTTACTAATTATTGCCCCAATTTTGCATTGGATTTTGGATGGCATACATTTTTGATAAATGTATTAAAAAAAGTAGTCAACTACCGTATTGTGTCGACAATTAAGGGATAAACATCTCTCGTCAGTCAACACTATCTGGACCCCACTCACCATCAAGTGATGATGTATCTGCACTTGCTTCGCCGACAGCGTTTAAATAAAAAATTAAAGCATAAAAGTAAGTTCTTGTTTTCTTTACCAACTCCTTTATTGTATAAAAAAAAATGTTTTTCTCTAGGGAATTTAGAATTCTAGTCAAGCCTAATATTATCAAGATATAAACAATTAACTATGGTTGTGTACGCTGTGGTGTATTTTATTTTATGCTATCAATAATGTAAAGGTAATTTATGTGTTTCTAAATAAAATACATAAATAAGTTTTTATTAAATGACTCTTTTCCATTTATGGCTGATAATGAGTGGCTAACGAGAATTTGGTAAATTTAGTCTTACTAAAAAATGCGATTGCAATCGACTTTTGGAAATGTTATTTCTTTTCATACCCCATTGAAAGATAATTAAAAATATTGTTTTACTTATATGCAACAAACCTAGCTTCTAGTCAGCAGATGGCACACATATCATTTCAATAGATCATGGCTGACCTTTCCGAGGCTTCGTGTACGTTGCGAGGATCAATGCAGTTCAGGAACACATCTCGGTCACGATTGATGACAATGTTCACGTTTCATTGTAATTTATTTCACAAGTATTTGATCCTGTGATGATGCTGATTTTAATATTGTATAATAATTAATGAATAAGTAGCTGTTGTTTAAAGGAAATATATAAATTTGTTAAAACGCTCCTACGCTTTGTTTCGTTTCACACGCTTGCGTGATTGCGTGTTTCTTTCGAGTTGTAACTTCTTTTTTTTATACATATTTGATTTACCCGTAGTTATGGTAACAAAGGTACTTTAATTTATTTAAAGTACTTTTGTTATTATATCCACGGATGATATTATGGTGCTTTTATATTTATATGGGACGGACACGGAATACACACGGCGAAAAGTGAATACATTAGTTGCGACTCTGCTTACCCGTTCGGAAATAAAAGGCGTGAGTGTATGCGTGTGTGTTTAATTTATTTACAATTAAATTCCTGCATTGATAGTTTATTAAATATAACACACATACACTCACTCACGCCTTTTATTCCCGAAGGGGTAGATAGAGGCGCAACTAGTGCACCCACTTTTCGCCGTGCATATTCTGCCCCATGATGTGATAGGGGGCGAGCCTACAGGCACAAATTCCAGACTCTGGGCTGATACTAAATAGGAAAACCTATTATCACTTTGCCCCCCGGTTTGGGCATCACACACACACGAGACCTCAGCATTGCAGTCGTACCGTAATACAACTACGCCACCGAGGCAGTCTAAAAAGTAAACTAAATTTAACACTTTAGTTACTTTTGAGTTATTGTATCATGAAATATTTATATTATACTTGATATAGTTATGTAGTGAAGTCACTATGTTATAATTATCATTATTAGTGTTTCTTTGCTACCGCTTAGTTTTGAAATGGATTTGGTAGGTTGATTAGACGATCTGTATAAAATCCTTATAAAATTCTTGTAGCTCCGAGTCGATGGAATGTAACGATTACATTTACTTTTACTAGGCGCTAAACTACTGTTAATTCCCGTAATAAAAAGATATTTACCAGTAACAAACTTACTTTTAATATAGAAACGTGTGCTAGTAGATGAATAGTTCATGATTTTTTTTTTTTTTTTTTTTTTTTTTTTTTTTTTTTTTTTTTTATTGCATTTAATGACGAGACGAGCATGCCGTTCGCCTGATGGTAAGCGATACGACCACCCATAAACAGTAGCAACACCATCCAGCACCTTGACTAACAAAGTACTGTGTGGCATTTTCAGTAGGAACTTTTTAAAAATTTGAATTTCATTGCACTAAAGCAATTAATAAGATGTGCGCTGGCAGCTTAGCAAGGTGGTCATTTAGATATTGTAAAAGCAACTTTATTGCTGAAGAAATAAGGTATGACATATTTCTGCAGTACGATTTTCCATATGAAACGCCGCCTAACGGCAGCTTGTGATTTGAATATTTGTTCTCAATAGGCGCTAACTAATTAAGTATATAGAAAATAGTGTATGTGTTCGTTAAAGGTTTTTGAAGGACTGTTTCGTCTATTTTTACTATGCCCTTATGATTAAATTCGCGTATTACACGCTTATTATAACCGAGTAAAAAGTTAACTGTACTAAAATAATAATAATCCCTTCCTAGCCGATTTCGTCCACGGCGGCCAATCTCAACGGAGATCAGCCAGGTGCGCAGGAGATATTATAGTGCACAAGTGTGTGCGCAATACACAAGTGCACTCACTATTCCTTCACTCTCATAGTCCGGTGAGACGGCAATCCGACATGACCAGAGAGAAATCAGGCGCAGGACCAACGGCTTTACGTGCTTTCCGAGGCACGGGGGTATCACACCGCCAACTTCCTGACTCCGAGTTGCGACTGAGTAATTTTTAAGATGGAAAAACCCAGTCACATTGTTTTTGGCCCGACCCAGGATTCGAACCCAGGACCTCAGCGCGCAAATCGTACTCGTAACGCGTACGCAATACAACTACGCCACCGAGGCAGTGTACTAAAATACTGTAGTATTGGTGATAGGTCTATCATATGTGAGAGTCCGTCTGGGTGGGTACCACCGCAATGCCTATTTCTACCGCCGAGCGGCAGTGTGCACGCACTGTTGTGTTTCGGTTTGAAGGACATTGTAGCCGGTGTAACTACTGTACATAAAGATACTTAACATCTTAATATTACACTCAGGATGACGAACGCAGTGGAATGTCACACAGTACTTTGTAACTCAAGGTGCTGGATGGTGCTGCTACTGTTTATGGGTGGTCGTATCGCTTACTATCAGGCGAACGGCATGCTCATCTCGTCATTCAATGCCATAAAAAAATATCTAATTTTTACTTGGAGATTCTATAAAGCGTGTTTATTAGTTATTTTAAACTATTATATTATTGCTTACATCGTCAAGAATTGATTGATGTCGACTTATTTTAAATAATAAGGAAGTTTCATCTGCAAACAACACTACTTCACAATTGTCCTTTATGAAATAAGGTAAGTAATTTATATAAATTAGAAAAAGAAAAGGTCCAAGAATTGAGCCTTGTGGAACTCGCATTGTAACTGTAGAACCAGCGCCCCCGAGGCAATTCTTGTGCACTGGTTCTTCACACCCAATGCACGCCCATGCGCGGGGGGACATTACTCGCGGGCCGAGGTACACAGTTCAGTGTGTATACTTCTTGGTTCGATAACACATTGAGGCCTAAAAGGGCCCACGCACATTTCCTGGCACCCTCTCTTTCCGCCCATCCTGGGAACCTTTCTCCATTCCCCCACTTTTCCCTCCATATTCCTCTCCCACTTCCCTCCCAGGCCCCTGCAGTCGTCAAGCCGGGGGACTCCAGTATCCCATTCGCAGGTTTCCCCCGGTGTTGACTGCAGGATCGCCTATTCAAAAAAAAAACTGTAGAACCAGGAGATCGTTTTCCATTGACATCAACACTTTGTAACCTAGTGAATATGATTTAAATCCTTCAAGGGCTTTGCCATTAACCCCATAGTGGCTCAATTTGCCGATAAGAATATCATGGTGAACACAATCAAAAGCTTTGGAAAGATCACAAAACACTCCTAAAGCGTCCTGAAAATCTTCCCAAGCGGCAAAAATATTTTGCTGTTGCCCGCGGCTCCGCCCGCGTGAATGAGTTTTCCCGGGATAAAAGTCCCGCTTTATATTTTCCCGGGATAAAAAGTAGCCTAAGTTACTCCTTATTACATCCTCAGAGCAGTGCTCGTACCGCGCATAAAACAACGCCACCTAGCCAAACATCAATTCATATTAGCTGTGACATATTGGTCTACCTGTCACCATTTTAATAGAGCTGTTCAATTAAAGTTTGAGAAAAGATTGTCCACATCGCTCGACCGCCATAAACATTATACAATACTAGTAGTACAAGGTACATGTCAGTCATGTAGTCATGCAGTCACTTTGTCGTGCCCATAAAAAAAAAAAAACATGTTTGGTTATAACTATATTGATGATGCGAATATTGTGACAGCTTAAAGTTATTTTGTGCAAAGATGTGATTTTTATTTATTGTGCTTGTTTTCGATTCCCGGGTCGGGCAAATTGATATTGGATTTTTCTATTCAGTATCAGCCCGGAGTCTGGAATTTGTGCCCGATATGGCGATAGGCTCGCCCCCTATCACATCATGGGACGGAATACGCACGGAGAAAAGTGGGTGCACTAGTTGCGCCTCTGCCTACCCCTTCGGGGATAAAAGGCGTGTGTGTGTGTGTGTGTGCTAGTTTTCAAAGAAAGTGGGTGGGCCAATAATTAATCAAAGTGAAAGATTTCGACGCAGTTAATTATACATCTAGCCATTACATAAAATGATGATAATTCTATACATTTTTTGGTGAAATTTAATACACATTGAATATTATAAGTCTTTTGCAAACGGTACGTGGTTGTCTTTGAAGATTGGGTGTAAAATGAATAAAGATATTATATGTATAATTGTTATATTGAAAGAGTGTTTTTCCATATAATGTTTTTGTGCCATCCCAACCACGTCTCGCCCTATCCATATGTATTTCACTTATATTTCGGTCTTGAATTTTTGTAAGCGAAATCAAAAAATGGTTTTATCCCGTCATTCTTATTTTTTTATGTATATTACATGAAATACCAAAAAATATAATCAGTATCCCAATAATGGATGCACCGCTATCCTATCTTGCGCATCATTCTTTTAACGTCAAAGGTCGTAAACATTATGCAGTTTGCTAGATACTAGTGGTGACCTCCTTGACGTACGGTACAAAAGGTTACTGGTTTCGTCATAGTAATTTTGTAACCATTTTAAATAAATCTCATAACGAAGGTTCTCAAACATTCGTCCGAGAACATCTTACCGTCACTTGACAATACTGTTATTACGAAATGTCAAAATCTGAGTTTTGTGAATAATAAACATTGGATTTGATTGGATTGTCTTCGCGCATCCATTAATATATTTATCTTTCGCTATTGTTTGATAAATTGCGTGGGTGGACAGCTTGGTGTCATTGCTAAAATTACCAAAGTAGCATCAATGTAGGCGGTGCGCTTTACAGATGCCGCGTTGATAAGAGGGTGATTAAATTAAATGATGAATGAGAACCTAAACACGCGAATACAATTTACGGAAAAAACAACTGCTTACGTGAGCTTGCAGGAGATGCTAGTGAGCTTACTATAATTATCTGGAATAAGACAGTACATGTAATTGGTGTACATCCAATAAAATAATGCAAAACATCCTAAAAAAACACTCCTTAGTTTCCCACTTTGTCGGATACCTTACGTATTATTTTATTGTTCACGACATTGAACTTAAAACTTCGGAAATTTAATTAAATCAATATGATTAATTATTGTCAGCGTTTCAATACAATCGTAATGCGTGAAGGTTACGAAATAATGAACGTATCTTCAAAGTATGATGTATTACGAGAACATTCGCGATGTGTGTGCGTTGGCATTTAGCTGTATTTACGAAACATGCATTCAACGTTTGCAGTGTGAAATTTCTGCGCTTAATGTTATTACACCTTCGTGTAAATGGATTTCGTTGGACGCACCGTGGGCGTATAGGATATCGTATAAAACCCGCGCGTCTTCGTTTACAGTCCGTCTCCGAATGCTTAGGCGTATGTACTCGTACGTAGAATTGCTGTCGGCTGACTAAGAAATAAAATGCCATTTTTAGGGGTCCGTACCTCGATAAGGAAGAGAGGCACGCTTTTTATATAGGCCAGCAAGTGAGCAAATGTTACTAGATCTCCATTGTAGATAATTCACTCATTGCTGCCCCACCACTGCTGGCCTTAAAGGCAAAGAATAGAGTTTAGGGATGGTAGGGAAGGTTTGCCCCCCCCCCCCCCCAAGATTTCACTCATCATACGTAATGCAATAGCAAGCTGTCACTGTACGTTGGTTTTCTGTAAGGCGGTGGTACCACCAAGCCGAGCTGGCCCATTCATCCTGCAGACAGACATCTCCACAGCGTGGCTCTACCACTTTACTATACTATATGTATGTAGTATAGTAAAGCATGTATGTATAGTGCCTCGGTGCCGTAGTTGTATTACGGTATGACTGCTATGCTGAGGTCTTGGGTTCGATTCCCGGGCCGGGCAAATAAAGGCCATAACAGGACTTCGTATTGCCACTGCCCTGAAAAAGCCGAAGATAGGGGGGCATGGAGACGGCTCGTCATCGACTTCATCAAAATATTTCAGGACGGACACGACCTTCAGTGATGAAGAATACGATTAAGAAGAAGATGGCGATGGGCTCGCCACCTATCACACCATGGGACGGAATACGCACGGCGAAAAGTGGTTGCACTAGTTGCGCCTCTGCCTACCCCTTCGGGGATAAAAGGCATGCCTATGTGTGTGTGTGTAATAATAATAATCCCTTCCTAGCCGATTTCAGCCACGGCGGCCAATCTCAACGGAGATCAGCCAGGTGCGCAGAAGATATTATAGTGCACAAGTGTGTGCGCAATACACAAGTGCACTCACTATTCCTTCACTCTCATAGTCCGGTGAGACGGCAATCCGACATGACCGCAGAGAGATCAGGCGCAGGACCAACGGCTTTACGTGCTTTCCGAGGCACGGGGGTATCACACCGCCAACTTCCTGACTCCGAGCTGCGACTGAGTAATTTTTAAGATGGAAAAACCCAGTCACAATGTTTTTGGCCCGACCCAGGATTCGAACCCAGGACCTCGGAGCTCAAATCGTACTCGTAACGCGTACGCAATACAACTACGCCACCGAGGCAGTCTCAGTGTGTGTGTATGTATAGTATGGTAGAGTATGTATATCATACCACACCTTTTTCCCTTTTCAGTGGTTGGCAAAAAAATTATCACATCAATATTAATACCTAACTCTCATGTTCTAAGGGGTGGCCATTGCCACCAACCGATCTAACTGCAATATTCATTATCCCATTTTGTGAATTATGGTGTCATTAGATGCGTTTTTGCACTTTACGTATTCCGTAGAATGTTAATCGTTATGTATAAGTAAATAAATCTAATATAATAGAATATAATTTATACGCGTTTTGGCTCGTAAAAAAAATTGTTATTGGACCTATTAGTATTGGTTGAGGAGTTATGTCGATTACCGTATAAACATACATATTAATATTAATAATAATATATTACCTACTGTTGGTTTTACCATAGTCAGGCAGTTAAATATTAACTTTCGAATTTTACCTTGATTTTTTTTTAAAACAATTTTCAATTAGCAATCCTTATCGCAATCAACTTTAATGTGGGATTGGTATAACAAAGATTTTTGATGTTGCAGAAACGATTTGGTTGAGAATTGTTTTATTTTTTAATATATAATGTTTTCCACAAAATTTTCACTGTTTCGCGTAAAATAATTGTGGTTAAAGAATATGTAAGATGAGATGATTGTTATTTATTACGTGCCCAGTCTTTATTAGAGCCTTCAATAATTAACAAAATAACATGCTGCCACATTCGCCAGGCCGCGCCGGGTTGGTATATTATAAAATAGAAAACTGTATAGCGCAGTTCCCCGATTAAAGTCTTTGAATTGCACAAGGATTAGATATGTAAACCATGTTTTTTTGGGATTTTTTTAAAGAGCTTTTAAAATTATTTAGAAAATTTTAATATTATGGACATCCTTGGGGGCGCAGAGCGCGTTAGTATTTTGTGATAGGCGCGGTTTCGATTTCTGTATCTAAACGTTGTTATACGTAATACATTATTTGTACAAACATCACACTCACGCCTTTTATTATTTTTTATTCACGGCTTGCAGGCAGTGGCACAACTAATACACCCACTTTTCGCTGTGCGTACTCCGTCTCATGATGTGATAGGGGGCGAGCCTATCACCATGTAGGGCACAAATTCCAGACTCTGGGCTGATATTGAATAGCATAATCCAATATCACTTTGCTCGACCCAGGGATCGAACCCGAGACCCCAGCGTTGCAGTCAGACCGTAATACAACTACGCCACCGAGGCAGTAGTATGATAAATTTCCTATAATTATAAATCACTTAAATTATAGGGTAGTTGAAATAGAAAAACAATATTATTTGTTAAACGAGTCACGTTTTATAAAATTCAATGCGTTAAATTATACATTGTTTAATAAAGTAATAAAAACTGTAGGTTAAAATATTATTATGATGATGCCGGTTGGCCTTCGGTAGGTTTATTACGTCTTTATTATTGCATAAATAATAACGTAAAACATAGTTTATTGTCATTCATGACTAGTAAAAACGGTAGGGGGATCTTTTTTGTAAGTAGCTATTATGCATATATATGCATAATAGCTACTTAACGTAACGTAGAGATATCTCTACTACCTTTTTAGCTACTTGGAATATGCCATGATAGTGCTATATAGTTAGCTGCATTTGTGTTTCATTCTTTTCAGCGTTTAAAAACTGCTTTTGTGACTGTAATAGATTATTTGGTAAATCCAAAAAGGATATATCTTAAAATAAAAATACGCATATTTTATCATTAATGTATTTCGCTTTCGTTGATAAATTTAATTATAAAAATACAAAATTGTAACGTCCATATGGCACAAGAATTTAGATAGTCATCCATCCTGTACATTCAATAAGGTTGAATTGAGATCTGGTGTTCAGTGAGAACTTCAGAAAGATTTATTTTTAATGGATATTTTTTACTATTTACAGAATAGTCAATTTTGGCCTACTTTTGGCCTAGGGAAGTCTTAGGCTGGAAGCCGTTAGGGCCGGCTGTGAAGGTGACAGTATAGTGTTTGCCGTCCGGAGCGACGTAAGCGTACTGTCCTGTCACTGTCAGCGCCGCGTTCTCAGACTGGGGATTGTCAAGCTTGCCTTCCTCCTGTCGCGATGTGCCGTCGCTAGTTTCGTACCTGTAATCGAGTTCAAAGTTCAAAGGTTAATGCTTTGAAATGTAAAAGTACTTTCACTTTTTAATTGTTATACCTCAATGAAAATGTTGTTTAATTTGTTTTAATATGAAATATTGAAATAGTACCATATGTAGCTATTTAGATATATATGAAATATTAAAAGATATATTTGTTACCTATACAAGTTTGCGAAACTACAAGAATTTGAAAAGTTCTTCGCTGCAACGCTTTCAGGTGTTGTATAAATTTTAAGTATCTAAAATGTTATGTTAACGGGACGCACATCATATTACATAGATTTAAGAAAAAAATATACAATAGAACCCTATCCATAGTCTCTGTCTACACCTATGGGATAGAGGCGTGATACTATGTATGCATGTAGAACCCCATCCAGCAGACTTTTCTGAATCACGCATAGCGTTCCAAGATATGAAAACATAGATGTCCCATTATTAGCAGCGCTTGGGAATCTTATTTTTAGAAGTAGAAATTTATGACTTCCATCAAGCATTTGTTTTGGCATCTAACTTGTAACTATATTAAACTTATTATTATAATATAGTTATACTAACTATCTAACTATTATAAATGTGAAAGTTTGTGAAAATGTTTGGATGTTTGTTAGAAGTAAACGCAGCAACAGCTGAACGGATTTTAAACAAATTTGGGACACGAGTGGTCTGTGGACCATGCCTTGGATTAATAAATACGATACTTTTTGTACCGGTAATTAGCTCCCATAGGAAATAATGGAATTTTTAAATAGATGGCGCTGGCGTCTATCACTTGTCGCTATGCGGGCGAAGCCGCGAGCGACACCTAGTAAATAATAATGTCAGAAGTTATTTATAATATAATATCAGCTCTGTATACAACAAGTCTCTTCTACTACTGCTCGAGGGTTTAGTGCTCTATCGGAAGTTAAGGCTTCCTTATTTTTAAATGTGTTTCGTCTTCTGGAGTTTTTTTTTTTTTTTGATACAGAATAAGGTTTGGTAGTCTGAGTTATTACGAAACACAAGGCGCATAACTTAAATGCGTATAATCTTATGAACATTACGTCTTAATCAAGAGGTATTGTTCCTATGTAAAGATACAAGAATACTGCTAATACCATTGCCGGTATTTGCATTGCCTGCATTTGCACAACGATCGCGCATCCTATTAGAGTTCATAGGTTATCCGAGAATATTAAATCTTCATTTTTGATGGTCTCTGGAATACGTAATTCGTAAACCTAAGCCGGAATAGTAAAATGAATATTTGCACAATAGAAACATACATAGTATAACGCCCTTTTTCCTTTTTTAGGGGTAGGTGTATGTATGTTTAATGGGGACGTATGCAATCGCACAGACGGGTGATTAGTTCGCCTTATTGGAACTATTTCAAACTTAGTCCCAAAATGTAAAACATCCACATACAGGCAGAGGTGTAACACATCCACATTTGCCCAGCCATGTTGCCCATGTAATAGAGGAGGGGGGAGGCTTTTTGCCATTTACCGGGCATATATCCAGACTCCGCGTTGATACTGATTAGAAAAACCTAATATAACATTGCCCGATCGGGCATTCGAACCCGAAACCTCAGCGCTATAGGCGTACCGCGCACGCAATACGCAATACAACTATACTACCTAGGCAGTAAAAAATTTGATGTTTCTCAATAAATTCGAAGATTTCCTGGAGATCATTATCTTGGGAAGCTATTACAAATTTTATTACGTATATAGCTAATATAAATAAACATCAAATATTTTACATGACTGCAGTAATTCCAAGAAATCATAAACTAAGCACTGTCCCTGTAATTTCTAATTAAAAGTGTAAAATAGCCTGGAGAATCAATTATGTCAGTTGATATGCAATTGATATCTTACGCGAAACTGTAGCCATCGGGCTCAACATTGCTGTCGAATCGGAGGATCTGTACATCTTGTGGGTTCTGCTGAGGTGCGCCCGCGCATAGCGCAGCAACTAAGCACATCACAGTTACCTGGTAAATACATAAAAACTGTTATAAGTAAATAATTGAATAATATAATTGATGGTATACGTAATTAATATGTAAAGATGCTAATTAGGTACATATGCATTTTTATAATTAATGTTCATGTTAATGATCCTTGTTATATCCTGTTTTAATATGACAAGTACTTAATTTATGCACATACTAAGAATTTTACGTTATTTTTAAATTATAATAAACTTATATAGAATCTGCATGGGAATTCTATGTTTTTTATAAACACTCAAATTGATGAACCCACAGTTCACCCTTACCCAATTAAAATACAATTGTACATTACGACCCACCACCACACAACGGTAACGACACAATTTCATAACTTATGGAGTCATGGTGAACTTAAATGTAACCTTTGCACAATAATTATGAATTAACAAAAAGGGACTCACGTATTTGAGCATGATGCTTAGTATTCGTGGTGAGTTCAAACTAACGAATGAGTAACTAGTGTAAGACCGTTCATTTTATATATATCCCGATGAGCTCTTGCAAGCTGACATCATGTGAGGATGGGTCGCGGAGACGAAGCGGAGCTGCCCTCGACACGCTCCACGTTAAACACTTCACATTTTTTGTCAACTTTGGCTATTGTCATTAACCTTTAATATAAGTGATCACTGTTATTATGATTTATCATGAGGAAATCATCATGACTTATGTAAAGATAATGAAAGTGTTAGAATTAAAACAAATGCGTGTAAATATGACATACATAATTTAGTAAAATTTGCTTGATGGTGGGTTGAATGATGGGCTTATACAAATGATTTCCATTTAGATTTCGATTATATGTCATAGAGTTAAGAATATGTCAATGGCTCGACATGCAAAACATTTAGCGCATCCGCTCAGCTCTCTAAATACATAAATCACATGCATACGTACTAAGTATGAGTAAAATGTCGCATGCACGAGATGAATGGCAAAGAGCGGCGCTGATTTGTCAATTTGCAAATATTTGTATTAATATACCGAAATATAAAATAACAAACACTATAATCATGACAGACGAATTGTGAAATTGTACGTGAGTGAAAACAATGGGCTCGTTTGAAAGCGTCGTATTATCGTTATGACATGGTATGTAACAAGTACCGAGTACCGACAAAGCTCAGTCAAATGTTTAGGATGAGAGAAATGAAAAAATAGTCGTCCTTAACGATATGAAAGTCGCGAACACATTCACAGTTGCGTAAGTTTTGCACGACATCTATTGATGCGTTAATGGTTTAGTTTATAGTAAGATGTTTGGTTGCCTAATTACAAAGGGAACTCGTGATATAAAAGATTTGGCGGACCCATATACGAATTTCGTATAATTTCTTTTCAATCTAAGCTAGTGATATTTAGAAATGCATTTAAAAGTAAACCCTATTGTGAAATAAAGGAAGACCTTTTAAAGATGCTATTAGAAATCTCACTTAAAATTCGATAAAGTCGTGTGGCCTTCCCAGACATTTTGTTCCACGGTTAATGTTGTATTTGTTTTTTACAATAGCGTACAGCCTTGTGCATTTAATAGTTTTTTATAGCTACAGGTCAGCAAATGAACAAGATGGTGCTATATGTAGTCATCACAGTTCAGAAAAATCCATACCTACTTAATATCTGCGGAAATGTGTTATATTGGCGCATTTGTTAGTTTGGCAATTTGTCACAGACTTCTTATATTTTTGCGAAGCAGTAGCAATTTCATGATATTGCACGTTAAACTTTAGTTGTATGTCCACCTACAGTCAAAACCATCTACATTGTCCCTCGTGAGGTATTCTTTATTAAAATTGTCAAATTTAGTTATTTCTTTATTACGAATGCGGAAGCCTTAAGTCATGATTCATACATCATAACGAGATAGCATCTATGTCGTGTTTACTTTCGTGCTTTCTCGTAGACATTAAAATTCTTTGCGAAGCTCGAGGAGACCGCGGCGGCACCAACAGCGTCGAACGTTCCGTCACTGCGTCCGAATCGGGCCGCTGCACGCGCCGCCTCTCTGTTATGGGAATAACGACTTTAAAAAAAAAAAATAGCACCGACTTCAAAAACCACTCTAATTTAAAAAATAACTTACACTTTGCTCATGGGTTATAAGGAAATTTAAATACTACCAATATTATATACACTGCCATTCGTGTGATTATATTTATGTGCAATGAATAAACCTTTGGAGTCGGTGCCTGATTTTTTGTACTAATTTCGCATGCGACTAGAATTTTTAATTCATTCTTGTGTAAAGTACATAGTTCATATTACAATTTAATGTGTATAATTTAAGAGTATTTTTTAATAAACATATTTGTGTGAAGCGGCGATAGCCTAGTTGGGAGTGGAACGGACTGCCGAGACGAATGTCCGCAGGTTCAAAACCCAAGGGCACACACCTCTGACTTTTCTAAAAATGTATGTGTGTATTCTTTGTGAATTATCGCTCGCTTTAACGGTGAAGGAAAACATCGTGAGGAAACCTGCATACCTGAGAAGTTCTCTGAATTTCGAAGGTATGTGAAGTCCGCCAACCCGCACTAGGCCAGCTTGGTGGACTAAGGCCTAAAACCCTCTCAGTAGTAGAGGAGCCCCGTGCTCAGCAGTGGGCAGTATATAATACAGGGCTGGTATGGTATGGCATATTTATGTAGGCAGTTTGATTTTTTTATGACCGGCACCGACTCCAAAGGTTTATTCATTTCACATAAATATAATCACACGAATGGCAGTGTATATAATATTGGTAGTGTTTAAATTTCCTTATAACCCATGAGCAAAGTATAAGTTATTTTTTACATTAGAGTGGTTTTTGAAGTCGGTGCTATTTTTTTATAAAAAGTTTTTATTTTTAACTTTTTAGTAAATAGGTAATGCAATATAGAGTTAAATATTATAATTATTGCTATTATATATTCAAATCTTGTAATTTATTATAATAGATGGAATTCTCAAAGCTGTCTTGATTCGATATTTTGATGATCAAACAATAGATACAAGCCTAGAAATACTAGCTCAAGAGTCATGAGTAAAAGACTTTTGAAAGTGAAAGAGTTTTTATATCATTTATATCGACATATAAAACTCTTTGAGTAAAACTGACAACGGAAATTTTTAAAAACTAATAAATCAGTCAAATTATATTGACAGAAGCACTGACCTCTATTATACTAGCGTACTAGTATAATAGAGGTCAGTGGACAGAAGTCAATAAGGATATTATTTCTTCGGATTAATTATAGCTTAAATTTATTTCAGCATGCAATTACATATATCAGTAAATTGATTTGAAATTAAATCTAGATTAAAGTGTGTTCATGGTTTAAAGGAGGTATAAGACAGGTTCGTCTGGAAATCTTTAGAGGAGGCATATATTCAGCAGTGGACATTATTCATACAGCTTTCTCTCTTCTGTATCGCTGATAGAGCATGACGATGATGAAGACAAATAACTTCAGGATGCTCTCTCAAAAAATTGACCCGACCCCTTTGAAAAATAATAAGAGTTTTCATTTTTATTTCAGAAAATCATATCTATGCTTAAAAGGAAACTAGTCCAGGAAGGAAAAATTTATTATTATGTAACACGGAATTTTACAAAAAAGGTGCTAGAAAAACTCATTTTTGTATCTGTATAATCCAAGTCCAAAGAGTAGGTATAATATATACTACGAAAATCCAAGTCATTCTAGGTATACTATTTGAATTTGTATTGAAAAATAAAATATTTTTGTTAGAAGTGTTTTATTTATTCTTACCGCATACCGCGAGAATGAGCGGAGCGGTCATATTTTTTATTAATGAATTGAATGACTAGACGAGCTTGCCGTTCGCCTGATGGTAAGCGATACGACCCTCCCATAAACAGTAGCAACACCATCCAGTACCTTGAGTTACAAAGTACTGTGTGGCATTTCACTGCGCTCGTCATCCTGAGACATAAGATGTTAAGTCTCTTGTCCAGTAGTTACACTGGCTACAATGTCCTTCAAACCGAAACAATAGTGCATGCACACTGCTGCTTGACGGTAGAAATAGACATTGCGGTGGTACCCACCCAGACTGCCTCTTACATATGAAATACCTACCTACCTACAGTAGCAGTCATATTAGGCTGAGAATGGTCTTATGACTCTGAACGTAAACTTATAGGATCGTCGTGGTAAGGTCACGCTAGGACAACAGCTCAGTGGGCTTAGAATGTGACAAAAAACACGTCACGTCTCCGTTTCGTCTTATTGGGATTGGTTGAGAGACTAACATTTGACTGACGTATTGGTCTCTCGATCAATCACAAATATCAAAATTAAACGACATCGTTTTACGAGTTGCGTCTTCGTGTCACATTCTAAGCCCCCAGGTCTGTATTATAATATAAAAGACTCCATCATTTGGGTAGAACAGCCTGATGCTCACTGTTGAGTTGTTAATCTAATCTTTCTTTCCTATTCTAGCAGTCTTAAACAATTCAAAATGCACTCATTGGAAATGCGCAGGGATGTTACAGATTTGGTTTTTCTTTTTAAAATATTAAGAAACCACGTTGACTGCCCACAACTTCTTAGCTGCATCAAATTCAGAATGCCAAAGAGATACCCTCGCAAACCGATACATCCCCTCGTGGCACCGTTTCGTAGGACTGTACTCGGTATAAACTCTCCAATCCCCAGAATGTGTAAATTATATAATGATTACAGCAACCAAATTGATATTTACTCAATGCCTTTAAATCATTTCCGAAACTGCTTGTTGGATGCAATATCGAAGTAGTTTCTTTTTTTTCTTTAATTATTATTATTTTTTTTCTTTTTAGTTCTCGGTGTAGTTAAATAGAAACACCCCAATAATATTCATAATAGTATGTAAGCCCACCCACCGTAGAATATATGTTTAACTAATATAAATTACTTTTCTAAAATGTTTGTTGGATTAGTAATATCCGCCTGATAAAATTGTGCAATTAATCAGCTGTTATTGGAAATTGTATTTTTTACATGTATTATTGTAACAATTGTGGCTGGATTTTTTTTTAAATAAATAAAAAAAAAAAAAAATAATCTCTAGAACATCATACACAGTTAGATTAGACTTTGCAAACCAAAGTCAAAAGGTATAGATTCTAGTAGATCCTGAAATCAGATGAAAATCTGAATGCTCCATTATGTAGCAATGATGAATGATTTATTTAATCAGGAGTTAAACATTCCTTTCCTTTAGTAGAATTGCAAACTTGCATGGGCGTTTTGCGTCCCACACATATTACACTAATATACGTACCTATTAAAAGCATCCTGCAAGTTATCATAATATATTGGTTCTCAAGACTAAACAGCTCATATTTATCATATTTTGAGGTCCATTAGAAGTCTATAGATAGATAATAACCACATTCTATCGAATCTGTCCATAAGCGCCTACTCATTTTTGATAGCAATATGACAAATCTACGTTTTTTGCTGTTTATAACTTTTTTTATAAATAAATGGTTTTATATACCTATACTTACCATTTAGTGGAAGTCCCTGTTATTGATATAAAGGGTCACCATGCATATGTATTATCTTTTATTATGCTTTTATTCAATAAAAAATAGCTCAAGTTTATGCATTGCTAATAGACTTTCTTAAGGGCATTTCTAAGTCGTCGAATGAAATTACTCGTATGATTCAGGTCTATTCAGTCTGTTCCAAAAATGATGAACCCTAAACCAAGATATATTGAAATGGGACCACTTCGAGACCCTTATTTACTAAACAAAGAAGGAATCAAGGAAATACGCTCCCAATTTTCAGAGAAATCAGTGTACATACATAAAAAAAAATACAAACACACGAATTGATAACCTCCTCCTTTTGGAAGTCGGTTAAAAAACGCCTGACGCGCCGCGAGACTTCACGCCACACGCGACGCGCGACGCCCTGCGTCTCTGTCAACGAGGCCTTTCAGTTCCGCAATGTAAAATGGCAACACATTTCAAATCCCCCAGAAATGGCGCACGATTTATTTTAAAATAGGAAGTTGAAACATAGAATACAAATAAAAACGTCATCGATACTTAGGATGTTTGCAATGTAGGTACTCTAAATCTTTGGTTACAATTTTTCCATGCTTCAGGCACTTTCAGGTATCTCTAAAAAGATAGTATAATATAAAATATATAATGGTTTGTAAAGATGATTGGATGTTTATTTGGTGTAAACTTAGGACCATATGAACGGATTTGGACGAACTTTGGTAGACCAGCAGACTGAGTAGTGGAATAACATATAGGATGCTTTTTATCCCGAGTAAGTGCATAGAGGTACTTGTATTACAGAAAGGAGTACCATGCCGGCAAAGACACGCTGAAAATATTGGTTTTAGAGATTAAAATTTCTGTTATTGCAATTTAAATAAAAACCTTGATGTAAGATACGGAATTATGTCACAATAATTAAATATTTCACGTCGAATCATTGATAAAATATTAAATAGTTGCACTTTTGCCTGTGACGTTGGCAAATTCCTGTATTCAGTCCCCAGATGGGCAATCAAAATTCGTGCGGGTTTATCGATTTAGATAACACCCAATAGCGATGTAACAACATCTGAATGGCATGTCATTAAGCTTCTATTACATCCGTAGCGAGCATTTGACTAGTCAATAAGTTCAACGCCTATCTAGCGGGAGACAAAGCAAGTAATGGCGAAATGTTATGTGCGATGCAACGGCTCGTGTCCACATTAATGCGTATTTGATATATAACTTTGGTTACCCTTTTGAAATAATACGTGGAGCAATAGTTCCATGTATGTAACTCACATTTAAATGTCTCTATCAAACTAGAGTAGTAAGGGATTCACCGATACTGGAGCAGGTTCGACGGCCGGTCCGCGGCGCTCCGGCGGCTGGTCGCCGACGTTTTCGATTGCTCCAGATTCGGCCCGCGGCGCCCGCGAATTAATCCGCGGATTACTTTAATACCTACCGCGAATTAATTTGATACCTACCGCGGATTAATTTGATACCTACCGCGGATTAATTTGATACCTACCGTGGATTAATTTGATACCTACCGCGGATTAACTTGATACCTACCGCGGATTAATTTGATATCGACCGCGGATTACTTTGATAACACCCGCGAATAAAAATTATATCGTCCGCGGAATCCGTTTCATATCACCCGCGAGGTAGGTATGAACCACGAATTTGTTCATGGTCTACGGTTCCCTTAAGCTTGTACCTTTTCCCTGTTCGTTGTGCTTTTAACTTTCTACTTTCTATCGGCGATCCTTTTTTTTATTTGAAGGATGCAAAGGTCTTTGTCGCGTATTTCTATTAACTCGTGTTTCTACGCAAAAGCCGTTTAAAATTACTTAATAGTTACCCTTTACGCATTACGAGCATTGTTTATGATAGATACAGCAACATTTTCCCTGTTTCGTTGTGTTATTGACTTTCTACTTTCTATCGGCGACCCTTTTTTATTTGAAGGATGCAAAGGTCTTTGTCTCGTATTTCTATTAACTCGTGTTTCTACTTAAAAGCCGTTTGAAATTACTTAATAGTCGCCCTTTACGCATTACGGGCATTGTTTATTATAGATAAAGCAATCGTTACAATACACCATACCTTTCTCAAATTCTAGGTAAAACCCTTTGGGTCTTCTCATTGTCATAATAATTACGGTTCCCATTATTCACATTACCTGATATTACGTATTCAACGGAACATTTAAGGTGAAAGTCGAAACATGTTGGATCTTGTCTGCAAGGAAACAATACTCCCTCTCCATATAAAAGACCGACTCAAAATCACATGGTATCGTATTCCACTCTGTGCTCTGCTCGAAGTGTGATCTCCAGTTGTGTGTAACAGTGAAGTGATAGTAAAATTGTGAAATAGTTAAATAGTGAAAGTGTTATAAAAATGAATGTAAGTACCTTTATATACTTTGATCTAAAAGTGTTGTAACCAGATGTTTCATTAATTGTTTATGCCATGTGTTGTCCACCAGGTTAATACATTTTAGCTATCTTTGATGTCTTATTAATTTATCATTGTTACTAATGTGTACATGTATACTTCGCATACCTATAAGTATTTATCATACAGTACTTACTTAACCGATAATTAAAACAGTTTCATTTCATTTTGTTACAGTTTTCTGAAAATACTTTCAAAAACTACTATTATGCTGAAGAAATCGACGAACCTAGTGATGAAGAAGGTACACTCGCTTTTAAAGTAAAAAAAGCGATAATAGCAAATAAAAGACCGATCGAATGCAACAGCATTGATGAGTTCTTCGAAAAACCAAAAAAGAAGAAGACAACAACAAGAAAGTCATCCAGTGTTGGTCGATCGACGAGCGGGGGTGTTTCATACATCCGATCAAACAGCGATGACAACAGTTCTGCATCACATCTCATAAAAATTGAGGTGTATGAAGTGAATAAAATAAAAAACATCGCACCGACGGAACATTGGAAACACGCTGATGTGCGAGTTAAATATTACGCGGAAAACGACAGTGATAAGAACTTGCAAAGTATCAAGGACACTATATACAATATCACTAAACAGTTGGCTAGTAAGGACGATTGTGTGAAATATTTTATAGATACCGACAAGTGATAAAAGTGCCAGTGCGTTACAATGTTTTATAACTGTCAAACTATTATTTTAATAACTAATACTTAAGTATCTATCTGTTTTATTTTAATTTACATTGTATTGTATTTAAACTTTGTACTCTTTTAAGTTACATACTTAATAGATTAATTTGTTTTTGATGTTAGAACTCTTGTGTTATTGCTAAGTATTAATGTAAATAGTTATAAGTCTTTTTAGTGTCTTTTCATGCTCATGCTTACGATTGTAAAGTTATTGGGAACATTCATAAATTGTTTGGAAGAATTATAACTATTGTATGGGGTTATTAATCTTCAATAAAGAAACATCATTCATTCATTTTCATATTTCATTTATTCACCTCAAAACATGATTTAAATAAACCATTTAAAAACACATCATTGCATATTGTATTATCACTAAATAATACTTGAAAATCTTTGAGACTCTTACCATAGTATTTATAATACAGATACATTAAACAGTACTCTCCACAAACTATAGTAAAGTCATTTTGAATTCGACTTGTATTGTAATTCCACATTCTAGAATTTCTCGCTAAAAACATTCGGTGGTATCCTTGAGGTGGTCGACCGTATGAATCAAAGTACTGTCCAAAACCATTCTTATCTATGTGTATGGCGACCCAATGAGAACCTGGTTTGTTATCGGGGTCTAAGTTGCTAACTACGTATGTAGGAGTTACCACATATATTGGCATACGATTGGCTGCATATACATTATATTCAATACATGGATCAATTTTCTTTAAGTAGTTCTGTATTTCTATTGTATTCATTTTTATTCACCGTATTGCTGCAGAATCTTATCAGGTCGAATGATAAAATGGTAATGTCATATATAAGGTTAACAAGACACTATTATGGCACTTATCAGGCAAGTTGACTCTTGGTGTGGGGTTGCAAGGATTATAGTATACAAAGAACTTAAAGTTTTGTAAATTCATTTTATTGGTAACTTAAATCTAACAAACAGATCTCTATTAAAATTATTCACGCTTAATCTAATCTTAAATAGTTAATTTTGTGTTCTTAACTACTATAATCTACTGAAATATTGCGGTTTTTATCTATTTCAATAACATTATCAAACTCCGCATAAACAACGCAATTAATAGTTTGTGATAAAGCTGTTTCAAAACGCACTTCTAATCTCACACTACCATGCTTTACAAGATTCCAATGACTTGCAGAGTTTGCTGATAAATCAGGTGTCAAATCAAACGCTAACATACAATACCCTTCAGCGTATTGTTCTCGGGATATCCCATTACCTTCATTGAGAAAGTGTATACCTGTTCCCGAAAACAATGTATGATATACTGAAGTAAAAATTTTGTTCTCAAATGAGGGTTGTAAAGCCTTTGATGGTATTTGTTGGCCGTCTATATATAAACTAAATGTATTAATGTCATAATTTTGAAAGTTAAATGGGTTCTTGGTGAGGTTTCCATTGAAAGCAGCGTTATTTACAAATCCCACTATACACCTTTTAGGTAATTGCCCTAAGAAAATGTTATCTAGAGTTTTTCCTTGAACACCTGATGGTATTGTTAAAACTTTAACTTCAGCTCGAGTAATGGGGTATTTAGCTGTGGTAGAAGCTAAGACCTTTTGATGAGCAAGTAAAACACTGGGATTGATTCGTGCTCTACGAATAATCAAAGATGCATCCGTAATAGATACCTTTAATTTAAGGTCACCTGTAGAGGCCATGAGATTGAAATTTTCCCTAGAACGAACTAACTTAACACATATATCAACACCATTGATTAAAAATTTTTCTTGATTAAATAAATCACCATGTAAGTGACCAATCATTTCCATTTCTTTACTTTCACTGGCTAATTCTTGCCTCTTAGTAAATCCTTTATTAGTATCATCGGCGGAATCCATTTTTCCAGCTGTATCTTCATACCATAAACCACAGGTGAGGTGAGACTTTTTTGCTGCAGGAGCATAGTTCAATAAGTTTTCTATATACGCACGATAAGCATATGTGTTATTGGGTGGTGATACAAGTTTTTGATTTAAGTAGACATCAAGTTGGCTGAAAAGTGTGTGCAACCAATTATTCACCGGAGCAACGACTGTAGATGCGGTTAGTTTGGTGTTATCTTGATTTACTATTTTCGCTTTCAAGTGAAGTAACGTATGAGATAAATCTATGTAGTCATCTCCTGCTCCAGGAATTTGAAATTCTATAGGACCATCATCGGCAAGAGACGAAATTGGTTTATAATGGATCCAAATTCCACTTTCAATGCTAGTTTGAGTTGATGGCAATGCAAACAAATCCAATTCGGACTTAATACATTCACAGGAATGACTGTGTAAAAAAGACATTGTGATTAATTGTTAGAAAATATATCTTTGATTTGTTTTGGAGTAATTTTTGATTTTTTTAGAGCTTTCACTTTCGCGGTCAACGACGGACTGACTCCGGGTAGACGTTTTCGTTTTGTTATATATCCAGATCCAGACATATTGATTTTATCTATTTTTTCATCGGCCTTGCGTTTCAAGTTGGAACCAACTTCTTTAAGACGTGCTTTTATTGAATCTTCCATTGGTCGCGCACTAACCATATCTGTCAATAGGCCAACACCAGCACTCAATGCCTCTTTACCAACAGCTCGAACACCACTAGATAGTAATGGTAAAACTGACCGAAACAATCCCCCAAGAAAACTACCAATTCCATGTCCTTTTTGATAAGGCGCCCCTTTGTATACCACCCCTATACCTGAACCAGCCTGATGAGAATAATAGCGTTGATAGGGACATATCATGTTGGAGCGTTCAAAATGCATTATAATTTTTTAAAATGTAGTTTAACACACACCGTTCCAAACTGAAATGGTATCTTTTGTCCGGTGCTTGACCTTATATCTATTTCGATGGTATCGAATTCTCTTCGCATTACCGATAAGTAATGTGGAGGTGAAAATACATGCATTTTATTGGCACCATAGATGTATTTTGAAGGATCTAATGGTATTACTCTTAGAAGAGGTGTCATTACATCACCTACAATTTGAGGTTCAACTATATCACAGTAAACGAATAGTTGAGAAGGCAACCCTAAATGTAAATTAGCTGGACATTTAGCTAAATTCTTTTCAACAAGGTTTCTGTTTGGTTCAAATCCCAACTGTAAGCCTAGTTTAGGAGATAATGTTACAGATTTTATTGATTCGTCTAACACAGAAACAGAAACAAATTTGGATATATTGTCGTAGCGGAATTTGATTTTTTCTCTGATATTATTTAATGCTGATAAAATATGATTAATATTATCATAGTTAGTGGCAGGTATGTGAGTCTTATAATAAACTGTAGATAGTTTGTCTTCATTGGGCATTTTCATGATTTTTGTTATGTAAATAACATTCTCATGATCTTGAACAGTAAACATGGTGCATGGATATTGGAATTCAACGATTCCTACACACCATTCTCCTTCCAATATTATGGGTTTGGGTAATTTTGTTGAAAAAATTGATGTTTTGTTCTCAGGAAAATATTCCATTGAACTATTGCTAAGTAAAGTTAAATAAAAATCTTTAATCATATTTTTTTTAAACTGGAAGCTAAAATCCAACTATTAAATTTGTTTGGATAACCTTTCCACTTAACTAACACTTGCTGTCTGCTGCCAGAGTAACGAGAGCGAATTATTTTATCAATCTTGTGTTCAATGGTGGGGTCATAAATTACCTTTTGTAATTCTCGTTCATAAAAGGTTCCTACTATCTCTTCACCATCTAAATCTTTAATAGTATAAACGGGCCACGGAGTACGTTCTATTATAGAAGAAATCACAAATATTTCATCGCTCCAATTAGATTCATAACCTTTTTGGAATACATGTTTATATTTGGTTATTCTCACATGGTCACCGACATGAAACATAGGTAGTATAGTTTTTGATGATTTTTCAGATTTTTCATATAAATTACTCCAAACTGTCATTATATTATTAGAATTAACATCTGAAGGACACATTTTAATACTAGAATGAAAACTGTGATTGTAAGAGTGTATCAAATTCTGCAAAATATCAATATATTTATGTGTATTCTTGTGTGTAAAATAGCGCCACATCTTCATTTTTAGCGTTCTTTGAAATCTTTCTACAATGCTTGCTTTGATGTCTGGATTATTTGTTGTATAGTAATTTATGTTTTTTGTTTTAAAATATCTTTGAACATCTTTCGATACAAATTCAGTGCCTTTATCAGATTGAATGTGAGTGGGTGTAGTATTAGCTTCATTAAATATACTGTCGAAACATTTTTTTATGGTTTCTGAATTTTTCTTTTTCAAGGGTCTAGCATATGCATATTTACTAAAAACATCAATAACACAAAGAATGTAGTTGAAACCTTTATTATCTTTAGAATAAGTCCGCATGTCGCTTAAGTCAGCTTGCCAAAGTTCATTGAGATTAGAGAGAACGTATTTGTTCCGAGGGAATTTTCTATGTACTGGTTTGTGGAGTGTATACGTAGATTGGGATTGCAACCAGTTTTTAACTTCTTCCTTTTTCATTTTACCTTTCATAGCTTTTGATAATTTGTCGATATTGCTATATCCAGCTGGGTGTGATACATCATAATAAATTTGATCTAATTCTAATAAGGGGTCCATTTTTCCCAATCAATCTTTTTCTTAATTTTATTTGCGTGTTTATCTTCGCTCGTTGGCGTCAAATATACCTCTGTGTTTTGTGGCGGTTGTTCTTCGATGGCGTTTTGAAGTCGAGCTATGTACTCACGTCTTTTTGGATTGCCAATATATGTTAAAGGTACTTTTAAATCCTTTAACGCTTTAGCAAATTTTTCCCAACCAGGTGGGTCGTTGTTTTTTAATGGTCGCAGTGTATCGCTTACTAAATCGATAATGTTACTGTTAGGAATCACTTCATTATCTACAATCACTGTGCCAGCATCATTCCAATAAATTTTGTTTTTATTTAGTGACACCGAATTCAATAACAACTCACCTTTTTTTACATATGTTTTTGGTATTAAATTTAAAATTTGTTTTGTTGAGTAGGAAGGTTTTTTTTCGAGTGTAAAACTTTCTTGTTGCTTCTCTTCATCACTCAGTGTCTGACTGGCAACTACATCTTTATTCTTGATATCATTATTTATATTAAGAAATTTCCAGCTTTCAGATGTGGGTTTATTGTTGTCGTCATTTGAAGTTATTATAGGGAGTTCGATGGGACGACGATCTTCTTCCATAAAGTGGAGATATCTTTGTAAAATTTGTAAGTATAATTTACACTTTTTTCGATCATCCATATTACTGTTGAGTATTTTTTCCATTTCACTATCTAAACGAGAGGTAGGATTTTCATTTCTTTTTTGATTTAACTTATCTATTAAGCTTGGATCAACTAACAGCATTTTTTTGGCGTGTTCCATTTTTAAACTAGTCCACTTATCAATCCGCTCAAAATAGAACCCAATATAATCGGAAGAAATGCACCACCTTTTTGAACTATTATATTCTTTCTTATTTTATTTGTACTCTTACGTACCAATTTTCGTAGTAAATTTTTGTACTTTTTTAGTTTACTCTTTGATTTTTCTTCAAGTTTTATATTTCCTTGTAAAACGTTATGAATACATTCACAAATAAAATTAATTTCGTTTTCGTTACAGACTTTTAAAAGAGCTTGTTGATGTTTTGGTTTAAGTTTATAAAGAGCATTTAATAAGTGTTCATGCGTCTTTAAGCGTCGATCCATCATTTGTAAATGACGGGTATTGGTTGGTTCTTGGCATATTTAAACTCTTTTGTGGGAATGTACACTGTAGAATGACCATCAGATGGAAATATTTTTGATTTAATTCGACACATGTCAAAAGTGTCTTGTTTTAGATCTATCATCAAATAGCCATGTGCTTCTTTTGTAGCATCTCTGTAAGCATCTTCTATGAATTTGCTATTTTCTGGCGATACTTGTCGCGCTAAGTAACGTATTTGAGTTTTATCACGTGGGTTTTTAAAATAAATTATGTAGTTTGAATTCAAAGAAATGTCTCTTTGTCCTTTACCTTGATGAAATAAATTTTGAGTGATGTAAAATACACTCAAGTTCCTATGATGACTACCTTTGGTAAATATGTCAACAATGCGACCATCAGATTCCCTCATGAGATCATCGATAATAATAAGGTTAGCTTCCTTTCCATCAAACATATTCAAATCTGGTATACCCTGATAATAGTTTACATTTGGTAAATTATATAAGGGCTGCATTTCATCAAAACACCAAGTAATTTGATGAAAATTGGTGTTGCACACCTCATTAATATGATTAATAAAGTTTGTTACAAAATTAGACTTTCCACATCCACTTGGACCTGCAACTATGGCAGTAAAAGGATGATAAAAATGAAACATTTTTTAAATGCACGTGTGAACTCGAAAAGGTTTCGGAATGAATAAAACAAGAAGTTACGATTGAGTGTATTATATTTGATTTTGTTTTACTTACAAAGATTACATATACAAATAATTTGAAAAATGATCATTTACATACATCATACAATTCATAGCTGTTTAGAAAAATATTACAGTAATAAAGTGATTATAAAATAAAGTTAAATCAGGTATAACAAATAACTAACTACATACATTCAAATTTACATCTAATTTTTCATGATATTATACAAAACATAGTAAAACAATTAAAAAAAAAATAGTACATAATACGGCAGAACTTTAAGTTACTTAAAACCACAATTAAAACACACATTAATATACAGTTACGATAAAAGTTTTGTAACGGTATTTGTAGCGTGCTAACCAGATATGAAAATCAGTCGAAATGTCAAACTAATAGTGGAAGTGTCAGTTGGGTGTATAAAAAGGCTGCCGTATCGATGTGCACTCTCATTGTGCCTCATTCCGGCTCATTCTGCTCATTCGTGCTGAGTCTTAGTAGCAGTTCAGTAAGTTGATCATTGACTTTCATGCTGGTCGGCTAGTTGCTGATATCTTTGTAAAAGTATTTCTGTTAAATGTGTTTATGTAAAACCAGTGATAAATGTGTTAATGTAAAAACAGAAATAAATCGTTTTTATTTAAATCAAAACGGCTTCTGTTTCTAACTTCAGAAGTGGGATAAACAATCAATGCCCACAGAAATAGATTGTGCTCACTACATATGTACGCTATGTGGAATACATCGTACGATGGAGATATTTGACTACCCGCAATTTACGTGAAAAAAGAAATTGCGCTGAGTAATGTTGGAATAAGGATTAGACTACAACGTGAATAAAAGTGGACAAGTGTGAAACATAGCCATCGCATGTTCATTTCTGAAGTCATGTGCATACCGCTTCAAATGAACAAGGATCTGCGTGTGTACCGTGATCAAACTGTTTGTGTACCGCGATCAAACTGTTGGTGTACCGCGATCAAACTGTTGGTGTACCGCGATCAAACTGTTTGTGTACCACGATTAAACTGTTTGTGTTCAAACGTTCCTGTTGGTGTTCAAACGTTCCTGTCGGTGCTCAAACGCTCCTGTTGGTGTTCAAACGTTCCTGCCGGTGTGCAAACGTTCCTGTTGGTGTGCAAACGTTCCTATTGGTGCTCAAGCGTTCCGGCAGATGTGCTGCCGTATGGTGCGTCGTAGTGGATGTCCCGGGCAACGTGACTACATGATTGCCTAGTACCGGTTGATGCTAACTGCTGCATCGCGAATCACGTGTGGCTATCTGTGACGACAGATATGATGCTTACTGCAGCGGTAAAGGAAGTCTGGTATCGTATGACCCGTAATCCTCGCTTGAGGGTTCTGGTTTCTTTTATTTCTTGGTAACTTTAACAGGGCATGTGCAGACATGGATTAATGAGCAATTCGTGTTTATGATTAGTACAGAGCCGTCACTAAATTTAAGGACTTGGATAAAAAAAAAATCTGTTGTAGTAAACAATGACTGTACATGGCCTTGGTTGCCAAAAAGTGATCTAGGTGCACAGTGTTCGGTCTGAAGGACTGCTGGCCTTTCTTGGTCAAGGTTTCGGATCGCAACACTGTACTGTTTAAAGTTTTGGATTAAGAGCGAGTCAAGCGATAATCTTGAGGTTGTCCTCATGTTAAGATGAACTACTGAATTCCTAGTCAAAGTTTGATGCGAATCTTAATCAAAGGTCAGAATAGGCCGAACGGTGTGTTTCTGTTTTGGTTTTTCTTTGCTTGCAGGAACAAGAGATCTGTGTAGTGTGTGCCCAGTGCAGAGCAGCGTACTCCATGCTGTGCGGAGCAGCGTACTCCATGCTGTGCGGAGCAGCGTACTCCATGCTGTGCGGAGACGCGCGGTCCATGCTGTGCGGATACGCGCTCGAGGGCGTGCGGGTACGCGCTCCTGTGCGTGCGGATACGCGTGCCTCTGGCTGCGCTGGAGAACTGCGCGCTCCTGGCGCTGGAGAACTGCGCGCTCCTGGCGCTGCTGAACTGCGCGCTCTTGGCGCTGCTGAACTGCGCGCTCTTGGCGCTGCTGAACTGCGCGCTCTTGGCGCTGCTGAACTGCGCGCTCTTGGCGCTGCTGAACTGCGCGCTCCTGGCGCTGCTGAACTGCGCGCTCCTGGCGCTGCTGAACTGCGCGCTCCTGGCGCTGCGGTACTGCGCGCCTCTGGCTGCGCTGCAGAACTGCACGCTCGTGGCGATGCGGTGCGCTGCAGGCTGCGCGAATGCGGAACGACGCGCTCCACTATGCTTAGAGTGGCACGGATATCAGGTGATTGCGGAAAAACTTATTTGGGTGCTGTCTAATTTTGTATGACTAAAGTTTTTATGGAAATGTTTTTAAAGTTTCTTGAGGGGTAAACACGTTTAAGGGAAGTTTTGTCTTGCGGTCGGTATAGTTTTTGTTTTATGTCAGACATGCTATCCTGATCGACGGATACACTTCAAGTGAGGTATGGTTTCATGTTATTGGATACTGCTTTGGAGTGTGATCGGGCATGTGATCCTAGTACATGGGACGTACTTTGGGTGGTTGTGTTTTATTTGTGTGCTCGGACACTGTCGAGAATTGCTCGGACATGTGGTCCTGGAGCCGTGTAATACGCCGTAGTACATGTCACGAACAGGCCGCTGATGTGTGACGTGTTTGTTTGGCAAACATCGTTTGTCTTATATTGAGAGGTTGGGTTGAAGCATGTTTTTATGTGGGACCGATACACACACGCAAAGCTATGTCTCACGTAAGTACACGTAGACCTCTAACGAGTCGTGAGAGGCACTCCCCCGACGGGTCCTGCCTCAGGTGGTTGGTACAGATATCAAGATGTTTTATATCCGTTGTGCTTAGATTTTATTACGTTGAACTATTGAGTAATTTTTCTCATGTCATACGAGCTGTCTTACTTTATTTTGTTATCTTTTTGGATATGTTTTTGTGCTTTGGTTCTTTTTGTACGCAGATGCAAATGATGAGCTTGAGGAGGCTGGCGCTCCTAGCGACGCAGTCTTCTGAAAACTAAACACCTGGTGGCGTCTGCGAGCATCAACCAAGCACGTCCGGAACGCAGAGTGAAGAGCCTGCTGCACCATCCAGCGTCGTGGGGAGTGAAGAAATTTCGGCGACTTCATTGCCAATTCTGGAGACTGATCTTCAGAGCTAGAAGATGGAGCCCGAGGACGGACTCCCGTCAGGAGAGGCCGAGTTACGATAAAAGTTTTGTAACGGTATTTGTAGCGTGCTAACCAGATATGAAAATCAGTCGAAATGTCAAACTAATAGTGGAAGTGTCAGTTGGGTGTATAAAAAGGCTGCCGTATCGATGTGCACTCTCATTGTGCCTCATTCCGGCTCATTCTGCTCATTCGTGCTGAGTCTTAGTAGCAGTTCAGTAAGTTGATCATTGACTTTCATGCTGGTCGGCTAGTTGCTGATATCTTTGTAAAAGTATTTCTGTTAAATGTGTTTATGTAAAACCAGTGATAAATGTGTTAATGTAAAAACAGAAATAAATCGTTTTTATTTAAATCAAAACGGCTTCTGTTTCTAACTATACATATTTTCGTTGTACAGAAATCGTAGATAAAATCAAATGTCCTTTATTTTATAATGACCCCATGCAAGAGTATCAGTTGAATTTTCTATTAAATAACGTTTTGTGTCATTGTGTGATAAAGATATCTTATTAATTTTTTGTGTATATATAGCATGTTTAATTGATTTAAATCTTATCATTTCACTGTATTGCGTTTTTTTTTCATATAAACATGATTTATAATCAGTAAGACTAAATTTTTTTGTTACACTTTTGTTAATCCCTTTTGCTTTACATATACATTTATTCTGCACATCCATTGCATACATTTTAGAGCGAAGACCTACAAATTCTTTAAGAATTTTACCGTTATTTTCGTCTTTAAAAAAACCTAACCGTTTTTTATTCAATAATGGTAAACCATATTGATTATTTGGTGGATAATCGGACGTATCAAAGTAGTTGACTAAATCAAGTTTTATGTCAGCATAATAATTTTGCGTAAATATTTGATATATTAAACTATCGGTATCAGTATATAGTAATTTAATATTATCTTGATATTTCATTTTCATATAATCGTAATGGAAATCGTATAGTAATGTTTTAGATATATCTAAAATACAAAAACCGAGGTAAATTGGTTTATTATATAAAACTTTAGTTTTATTTAATTGTATTGCTACTAAACTTTCTGAAAATATAGATAAACTATGGAATTCTGGTCTTGCTATCAAAGATTGAGCACCTTGAGTTTTGCCACGATTTAACCAATGATTGATTAATTTGACATTAACTCGTTTTCTTACATTTTCCATTGTTTTACCAAAAACAGAATTATTCATAAGTTTAAAAAAATCTTTCTCAAAATCTGAAGTAGCTAGTGAACGCATATGAGTGTTCAAGTCTATATAACTTTTCAACCATGCGGATTGTTCAAATTTTAAAATTCTATGTACTTTAGTCAATCGGAGGCCATTTTTTAAACATTGTTTGAGGTTTCTATAATGAATGACGTAATTTTTTTTATCTTTTAAATTTGGGATCAGTTTCCTGTCTTTGCTGTTTCCTAAACATACGTTTTCGGGACAAAATGGAAAATCTGAATGAAAATCATGTAAAGTTTTTGAATATTCTAAATCTACTTCTAACATAAAACCATGTTCGGCATCATCGGCTATATTAAAATCTGTATTTATATCGACCCATTCAAATTTGCCTGTCGGGAGACATTGGGACATAGCCCAACCATAAAGGTTATTTGCGTCTAAGTACATCAAAAATGAAGATGGTTTATCTGAATCGTATTCCGACATAAACATGTTATTTGCCACTGCATGTCTATTACTGCATTGTGATATACCACCCCGAATATTATTCGCTATAAACGTAACCTTATCGATATCTGTTAAAAGTTCCAAATTTATTTTGGTAAAATTTAACATAGCATCCCAACTTAAACCAGGTGCTGTATAATAGTGGGCAGGATCTAAGCCGTATGTTTTAAGACACACATCCCTAAAGTTTTCAAATATATCTGCTAACAACAATACATCTGTTTTTAAATACAGGTCTGAATATTCACCCATGTTTTTACAATTAAAATGATTCCACACGTCTTGAGCATGATGGTATTCACTTTCTGTAATGTGACTATCATTTAAAGAACTATAAAATTGATCGCGAGTGGGAAGAGAAGTTATTTTTAAACAATCAAATGTCGTCATGTATTCGTATGGATAAACACCTTTTCTTATTAAACGTTTAAAATCTTCTTCACATGGATATTTTAATTTGAGTTCACGAAATTGTTCAGGTAATAAGTTCTGAGCTAATTTGTTAAGGCCACTTGACATAAATTTAAAAGAATCAAGAAATCGTAATTTTATAACTCTGTTATTGATTTGTAAAACTTTAGAAAAAGAAATATATTTTTCCTTATTCTCAGGAATAAGTTCAATGTCACCTTTCTCGAAATCAAGACCATGCACTATGAAATGAGCGTCATAATTACTTAAATTATGTAAAAACACTGGCACAAAATTAGGAGCTTTGTATTTTTGAGAGCATACTCTATGAGCTACACCTTCATATGCACCAGTATGCCAATTATAAGATATTGTGCTATCCTCGTTTAATTTAGTAACACAAATGTAACACGACTCACTTTGACTGATATTTATTTTATTTTCTTCAGTTAACGGTAATGGTGATTTGATAAAAGAATTTTTGTTACAAATATTTTCTAAATCTGCGTAAATGAATTGCATAAATTTTTGCGCACAATCTTGCCCTGTATAAGACCTATACACTGAAAGATTATCATCGTAAGAACATTTAACATAATACCCAAAACTATACGTTTCATGTTTTTGGATATTAACAGTTGATGATTGATTTGGATTGTTAGAACAATTCTCTATTGGTTTTAAAAATGCTTCAAAGTCAGCATACACAACGAATGGAACTCTTAATTTACGTTCATAGTTGTTAAATGAAATTTGGTTTGATGGTATTAATTCATTAAACCAGTTTCTTTTTCTATCGTTTTCTGATGGTAAATTTGTGCACACATTGAAACAATCATTTTCTTGGTGTCGTTTTAAATTATCAAATGATGTGAAATTTAATAAACAGCCATCACAAATATGAACTGCATGTTCAGAAGTCGATAACTGTTTAGATAATAATCTCGAGAGGTTTTTAATAAAACAGTAATGACCTTTAGAACCTTGAGATATATACAATAAGTTTAAGTGAGTAGTTTTACGGTGCTTCGTAAAGTGTAATGGACCCACAACTTTATTTGATTTGCTTATTGAATCATATTGTAATCCAAAAACATTAATACTGAGACTATTCAATTTTTCAAATTTATGGATGTCATTAATTTTTATAGGAAACGATAGGTTATCAAATTTTAGTTTGTTTTTGTGTATTATATAAGATGATACCCTATTGGAACTATGAGTAGCTGGAAATAATCCTGACAAAACTGCCCAACGAAAACATTCGTGATCGTTATTTTGAACATTGATTACAGCTTTCTTATGTTTTATATCTAACGGTAGGTCTATGTATGAAGATCCACGCAATGGGTTAAATTTGTTAACATTCATATCCAAGTGATTTATTTTATCTAAACTCCATCCACTACCCTTTTTTTGGAAATTTGTCATTTTGTTTGTTATTTCGGTAATTATAGATGAGAAAGTAATATCTTTGTCATCACCTTGACAAACAAGATAGTTTGAAATTTGAAAATCAAAAATATTGTGTAGATTTTTTGTTTCTTGTGTGAAATCCGCATTGAGAATAAAATTAACTTTTACAACAGAATATTCTAAGATAGATCGTTCTAGTAATGTATAAATTATGTTTTTAATATTTTGTAAAAATAATTCAGGTGATTCAAGCTGTGTATCAGAAACTAAATTAGATTTCACTCGATATGTAATAATTCTATTACCGAAAGCACTATCAATGAATTGAACATTAGGTAGATTGTTATCTCTTCTAATTAAATTATTTTTATGTTTATTGCTCTTATAGTGACTGGTCATATATTTTTTTGACACATGTATGTGACACTCAGGACATTCAATTTTATCATTATGCTGTTCTGTACTTACATTTAAAATGTTATCCAGCGACGATGTAGATGTCGAAGGAGCTCCAAGACGAATATTTTTCCTTTTCTTTAAAGGAACCTCTTCAAACAATTCAGTTGGCGCTAATCTTTTCCTGTTGCCTTCTCCATTCTTCATAGATCTGATGGATAAGAAAACAGTTAAAACAATGTCATGTCACGAAATCAATATGCTACTATGTTTCTATTATTTAAATAGATACTAACATTTTTTGTTATTTACACTGCAAACAATATGCTTTCATTGATAATACACCATCAATATCATCCTCATCGGAATGAGTTTGTTTTGAGGTTTTATGTCCACTACATGGTGTATAATAAGGAGAAATATCAGGATCTCCCAACATTGATTCTGGTAAAACATTTAATATATACCAAAATCGTATGAAACGATGATATTTATGTAAAATTATCTTTTTATCGAAACTCGCAATCTCACTCTGAGATAAACTAGAAATATCAAGTGATTGGTACATTTTGGTTGCACTCCAAAGTTAAAAATATAAACGGAAGAAACAAGTTGAATGATCGTGCAAGATGTCCGAACCATTATAAATACTTGAAATGTATCCCCTCTTCATGGATTCCCAAAACATGTTGCAACTAGTCTTAACATAATAGAAAATATTTTACTCACGTTTCAACTTGTGTTTGTTCCATTTTATCACAGAGCTCGTACAGTTCTTTGTCGTATTGCGATGACATCAGATCCATTGATTCGATGTTTTCGAGAAGTGCGACGAGTTTCATGTTGTATAAATCACAGCTTGTATCCATTGTGACGAATGTCTTATTTTGCACAGTTTCAAAAGTGATTTCGGTGTCATATACTACCCAAAACCATGTGATTATATTTGAAGCTATCCACTTTTTTCCAAACAATTTATGAATGTTCCCAATAACTTTACAATCGTAAGCATGAGCATGAAAAGACACTAAAAAGACTTATAACTATTTACATTAATACTTAGCAATAACACAAGAGTTCTAACATCAAAAACAAATTAATCTATTAAGTATGTAACTTAAAAGAGTACAAAGTTTAAATACAATACAATGTAAATTAAAATAAAACAGATAGATACTTAAGTATTAGTTATTAAAATAATAGTTTGACAGTTATAAAACATTGTAACGCACTGGCACTTTTATCACTTGTCGGTATCTATAAAATATTTCACACAATCGTCCTTACTAGCCAACTGTTTAGTGATATTGTATATAGTGTCCTTGATACTTTGCAAGTTCTTATCACTGTCGTTTTCCGCGTAATATTTAACTCGCACATCAGCGTGTTTCCAATGTTCCGTCGGTGCGATGTTTTTTATTTTATTCACATCATACACCTCAACTTTTATGAGATGTGATGCAGAACTACTGTCATCGCTGTTTGATCGGATGTATGAAATACCACCGCTCGTCGATCGACCAACACTGGATGACTTTTTTGTAGTTGTCTTCTTTTTTTTGGGTTTTTCAAAGAACTCATCAATGTTGTTGCTTTCCACCGATCTTTTATTGGCTGCTATCGCTTTTTTTACTTTAAAGGCGAGTGTACCTTCTTCATCACTAGATTCGTCGATTTCTTCAGCATAATAATAATTTTTGAAAGTATTTTCAGAAAACTGTAACAAAATAAAATAAAACTGTTTTAACTATCGGTTAAGTAAGTACTGTATGATAAATACTTATAGGTATGCGAAGTATACATGTACACATTAGTAACAATGATAAATTAATAAGACATCAAAGATAGCTAAAATGTATTAACCTGGTGGACAACACATGGCATAAACAATTAATGAAACATCTGGTTACAACACTTTTAGATCAAAGTATATAAAGGTACTTACATTCATTTTTATAACACTTTCACTATTTAACTATTTCACAATTTTACTATCACTTCACTGTTACACACAACTGGAGATCACACTTCGAGCAGAGCACAGAGTGGAATACGATACCATGTGATTTTGAGTCGGTCTTTTATATGGAGAGGGAGTATTGTTTCCTTGCAGACAAGATCCAACATGTTTCGACTTTCACCTTAAATGTTCCGTTGAATACGTAATATCAGGTAATGTGAATAATGGGAACCGTAATTATTATGACAATGAGAAGACCCAAAGGGTTTTACCTAGAATTTGAGAAAGGTATGGTGTATTGTAACGATTGCTTTATCTATAATAAACAATGCCCGTAATGCGTAAAGGGCGACTATTAAGTAATTTCAAACGGCTTTTAAGTAGAAACACGAGTTAATAGAAATACGAGACAAAGACCTTTGCATCCTTCAAATAAAAAAGGGTCGCCGATAGAAAGTAGAAAGTCAATAACACAACGAAACAGGGAAAATGTTGCTGTATCTATCATAAACAATGCTCGTAATGCGTAAAGGGTAACTATTAAGTAATTTTAAACGGCTTTTGCGTAGAAACACGAGTTAATAGAAATACGCGACAAAGACCTTTGCATCCTTCAAATAAAAAAAAGGATCGCCGATAGAAAGTAGAAAGTTAAAAGCACAACGAACAGGGAAAAGGTACAAGCTTAAGGGAACCGTAGACCATGAACAAATTCGTGGTTCATACCTACCTCGCGGGTGATATGAAACGGATTCCGCGGACGATATAATTTTTATTCGCGGGTGTTATCAAAGTAATCCGCGGTCGATATCAAATTAATCCGCGGTAGGTATCAAGTTAATCCGCGGTAGGTATCAAATTAATCCACGGTAGGTATCAAATTAATCCGCGGTAGGTATCAAATTAATCCGCGGTAGGTATCAAATTAATTCGCGGTAGGTATTAAAGTAATCCGCGGATTAATTCGCGGGCGCCGCGGGCCGAATCTGGAGCAATCGAAAACGTCGGCGACCAGCCGCCGGAGCGCCGCGGACCGGCCGTCGAACCTGCTCCAGTATCGGTGAATCCCTTACTACTAACTAGATTTCAGAATCAATGATCTATGTAGATTCTACAAGAAGACAAATCACGATGTTTACATTGTTTTCTTCATAATCTCGATGTAATCAAGGTTAAGAACATAATCTTCAATCCGATGTTAAATATCAAGCAAGTGTAAACAAAGTTCAAAGCGAACAGTCCTTCCAATTAACAAAGATACTTAGAGCCATCTGTAATGCCAAGGCTAAGATTCTTCGTTTGATATTTGGATAATTAGTTAATACTCCATGAGTTTATCGATTGATTATGCTGAATACGGGATATTTCACATATTTGCATCAATGTTTTTAAATTAATTATGCAAGTATTCATTTTGATGCCCTCTAGTCAGCGTTTGCTTAAGAAATTGTAGTTGTTGAGTATTTCTAGTCAAGCTGTGGTTTTATTAGAATATTTCAATCAAGGCCTTTACTAAAGTTAAGTACTTGGTACTGTAAAAACACGCTAAGTTTAATTTAAGTGTTTGCCATAAAAGACAAAACTCGTGAAAAACGACGAATATCTAAAAAAAAATATTATAGGCAGATCAAATATAAAAGGTATGTTATTGGTGATATCCGGGTCAGTATGTTTACTTTATTCTAGTGAGTAATCTAACTGGAGTCTTATAATGATAAATCATTTAAGGCCTTTTTGTTAAATGTTTCATTCGCTTTCTTAGGGAAATTACATTTGAATTGCTTAGAAGTACTGATTATACTATGTTTTTTGCTGTTAAACCCTCAACAACCCATAAGTGTCTCTGGGACACGTTTTTGCGTTCCGATTTGGTAAGCGATTCGATAATTGTCGAGATAGAGTATTCAAAGGTCTGTACGGTGTTGCTACTGTATACAGAACTTTGAATTACGAAGTGCTGCGTGGCACTCCAATGCGCTCGTCATCCTGAGACATAAGATGTTAAGTTTCATAATGCTCAGTAATTACGCTGGCTACAAAGTCCTTTAAACCGGAAAACAACAAACAGTACATGCACATCGTTGTTTAACGGTAGAAATAGACATTGTGCCAACTTGCCCAAACGGTCCCAGAACCTACTAGGTTTCTGTCGGCATCTCTATTAATGCAATTTTGCGTTTTAAAAAGAAACTTCTATATTATCTTAGTCTTAATCAATCTGTGTGCCAAATATCATCCAAATCCGTTCATCGGTTGCGGCAATTCTAACAAACGTCTGAACATGCAATAATTTCCACAAACTTTCCCCTTTTATATTGTTATTAATTATTTTATTATTATTACCAGGTGTTGCTGGCGGCTTTGGCCGTGTGTAAAGCCTTTACTGCTAAAAAGTCCTTAAATTACTGAGGCGATCCATAGCGGCATCTATACAACGCCAGCGCCGTCTATTGAAAAATTCCATTATTTTCCAAGAGAACATATTACCGATATAAAAATTTGTCTACGTGTACCCTAGGGAGTAGTTTAACTACGTGTAAATATTCGAATCCGTGTTGCTGTTATTAAACAAACATCCAAATATGTTCACAAACCGATATTAATTTGACACTTACTGACATATCATAAATTTTACTCTACATCTAAATATTATAAAGAGCGACGAAAAGTTAACTATTAATGAATGGTTTGAATGACTCATAATAATATGTGTGTAATAATCCAAATTAATCTATTATATTTATAGATCTTATTTCGAGTCAGACTTGAATGAGCAAAACAATAATGGCTCCTTAAAATAGTTTTAGCCTTGATCTTTGTGTTTTGCTATTACCAATAATATTGTTTATATTCATAGGTTGTTTCGGTAAAGTATATGATGAGCATTTTATGAAAAGACTAGGTTTACAAAAACTAAATAGTATCGGACAGCAGCTACTAAACTATAATTTATGAGGCAATTTACTTTTATCTGATATTCAAATTGGAGTCATGTTGAATTCCACATTAAAATCAAGTTGTTGTAGATTTTTCAGATAATATTAATTGTAATTATATGAATATTGTATGAATAGTAAATTAGTTTACACACATAATCGTTTTTATCGTCTAACGGGTAGGTAGAGATGTCATTGTTGCGCACGATGTCTGCCAAACTTATTTCTGACTCGGTGTTGCTAGCAGCTTAGCCCGCGTGAATAGCCTTTCGATTTATAACGCCACCTGCTCGACACCAGAGTCATTTATTTAATAATCAGACTATAAAGTTCTATAATATAATATAATGCGGGCGATAGTCTAGTTGGGAATGGAACGCTCTGCCGAGGCAACGTCCGGCGGTTCAAAACCCAAGGCATACACCTCTGACTTTTCGAAGCTACGTGTGTATTGTTTATCAATTATCGTTCGCGGTGAAGGAAAACATCGTTAGGAAACCTACATACCTGAGAATTCTCCATAAGAATCTCGAGGGTATGTGAAGTCTTCCAACCCGCACTAGGCCAGCGTGGTGGACTAAGGCCTAACCCCTCTCAGTAGTAGAGGAGGCCCGTGCTCAGCAGTGGGCAGTATATAATACAGGGCTGATTGCATTGCATTGCAAAGTTCTATAATTGCCCATGAGAGAAAATTATCGGGACTAAAATTACATATGTGTTAATCCAGGATGTGTAGCTGTATGATAGTTGTTTCTGAGTTTATTTTCTAACAAACTAATTAACTAACTAATTACTAATTTTAACTTTCACATAAATTTAATAATATTAGTATGAGTTACATACAAGCGGCGATAGCCTAGTTGGGATTCGAACTCAGAGGAGACTTCTCTCTGCCGGCCGTGGTCGCTTCCATGGTCGACAGCTGGAGGTCCTGGCGTGCGGTGGCACACTTCTGTGAGGTGGTCCTCTCGCGGAAGGGGAGTGCCGAGAGGGATCGGAGGCGCGGAGATCCCTCCCGCCGCCAGACGAGACGTAGGAGGCGCCGGATGGACGACTGACCGGCGTCTTCCGCCCTGTGGATTGGGGGCGTTTGGAGAATTCCACCACGGTATCCCCTGCCTGTCGTAAAAGACGACTAATAGGGTCCACCGGGGGTCGCAGGCCGTCTTTAATTTTTGTGTTTTATTAGCACATTGTAGCGATTCCTGTGATGGATGGCAGCGTGGCTGGTAGGCCTCACGCTGCCGTTGACGCCGAGGGCGTCGTTCGGTGCGCGGGGGCTCCTGAGCCCCCCCACAACAGGAGACGGGCCGCACTAGGCGGCACCGCGCAGGGGCTGCGGCTGCGGACGACAACTTAGACACTTCCGTCAGAGGAAGCCCGCAGCCGTTCCTAATGCGCCGAAGATGGCCACCGCGGAGTTTTGGTTGGTATGCCGTGCGTTGTACATAGGTTAGGGACTCGGCCCGGCGGTCGCCCGATGATTACATCTCTCCGGGCGGCTCAACGCCGGGTCGTAAGGCACGGTGAACCCAACAAAACCGCTCAGTCGCCCCCTTGAAGGCTGGGCGGTAGTAATAAGTCACTTTCTCCGCGAAAACAAAAAAAAATTGGAATTCGAACGGACTGCAGAGACAAATGTCCGCAGGTTCAAAACCCAAGGGCACGCACCTCTGACTTTTCTAAAAAAAAGTTATGTGTGTATTCTTTGTGAATTATCGCTTGCTTTAACGGTGAAAGAAAATATCGTGTGGAAACCTACATATCTGAGAAGTTCTCTATAGGAATTTCTAAGGTATGTGAAGTCTGCCAACCCGCACTAGGCCAGCGTGGTGGACTAAGGCCTAAACTATTATAGCTCTCAGTTGTAGAGGAGGCCCGTGCTCAGCAGTAGGCAGTATATAATACAGGGCTGGTATGTTATGGTGGTATGAGTAACATATGATGTTACTATGTAATAAAGCACTAATTTTAATCCCCAATAACTTAAAAGTGTCAAACCAATTTAATTGCAGATTATGGAACCATTACGGTTTTACCCGGCCTCGGTTGAAGTAAGTAGACAGATATTAAAATATATATATTACATCTTTATTAATGAAATACTTGTAGTGAGAATTCGGTATTTGTATATGTGTTCGTATATTTTTTGTATGAGGTACGGAAATAAGTAGTGTACATTTATAGAAAGCGAAAATATTACAAACGAAACCCATTTATGTACGGCTGATGTTTAATTGATCGTTTTTATTTATAACTCATAAAACACCAGGACGTGTGTCTGAGCATTGAAAGAACAGTAATGAAAAAGAAAAGGGAGGGGGACTAAGAAGAGTAATAAAAAATAAACGTAGTTCTTTTTTTGGCAGATAATATAAAATTTATATGAATGGTGGAGCTGATTTATTTCAACTTATAGAAAATCGTGAACAATAACATTCATTGAGAGCAAATAAACAACAATACACATATAACTAAAGCCGCAAAGCTCTGATGAGTCGCGTTTCTGATGGGACGTACCTATAGATCTAAATCTTGGTATTCTTGCTTGTTGTATCCGCTGACATTTGAAAATCTCAGTAAACGACGTTAAATGTACAAAATGAGTTTGTAGCTTGAGGACATCACATATCGTTTATAGAAAATGAGAATGTAATTTGGTGTTTCAAAATCACAAAGATAGTTATCATTGATTGCAGCGCATTATAAAATCTAGTTTCTACAATGTTTAGCACGGCCATAAAATATTAGTACTTCATTTAACATTTTTTTTTTAATTTTTTTTATTGCCGATATGGGCAGACGAGTTAGCGGCCCGCCTGATGGTAAGCGGCCACCGCTGCTCATGGACTCGGCGATGTCAGGGACACAGACAAGCCGCTGCCTACCGTGGGGACAATACTCTTTTTGAGCCTCGTTTGAAGAAGGACAAAAATTTCAGTAGCTACTAATTTTATCACCAAACATTTAATTGGTAATTGATTGTTGTTTACGCGCATTTATTTAAAACATAGAATAGAATACACTAGGATACATAAACAGGATACACTAGGCCCTAATGACGAGGGAATTTGTGAATTTTAGATACTATGCTAAATAAGTTCCTACTTACGACCTCCCAAAACTACTAAGCGCCTCCTGACGTTAAATATTTACTTAACTTGTGACTTGTGAGCGAAATGAGCATGCACAAGCGCACAAGGTCACGCATGAATAACTTTACTTGTTATTTATTAGGCATAAATGTAGTTTTATTGAAAACAAGTACGTATTACAATGACATATTGCGTGGTAGTTACCGCAACGCGTTACGTAATATATTATGTGCATGGTCTCAGAAACTTGGGAGCATTGTCGCTTGCTAAGGATGTTCAACCTTTATCGACGATGTAAACTTAATGATGATTGAATATTATACGGCCTTGCAATTACATGTTCGACTAATGTCTTTATTTAATTTAATTGTTTAAAAGTACATTCTGATGAGGCAGGACATAGCATTTATGTATTGCAAATTATATAACATACGAGTTAGTCCTGATGATATTTATAAGTAAACTGCCAGCTATAAGTACTTTTAGACTTTTAGATAATATATTATAATAATATCAGCCCTGTATTAAGTATATAATGTCTTGCTGAACTCCATACTCAACTACTAAGGCGTTTAAGCCTTAGTCCACCACGGCGACGGCGGCCTAGTGCGGGTTGGCAGATTTCACATAACCTTCAATTTTTTTTTCTTTTATAGTTTTTGATACTTTGTAATACATCCTACTACCATGCTATACATCAATGTATTGTAAAGATGTTTGTATATTAGAAGTCAATGAAGAAGTCGCTGAACAGATATATATGATGTTTTTACATACATAGAGCATGCTTTAAATTAACACAAAGACATTTTTTTATCCCAAAAAATAGATAACGGTACTTTTATTCCGAAAAAAAGAAAAGAGAAACGCGGTCGAAGTCGCAAGCAACACCTAGTAGTGAATAAGAATTCTACTTAGTCATGATTACGTTATCATTTTTATGAATGGATAGGATTAATTCTGTATTTAATAACTCTATTGATTGGCTTAGATTTTATAGCGAACAGCTTGCCTGATGTTAACCCACGTTGGGGACCGATGAAGTGATATTAGAAATATCTCATACAGTATTCTCTAACTTAGATATGAAACTCCTGGGGATACTGTGCCACAACATATCTACGCATAATACGCTGCCACTGAAAAAGAGGATGTAGATAATATGAGATAAAATAAAAAAAATATTTCTAAAATATTGCTTTAGTTATCAATGAACAAAACATACTATTATATTTAATTTAAACTAAAAATATTGAAAGAAATTTAAATATATTTCTAGATTTTGTCCTGATAATCATGAAAGTAACATTTAAAAAGCTTTTTAAGGATTTCAAAGTTGATTCTGGCTGTGTAAAGAGTGATTATGTAGGTTAAGTGTGGCACGCCTCGCTCGGCGGACCGGCGCGGCGCGGCGGCGGACAAACAATTTACACAATTGACAAATCCCCGTAACGTTTTCGTGGATCACCTTAAATAAACTGTTTGCATGATTGTGATTAACACCTTGCCTCCCAATGAAACTTCGAAATATCGCATTGTCAATACTTTGAAACGATATTTATAGCTCAAGTTGTCACTTCAGAGCATAGACGTTCAGGACTCGTCCAGCAATCAACATCCCACTTTATCCATTAAAAATGATGAAAATTGTAAGTGCATTTTAGATACCGTGATTTATGAGTGAAATATTTAAATTTGTTAGTTATTGAACTTATTAACTCAGTGACTTTATTTCTAATTAAAACAATTGTTAATTCAAAAATATTTCAAATGTTTTTATTATATTTGTGGTAATACAATAAATAACAGACGACTTGATAAAGGTCGCAGGAACACGCTGGATGCAGGCCGCTTGTGACAGGACTGGGGATCTTTAGGGGAGGCATGTGTTCAGCAGTGGACGTCAGTAGCTGAAGATGACGATAAATAATTATTGGAAGTTTGAGAAACAGCATTAAATTAATTAAATTATTTCAGACTTTGTTCGCCCTCGCTGCGCTTGCGCTGGTGTGCGCTCAGCAAGCCCCCGCTGCCAGCGAGAAGAAGCCACCAGTGGAAATCGTCAAACAAGACTCAGAAGTCGACGTCAACGGATACAACTTCGAGTGAGTATTTCTTGTAGTACTATACCAACTATAATAGGAATTAGGATTCAAGAATTATTCACTATGTCACTGTTTTTATTAGATGTTTTTTTATGAGTCAAATAAATATACCATTTAAATATTTATGCGGGATACCTACCTTTGACTATGGTCAATATATAAGACATTAGGATATAAATCATTGTATCAATTTCTGTTCGGACTTTCACAGTAATTCATTAATATATGGCATGTTAATTCAATTTAATTATATAACGTATTATTTTCCTCTCCGTAACTGTTTAAATATAACAAATACAAGTATACACATTTAATACTGCTAATCATTTAATAAATTTTCAAGCAAGGTTTTTTGTATAACGATTTATAATGTGTGACTTTTTGTAGTTTTGCATCAAAAGGTATCTTAAACCATTATAATAATATATCTCATTGAACAAATAATATATACGATATTCATGTTTTATACATATTACACACGTTATAAATATAGTAACTTTATGTGGCGTGCGTTGTTTGTTAAAACTTATACCATTTGACCATACACATGTAGAAAATGTTGTAGGTAAATTATTAGAATAGATAATTACCTATAATTACATTGGCTTGCTTTGACGACGTAAGTATCGTAAAACCTATTAGGTGTCATTTATCGCAAATGGAAGGAATTATTGCTTATAACTATTTGTTATTTTACAAACTATAGTTGGTATAAAGTAACTTCAAAAGTATATGACTGGCTTTTGTTGACAATTTATCACACCAACTTCATTTGAGGCTATAAGACTCAGTGATTAGATTATGAGAAATATTAATTAGACTCTAAATCGTATTAGATCCTCATCACCGGCAATTAGACATAATATCTAACCATATCATGTAAAATTTCATAGATCGTCATATCATTTACCGAGAAACTATTTATCAATGCTGTATTTCCCAATATTCTATTTTGTTTATATATTACATATAAAATTAGTTAATACAGGGTCATTTTAACATTGCGTTACTAAATGAAACCACATACTTATCTCCTTGAAAATAACACTTTCCATTAAGTTATTTTAACCATAGGCGTAAAGTAAAAAAGTGTAAGTTTCGAACAAAATAAATATCAATAAAAAGTAACTTTAAGTTTACATGCAATATTGCTACTACTACCTCTAGAAGGATTCGTCGCAATAAAAAAAAAACACAACTAAAGTCACCACCATTCCACAGAAAACATATTTAACAAAAAACGGTAATTTTTGTTTTAGATTTGAGACGAGCGATGGAACATCCAGGCAAGAGCACGGAGAGTACAAAAACGACACAGACCAACAAGGCCTTTTGGTCAAGGGAAGTTACAAATACGTGGCTCCTGACGGCCAGCACATTGCTGTCTCCTTCGTAGCTGACAAGAACGGATACCAGCCCTCCGAACAAGCTGACGACCAACAGAAGCCCGCCAAAGCCTAAATTATAAGGAACAAGAATCGCTCATACCAAATAATATGAAACTAGAAGTATAATCTCTAGTCTAAGCAATTAACACTGCCGGAATAAAAGTGTTTAAGAAATTATGTTTTTCTTTATTTTAAGCAAAACATTTATTTTGCTGTTTTATTTAAGGGTTTTTGAGAATACATACTATGACAATGTTGTATTATCTGTGTGATAAGATACTTAACATTACTAGGCGAACTGCAAGCGAACTCACAGCGAGGCGAAGGCGATCGTTCAGTGTAATTTTACCTGACCGCGGATGAAACAACAACCCTTTTTTTTTTTTTTTTTTTTTTTTTTTTTTATCGCGGGGAAAAAACGCGTTATCGCTACCACCACCGGGGGGTGAGTGGAACGGTTATGTTGGTTTCACACGGTCTTACGGCCCAATGTCGATACTCGGGAGTATAGCTTCATCCGAGCGAGCATTGAACCGAGTCCCTAACACTATATACACCCTACACCGGCATACCAACCAAAACCCGCGGTGGCCTTCGTCGGCACTTACGGCACGGCTCCGGGTTATCTTATTGCACGAAGATAGCTGCACGAAACCGCCCCTGCGCGATGCCGCATTGCGGCCCCTCTCTGAATGAGGAGGCTAAGAAGCCCCCGAACTCTAATGCACGCTTTTGGCGTCTACGACTGCAGGAGACCGACCACCCGCATTGCCGTCCACCTCGGGTTCGCTTAAATTGAGGTAGTCAGGCGAGCAGCCCCCCACTGCTCGCCTCGCGAATCTCCCTAACCCCATTTAGTCGCCTCTTACGACAGGCAGGGGATGCCGTGGCGGAATTCTCTAGATGCCCCCCGGACCACAGGGCATATGAAACAACAACCCTTACGTTCTATATAGCGAAGACGAGAAATAAGTTTAGTTATTACTGCACAAGTGTATGTATTAATAATATCCCATCTCTGGCCACAACAACTATACTTAATACAACGCTGATTAAATTTTGAGTTGATTGGTCACCATAGCGTTACCTATTAGCTAGTATGGTTTGTCAAGACTAGGGGGGGTATTAATAATTCAATCTCAAGTTTGAGTTACATCTCAAGTAGACATAATGTATTAATAGTTCCATACATTATGTCTACTTGAGATGTAACTCAAACTTGAGATTGATTTATTAATACCGCCCTTAGTTGGGATCCAGAGACTTTGACGATGGGACCATATAAAGCATTGACTGCTTAGTTAAGATTGACTAAGAATTTTAAATAATATATTCGCCGTAAAACCACAGGATACTGAATAGTACTACATAGTAAAACGCTTGAAGACTTATCGGATATAAAAAATAATAGTTTTCTTCTCTACATATTTATTTATCACACTAAAGATAAATGTTACCAGTCTTTTCTGTCTTAATTTAGATAAGTAATCTCGTCATTTGATGTAATTGGATAAACACTGGTCCTGAAAAAGAAAAAACATTGCATTGAACATTTTTAAAAACAAGTCAATTAGAAATATAATATTTTTCAAGTTATCATACGTGTCAAATTTCAACACAAAAGTCAGATCAGTTTTGGATTGTTCTTTGTAATCATAAATAAAATGTGTAGTCATATAGCTAAATATGGCAAATAGTATATGTATTTTTTTTATTACATGAAAAATTCTATTAAATTTTAAACAATGCGTTTAACTAAATTTATAATGTGCGTGTATGAGAAATAATTATTGGAGAATTTTCGCGAAAATATTATACTTTTGGGACTATCGCGCAGTTAGTAACATTTTGTTTGTTTCCTACAGATACCGCGAGATTTTGTTTTTGTTTAAATGATTTATAATATCACTTTGGCTAAGGACATTTTCCAAATAAGACCGATGATCAATTACTGAACAATTGCTATACCCAGTCCTGAGTACCAGTCTTGGATGAAAGATGTTGCGAATTACTTGGACATGAACAATAATAATGATGCATCACTCAATGTGTCTCCTAAAAAGAGGAGGGTCAGAATGACGATTGACAAACATATTTAGTAATAATCGTCAAACAAATTGGCACGAAACGTTAATGTTTCATAGATGGCTATTCCATTTATACTGAGTCTCAGCTTAATACCGAAGTGTAAGCCACGAGTTGGGAAATAAGCACTAAAATCAGCAGTAAACAAGACGTAAATTTACCTCAAATGAGATCTCATTTTATATACAGTACTTACTAGTTACCACTATCTTACTGCACAGACGTTAGTTCATATGGTATTGAGCAACTGCAGTTTGTGGGCTTAACTATTGTCACTTGTTGAAGTTTTGCTATTTATTTTTATGAGGCTCTGAGCAAGTAAGAGAGTTCGTGACCTTCGTGTGCATTATTTAAAATATCATTAGTTATGAGTTGAAATGAATACAAACAACATTACCATGGATAAAAATACAGAATAAAATTTACCTTATGGCTTCCTCCCCATCGGCGAAGAGTTGAAGTTTACTGAAAAGTAATTTATTATATTGCGTAAACAAATTCTGCATATAACGTGGTAGATATTTAAGGAAAGTATAATCATAATAAATTATACTTGTAGGTAAAAAAATATACACAATTTCGTCACATACTATGTAGTACATCGGTAGTCGGCAGGTATTAATCATATTCTTTAGAGCAATTCATAGATTGATTTTCGGAAATCTGTACTAATATTATAAAGAGGAAAGATTTGATTGTTTCTTTGTTTGTAATGGATAAACTCAAAAACTACGGGACCGATTTTGAAAATTCTTTCATTAATAGGAAGCTACATTACCCCTGAGTGTTATGGGCTACTTTTTATCCCAGAAAAACTTTTTCACGCGAGTGGAGCCGCGAGCAGAAGTCTAGTATATTATAATTATGATGAATAAGTGATAATTAGTTTTTATATTATCAATTATTTTAAAATCCAAGGAATTTAAAGTATCTCACCCAAATTTATGTTATTTTTTAAAGTAAATGATACATTTTATAATACTTACCATAACATGGAGAACTTGAGTTATACGAACACTAATGGCGACTGATGAAAATGCAAAGTGTCGCCTCTTAAATAATTTCCGAAGAGAAAAGATGAAGTGTGCTAAATAACTTAACTATGGAGTGTATAAATGAAAAATCACGATTTGATACCACTTGTTTAAACATTTTCGTTTTACGATGTATTTCCAACCAGCTTGCTCACGGCTTCACTCACGTGGAATTAGATTTATGATAAAAAAAGTGTGTGTGTGTGTGTGTGTGTGTATTAATGTACACACGTATGAAGTGAAACTTTTTCAATTAATTCTTTTTTGTCACTGTTCTTGTAATAGTGATTATATTCCAGTAATGCGGTCAAATGATTATTATTATTAAATATATTTAAATATTATTGTCTGCTAAATTGACAGTCATATTATTAATAAATGATGGTTAATTTCAATAAATTAATGTAGGTACCATTTACTAATACCTACAATCAAAAGTGAGGTGAACATAAAAATAATATCAAAATCGCAATCACGTGATGATTTTTCAAAACAGTAAAGAAATAATCTCTCACTTTCACTATTTATTTAAATTAATTTCAATTAGTGTAGCATACCATAATATTTAAACTGTTTACGCTTGATGACAATAGATGGCTCTGTACCTATAGTTCGACCTAATTACTACATCGCGATGTCAAGATTCTCTTCGAAAAATTGTAGCGAACCATCATATTTAAACTGTTTACGCTTATCGACAATAGATGGCTCCGTAAAGTTTCACCTAATTACTTCATCACGATGTCAAGATTCTCTTTGAAACAATAAGCCAAGAAGACGGCGCTGTGACGGTCTACAGTGACAGAAAATGTGACGATTTTTTTAACGTAGATTTCTCCCGTACAATAAAGATAAAGAAGTTTCACTTAATAAAAAAAAAAGGATATATGCGAGTTGGACTCGCATACCGAGGGTTCCGACAATTTTGTAGGTAAGGTATCTTAGTATATAAATTCAATAGTTCACCAAAATTAATCAATAAATGAATCAAGTTTAAAAAGTTTGTAAATTCGCTTTACTATTCGCTAATTCGCTTTTGCTTTATTGCTATGTTATGCGATTTCGTAAGGGAATCAAAACCTACAGGGTACTTCCCGTTGACCTAGAATCATGAAATTTGACAAGAAGTACTGAAAACTGTAAATATGTGGCTTAATAACAAAAAAGCGAATTCACATAATTTTAAGATTTGATTAATTTATTAATTAAATTTGGCGAACTATTGAACTTATATACTTAGATACCTTACCTACTTACAAGTTTGTCTGAACCCTCGGTACGGGAGTCGAACTCGCACGTGTCCGGTTTTTCTGGTATGTTTGCAGTTATAAGTAATTTAATGTAAAAACTTATAATGACTGCCTCGGTGGCGTAGTTGTATTACGGTACGACTGCAAGGCTGAGGTCTCGGGTTCGATTCCCGGGTCGGGCAAAGTGATATTGGATTTTTCTATTCAGTATCAGCCCGGAGTCTGGAATTTGTGCCCGATATGGCGATAGGCTCGCCCCCTATCACATCATGGGACGGAATACGCTTGGCGAAAAGTGGGGTGCACTAGTTGCGCCTCTGCCTACCCCTTCGGGGATAAAAAGGCGTGAGCATGCGTATGCTTTATAAAACTTTTGGGATGACCATATTGTAAATTAATGATAATTTCGTTTTACGTAATTTTAGTCCCATTAAGATGAGTATTATGAATAATGTGTTTGGTTCCAAGGATGTTCATGAAGTCAATTTCACCATGTATATTTTGAGATATATAGGTTGAAAGTCGCTTTAAATGGTTAGTGCAAATTTACATTAGACTGCTGCGTCTCCAGTACTTTTTTTGGCTTGTCTGACACGCTGCCGTGAGTCTAGATGGTACAGTGATATTCAACCGTTTAGTTACTTGTTATAAAATAAACCTTTTTTAACCGACTTCCAAAAGGAGGAGGTTATCAATTCGTGTGTTTGTATTTTTTTTAATGTATGTACACTGAATTCTCTGAAAATTGGGAGGGTATTTCCTTGATTCCTTCTTTATTTAGTAAATAAGGGTCGCAAAGTGGTCCCATTTCAATATATCTTGGTTTAGGGTTCATCATTTAATGGAACAGACTGAATAGACCTGAATCATATGAGTAATTTCATTCGACGACTTAAAAGTGCCCTTACGAAAGTCTATTAGCAACGCATAAATTTGAGCTATTTTTTATTGAATAAAAGCATAATAAAAGATAATACATATGCATGGTGACCCGTTATACAAATAACAGGGACTCTCACTAGATGGTAAGGGATAAATAGGTATATGAAACCATTTATTTTTAAAAAAAATAATAAATAGCAAAAAATGTAGATTTGTCATATTGCTATCAAAAATGAGTAGGCGCTTTTCGACAGATTCGATAGAATGTGGTTAGGATCTAACTTTAATATCTATCTATAGACTTCTAATGGACCTGAAAATATGATAAATATAAGCTGTTTAGTCTTGAGAACGAATATATTATAATGACTTGTAGGTACGTATATTAGTGTAATATGTGTGTGACGCAAAACGCCCATGCAAGTTTGCGATTCTACTAAAGGAAAGGAATGTTTAACTCCTGATTTAATAAATCATTCATCATTGCTACATAATGGAGCATTACCTAAGATTTTCACCTGATTTCAGGATCTACTAGAATCTATACCTTTTGACTTTGGTTTGCAAAGTCTAATCTAACTGCGCGTGATGTTCTAGATAAGACCATTCTCAGCCTAATATGACTGACTACTAGTAGTAGGTCTCTCATATGTAAGAGGCCGTCTGGGTGGGTACCACCGCAATGTCTATTTCTACCGCCAAGCAGCAGTGTTCATGCACTATTGTTTCGGTTTAAAGGACATTTTAGCCAGTGTAACTACTGGACATAATGAGAAATCTTGTCTCAGGATGACGAGCGCAGTGGAATGCCACCCAGTACTTTGTAACTAAAGGTACTGGATGGTGTTGCTACTGTTTATGGGTGGTCGTATCGATTACCATCAGGCAAACGGCAAGCTCGTCTCGTCATTCAATTCAATAAAAAAATAAAAAATAATATGACCGCTCCGCTCATTCTCGCGGTATGCGGTAAAAATAAATAAAACACTTTAACAAAAAATATTTTATTTTCAATACAAATTCAAATAGTATACCTAGAATGACTTGGATCAACGTAGTATATATTATACTCTTTGGACTTGGATTATACAGATACAAACCATAAGTTTTTTTAGCACCTTTTCTGTAAAATTGCGTGTTACATAATAATAACATTTTCCTTCCTGGACTATTTTGCTTTTAAGCATAGATATAATTTTCTGAAAATTACCTGCGGACATTCGTCTCGGCAGTCCTTTCCACTACCAACTAGGCTATCGCCGCTTCACACAAATATGTTTATTAAAAAATACTCTTAAATTAGACACTGTAATATGAACTATGTACTTTACAAAAGAATGAATTAAATAATTCTAGTCGCATGCCAAATTAGTACAAAAAATAAGGCACCGACTTCAAAGGTTTATTCATCGCACATAAATATAATCACACGAATGGCAGTGTATATAATATTGTTAGTATTTAAATTTCCTTATAACCCATGAGCAAAGTATAAGTTATTTTTTACATTAGAGTGGTTTTTGAAGTCGGTGCTATGTTTTTTTAATTTACTTTTAAAACATGAATTTTTTGTTTTTATTTTTAATTCATTAAATTTAAAACGTGCTCACTTAAATATTGACAGCAATACCCAAATACGCCTAAATTTACCATTTTAATATATTTTGGGATATCTGTCTAAGAAAAGCTTTAAGATCTATAATAGAGGTATCAAAAAATTTTGTGCAAAATTTATTTAACATATTATAGGAGATACTTGTATTTTCTGTATATTTTACATATTAATGTCGTTCGATGATACTTGATGTATGCTGGTCCTGAAAAAGAGAATAGACTGCATTAAATATGTATATTCAACTAATTCACTAAAATAGAGTCCGTTCAGATAATCATACGTGTCGAATTTCAACACAAAAATCAGAACATCAGTTTTGGATTGTACATTGTAATCATTAAAAATAATAATATAAGCATTGAAATTAAACTATTATAACGGATTTTATCGCGGTTTTTTATTTTATTTTCTCCCGACGTTTCGAAGGCTTTGCAGCACTTCGTGGTCACGGGGCGGACTGAGGTGTTGGTGGTCCGAAAAGTTAGTGTTACAAATCTACCTTCAATTTACAATTATACAATATAAAGATGTTAGTCATTGTTTGCGGTCCGGTCTACGCAGTAAGAGCTCACAATGTCTTGAGGTCTGGCAGCAGGTCTTTTGGGGCCCGATTTAATTAGATGTATGACCGGGTCCCAGGCTTGTGCAAGTTTCCAACCATCTTCTTTATTGAAATTAGGATGTTTTTTGATCTCAATAGCCTCGCGGATCATCCTAGGCAGGAATCGGTGTTCTTTGGCAAGGATTTGTGGCTTGTCGAATCTAAGGTAATGGTTGGAGCCTTCTTCTGAGTGTTCAGCTACTGCAGAATTCGTAGAGCGTCGGTGTTTAACGTCAGCTATATGTTCTTTTACGCGGGTCCCTATATGTCTTTTTGTTTGACCAATATAAGAGAGGCCACAGTCGCAATCTATCTTGTATACGCCCACAGATTGCAAAGCCTTCGAAACGTCGGGAGAAAATAAAATAAAAAACCGAGATAAAATCCGTTATAATAGTTTAATTTCAATGTCTAACATTCGCGTAAACATAAGGAATCATTATAATAATATAAGGTAAAATATACGAACGTGTTACAAGAAAACTTTTCTAAAAGTAAACTAAAACAAAAATTGCATTTATTTGTTTTATGTTTTGTATGAGAATATGGGAAATTATAGTTATAAACTATAATTTACAATAACTAAACTCTTGGAACAGATATTGGCGGATAGTACAGACAATATTTGTATGTCTTTGTATTTTACTTTCTACTAAGAGCGACATATTTTTTTTCTGTTTGTTCGATTTAACGACCTTATGACGACCGATGACCAATTGAACAATTGCTATACCTAGTCTTGAGTACCAGTATTGAATGAAAGATGTTACGAATTACTTGGACATGAACAATAATAATAATGCATCAATCAATTTCTCTACTATAAAGAGGATTGACAAATATATATATTATTTAGTAGTAATCGTCTAACAAATTGGCACGAGACGTTAATGTTTCATAGATGGCCATTTCATTTACACTTAGTCTCAGCTTAACAGAAGTGGAAGCCACGAATTAGGAAATAAGCAATAAAATCAGCAGTAAACAAGACGTACATTTACCTCAAATGAGACCTCATTTTAGATACAGTACACACTAATTTCCACTATCTTACTGCACAGACATTAGTTCCACTGGTATTGAGCACCTGCAGTTTGTGGGCTTAACTATTGTCACTATGTTTTTTTTTAAGTAAATGATCAACTTTCTAATAATTACTTACCATAAAATGGAGAACTTGAGTTATACGAACACTAATGGCGACTGATGAAAATGCAAAGTGTCGCCTCTTAAATAATTTCCGAAGAGAAAAGATGAAGTGTGCTAAATAACTTAACTATGGAGTGTATAAATGAAAAATCACGATTTGATACCACTTGTCTAAACATTTTCGTTTTACGATGTATTTCCAGGTAGTTTGCTCGCGGCTTCACTCACGTGGAATTAGTTTTATGATAAAAAGTGTGTGTGTGTATTAACGTATGAAGTGAAACTTTTTCAATCAATTCGTTTTTTTTCACTGTTCTTGTAATAATCATGATATTCCATTAATACGGTCAAATTATTATTATTTTAATATTATTGTCTGCTAAATTGACAGTCATATTATCAAATGATGGTTAATTTCAATAAATTAATGTACATTTACTAATACCTACAATCAAAAGTGAGGTTAACATAAAAATAATATCAAAATCACAATCACGTGATGATTTTTCAAAACAGTAAAAAAATTATCTCTCACTTTCACTATTTATTTAAATTAATTTCAAAAGGTGTAGTAAACCATAATATTTAAACTGTTAACGCTTGTCGACAATAGAAGGTTCTCTTCCTACAGTTCGACCTAATTACTACATCGCAATTTCAAGATTCTCTTCGAAAACGTGTATTGAACCATAATATTTAAACTGTTTACGCTGGTCGACAATAGATGGCTCTGTACAGTTTCACCTAATTACTATATCGCGATGTCAAGATTCTCTCCGAAATAATTACCCAAGAAAACGGCGCCCTGATGATCCAAAGTGACAGAAAATGTGACGATATTCGTGATGTTTGTTTATTAAACATAGCTCTTTCCCGTACGTCTATAAAGAAGTTTCACTTAAAAATCAAGGGATTGCACTCTGGGACTGCTGGCAAAAGTGAAAACTTGAACATTAACGTTGTGCATTTTTGAATATTTTGGAATGGTTAGGGAATAATTTTGCACGAATTGCTTTATTTATCAGTATAAAAGTACTAGCACTTATGTGGTTAAATACAACATTTATTTATTGCGCTATCGTACACAAAAATGACAATTTCACTATTTTTTTATAAACAAAATTTGAAAAAAGAATGATGCGCTCTTTTGTACTCGTGCCGTGTCAACGCTGGGGAAATAAATAAAAATGTAGTCGTTTAAGAATTATAGCTTCTACGCATTGTATGTAAGGTTCATATTAGTAAGGGGTGGTAAAACCTCCTACACATTTTCGATCGGTCACGTGATCCTGACGCGAGTTTAACATTTTATACCCATCCCAAAAGTGCTCAACGCCGCTAAAGAAGTTTTCACTTAAAAAAAACCGGTCAAATGCGAGTTGGACTCGCATACCGAGGGTTCCGACAAACTTGTAGGTAAGGTAGCTAAGTATATAAGTTCAATATTTCACCAAAATTAATTAATAAATGAATCAAGTTTAAAAAGTTTTTAAATTCACTTTACTATTCGTTAATTCGCTTTTGCTTTATTGCTATAATTAAGCGATTTCGCAAGGGAATCAAAACCTACAGGGTACTTCCCGTTGACCTAGAATCATGAATCCTAGAGCCTTGTGGATACAACCAAATTCTTGGGTATCACATTGGACTCTAAACTTCAGTGCGGTCCTCATATATCTGTACTAGCTAAAAAGCTGAGCGCCGCAGTTTTTGCAGTGAGCAGGATACGCCAATTAACTGACATTGAAACAGCGAAATTGGTCTATTTTGCTTACTTTCATAGTTTGATGAGTTATGGAATTTTGCTGTGGGGTGGTGCTGCTGACATTAATACTATATTTGTTCTTCAAAAGCGAGCTATAAGATCTATCTACTCCCTAAGCTCTAGATGTTCTCTAAGAGAAAAATTCAAAGAAACAAATATAATGACAGTAGCATCACAATTTATATTCGCTAATGTACGTACATGAGAATATAGAAAACTTTCCAAAAGTTTGCGATATCCATGGCTTAAATACTAGAAGCAAAAATAATCTAGTTAATCACAAAACAAGGCTCCAAAAAATCAGCAAATCTTTTAAGGGTTACTGTATACACTTTTATAATAAAGTTCCCACTGAAATTAAGTGTTTAAACATTGGTAAATTCCAAACAACTATTAAGCGAAAGTTATGTAATAAAGCATAAGCTTGTAATAATACAAGATTTCAGAATACATAGAGGATAAAAACGCCTGGGATTAAATTTTTTCATGTGATTTTCTTTGGAATCATGTCTTTCGTTTTAATAAAGTTTCTTTGTTTCCATCTGTGAGCGGCTTGGGTATGACATACTCCTTAACTGTCTGTGCCTGCGGCGGCGTCGTGTGCCGGGTTGGCCACTTCCCTGTAATATGGTTGAGGAGGCCGATGGCTGGCACATGCGTCATACTCGTGAACGGGTGCTGCTTGTGTGGACTGGTCTGCCCTTTTCGCTTACTATATATATATATATATATATATATATATAAGTATTGGGGGTATATCTTAAACGTAGATTAATAAGGACATTTTGAAGATTTCAGATCAAATTATTACATGATTCCTGAGATAGTTATGCACTCGTGTTGGAATTTAAATTTTTATAACCTATTTTGCGAGTATATAAATGAACTGCTCTAAACATAAGTAAACAAATACTGAATTGTATATATTTTTTTCTCTACATATTGCAATGTATTTTATACCTTGAACTGATTTTGAAAAGAGCAACACTAGAGTTTCTTGCCCGTTCTTCTCTAGTAAGAACTGCTTTCCGAACTGGTGGTAGAGTTAATATTGACGGAATCTAAATAATGTATAACATTTTATGGGTTCGAATAAATGATTTCATTTCATTTCATGAAATTCAGCAAGAAGCAAGGTCTTACAGCACATGTAATGGAAAAAAAACTCAAAACTGTAAATATGTGCTTTAATGACAAAAAAAGCGAATTCACAAACATTTTAAATTTGATTAATTTATTAATTCATTTTGGCGAACTATTGAACTTATATACTTAGATACTTCACCTACTTACAAGTTTGTCGGAATCCTCGGTACCGGAGTCCAACTCGCACTTGTCCGGTTTTTTCTGGTATGTTCGCAGTAACAAGTAATCTACAGTAATTGACTTGGTGGTAGGTCTCTCATATGTAAGAGACCGTCTGGGTGGGTACCACCGCAATGTCTATTTCTACCGCCAAGTAGCAGTGTGCATGCACTGTTGTGTTTCGGTTTGAAGGACATTGTAGCCAGTGTAACTACAGGACATAGTGAGACTTAACATCTTATGTCTCAGGATGACGAGCGCAGCGAAATGCAACACAGTACTTTGTAACTCAAAGTGCTGGATGATGTTGCTACTGTTTATGGGTGGTCGTACCGCTTACCATCAGGCGAACGGCATTCTCGTCTCGTCATTCAATGCCATAAAAAAAAAGGCTTTATAAACTTTTGGGATTACCAAATTGTATTATCAATAAATAATTTCGTTTTGCGTAATTTTAGTCCCATTAAGATGAGTATCATGAATAATGTGTTTGGTTCCAAGGATACTCGTGAACTCAATTTCACCCTGTATATTTTGAGATATAGAGGCGTTGAAAGTCGCTCCAAATGGTTCGTGTAAATTTACACTAGACTGCTGTGTCTCCAGTACTTTTTTGGCTTGTCTGACACGATGCCGCGAGTCTAGATGGTACAGTGATATTTAACCGTTTAGTTACTTGTTATAAAATAAACTTTTCTTTTTTACTTTTTACGACATGATTATTTTGTTTTTATTTTTAATTAATTAAAATTAACACTTGCTCACTAAAATATTGACAGTAATACACAAATACGCCTAAATTGTCAATTTTAATATTTTTTGGGAAATCTGTCTAAGGAAAGTTTTACGATCTGTAGTAGAGGTATCAAAAAATGGTTAAGATTTTCTATAAAATGTATTTAACATATTATAAGAGATACTAGTATTTTCTGTATATTTTACATATTATTAATGTCGTTCGATGATACTTGATGTATGCTGGTCCTGAAAAAGAGAATAGACTGCATTAAATATGGATCATAAACTAATTCACTAAAATAGAGTCTGTTCAGATAATCATACGTGTCGAATTTCAACACAAAAATCAGAATCAGTTTTGGATTGTATATTGTAATCATTAAAAATAATGTAAAAAGTAAAATTGACAAATATGTTATAAGTAAACTTTTCTAAAAGTAAACTAAAACAAATAAAAACTTTTTGACAAAAAAATTGGGCTCGCGTACCGAGGGTTCCGACAAACTTATAGGTAAGGAAGGTATCTAAGTATATAAGTTCAAAATTTCGCCGAAATTAATTAATAAATTTACAGTTTTCAGAAGTACATGTATACAGTTTTCAGATATTTTCCTTTATATGTGCTGTAAGAAGCCCTTGCTTTCTGCCAAATTTCATGATTCTAGGTAAACGGGAAGTACCTTATAGGTTTTGATTCCCTTGCGAAGTCGCAACACATGCAAAAATATGCGACATAAACGGTCATATTTTTTGATCGCGATGACTTACAAGTTTGATTTATTCACAGCTGAAAGAGACCGTAGACTCGAGTGTTTGTTTTAAATTTCAACTTAGTATCTCTACGCGTTCCTGAGAAAAAGGGTCTTGATAGACAGACAGAAAGATGGACAACAAAGTCATCCTATAAGGGTTCCTTTTTAGGGTTCTGGACATATCAGTAAAAATATGATTTTATAACTTCAGCAAAAATATTAACATTATCATGCATATAAATACAGAATAATTTTTACCTCACGGCGTCCTTTCTATCTGCGATCAGTTGAAGTTTACTGAAAAGTAATTTATTGTATTATGTGAACATGTTCTGAATATAACGTGGTAGGTATAAGAGGAAAGCAGAATCATAATAAATTATCATCATTCCGTCTTGAGCAGCCGTCTCGGACGGACCTATTGTTGTCGTAGCGTAAGCTCCGACACCTTAATCCCTCCGAGTACCTGCTCGGTCGGACCGTAGCGACCTCGCTACACGCCAAAGCCGACAGGGAACAATAGGACTATTGTCCTATTGCTACCTGAAAGCTTTTCGGGCTAAACCGCGTCCTTCTCAGGACAGGGTTTCGCCCATACGTCACGCCAAAAGTATTTATTGCCCCTTCAGGGCTAGCTCGGTGGTTAACCTACCGGTGTGAACAAGCCGAGCTAGCGGTGACCCGGCCACGCGCTGCGCCCCTTCAGGGCAAAGCAAAGCCGGACGGGTGCGGGTTTGGAGGCTGTGGAGACACACCACAGTTTCCACCGCATATCGCCTTCCCTACCTTACCCTTCCCATAAATCCATCCCGTGTATCGGTTGAGCGTGCGGTCCTCGGACCAATACCGCTTACGGTACACGGACTGTTAGGAACCCTCTTTGCACAATAAGACTGGCAAAAGGGAGTACAAGCTTAGGGCACACCTAATTTAAGTACACCCCCCCTCGCCTATACCCGGCGAGGAGGGCCACACACGCACTCACCCCCGGGCACACCCACCCGGGGACGTAGTAGTAAACTCATTTACCGCGTCCGCGATCCGCGACCGAACGTTGTGTGATAGCCGCCTGGTTTCTTGTGCGTTCTTTGACAGGCGGAACACACCCGGGGATAGTGAACGCACACGCGGTCCCCAAAAAAGTCAAATAGCAACTATGGACGTGGACCCAGCCACAAAAATGGCCGGCTCCACGTCCATGGATCCGGAACCCTTCATCGCTCCCGGCATCACGCTGTCGGCGATGAAGGCAGCGCTCAGAAAGTTAGTAGTCCTGGACTCAGAATTCAGGGACTACATGTCCATGCTGCTCCATAATGTCAGGGAGCAGCTATCCGAACCCGCGACCCCGTCCCCACCAGTGTCGTCCGAGGCCCCGGCCGCTAGCCAAGCGACCGAGACCACGGACGACTCTGCGATGGAGACCACCACGACGGGCACCCTTAAACGTCCCGTCCCTTCTTCTTCTTCCTCCTGCGATTCACAGGCGGAAGAATCGTCATCGGAACCCGATGACGAAGGCTTCACGGCTGTGAAGCGTGGAAGGAGGAAGAAAAGGGCGGTCGCTGCCGACAGTGTCCCCGCGCCTTCTGCGCCTTCTACGCCCTCAGCGCTATCCGCGCCTTCAGCGCCCCCCGCATCGGCGTTGACGTCGTCGCCACCGCCGCCACCATCCCAACCCAAGGCAAAAAAGCCCCCGCGACTGAATCTTCAGTTGCCCGCCAACATGTCCATTCCGGACGTTTTCGCTGAGCTGCGCCGGCAGCACATCAGCATCGCCAGCAATTCATGGAATAAAATCCATAAGCTCCTCGCTCTGCAGCCCGCCTCAATCGCGGACCACAGAGCTCTGACCAGATTCCTGGACGCCAGGAAATTCCATTATTTCACTTTTGCTCTCCCGGACGAACGTCGCTTCCGCTACGTCATCCGGGGTATTCCCGTAGAAATGTCTGCCCAAGAAGTCAAGGATGGCCTCCTTGAGAAGGGCATCAAAGTCTTAGAGGTGCACAGGATGCACCGTCAGTCCCGTGCCTCCCGGCCGGGCATTCAATATGAGATGGTTCTCGCCATCTTACAATCCTCGGACGACGTTAAACGTCTTTACGAGATTAAGGATATCTCCGGGCTAGGCGGCTTCACCGTCGAAACCCCTCACAAATCAGGTCAGGTAGGGCAGTGTCACAACTGCCAAAAATACGGCCACAATTCCCGTGGCTGTCGCCTCCCCGCCAGGTGCGTCAAGTGCCTCGGCGAACATGGCACACTAGAGTGCCCCCGTCCCAAAGATAGGACTCAGTGCACGGAGCCCCCTTCGTGCACTAACTGTAGGCAGACGGGCCACCCCGCCAACTACCGCGGGTGCCCTAGGGCCCCCAAAAAACAATCCAGAGCTCCTAAAGCTCTAGCCCCTCAGGCCGCCCCACCAGCTTTCAAGCTGGCTCCTGCTCCAGTGCGTAACCCGTGGTTCCCACCCACGGCACGCCCGGACCCCCGTCTTAAGGCCCACGGCGGAGTCACTCCCGCCACCCCGGCCACAACTCCAAAACCACCTCATCCGTCCCCTTCGGCTACCGCGGCTCCTCCTTCAGAGGCAGCCCAGCCAACTCCAACCAATCCCAAACCCAAACCCAAACCACATCCTACAACCCGCCAGGTGGCGACGACGCCGGCGTCAAACAACTCTGCGGAATCAGTCTCCGCCCTCCTATGTTCTCCGGAGATCATGCGTCTCCACGGCAAAATTGCCGAACTCTCCGCTCTCCTCTCCCGCTCTGGGGACGAGGAGCACGTAATCCTCGCGGAAATTTACCTGACACAAAATAAAATTTACTGGGCCATCAACAACGCCGTGCGCCTTCCGTCGTCATCATAAATGGCGAACAACAGCGCGGTGCATCCCCCTATGCGGACCAAACCTCGCTCCCTCAGAGTGGGGTTTTTCAACATCAATGGTATTCGCGGCCAGCGTGCCGAACTCTCTGATTTTGTCCGCACAAATAACTTAGACGTTTTCCTCATCCAGGAAACGTTCCTCAAACCCGCCCATCGCAGTCCCAATATTTCTAATTTCAACCTGGTACGCAACGATCGTACCAGCGGCCCGTTTGGTGGCACCCTCATATATTACAAAAGGTCCCTGCACTGCATACCACTAGACCCCCCAGATAGCTTGAGGAACATTGAGACTTCAGTTTGCAGGCTAGCTATGACAGGACATCCGCCGATCACCATCATATCGGCCTATCTCTCGCCCTCTAAGGAGCTTCACTCCGATGAGCTCAAGACCCTATTGGAAATGGGGGACTCCGTCATTCTGGCGGGGGATCTCAACGCCAAGAACACTCTCTGGGGCTGCAACTCAACCTCTGGGAGAGGTGCCGCCCTGGAGAGCTGTCTTGAAACAATAGATATGAGCATACTGGTTCCTTCTGAACCTACCCACTATAGCGCAATTGACTACGAGTACCGACCCGACATACTCGACATAGCGCTCGTAAGGAACGTAAGCCTTCGCGTGCGTTCCATGCAAGTGCTACAAGAGTTAGACTCTGACCACAGACCTGTGATCCTAGATTTAGTCCCCCAAAACTGTACAACAGACACAGGTCCTAACGTTCCGATGAAGGTGAAAACGAATTGGCGCCTCCTAGGCACCAAACTCGCGGACACCTCATCCACAGATCTTTCCGCGATTCCGACCAACATCGTGACTCCTGAGGAAACGACCAGCGCGATACGCTCCTTCACCAACCACCTGCAAAACGTCCTGAGCGAAAGCTCCGAGAAGGTGCCTGAGACTGTCCACAGTCAATGGCAACTTCCCGACGACGTGCGAGAGGTGGTGAGGTTGCGTAACTCCACGCTCAGAGCCTGCGCGACGAGCCCCACCCCGGAACGACGACATCTTGCGCGCTACCTCCAACGTGAGGTTAGACGTCGCATAAAAGAGGTCGTCGATTCGAGATGGGAATCTCGCCTAGCAGAACTCGACCCGACACATCAGGCCTTTTGGCAACTGTGTCGTTCCTTCAGGAGAAACGATGTGACCTCCATGCCTCCGCTCAATCGTCCGAATCAACGGCCGGCGTTCGATGACGACGAGAAAGCGGAACTTCTGGCCTGCAGTCTGGAGTCTCAATGTTCTCTCTCAACAATACCCGTAGACCACGACCATCTTGTTGCGGTTAATTCACTCGTCGAAAGTAGGAACGCGGTCCGGCCACCGCCGATCTCTAACTCAAACGAAATAATATACATCGACGTCGACCCGGACGTCGACCCGCCGCCGCCCGATCCCCTTGCACCGGTGACAATCGAAGAAGTCATCGATCTGATCAAGGCACTCAAACGTCGTAAGGCCCCCGGGGGCGATAGGATACCCACTCGCATGATCAAGATGCTCCCGGAGCATCTGGTCAAGATCCTTACCGCGATTTATAACGCCGCGTTTCTTAACTGCCTCTTCCCAGAGGACTGGAAGGAGGCAGTTGTGATAGGCATCCATAAGCCGGGAAAACCCGCATTCGAGCCATCTTCTTACAGGCCTATCAGCCTGCTTAGCACCTTGGGAAAAATTTACGAGCGGATCGTCCTCGACCGCCTCAAAATCGTAGCCCACAATAATAATTTGATCCCTCCTGAACAGTTCGGTTTTCGCACCAGGCACAGCTGTGTCAACCAGGTGCTCCGCATCACGGAGCACGTTCATGATAGGTTCCGCGTCGGCATGCCAACCGGCGCTATCTTTTTCGATATTGAAAAAGCATTCGACAGGGTGTGGCACAACGGCTTGCTCTTCAAGCTGTACACTCTCAACGTGCCCACACATCTCGTGCACATCATACGAGAATTCCTGTCGAATCGTGGATTCAAATATCGCGTGGAGGGAACTCTTTCTTCCCGACACTCCATCACGGCCGGAGTCCCGCAAGGCTCCGCCCTCTCCCCCTTTCTTTTCTCGCTGTACACAAGCGACATCCCGAAACCGAAGAACGCCCATCTGGCACTCTTCGCTGACGATACAGCAATCTACGCTTCACGTAGAGACCCTGACCAAGTGGTGCGCATTTTGCAGACCGCCGCCGACCAGCTCGGTGAGTGGTTTCGCAAATGGCGAATCACCGTCAACCCCACCAAGAGCCAGGCCATCCTTTTCACTCGGAAAACGAGGTCCCAAGTGGCTCGCACCTCAGTCCGCATGTCCGACCAGGTCATACCCTGGAAGGACAAAGCCAAATACTTAGGAGTGATCCTTGATCAGAAGTTGACCTTCTTGCCACACGTAAACGCGGTACGCGCGCGAGCCGCATTCGCGATGAGTCAATTGCATTGGCTCACAAACAAAAAAAGTAAAATGTCCATCCGCAACAAGATTAGGATATATACCGCGTGCATTAGGCCCATAATGACGTACGCGTCACCCGTATTCGCTCACATGCCGCCCGCTCGACTTAAGCGTATGCAGGTGTTGCAGAACAAATTTCTCAGATACGCTCTTGGTGCCCCGTGGTACGTTCGCAATCGCAACCTCCACGTGGACACCAACATGCCGACCATCAGGCATTTCATGCAAAACGCCAGCAAACGCTATTTCGATAGGGCGGAAAAACATCCGAACACGCTAATCCGTAAAGCGTCGATTTATACTCCATTTGACCGCGCCAAATGGAGACGGCCGCGTTCAGTACTGACAGATCCAGAGGACGACATCACTCTGGCAATTCGAGAAAAGAACGAGTTTTTAAAACTCTTACACTCCACAAGACCGCAGTTCCGTCCTCGCCGTCGAGGACCTCGCCGCGTTCCCCGTCGCCCTCCCGACCCCCATGACAGTTCCGGCCCGGGTGCCGATGTAAACAACCCGAACTGATAGGATTAGGAAAAATCCTTCCCCCCCCACTAATCGTTGAATGTCTCATTCTCCCCTCAGCGACCGTCCTGAGCCGAGGTTCGTAACCCGTTAGTGGGTTGCCCTCAGCATGGTTGCTTAAATTCAGGGTTGCGAGCGCGCCAGCGTTCACCCTAAAGTCCGGTGTGGCCAGAAAAGCCGACCCTCGTCAGGCTACTGGCAGAATAGTCAGGGACAAAAAAAAAAAAAAAAAAAAAAATAATAAATTATAATTGTAGGTAAAAAGGTACACACAATTTCGTCACGTACTATGTTACTACATCGGTAGTCGGCAGGTATTAATCATGTTCTATAGAGCAATTCATAGATTGTTTTTCGGAAATTAATGTTTTTTTTTTTTTTATAGCATTGAATGACGAGACGAGCACGCCGTTCGCCTGATGGTAAGCAATACGATCACCCATAAAAAGTAGCAACACCATCCAGCACCTTGACTTACAAAGTACTGTGTGGCATTCCACTGCGCTCGTCATCCTGAGACATAAGATGTTAAGTCTCATTATGTCCAGTAGTTATACTGGCTACAATGTCCTTCAAACCGAAACACAACAGTGTATGCAGACTGTTGTTTGACGGTAGAAATAGACATTGCGGTGGTACCCACCCAGACGGCCTCTTACATAATTAGAGACCTACCACCAGTAATATTGTAGTCCATTATATTATAACTATTATGGGTGATTCTTTTTTAATTTTATCAATTACTTAAAAAAATTAAGGAATTTAAAGTATCTCACCCAAATTAATGTTTTTAAAGGAGAATGAAATGTGAAGGAAGATCAATTTTATAATACTTACCGTATGGATAGCTTGAGTTATACGAACACTAACGGTGACTGATAAAAATAAAAAGTGTCGCCTCTTAAATAATTTCCAAAGAGAAAAGATGAAGTGTGCTAAATAACTAAACTATGGAGTGTATAAATGAAAAATCACGATTTGATACCACTTGTCTAAACATTTTCGTTTTACGATGTGTTTCCAACCAGCTTTTGCTCGCGGCTTCACATGCGAGAATTTAATTATTACATAACACACACATCTATACTGTAGGATAATAATAATTTTTATTTAGGATATATTAATACATTTGTGAAATTAAAAACGATGTCTATGATACAGGCACAGCCTAGTGTGAACATCACCGTTAAAGAGAATTAAAACCTACCTATAATATGGATCGATAAATAAATTTGAAATTAGAACCCCGTGATAGTTTGGGATTTATTATTTACTCCGTAACCAATTTCATCAAAATCGGTTCAATAGTTTAGCCGTGTTGTAACACGAGTTACTTGCGCGTTTAAGTTATTAGTAGGGATATGTTAGGTCTGCGCCAAGCAAACGGCCTTAAACATTCGTTCCATACATTTCGGCACACTAGTTATAGTCGGGAATTTGGAAAGATTTATGAATCATTTCTTTAAAAAATCAATTATAGCTCTTTATGAAAATTATAAACTACCAAAATGTTCCATATTAAATTGACTATCTAATAGTGTTGGTTGCAAATTAAAATGGTATGTACTTTAGGGAGAGATCCACGGAATCAACAATTTTAGTGGCATTTTCATCATGAAATCAATGAAACAATATCCACATTTAAAAATAAAATAAAAACCAAAGTAAAGATAACATATTGTAGAAATATGATGTTTAATTTTTTATATAGGTACCTACGTATTATAAATTTCGAATAACTGAACCGCCTTAATTTACTTTAGGGGTTCTATAGATGGATTTATTTCTTAAAATAGACCATCATACTTAACAGGGGCGTAGCTATCGCTGTATCAGCCGTATCAATGATACGGGGCCCCCGAGTTCTAGGGGCCCCTCTTAGCCCATACACTAAACTTAAGCGGTGCCCAAAAGTCCGGAGACCTTGTTTTTTTGCTCCCGAGGGGCGGCACAAACTGAGTGGGCGGCCTGTGCTTAAGGAAAGTATAATTTATCTGGCGCTGAACAACAACAATTTAACAAATTTAAATCTATGGCTCTAAATATAGGGCCCCTTTATGCCAAGCTACGCCCACTGATACCTACTCTCCATTTACAAGTTGCCTTTGTTTTTTTTATAATTGCACTAAATCTACATTTAGGTGCAATCTATTTCATCAGGAACATGACAATGAAAAGTGACGTCAGAGCCGGTTTTAGCTATTCGAGCGCCCTGAGTAAAATATATTTGGCGCCTTTTTTTCTGGCGATTTTAGGTCCCATACCGGTGGCACCTCCTTACAGTCTTTAGCGCTCTCCATAGGAAATGTTTTTTTTGGCGCTTCTTTTTTCTGCCGACTTTTTTTATATGTCCCAAGTCTTTTTTTATGTATTTGTCTGACCGTTCCGTATGACGGGCCGGCCCTGAGTAACGGCTCATATACATAAACACGGCACGGCGTCGCGCCGTCCCACGACGCGACGCCGTGTCGTGTTTAATGTTTATCAGTGGACTTAGAATGTGACACGAAGACGCAGCTCGTAAAACGATGTCGTTTAATTTTGATGTTTGTGATTGATCGAGGGACCAATACGTCAGTCACTTGTAAGTCTCTCAACCAATCCCAATAAGACGAAACGGAGACGTGACGTGTTTTTTTATCACATTCTAAGCCCACTGTATGAGCCGTAACGTATTTATAGGGATTTTGACAAAGCTCATGGTCAAAACAAAGTATATGAGTAGTTTCAATGTTATTTGATAGATTAATTTTATAGTTTAATGAGCTTTGGAACTGATTTGATAATAATAGGCCTTCCTGTATTCACAATATGTAGGTCTATCAATATCGTCAGCACGCGATTCAGTGTAAACACCCAGTGGCGTTTCTGTGTGTTTACAGCCCGGGGCCAACCAGATATTTGCCACCTCGTCTGTGCCCATAATTATTTAATTTCTAAGACTTGGAAATTGGTTTCGAAATTTATGTGACGTTATGAAATTACTTAGCAAAATTGCGTCGCTTGCTGCCTTACTTGCTGCATGTGTCGCCTAGGACCATGCCCCCTCCAGCCCTTCTCCCACGGTACGTCACTAGGTACACCGCCCATTGCTACTTATAACCGCTATAAAATTAAAGCTTGATTGAAGAATTGAATTGAGCTAGACTGTAGCGCACTGCTAAGCAGAATAAAAACAACTCCAATAAAAAAAAACTAAATTTTTACTCTAAATTCTATAATAACTATGCAATATATGACAGACATTGATATTATCTCAAAACGTATAAAATATTGAATAATGCATATTGAATAATGGAATTGTACAGGACAGTACTGCGCTCATCAGCTTGAGCTGGTATTGTCTCATGATGTCCAGTAATTACACTGGTTACAATAACCTCCGAGGTGGAACACAACGAGACTAGCACACTGCTGTTTGTTAGCAAAAATAGACAAACCATTGGCACTAGGGCTTGCATTCAAATAATAAACAGGTTCAAATATTCGAATATAAATCTTCGACATTCGAATATTCGATCAATGTCCACAACGCCAAACTCAGAGTTTTGACGTGCCCAAAATATAATTGTCAAAGTCCGCGCGGGACGTTACGTTGTTACAGAGCGCCGTCGCACCGCCGGTGTCCCGAGCCAAGCGACAGGATTCGCCAAAGCTCGAAAGCGATCGGGAACTCTCAAGAATCAGTGCGACACTGGTGTGTTCGCTCACGCTTTGTCTTGTTTACCATTTGCGACTTGCGTGTGCGCAATAATTTATTGTTGTTTGTCGTCGAGGTTCTACTCTTTTTGAATGAGTTTTGACTTGTGGTTGGCTTGTTTCTAAAGCACAAACTTTTTTTTTGTAGGACTCCGTTTAGTACTTACCTTAAAACTCAAATTCCAATTGGTCTTTAATTTTTAACTAATATTTCGCTTTGATTTAGATAAATTAGACTCTAAGTAAAACATTGTCAATTCAAAACAATGATTATTTATTTATTTATTAAACAATGATTATTATAGTAGGGACAAACTAATCTGGCCGATATGACATGACACGGTTTTGAATTTTTTGGGTAGACGCTCTCACAGAGTTATCGCGTCGGGAAAAAAATTGAATTGTCATACCGGCCAGCTTAGTTTGTCCGAACTTTTATAGAACAGTTTTTATATTTTTTTATAAATTTTATTAAATAGGTACTGTAGATAGTACTATTTTTATTGGCAATTATTTGGGAGCATAGATTAGATGTGCTTTTGTATTTGGTCAGCTTGTACATTTATGTAACGAGTAGCATTTACTCAGAATTTGTGAAACAGGCTCTAATTTTTTATAAAATCTTCATAATTAGGTAACAACTCGACCATACAAGCTCCGTCTTTTCCCAGGGCAGAGTAATATCGAATATTTGCCTTAAAGTACCAATAGGCACTTTATGAATTTTTGTAGAACCTACTTTGCAGTCTTATTACACTGGATGAGCGCGCAACTCCTTCGTCTCTATGTGGATTTTCTACAATTTGTCAGTGTAATACGACCCTTAACTTTACTTGACCATGGATGAAATAACGGCCCCTAAGTAAATAATATATTAACTGCAATAAAGTATGTACCTACAAAGAGGTCTCAGGCCCCCAAAAAACTATATCCTTGATTGACCTCTTGTAATTAGTAATTACTAAGCACAATAAGATTTAATATCCTACTAATATTATAAAGGCGAAAGATCGTAAGAATGTATGGATGTTTGTTATTCTTTCACGCAATAACTATTGAACGGATTTCGATGAAATTTGGCACACATGTAGATCATGTCCTGGATTAACACAGGCTACTTTTTATCCTGAGAAATTATAAAGCGGGACTTTTATCCCGCAAAAACTTTTTAGCGCCGGCGGAGCCGCGGGCAAATATAAATTAATTACAAATTCTAGGCATGCTATTCTTTGTAGGCAGTCGTGATGATCTCTATTAGGCATGCGACTTGCCCCTCTTGTCATATTGTTATTTAGAACACATGTGGACTAACAGTTTTAAATGTCAAATCTCCACATCATCTACGCACTTAATTGGTTCCAGAAATAACAATGGGTATAACAAGATACAAAATGCCTTCACCATTAAAGTCATTAATTGCGCAAATGGACTACGCTGTAACCACGCGGGATGTCTATGGCTCGCTTAATTAACGATTCAGTGTTTATCGTAGGTTACGTTAAATTAACACATCCCCGTTAAAAGTTATGACATTATATATACAATATAAGCTACTAATAAATGCGCAATGACACGTCTCTTGTTTGCGAAAATATGAGCAGGTGCCAATTAGGGCTTGCAAATATTCGAAAATTTTTTATATTCGAATATTCGACCTTTTTTTAGGGTATTATTCGAATTATTCGAATAATAAAAAATATAAAAACTGTTCTACAAAAGTTCGGACAAACTAAGCTGGCCGGTATGACAATTCAATTTTTTTCCCGACGCGATAACTCTGTGAGAGCGTCTACCCAAAAAATTCAAAACCGTGTCATGTCATATCGGCCAGATTAGTTTGTCCGAACTTTTATAGAACAGTTTTTATATTTTTTTATTATTCGAATAATTCGAATAATACCCTAAAAAAAGGTCGAAAATTCGAATATCAAAAATTTTCGAATATTTGCAAGCCCTAATTGGCACCTGCTCATATTTTCGCAAACAAGAGACGTGTCATTGCGCATTTATTAGTAGCGTATATCTTAATATATATAAATCTCGTGTCACAATGTTTGTCCTCAATGGACTCCTAAACCACTTAACCGATTATAATAAAATTCGCACACCATGTGCAGTTCGATCCAACTTGAGAGATAGGATAGTTTAAATCTCAAATTATAGTCGCAATTTTAATTTATTGCTAATTATTTGTCTGTTATTATTTGACAGTCACAATTATCTTAACTCCAAATGATTTTAACAGATGTCGATACCTTTCGACTGGGTTGAGTAAGTAATCAATAGATGGCGCTGCTATGAATGATTCTAACAGATGTCGATACCTTTCGACTGGGTTGAGTAAGTAATCAATAGATGGCGCTGCTATGGTAAATCTACGAACGTGTCATATAAGCTACATTTTAAGCGGGACTTTTATACCGGGAAAACTCATTCACGCGGGCGGAGCCGCGGGCAAAAGCTAGTTGTATATATAATGTCATAACTTTTAACGGGGATGTGTTAATTTAACGTAACCTACGATAAACACTGAATCGTTAATTAAGCGAGCCATAGACATCCCGCGTGGTTACAGCGTAGTCCATTTGCGCAATTAATGACTTTAATGGTGAAGGCATTTTGTATCTTGTTATACCCATTGTTATTTCTGGAACCAATTAAGTGCGTAGATGATGTGGAGATTTGACATTTAAAACTGTTAGTCCACATGTGTTCTAAATAACAATATGACAAGAGGGGCAAGTCGCATGCCTAATAGAGATCATCACGACTGCCTACAAAGAATAGCATGCCTAGAATTTGTAATTAATTTATATTTGCCCGCGGCTCCGCCGGCGCTAAAAAGTTTTTGCGGGATAAAAGTCCCGCTTTATAATTTCTCAGGATAAAAAGTAGCCTGTGTTAATCCAGGACATGATCTACCTGTGTGCCAAATTTCATCGAAATCCGTTCAATAGTTATTGCGTGAAAGAATAACAAACATCCATACATTCTTACGATCTTTCGCCTTTATAATATTAGTAGGATATTAAATCTTATTGTGCTTAGTAATTACTAATTACAAGAGGTCAATCAAGGATATAGTTTTTTGGGGGCCTGAGACCTCTTTGTAGGTACATACTTTATTGCAGTTAATATATTATTTACTTAGGGGCCGTTATTTCATCCATGGTCAAGTAAAGTTAAGGGTCGTATTACACTGACAAATTGTAGAAAATCCACATAGAGACGAAGGAGTTGCGCGCTCATCCAGTGTAATAAGACTGCAAAGTAGGTTCTACAAAAATTCATAAAGTGCCTATTGGTACTTTAAGGCAAATATTCGATATTACTCTGCCCTGGGAAAAGACGGAGCTTGTATGGTCGAGTTGTTACCTAATTATGAAGATTTTATAAAAAATTAGAGCCTGTTTCACAAATTCTGAGTAAATGCTGCTCGTTACATAAATGTACAAGCTGACCAAATACAAAAGCACATCTAATCTATGCTCCCAAATAACTGCCAATAAAAATAGTACTATCTACAGTACCTATTTAATAAAATTTACTTGAAATTTGTGGAATAGACCCTTAATATTTTGGTGCATAGAAAACACACTTGGACATGATCTGTTAGTGCAGGCGATAGATGGCGCGCATCGCTAAGTTGGCGTTATAGCGAATAACCATTTCTTATGACCGCAAAGTCAGCTATTATCAGATAATCAACGACATTCAACAGTATAGTTAGTTATAGACCGGAGTTATAGGCCTAAATTTTTCGTCCAAAAGTTATTTCCAATTGGTAATAAGTCTTTAGTTATTGTTCTGTGTAATAAGTCGTTGTCTTATCTGATACATCCGTGTGACAAGACGTCTCCGTATGCGTACATTTTGTAAAGAGAGCTTTTGGAAGGAATTATGCCAATTTGCGCATTACGATCATGTCAAGTATGTTCTAATGCATTTTACATAGGTGTTTTGCTAATTCACGGTAGATGGTGTTACTGACGAGCAGGCTCAAAATTTTGTGTATGAAAATTTTCCAAATGTCCGCTCTATATAAAATATAATCTTAGAACTCTTTGCAGATGTGGTGGTAGGTCTCTCATATGTAAGAGTCCGTCTGGGTGGGTACCACCGCAATGTCTATTTCTATCGCCGAGCAGCAGTGTGCATGCACTATTGTGTTTCGGTTTGAAGTACATTGTAGCCAGTGTAACTACTGGACATAATGAGACTTAATATCTTATGTCTCAGGATGACGAGCGCAGTGGAATGCCAAACAGTACTTTGTAACTGAAGGTGCTGAATGGTGTTGCTATTGTTTATGGGTGGTCGTATCGCTTACCATCAGGCGAACGGCATGCTCGTCTCTTCATTCAATTCCATAAAAACATAATGATAGCATGCATACAAAGGTTGTCTTTGGGGTTCGGTGTATTAATCATCATAATATTTGGGATGGGGCTACCGATAAATAATATTTATGCGATTAAAACCAGTGTACAAATGATTAAAAAAAGTAAAGATTGTTCTGATGCCTATAACTCCCATAAAAAGTAGCAATCAGCAACACTACATAACATTGAATTACCCAGTACCCTTATCAGAATTCTGTGACAGTACTACAAGGCACTCCACTGCGTTCGTCACCCTGAGTAATAAGAAATTAAATATCATAATGAATTTCATCCAAAAGAATGTACACACTATTTTATTATTACTAAAAGTTTTGCAAAAATGTTTTAAAGGAGAAGGAAGTAATGAGAAGGAGTTTATGCTTCAGCCTCAATGACCACAAGAAATGTAACAGCAAAATTGGTTAATCGACGACTATCAGATAGTCCGTACAAAAGTAACTCTAACTGGCGTTTCTACCTATAAAATAAACAATATCTATAGGTAGTATATAAGAACAACTTATATAAAAGACTACAGTATCCGGTTGGATTACCTGTGAGTATTTTATCATGCCGTCACTTCTAATAATAATGCGAATAGCGTTAGAATAATAAATGTTCAATGTTTATTTTATAGTTTCTGTCCAAATAATATCAGTTTATATTATGTACAGGGAAGGTCCGAGGTTTAATTTTCATGGAATCAAAAATGTAGATTAAACTAGTGCCGATATGATTTTTCTATGCCTTTATCTTAATTTATAAATAAAACATACATTTTTGGCCAGTAATTTTTTGGAATTTATGTTGAAACGCTACTCACAGGCCAAAATGTTCTTGTTGTATTACATTTTGATCGGTGTGTCCTACCCAGAACTCAAATCGCTACTGAATTTTCTAAACAGAAATCACACGCAAGAATAAAAGTCCTGTTCAACTGACAAATGATACCAATATTTAGAAAAAATATAAAAATATATTTAATATAGTATAAAAATAGGAATATTTTTATGTTTTATTGTTTGGAGTCGATCACTCGGATCTGTGGCTTGTATCCTTTGTCGTCAGCAGTGAAGCTGACCTCGTACGTCTGACCGTCAGGGGCGATGTAGGAGTAGGAGCCTCGGACGGCGATCCCTTGACGATCGCCTACGGTGATCAGACCGGCTTGTTCATTGCGGGAAACGCCATCACTCGTTTTGTATCTGGAACGATTAAATGGTATTTTAGTAAGCAGTTACGATATCTCGTGGGCAGTGAATATTATTTTTTAATATTCACTTCATCTATATAAAACTAGATTTAGCTCGCTTGCGTGAAATAGTTTTTCCTGGATAAAAGTCTTAACGCGTACTTTTCCGGGATTCCATGTAGCCTAAGTGCTATTCCAGAGGTATAATAGAAGATGATATAACTCTGTGCCAAATTTCATTCAGATTGGTTCAGACTTTCTGAACTGATTGAGTAACAAAAGTTCATCCAAAAATTCACATCTATACTTAATATTATACAGCTGAAGAGTTTGTTTGTTTGAATGCGCTAATCTCAGGAACTACTGAACCGATATTCAAAATTATTTCACTAATAGGAAGCTACATTACTCCTGAGTGTTATAGGCTACTTTTTATCCCGGGAAATATTTTATCCCGGAAAAACTTTTTCACGCGGTCGGAGCCACGAGCGCCACCTAGTTTATCATAATTGTAGCAGTAAGATTTCTTGGGATCACTATAATATCTTAATCTAAGATAAAAACCTTTGAATCATGGAGGTAAAAAAATATGCTCGTAAGCCTCCAAGCAGAATGTCAGGACTTAGGAGGTTTAGGTAGACACTAAACGTAATCTCCACTCCTGTACTTTTCGATTATTGTGATTTAGGTACATCTGACAGTTAAGGGAACAGATGAGTTCAGCAACGCTTTATAAGGCTCTACATGATCATCTACATCATTTTACAAAAAAAACCCTTTCCTTTTTTTTACAACGCGACACGACTATAGTTGCTTTGTTTATATTACTGACGAGTAATCTTTGGATTTTTTATTCTAAATCACATGTTCTACGGGCATCTATCCACATATACCGATTGCAGGAAAAATCCGGATCGTGCCATATAGGACACATTTAGAATACAAATTCTTGTGTATTATTCATGCGTTACGACATGTAATTTACATCATCAGTCATTTTCCGCAAGTCACATGTAAAATGCATTGAAATGTTAGGTATACAGTGAGTAATCGGTTTTTCCAAAATGACCACTGCATCTATTGATAAGTGGGGTGACGTTTATATAGAGGACTAGCTTTTGCCCGCGACTCCGCCCGCGTGAATGAGTTCTCCCGGGATAAAAGTCCCGCTTTATATTTTGCCGGGATAAAAAGTAGCCTATGTGTTAATCCAGGACATAATCTACCCGTGTGCCAAATTTCATCGAAATCCGTTATATAGTTTTTGCGTGTAAGAGTAACAAACATCCATACATACAAACTTTCGCGTTTATAATATTAGTAGACGAGAGATGATTATCCCTCGCTAGTTGCTACAATTATGTCTCTGTTCGAAATCAAATAAATAAAAACAAAGTCCCTCCTACTCCAATTTCGGCCACTGCGCCCAATCTCAAAGTAGATCAGCTAGGTATGTAGGTGATATTATAGTGCACAAGCGTGTGCGCAATACATAGGTGCACTCTCAATTCCTTCACTCTTATAGTCCGTCAATTCGGTAGTCAGACATGACCGGAGAGATCAGGCATAGGATCAAAGACTTAACGTGCTTTCCGAGGCACGGGGGTATAACACCGCCAACTTCCTGACTCTGAGCTGCGGCCGAGTTATTATTATGACAGAAAAACTCAGTTACAACTTTTTGGCCCGGCTGGGGATTCAAACCCGGGATCGCAACTAGGTAGTTGTACAGCTTACGCAATACAACTACGTCACCGAGGCATTTAAACTGAATAGACACAGCCTGATCCTAGAACGCGGCAAACTTACGTGGGCCATTATGACTAGATTTTACAGTGATTACACTATTCGAGTGATAAAAATATCCTACGACCACATAGCGTTTGAAGTAAATGATCGCACTTACTCAAAGTCATAGCCGTCAGCTCTGACGAAACTGTTGTCGGAGAGGATCTCGGCAGGTGGGTGTTGGAGGACCTGTTGGGCTGCAGCCACCGCTACTAGCATTCCAAACACGAAAAGTTTCTGGAAAACGTAGATCAACATCACTATGTGTGAATTTTCATAAATATTATATAAAAAATATATCGAAAATCTGCGGTTTTGGTTAAAAAATACTGCAGTAAACTACACAAAAATTTATACTGGAATAAAAAACTATTCAACTTACCAAAGCAACCATGTTGATAATCTGATACTACAGGTGGCACTGATATTGATAAAACAAGTGAATGATAGAAAAAGAACGACGCATTCTTCTTAAATACAGGCTTTGTTTGTTGATGTTTCGGCAATTGACAACGAGCGCACTGCGGCGGAGGTGATAACACAAATCAAGTGATGAAATATTGCGACAAAACAATTTACATACGCGCACCTAAAACATATTTCAGTTAGGAGAGCGGTGTAGATATTTCTATAAATGACATGTCCAAAGCGGGCCTAAAATTCTAACCAAGATACTTTATATATATTTAGATAGTACTACCAAAAACTAGGCTTTTATAATAAATCGCATAATTTTAAAGTCCTCCGATGTTGAGATTTATGTAATTTTATTTTGCTTAAAAACTACACTTAAATGAACGTTTTTAAAATGTTAGTTATAAATGGAGGGGTCTAAAAATTTTTAAAATATGGATTCAAGATCCATAATTTTGGCCCGTTTAATATCCATAAAGTATGAGCCTGGTTCAATTTTGAGGCCCAGCACCCATCGAAAAAGCGCACATCTCCAAATTGAAATTAGAAGCAGTTTTCATTGGACTGAATTTTTAAAGTGTCTCATTTTTTAAGAAATATGTACATGTTACATGTTTAGCACTTACAATTATGCAATGTTATATCTACAGTCTCTTTTGCTGTGTTTATTAGGTTAATAACGGATAAGTTTTACGGAGAGGATGGATTATATCAATAAACTAACACTGCATTTCTTACATTATTTAATAAATATACTCAATAAATTATAACTAAGTTAAAAACAACACGATTGTGTGGTCTATTGTACCCAAGACTGTTTAAGTGTGTATATCAATTATACCGACATGTCAAAAGTATTGTTCCTTCTATAATCTATGTTCCAATCCAATTCCAATTTGTTGTGATTGGCCGTATCGTTTTTACTTTTGTCAATATCTCCAAAGGTTTGTGAGATTTGTCATCTTATGTTAAAGTTAACAAAAATTTGCTTGAATAAATACAAACTAGTTTATAAATTACTGTCCAGTCTTTCCTTATTAAATAAATATGTTTGACTCTAAAACGGTGAAGATCGAAATTTAGGAGACTTTTTTTATTATCGTTCGATAGCCTCTTTTGCCTGCTTTGTAAATCATTTCATACAGTTGTCCTTTGCTGTTGTACCAGCGGACTGAACCCTGGACATCGAGTGCTGCATCTTTGGTGTCCGGATTCAAGATGGCGCCTTGTTCCGTACGCGAAGAACCATCGCTGCTTTCATAACTGAAATGTAAATAGAGCTATTTTTGTATTTGGTTCTTTCATTCTATAATCTTTGTCGACACGGGTTTTCGGAAGATAACAGTGTAAGCTTATTTATTGTACTCAGTTGCCAAAAGAAGGAGATGATGTCATTATAAGTACAAGACGTTTTACAGAATTATAAATATAATTTGTATTCATTGTAAATTATTTTTTGACACCTATAATAATGGATAAAAAAATATATACCATGCTACAAATATGCTTAATAATATTAGGCAAACAATAATTATTATGATTAGTAACGTACCAATAAGCATAAAAATATATTTATAATTTAAAACCGTTTTTACATCTTTCGACGTTATATAATATGGAGGTACTACAATTATCTTCATGCATATTATATCTATAAATAAACCTTGGGTATGTACCCAATCATCAGCTAGGTACTAGTAATGCCTATAAAACATGATTTATGTGCGTGCAAGAACTTGCAAGTAATTTTACGAGCGCATCCATAATAATGGTGTTATGGAATTATAAAATATAAATGTAAACTGCATTAAGTCATCGTTTCATTTACTACATGTGCCTAACACGGATGTGAAGGTATATAACGAAGAATGTCTATATAATTTCATATTTATCAACCACTTTGTAAGACGTACGCGGTGCATCAAATGCTACGTGATTAACTTGTTAATCACCTGTGCATGCTTCCTCTTTATGGATTTTCAACGTTATTGATCCTAAACCAAGGTATTAAAAGCGAGATTTAGTACTAACTGCTTAAAATTCCGTTTTTATCAAAATAAAATATAATCGTTTACCAGGCATAAAACATATTACAAGAATAACGTGTTATGTTGGCAAAGTATATTCAATTACTCATTAAAATTCCAATCGCATCCTTAGTGAAAGTTAAAATGTAAAGATTTCGAACGGTATTCGCGATAATGTCACCGAATTTAGTTGGTGGCATGGCGCCCTTATTGGTCCGTAATGTATTTATTTATTGTAAATAAAATGTAACCGACACATAATTGGGGGCCTTAAGTAACGGCTTCGGAAGGGTATTCGAACCTTAAAACGGACGTTCAACTTCTGAAGCGGGCCCACATACCGTGTTTTTGTTTAACATTGTCACCATTCTACTTTTTATGGCCACATTGTCACTTTGAGTGACATGCTTTGAGTATTCATGCTAAGAACTGAACGCTGGATAAAAATCTGCTCATTATGATAGTCGCTATTATACAGTACTATTTACATTATGTTAATCTTCATGACTCACAAAGTCGACCACATATTGTGATCAGTTTTTGTGATTGTTGATTTGAAGTAGGTACCTTTGTTGCAATATTTTGATATAATTATTATATTTTACTAGGTGTTGCACGCGGCTTCACCCGCCTGAAAAGCATTTCCGGCTACAAAAGTCCATAAAACGCAAGCGCCATCTATTTAAAAAATCTGATGAAAATGTCCATTACTTTCCATGCGAACAAATTACCGGGATAAAAAGTAGCCAATGTGAGCCAATTTTCATCCAAATCCGTTCAGCGTTTACTTCTAATACTAACATCCAAATTTTGTTACATCAAAGACCATCCAGTTGAAATAATAATAATTGTACCTCATACAATGCAACTACGTTCAATCAATAATAGTATTGACTTTGTTTTTGATGTTAAACATTTATCTAATAATAATTGGCCGTGACACACATAATGCTGAGTGACGCTACATATTCGACGAGACAAGGCAGATGACACTGCACCAAATCAAATATAATTTGCGAACAATATCAAATTAAACATAACATTGGCCTAAAATTGACCAGTGAGGCGAGTATTAAAAGTATATGATGTTAAATATTTATATTCGACTAGCGGTTGCTCGCGCCTTCGCCCGCGTGAAATTCCTTCCCGCTATAAAAGCCCCTTAAACAATGTACGACGCCAGCGCAATCTTTTAAAAAAATCGGAATAAAACATCCATTATTTCTCATGGGAGCAAATTACCGGGATAAAAAGGAGCCCATGTGTTAATCCAAATTTCACCCCAATCCGTCCAGTTGTTTCTGCGTCTACTTCTAACAAACATACAAACATCAAAACATTTTCACAAACTTTCGCATTTATAATATTTGTAAGATTAAATTCAATGAAAGAAATATTTAGCCTTCATATAATAAATATGATGACTTGACATTTGTTCGAATGTAACTTAAGTGATTGTCATTTTAATAATCTCGTAACTTTGTGAAACAGTCTTTTGTCCTGTTTGTTCATTGACGAAATAATGTTAAAATTAGCTTATTGGGTGATAGGTCATTTGTATGCAAGAGTTCGTCTGGGTACCGGCAATTTGTATGATTCTTCCGCCAAATGGCACTGTGCAAGAATAGTTATTGTTTAATTGGAAGTACAATGAAAGCGGCGTGTACGCGCGGTAAACTTGTTGCAACGACATACGACATAAAACGAAACCTAATATTGACAGTTTGTTGCCGCTATTTGTGTCGTGTGTCTGGCTCAACAAGTTGAGAGCTTTTATGCGGGGCCTAAACCTTGTGTAATTACTGGTCATTAGAAACTTAAGATTTGAAAATTAATGCCTCAGGGTGTACAATAATTTGTAATTAATTTTCTGTGTGATGTTGCGACTGTTTATCGCCAAGTCTACTTATCAAAAAGCGAGTGACCCACTCAAGTCATACTGTTACTAAAAAAATGGCTGCCTGCCGATAGTTTGTTAATAGATGTTAAAGAGTAAGTAAAATAAGGCCCCTGTACCACAATATCTGCAATATTTTTTTATAACCTAACATCCTCCTAGCCAGTTTCGGCCACGGTGGCCAGTCTCAACGGAGATCAGCCAGTACGCAGGAGATATTACAGTGCACGAGTGTGTGCGCAATACACACGTGCACTCGCTATTCCTTCACACTCATAGTTCGATGAGACGGCAATCTGACATGACCGAAGAGAGATCAGGCGCAGGACCAACGGCTTTACGTGCTTAAATTTTTATACTTATAACCTTAAACGGGACATCCTTGTGGCAAAACGCCAACAATAGCCTATCACGGAACCACCAGTTAAAATATTTGTTTTGCAACAAAAACAATGGTGTGCTTGCAAACACGGAGGGTCACGTAATAGGATTATCGGGCTATGGCTGCACACGTAAGGCCGGTGTAAAGGCCAATTAACATAAAGACATTACTGCGTGCTTGCACTGTGAATACTTACCTTATTCATTCTAACATGATTCACATTGCTTTCCTTTTCATTTTAACTTCCTTATTTCTCCTGTCAAACTATGTTTTAAAAGATGTTGCGATTTTTTTGCGAATTTTTATAATACACGTATGCTTCTGCCATGTTCGTGTTCTTTGCTGTTATTGTTAATAACGTTTATATTTTAGGCTTTATAATATTCAAATGAATTCTTAGTACTGTCAAGTCTGTTCGTTTGTTTATTAGTATTTGATCATTGATGTATTAAAAAACCTTAATACATCAATGTATTTGATAGACAAATTTTAGTTTCGTAGCAAAACATGGAAGTGTCATCATTGTGCAATGTTACCTCATACATCAATTGGCATGTAAAAATTTAAAATACCCATCCATAATGCATACGCGTATTCAGACTTAATAACTATTCGGGAAAGACCGTCAAAAATTTGCATGCTAATATTTCCGCTACCAATATTTTGAAAGCTACGACGGAACTACAGCCGGAACACTATTTTAATATTTGTCCGCGTTGCTTTTGACCGGTTTTATATCATCTCCAGAGAATGCAGAATTTCCTTGTTTAGTTTTTATATCTTAAGTCGGTATTATGTCTTTATCAGCTTAGTGAATAGAGCGAACTAAAAACAAGGAACATCTAAAAATGTCATGAAGGCATCTAAAACTTTCTAACAAAAAACAAGAAATTTTAAACTTTGTTAAAACTAACTCGTTCTTATGAACGATTTCAACAAAATCTAGTAAATTAAACGCTATCTTGGAATCTTTCGTGAAAATGGATTTATGAGAGTAAATCTTGTTAGAAATACTTATAGATGACTGAGTTTATTTATTTCGATTGGTTGGTTCTCCTTAAGATCTGAACATAGTGGTTGGAATCGTTTACTGATTTCATCTGTTACTCAAGGGATACAAATGTAAAGTGCATCATAATTAATCAGTGTAGGAATGTTTTATGGGCGCCGACTGCATATTACATTATTACACACACACACACACACACACACACACACACACCTTTTATCGAATTCAAGATCTCAGCATTTCAGTCATACCGTAATACAACTACGCCACAGGCTGTTTAAAAAGTAATAAATAAGCTTGAGTATAAAACTTTTTGCCTAGTTACCTACTTTCATTCTGGTGCAGTAGATGCACGTGTTTCAGTGAAGTATTAAGTTTACTAAGTCGTTTACATGTCTACCTAATTAAGTTACTTGTAATGGTCTTAGATTAATTTGATAATTAAGGTTAATTTCTTGTTGATAATTTACGTTAGGCTGCTCTGTGAGTATTAAGGCTGCAGTCTTCTTACATCGAGAGTAAAAATTAGTTACACAAATTATTTCCAAAAAGTTCGTTAAGTAGGTATATTTATTTCAATGTCGAACATTCGCGTAAACATACGAAACCATGACGTTAATTTCCGGTATAGAAATTTAATTAGAAGACTTCTAAAACATATATTTATAATAATAATAATAATCCATTTATTTCAGAATTTCACACATTCCATAGTACAACATTAACATTATGTATAGTTAGTAACAATGACACTTATTACCTATGGTAGTACCTAAGTGATGCAATCTGCCTAGAGAATGAACTAGAGGACAATCTAATTTTTCCGCAATGACAAATAGGAGACTGTTGGAACTGCCCCGTAGTCTATGCAGTAATGATGCTGCACGCTTACGCCTAATCGCTGCAAATCCATCAGTATTTAAGTCTGCAAACATCTGGGAAGCACTACAGAAGCGAGGCAGGCCCAACATCATCCTAAATGCGTTGTTATATTGGATCCGAAGAGCGTTGATGGCTTTCTGTGTGTAGTTTGTCCAAAAGCTACAAGTATAAAACACCTGACAATAAGCTTTAAAAAGAGTCAGTTTGACTTCAGATGTGCAGCGACAAAACCTTTTGACAAGCATGTTACACCGTACCGCCAACGCTCTTCGCTCCCTTTGTATCATGTATCCCAGATCATCCTCCAGGTTTTCGGAAATAATATGACCAAGATATTTAAACTGACTGACACGATTTAAGATACTACCGCACAAGGTAATGACTGGAAAACTGTCAGAGCTCTTGTTACCCGCTCCAAAAATAATAACCTCACTTTTATTTGCATTGTATCTCAAACCATGCCCTTCAGCATAATTCTCACAAATCTTTATCAGTTTTCTAATACTTGCGATTGATGGGGTAAGCAGCGCCATGTCATCTGCATAGCTAATATTATTAAAAGCTACCCCATCTATGTAACAACCTGCCTGGGTACTGCTGAGCTCACAAATTAGATCATTTATATAAATATTGAACAGTGTAGGAGAGGTCAAACCCCCCTGTCTAACACCACACTCCAATACATAACAGAGATTTAACAGAGATATTTTTAAACACGTGATTCAATAATTTAGTTATTTCTTCGATTTATTAATGATGTCATCTTTAGGTAAAAGACACGGGACGTTCTATCACTTAGCGCTTCATAAATACTTTAAATGTTTGTTATTCCGTATACGATAGCACGATTTTGTCGCGTTTTTTGTAGTTGCCAATAGTCCGCCTTTACTACATACTGACATGCTTATCAACATTTAGCATAGAATTTTGATTAAGATATCCGTAGTCAAATTTTCATTATTTGCCAAAACTCGAAAAAAAAATTCGATTTCATTATTTCTACAATTTTCACTGGTTGCATCGGGTGTATAAAGTTAAGTTAGTTTTTAATTTCTATTTATAACATAAAAAGACACTGAATATGTACAATTTTAACGGCGCAATAGATATAATATAGCAAATATTAACATTAAAATCAAAATAATAAACCATACAATTCCTGTTCCTCAGATATACTTTCACGGAACATGTTATTTAACGAAACAGACTATTTTTGGATTTAACCACTAGTCTGTTACTTCTGTTAGCCTGATTTTTATCTGCTCATACGAAAATTACTTCGTAGAATTCAATGACCTTTTCGTAACCATACCACTTACACTCTATGTCCTGAATCTAGTTTTATTACAATGCTAGTCTTGTGAGCTAAGTATGTTAGACTAAATGCTTTTACTTTATTTTTGTTATTATAACGGGCAGACAAAACTGCGGGTACTATATATGTTATGCTTAGTTCATAAAATATCAATGACTACAGTGATAAATAACATTTGGAAACTGCAAACATTTACAAATATAAAAACAAATGCATAACATTTAAAACAGAACTAGTTCCTCTCCATTCATGGCCGTTTTACTATTTGTCAAGGTGAGTGACATTAATATTAAATTAAGTTATATAATTCATGAGTTTAATTCACCTTTATTCTGGTGCTAAGCTGTCGAATGTCGTGAAGGGGTTAAGAATCATTGAAACGAAAATCTTAGACCGATTGCACATTTGATACGAATTTCAGTCGTACGTTTACGAACAAGTCTCTTCAGCGTCCAGAATGCTTTTTTCCGTACGAATACTCATAATATAATACAACATAATAGGGTAGTTTCCTACGTTTGACGCATACGCATACTCACGCCTTTTATCTCCGAAGGGGTAAGCAGAGGCGCAACTAGTGCACTCACTTTTCGCCGTGCGTATTCCGTCCCAAGATGTGATAGGGGGCGAGCCTATCGCCATATCGGCCACCAATTCCAAACTCCGGGCTGATGCTGAATAGAAAATCCAATATCACTTTGCCCGACCCGGGGATCGAACCTGAGACCTCAGCATTGCAGTCGTACCGTAATAGAATTACGCCACCGAGGCAGTCCTGTGTTTGATATTGTAAATTATTTTATATGTAACAGAAAATACTACGAAAAAGAAATTCTTCTGAGAAATCAGCATATTTGAAATATTGTTTTGAGCAAAAGTGGGGACGTGGAGGGGATATGGCGCCATCTCTTTCGCACGCACGCAGCGTTATGGCCGGTGAATCTCGGTGACGTCACAGAGTAATATTACTTATTTGACAACTACCCCTTGCACCAAATTTCAAAGCTTTATAAGCTACTAGCTATTGCCCCGATTTTGAAAATTATGTTTCCGTTAGATTTTGGATGGCATACATTTTTGATAAACGTATTAAAAAAAGTAGTCAATAACCCTATAGGATCTACGTTAGATGACGTGAGTTATGCGCGTATAGGCACAGCATTGAACCCAATGTGCAAGCTCCTTTAGTACCTAGGTGTAGCGTCGCGAAGTGTCGTGCGTAAACTTACGAGTTCGGAAGACTAAAGTTCGCATAAAAACGTATCCGACGAGCGATGGGCCTAAGAGTTACAACATTTAGAATTATTATTGTATTTCTTGAGCATGCTCTGTCATTTTAGTGAAGTATACTATAAATTTTTAGCCTAAATTTCCTATTTTCGGGCCGACTAAACATTTTTTAAATCTTTGAATGTAGATTTCAATATTTTCAAAAATAATGGCCAGGCTCCTTACTTAGTTTATAATGGTTAAAGTAACTGTCCTTACTGCCGCATCTCAAAAAATACACACTGTATACATTTAAAAATACCCATGATAATCATAAGTCGTCATACTCGTACAAGGATTATTATTTATATCTTTACGGCAATCACACCATGTAGGTATCTATTTACACGTAACAAATTGGCAAATTACGTATAATAAAGTGTATCTCTAATGAAATCGTATTTATGGTATAAAAACTGGCAAATTGGCAGGTGGTAAGTACCACTAGTAGTGGACGATAGTCTAGTTGGGAATGGAACGGTCTGCCGAGACACAATGTCCGCACTAGGCCAGCGTGGTGGACTAAGGCCTAAACCCTCTCAGTTGTAGAGGAGGCCCGTGCTCAGCAGTGGGCAGTATATAATGCAGGGCTGGTATTATTTATATTATTATAAGTACCACTATTCCTTTTTTTAGTGAAGGCCCAAAAACCTAATAAAAGCATCTATACAAACAGTTTCGTTTCTTTTCAGCTAGTCAACCTTCCGACTCCAAGCGTCTCTTTTCGTTTAAGGAACAACAGACCCAGAATAACTTGACTACTGTGGATGATTTTCACGGAATTTATCATTTCTCATCGGGCATTAAGTGACCCGTTTTCTTGTATGTATGTTCTATGAATGACATTACATAGTCTAATTTTAGATTTAAAACAAATCAAGTGGATAATGACTTCCCACATTTTTACTAATGTATGCAGCAGATATTAATAAAATAAAATGCTATTTATACTAACCATGTCAATGCGAAAATTTAATTTATTAGCACTTGACAAACATAAGTTCTGAATAACAACGAAAGAAATGATCACTCATAAATACTTATCGGATTAAGTCAACTAGTTGGATGTTTCCGCTATTAATTTAAGCTATTTATTAGTATCAACATTCCTGTATATCATGCATATAGTAACATTAGCTATAATTTTTAAATATATTATAAAATAATAACTGAGCTCACCGTAACATGTCTCGTATTTATTTTGTTATGATTTTGACATAAAATATATTCTCTTTACGAGTCTTGGAATTTGCAAAAAACGGGACAGCTTGGTTACGTACGACCCTTATGCGAGATGGCACTCACTTGTTGACAGCTATTGTCCAGCAGTGTGTATCGTGCGTTGAGATACTAATTTATGGAATCATACAAGTACGGTTTTCGAAAATCCCCACATCTCATGTATTTTTTATATTAAAGCAGCACTGAACGTGCCCTCTTGCACGAGGTCGAGTGATCACACGAGGACCCCACGATACGGGCTTGCCTAGTGTGGGGACCGTTGTCAATACATCGGTAAAGTTCCAACTATTCTTCCTTTATCTATGGTTCCAACGCTGTTAAACTTCATACCTTGTATTTTCTATGTATCTTTCTACCGCCAAGCAGCAGTGTGCATGCACTGTTGTGTTTCGGTTTGAAGGATATTGTAGCCAGTGTAACTAAAGGACATAGTGAGACTTAACATCTTATGTCTCAGGATGACGAGCGCAGTGGAATGCCACACAGTACTTTGTAACTCAAGGTGCTGGATGGTGTTGCTAGTGTTTATGGGTGGTCGTATCGCTTACCATCAGGCGAACGGCATGGTCGTCTCGTCATTCAATGCCATAAAAAAATATTCGTTGTGACCACCCGTGACCACGAAGTGCTGCAAAGCCATCGATACGTCGGGAGAAAATAAAATAAAAAACCGGGATAAAATCCGTTATAATAGTTTAATTTCAATGTCTAACATTCGCGTAAACATAAGGAATCATTATTTCGTTGTTTATTTTCCATGTCAAATAAATATTTGTTCATTTCATTTCATTCCAATTTCTAAGGCCCTTCGAAAGTAATTTAATGTGTTATTGGTTCGATTACTCATAAATTTCTTATTTCTGTCACTGCATTCGGTTCTTGTTTACATAGTTCAACGAATAGTAAGTGAATAATTGTTGGCTTCAGAATGCCGGGTATAACAATAATATTGTCACGTGTGAATCGTGATGTTACCTTATTATTTTGCGTGCATAATATAGTTTTTTTTTATTATTCAAATTAGCAACGTACGAATAAATGTTCATAATAAAATCATTAAATGATTTGGAATCGCTAATTAATTACATCGGACGGGTCGCACACTTCCGTACATTTGACTGAATTTGATTATGGAGAGCAAGCCGGTAGTAACCTGACATGCGTTCTTTATCAATTAATAAACCTGCATTAATTATGGATTAATTTAGTGGTCAGAATGTAATCATTTAGTTCCTAATTCTTGATTATAGGTCATTCTAATTTTGTGTATCGATACGCCTAAGAAGTGACCTTAATATGCATTTATTAATTCACAGAACAATATTTTTTAGTAAACTGAGAATTATTTCTTATAAGCATTGATTCTCAGGAAATGAGGATCGATTTAAAATGATTTAAAATGTACTTCTCGAAATTGTCTCTAGATGTAACTAGGGAAGAAAATTCCAATAGGTTAATAAAAAAAATATGGTCAAATATTTCCTTTGCGAATAATCTTTATAATATCATAATAATTATAGACGTTCTGTTATTAATAGCTATGAATTGTTTTTGGTTTGTATTTAGTCATGTAAGACTATTTTCTCGGGACTGGATCTTTTAAGAAGGGCTCGATGGCATACCTACAGGCGACAGTCTATATTGTTACATACTATAGATTAGACATGTTCTTTGCGCAACATGCTTAAAAAGGTGTGTTGCGCTGACCCAACAATGGAATGATAATATATACCTAGCGTTAACATTCCATCGAGGGCGTTTCACTCCCGAAAAAATCGTCTAAGAAAAACCCACATAAAATGTTGCCCCACCTGGGATTCTGGCCTAGAAAGGTCGTTCTATAGCCCATGTGGTATTGAGTTACAAAGTTCATAATTTTATATTAATACTTACGAGTAACTGTAGGAGTTGGGTAAGTTGTTCGTGTCTAACTCGTATCTGAGCACCTGCGCCTGGGTTTGGTTGTCGATGTACGGGCTGGCAGCAAGCATTTGCACCAGCAATATTACCCCAACCTGTAACGTACATATAAAAATTAACAAAAATTGTATAACAAAATTTTGGGGCAGTTCAGAATATTCTTCTATTGACTACGAGTGCCTAAATACTTAGTCTATTAAATCTAGGAGCTAACACTTTCCTATTACAAGTTTAAATAATAGTGTGTTGCCTCCATTTAGTATAAGAGCATAAATAGTATCACTAAGCTAAAACTTGGCAAAATGACTAAACAGGAAGGCAAACCACAGTTCTTCACATTAAGTAGAGAAACCTCTAATATTGTGGGAATTTTTGACATTAAGATTGAATATACACCAGTTACTTGTGCTTCGAATTCGAATGAGCCCGATAAATCGTGGCGCCAACACTTCGCGGAAAGATTTACCTTGCTCGTGATAACCGCGTCGATAACGTCAAGTAATATCGGAACTTAATTCTCGCCTTCTCCGTCTTAATGTTGGTGGAGTCAGTTTTTATTCACAATTGAATTTAATGACAGTGAGACCAGTTTTGCAAAAAGCAGATAATGTACAAATGATTACGGTTATATACTCATTTTCGGCATGTTAACAAAAAATATATCCAACTTGTATGTTGTTTTACATGAATATTGTATAACCAATATTATTGCAAGCTTTAGTGATGTTAGGAATATTTTCGTATGCGTTTTTAAGGATGGGGTTATGTACCATAATATGCTTGAATTGTATTTTAGATTCATGTCGGTGGATTGTATTTACAAGAGAAAACGTTTTAATTTCTTTTAATGCAAAGGTTATTATCATGAGTCAATTTCCATGCATAGGGAGTGGTTATCTTTGGAAGAAATTATTATACCTTGCGTATACAATAACTTATTCACGTTGGAACATGGAAGTAGCAATAGGAATATGGCTTTAGACCCTTATTATTAATAAAATGTTTGTTTTCACCGGCGCAATGACCTTGAACTTGTTTCGGAATCTCATCAATTTGATCTTAATTCGTATGACAGGGTACTTACAAGGCCACACTAGCTATTTCCCGCCAACGCGCATCGCGGCTATTCACCTCTATGTGAACTATGATAAAAATATTATATGGGTATTTGGAGATTTTCAGTCAATCAATTATTTTTATTAAAATATAATTAACAGAGTTTTTGTATAAGTCATTAATTTGTTTAAGCACCGAGAAATTAATGAACATTTTTATAGAATCGCCCATAAAATAGTGCAGATTTGGAGATAAAATTATTACACAAGAATAAAATATTTTCAATGCTATATTAATTTTAATAAATGAAATTCTAATATTTTAGTCAAAAGTTATCAAAAGTCAACATTATGCGAAGATCAGCCAAGTATAAAAGGTAAACACGCTAAGCTATTGAAATGTACTAAGACATAAGTATAAAACATTGCAGCTTTGTACCTAGGTACTTGTGATGTGAAGGTCAACACTTGCTCATCTAGACCTGACGACTAACGACATTCGTGCTCAAATAAAACATTTAAGCACTAGACACGGTTTTTGCAATAACACTACATAGACCGTTCGAAAACACACGTAGATACATAAAAAGACTTGAACACATCCCATCACTAAATTAAGTAGTTATGCAGACAGGAATCACACTTTTTAATTTACATTTCTATAATTACCAGAGCGGCCAGCATGTTGAATTTCGCGGATGACAAAAGAAACTGGTGACTTCCTGGACAAGCTGTAGTCCGAATGTGCTAACGGTTTCGCAAGATCTCTCCTTATATATAAAGAGTGGGCTATGTGTGCGCCAGGTGCGTACAACCGTGCGCTCAGCTCTGCCACTGAAACTGAGCTAATTCTAGCTGACCATCAATATTACGTATGAATGGATAGAAGATTTACCAACTACGTCACACACCGTCGTATAACAAGGTGACATCCTACCACGTTCCATTTAGAGACAAATAAACAATAGGTTTCTAAGTGGTTCCGTAAACTAATTGTTAGTACCTGAGTTAAATAAAAGTGGTCATTCGCTATTATGGCTGAAGTTATTTACAGTTTGTTATGTTCTAATTGTAAAGACATAGAAAACTAATTTGCATAATATGTAAGTCACTGATACGATTTAGGTAAAGGCGGATTAGCGTGACCTATTGCTACAAATAGTAGTGGTAGGACCCCGCCAGTCACTGGAAAATAGCATCTGCGAAACAAGCGAAAGTAGGGCCAGGTCGAGGGTCAACGCCCTTGCTTATGTATAGCGTGTGTAAATAATCATATACACTAATAAATCATAAGTCGTCGGAATAACCAATGTATGGAAACAAATTTGTTAGATCGATGTTTCATATTGACTTAACACGGCTTCTCACACTATTATTGATGTTCAAACGGTGATTTCAACTCATGTATTATGTGAACTCAATTTAAGACTTAAAATAATGATGAGTATGTGACTAGAATACGCGCTTTAAAAAACATTTTTGAAGTAGGTTATTACTTAACGTTCCGTCTAAACGTTCCTCTTTATATTGCGAGCTGAGAATAAAAAGGCACATCATTAGTTATTAATCTCACCTACGAAAAAAAAAATTAAGATGAAAGACACGCATCTACTAATAGTGATGCGAAAACACGGTGCGATAACAATGCATTTGACTATTTTTGCTTTAGGTACTTCGAAATGTCTTTTTGTTGTGTTATTCGTTAAAAGTCCTTTCAAGATAAGGACGGTCTGGTGAAAACAGGTATAAAGTGTTACGTTTTCTGTTCGGACTTTTAAATTTCCTTTAGAGTCCAATTTCACCAATTTCTTATTTAACGGGCGTTTGTTAATCGGGCATTAAAATTAACACGAATGCTAATTATCGCGCGTCCCAAGAAAGAACGCCTAGTTAAGTAAGATAATCACCTGTTTTTTTTTTTTCGGTAGGCGATCCTGCAGTCAACACCGGGGGAAACCTGCGAATGGGATACTGGAGTCCCCCGGCTTGACGACTGCAGGGGCCTGGGAAGGAAGCGGAAAGGATGATGGAAGGAAAGGTGGGGAGTGGAGAAAGGTTCTCAGGATGGGCGGAAAGGAAAAGGGTGCCAGGAAATGTTCGCGGGCCCTTTTAGGCCTCAATGTGTTATGCAACAAAGAGGTATACACACTGACTGTGTGCCTCGGCCCGCGACTAATGTTCCCCCGCGCATGGGCGTGCATTGGGTGTGAAGACCCAAAGCACAAGAATTGCCTCGGGGGGCGATAATCACCTGTTAGGGCATGGTAGGACACTCAAAAACCTTAACAATCCGTTATGACAGTTAACAGGCTGTTAAAGTAACTAACAGAGCATGGTCAAATTAGGCTTTAATCTGTTATGTGATGTGAGTAAGTCAAAAAATATTTAACAGCAAAAAACATACTTAAATACCTTATAATTGATAGCTATAGTCATAATTATTGACTATCCATACTGTAAATAACATAAACGATCAATATTTTATGATTTACGGTAAAGTTGACTAATTCTCTTAATAATAAACATTATTAATCACGGCGCGGCGCGAACTAAGCACTGTTTTGTGACTTTAATACGTCGGATCACGGATGGTAAAAGACTCAAAGGCTCTGATTAGGTTAATCACTGGTTAAAAATCTACTAGATGTTAATTCTCTCATATAGAGTAGGTACCGGCGCAATGTATATTTTTTCCACCATGCAGCAGAGTGTATACACTCACACAGAGTCAATGTAGGTCACTCGCACATGTTTCGGTTTTAAGGACATTGTAACCAGCGTAATTACTGAGCTCTATGATATATACGTCTTATAAACGAACGCAGTAGAATGCTAGCGTTGCTACTGTTTAATGGCGGTCGTGTCACTTGCCGAGTCGAGCAGCTTGCTCTTCTAATTATTCAGTTATATTAAAATATATTTATTAGTAAATCACATAAGGGTTTTAATTTGTAAACGCGCGTCCATTATGACTCACCTTGAACTGTCATAGACGCATATTACCTATCACGCGGGATACCGATTACCAGTATCGGTTCAAACCACAATTTCACTCGTAAATGCTATAAATTAATTTATCAGCCTAAAATCTTTTAATCGACTGAGCAACGTGAAATATCTAGGTGACTATAATACATAAAAAATATTAGAAATACACTAAACCTGATGTAATAAAACGGATTCATATGGGCACTATTTTTTAGATTTTGAAATACTTGTATGTATTGGTGTGTTTCTGAGTTTGTTAATTGTTTACATATCACATGAAACTCACTTATAGTTCGGACAAACAAAGCTGGCCGGTATGACAATTAATTTTTTTTCCCGACGCGATAACTCTGTGAGAGCGTCTACCCAAAAAATTCAAAACCGTGTCATGTCATACCGGCCAGATTAGTTTGTCCCTACTATAATTAGATTTGAAAATATTTTCACAATTTTATCGCATACGTTTTGTCCCCATACCCTACTGGTGGTAGGTCTCTTATATGTAAGAGTCCGTCTGGGTGGGTACCACCGCAATGTCTATTTCTACCGCCAAGCAGTAGTGTGCATGCACTGTTGTGTTTCGGTTTGAAGGATATTGTAGCCAGTGTAAATACTGGACATAATAAGACTTAACATCTTATGTCTCAGGATGACGAGCACAGTGGAATGCCGAACAGTACTTTGTAAGTCAAGGTGCTAGAAGGTGTTGCTACTGTTTATGGGCCGTCGTATCGCTTACCATCAGGCGAACGGCATACTCGTCTCGTCATTCTATGCAATAAAAAATAAATAAAAAAAAACCCCATCATGTCCATAGGAAGAATCTAGATTTGCCAATTTTTAATTACCAAGGCTACAAGTTATATATAGGGCCGATTTCATCACTTGCTGATAAAGTCCCTGACAGCCTATGCGGAACTTGTATGCCATATAAACCACAACTTTTGGTGTCACAGCAATAGACATATCTGGCAGAAAAAGGCACAATGTGTGATTTATTTGTTAGATAGCGTTATATGTCAGATAATTATCTGGAACTTTATCAGGAACCAATGAAACTGCCCCTAAATAATTGATTATTATGGTAATCTTATATTTTCAGTAAATAGTCATGACGGCATAGATTTATTATCTAATAAGAAAGTCAAACATCAGTCATCATACGATCCAGGATGTTGATCCTTTCTATATAAGGTTGCTTTTCACTAAGATGCTTGCTTTTGCTATTAAGCAGCTAAGTAAACAAACAAAAAAGTTTATTGCAAACATTTAGTTTCCGATTACGAATGCCGTCGACGTTTTTTTTTTATGATATAGGGAGCATTATGTCAATCAACATACGCAATGATATTCGTTCTCATCACGACCATTAATGATGTGATTTTTTTATACGAGCAAGCCAATGTGACCTCATTGCACCTGATGGTAGGCCGAGTGAGTCCAGGTAGTACCGACTGACGAGATATGATTATCCCTCGCCATTATATTATGATGATTATAGGGAAATTGGATATATAGGGAAATGAACCAATGTTTAAACCAATGTTAATGTTTGTATGATATTGTTTTTCTATTCAGTATTAGCCCGGAGTCTAAAATTTGTACCTGATATGGCGATAGGCTCGCCACCGATCACATCATAAGACGAAATACGCACGGCGAAAAGTGGGTGCACTAGTTGCGCCTCTGTCTTCCCCATCTTTTTTTTTTATTATATAGGGGGCAAACGAGCATACGGTTCATCTGATGGTAAGTGATCACCGCCGCCCATGAACATCTGCAATACCAGGGGGCACAGAGATGCGTTGCCGGCCTTTTAGGTGGGAATACGCTCTTTTTTTGAAGGTCGCCAGGGCGTATCTGTCCGGAAATGCTGCTGGCGGCAATTGGTTCCATAGTTTAGTAGTACGTGGCAAAAAATGACGGCTAAAACGTACAGTGGTGGATTGCCATTGGATTGCCGAACAATTCTTCAGAGCACTCCCTTCTTTCGGCGATAAAAGGTGTGTGTGTGTGTGTGTGTGCATCGAGTTTGTATCGGTGGGTTGTCCAAATATAGATGTGACCAATAATGATTATGTGATAATGCCTTTACCATTAAGGAATAGAGGTCCCTATATAAATAAGTTGACACAAGCGGCAGGCAGCCATAGGTTTATTCTAGAAAAAAACTATTATATTTTGCCTTCCGCTTTATGTTTTATGTCTAGACGTTACTGTGGTTATTTTAAATGATGGTTTCGTAATACGCATAGGGATATTTCCATGTTTCACGATTTGCACTTCGTTATATTTATGATAATTTTCTGCAATTCGGTTTTAGATATAAATGTAAATTGTATTCAACCCAATATTCAACCAGTCATTTTACTACATCGAACATGGAAATAATTTATAAATTATGTGCTACTTACTGATTTTACGGAGAATTTTATAACTGCGTACGAGCAACATAATATTATAACCAATGAAATGAACTTATGATACACCAAATTATCTCCCTTCATTTCGGCCACAATGTAATAAGTTAACTTTTTATCATAATTTCGTATTAATCGATTCAGGGATGGTGGATTTTGCATGTTGAAAGTTTAGTAGAGAACATTAATATTATGTAATGGGTTTTTAATATATCAATGTTAGAGAATAGTATTTTTATAGTGTAATGTATTATGAACTATTTAAATCTTATTTCCCACTTTTCTTACTAATATTATAAATGAGAAAGTTCTTGAAAATATTTGGATGTTTGTATATTTGTTAGAAGTTAACGCAGAAACTACCGAATGGATATGGATGAAATTTGGTACAATGGTAGATCATGTCTGGATTATTTATTTATTATTTATTTATTATTCATAGGAACATCAACAGTTTACACATAACTAACATTGCTACAGTTTTCTTATTCTATAAGTACTATTCTTATGTGCTTACCAAATAAAGATGTACCAACATTCACAGTTACACTTTTACGAACAAACAGTTATAAACTAATATTTTGTTATCTAAGGTTGACAAATTTAAACATTTATATAAACTGTAAATAAATAACACACAAATAATTTATATAGACTAAGTTTTTAAAATGGAATAAAACCTACCTAATAATACTTTAATAACATCATTTTTAACATACTATAAATATTATTATATGTATTAAAATCGAAATGTATAACTAATCCGTGTCAGTTATCGGTTCAGAGAAAAATAATTTTAACATTTTGTTTTTGCATAATTTTAAGGAATCTGAGAATATGTCTAGGTCAGGTAATTTTATGCACATCATACTATAATTACTGCATATCCTGTTTACTGGTGAATGGAGTCCTAAATTGGATCTGTACGGAGGGCCTTGAAGGATTTTGGTTAGTGGGTGTCTGGGGAGATTGTGAGGAACAATTATAGAAATTTGTTCCAATAAATTTCTGCATTCGGAAGTACCATTAAATAATTTGTGGAGAAATGTAATGTCATGTATGGAACGGCGTGTACGTAGAGATAACATGCAGAAATTAACACATATGCTACTTTTTATCCCGGTATTGTGCCCGTGCTCAGCAGTTGGCAGTATATAATACAGGGCTGGTATGATGATGATGATGATGATTGTGATCCCATGGGAATATGGCAATTTTAGTCTGATTTTTTAAATAGATGGCACTTGCTTAGTACAGTGTTAAGAGACTTTTATAGAGGGAAAGGCTTTTCATGCGGGTGAAGCCTCGAGCAGCACCTAGTGATAAATAATTACTATGGGTACTATATTTCCTAATGCTCATTTTTTAGATTTTTCGGTCGCTTTTACATGAATGATTAGAACTTCCGAAGCCAGTGCACTATGCTGGTAGTGTCTATTTCTTTATTTATTTTATAGATAAGTATACCATTAGCACACATGCAATATTATTACAATAAACACTTATGTAATATGTAGTGTGGGGCTTATATACTTATTAAGGTACATATTACATAAGTATTAAGTTAATTAGGGTATCCGGAACAAAAAAGTGTCAATTTACTGTATTCTATCGCTGCAGTATTTTACTACAGAATAGTTGCATTTTTTTTCTATACTTTAGGTAAACATCTTGTTTCTTTTGCCACGGATGATATCTGATCTTATTTATAATGTGGTAGAGCATAAAGTTATGTACAAATTTAATCCCAGCAATATTTTACACAGTCAACCGTTGGTAAGATAGAGCGTAAAGCAAGAAGCGGTTAGCTGTGACTATATTTGAAACTTTATTCAGACTTGCACACGGACAAAGCCACCAGCAAACTAATACGTTATAAGCCTCTAAAATGTGGTGGCAAAGGTAAGTCTCAAATACAGGTGATATGAGCCACCTAAGTTATGACGTATAATCATTACAATGCGAGCGCACGAGCGAGATAGCGAGATGACCTCATACACCCACTCTTGCTCATATCAATATTCATAATATTAAATTTTGATGCTTGAATATATGAATTATAATTTAGTTGCTGCGTATGAAATTTTAATCTTCTTCTTTGTCCAGCACTGTTCCCATTATTTGGGGTCGGGTCTCCTCACTAGTTTGCGCCAGGTTAATCTATCCTAGGATGTCACATCTGGTAATTGGGCTTTCTTGAGGTCTCTCTTTATATTAGACCACCAGGTCGACGTTATGAAATTTTAATGGTGTGCTAAATCAAATATATTGTTCTATGGAAATATCAGCACTTTACTATTATAGATTTGCGTTATCAAATGGTTTGAAAACACGTAACTCCGGTTTGGCTACAAATTGCGCTTGGCAATTATATACCCTAAAGTTGTCATACCAATGCGGTGTTTTGCAACTCACCCATTAATTCCTATACCAGAAATCGTTATCAATGCGAAATAAACATAAGTAGAAATATATATTAACGCTTGACCTTCCGAAACTATTGAAAGTATATGATGACTAGAAGTGAAGATTTTAATATCTATACCCAATATTGATAAAAACTTAAGATCATACATGATACATAAATGATGTTTGGTATGATGTCATGTTTCACGGTAATAGTAAAATTCCGTTTAATTGTAAGTGTGTGATAATAAAGGTTATTACAGGCTTGATTGGAATTGTTAATACCCGGAACAAATCAGAAACCAGTTGACAAAAATAAGCACGCACATAATATGTTCATACTAAAAAATATTTATGTGAGTCTAAAATACATCGATTATAATAATTATTGTTGGGCATTTTGTGTTCCGTGTCTCTCTCACGCCTTTTATCTCCGAAGGGGTAGGCAGAGGCGTAACTAGCGCACCCACTATTCGCCGTGCGTATTCCGTCCCATAATGTGATAGGGGCGAGCCTATCACCATATCGGGCACCAATTCCAGACTCCGGGCTGATACTGAATTTAAAACTCAATATCACTTTGCCCACCCGGGAATCGAACCCAAGACCTCAGTATTGCAGTCATACCGTAATACAACTACGCCACTGTTCCGTGTATTGAAATAAATTTTAAAGCAATTCAGATATTTAATGGTTAAACAAACTTACCTTTGTGACGTTTGACCATAATTATGCGAAGCGTTGCATCCGAAGAGATTTATGAATTCACTATGTAGTCCACTTCTCCATGTACTGGGCATCAAGCACATTTTTAGAGTAAAATTAGTAAAAAAAAGGAATTTAATTGACTAACTGTCTATATTAGTACCATTTCCTGCCGTTGGCGCTTGGGGGGCTGCACTCCCGCGCTCCCAGCTCATTTCTTTAGAGTCAAATTTCGCAATATCGTAAATAGGGAATAAATTTGTAATGCAGTAAATTTTGGGAAAGGGTGGGTTATAAATCTCTTCGGATGCAACGCTTCGCATAATTATGGTCAAACGTCACAAAGGTAAGTTTGTTTAACCATTAATTATACTACAGCGTTGCATCCTCGAGATTTATGAATTCACTATGTAGGATGTTCAGAGTAAATTGCGAAATTTAATTAAAGCATTATAGCACAGAAACAAAAAATATATATTTTATTTGATACAAAATAATCTAGAAGGAAAAAATAATCATGTGACTGGGAGACAAATATCAAAAATATTAAATATTTTCATATACAGCTTCTGCAAAGGCGCTCTCATTGCACTCGGCCAAGGGTCTATTATAAAATTTGGCAAAAACTAAACTATTTCCAGACCAACCAGCAGATTTTTTAATTAAATCTATGGACACACCTTTTCTATAAGCTGCAGAAGTAGACGCGTGGCGAGTACTGTGTGCAGAGTAGATATCCGTGTTGATACCACTATCGCCCATGATTTCTTTTATCCATCTGCTGATAGTGGAAGAACTTGCATTACGAAATGGTTTTCTAGTGGTTAGGAATAGTCTATCAGTATTTTCTGCTGACCGCAACCTTTCTGTAGCCGCGATATATGACGAGAGCGTCCTTGCAGGGCATACTTCTATTCTATTTGGATAGAATGGAATCACTAAATTAGGCATAAGACGATTTGGAGCTGATGTTTTAATTAAATCATTGATTATAATTTGGATAGAAAATTCGCCAATTTTTACATTTGACATTCTGATAAGTGACAATGTCTGGGCTCGTTGTCCTGTAGACAATGCGAGTAGAACTGCTAACTTTTTTGTAATTTGCCCTAAAGGTAAATTTTCATTGGGAAATAGATTCGAAACGAAATCTAAAATAATATTAGTATCCCAAGTAAACTGATACCTTGGAAAGCAAGGTCTAGATCTAAAAACTCCCTTCAAAAAACGAGCCACGATGTCGCTTTCACTAAAAGATTTGCCAAATATTAAAGCAAGTGCTGAACGGTAAGTATTTAAACTTGAATAACCACATCCTTCATTGTATTCATTGGTTAAAAATTCTAGTAATAGCGGCATACTCCTAAGGAACGGATTACAGTTCTTAGATTTACAGAACAACCACCATTTCTTTAATGCTACATTGTATTGTTTGAGGGAGCTTTTCGATAATGATGCTATCATAATGTCGATTGTTTTTGAGCAAAGTAGGTGTTGGGAAAAGGCTGTCCTGATAATCGACATGATACCAGGGTAAGTGTCTTCCATCGTGGATGAGGTATTCTGCAAGGAGATAGTAATAATTTATCATCAGGATGAAAATAAATCGGATCCGTGCTCACAAGCGATTGAAATAAAGGATACCATGGTTGGCTTGGCCAAAAGGGTACTACCATAATACCACAAGCTTTATCATTAATTATTTTTCGAAGGCATTTCAAAATGAGAGAAAAGGGAGGAAATGCGTAGAAATAATACAAGCCCCAATTAATTGTAAAAGCATCAACATTAAAAGCTGATGGATCTCGCTTCCATGATACATATTTTTTGCATTTAGCGTTTATTCGCGATGCAAAAAGATCAATCTCTGGCACCCCATATTTGCAAATAATATCATCGAATGCCGAAGATGATAAATCCCATTCCGTGTCGATATTTGTTCGTCTAGATTCTTCATCAGCTTCTACATTATCTTTGGATTTTATGTAAGAAGCAAAGGTATACAATTGCCTTCTCTCACACCAACTCCAGATATTACGCGTTATTTCGTTTAAGTGGCTGTATTGGATGCCACCCATTCTATTGATGTACGAGATAGCAACCGTATTATCAATTCTTAATAAAATCTCGCAACCCCGTAAAGAATTAGCAAAGCATTTAAGTCCTATAAATGCGGCCTTTAATTCAAGTAAATTAATATGCGAATGAGATTCATCTGAATCCCAAAAACCATTACTACGTTCGCCGTTACACATTACACCCCATCCAGATAAGGATGCGTCCGTAAAAATCTCCAGAGAATATTCTCCAACAAGAATTCGATTTTCGGATGTAAGTATGTGTGTCTTCCACCAACCGTAATCATGATTCAATAATAACCTATTTAACGGCATTTTTGTGTCGTAATTGTTACAATTGTGTTTAAGACCTAAGAACTTTTCCCTTTCAAAAAGTTTTGTGTACATCCACCCATAGGCTATAGCTGGGCAAGCAGATGTAAGAACACCTAGAAACTTAGCAAACTCTCTAATAGTAATACTATTTTTCCTAGAAACGTTCTTTATAAGATCAAGTATTCTATTTCGTTTTTCTTCTGGAAGACTTAAAGACATTTTTATTGAGTTAAATTCGAAACCAAGAAATTTTCGAGACTGATTAGGAACGAGTTGACTTTTTTCGTAATTTATTACGAATCCTAAAAAAGTTAGTAAGTTTACCGTCTCCTTCGTACAATTAAGACAATCGTCATATGATTTTCCTAAACACAAAAAATCATCCAAATAATTAACTATGAAAAAACCTTTACTTCTTAGATGAGATACGACTGGTTTAAGCAATTTTGTAAAAACATACGGGGCAGATGAAAGACCAAACGGTAAACATTGAAATTCGTAAGTTCTTTGATTAAATTTAAATCTTAGATAATGTCTAAATGTTTTATGGATGCTTATAAGAAAATATGCATCTTTCAAATCAATAGTAGTCATGTAACATAAATGAGACATAAGCTTAGTAGCTGTACGATAATCCTCCATTTTAAAATGAAGAGTCTCAACAAATTTGTTTAGAGATTTGAGATTCAGAATAAATCTAGATTTGCCGTTAGGCTTAGGTATAAGAAATATTTTAGATATAAATTGACTCTGGTCCTCCTCACAGGGAGTGATTGAACCAAGCTCAGATAGTTTTTCTATTTCAAGGCTTAATGTTATAAACTCCTGTTTTGAGAATACAACATTTTTAGGCTCCTTGGTCTGAAATACTGGCTTTAGAAATGGGATTTTATATCCTTTGATAATATTTAGGATAGCCGGATCATTTGTAATAGATCTCCAATTACACAAAAAGTATTGTAATCTACCTGAATGTACCTCTATCGAGTCTTGTTCGGCGGCTTTTGGCGAGTCCTCGACTGATCTTGGTAGCGATCTGATGCCGACGTCGTCAGGGCTGGTCGCCGTGTAGGTTGATAAGTTGGTCGACTCTTGGCTCCGCCCCGTTTGTTCCCGCGTTGAGCCTGACGGGGTGGGCCTCTCCAGTTTCCCTGTTGACTTATAGTCCTTCTGGAAGTCGAAGCTTCGTTAGTCTTTTTTATCTGAAGACCTGACTTCTCAGCCGATTTAGAGGCTTTTATCTTCTCGCTAAGATTTTCTCCGAAAAGCATGGAGTCTCTTTGTACATCCTGTACAATATCTAAGAATTTCTTATCTAAAGAGTATGTGATGAGTTTACGTCGATTAAGCGTGTTTTCGAAGTGCAAATCTAGAAAAATTTGATTTGCTTCGGATAAACATTTGATAATTTCAAGTTTGTTCATATCTTTCTCGATTAAGAGTGCTATTAAGTTTGTCAAGGATGCAATTCCTAGACCTAAGTGGTTTTGGGCTTTTTCTAGTCGTTTATCACGATTTCTAGTAGACTCAATTAATACCGCCGCTATTTCAGGATTCAATTTAGGTGCCTTAACATATTGAAAATTTTCAGGCACAAGAATCTTCTCCATTAGCTCTTTCTTCTGATCTTTATTCAAGCCCTCACATAATATACGACCCCAACGTTTAGAGATTTCTTCCTGAATCCCTGGGCCAAACACCTCTGGTTTTTTCTTAGATTCCCCTAGTATCTCAAGTATATCTGTTGGTATAATACTTGTATTTTGAAAATTCGTTGACAACGTTGGGTCCGCAGCTGATGTGGAAGGACCCGCGTCTTCTTGTGATACCCCTATTTGATTTAGGTCGCTCCCTGTAGAGGGCGCTCTACTAACATGTTCAACCATGTTTATGGTGGACCTAATAGCTCGAGGGCTATAGGTATCAGAATCGGTTAAATCGAAGATTGAACCGGCATCGCCATTATATGGAGGTCTAGGGCTGCCGCCCGTGCTATGAGCACCATCTGTTGGACAAGAAAATCATGATCGCGTCATGATCTTAATTGCATATTAATATTACAGGTATGACTGTGGTCGCGTCACAGTACTAAAACCAATTAATTACTTCTACGAACGCACCGTAGTACTTAAAAAGTGCACGACTCTGATCGCATCAGAGTACTATTATAATTGCACCATTAATTTAGGTTATATTACATAACAGAATATGTTTTCTTGTTTTATTACTTAGTTGTATAAGTTGTGTTACAAACTTAGTAATCTCCTTAATTGAGGGTAATTTGAAAGTAAAACTAAAAAGTACTATCGAAGCAGTTCTGTATAACTTTCTTTTAAAGTAAATTGTAGTAAAATATTTTAATATAAATAACTAAACAATGTGGGTAGTTATTTCCTTATTTGAAATTCGAAACGTTATAAATCATTTTAGTTTCGAATGTTTTACTTTACATCGTAATTTAAACAGTAAAATACACCTTAGGTACACATTATAAGATAATATCGTATAACTAATTACTCACTTGTTTTGTCGCTGCTATCCAAGCTATCGTAACGTCGCAGACGCTTTTCGAGTTTCCGAATCTTTTTCTTGATGTATTCCGATGAATTCTTACGTTTTCGTTTTCCCATTACACTTTTTTAAATATTCACTTTAAAGCTTAAACTTAATTTTTTATTATTATATTCCGATGCTATGATGCCCGCACAAAAAAAGCGAATGAGCTGGGAGCGCGGGAGTGCAGCCCCCCAAGCGCCAACGGCAGGAAATGGTACTAATATAGACAGTTAGTCAATTAAATTCCTTTTTTTTACTAATTTTACTCTAAAAATGTGCTTGATGCCCAGTACATGGAGAAGTGGACTACATAGTGAATTCATAAATCTCGAGGATGCAACGCTGTAGTATAATTCGTAATTTTACGACATAACATATTATTCGATGCAATGGTATCTCTATAGTGTCCATTTTGTAAAGTACGTTTTTGGTATGGCACGTGGATGATATCAAAGCCAATATATTTGAGAAGGGAATAAATGTAATCGTTTTTTTTATACTGGCTCCATAACACTTAGAAAACATTTTCTTTTTTGCAGTTTTTTTGCGGGGCCATGACATTAGTGTATTGTATTTTAGACGATAACATGAAAGACAATAAAAAGTAAGTAACTTGTTTCTTGATGCAAACTGTTTTACAAAATAATATTTAATGTTTGGTTTGGTACTATATTTTAAATTTTGAATAATGATTCGGAGTCTATACCAACCAAATTATTTTTGTTACTACGATCTTTTTTACTCATTGTGGTGGGTGCCATATGAATTCAAAATTTCATACTCACATTTTGAATTCAAAAGCAAGGTTAAAATAGTTGGTGAAAGTTTGATAAATAAAAGAAATCCCTTTTAACTAATCTTACTTAATATGGATTCAGTAATGAAAGAGATATATTCAACCTAGTTAACAACTATCCATAAAAATATGATACAGTATCTAGTATTTATTTGCCTTAATATATCACTGTTAAAATAAGAATAGCAGCAACTTATTTTTTCTATAATAAATTGATAGCAATTTACAATAAAGCGACTCTATGTTTTGTTCAGTCAGCTACTTTTGTAAATTTAAAATAAGAAACGACCTCAATGGCAATACATGCACTGCAATCTAAAAACATCATTAACAACTAAAATACAAAATACTTTTTTTTACAGAAACGTGAGCATGACCAGCATTAACAATTTTACATACACAAAGTTGAATCGAAGAGCAGTGTTGATACTTAATAGTGATAATGCATTAAGGAATCGTGAATCTAAACAGAAGAAAGTGGAAAGCCTTCGATACGAAGAGTATGATGAAGACGGCAACAAATTAAATGAATTCATGATGTATAATCTAGAAGACGTATCCCGTTTTTTCAAGGCATATCTCGGTACTGAGATATGCCAAGTTAAATGTGAAAACTGAGAGAATCAGCCAAGAATCGATGCCAATACTTCTGGAGATACCCCAGATCGGTCAGATACACCATTTGACGTCGCCTGTAAAAAATATAAATAAATGTATTGTACAATACGTTTTTGTCTTATTATTAAAGTTTCAAATTTATACATACATACATAGCATCACGCCTTTTTCCCTTTTCAGGGCTACCCCTGAACCCTGCAGAGGTGTATCGCACCCACATTTCGCCAGCTATGTTAGGTCCCATGTAATAGGGGCCGGGCCTATTGCCATTTACCGGGCACATTCCCAGACTCCGGGCTGATACTGAGTAGCAAAACCCAATTATCACTTTTCCCGAACTGGTAATCGGACCAGAGACCTCAGCACTGCAGTCGTACTGTAATACAACTACGCCACCGAGGCAGTCAAATTTATAAGATGATCATATCGTTCATATGAATTGTGATATCCGTATTTATTTCTCTCTCTGACTCTGCATTAGTAATTTTGATAAAAAAACTTACTGTTTCGTTATCGCCAGTACTATATGTTTCACCGGTAAATGTTGTAGTTTCAGCAGTTTCCGTAGTATAAATCTCATTAATGATTGTATTGCTTTTTATCTCGTCTGTGGTAGTGACGCATTTTTTTTTGTCGATGTGATTTTTCTCGGTGATTAGATTGCTGTCGTATTGATTCTTTACAGTATTCACGCGATTTACTTGAGGTTCTTTAACAATACTATTATGATTCATCAAAATTTCATTCGGACGATTTGTAGATTCTTCTATGTAATTCATACTACGTTGGCTACCAAATAATCCAGAGAAAGTTGGAACCGAAATAGATCTGAAAAAAATATAAACGAGATAATTCCTCAAACGTCTAGATATTGCCGAATCTACTACGGAACTACGGAAAATGAAAAATTCTCAAAGGTTCAAGGGTGGGTACCACCGCAATGTCTATTTCTACCGCCAAGCAACAGTGTGCATGCACTGTTGTGTTTCGGTTTGAAGGATATTGTAGCCAGTATAACTACTGGACATAATGAGACTTAACATCTTATGTCTCAGGATGACGAGCGCAGTGGAATGCCACTCAGTATTTTGTCAGTCAAGGTGCTGGATGGTGTTGCTACTGTTTATGGGTGGTCGTATCGCTTACCATCAGGCGAACGGCATGCTCGTCTCGTCATTCAAAGCAATAAAAAAAAAAAAAAAAAAAAAAAGGTAAGTCGATGTTAGTGTAAATATAAAACTATTAATTTATAAATTTTGCAAATAAATTCCCTGGATTATCAAAATAAATGAAAGGCTAAATGATTTGTCATGTTAAAAAGGGGCCCATACCATAGTTAAAAATGGTTGATTTTATTTCTTTATCATAATATCATTCCTCGGTTTACGCTAGAATACAAAACAATTTACCGTTGTATTCTATATTGTCATGTACTGTTCTTATTCAAGTGGTAGATCTACTATATAATGCGATAGTCAATGTCGTTGCAAAAAAATATAGCCAATATCGTTTATGAGCATTACGAAATAATATTTATAGGCCCCAATAACAACCTGAGCTGTGCCTAAAAGTTCTCTGCTCAGGGGCTTAATGTTGTGGATATCGTTCATCATTAGGAACGTTTTTCTATTCGTTAACTATAAAATTACTGGTCAAATTGCATTGTTATCCAACAATTCTATGACGATATAAAGTAAAGACATCACAATATAACAAAAACTCACGACTGTAATCCCAATCCAATATTGAACGGGGTTTGAATTATAACCATGGGCGAGTTATTATTTTTCCATAGTCCAAGAGATAAAGATCCTGAGGTTAGCACACTTAGTGTGTATATTATTACACTCTGAAATTAAAACAAGCGGTACTATACAGATCAATTAAGTAACGTTATATTGATTGGTTTTAATGCAGTCTAAATTAACAGCGACTCACCTTTAATAACTGTTGATGCATGTTGATACCAGATTTTCTGATATCAAAATCAATGTATTTTGATGAGATACCTATTAAATACTTTAATAGCACAAACAGTTATGAAGTTATTAATCCAAAAATAAAATCTGACCTACGTTCTACTCACTGGTGTCCGAAATTATGAATGAGTTAAAGTAATGGACAACAATGTTTCCTGTTTGTTCTTGGAACTCGATTATTTCTTGATTTTTTTGCAGTAAGTACGCACAAAGTGTAATTGTGTGCTTCATACTTGATAATCGATTATGATACTTACTACGTTTTACATAAGTTGCAAATAATTTCTTCTTGGTATTCTTTAAAAGGTATTATATTTTTCCACCTTATGTTTTACTCATACTTCGTTTTTCAATTTTAAATATCATGCTTGTACTTATATGCACGCCATACAAGGCGTTATTCTTGTCGCACATAATAAATTACTAGGTGTTAATTATAAAACCCCACTCTGTAATTGTCCAGTTCTTTTCTGTACGGAAGCTTTGGTGCAAATTCTAATTCCCAATTGTCTATTCATCTATTCCAGTAACAGTGCTAATAAGAAAACATTCCTACTAAGCAGTAGGCATGGCGCACCTACTATCGACAAATTATGAGATAGGTAAATATTGCAATCTCTATTTTCCTCTTGCATCGTGAGGAAACCTACATACCTGAAAATTCTTCATAAGAATTTCGAGGGTATGTGAAGTCTGACAACCCGAATTAGGCCAGCGTGCTGGACTAAGGTCTAACCCCTCTCAGTAATAGAGGAGGGCCGTGCTCAGCAGTGAGCCGTATATAATACAGGGCTGTATTATTATAATTTTCCTGTTGAATGCCTTCTAAAGGTGTTCAATGAAATACGAAATAATATCCACATTGTGTTAGTTAAACAAAAGTTTAATTTCTGTAATAATATTTACGAGTAGAAGCGCACGATGATGCACGACTGCATACGATACGCAAGGGCCGCTCTCGGGGTCTGTATCTCGGCCGAAGTCGAATTTCTCGAGCACTAACAGGCCGCGTGAGTCGCGCCATGTCATTCAGCCTGTAGCGACCGCGCTCCATCTGCAGTAAGCCGAGCCTCACGCCGCGCTTCAATGCCCTGATGGCATAACCATAAATATATTTGAGTATTATAGCTACAAGATTGATGGACATTATTGTTATACAAAATACAATAGTTCCGACTACAATTCATCCGCTTATGTGGTATGGTTGCAATGTATTTTTTCAAGCGTATTCTAAAAAGGATTTGGCTCAGGTTTTAGGTACTACTAGTCTTATATCTGACGTCAACCAATTCCGTGTAAACTGCGTCAGGAAAACCCACACAAACTGTCACCTCGACAAGAATTTCGACAAAGGGCCTTCCGGTCTATAGCTTATGTACACTGACAGTAAATCAGAAGGCACCAGTTCACTAATGTGCATTTTTGGAAAATCAGCACAAAAAAAAATAAAAAAAAAATTCACTATTATAAACGGTGACTTGATTTTAAGGAATTTTATAAGAGTTGTCTTGCACAGGTTTGTTTTATCTACCTATAGAACAGTCGTATCTGTCACTTACCTGGACACTTTACGGCTTATTTTGGAGTCACAGATACTATATTCCATTTTAATAAATTTTATTATTGTACGAGCCGACCAGCCCGTGTTTTTCATGAGTTTTTTGATAGCTGATACCACGACTTCTCCCGTATTGAACGAAACTGCTGGCTTAGGCATCGTTTTTTAGGTATTTATAAAACTTGCTTAAAGCCAGACGATTAATGGAAATGGTAAATACTAGTTTCATCAGCTTTTGAACCCAAATTGACTAATTCACATAATTTTTTTAGTTTTCGGATTGTAACGCATTATTTTCGGGACTTATTTTACAGTAAAAATACAAATGTTCCCTTGAATTATTTTTTGACAAATGCTTGTCGTCCCTGTAAAGTCAGCTATAAGTCTGTTTATTTTCTGTCACATACAAAAAAGGCATGAATAATTTCTCTATGTACAATAAAAGATAATCATTTTTAAATAAAAAAATATCCATTGCAGGTATTGTTCGATTCAAAGTCCTTTAAGTACCTTTAAAGTTTAACTGCTGCAGTACTACTAATGTTAATTATTTCGTGTTGTTAATTTATGTTTGCATTGGTTCATTATTATCGAATGTGATATGATACTATATTTTGATTGGATTCAAGTTCTTATAATCAAATCATAAAAAGTGCCTAATATTTATTTTATCTCTAAAGATCCCAAGCACCTTGAGAAGATATTGCAAACACATTGTGATAAGGCGTGCGAGACTTATTTCTCGTTTCTAAAAATGCTATGCGTCATAAGTTACAGCCGAATAAATGTTAGTAGCTCAGGTTAGGTAGTATTTTAGGTGTCAGATAATTTACTTCTACAACACGTATCTATTTTCAATATGCATTGGGTAACGGGTCCTATACAATGTTCTATGGTCAGTAATGTTGTGAAGTTTTATACTGATGTTTACCTAAACCTTTATTCGCAGACTAGTGCATATAGTCATATACAATGTGAAGGCGCTTTAAGGAAAAAATATATTCTACTAACCTTTGCTCCCGGCTTCGCCCGCGTGATTGAGTTTTTCCGGGATAAATAGTAGCATATGCCCTTCCCAGGGTCTCAAACTTTACCCCTACCAATCATTTTCATCGAAATCCGTTCGGTAGTTATTGAGTTTATCGCATTCAGACAGACAGACGCGGCGGGGGACTTTATTTTATAATATGTGAGCAGGGCCGCGCCGACACAAGACAGCGCCTGTATACGAAATCTATGAAGCGATTTTTGTCGCCTTTTTTTTTTATTATTCAACGTTAACCTTTCTTGGCTCATTGTGAAGCGCAGATAATTTTTTTATAAGTTTTAATTAAGAAAATGACCTTTTGTAAATCGTTTGTAATAATATATGTAGTTGGCTATTGTAGCGACTCCAGCGGTTCTTTTGATTTTAACACATAGCTCATAAACATTGGGGTCAAAATTCAAGTAGTTTAAAATGTAAACCACAGGCGTGAGTATTGTCTTTGGAGACTTGTACCTACTTTCCTACCTACTCAACTATAAATAATGTGTTGTAGTATAACAAATACATATAATTTCAATAATTAAGGTTGGCATGTTATCCTGATTCCGGCGCCCCTATTGCCTTGACGCCTGTGTGCGCTGCACACTTCGCACATAGGGACGGCGTGGCCCTGTATATAAGGATGTAACGATCAGTATTTATTGCTCCATGTTATGCGCCAACTTCAGACGCAGGCCGCGTGATCTTACATAGCAAATTAGACGTCCAATAATAAGCCTTTGCCTTCTGAAGGGACGGCAAGTCGAAGAACTCAGTGTTCCTATATTATGCCAGCGCATATCGACAATAATTACCTACTATTCAACAGTATCCTTGCTCAATGCAAAGCATCCCCAAGCGTGATTGAGTTTCGTAGTCACAACTAATTTGACATACTTATAATGTCATAATTCATAACTTTAGGGTACATATTACTAGTATTAAGTTAGTAGTCGCATAAAATCGCCTACTGGGCGACAGGTCTTAGAGACCATAATGGTAAAATGTTGAAAAAAAAGGCCATTAAAACAACATAATATTATGACAAGCATTTATATGTTAACTCTTATTTAAATTATAACTTAACAATTGAACTAATAAACTAAGCACCGGCTTCTTCAGTTTTACAGCAGCCTTCAACACATTTTCGAATTATTTATCGTTTTTTCACTACCGACCGATTTCAATAAATGATCTCAATTCTTATGTTTAGATAATGCAAATCAATGAGATAAGACATCTGTAATTAATTCAAACTATATTCTGATGTCTCTGAAGGTTGTAAGGATCATTTATTGTAGTTGGTCTTGATTCGACAATATAGTGAGAGTGAGACATAACAATAGCCAAATGGTGCGAATTTCTGAGGAGACAGTTAGTATTTTTATGCTAATTCATAACGAAAAGAGCAAGTCACTCGCCACATAAGCAACATGACTGGCACTGCACTGCATTCGTCACCCTGAGACATTAGAATCTTCTTTAACCGAGCAGAGACTCGGCGATCGCTAGTGGAATGGCTCCACCGGGTCCTTGCTCGATGGTCGGCTGGAATCCTTTGTCATCAGCTACGTAGGTGACAGTATATGTTACTCCGTCAGGGCCGACCCACGAGTAGGAACCTTTCACATAAATGGACTCGTCATCTGTGCCCGCGTTTATGACCTCGCCTTGTTCTTCGCGCTTATTGCCGTCGCTTTGCTCGAAACTGATGGCGAAAAAAAAGTATTGATCATTAAAAATATAGATGCTGTCTCATTACTTAGAGGCAGAAATGTACAAAATAAAACAGATAGACCCATTGATTTTTCAATACGATAGACTAACAATTAAATGTTTTTGTGTTTCTATATTACTGTGGGCTATCGATGTTAATAATATATAGGTTATTACCAAAATCGGAACCCATATGTGATAGGCTCATCTCGTCTCATATTACACCCAAAAGACCCTTGATTGGGTCTGATTTTTAATGAATTACTACCTATACATATTTGTTTATGAGTACGTGTTCCCAAGGCATCATTGTTTTGTAAGATCTTCAAGGTTACAATCCATGCGTTGTGAAGTTTAATTAGTTCCAAATTAACATTCATTTAGAAATTTTTGGCTATAATATTTTGGTAGAAATGTGGTCGGAATGATGTCTATTATATACGTTTTTGCAGAAAATTACAAATATTAAAAAGCCTGAAAAGTTATGTGTCAGAGTGGCTTTCGGTTTGTACAAATAAAAACATATCTATATCCCCGAAGAAAAAGCAGAGGTGCAACTACGGAATCCATTTTTCCCCCGACAGAAAAAGAGGGGTGTATAACAGGGGTCGACTAAATGGGGCTTAGAGAAAGTCGCGGGGCGAGCAGTGAGGGGCTGCTCACTCCATCCAATTCAAGTGACTTCGAGGTGGACGACAATGCGGGTGGTCGGTCTCCCGCTGTCGTAGACGCCATAAGTGTCCTTTAGAGTTTGGGGGCATCTGAGTCCTCTTGTATACAGAAGGGCCGCAATGCGGCATAACGCAAGTGCGGTCCCGTGCAGCTATCTTAGTGCAACAAGATACCCCGGGGCCGTCCCGTATGTGCCGAAGAAGGCCACCGCAGGTTTTTTTTTGGTGTATAACAGGGGTGACACAAAAAATCTCTAAAAAGTAAAATAATAAAGGTGTCTTTGTCGTTTAAGTAAGTACCTAGTAATATTTTGACCCAAGCATTTATTTTTACTTTACTTTTTAGAGAGTTTTTGTGTCGGGGGTTATTTAAATTAATTTTTATTCGCCTGTGGGTTCTGGTCCCATGATGTAATAAGGGGGCGAACCTATCGCCATATGGGGTACAAATTCTTGACACCAAGATACACTGAGCAGAAAACTCAATAGCACTTTGCATCCGGGAATCGAATCCGGGACCTCAGAACAGTGTCGTCCACGCACGCAATACAACGACGTCTCCGAGATAGTTATACTTTTTTTGTATCTTATCAGCATATCCCGATCGCATCGATTTTACATGGTTCCATAAGAAATAAGTAGACGACAGTGGCAAAGCAGAGAGGAGGGGTAGGCAGAGGTTGGTCCACTCCTGACTTCTGTGGCAGAGTGACCATGTGACACGCGAGTGTGGAGAGAGGCCGTAAAAATAAGAGGTAGCTGCAACAGCAACAAACGTTACTTTTGTATTAATATGAGTAGCGCCCATTTATCATAATCATCGTCATCATCATCAGCCACATGACGTCCACTGCTGAACATAGGCCTCCCCCAAAGATTTCCAGACAGACCAGTCAAAAGCGGCCTGCATCCAGCGCGTTCCTGCGACCTTTATCAAGTCGCCTTTGTATAATTCCAAATATTAAAGTTTAGACTTACGCGAATCTGTAAGAGCCGATGCCATCGTTGTCGTTGTCATATTTTAAAATTTGCACATCCTCGTTTTTGGCTCCTTGCGGTGCAGTCCACGCGGCCGCGACCAACCCAAGGATCACTAACTGAAATCCATAAAAACGTTTAAACGCAGTCCGCAGATGATTTCATCGCCACACTTTAAAATCACTTGCAATTTTGTAAACATTATTTTTAATACTGACCAATTTAAACATTGTGTACGGTGCAACTGATCACGCTAACTTCAAATGTGTTTGCTTGATTTAACTAAACCCTTGTTATATAGTTTTCTCAATATTTGTATTGCGACATACATCTATTAAAAGATGTACGTAAACTGATACAATATTTTTTGTATGCGGTCACACATATATTATGAAGGTAAGCTGCGAAATATTTGAGGACATCTTTGACCTTTAGAAATTTTAATTTAATTACATGCGTACCGCTTTTGTTAACCATAGCTCATTTGCTTGATTGACGGCAATCAAATAAGATTTGGTTTTATGTTGTAACTAATACTAATATTATATGATAAAGAGGAAAGATTTGATTGTTTGTTTGTTTGTAATGGATAAACTCAAAAACTACGGGACCGATTTTGAAAATTCGTTCACTAATAGGAAGCTACATTACTCCTGAGTGCTATAGACTACTTTTTATCCCGGAAAAACTTTTTCACGCGGGCGGAGCCGCGAGCAGAAGTCTAGTGTTGTAATAAACTTTGTAACGGATATATATTGAATAGGATTCGTCACATTATACGAGAAATATTGTTGACAAACACTCGATAAATTGTAGTTCATTATTGTAATTTTAGACTGTTCCATTTTTATAACTATCGCATAAATGAATAAATTATGCCTAGCTATACAATGTGTGCCTACTGCGTAGTTATGTATCTTAATTCTCCTATAGTTTTCTTTCCTTGATATCTATGTTGTATGTGAATAATTTAGGCATAGGTATCCAGAAAGCGCTTGCTGGAACTTTGGGTCTAAACTGTATAGCGACTATCACAGACATAGCAAAAAACCTACCACAGTGACACTTTCGGTATTTATAACAAAAATACATGACATCATTCTAACAACCTGGACTTTCAATGGTTGCCATAATGTTTGTAATTGGCCCAATTTAGACTATATTCAGCCCTCTTCTACAGGAAATGTAATGAAATATGATGTATGAATTACCCATACTATTAACCATACCATACCAGCCCTGTTTTTATACCTACTGCCTTCAGCTGAGCATGGGCCTCCTCTGCTACTGAGAGGGTTTAGGCCTTAGTCCACCACGCTAGCCTAATGCGGGATGGCAGACTTCAAACAAAATATATACCCATCTTTTTTACACACATACATATTCACGCATTTTTTCCCGAAGGGGTTGGTAGAGGAGCAACTTGTGCACCCGCTCTTTGCGCTGCGCATTCCGTATGGCGCGTATGATGTGAAAGGCGTCGTGCATGTCGCTATATTAGGCAAACATTCCTGATTTCAGGTTGATAGTGAACAGAAAAACCCATTTTTACTTTAGCCGACCCGGGATCGTTCCCGAGACCTCAGCACGGCTGTCGCTTCTAATACAACTACGCTACCGAGCAACCGAGCATATCTTTAAAAGCCTTTTTATAAATGATTCAAGCCAACCATGATCACTTTTTGATTGTTAACTCACGTAAGCGTTTATAAGAGAATGTGACAGTAACGTTTCAGTTTCTCATTTGTATGTATATCAATGTTTGTATGCCACTTCCATACTTCCTTTACATAGTATTAAACAAAGTCGCCCACCGCCTTTGTACGCGATAAACTCGAAAACTACCGAACGGATTGCAATGAAATTTAGTATGGAGATAGTTTGAGACCCCGGGAAGGTTTTATGCTACTTCTTATCCCGGGAAAATATATTTTATTTATTTATTTTATTTTGGATGTTTGTATATTTGTTTTTATTCCGGTAATTTTTCATCTGAATTTTCAAATAGATAGCGCTGGTGTTTTACGGACTTTTGGAGCGGGAAAGGATTTTAACGTGGGCTAAGCCGCGCGCAATTAATAATTTTTAAATAAAATACAATTCGATCCCAGGTGATCTAGGATCTAGTATAGTATAAATGCGAAAGTAACTCTGTTTGTCCGTTACGATTTCATGGCTGAACTACTGAACCGATTTCGATGAAATTTGGCATAGATATAGTTTGAGACCCCGGGAATGACAAAGACTAAAATATATAGGGACCGGGAAAATATATAGCGGGTGCCTCGGTGGCGTAGTTGTATTGCGGTACGACTGCGGTCTCGGGTTCGCTCCCCGGGTCGGGCAAAGTGATATTGGGTTTTTCTATTCAGTATCAGCCCGGAGTCTGGAATTTGTGCCCGATATGGCGATAGGCTCGCCCCCTATCACATCATGGGACGGAATAAAAATGGCGAAAAGTGGGTGCATTAGTTGCGCCTCTACCTACTCCTTCGGGGATACAAGGGGTGAGTATGCGTAAAATATATAGCGGGTCTTTTATCCAGGAAAACTCTTTCACGCGGGCCGAGCCGCAAGCAAAAACTAGTAAAGAATAAATAATTTATTATAATAAATAGCTAGCAGAAATTTGAATAAGTACAAGCATCTGCATTTACTAACGATGCTCGCGATACCAGCCGCGTGAAAGACATTCGGCCGAATAAAATTCGCACTGCCTACTTTTCAAACATAGTTTGCCAAAGGAAATGTCCGACAACGGGCTTAAAATTCTAACTAAGACTCTTAATATATATTTCGATAGCACTCCCAAAAATTAGGCTTTTGCAATACCCGTGCGGAGTTGCTGGTCTCCCATCGGGCGCGTCTCCCTGGGTGGCGGATAGGGGAACGCCCCCCAAATTTGGGGGGTACCGGAAACGGCGTGGACCAAAACCAGCAAAGAGGATTCTTCCGCGTTCCCTCTGACTAGCAGAGGGTGCAGTGGAGGAGTTTGTGGACGGGTTCCGTGTGCACTCACCCTGCCGCGGAACAGGCCGGGGCAGAACTAGTTCTCCTTGGCCACCGTTAGTCTCGGAATCTCAGGGGGCACTGTGGTCATGTTTCGCAGCGACTCCTGGGGCCGAGGGTCTTGGCTTAACCGCCTGGACTGCGAGGGAGAAAACCTCTATAAAAAGTTACCCCGAATCCCAAGCGGCGGCGCACCGCGAGGGGATGCATGGCCGATGGGTAGTTCGGTCTCTAGTGCGACCCCCGCCAGAGTACCGGCCGACACTCTGTGCGGGTTACGCTAGGCTTACCCAGGTACAGGGGGCACTGCCTGGGCGGACTGTTATTTCCCCCATACTCGTGGGAATAAATATGAATAGTTTACACTTAAAAAAAAAAAAAACCAAAATTGCATCGGCGAGGTTGCCTACTCCAGTTCCGGCTGGAGAGGCGGAGGTCGAAGGGCGCAAGCCCAAAGACGCAGAAGCAGAAAGGGGGAATGTGGGCGAGAGGCTCGCTGGAGTCGTGACCGATGTCGCACGGCCTGAGGATATGTGCGTGGACTCGGAGTCCAGCGACAGTGGCTCTTCAGTGCTTGGCGGGCGATTCTGGAGGAGCCTGTCGACCGACACGGATGAGCCGGCGCCGAAGACGAGGGCGACCGTTGCTTGCGGTAGAGGGGGTCCACCTTTGGTGGGCAGCCTAAAGAAGACAGAGCGCAATATCGGGAAGCCTGCGGAGGCCCGCCAAAAGGCGGAGAAAGTAATGCCGAAGCGGCTGCGCTCTGCCGGGTCACTGACGCCTTCCAAGGCAACGGAGACCTCGGTCACCGGCCTTGAAGGCGAGACGAAAAGGTGGCGGGAAAGGAGTTCCCGCCTTGAGGCTGCAGTTGAGCAGCTTCAGAAGGAGAATGCCTCACTCCGTCGCCGCCTCGAGGACCTGGAGGTGGCCGCCAGCAAAGGCCCAACTGCGGACATGCTGGAAATGATTGAGGCAAGGGTGCGGGCAAGGATGGAGTCCCTGCTCATGGGACCGGCCATAAGACCGCCTCTGGCCCATGAAAACAGGGCCCAAGTAGTGGAGCTCCCGGTACAGGGGGGGTATGTCAGGGGTCAACCCCAGCCCTCGGACAAAGGTAAGGGCAATGGCAAAGGCAAGGGCAAGGGAGTAGCCCAACCCAGTCCTCCCATCCTGATACCAATCGCCGGTCCCTCCAGTGCTCCGCCCCGATTCATCGTGGCGGAACCACCTGGGGTGCAAGCATCGGTCAACAAGAAGGACCAAAGACCGGAGAAGGGAGTCGCTCCGGCCCCCACGCTTCCTCCGGCACTCAAGCTGAACCATAAAATTAAGGGGGGGGAAAACAAACCCAATGCCTCAGGGCAGCAAGCTCCCCGCGAGCCTCGCCCGCTGCCACCGGCACCAGCGTCTCTGGACAGGGAATGGACGGTCGTGGTGGGCAAGAAGAAGGCGAAGCCCAGGTCCGGCGCGACACCGGCTGCAAATCAGCAGCAACCGCCGCGCCGGGCTGAGCCCAAGCTCCGCCCACCGCGGTCCGCAGCCGTCATGATTTCCCTGACGCCAGCGGCGGTAGCGAGGGGAATCACCTATGCCAGGGTTTTGACGGAGGCGCAGGAGAAAGTAGACCTCACCGGCCTTGACATCACAAGGCTGAGGCCAAAGTTTGCGGCCACGGGTGCCCCAATGTACGAGGTGCCCGGGGCTAACTCGGAAGAGAAGGCTGACTCCCTCGCTGCAAGGCTGAGGGAGTGTTTCAATGGGTCGGAGGACGTTCGGGTCTCTCGGCCCATTAAACATGCGGAACTGCGGCTCACGGAGTTGGACTACACGGCCACTCCTGAGTCAGTTGCAATGGCCCTCTCCAAGGCCGGTGAGTGTGCCCTGGCGGCAGTTAAGGTAGGGCAAATCCGTCCTGACCGGTCTGGCGTGAGCACGGCTTGGGCTCGGATGCCGATAAAGGCAGCCCAGAAAGTGCGGGGGGCGGGCCGTGTAATGATCGGCTGGGTCGCGGCTCGAGTTGCTGTGCTCGAGGCGCGGCCCCTTCGTTGTTACCGGTGCCTGGAGACAGGGCACGTCCGAGAGCGCTGCGACTGCGCAGTGGACCGTAGCGCGCTGTGCTACCGCTGCGGCCAGACAGGCCACAAGGCCCGTGAGTGCAGCGCCGCGCCAAACTGCGTGGTCTGCGCGGCCTCCGGCAAGCCTGCCGGGCACCAAATCGGGGGGAAGGCGTGTCCCGCCTCCTCCCGCCGCAACCGGCGCCGCCCTTCGCGACGCAATGCTGCTGCTGCTGTGGCCACAACCCAGCCGCAGTCAGCAAGCCCACCGCAAGAGGCCGAGATGGAAGGTGTTGAAGAGATCGCCCAATAATGGACCTAAAGTTCCTCCAGGCGAACATCAACCACTGCGCCAGCGCCCAAGACCTACTGTCCCAAAGCCTGGCGCAGTGGTCGGTACAAGTGGCCGTGGTCGCTGAGCCGTATTTTGTCCCTCCCCGGGACAACTGGGCTGGGGACACAGACGGTTTGGTGGCCATAATCACCCAGGGTGCCGCTGGCTCCCCGCCCTTCGAAAATATATCGAAGGACCAGGGATGCGTGGCGGCTCTGTTGGGAGACGTTTGGGTTGTAGGAGTATATTTCTCTCCCAACAGACCCCTCGCCGAATTCGAATCGTTTCTTGTTCGGTTGGGGGCCCTGGTGGAACAAGGCCAACCTTATCCGGCGGTCGTCGCCGGCGACTTCAACGCCAAGTCTGTAGCTTGGGGTTCGCCGGCGACGAGCGGTCGCGGTAGGGTCCTGGAGGACTGGGCGATCTCTGTAGGCCTGGTCGTCCTGAACAGGGGATCGGTGCACACGTGCGTGCGGCACAACGGCGGGTCTATTGTTGATCTGTCGTTTGCAAGTCCCGCCGTCGCGCACCGTGTCCGGGGCTGGAGAGTCCTCGCGGACGTGGAGACGATGTCGGACCACCGTTACATCAGGTTCGACGTCTCCGCGTCTCCGAGTATCCAGCCCGGTGGTGAACCGAGTGCCCCGAATCAGGACGGCCCGCGGTGGGTAACTCGTCGCCTCAATAAAGAGGCCCTAGAGTTGGCCGCTCTGGTGATGTCGTGGCTCCCCGTGCCGGACGGGCCGGTACGGGTCGAACAAGAGGTGGAGTGGTTCGGGGTGGCAATGTCGGACCTTTGCGACGCCGCCATGCCCCGAGCCCTCCGACGCTCGCCGCGGCGACAAGTGTACTGGTGGTCGGCAGAGCTAGCGCAGTTGCGCGCGTCATGCGTCGCTGCGCGCCGCCGATACGCCAGGCATCGTCGTCGCAGGCTTCGAGGTGGGGATCACGCAGACCAGGAGCGGCGGCTCTATGACCTTTACAAAGAGGCGAAGAGAGCGCTGCGGGTGGCCGTTCACAGGGCCAAGGTCGCGGCACGAAAAGAGTTCCTGGAGACTCTCGACGGTGACCCGTGGGGGCGCCCCTATCGTATGGTAATGAATAAGCTTCGTACAGCGGCGCCCCCGCTCTCGCAGAGTCTCCGGCCAGAATTACTGGCCAACGTCGTCGCGGCCTTGTTCCCGGCCACCGTGGAGACCACTCCTCCACCGATGGCGCCACCGGATGTGGCGTCATCGTCGATTGAGAATCCGGCAAGGGATATCCCAGAGGTTTCGCCCGCAGAATTGCGGGCGGTAGTGCTTCGGCTGCAGAGCAAAAAAACGGCCCCAGGGCTCGACGGCATCCCAGGAAGAGCCTGGGTGGTGGCCCTCGAGCACCTGGGCCCGAGGCTCCGCAGTTTATTCACCGCCTGTTTGGAGCAGGGCGTCTTCCCGGCGCGTTGGAAAACCGGGAAGCTCGTCCTGCTGAAGAAGGAAGGACGACCCGCAGAGTCGCCGTCGGCCTACCGGCCCATCGTATTGCTCGACGAGGTCGCCAAACTCTTCGAGCGTATCGTCCATGCTCGCCTCGTCGAGCACCTCGAGAGGGTCGGACCGAACTTGGCCGACAGCCAATTTGGCTTCAGGAGGGGACGTTCCACCGTCCACGCGATTCTGCGGGTGAAGGCACAGGCGGAGGATGCAGTGGCCGGAGGCGGAGTAGTTGTCGCGGTGTCCTTGGACATCTCCAACGCGTTCAACACGCTGCCCTGGCCCTGCATTCACGAGGCACTGCGGTACCACGTGGTGCCGCCCTATCTTCGGCGTCTGGTGCACGCGTACCTGTCTGACAGGGACGTGGTGTATCCGGGCGCCGACGGCGGGTGGCACCGAAGAGCGATGTCGCGCGGTGTTCCACAGGGCTCGGTTTTGGGCCCTCTCCTGTGGAACATCGGGTACGACTGGGTGCTCCGTGGTGCAAATCTCTGGGACGTCGGCGTGACGTGCTACGCCGACGACACATTGGTCACAGCGACCGCCAGGACGTTCCGGGACGCCGCTACCTTGGCGGCGGTGGGCACCGGCCAAGTAGTAAGTCGGATTCGACGGTTGGGTTTGAAGGTGGCCCTCGAGAAAACCGAGGCCATTTGTTTCCACGGGCCTCGGAGAGGGCCACCGGCCGGTGCCCACATCGTGGTTGAGGGGGTGCGGATTCCCATCGGCAAAGACATGAAATATCTAGGTTTAGTCTTAGATAGCCGATGGAAATTCCGCGCCCATTTCAAGAAATTGGGGACGAAACTGTCTCGGGCAGCGGGCGCTCTGTCCAGCCTGCTGCCCAACCTGGAAGGTCCTGGCATCCCTTGCCGGAGGTTATATCACGGAGTCGTGCGGTCCATGGCCCTCTATGGCAGCCCCGTTTGGGCTGACTCCCTGAACCGCCCCTGCGTCGCCCTCCTGCGCACTCCGCAGAGAGCTTTGGCGCAGCGGGCGATCAGGGCATACCGCACGGTCTCTTTCGAGGCGGCTTGTTTGTTGGCCGGATTTCTGCCCTGGGATCTGGACGCCAAATCCCTCTCCGATGTCTTTCATTGGCGGGAGGAGGCGTCCAGTCGCGGGCAACATCCGGCCCTGAAGGAGGTGGAGGCCATGAGGGCCTCCCTACGGCGAGCCGCCGTGGAGGAGTGGCGTCTCAGGCTGGAGGCCCCGTCAGCGGGGCTCAGGGTCGTCGCGGCAGTGCGTCCTGTCTTTGCCGAATGGCTGGACAGGCGCCACGGTGCGGCAACGTTTCGCTTGACGCAGGTGCTCGCCGGGCATGGCTGCTTCGGTGAGTACTTGTGGCGGGTAGTGAGGAAGGAGGTGTCGGCCGTGTGTCACCACTGTGACAACTGCCCGCTGGATACGGCCCAGCATACCTTAGAGTTCTGCCCAGCCTGGGATGAGGAGCGCAGCGCTCTCAGAGCAGTCGTCGGAGGAGACCTCTCGCTGCCGGCCGTGGTCGCTTCCATGGTCGACAGCCGGAGGTCCTGGCGTGCGGTGGCACACTTCTGTGAGGTGGTCCTCTCGCGGAAGGAGAGTGCCGAGAGGGATCGGAGGCGCGGAGATCCCTCCCGCCGCCAGACAAGACGTAGGAGGCGCCGGGTGGACGACTGACCGGCGTCTTCCGCCCTGTGGATTGGGGGCGTTTGGAGAATTCCACCACGGTATCCCCTGCCTGTCGTAAAAGGCGACTAATAGGGGCCACCGGGGGTCGCAGGCGGGCGGCAGGGGGCTGTCCGTCTTTAATTTTGTGTTCTTATTGGCACATTGTTGCGATCCCTGTGATGGACGGCAGCGTGGCTGGTAGGCCTCACGCTGCCGTTGACGCTGAGAGCGTCCTTCGGTGCGCGGGGGCTTCTGAGCCCCCCCCACAACAGGAGACGGGCCGCACTTGGCGGCACCGCGCAGGGGCGGCTGCGGACGACAACTTAGACACTTCCGTCAGAGGAAGCCCACAGCCGTCCCTAATGCGCCGAAGATGGCCACCGCGGAGTTTTGGTTGGTATGCCGTGCGTTGTACATAGGTTAGGGACTCGGCCCGGCGGTCGCCCGATGGTTACATCTCTCCGGGCGGCTCAACGCCGGGTCGTAAGGCACGGTGAACCCAACATAACCGCTCAGTCGCCCCCCTTGAAGGCTGGGCGGTAGTAATAAGTCACTTTCTCCGCGAAAAAAAAAAAAAAAAAAAAAAAGGCTTTTGCAATAAGTCGTATAATTATAAAGTCCTTCGATTTTGAGATTTATGTCATTTTGTTTTGCTTAAAAACTACACTTGGCATGAACGTTTTTCAATAAGGTTTGTTATACATGGACGGGTCCAAAAATATTTTTTAATGGATCCAAGATCCATATTTTTCCCTCTTTAATATCCGTAAAGTTTGAGCCTAGTTAGATTTTAAGGCCCAGCACCTATAGTAAAAGCGGACATCTCCTTTCATCCAAATAAGTTAAGTGGTTACTTCGTTTAGGTACTCCCGATAAACATACAAACATCGGCACAAATTTCCTCATTTATCATAGAAGTAAAACGTACAGAAAGTGTGCAAGTTTGAATTGTATTTTTAAAATATTTCAATTATAGTCATAACAAACCCGTAGATATTACGTATTAAAATACTGATATCTTTAAATAAAAAAAAAACTGAAATTCGCGAGGAAAAGCTATGAGAACGTAAAAAAGCTTTAGATTTTTTTGAATCGTTTTCTAGAATGTCCGTTGGCGTAATACGCCGAAACCTATCATTAGTGGAATCAAAATCAAATAACTGAAAAATAGGTTTATTTTGTGTAGCATATGGGGTAAGTCAGGGACAGATGTACACATAGGAGGGGCGGGCCACACACGTCGCCCGCGTTCGTTGTTACGGCTAAGATGCACCTGCTATTCAATACAGCCTGTTATCAGACTGAGATATATCTAGGTCCACACAGACAAAGTTGTGGACGCGACTAGTTTAGTAATATTTTATGATACATGTTCAGTAGTCGACATTATGTCGATGATGATGATGATGGTGAAAAACTTACATCATCAATGCAAGGGTGAGGTGTCAGAATTTGATTTACCTATTTATTATTCCGCTTGAGTACGTCTTTTGATGAGTATGGATAAAAAAAATCTGTTTCATTCTCTCGTTTAGGTATAATCAAATAAATATGCGTAGCAAATTTTTGATGAACACCTTCTTTGCACTCTGTCTTAACTGTAACGCAGTGAGATATTTTTTATCGTCCGACAGAAAAAGAGAGGTGTTATAAGTTTAGGGTGTGTATCTGTGTATCTATGTATCTGTATATCTGTATGTCTGTCTGTGGCATCGTAGCTCTCAAACGAATGGACCAGTTTTGTCGCGGTTTCCTTTGTATGAAAGCTGATGTGATCGAGTTGGTTCTTAGCTATAATTAATGAAGATCTGTTCAGGCGTTTGAAGATTATCATCTCATTTCCAACTGTCACAAATGCAATTGATTTTAAATTTGGTGTACTGTGACTTCGGCAATATTTTTAAGACATGTTAACCTTGAGCTGATGCTGCAGCATCAAGTAGTCTGCGGGATACCCAACTCTTTAACCGCTTATAGCAGATATAGCATGTGTGGGCTCATAAGATTGGTCTCAACGAGTAAGTGTTAGATAGTTGATTATCAAGGACCCATGATGAAAAATGAGTAATTTAAAAGTTTGAAATAAAAGATTAAATAGCCCCCGACACAAAAAGCCTCTAAAAAGTCAAATAATAAAAATGTCTGTGTCGTTTACGTACCTAGTAATATTTTGACCCAAGCGTCCTCGCGTCGGGATTCGAACTCCGAACCAGGGAGATGAAATACTTCTTTAGCGGTCCCCCAACACAAGGACGCTTGGGTCAAAATATTACTAGGTACTTAAACGACAAAGAGACTTTTATTATTTTACTTATTCGAGGTTTTTTTGTGTCGGGGGTTATTAAAATTTAATAAAAAAAATATTCTGTGCGTTTAAATAAACGAATAAAAACATTTTTTATTAAATAATTATTATATTCAATGCTTAATATCCGCGCCGCATATAAATATTATATACAGATTATATCATTGTACTATTTACAGGAATCTTTGCTCTAAGGAACATGGTGCTGGGTGATCATCCCAGTAAGGAAGCCACAACTCCGGGCGGGATGGATCCTCCGGCACCTTGTTGGATTTGTGGCTGGAAACCATTTTCATCAGCAATGTACGTGATGGTGTAAGTCACGCCATCTGGAGCGACCCAAGAGTACTGCCCTTGCACGGTCATGGCTTCGTTCTCCGTTCCCTGATTTTTCAACTGTCCTTGTTCTTCATGTTTGCTGCCGTTGGACAGTTCCCAGCTGTAAGAAAATACTTAGTTGTCACAATGTCCTTGGATTTATTTGAAAGTTTGCAGGTGCATAATGCTTACGCAAATTTATAAGATTCAGGTCCAACGTTGTCGGTCTCGTAGCGGAGTACTTGTACATCTTGAAGGTTTTGGGGAGCAGCCGACGCGACAGCGACCAGAGCGAGTACCACGAACTGAAACAATCCTCAACTGTTATGCGCGTTCATTGTTAACATCACCATTTGAATTGTTGGTACTGACCACTTTCATTTTTTAATGTTTTCTACAACCGTCTTGTTCTGAGCCCGCTTGGTGTGTGGGATGATTACGTATCCAAACGTTTCTCTTATATACGTATGTATTTCTTTTAATCCCTGGTTGCAACACAACTAAGCAGACGAACCGCTTCTTATTATGGTGATGCATAAGACACAGCATCAGTTGCCGTATCCAAAGGTTAACGTGGTTAGTATGCACAATTGATATAGCCACAATCTAACCACGTGTTTGTAAAGATTTAATTTGAGGCATGCAACACTTTTAGTAATATTTTTTGTGTAAATGTCAATGATAATGTGAATTTCAATAGATTATAATCTCGTTTTTATGTATAATGCATTGTTATTAAACGTTTATGGAGTAAAACTTTTACTTAAACATTAGAGATGATTATTTGCTCGTCTAATATTGCAAAACTTCCCATAATATCTATCATTAGTGACTTGATGCAGTGTAATCGTATTTGAAATAAATTTGGTCTCTATATAAAAATATGCAATTTATTCGCATGTTGAACTGAAAAATGAGAGAGAGTTGAAACATTATATTTTTCAAAACATAGCAAACTTTAATTTAATTACAAATATAATAACGTGGTTATAATAGTGCGATAATACTAGTTAACATTCGGAATATGGGCATTTAATTAGCTAACTGTGTTAATAATTTAGATACAAACCTCTGATGAGCATTTCTTTCGTCAATTCGCCTATGTACGATAAATGAGTCAAATCTTTGTGGTTTTTTCAAAGCTAAGTTTTTTTTATATATGATAAGTAAAATTAATCTGTTTGTAAATTGATAAATACATTTAAAAAAAGTAAACTACAAAAATTGTGAACATAATACTGTGATGCTTTTGCATGATATAATGCAGACTGAAAAATAAATTCCAATGCTAATTAATCAATTGAAATTTCTATTGTTTTGAAGAATAAATTGGACTTGCGTGTTTGCCATCGCACTGATTGTATTGTTAAAATGTTCTAGCAATCAACCAACAGGCCCTGGACTTGTCTGTCGGGTTATGATCCTGCAAAAACACCGCGATGACGGGTAAGACCTATGCCTAACAAGGAATTGTTTTTTGGACAAGAGACAAATAGTATTTTGTCTTACAAGTGCTTGTGTGCTTGTGTCCGCACAGGTATATGGTTCAGTTGAGTGTTGTAATATGTTATATTTTCATTTGAAAGCTACATGGATTGGGTGGGGCTCTACCACACAATATTTCCGTTTACATAATAACATTGTGATCTGTATTCAGATATAATTTACAACGGTATATTATATCTGATAAGATTGTCGCCTTTTCTGGGTTGCTAGTGCAATGGCACGTTTTAAGGAAGATTTAACTATAGATGTAACACGCATGTTACGTTTGACTATTGCGCAGCACATCTCATAGATTGAAACTTATTTGAACATTTAGGTAGTAGGTAGTACTAGAATTAGGTATACTAGTTTAGCTTAACAAAACAAAACACACATCAGGCCTTTATCCCCGAAGGGTTAAGCAGAGGTGTAATTACGACACCCATTTTTCGCCATGTGCGTTCCATCCCATGATGCGATAGGGTGCGACTCTTTCACCCTATCGGTCGAGGCTATTGGTATTTTAATAATATACAATCATTGGTGTAAAAAAAACATCAATGTATACAATATAAGTAATTAAACAAAATTTATGGCAAAAGACCAATTAAGTTTCCACATTATTTTTCAATCTGATATCAACTTATTCCGTGACCTTGCTACGAGTGATGTCTGATCGATGGTGTAACGTGTGGACAGATGGATTGATAAGTTGGATCAAAAAAAAAATGTTAAACCTTCAAGTTTGTGGGTTGAATTGATGGTAGATTAAAATGGTCATCGTACTTAAGTATCTCTGAGTCATGTTATGTTGCGCATCATCTAGCAAAGTCGTGCGATGTTCAAGTTGCCACTCTACACTCTACAGGCGCACCAAATCTTATATTTGTTTGTAAATAATAAAACAGAATAAGATAAATATTATGATGTTATAGTTGTCTATCCTCGTAGATAGGTGTAGAGAGTTATAGCATCGCTGAATTGAATCAAATACACATATATTTCTTATAATATAATGGGCACGTTGCTGTAATTTCACACCTCGGCGCGACTTTGCCTCCTGATCGACTTCCGTGCGCACACGCACATCTTATACGTCACAATGCAAATGAACAATACTATGCAATAATAAAATTAAAAGCTTTGTGAAAAATATAAATAAAAGTAAATTAAAACTAATAAATGGAAGCAAGTTTAGGCAAGTTTGTTAGCAACCTTATTCCTAAATTAGTAATTTTTACAAAAACTACCAAAATATATCTAAAAAGAAAAAAATATCCAAATAATATCTCCGACTAGCTGTTTTATTTATGATTATGTCAGATATAGTAAATTGGGACAGTTAGCTTAGAATTATTAGTTTCAAATGAGTAGAAGAGTACACGTGCTCCAAATAAGTCCGCGGATCCTTGACAAATATTATAAAAATAATTATTAAAATCGGGCTACTCTTTAAAAAGTTATGCGTGGTCGTACATAAAAAAAATATATACACGTCGACTTGAGAACCTCCTCCTTTTTTTTCGTCGGTTAAAAATGCACCATATTTTGCCAAATAAATCGATGAATCCTTGAATAAAATCATTGTTAAATCCTAGATGGATGATAATATTACATAGAAAATGTGACGAAGCTTGCGTGTACTCATTCCGATGACCTCTGAGTTCGTTCGCAGATGTTATTCGGAAGATGATGGCTGGCATGTTGATTAAATAGTTTAAGTTTTATTCCTATAGCATTAGGGTCTATTCACAAAGATTTCTGTATAATATCAAGGTTTTTATGTTCCATTGACATTTTACACCGAATAATAATGGTGTCCAATTGGTTTATGATGAGAATTTTTTACTAATTGTAAACAATGCTGGGAACAAATACTAAGAAATTACTGATTTATTTCATGGTATGATTACGGTTTTTATTTATTTATTTTGATGAAATAAAGCGTAGTCTAACAAACCTTTCTTGCAAAATAATATGTGCTATAATTGTGATCTTTCTATTTTCCTTGCAACTTTTCATTTCCATTCGTTTTCATTCGTTAAATTTTAAGTTTACCATAGACTGCCTTGTTGGCCTAGTTGTATTATGGGACGACTGCAAAGCTGAGGTCTCGGGTTCGATACCCGGGTCGGGCAACGTGATAATCGGGGCATTTCTACTCAGTATTAACCCGGAGTCTAGAATTTGTGCCCGATATGGTGATAGGCTCACCCCCTATCACATGATGGGACGGAATACGCACGGCGAAAGGGTGGGTGCACTAGTTGCGCGTTTACCTACCCCTTCGGGGATAAAGAGCGTGAGTGTGTGTTTATCATAAATATCTAATTCGCATAGAAATGCATAAAACCTGATTCGCTAATGGCTAAAAATACAAAATTTAATTCCTCATAAAATTCATAAAACAAGAGTTTCCTTGTGTTAATTCTGAAGAACGTTTTCGATAAAAAAGTTTTCTGCAAACATAAAAAAAAATGATTTAGTTTTAATTCTACTGCCGACATATTACGTTCATTGTTTGCATTGCACGTATCTACCATTAAAAACTATGTGTATGTTGCAAACTGCTTTGCGAGCATAAAAAAAGATTTATAGCAAATACATATTAAATAAAATAACTATTAGGGCCTGTTTCACAAGTTTCAAGCATTTATGTTAAGCAGCTAATGTAGATAGAATAATTTTATTACCATTTATTTGGGAGCCTACATTATAGTGTGAATTTTGTATTAGGTTGGCTTAGACATTCATTTGAGGAGTAGCATTGACTCAGAAGTTGTGACAGGATAAACTATAATAATAATATTATTCATTCAAAATTTCTTTCAATAGGGTAGGTGACTACTTTTTTTAATACATTTATCAAAAATGTATGCCATCCCAAATCTAAAGGAAAAATAATTATCAAAATTGGCGCAACAATAAGTAAGTTATAAAGCTTTGAAATTTGGTGGAAGGAGTAATTGTCAAATAATAGTAATATCAGACTGTGACGTCATTGGGTCTCACCAGCCATAACGCTCCGTGCGTGTGAAAGAGATCGCGCGATATCCCCACCACGCCCCCACTTTTGCTCACAACAATATTTCATATTAGAATAATTGCTTTATTTTTCAACCAATTTTGATGCTGATTTCAAAGGATTTCTATTATTATAAACGCGAAAGTTTGTAAGTATGGATGTATGGATGTTTGGATGTTTGGATGTATGGATGTTCGTTACTCATTCACGCAAGAACTACTAAACGGATTTCGATGAAATTTGGCACACGGGTAGATTATGTCCTGGATTAATACATAGGCTACTTTTTATCCTGGGAAAATATAAAGCTGGACTTTTATCCCGGGAAAACTCATTCACGTGGGCAGAGCCGCGGGCAAAAGCTCGTATAAAATAATGCAAACATAGGAAACTACCCTATTACAAATAGTGTTTAGTTTTTTCTATTACCAATTAATACAATTACATCAATATGAATAAATCATAAGAGTAAGACTTGCTATAAACTAATAATTAAAAACAAATATTTACACACAGTAAAAAATATTTAAAGTAGACTCGCATTTAAGTGTTCTCAAAAATCACTCAATTTTGTGTTATGTTACTGCGGGTATTATCGTTAAATTTCATGGTTTCTCCACAGTTGTAATAAGTTACAAAACTGCGTGAATGTATTCCATGCCGTCTCGAAACCCTAACTCGAACCTAACCGGTACCTTATGTCATAGTGTGTTGAACTTACCAGACTGCGAAATCGACCCCTGACCCTTGACAACTTTCCTTATGCATCGCGGAAATATTAGGTCAATGTTTAATTAAGTCACAAGAATAACGTATTATTGTTAGCTAATATCATAATGTATATCACGAAACGGTGACCTTTGAACTCATGTGTTTTGGGTTACGCCTTACGCCCAAAGCGGCGATAGCCTAGTTGGGAACGGAACGGACGGCCGAGACGAATGTCCGCAGGTTCAAAACGCAAAGGCACACACCTCTGACTTTTCTAAAAAAGTTGTGTGTGTATTCTTTGTGAATTATCGCTCGCTTTAACGGTGAAGGAAAACATCGTGAGGAAACCTGCATATCTGAGAAGTTCTCTATAGGTACTTCGGTATATGAAGTCTGCCAACCCGCACTGGGCCAGCGTGGTGGACTACGGCCAAAAACCCTCTCAATTGTAAAGGAGGCCCGTGCTCAGCAGTGGGCAGTATATAATACAGGGCTGGTATGGTATGGGGTTACGCCTTGTTTTACAAATGCGTACAACACAAAACATGATCGTTCACTAGTGTTTGCGATAGGTACATAAATTCTGTTCCAATACAAGGCTTTATCACAATGCAAAAATTCAGATATATATAACTATCTATATATGTACAGGAGGAGGAACTGCACTTTATGTACAGCATCTAGTGTTTAAATAGTTTATCTCGTTTTATTTATTCTATAAATGATGGAACTATTGCGTTCTAGGGAATAGCAGAGTCTAGCTGCGAAAAGTGCATTTTATATTACTGTTTAAATTAATACTGTTTTAATGTTTTTCTTTTATATTACTAATGTATGTAAGTGTGAATGTTTGGGATATTTTTTGGATGTTTGTTAGAAATAAACGCAGTAACCACTTGACGTATTCGGATGAAAGAGCATGTCGAAAAACGGACTTAAAATTCTACCCAAGATACTTTATTTATATTTGGATAGATATACCAAAAACTAGGCCTTTGCAATAAATCGTATAATTTAAAGTCCTCAGATTTGAGATTTACGTAATTTTATTTACTTAAAAACTACACTTAAAATGAACGGTTATAAAAAAGTTAGTTATAAATGGAGGGGCCTAAAAATATTTTTTTTTATGGATCCAAATTCCATATTTTTGCCTCTTTCATATTATAAAGTTTGAGCCTGGTTAGATTTTGAGGCCCAGCGCCCATACAAAAAGCGGAAATCTCCTTTGTACACGGATAGATCATGTCATGGATTAACATTATAATTACAGGCTACTTTTTATCCCATTAAAATGTTCCTGTGAGAAATATTTGATTTTTTAAATTAGATGGCGCTGGCTTTGTCCAGGTGTGGTTACTGACCTATATAGTGATTTAGCAACTTTTAGAAGCAGGAAAGGCTTTACACGCGAGTGAAGCGACTCATAATTTGAAAATAAATATCGATAACTTCTGTTAGTAATCGTACAGCAGAAATTGAATCCTCGTAGATTATAAAAACACGCATGCTCACGCCTTTTATCCCCGAAGGGGTAGGCAGAGGCGCAACTAGTGCACCCACTTTTCGCCAAGCGTATTCCGTCCCATGATGTGATAGGGGGCGAGCATATCGCCATATCGGGCGATAGGCTCGCCATATTATATCGCCATATTATAAAAACATTTAATACAAATTTCGTTCGTTTCCGTCCCCTGAGTCCTACTCATCCCTTTATACTGTATAGTTTTACAGTTTTTGTCGCCAATATTTTTTAAGTCAAGTTCATTACGATTATCGTCTGGTTGTGATAACCAAGTATTATGTAAATGTAGTTATGCTGCGTGATGGGGTCAAGTTTGATGCAATAGAATAATATTTATGTAGACAGGGTGTCCCATAAATCAAACTCAAGCCGAAATTGAGTGACAGGCCAGGTAGTGATTAATCACAGAAAATTTTTATCGAGGAGTTTTGGTGGCAACAAAAAAAAAACACTTGATTAGCACGATTATTTCAATTCACTTCATTTGAGCTCTTTAATAGAACTATATTGGATAATATACCACCATAATTATGCAATATAACACTAAGTATCACCAAAATAATGAATTAAAACAAGAGCACCTCATGAAACTTCCAAGTTCCCGCCAAAACTTAAATAGGAAAATGATCTATGGCATCTGTTTTTTAAAGTATTGCCATAATAAAAAAAATATGAATTTAGGCAGCCTGTATTATAATGTGATTTTTTGTCTGTCGTTTACACTAGGCTTACTCACAATAATAACATGAAAGTGAAAAAAAAAATAAGATATGTAAGAAAAAAAATGTTATAGTAATAGAAAGAATATCACGGGGTGCACAAAATTGATAATGTTTTCGAATGTCAATAAAGATCAGCATGAGCGGTGGGACCCGGGTGCCATGACGTGTCCTGTCAAAATTTGAAAATAGGTTTCCCTACCTACGCATAAGGTTCTACTAAAAAAAAAAAAAAAACAACTGTCAGCTGTCAAACTATCGAATACTGAAGGGTGTATAAAAAAAATACCTTCGTGACTTTCTTTTTTATTTTTTGGGATTAAACACTACCTGCCCTACAACACAAACACTACACCCTGTATAAGTGTACAACATCGATTTAGTAATATAAAATGAATCATCGTTAAATACCATGCTATGACAATCAATGAGCGAATGTGATATATTTTAACCAATTACGCTGCACAACGGTGTTTTGTTTCATAATATTTCTTTTAAGAGTTTAAGAATTGCAAGGATCTGTGATTCGTCAGAATTAGCTTAAAAATCATCTTTGATTCTTTAGGGTCCAATTTCACCAATTTCTTATTTAACGGGCGTTAGTTAATCGGGCATTAAAATTAACGCGAATGTTAAAGTATCGCGCGTCCCATGAGAGAGCGCCTGGTTAAGGAACATAATAACCTGTTTTTTTTTTGGCTAGGCGACCCTGCAGTCAACACCGGGGGAAACCTGCGAATGGGATACTGGAGTCCCCCGGCTTAGCGACTGCAAGGGCCTGGGAGGGGAGTGGAGGAGGAATACGGAAGGGAAGGTGGGGGGAAAGGAGGAAGGTTCCCAGGATGGGCGGAAAGAGAGGGTGCCAGGAAATGTTCGCGGGCCCTTTTAGGCCTCAATGTGTTATCCAACCAAGAGGTATACACACTGAACTGTGTGCCTTGGCCCGCGACTAATGTCCCCCCGCGCAAGGGCGTGCATTGGGTGTGAAGACCCAGCGCACAAGAATTGCCTCGGGGGGCATAATAACCTGTTAGGGCATGGTGGGACATTTAAAATTCTTAACAATCCGTTAAGATATTTAACAGGCTGTTAAAGTAGCTAACAGAGCATGGTGAAATTAAATATTGTTGATTTTGCGATGCTTACGGATGTCGCAAAATTATAATGTGACTTAAAGGCCAGATTGTAATGTTATTTTAAGAAAAATATTATTGTTCTTTAAATGTCGCCTATCCGGTCAGAGATAAAAGTGAAGTGCGTTCATGTATTATTTACATACTTAAAAATATCATCAACTGTGTATAACAGTTGGTTTGGTTGTATCCGGCATCTGCACAGTTACTTATTAGCATTAGCCTATAAGCATTATAACGAAATAGACAGTAAAATAATGTCACAGTTGCATTTCAGGTAGATAGCCGGATGTGAGGGCAAGACTCTATGTTCCTGTTGCGTATCGTATAACGTAACATTCCGGAGGACCAAACAACCACCTCCCCTGTCTCCTCTTTAAGTACGCCAGTGAAAGTATATTTATCTGCGGTGAAATCACTTAAAAACGGCCACTCACTAAACCGTTCACCTATAATCACCATATTTATTTAAATAAAAATAATTGTATGTTTTCGATAAATAGATGGAGCCGCGAGTAAAAGATAGTTTTATATATGGTAACATTATGTACTTCTCCAACTAAAAATATCTTTTATACAATGGCAATAGTACAGACTCAATTATAACTAACCTAAAGGTCAGATAAGTAAACACCTGCGTCCAATCAACTATATTATAAGTGACCCAATTAAAGAAAAAGGCGTAGATGCGTTATAAACAGTCTCCAAATGGCAAACTAAAATTGATCTAATTAGCACAATCGGCCTTAGTATCGTGACAGAATCTGTTAAAGTTAGACGGCTAAAGAATGTTAGATAAAATTTTATATGTCTAATCTAATATATTTAAGAGAGCAATTCTTGTATATATATATATATATGTGTGTGTTTATATAAATAAATATCTGAATCTCGGAAACGGCTCCAACGATTTTCATGAATTTGTGTATGCAGGGATTTTCGGGGGAGATAAATCGATCTAGCTAGGATTCATCTTTAGAAAGTGTAGTTTTATTCGTGTTTTCAGTAATTCAACTTAAGTGAAAAATAGGATACTAGATGGCGTTGACTGAAAACTCTTCCTGACATCTAATTGGGAGCAACTAACTGCTTTAACGACACAACGGTAGATTACCTGGTGGTAGGTCTCTCATTATGTAAGAGGCCGTCTGGGTGGGTACCACCGCAATGTCTATTTCTACCGCCAAGCAACAGTGTGCATGCACTGTTGTGTTTCGGTTTGAAGGACATTGTAGCCAGTATAACTACTGGACATAATGAGACTTAACATCTTATGTCTCAGGATGACGAGCGCAGTGGAATGCCACACAGTAGTTTGTAAGTCAAGGTGCTGGATGGTGTTGCTACTGTTTATGGGTGGTCGTATCACTTACCATCAGGCGAACGGCATGCTCGTCATTCAATGCAATAAAAAAAAAAAAAAAAAAGATAGCGTGTTTTTTTTTTCTTCTTTGTGGCTTCGCAGTTCACTTGCATTTAGCCAATATGAGGTAGATGGCGTTGTTAAGCAACACTAAGCCAATAAGTGTTTGGTTTGAGGTTAGAGTATGTAATTCGTATTAAAATATAATTTCTAAAAAACACAATTTACCAAAAAAAAAAATACCGAGCAAATTATAATATGCCATAATACTTTCACGTGTCATATTATAGTTTGTTATTGTAATAATTAATTAACTAGGTGTGGGATAATGTGCCGTTTTTGAGAGCCGAGTACAGTATGGGTGCCGTATCTACACATTTTTATTAAAATATCATTGAGTGCACCCACATTTTGCTTTAGATATTTTTGTCTCGATGTGATGGTGCATAGACAATGTTCAAAGAATAGATCATCTCATGGTAGGAAATCCCTGATCGCAATAAAGACCCACATTAACTGAGGAAAAATGGATTTAGTTCCGATATTTATGCAGGAGGAAACGAAAATTATTGGGCTTTGGGCAATCTCAACGATCAAAGCTATCCTCAAAGTTGCAACTTCAGGTCAGGTTTATGAGACGGTTTCACCAACCAGATCCAGGATTTATCCAGTTGACAAAACTGTTTGCAGCCTGACTCTCACTTTTAATCAATAATAATACCGCGAGCAATGAAATTAATACTAAGATTTTGACTCGATTAGTTGCCGTGAATGAATATGGCATCAATAGTCTGGTCAGAAATGAGTATGTAACATGTAACCTTCTGCACACGACCGTTGTTATCGTTTTTAGATTGTAAATTGCATCTGGCAGCGGTTACCTCACCGCGTGATTTGTGGCTGGTCGGCAGACCTGTATCTGACTGGTCATGAGAAAATGGAATTCGCACGACCTTTGACCGGTTTTTGAATATCGAACGTCTTCAGATGAGGATGCACAACTTGTGTTTTTTGTTTAACCTTGGTGGAGTTTTTGTGTCGCTATGCAATTACAGTTATTAATAATATTTCTGTAGATATTAAAATGGTACAAAAATTGCTTTTTGTACAACATGTACATTATGCTTGATATTGTTATTGAATTCTAGTTTCCGTGTTCTTACAGTATCAGTATTTATATAGTGGCAATATACCTACCTGTATAACATTTTCCACTGTTACCAAGATTAGTGATGAGGAATCATTCACATCATTCATCAATCATTCACTTAAAGCTATTGCATCCCTTCACACAAAAAAATATTTAAATCAATGTAATTATATTTTATTGTCTGATATCAATTCTCTTTAAAAGATCACCCCAACGTTCATTGTCAGTATCACTAGAACGAGGCGACAACCCTGTCTAATTCATCTTCTGTAAAGCACAGTAACATCATACAGTAGACTCGACGACGATCTAAATGGCTCTCTTTTATAGGAGACATGTAATAACTGTCTTCTTCACGTGCGTACCGCTCCAAGTCAATCTTACACGGCTGCATGAAAAAAACCCTCAATAAGTCTCATGACAACTTAAAATAAATTGATAGTTTTCAAGTAGCTTTAAAATTGCGTGTCAAAACGTGTTTTTGTCAGTATCGGTGTTAATAATTTCCTGGAAAAACATCTTTAATATAGAAACACGTTTGCGATACTGATTTAGACGGTTCTAAAATATGACACAAAGAGAATTATAATACACAATATGGAAAATATGACATTTTGAATTCCATGATTTTTTACATATATTTAATTTTTATAAGAAAACAGATTGTATACACTTTTGGACTATTTTCATTTAAAAGGCTAATACAATTGGACTACTTTGTTCCTTTTAAATGATTTTCAAAATAATTTGGATTTTAAGAAACCATAATATCTACCTTTGCAACCCCTTCATCATAGCAAACTAGTTCTTCGAAGTGGCTGTTTAGTTTGGCTTTTGGATGAAAAAAGTAATTCCTTAGCTCGTTGTAGCGACCTAAATGCTGAAATTGAATTAATTTGTATTGATTTTAGTAGGATTGTGCATGCCTACCTGTTTCATTACTACCTATACATCTTTGTGAAATAATAATCGCAAAATAATAATAATAGTAATATAAATCCTAATAATTTCGTTGAGCCGACAAAAATCAATTTTTAAGAATACACTTTAGTCTTGGAAGGATGATGGGCACAAATCCTGGTTAAAAAACATACAGCGGTTGTTGTTTATGAAATAAAAAATGCGGAGATACTACACGTTAGCCTTGAGCAGGTTGAACACAACGTAAACGGCTCGTCTACAAAAACCATTTCAACATATTCGTCAATTTTAAAGACAGTTATATGAAAATTACTTTATGCGAAATATTTTACAATTAAGATTCGATGAAATCGAATTGACGAATTACCTTCCAATTAACTACAAACGTATGATATTAATAGACCGAGGAGAAAAACGCTTTAATGTTTATGCTTAAAGTAACAATTTCTGTGGGAGTAAATAAATAAAAAATAAGAACGGGTTGCACTTCGGGAGTGCCGGCAGAAGTGAAAACTTGAACATTAACGTTGTGCATTTTTTAATATTTTGGAATGGTTAGGGAATAATTTCACACGAATTGATTTATTTATCAGTATAAAAGTACTAGCATTTATGTGGTTAAATACAATATTTATTTATTGCGCTATCGTCGTTGATGTATTAAAAAACCTAAGATGCACAGTTTCTTGCAAATAACACATCAATAAGTATCGTCGATAAGTCAAACTAAAAAAAAGAAACAAACAATTACAAATTTTGATTGACTAAACACAAATTCGATCTTACGCCTACCACATAAAGTAGATTTTTAAACGCGAGTTATGCTGGTTTTTGATAAATGTCAGAAATGCAGTGGTTATCACAACCAAAGTAGAAAAAAACTAAATTTGAAAAAGTATGTTACGTTCTTTTGTACTCGTGCCGTACCAACGCTGGGGAAATAGCTTCTACGCAATGTATTGTATAAATGTATACGCAAGGTTAGTAAGAGATGGTTTTAAATAAATAAAATTGCACTCGTTTCAAGAATTATAGCTTTTAGGCATTATATTTAAGGTTCATAGTAAGGGATGGTTTTAATGAAGCAAATAAATAAAAATGTAAACGTTTAAGAATTATAGCTTCTACGCATTGTAGGTACTTAAGGTTCATCATTAGTAAGGGATGGTAGAACCTCCTACGCATTTTCGATCAGGGTCACGTGATCCTGACGCGAGTTTAACATTTTATACCCATCCCAAAAGTGCTCAACGCCGCTAAAGAAGTTTTTACTTTAAAAACTCCTAGCCGAATTTCGGCCACGGCGGCCTATCTCAGCGGAGATCAGCCAGATACGCAGGAGATAATATAGAGCACAAGTGTGTGCGCAATACACAGGTGCACTCTTTATTTCTTCAATCTCATGGTAATGTTTAAAATCCAAAAACCCACTCACCATATTTTTGGCTCGACCCGGGATTCGAACCCGGGTCGAAGTCCTGACCTCAGCGCAATAGTCGTATTCATAACACAATACAAGTACGCCACCAGTCAGTCAGTCACTCTGTGTGTCCAACACCCAAGACTTTCTTCGAGAAAATATTTACTGTAGATATTATATTCAAATTGTAAATTATTTATTTCTTAGTGAAAAATAAATATTAATCTGAACCGGATACAGTTGTGGTGTTTTAGTTCGTAATATTTAATAAATTATGTATACGCGAGTGTAATAATTGAAGTTTTAGAGCATCCATTTTTGCCTTATTATTTCTGATCCATAATGTAATGAGAGGCAAACCTATAACTACTGTTTTATGTTAAAAATCGAATCCGAAACACTTAGATCTGATTTTCGATACAAAATGTTAGACAATTTGTGTGTCCCTGTTCTGGGATTTAAGTTAAGACATTCATGGTTTTAAACAGCCTATGTAAAATTGGCTCCGATGACACATCTTCTACAGAAGCTATAAGTAAGAAAACATCAGAAAAAAATAATAAGCAGTAAATACTTCTGCATCCACAGAACCACTTTTTCTCATTGTGTCTTGCGGGAACTCGCTCGGAAATATTCGTCTTAATTCTACATCTTCGCTAAAATATAAAACAACATCTTAGTAATTACACAGTAATTATAGTAGGGACAAACTAATTTGGCCGGTATGACATGACACGGTTTTGAATTTTTTGGGTAGACGTTCTCACAGAGTTATCGCTTCGGGAAAAAAATTGAATTGTCATACCGGCCAGCTTAGTTTGTCCGAACTATAATAATATTTCATATTTATAAACTGTTGAAATCACTCACTATGTGTATATTACACCACTACTCCCGTGAAATATGGAAAGAAGAACCTAAAATTTTGACGTTTTTATAATTTAACATAGAACTAAAAATGCATTACTTTTACAAAGTCATAAACTTACAAGATACAACGGATTTAAAGGTTTTTTAAACATTATTTGGAAGCACCGCCGGTTAGAGTAAACGTGTCGAAAACAAAAAGTTATGGCATTATGTAGTTGCGAAATACAACAGTAATAAAATAGTATCAGATAATTGGTTTATAAAGGATAAAACATTGAAGTTCATATTATTCAGGCAAGTGTTAGAAGGATCAGAGAAATTCAAAATGTAGATTTTTTGCATATTATTTGTTTTTGAAGAGGGAGATGAGGATCCGTATCTAACCCCCCGCCCCCCTTTCTGTTTTACACCTCTCACAAGATGCCAGCTTTGTTATCGTCTCAATGGTGAAAATCACCCAATTACCGTCTTTTACTTTTCCTCGACGTTTTTTTTTTAAACTTCGAACATAATATGCACATTCAGATTGCTAATTTCTTGAGCTACATTGTTTTTATACGCCAGGTAATCTGGCCCATCTCAGTGCGTGTCCGGTTTTATAGAGCTGTTTTAAATTATTATTAAACTGATATGATTAAAATACCTGTTTTGCTAAATACGGAACGTAAAGTGTTTTAAAATGTTACATAAATGGAGCCGTGGCGAATTTAAATATGTAAATTAAAATAAATATAATTTCTATTGAGACGTTACAGAAATTGTATTATATAATAAATGAAGACGAGAAAAGAAAAAGTCCAAAAATAGTTAGAAAAAATTTAATAATTTTAATTATTATTATTCTAAATTTTGCTTATAATAATCAAATAAGTCTTCTGTCATTATATCTGATGGAGTAATCACTACTTTCTGGTCGGAAACCGTTGACATCAGCCACATATCTTAAGGAGTACAATCGTCCTGCCGAGTCTAGGTATCCGTACTCGCCACGAACCGCCAGAGAATCACCACCTTGGATTTGCGCGACTCCGCCTTCTTCTCTTCTGTAAGTACCACCAGAGGTTTCGTATCTACAATGGATAGTAGCTCATTAGTACGTCTTTAAATTGTGCACCTCGTCACCGGTGAGGATCGCGACGCCTTCCTCCCATATTTTTTTAATAAAAATGATCTCCTTTTATTTTTTAAATCCCCTTTCCTGCCAGCCCGAGCTGGCTTTTAGTTTTCATCATTGATTTTACCCTCAATAAAAATGTCGGTAGTTATATAAGTGACCTTTTGTATCAATAATAATTATTTTAATCAATTTAATGTATCTTGACTTATCATAAGACCAACTATGTTCGCGTACGTGATGAAAAAAGTATTTTATTTTTTTATTTTATTTATCTTGTGCAATTGAGTTACAGTATACTTCATTGTAGTTGATAATAGCATCATTAATTTCAAGAACATTAAAGAAGTAAGGCAAATGTATTACATTAACAAAATATTGTAAAGTGCTAAAATTTAATAATTATTACGACATGCATGTGAAAACGCTTACTCGAAACTGTATTTTCCATATCCATTGTTGTTTATGGTAAATTTGTTTATTTCTTCAATACAACTCGCTGGTAAATGCGTCTTTCGATTTTTTTCGATGTTAAGTCATTTGGTGAAATAATCTGGCCTAGATATATATAATTATTCATTTACGTAATCAATAATGTTGTTGTTTATGTAAATTGGTTCTTTAATTCCATTTGTCATGACTTTGGTTTTTTGTGTGTTCATTACTAATCCCACCTTTTGGCTTTCTCTGTCTAATTCAGTGAGCATTTTTTCGAGACCAACTTTTGTTTTAGAAAATAATACCAAATCATCTGCGAATCTCAGGTGAGATAAATATTCTCCATTTATAGATAGACCTGTGCGTTCCCACTCCAAATGCCTAAAAACTTCCTCCAGTACTGCTGTGAGAAGCTTTGGCGATATAGGATCGCCCTGGCGGACGCCTCTTTCTATTTTTATTTCATTTCCTTCCTTTTCCAATTTGATTTTCGCCTTACTATTTTTGTATATGTTCTTAAGTATTCTAATATACTTGGTTTCAACGCCTTGGTTGTTTAGTGCTCGCCAGATTACCTCATGCTCGAGCGTATCAAAAGCCTTACAATAATCCACAAAACAGCAGTAGAAATTGGTACTATATTCTTTGCTTTTTTCGTAGAGTTGTTTAACAACATGATATGATGTAAAGTAGAAAAGCCACTCTTAAAACCGGCTTGTTCTCTTGGTTGATTCTGGTCCAATATCTTAGTTATGCGGTTAAGAATTATTTTTGCAAAGATTTTATAGATGTTGGACATAAGGCTTATAGGCCTATAGTTATTTATATTGTCCTTATCACCTTTCTTATTTAGTAGTATAATAGAAGCTGTTGTCCACTGAGTTGGAATGAATTCATTGTCTCAAACCTCATTAATATGTATGTGAGTATAGGTGTAAGTATATCCCTGTTTTCAATGAGAAATTCATTGCTGATGTTGTCTGCGCCTGGAGCTTTATCTTTGTTCTGCGTTCTAATTGCTTTGTCCACTTCTTCAGGAATGATCGTCGGTATCGCGTCCGTTATGGTCAAATTTGTTGTTTCTGTAGTATTTTTGCATGTATATAATTCTTGGAAGAACTTAGTAAAATTCCTGGTCTTGTGGTTTCCATTTTGCCATTTTGACCTTTCATATTGGGGATCCAATCTCTTTTCTCTCTCAGTGTTTTCCAGGCTTTTCTAATGCCTCCGGTCGTCTGAATACATTTTTCCAGTGTTTGTAATCTGTAAGCATGGCGATCTTTCCGCATGTTGACTTTAATCATTTTGCTCATTTCAGCTATGTCTCTTCTAACACTTCTTAACTTTATCGTTGATGCTATTAGTTCGGCACTGGTTTGCAACATTTTTCTTGTGTTTTCCGTTAACTAACTAATCTAAATTTAAGTTGTATATTCTCACTTCTATTTACGGTTCTTGTACTTATAAGTTCAAGTAATGTGTTATACTTGTCTTGTGTGTTAAGTTCCTTTGTATTTATTATGAAGTCCTTTAGTTGTACTTCTAATTCCTCCTTATTTACCAATGTTTTACTAATTTACGGCTTTGCTTTGAAAGGTCTAATTTTTCCAGATGTTTTTAAATTAAGTTTAGCTCTGAGCATTCTATGATTGCTATTAAAATTTAAGTTGTTTATTACTCTTCAACCTTGAAAGTCTTTGATTCTTTTGGTTATAAAAACTTTTTAACAAAAAATAGCACCGACTTCAAATCCCACTATAAGGAAAAAAGTAACTTGTGCTTTGCATAAGCAAGACTCCAAATAATTATTCATTGTACATTAATATAATCACACGAATGGCAGTGTATATAATATTGGTATTATTAAAATTTCCTTATAACCCATAAGCAAAGCACAAGTTATTTTTTTCCTTATAGTGGGTTTTGAAGTCGGTGCTATTTTTTGTTAAATAGTTTTTATTTTTCACTTTTTAGTAAATAGGTGATGCAATTACATATTATAATTATTGCTATCATATTAGAAAATTTTGTAATTTATTATAATAGGTGGAATTCCCAAAGCTGTCTTGATTCAATATGTTGATGATCAAACAATAGATACAAGCCTAGAAATACTAGCTCAAGAATAAAAGACTTGAAAGTGAAAGAGTTTTTATATCATTTACATCGACATATAAAACTCTTTAATTAAAACTGACAACTCCAAATTTTAAAAACTAATACTTCTGACAAATTTCTTATGTCAACCTACTGTTTAAATTTATTTCAGCACGCAATTATATATATCATGAAATTTATTTGAAATTAAATATAAATACTAGTGTGCTCATGAATTAAAGGAGGTATAAGACAGCTTCGTCTGGAAATCTTTAGGGGAGACCCATGTTCAGCAGTGGAAATAATTCATACAGGTTCTCTCTTCTGTGTCTCTGCTGATCATGATAATTATGAAGATGAAGATCCTGAAATCAGGTGGAAATTTGAATGCTCCCTTATGTGGCAATGATTAATGATTTATTAAATCGGGAATTAAACATCCTTTAGTAGAATCACAAACTTGCATGGACGTTTGCATGACCTATTAAAAGCATCCTGCTCGTCATCCTAATATATTCGTTCTCAAGACTAAACAGCTCATATTTATCATACTTTGAGGTCCATTAGCAGCCTATATTTAGATATTCTAGCGAGATATTAACCACATTTTATCGAATCTGTCAAAAAGCGCCTACTCATTTTATGATAGCAATATGACAAATCTACGTTTTTGCTATTTATTACTTTTTTTATAAATAAATGGTTTCATATACTTATTTATCCCTTACCATCTAGTGGGAGTCCCTGTTATTCGTATAACGGGTCACCATGCATATGTATTATCTTTTGTTATGCTTTTATTCAATAAAAAAATAGCTCAAATTTATGCGTTGCTAATAGACTTTCGTAAGGGCACTTTTAAGTCGTCGAATAAAATTACTCATTTGATTCAGGTCTATTCAGTCTGTTCCATAAAATGATGAACCCTATACTAAGATATATTGAAATGGGACCACTTCGCGACCCTTTTTTACTAAATAAAGAAGCAATCAAGGAAATACGCTCCCAATTTTCAGAGAAATCAGTGTACATACATAAAAAAAATACAAACACACGAATTGATAACATCCTCCTTTTGGAAGTCGGTTAAGAATATAGTCTATCTCATTTTTATAGCAATTTCAAGGCTTTATAACTTACTTATTATTGAACCAATTTTAGAAATTCTTTTTCCATTAGATTTTGGATGACATTCATTTTTTATGAATGTATTAAAAAAAAATTTTGACAACTACCCTATTGGCACCCCTGTCTGACAAGATGGTGGACATTATGAAGAAAATTCCCGCCATTTCAGTTTAAAAAGTAGGGTTACCAGAGGATTAATGTATTTCCTTGAATAGAATACAATATCAAAAATCATAAACAATAATTGTATAACATCGATTAAATAACAATAAATAAATTGCCAGTGTAATTATACAATCTATTATATGCTAATTAATATGTTTTGTGTTTTTAGTGCCGACTTGTCATAATTGCTATTTAATAATTACTTATCTCCATGACTCATTAAAAAACGAATGTCATTCCATTATGATAAAGAAATATTCGTCTTATTTTATTTATTAATGTATTATCCTAAATCTATAAATTTAGTTTATAATGGTTTAGTAGATAAACACATTAATGTTGATTTAACTGCTTAATATCTACCCACTCATCAATAATGTTTATAGTGTTTGATTTACTTCCGTAAGTTGCAGATTAATTCCATAGTATAATTTCGTGACATAACTATTTGTTGTCCTGCACCATACATCTAAGAAAAAAAGAAGTATTTATTGGAAACTACAAAGCTGGTTAATTATTACGTACTTACGCCAGAATTAAATGATTTTAATACTAAATTATTTGAAAAGTGGGTACATAGTTTACGCTTACCTATATATTTTAAAATTTGATTTGAAAATATTAGTGTTTTGTTACAAGACAAAACATGTTCCCATTACAAAAAAATAAATATTCTTTTATTTCAAGGTAACACATTTTGTGTGATGTAGCAGCACTGCATATACCTTGTTGCCAACATTACGCCATCGGAACTTAAAGTTGAAACGACCGGGGGACCGAGCTCTGGAACAGGGAGATGAAAATACTTCTAGAGCGGTCCCCCGACGCGACGACGCTTGGGTCAAAATATTGTTGCAAGTATAAAAAAACTTCTATAAAGAGCTTCTAGAGTTTCTTGACCGCTCTTCTTTAGTAAGAACTGCTTTCCGAACTGGTGGTAGAATTAATGTTGACGAAATCTAAATAATGCATTACATTTTATGGGTTCGAATAATATTATTTCATTTCATGAATAAAAATAAAACTGAAATAACTTTGTGTTAACTAAATAATAACAGAATAGCAAAAAATCACAATGAAAATAAAAGTGACATAATGGTTTTGAAAATAAGGGCGCAAAAAAAATATCTCGTATCTTGTCCACCAGTTTTACTATTTATACAGTACTAGCTTTTGCCCGCGGCTCCGCCTGCGTTAATAAGTTTTTCCGGGATAAAAGTACATATAAACCTTCCTCTTGAATTACTCTATCTATTAAAAAAAACCGCATCAAAATCCGTTGCTTAGTTTTAAAGATCTAAGCATACATAGCCACAGTCGACAGACAGCAGGAAGCGACTTTGTAGTGATGTAAGGTTAGTCAAGGGACCTGTAGGTAGGTATCCAGTGTTCGATTCTCGTCCCAAAATATAATATGACCATATCTTTTTACGGGAATTGTTGCATCTATGGCCTAGGTATTTTTGCCTTCCTAAGCCATGTTTGAAGTATGTAGGGAAAACTGATGATACTTAAAGGTCATATTCATACGTAATGATCGATAAGATAGGTCAACTAAGTAACTAGCTCAAGGATACCCACACGTTGGAAGCTTTTTTAAGTTTAGTCTGTCATTTATCATTATATGTTCTAGCGTGTTGTTTTATTAGTTACATGCAAGCATAAAATGACGCAAAACGCTGAACAAATCGTCATAATGCTCAAAATTTTCCGCAATTCCACAGGTATCATCAACATGCGGTAAACCGCTCACTGTAATGCGGAATGCGTGATTGCAAACCCTAGGTGTATGTGACTGTGAACTTACCTGTACACTTAATACTTGCGTTAGTATGCGTAATACGCACGACTCATGTCGTTTTTTCACAGCGTGTTTTCTTTATTTATTTAATGTTACTAGCTTCACTAGTGAAAAATTAAAATTGTATTATAATTTTAATACACTTACATTGACTTATTAAGAAAAAAGGTACTTATTTAATCAATTAATGTATGAGAAAGACTTCTACCTAAATTACGATGGGTGGAGTTATCCCCCATCCGTTAATCGAAATTAAATGCAGTTCAAATGATAATGTCTTGGCAAGTGAATATTTCTGCACCATGGCCGCATTGAGTTGCATGGAACTCATGGTAAATATGAAAAAATAGGCAAAAGAGAAATTATCTCCATTCGAGATCGAGAAAACATTGTAACATTATATTAAGAATTATTCTAATGAAAAAAATACAACCGTTAATAAGTCATTTATTTAGGAAGACATTTTTTCTTATTCATTATTAGATAGGAACATACACAAAAAATCTTCATTTTCAAAATGATTACCTAGGGAAAACTTACGAATCAAAATTGTTGATAAGAGAGACCATGCAGATTATTTTATTGAAAAAATAATATTTTCTATGTGTCTGTTAGGTCGTAACAACGGTTATTCTTTATTTATCATCCTAGGCTAGAGCACAAGATACAATGAGGTAGAACTGATCCGGGCCCCTGTTCGCGTTCTGGCTGGTAACCGTTTTCGTCAGCGACATAGTGCACTATGTGCTTCTCTCCATCAGGTCCCACCCACGAGAAGCTGCCCTTGACTACATAAATCTCGTCGTCTGTGCCTTCGTTCCTTAATTCTCCTTCTTGCTCCGCCTGCGCTCCATCAGATTGCTTGAAACTGAAAGAAAAAGAAACATTATTAGCATTACGTTAAGAGAATACGGTCCCTACACCTCTTTGTAACCTCGAAATTCCAGGATTATGCATTGTCAATTTCGGTATTTAGAGTTTAAACAGATCAATGAAAATAGCATTTAGTCCTTCGCACCCTGATTGTATAAAGATGTATATTTATTATTAAGTATTAATTATATTTTAATGTGTAATTTTAAATATTTTACTGCCACTCCTTTTTACTGTGGTAGTGCTATTTTGGCACAAGAGATTTACATAAATGACAGCTTGTTGTTGAGATTTCCGAAGGCCACGTTCTCTTTTAACCGACTTCCAAAAGGAGGCGGTTATCAATTCGTGTGTTTGTATTTTTTTTTAATGTATGTACACTGCTTTCTCTGAAAATTGGGAGCGTATTTCCTGGATTCCTTCTTTATTTAGTAAATAAGGGTCTCGAAGTGGTCCCATTTCAATATATCTTAGTTTAGGGTTCATCATTTTATGACCCAAATTGAATAGACCTGAATCATACGAGTAATTTCATTCGACGACTTAGAAATGCCCTTAAGAAAGTCTATTAGCAATGCATAAATTTGAGCTATTTTTTATTGAATAAAAGCATAATAAAAGATAATACATATGCATGGTGACCTTTTATACGAATAACAGAGACTTCCACTAGATGGTTAGTGATAAATAGGTATATAAAAACAGTTATTTATAAAAAAAAGTAGTTAATAACAAAAAACGTAGCTTTGTCATATTGCTATCAAAAAATGAATAGGCGCTTTTCGACAGATTCGATAGAATGTGGTTAGTATCTCACTAAAATATCTAAATATAGGCTTCTAATGGACCTCAAAGTATGATAAATATGAGCTGTTTAGTCTTGAGAACGAATATATTAGGATGACGAGCAGGATGCTTTTAATAGGTACGTATATTACAGAAATATGTATGTGACGCAAAACGTCCATGCAAGTTTGTGATTCTACAAAAGGAAACGATGTTTAATTCCTGATTTAATAAATCATTAATCATTGCTACATAAGGGAGCATATAAATTTCCACTTGATTTCAGGATCTACTAGAGACTCGAGGAATGTATACCCCAAACCAAAATCTAATTGAACTGCGTAATGATTTTCTAGAAATCAGATTAAACGCTCAACAGTGACCATCAGGCTGCTCTACCCAAATGATGGGAGTCTTTTATTTATATTATAATATAGACCTGAGCTGTTGTCCTAGCGTGACACTACCCCGACGATACTATAGGTTTACGTTCAGAGTCATAAGACCATTATAAGCCTAATATGACCGCTCCGCTCATACTCGCGGTATGCGGAAAGAATAAATGAAACACTTCTATCAAAAAATGTTTATTTTGAAATACGTAGAATAACTAGGATTACATAGATACAATTTTACTCAAAGAGTTTAATATGTCGATGTAAATGATACAAAAACTTTTGCACTTTCAAAAGTCTTTTACTCTTGAGCTAGTATTTATAGACTTGTATCTATTGTTTGATCATCAACATTATTGAATCAAGGCAGCTTTGGTTTTTCGACCTATTATAATAAATTACAACATTTTCATATATGATAGCAATAATTATAATATGTAACTCTATATTGCATCACCTTTTTACTAAAAAGTTAAAAATAAAAACTTTTTAACAAAAAATAGCACCGACTTCAAAAACCACTATAAGGAATAACATAACTTGTGCTTTGCTTATGGGTTATAAGAAAATTTTAATAATACCAATATTATATACACTGCCATTCGTGTGATTATATTAATTTACAATGAATAATTATTTGGAGTCCCCGGGATAAAAGTTCATTTGCGGGATGAAATGTGTAGTCTATAGCCATCAGGGATAATGTACCTTTTTATTAGGAAACTAATTAACTGATCCGAAATGACAAAGATTATTTGCAGGTGGTAGGATATATGTTGATATATTAGCACCGTACATAAGGTGTTAAAATCCGCCATATTGGCCCACGTAAGTGTGCCACATTAGGGGATCAGCTTGTGTATATTCGGTTCAAACAGACTGGCATAATTGTGTCAATTGACGAGGGATAGTCATTGCTTGTCAGTCGAAAATTTATTTGGATCCCTCTCCACTTAACATCAGCTGTAGTGGAGTCACTTAGGCGTGCCCGTATTAAAAATATCCTCTATGTCAAAAATGTAAACCCAGGTCAATAACGAACAAAAAAAAAGAACGCGTTGCACTCCGGGAGTGCCGGTGAAGTGAAAACTTGAACATTAACGTTGTGCATTTTTGAATATTTTGGAATAGTTAGGGAATAATTTCACACGAATTGCTTTATTTATCAGTATAAAAGTACTATAATTTATGTGGTTGATAAATATTTATTTATTGCGCCATCGTACACAAAAATGACATTTTCACTATTTCTTTATAAATCAAAATTTGAAAAAAAAACCACTCTAATGTAAAAAATAACTTATACTTTGCTCATGGGTTATAAGGAAATTTAAATACTACCAATATTATATACACTGCCATTCGTGTGATTATATTTATGTGCAATGAATAAACCTTTGGAGTCGGTGCCTGATTTTTTGTACTAATTTGGCATGCGACTAGAATTATTCAATTCATTCTTTTGTAAAGTACATAGTTCATATTACAATTTAATGTGTCTAATTTAAGAGTATTTTTTAATAAACATATTTGTGTGAAGCGGCGATAGCCTAGTTGGTAGTGGAAAGGACTGCCGAGACGAATGTCCGCAGGTTCATAACTCAAGGGCACACACCTCTGACTTTTCTAAAAAGTTGTGTGTATATTCTTTGTAATTATCGCTCGCTTTAACGGTGAAGGAAAACATCGTGAGGAAACATGCATACCTCAGAAGTTCTCTGAATTTCGAAGGTAAGTGAAGTCCGCCAACCCGTACCTACTAGGCCAGCGTGGTGGACTAAGGCCTAAAACCCTCTCAGTAGTAGAGGAGGCCCGTGCTCAGCAGTGGGCAGTATATAATACAGGGCTGGTATGGTATGGCATATTTATGTAGGCAGTTCGATTTTTTTATGACCGGCACCGACTCCAAAGGTTTATTCATTGCACATAAATATAATCACACGAATGGCAGTGTATATAATATTGGTAGTATTTAAATTTCCTTATAACCCGTGAGCAAAGTATAAGTTATTTTTTACATTAGAGTGGTTTTTGAAGTCGGTGCTATTTTTTTTTAAAAGTTTTTATTTTTCACTTTTTAGTAAATAGGTAATGCAATATAGAGTTAAATATTATAATTATTGCTATTATATATTCAAATCTTGTAATTTTTATGATAGATGGAATTCCCAAAGCTGTCTTGATTCGATATTTTGATGATCAAACAATAGATACAAGCCTAGAAATACTAGCTCAAGAGTCATGAGTAAAAGTCTTTTGAAAGTGAAAGAGTTTTTATATAATTTATATCGACATATAAAACTCTTTGAGTAAAACTGACAACGGAAATTTTTAAAAACGAATAATTCTGTCAAATTATATTGACAGAAGTCAGTCAATAGGGATAAATTTATTTCAGCACGCAATTAGGTACATGTATCAGTAAATTGATTTGAAATTAAATCTAGATTATAGTGTGTTCATGGTTTAAAGGAGGTATAAGACAGGTTCGTCTGGAAATCTTTAGTGGAGGCCTATATTCAGCAGTGGACATTATTCATACAGCTTTCTCTGAAGATGACGACTTTCTCCGACGATGATGAAGACAAATAACTTCGGGTTGCTCTTTCAAAAAATTGACCCGACCCCTTTCAAAAATAATAATAGTTTTCGTTTTTATTTCAGAAAATTATATCTATGCTTAAAACTAAAATAGTCCAGGAAGGAAAATTTTATTATTATGTAACACGGAATTTTACAGAAAAGGTGCTATAAAAACTCATGGTTTGTATCTGTATAATCCAAGTCCAAAGAGTAGGTATAATATATACTACGAAAATCCAAGTCATTCTAGGTATACTGTTTGAATTTGTATTGAGAAATAAATAATTTTTTGTTTGAAGTGTTTTATTTATTCTTACCGCATACCGCGAGAATGAGCGGAGCGGTCATATTTTTTTTAATGAATTGAATGACGAGACGAGCTTGCCATTCGCCTGATGGTAAGCGATACGACCACCCATAAACAGTATACATCTAGTACCTTGAGTTACAAAGTACTGTGTGGCATTCAACTGTGCTCTTCATCCTGAGATATAAGATGTTAAGTCTCTTGTCCAGTAGTTATACTGGCTACAATGTCCTTCAAACCGAAACGCAACAGTTCATGCACAGTGCTGCTTGGCGGTAGAAATAGACATTGCCGTGGTACCCACCCAGACGGCCTCTTACATATGAGAGACCACTACACCAGTAGCAGTCGATATTAGGCTGAGAATGGTCTTATGACTCTGAATGTAAACTTAAAGGATCGTCAGGGTAGTGTCACGCTAGGACAACAGCTCAGCTATCTGTATTATAATATAAAAGAATCCATCATTTGGGTAGAACAGCCTGATGCTCACTGTTGAGTTGTTCATCTAATCTCTAGAACATCACACGCAGTTAGATTAGACTTTGCAGACCAAAGTAGGTATAGATTCTAGTAGATCCTGAAATCAGGTGAAAATCTTAATGCTCCATTATGTAGCAATGATGAATGATTTATTAAATCAGGAGTTAAACATTCCTTTCCTTTAGTAGAATCGTAAACTTGCATGGGCGTTTTGCGTCACACACATATTACACTAATATACGTACCTATTAAAAGAATTCTGCAAGTCATTATAATATATTCGATCTCAAGACTAAACAGCTTATTATTATCATATTTTAAGGTCCATTAGAAGTCTATAGATAGATACTATTCTATCGAATCTGTCGAAAAGCGCCTACTCATTTTTTATAGCAATATGACAAATCTACGTTTTTTGCTATTTATTACTTTTTTATAAATAAATCGTTTCATATACCTATTTATCCCTTACCATCTAGTGGGAGTCCCTGTTATTCGTATAACGGGTCACCATGCATATGTATTATCTTTTATTATGCTTTTATTCAATAAAAAATAGCTCAAATTTATGCGTTGCTAATATAATTTCGTAAGGGTACTTTTAAGTCGTCAAATGAAATTACTCATATGATTCAGGTCTACTCGGTCTGTTCCATAAAATGATGAAGTCTATACCAAGATATATTGAAATGGGACCACTTCGCGACCCTTATTTACTTAATAAAGAAGGAATCAAGGAAATACGCTCCCAATTTTCAGAGAAATCAGTGTACATACATAAAAAAAAATACAAACACACGAATTGATAACCTCCTCCTTTTGGAAGTCGGTTAAAAAAGAATGTTAACCTCTTTTGTACTCGTGCCGTGCCAACTGCCAACGCTGGAGAAATAAATAAAAGTCGTCGTTTAAGAATTATAGCTTCTACGCCTTGTATTAAAGGTTCATATTAGTAAGGGATGGTAAAACCTACGCATTTTCGATCCTGACGCGAGTTTAAAATTTTATACCCATCCCAAAAGTGCTCAAAGCCGCTAAAGAAGTTTTCACTTCAAAAAAATCACGCAAATCCGCTACTGGACCGTGATAAATAATTTCAACTTGAGTATACGCAGCATCTTTTACCTGTATCTGTGTCTTCCAGTCCCGGTGTTGTCGTTTTCATAATTCAGTACTTGAACACTTTCTGGGTTATAATAATCCTTTGGAAGAGGTACTGCCAATACCACCGCCACGAAGCAAAATACCAGTAACGCGTCCTGAAAAAAATAGTTATGCATTGTTCACACTATAATTAAATAGCGTATCCCACTTCTTATCACATCTTCGCGAAAACCTGACGTACTATGTTATAGCAGGAGGCCGACGAAAGCGAGTTTTTTGAATAAAAACACTAGTTCTATCGATAGTAAATACACTGAGATCATCGCTCGGCAACAAAATGGCGCAGCGTGGCGTTGTGTCCTTAGGAATAAATTACAATCGGCTAACAGTTATATTGGAGACTGAAATAAAAAATCACACTACAATCATACAAGTAAAAAATACTTACTGATTATAAAGTTTATCAAAATGACTTTCTCGTCATAAATTTATATGAAGTAAATTACTGCAGTTAACTGCTACTGTGGTTTCTATGTACCACTTAGTAAATTATTTTAAATTTAGAAGATTTATTGACATTTAAATTAGGACGTAAAAATTATAAAAATATGGTCTATTTATTGTAAAGTCTACAACAGATATAATTAAAAATATTAAAAACGGTGTTATTACAAAATAGTTTAGATCCTTTAGTCAGGTAGGTATAACTGTTTAAAAAGATTAATTAAATTATGAATACATTAATAACATTAACATTTTGCCCCCTATATCATATAAAAAAATGCATGATTATACATATATAACAAGGAAAGTAATTCCAAACAGCTAAGTCACATATTTGTACGATTAACGCCATAATTTTCACTGCAATAATAGAATTTTTACACGCTTTATACTAGCTTCACTTGAATGTTTGTATGTTTGTAACTCTCCGACTCCGACTCGTTTGGGCGCGATTTTGACCCACTTTAAACGGTCAGATTTTATTCAATCTTTGTAGGTTTGTCGAGGAGCGATAACAATACACTAATTTGATAAGATTATGCCATTATTCAATTTGCGAAATGAAATTTTTGCCAATTTATATATTTTTTTAGTGACATTTGTTGGACAGTAGTAGAACAGAACTAAAAAATAAATAGTTTAAAATAAACTAAAAAAACACGCTTTATAGAAAATCCAACTAAAAAATAGAAAATAAATTTGAATTAAGAATAGTGTAAATAAGAAAAAAATGTATTTTATTGTAAAAAAAGCGTGGGTGCATGGTGACAATAGTTATAAATATTTTATTGACAAATAATATGAGTAGAAGTATTATACATCAGTTTGATAATATCTTAAAAAAGCACCCCACGCTTTTTTTACAATAAAATACATTTTTTTCTTATTTACACTATTCTTAATTCAAATTTATTTAATGAAGTATCTACTACTACACTTGTGATAATGCTTTATTTATTCTGTGGATAAACCACAATATTTGGAACTCACCAACTTCATTTTCGGATGAAATGTTTCCTCTATGAAGGAATATAGATGAATGGCTCTACGAAATGAATACCTTACTTATATTCTATGACAAACTATATTTAGGCGTCTTTTACCTATATTATAATAGGAATGGTACAAGTGAAGGTGATCCGGTTTGACATAGTATTGTTGAAAGAAATGTTGCTGTAGTGATACATACCTTTAATGATTTGGAAACATTTCTTCAAACGTTCTGACGAAATCGACGTTTTACTTTTCCTACTATTCATAAATATTATAATAGCATTGGCCGGCAAATGAGCAATGGATTTCCCAGGCATCTCCCGAAGTGATATATACAGCCCATAAACACCCCCAATACTGGATCGATTACTGATGCGTTGCCTTAAAGGAAACCAATATGAAATTGTGATTCAGTCTGCGGAAATGTCACTTAACATTCCAAGCGAAGTCACTTTGTATTGGTTTTGTAGAGAATAGCGTTTCTATTCCAGACGAGCTGGCCACTCTCGCGTTCTCATGATTTCTGTATCGAAGCTTCGTCGCGACAGCAGCGCGTTTGACTTGCGCCTGTGTCGCTGGTACAGTGCGACAGCATCGTGTTTGTAGCGATGAAGAATCGTGGACGTTGCTGCAGGTGGACTGACTACAACAGCATCGCGACTGTTTAGCGGAAGTTTTGCAGTTGCATCGTATTTATATTATAATAGGAATGGCACACGTGAAGGTGATCCAGTGTGACATAATATGAATGAAATAAATGTTGCTGTAGTGATACATACCTTTAATAATTTGCAAACATTCCTTCAAAATATGTTCTGACGAAATCGACGTTTTAATTTTCCTACTGTTTGTAAATATTTTTATAGCATTGGCCAGGAGATGAGCAATGGATCTCCTCAGGAATCTCCCAAAATGATATATGCAGCCCATAAATAAACTCCGACAATCCAAATGTCTCCCAACAGAACCGCCACACATCAGCGGCCTTTCGCTACTTTTTCGAAGGGCGGGGAGCCAGCGGCTCCCTGGGTGATAATAGCGACCGAACCGTAGAGGTCCCTGGCCCAGTTATCCCTGTGTAGGACAAAGTAAGGCTCAGCAACTACAGCCACTTGCACCAACCATTGCGCCAGGCTCTGGGACAAGAGGTCCTGAGCGCGAGCGCAGTGATTAATGTTCACCTGGAAGAGTTTGAGATCCATTATTGTTGGGCGATCTCGTCCGTCCCCATCCCAGCCTGCGATGGGCTCGCCTGCTGCGTCTGGGTCGTAGCTAGCAGTGGCAGTGGCAGCAGTAAGTGTACGTGGCCGGCGCCGGGTAGGGCGGGAGCAGGTAGGCCACACCTTCCCTCCGACACGGTATCGGGCGGGCTTGCAAATGGCGGCTGCGCAAATAGCGCAGCTCGGCTCAGAGTCGCACTGCCGAGCTATGTGGCCCGGCTTTCCGCAGCGATGGCGCAGATCACTGCGGTCTGTGGGACAGTCACACCTATCCCGGACGTGACCGCGTTCGAGGCTGCGGTAATACTGTAACGGGCGTGGCTCGAGCACGGTCACCCGGCAGTGACCCAACCTATCTTAAGGCAGCCCGCCTTCACCTTTTGTGCCGTTATTACAGGCATCTTCGCTCACACTGCCGCACACGAGAGCGGTCTCGACGGATCTGGCCCACCTTCACCGCCTCCTGACCGCACTTACCGACCCACAGGGCCGCTGCAACTAACTCGGGGGTGGCTGTGTAGTCCAGCTCCGAGACATTTTATTTTCTTTTTTTTTTCGCGGAGAAATTACCTTATTATTACCGCCCAGCCTTCAAGGGGGGCGACTGAGCGGTTATGTTGGGTTCACCGTGCCTTACGACCCGACATTGAGCCGTCCGGAGTGATGGAACCATCGGGCGACCGCCGGGCCAAGTCCCTAATCTATGTACAACGCACGGCATACCAACGAAAGCTCAGCGAGGGCCATCTTCGGCGCATTAGGGACGGCTGCGGGCTTCCTCTGACGGTAGTGTCTAAGTTGTCGTCCGCAACCGCCCCTGCGCGGTGCCACCTAGTGCGGTCCATCTCCTGTTGTTGAGAGGCTCAGAAGCCCTCGTGCACTAAAGGACGCCCTCGGCGTCATCGGAAGCGTGAGGCCTACTTGCCACGCTGCCGTCGATCACAGGGATCGCAACAATTTGGTAAAAAACACAAAACTAAAGACGGACAGCCCCTTGCCACCCGCCTGCTACCCCCGGTGGCCCCTTTTAGTAGACAGATAGGGGATACCGTGGTGAAATTCTCCAAACGCCCCCAATCCACAGGGCGGGAGACGCCGGTCAGTCGTCCACCCGGCGCCTCCTTCGTGTCCTCTGCCGGCGGGAGGGATCTTTGCGATCCCGATCCCTCTCGCCACTCTCCTTCTGCGAGAGGACTACCTCGCAGAATTGGGCCACTGCACGCCAGGCCTCCAGCCTGAGAGGCCACTCCTCCACGGCGGCTCGCCGTAAGGAGGCCCTCATGGCCTCCACCTCTTTCAGGGCTGGACGCAGCCCGCGACTGAACTCCTCCTCCCGCCAATAAAATGCATCGGACAGAAATTTGGCGTCCAGATTCCAAGGCAGGAATCCGGCCAACAAGCAAAACCTAACCCCTCAACCCCTTAAACTAGGGGATGGAAATTTGTATGAGTCTTCCGCAAATATTGATGCTAGGGGTCTGAAAATTTATGTAGGGACTCCTTGTTATGAATAATAAAATAAATATTTCAGTTTATTTTTATATCAAAATATTTTCCCGGGATGAAAAGTAGTCTATGTTACTCGCTGATAATGTAGCTTTATATTGATGAAAGAATTTCTAAAATCGCTCCAGTAATTTTTCAGTTTATCCATTACAAACAAACAAAAAATCTTTAATATTGCAGAATTGGCTTTTATACAGTGACCTGTTGGCGTCGCAGTAGGTACTTATTGTTTCTTCTCTTGAGGCTTTTCTTTTCGCTGTAGTGCGAGATTGAGCTCGTGACGGAGCGAGAGGATAGTCACTGTCATGACGTTACGGCATCCAGTGCTGCCAACTCCTTTGTGCCGAACCCGCAACCGCAGTTAACTATAAGATGTAAACATCGATGTATAAAAAACCTCTGCCTCGACTGCCTCGGTGGCGTAGTTGTATTACGGTACGACTGCAATGCTGAGGTCTCGGGTTCGAGCCCCGGGTCGGGCAAAGTGATATTGGGTTTTTCTAATCAGTATCAGCCCGGAGTCTGGAATTTGCGCCCGATGTGGCGATAGGTTAGCCCCCTATCACATCATGGAACGGAATACGCACGGCGAAAAGTGTGTGCACTAGTTGCACCTCTGCCTACCCCTTCGGGGATAAAGGCGTGAGTATGAGTATGCGTTATATAAAAAACCCTTAAAGAAATAAAAAATAATTTTAATTTATGTTAACACTAGTCAATTGGTATGTACCTATTATAGTCTATACCCATGGAGAATTTTTTTTTTTTTTTTTTTTTTTTTCCCTTTATTTAGGCATCAAACAGTCATATTCTTACAAACTTAGTTATGTAACAATTAACAACCTAATACAATAGACCTACAGTGCCGAATCGTTAGTATCTTAGATTTAGTATTAGTTAAATTTGGAACTTTACATAGTCGAGAAATGTTTCAAATAGTTAGTGGTTAAGGTATATAGGCGAGTTATATTTTATTACAAGATCGTAGGAAAAACTTAGCCAGTAGTCATCGCTTGTTGTAATTTTAATTTTAAACCTTTGAGGGTGATATTAAAAATGTCGATGTTAGAAAACTCTTCATTGTATGTGCTGGTGGAACGATATAAAAAGGTGTTTAGTGTGTATGTTTTATGAAATCGTGGAGGAACAAAAAGTGGCAATGAGCGCGAGGAGCGTATAGGAAGACGAGCACCTGCTATAAAAGATATCTTGGCCAGAAGTGTCGAGGAATCGATCAACGAATTTAAAACTTTGAACAGAAAAATAATATCGAACATTTTACGCCTATTGTAAAGACTTAGGAATTTATGTCTATGCAGGGCATCATCATATGATTCATCTACTCCGTTAACGCGATAGTTAAGTGACTTCAAAAATTTCTTCTGTACTTTTTCGATTCTATTTATGTGTTTTTTAAAGCAAGGGCTCCAAACGGTGCTACAGAAGTAAGTCAATAAAGTAAAAAATCCGTCCAAGATCCGCCAAAAAGTTTTTTTTTTTTTTTACTACCGATAGGCTTGCGTATGACCACTATCTCACCTGATGGTAAGTGATGATGAGGTCTACGATGGAGCACGCTTGCCTAGAAGATACCTATTCACTCGTGACTTAAAAATACCCAGGTTATAGCTATCGGGAAATACAGACTCCGGCAACGAGTTCCACTCTTTAGCGGTGCGCATGATAAATGTAGAAGCAAATCGCTTCGTGCGCACTGGCGGAATATCAACAATGTAACGATGTCGCTTCGCTGTGTCTCTTGTCGTCCGATGATAAAAAGGGGTTGGGGGAATTAGATTGTGCAATTCCAAGGCACACTCGCCGAAATGTATCCGGTAAAAAACCGATAAACTAGCGACTTTTCGTCGGTGCTCAAGGCTCTGAAGCCTTGCGTCAGCTAGAGAATCTTTGCCAATGAGTCTCCTGGCGCGCCTCTCGATTGCCTCCAATGCCTCAAGTTGGTACTTGGCGGATCCATCCCAAAGATGAGAACAGTAACGGATACGGCAGATTTTTCCCTGGGATTTTCGCGGATACTGATACAGATATCTGTCAATATTCGAAGTGCGATTATTTTTTTATCCATCAAAGCGTGATCTTTAATATAGTTTCGCGTGACCTGGAACACAGGTTACCTTTCGTAATTGATGAATGGTATACAAGCAATATTGGTGTGCAAGCAAATTTCTTTGTGAATCATCGCTCGCTTTAACGGCGAAGGAAAACATCGTGAGGAAACCTGCATACCTGAGAAAGTTCTCTGAATTTCGAAGGTATGTGAAGTCTGCCAACTCGCACTAGGACAGCGTGGTGGACTAAGGCCTTAACTCTCTCGGTTGTAGAGGAGGCCCGTGCTCAGCAGTGGGCAGTATATAATGCAGGGCTGGTATGGTGGTGGTGATAGATCTAAGTTCTAGATTTCTTTTTAATTACATCGAAGCAAAGTGGCCCGAAAGCATTGATGGCCATGTGGTCGGGGGCATCGAGAGAATTCCGCCACGGCATCTCCTGCCTGTCGTAAGAGGCAACTAAATGGACTAATGGGGGTTTGAGAGAGTCGCAGGGCGAACAGTGGGGGCTGCTCGCTCGATTACTCCAATTTATGCGACTTCGAGGTGGACGACAATGCCGGTGGTCGGTCGCCTGTAGTCGTAAACGCCAAAGGCGTGCTTTATAGTTCGGGGGCTTGTTAGCCACCTCTAGAGATGGGCCGCAAAGCGGCATCGCGCAGGGGCGGTTCCGTGCAGCTATCTTCGTGCAACAAGATACCCCGGGGCTGTCCCGTATGCGCCGAAGAAGGCCAGGGGGTTTTGGTTGGTATGCCGGTGTCGGGTGTACATAGGGTTAGGGACTCGGTCCAATGCTCGCTCGGATGATGCTATACTCCCGAGTGTCGACATTGGACCGTAAGATCGGTGAAACTAACGTAACCATTCCGCTCTCCCCACAGTGGTGATAGCGATGACGCGTTTTTCCACGCTAAAAAAATGGTATGTTATGGCAACTTCTTTTTCCTCTCCTTGACTATGCTGACGCCAGCGATCTCGATTTATCGGAAGCCCAATTTGATCAACTTGAGCGACTACAAAATTTCTGCATCCGTTTCATATTTGGATTACGTAAATATGACCATATCTCAGAATTTCGGACTAAACTCAAGTGGTTGCCTATACGGCTTCGCCGGAATATTCGTATTTTATCTTTGTTATATAGTGTTCTGTTCCCTCCTTCTTCACCTTCTTATCTTATAAACCGTTTCCACTTCTTGAGTAGCACCCATGCCCGATGGTTAAGATCATCAGAGTCTCGAATTAGAAATTCCCAAGCATGCCACTCATTTCCTTGATAAATCATTTACAGTACAGGCTGCACGCTTGTGGAACGAGTTACCTGTGTCGATAAGAAGGGCTCAATCTCTCCCCATTTTTAAAAGGCTTGTTAAGCAAAGTGTTGCAACACAAGTAGTGACTTGTCACTGTGATATTCTATTTATCCTTTTTTTTTATATTTATTACTGGATATTATGTATATGTTGTTTGTAGTTGTGTAGTTTATGTATTATTATATGTAGTTACTTTTATATTAGGTATAGAACACATAGTTTTTATTATAGTATAGATATAATATTTATGTACATCTGTTTTCTAACCCCTCTTAATAACTGTAGATGACCGCCCGCTCTATTTTTCCTTCTTAACTAAGTCCATCCAAAGGAATAGATTGCCAACTGCGATAACATCGCCACTTGTACTTCTTATTGTTTAGCCTAGTTTATAATGTATATTTGTTACTTCTACTTCGCCTTAGATGAATAAAGAGTTTATAAATAAATACATGAATGAGTATGCATCTCCTTCTATATATATTTAGTAGCTATTTTAGCATGGTTTCTACTTTGAGTATTTAACCAATGCTCAACTTTCAGCTTTAACAGCTTTCTATGACTATTTATTGTTCTGAGGAAAATAGTAATAACATAATGCCACAAAAATGTCGAGAAGGGAAATGACGAGATATTCATATGTAGCTTTCCTGTATATTATGTAGCTTTCCATACAAGAAAAACGGTTGTAGTCGATTTACTCCTAAACTTAAAATACCTAAATAATATTTTAGTTACTATTTTTACGACCTATAATTGCGTATTGTGGTTGTGATCATAGCGAAGATTGCCAATCCGTATAGCATAGATAATGAATATAAATTGTAAATAATTCGTAGGTACTTATCGTACAAATATGAATATATTTGGGAGTGATTCCTATCGCACGCGGTAAACTGCAATTTTTGAGAAAATCAAACTAAATTTAATAACTATTACATAAAAAGCAAAATTATATTACTTCATTAAAACAAAGAAGGACACACAGAAGAGTACTATGATAACTTATGAATTTAAGTGAAATTTAAGAAAAAAGTACCCTAATTCATTCCCGAACCCTGTTCCACAGTGTTTGCTCATCTTGCAGGCGTCCTATTTTTATCTTCATGATGAATATTTAATAACTCACATTAACATTAACATTAATTTTAACTGGTGGTAGTTCCTCATTATGTAAGAGGCCGTCTGGGTGGGTACCACCGCAATGTCTATTTCTACCGCCAAGCAACAGTGTGCATGCACTGTTGTGTTTCGGTTTGAAGGACATTGTAGCCAGTATAACTACTGGACATAATGAGACTTAACATCTTATGTCTCAGGGTGACGAGCGCAGTGGAATGCCACTCAGTACTTTGTTAGTCAAGGTGCTGGATGGTGTTGCTACTGTTTATGGGTGGTCGTATCGCTTACCATCAGGCGAACGGCATGCTCGTCTCGTCATTAAATGCAATAAAAAAGAAAAAAAAAAAAAAAACATCAGATGTAAAAAATAGTGTAGATTTATGACCTAAAGTACAATAATTTTGTGTAAATTATAATAATTATAAAGACGGAATAAAGTTTTACCACGCTACATTGATCATTCGCCTCTTGGATGATACAAATATTTTTTTTTAATATGTCCGCGTGTTGCTAGTTTTTTTTAGACCCGAGCCCTGACGAATTCCATAACACCTAAGTTACCCACAAGCCGTTATAGTGAGAAGATGTGTTATTTGAGGAGTGGTGAAATTTTTTCTTTGGTCTTGAGAAATGTACCACGGTAAACGATCATTCGCCTCTGTCCAAGAAAATTGACAAAGTATACAACTAAAATTATTTAAAATATTTATTATTATACTAAATTCAACCCGTGTTGACATCCACCTTCCCCAGCTATGATTTCTAGAATATGTTAATAGAAATATCTGCGAAATCGAAATATTTCATTCCCCTAGAAGCCATTCTCCTATTTTCATGAAATATGGGAATGAAAACATTCCGAGGGGAATGATATCTTTTGCAGTATTTATTTAGAGTGCAATAAAAAACGCTTACTTAGTTCATGTCACGAGTATGCTTAGTTAAATATAACATTTTAGCTGTCGATTTAATTATGTAAATTATCATCAAACCTTGTATTTTTTAAAATAGTTTGTAACTCTACAACCTAACTAACCTAACTCGCCGACTCGTGGTCTCCACTCAAGAACTTGTTGTTTTGGATTGTATACCCCAGCGGCTAGGTTCTTCGACAGACATAACCAGCCAACTGCCACTTCAGCTTACTAATCCATTGTGCTATGTCGGTGACTTTGCTTCTCTGTTCGATAACCCGTTACGAATTTTATCCTTCAGAGGAATTCCGAGCATAGCATGTTCCATAGCTCCATAAGCGACTTTGAATTGGATGACCAGCCGCACTATGAGTGTCCACGTTTCATACTGTAAGTCATGACAGGCAGGACGCACTGGATGAAAACTATAATTTTAAAACATTGTGGGTAGAAGTGTCGAGAAGACCCAACGTAGTTTGCCGAATGTTACCCAGACCAGCAGAATCATCTTCTTAACTCCTTCTCAATGTTGTTTCTTCCTAACAGCAAAATCTGTCCAAGGTAATTATGTTCGAAGACAACGTCGAGCATGTAGTCATTGACAACGACAGGTATTGGATCTAGGTGGTCGTTGATCATGATTTTGTTTAATCCAACTTCATTTATTCGTTGTGAGGCTGATGCCAGGCTGTTCAGCATCTGATGCAGCTCTTTCAGCGATTCCGCCATTAAGACTTTAATATTGTCGGCAAATTGTAAGTGAGAAAGGTAATCTCCATTTATAAGTATGTCCATACCTTTCCAGTCCAGCGTCTCGAACATATATCCTTCGGTGCGGTTGTGAATGATTTTGGGGATATGACATCCCTCTGTCTGACCCCTTTGCGTAGCTGGATGGGCCGCGACTGCTGGCTCTTGGGCACGCATAGTGGCAAATTCGTATAGATATTCAACACTTCGATATAGCGATAGTTTACTAGGGAACACTGTAATGATTAGAGGATAACCCAGGTTAGAGTATAATCTGCAGCGGGCGCTCTGTCCAGCCTGCTGCCCAACCTGGAAGGTCCTGGCATCCCTTGCCGGAGGTTATATCACGGAGTCGTGCGGTCCATGGCCCTCTATGGCAGCCCCGTTTGGGCTGACTCCCTGAACCGCCCCTGCGTCGCCCTCCTGCGCACTCCGCAGAGAGATTTGGCGCAGCGGGCGATCAGGGCATACCGCACGGTCTCTTTCGAGGCGGCTTGTTTGTTGGCCGGATTTCTGCCCTGGGATCTGGATGCCAAATCCCTCTCCGATGTCTTTCATTGGCGGGAGGAGGCGTCCAGTCGCGGGCAACATCCGGCCCTGAAGGAGGTGGAGGCCATGAGGGCCTCCCTACGGCGAGCCGCCGTGGAGGAGTGGCGTCTCAGGCTGGAGGCCCCGTCAGCGGGGCTCAGGGTCGTCGCGGCAGTGCGTCCTGTCTTTGCCGAATGGCTGGACAGGCGCCACGGTGCGGCAACGTTTCGCCTGACGCAGGTGCTCGCCGGGCATGGCTGCTTCGGTGAGTACTTGTGGCGGGTAGTGAAGAAGGAGGTGTCGGCCGTGTGTCACCACTGTGACAACTGCCCGCTGGATACGGCCCAGCATACGTTAGAGTTCTGCCCAGCCTGGGATGAGGAGCGCAGCGCTCTCAGAGCAGTCGTCGGAGGAGACCTCTCGCTGCCGGCCGTGGTCGCTTCCATGGTCGACAGCCGGAGGTCCTGGCGTGCGGTGGCACTCTTCTGTGAGGTGGTCCTCTCGCGGAAGGAGAGTGCCGAGAGGGATCGGAGGCGCGGAGATCCCTCCCGCCGTCAGACGAGACGTAGGAGGCGCCGGGTGGACGACTGACCGGCGTCTTCCGCCCTGTGGATTGGGGGCGTTTGGAGAATTCCACCACGGTATCCCCTGCCTGTCGTAAAAGGCGACTAATAGGGGCCACCGGGGTCGCAGGCGGGGGGCAGGGGGCTGTCCGTCTTTAATTTTGTGTTCTTATTGGCACATTGTTGCGATCCCTGTGATGGACGGCAGCGTGGCTGGTAGGCCTCACGTTGCCGTTGACGCTGAGAGCATCCTTCGGTGCGCGGGGGCTTCTGAGCCCCCCCCCCCACAACAGGAGACGGGCCGCACTAGGCGGCACCGCGCAGGGGCGGCTGCGGACGACAACTTAGACACTTCCGTCAGAGGAAGCCCACAGCCGTCCCTAATGCGCCGAAGATGGCCACCGCGGAGTTTTGGTTGGTATGCCGTGCGTTGTACATAGGTTAGGGACTCGGCCCGGCGGTCGCCCGATGGTTACATCTCTCCGGGCGGCTCAACGCCGGGTCGTAAGGCACGGTGAACCCAACATAACCGCTCAGTCGCCCCCCTTGAAGGCTGGGCGGTAGTAATAAGTCACTTTCTCCGCGAAAAAAAAAAAAAAAAAAAAAAAAAGGTTAGAGTATAATCTGCTTTACTAGGTAAATGTGATCTACAATGCTATAGACCGAGCCTATTCTGGAGGCTGAAACTCGTTTAGTCTTCTGGCTAGGCGATTCGTGGTAACCTTAGAGAATCATTTATAGATACGATTCAGACTTCAAATGGATCTATAATTTTAAGAAGAGTATATCTCCTTTATTTGTTTATCAGTTATTGTTCGCTTTAAAGGTAAAGGAATACATCGTGACGAAACTGATATTGTCTTGGCAAGTGAATATTTCTGCACCATGATCACATTGAGTTGCATTGATCTCATAGTAAATATGAAAAAATAGGCAAAAGATAAATTATCTTTCATTCAAGAAAACAATGTAAAATTACAAATTACGAATTATTGTAATATAAAAAAATACAACCGCTAATAAGTCATTTATTTAAGAAGTATTTTTTTCTTAATCATTATTAGATATTCTTCTGTAAATAGGAACATACACAAAAAATCTTTATTATCAAAATGATTACCTATGGAAAACTTACGAATCAAAATTGTTGTTAAGAGAGACCATGCAGATAATTTATTTGCAAATTATTATTTACTATGTGTCGGTTAGGTCGTAGCAACGGTTATTCTTTATTTATCCTAGGCTAGAGGACAAGATATCAATAGGTAAAACTCCTCCGGGCCCCTGTTCGAGTTCTGGCTGGTAACCGTTTTCGTCAACGACGTAGTGCACTGTGTACTTCACTCCATCAGGTCCCACCCACGAGAAGCTGCCCTTGACTACATAAATCTCGTCGTCTGTGCCTTCGTTCCTTAATTCTCCTTCTTGCTCCGCCTGCGTTCCATCAGATTGCTTGAAACTGAAAGAAAAAAAACATTATTAGCATTGCAATGCAATGCAATCAGCCCTGTATTATATACTGCCCACTGCTGAGCACGGGCCTCCTCTAACTACTGAGAGGGTTTTAGGCCTTAGTCCACCACGCTAGCCTAATGCGGGTTGGCGGACTTCACATACCTTCGAAATTCAGAGAACTTCCCAGGTATGCTGGTTTCCTCACGATGTTTTCATTCACAGTTAAAGCGAACGATAATGAATAAACAATACACACGTAACTACGAAAAGTCAGAGGTGTGTGCCTTGGGTTTGAACCTCCGGACATTGTCTCGGCAGACCGTTCCATTCCCAACTAGGCTATCGTCCACTTTAGCATTACGTTAAGAGAATACGGTCCCGACACCTCTTTGTAACCTCGAAATTCCAGCATTATGCATTGTCAATTTCGGTATTTAGAGTTTAAACAGATCAATAAAAATGGCAATTAGTCCTTCGCACCCTGAGCATATAAAGATTTATATTTATTATTAAGTATTCATTATATTTTAATGTGTAATTTTAAATGTTTTACTGCCACTACTTTTTACTGTGGTAGTGCTATTTTGGCACAAGAGATTTACGTAAATGACAGCTTGTTGTTGAGATTTTCGAAGGCCACGTTCTCTTTTTTATTCTTTATTACAGGCAACACATCCATGAATTTTCTAATATTGTGATTATGCTCAGTGATTATGGGCAGTGAAGGTCACATTAAATCAGAGGTCGTGCCAACTGCCACGTGATGGTTAACCGATGTAAAAAAGGAAGGTAATATAAACATATTTTTATTGATAGATGCCAAACAAATACTAAAGGCTAGCAGTCAGCTCACGAATAAAGTGGAGTGAAAAGGTGAAATGATTTTTCTATAGATTTCTATTTACTTAATTTTATCACAATCGGAAATCTTGAATTTCGTTAAAACACGTATCGCAATTATTCAGAAATAGAAAAACGGATCCTGATGCTGTGTTTTCTGTTCAGCATGAATGCGTTTAACAGGAATGGACAATAATAATGCTTAGACATTATATGACTGCCTAGATGGCGTAGTTGCATTACGGAACGATTACAATGCTGAGGTCTTGAATTCGATCCCCGAGTCCGGCAAAGTGATAATGGATTTTTCTATTCAGTATCAGCCCGGAGTCTGGAATTTGTGCCCGATATGGCGTAAGGCTCGCCCCCTATCACATCATGGGACGGAATACGCACGACGAAAATGTGGGTGCATTATTTGCGCCTCTGCCTACCCCAACGGGGATAATAGGCGTGAAAGTGTATGTATGTTTTCTTATGGCTGAAAATTACTATTCTTGTTTTTATTACATATTGTTATTTTAACTTAAAGAACTTTCAGTCCTGAAATTATAACTATTTATTTCGTTATTTTTAAGCTATTGCATAGCTTCTATCGCGGGCCTTGAGCGTGGAGACCGAATCCAGAAATTCCGTAACGAAAATAACCTGACATATTTTTTATCTTACTAATATGAACCTTAAATACAATGCGTAGAAGCTATAATTCTTGAAACGAGTATATTGTTATTTATTTTATTTATTAAAGTCATTAAAACCATTTCTTACTAATCTAATATGAACCTTAAATACATTGCGTAGAAGCTATTTCCCCAGCGTTGGTACGGCACTAGTGAAAATGAAAAAAAATGAAAAAATATTTATTTGACATAGAAAAACTGTTTACACAAAGAAAATACAAAGTATGAAGTTAACAGTGTTGGATCTTTACAAATGTATTGACTACGGTCCCCACACTAGGTAAGCCTGTATCGTGGGGTCCCGTGTGATCACTCAGGGGTTCCTTCAACCACACTTACACAATAGTTTCCTTGGTAACTTAAAATGAGATCTTATTTACTATATCACTAATAATCAAAATTAAAACTTATACCTATAACATTTAATAAGTGTTTAGAAAATTATTACAAAAGAATCGAACGTAACATTCTTTTTTCAAATTTTGATTTATTCTACTTTGGTTGTGATGACCATTGCATTTCTGACATTTATCAATAACAAGACTAAACGTGCGTTGTTCGCGTTTAAAAATCTACTTTATGTGGTAAGCGTAAGATCGAATTTGTGTTTAGTCAATCAAAATTTGTGATAAAAAATGCTATGCAATAGCTTTACCGCGGCAGTCTCCGAGTGCCACACGTATTTTTCTTTTCATTTTCTCTCGGCTAAAGACAATTATTTTTAAAATTATATATCACGTGTGCCTTCTGCTTTTCAAACTTGACATTGGCAGAATTGTCGTAAAAACGATATTCACAACAAAATGGAATTGGATTGGAAAACATGTAATGGAACCGGTTTTACAATGTCAAAGCCTTACACGAAAATATTTACTCTTAGGTAACCGATCTCCATCACATTGTGAAATAACGAGTCGGCATCAGTTTTTAAAAATGTATACCGATATACATTCTGGAATATTCTGATGTTATAATTCATACAGATTACAACTAATACTCAAATAGCTGTTATTTATTTATGCATATTTATGTTAAAACTAAAATGTTTTTTATTATTGACAACGTGAATGATAAAATCGTTTCTTCTAGATATTCTGTGCAGATAGGAATGTAGGGTACCTAATTTGGAGTTCCCGGGATAAAAGTTCATTTGCGGGATGAAATGTATAGTCTATAGCCATCAGGGATAATGTACCTTTTTATTAGGTAACTAATTTTCTGATCCAAAATTTCAAAGATTATTTGCAGGTGATAGGATATATGTTGTTGATTATATGTTGATATATTAACACCGTACATAAGGTGTTAAAACCCACCATATTGGCCCACGTAAGTGTGCCACATTAGGGGATCAGCTGGTGTATATATATTCTGTTCAAACAGACCGGCATAATTGTGTCAATTGACGAGGGATAATCATCGCTTGTCAGTCGACAATTTATTTGGATCCCTCTCCACTTAACATTAGCTGTATTTGAGTCACTTAGGCCCTGTTTTTTCAACTGTAGTTATCTTATTGTCAGGGTCTTATTAAGCTGGACGCGCTCGCAGCACCTAGAGCACTCGAAGCTCTGCGAGCGCGTCCAGCTTAATAAAACCGATGATTACCCTAACTACAGTTGAAAAAATCCGGTCTTAGGCGTGCCCGTAAAAAATATCCTCTATGTCCAAAATGTAAACCCAGGTCCATAACGATAAAAAAGTCACGCAAATCCGCTACTGGACCGCGAAAAATAATTTCAAGTTGAGTATACGCAGCATCTTTTACCTGTATCTGTGTCTTCCAGTCCCGGTGTTGTCGTTTTCATAATTCAGTACTTGAACACTTTCTGGGTTATAATAATCCTTTGGAAGAGGTACTGCCAACACCACCGCCACGAAGCAAAATACCAGTAACGCGACCTGAAAAAATGAGTTATGCATAGTTCATACTATAATTAAATAGCGTATCCCACTTCTTATCACATCTTCGCAACAACCTGACGTACTATGATATAGTAGGAGGCCGACGAAAGCGATTTTTTTGTTATATAAAAACGCTAGTTCTTTTCTCAAATACCGATATTAAATACACAGAGAACATCGCTCAGCAACAAAAATTAAAATAAGCCCCAACACAAAAAATCTCTAAAAAGTAAAATAATAAAAGTGTCTTTGTCGTTTAAGTACCTAGTAATATTTTGACCCAAGCGTCCTCACGTCGGGGGACCGCTAAAAAGTATTTTCATCTCCCTGCTCCAGAGTTGAGTCCCCCGACGTGAGGACGCTTGGGTCAAAATATTACTAGGTACTTAAACGACAAAGACACTTTTATTATTTTACTTTTTAGAGATTTTTTGTGTGTCGGGGTTATTTAAATTTTAATTTAATTTTTATTTCGAACTTTTTAAATAACTTTATTCTCCATCATGGGGCCTTGATAATCAACTATCTAACACCTACTTGATGAGACCATCCCTTTGAGCCCAAACACGCTATATCTGCAATAAGTTGCTAAGGAGTTGGGTATTCCGCAGACTATTTGATGCTGCAGCATCAGCTCATGTTTAAAAATATTGCCGAAGTCACAGTACACCAAATTTTAATTCAATCTGGCTTTTTAAACTGGAAAAGAGCTGATAATCTTCATACGCCTGAACAAATCTTCATAAATTATAGCTAAGAACCATCACGATCACATCAGCTTTCAAACAAAAAAACCGCGTCAAAATTGGTCCATTCGTTTGAGAGCTACGATACCACAAACAGAGACACAGATACACACCCTAAACTTATAACATCCCGCTTTTTCTATCGGAGGTTAAAAATGGCGCAGCATGGCGTTGTGTCCTTAGAAATAAATTACAATCGGCTAACAGTTATATTGGAGACTGAAGTAAAAAATCACACTACAATCATAAGTAAAAAAAACTTACTGATTATCTTTATCAAAACGACTTTCTCGTCATAAATTTATTTGAAATAAATTATTGCAGTTAACTGCTGGTTTTTATGTACCACGTAGTAAATTATTATAAAATTAGAAGATTAATTGTCATTTATATTTACGACGTTAAAAAATATAAAAATAAAATATCGTCAATTTATCGTTGCGTCTACAACAGAAATAATTAAAAATATTAAAAGTGGTATTATTACAAAATATTTTAGATAATACAGGTATAAGAGTTTAAAATATGAATTAAATTATGAATACACTAATAAAATTATGCATATATAACAAGGAAAGTAATTCCAAACAGCTCAGTCACATATTTGTACGATTAACGGCATAATTTTCACTGCAATAATATAAATTTTAATGAAGTATCATCGCTGTGATTTAAAACACTGAAATCACTTGCACTATTGATATACCACAATATTTGGAACTCACCAACTTCATTTTCGAATGAAATGTTTCCTCTATGAAGGAATATAGATGAATGGCTCTACGAAATGAATACCTTACTTATATTCTATGACAAACTATATTTAGGCGTCTTTTACCTATATTATAATAGGAATGGTACAAGTGAAGGTGATCCGGTTTGACATAATATTGTTGAAAGAAATGTTGCTGTAGTGATACATACCTTTAATGATTTGGAAACATTTCTTCAAACGTTCTGACGAAATCGACGTTTTACTTTTCCTACTATTCATAAATATTATAATAGCATTGGCCAGCAAATGAGCAATGGATTTCCCAGGCATCTCCCGAAGTGATATATACAGCCCATAAACACCCCCAATACTGGATCGATTACTGATGCGTTGCCTTAAAGGAAACCAATATGAAATTGTGATTCAGTCTGCGGAAATGTCACTTAACATTCCAAGCGAAGTCACTTTGTATTGGTTTTGTAGAGAATAGCGTTTCTATTCCAGACGAGCTGGCCACTCTCGCGTTCTCATGATTTCTGTATCGAAGCTTCGTCGCGATAGCAGCGCGTTTGACTTGCGCCTGTGTCGCTGGTACAGTGCGACAGCATCGTGTTTGTAGCGATGAAGAATCGTGGACGTTGCTGCAGGTGGACTGACTACAACAGCATCGCGACTGTTTAGCGGAAGTTTTGCAGTTGCATCGCTACAAAATTCACCTTGGGTCAGCTCTCTGCTTTAAAATAAAAGTAGTATTTTTCACTATATATAATTTAATAAACAGGTCGCTTTTATTATTGCATTATAATTTGGTATTGAATGTTATTTTTAGGGTTCCGTACCTCAAAAGGAAAAAAGGAACCCTTATAGGATCACTTTTTGTCCCTCTGTCTGTCTATCAAGCTCCTTTATTTGAGGAAAGATTTCATTGTTTGTTTGTAATGGATAAACTCAAAAAACTACTGCACAGATTTTTCTGAAATTCTTTCACTAATAGGAAGCTACATTACTCCTCGGGTGCTATAGGCTACTTGGCAGAGCCGCGAGCAGAAGTCTAGTAATTGATATTTTTATATGATACTTTAGGTAGATGGCGCTGGCGTCGTACTGTGTTTTAGCTACTTTTGTAGCGAAAAAGGCTTTTGACGCGAGCGAAACCGCGAGCAACACCTAGTTTGTCGTATTCCTAGATTGCAGCTGCATTGTATCGAAAATGACCATTGTGACGTGTTCGATGGATTCGTCAGTAACAAGCTATACGCAAGCGTCGCTTCGGCGAGCTTGTCCATGTTGAATAGTTAGACGCACGACCATAACTGGTTGGCATGATCTTAAATCTTGGCTTCCATCAACCTATTTGTGTCGAACCCTATGTGATTAAAACATTGATGTATAAAATATCGCTTAAAGAAATAAAAAAATATTTTAATTTATGTTAACACTAGTCAATTTGTACCTATATAGTCTATACCCATGGAGAATTTTATCAATAACTAACTATTGCCCGCGGCTCCGCCCGCGTGAATGAGTTTTCCCGGTATAAAAGTCCCGCTTTATATTTTCCCGGTATAAAAAGTATACATAATCTACCCGTGTGCCAAATTTCATCGAAATCGAAAAGTTATTAAATTACTAAAATGGCTATTAAAAAATAAGGGTTGATCGCAGAGGGTTGAAAATTTAGGGTTGTATGTATTTTTAATGCCCTATTATAGAAAAATAAAAACAAAAAAATTTGTCTAAAAATTAAAAAAAAAATGTTAAGTGTGAACAACCCTTATCACTTAGGGGGATGAAAAATAGATAACAACCTATTCTCAGGCCTACCAAGTGTGAATATAAAATTTCACCAAAATCGGTTTAGCCGTTTCGGAGGAGTACGGGAACGAACATTGTGACACGAGAATTGTATATATAAGAATGTAAAAGATCCGTCCAAGATCCGCCAAAAAGTAACGGATACGGCAGATTTTTTCCCTGGGATTTTCGCGGATATGGATACATACCTATATCTGTCAATATTCGAAGTGCGGTTATTTTTTTATCCATCAAAGCGTGATCTTTGACATAGTTGCACGTGACCTTGAACACAGGTTACCTTTCGTAATTGATGAATGGTATACAATTACAAGCAATACATATAAAATTTATAATTTTTATTCTTAACAGAGTATTGCTCGCGGTTCTGCTCGCGTGAAACCTTTTCCGGGATAAAACTCTCACTGAAACGAACTGATACTGATATGGACTTTTCGGGATAAAGTAGCCTTTACGTTAATCCAGGACAAGGTCTTTTTTGTGTGAAATTTCCGTTTAGAAATTTTGGCGTTTACTACTAACAAACATCTTATAGTTTTGCAAATCGACATCGTCTATACATATAAATAAAATTGGAGTGTCTGTTTGTAATATTGAATTAACCGTTTTTTACTACATGTATAATATGAATATATATACGGCACATACACCAAAATAACATTTTTCACAATTTTTGTCTGTCTCTCTGTCTGTCTGTCTGTCTGTCTGTCTGTTTGTTCCGGCTAATCTCTGAAATGGCTGGACCGATTTTGACGGGACTTTTATTGGCAGGTAGCTGATGTAATAAGGAGTAACTTAGGCTACTTTTTATCCCGGGAAAATATAAAGCGGGACTTTTATCCCAGGAAAACTCATTCACGCGGGCGGAGCCGCGGGCAACAGCTAGTATTATAATAAAACTTGTATTCTATAGGTAATTCATGCGGAAAAAACAGGACCGTACTATTTACAATATACAAACAGCTGATCAAGCAGAAAATAAGTTCACTAGTCCTCACTATGTAGATGGAAATTTTTTTTTGCTGCTCGTGATCTCGGTAATTTTTTTTAAAAGTACCGGTTGTTCAAGATTGCTATGGCCAGTATATAATATTATTATTCGGTCAGTTCGCTCCAATGGTTGTACGATACTGGAATTAGCTATACATTATATAATAAAAATACATAATTCCGTACCAGTTTCGCAGTTTAGTAGTATTTAAATTCGTAAATTTAATAAGTTTTTAAATCAAAATGTCTATCGCTGCATTCCAACTAAAGATTCGTGTTTTATTTGTCTTGTTTTTATTCTTTGCTAATACTTTATGTGCTGATCGTCCATCGGATGTCTCGACGAGTGAAATAAACGAATTCAACATTGACGACATCTCCAAGGGTGTTTATAGCTTTAGGTAAAAATAAATAATATTTTACTAAATGCTTGTTTTTGGCTAGAAGCGATTAAAAAAATATGACATGAAACCACATTCATTAATATTTATATTCACTTACCCCACTTATGTAGGTCCGCGTTAAAGTCTCAGGTAAAGTGGTCTATTTAAAAATGTTGTCAACACTGCGGAACGTAATATGAATTTAAGTGAAATGAGGCCATATTGTAATTAATTACGATACAAACTTAAGCGTTTGCTTTCTTTTTTGTACATCAATTTATATTTTTTTTGGTAATGGATTGTTATCGAAGTTTACAATATTTTTCTTAAAGCTACACGCCTTTATATTGTCAGACTCTTACGTGATTGTAACTCCGGTTATAAGCAACCATAGCATGGAGCGAGCCATAATTAGTAAATCTATCTATCTAACACTATTGAAGGAACGTATTTAAAAGTATCTTAAAATCAATTTAAGTGTAATAAAGAGTGATAGAGACTGGGTAAGAGTATTATAAGATAATCTTATACAACAAAAGTTATTATTGGAACGAAGTTCCTTATCGCGCGTTGTGAAAGGGGGCTAGACGGAAAAAATTCTCACGAAAAGTTGTCACTACACTTTTTGCTATTATCTTACTAATATGAACCTTAAATACTATGCGTAGAAGCTATAATTCTTGAAACGAGTATATTTTTCTTTATTTTATTTATTAAAGTCATTAAAACCATTTTTTTACTAATCTAATATGAACCTTAAATTCATTGCGTAGAAGCTATTTCCCCAGCGTTGGCACGGCACGAGTACAAAAGAATCGAACGTAACATTCTTTTTTCAAATTTTGTTGATTTATTCTACTTTGGTTACTGACATTTATCAATAACAAGACTAAACGTGCTTTGCTCGCGTTTAAAAATCTACTTTATGTGCTAAGCGTAAGATCGAATTTGTGTTTAGTCAATCAAAATTTGTGATAATAATGCTATGCAATAGCTTTACCGCGGCAGTCTCCGAGTGCCACACGTATTTATTTGTTTTTTTCTCTAGAAACTTATGTATTGGAACGGAAATAGGAAAATATTTATATATTTATATATATACACACTCTGTTATATAAATAAAATTTTATTACAATTCCTTCACGAATTAATCGAAAGGAACTTCGTTCCATCCGGGTGTCCCTTGACACCTCTCTTTTTTTATAAATAATATAGTAAATTCTTTAGAGTATAAAGTACCCGATATAATAATGTAGAATAACTAAATGCCCTTAGATATGCTTCCTTAAAATTTATCGTTTCATAAGTTTAATAGACAATTATTATTGTACGAATGTTTAATTATGTTAAAATTTTAAATCCTGCTACTAACTACCTTTGATATCATGTCTGAATTATTCAACTACACTGAGATTTACATGAAGACAAAATAAACGTAAATTATAAAGCCCGCAGGCATACCCTGATTCCGTGGGGGCTAAATTAGTCCCCTTATCCTTGGCTTGCTTTAACTGGTTGACTAGGGGTGGAAATCGCAAGAGCTAAGAAGCTAAGCTCCAGGGTGGAAGTGCTCAAGCTGCGTAATAGCGAGGAAACCCTCTCCGGGACGCATCAGCGACCCGCGATGGTGAAATCGGTGCACACCTCTCGATACCCTTAAGCCACCTGCACCGATTTTGTGTCCTTGAAATACGCCGTTTTTGGGATACCCATCTAGTGGGGGGCCAGTCACCGTATTCCTTGAATATAAAAAATAAGACATTTTACATGGCAGGCGTCTCGTTGTCTCAATCAATAGCCCAAAAACCAGTCCAGCCAGATCCCTTCAATAGACCCGGTATAATCCCCATCTTCACTGCAATGCACTTCATCCATGCACTTTGCGCGCACTGTCTTTGGCTGTATTTCTTCTATAAGTATAGACAGAGAGAGTACCTGCAAGGTGTATACATTCCAACTAGAGTAATATATCTTAAAGGGACGTCTACGTGTTGAATCCATATCCCCAGGCAAGCCTTCCAAAAGGACCGGCCTTCGTGCCGTGATTTCCCTCAGGAAACTTCCAAAATAATAATAATGAATAACATTTATGGAATTACAAATGTTTTTCGTTATTAATAGAAATAGTTCTCCCTATTTTATTTAAACTTTAACTTTTGAAAACATTGATGTAGTTGAGCTAGTTTTTATCAAAGATAATGTATGATGTACTTTTGCAGATTTATCACCGCAGAAAATATACAAAGAGAAGAAAATGGACATCTTGACGATGAAGGGAATGTTGTCATAGACGGTTATTATTCCTACACGGACCCTGATGGAAAACAGCACCATGTGTCGTATCACGCAGACAAAAATGGCTACCGCACGATCAAAATACCTGTAAGTAGACACTTAGGCCCCGTTTTTTCAACTGTAGTTATCTTTTTGTCAGGGTCTTATTAAGGTGGACGCGCTCGCAGCACCTGGAGCACTCGAAGCTCTACGAGCGCGTCCAGCTTAATCGCACCGAGGATTACCCTAACTACAATTGAAAAAACCCGGTCTTAATGCTGAAAATAAATGCATTGTGTTTTGTGGACGAGCTTCATTAAAAAAACAGCCAACATAGGAAAAGAAAGGAATTGAAGTTATTAATTATAATATATGACATATAAACATTCAGCTAATTCTATGGATGTCGGGTACTAATCGGTTAGTACTCAGGGAATACTCGGGCAGCATTATATTGAAAATTAACATATTTATGGTTATTACAAAATATATCATACGTTATATTTATTTATTTAAACATATTAATCTAAAACAACCACTTATGTAACTGCAAATATTTTGTATCTTTTTGTAGTCTTCTGATTGGGCATTATAAGGATATAACCAAACTATAAACTAGGTACTCGATTATTATTTAGCGCATTTAAATTGGTTTTAAATGTATATTTTTTTCTTGCAGGACCCATCCTCAGTTACGGTTACAAGAATTGATTCTAATATTGTTGCATCATTGCTTGGTTAACGAGAGTGCGAAAATTTTGCTTCATCATTTTCAGATCCCTGTAAAGATTTTTGGATAATTACTTAATTAATGTTAATTCATGTACAAATGCTATATTTTATTATATTATATAGTATGATAGCAAGCTGAGTATCGTATAAAACCAGACATACTATTCTGTGGATGGAACTTTTTTGAAGACGTGCTAAGGACTTTTGATATTTTGTTCGTTATGTTTCCAACATTCGTACCAATTTTCAGCTTTATGGTTTTTTTTGTGAGCTTACTACTATTTTTCGAGCTAATTGGACCGGACTATTGTCATGATTAATTATAATTATATAACTTTTGCGCATATATTTCATATCGTATCAGTGTTTTCCTTTTACTTAAAGGTAACGGCCTTCACTCCATGGCCGGGTGTTTGGGTCTTGTAAGTATAAAGTCACATATTAATATTAGATCTGCTATTTATATAAAAAGAATACAAAATTTGTGGTCGAAAACTTCAAATAACAATATGATATAACATGTAACGCCCAAGGCCAGGTCCAATTTTCCTTATAAAGCGTAGGAACCAGTGCGAATTACTTGTTTTTGATGAAGCCACTTTTTTATTTTACTTTGTTTTATGTTTATAATCAATAGATTTTTTGTTAATGAGGAAACGTTGAACTTTTATTCATATATTATAATGTTTACTTTTTACAAAACTTTTATTAAAAGCTCCTGAATGCAGTCTATTTATATTACATTAATTTTAAGTATTGTGTATGGGTTTTGATTTGTTTATTTTTTATGTGTCGCATTACGGAATACACTTCATTAAAGTGATATTATGTTGTACTTAAATAAAAAATTGTTAATCTTATATTTCTTAATCTTAAATATCGCGTAGACGGTTAAAGTAAGAGTAGTGGTGTCTTTAAGGAAGACATGTGAACTGCAAGTCATTACAATAAATCTCAATATTAAGTTACGACAGTAAAATCACATCAAATTCAATAACGGAGAAAGACCAGAGGGGATTTTATTGGCCAGATCTAATCCAACGTTTGCTAAGAAGGTATTTTACATCGTTTACGAATTATTAGGACTACCTACATAAAATTTCCGCTTTGCCCCCAGTAGAAGCTTTTACTTGTACAAATGGTGGAAGCATGAGGCGATGTTCTTAGGGCTTTACTGAATCTTGAAAAAAAAACACGTGTCACGATCAGACACTACGTTAGTTTTAAGTTTTCTAAGTTTCATTCATATTTCCCTAAGTAATCTGTGTTTCATTTAAATTCGACATTTACGTTTCGATGGCTATCCACTAGTCAAAGTAATTTGAGCAACCAACCTAAGAGACATGTCAGACCAAAGATGTTCAGAATAACCCAACTTAAATTTCATTCGATAAAAATTAGAATTCATTTTTTTTAAATTAATTGTAGATAATTTCCTTATTTTCGGTTCAAAACTTTAAAATTTTAACAAAAAATAAAACTGCCTTCAAAACCACTACAAACCAAATTACATACATACGGGTCGAATACTGAACCTCCTTTTTTTGAAGTCGGCTAAAAGTAATAAAGAGTAACGCCCCAAGGAAAGATTCTTGCGACACTTCTGAGAGAATAAACATTGGAGAAGCTAGTAAATGTTGGTAAAATGTGATGGCGGAGAATATGTGACGAACTTAGAAATTGGGAGTGCACGACGTAGGTACAAAAATTTAAAACCTCAAGGATTAAATATTAATTAAATAAAAATACTGTATTAACTGACCACTGAAATAATTACTCTTTTTATAAGTTGTGAAACTTTTTTTTTGAAGAATTATCGGACTCAATACTCATCTGCCGCATCAATACATACACACACTCACGCCTTTTATCCCCGAAGGCGTAGGCAGAGGCGCAATTAGTGCACCCACTTTTCGCCGTGCGTATTCCGTCCCATGATTTGATAGGGGGCGAACCTATCGCCATATCATTATTACTCATTATTTTACAAATAACTAAAACATTGAAATTAAACTATTATAACGGATATTACTATAACTATTATACGGATTTATCCCGGGAAAATATAAAGCGGGACTTTTATCCCGGGAAAACTCATTCACGCGGGCGGAGCCGCGGGCAACAGCTATCTATACATACATACATACATACATACATATACAGACATACATTACATACATACATACATACATACAGACATATAAATAAAATTGGAGTGTCTGTTTGTAACATTGAAATAACCGTTTTTTACTACATGTATATGAATATATATACGGTACATACACCAAAATAACATGTTTTACAATTTTGTCTGTCTTTCTGTCTGTCTGTTTGTTCCGGCTAATCTCTGAAATGGCTGGACCGATTTTGACGGGACTTTTATTGGCAGGTAGCTGATGTACTAAGGAGTAACATAGGCTACTTTTTATCCCGGGAAAATATAAAGCGGGACTTTTATCCAGGAAAACTCATTCACACGGGCGGAGCCGCGGGCAACAGCTAGTAAAAAATAAATAAACTACATAATATTTCAGCTCATAATTTTATTCTAAAAATAAAAAAAAGTATATAATTTTTAAACAAAGTATATAACCACCTTAAGGTGTCGAAGACTGGAGCACATACGATATAATCCAAACCCAAGTTATGAGGGTTCAAAACAGCGACGAAGCGCTTCGAGAAAAGGTAGTGCCCTTGCGCTTTGCTTGGCTCGTCTTGGCACTGCCGTGCCCCCATATTATCTTCTACCTTCCAAGCAAAACAGTTGTATCACAAATTATGGTTTTTATACTTAAAATAAAATAATATCTATTATGAATTTTAAAACTAAAACAGCTGCATTCAATTGCCTATGAACTATTAATCAAACATGCGAATTTTTGGCTCTTTTCGACGTGTGACAGTTTTGTCCTAAAAATAGTCGCAAATATTTAAAATTCAAAAGACGTGTAGAAGAAATCTGTTGGTTAGGTAGTAAAATGGTTATGCTTTATTTATCCTCCTAGGATAGATTGCAAAAAAGGTGCAGATAAGGTTCCTGAACGCTCCACACCGGTTATCAGCTGGTAACCGTAATCATCAGCGACGTAGCTCACTGTGTGCTTTACTCCATCAGGGTCAACCCACGAATATCTACCCGATAGTATTCAGGGTCATTTTGACATTGCGTTACTAAATGAAACCACATACTTATCTTCTTGAAAATAACATTTTCCATTAAGTTATTTTAACCATAGACGTAAGTTAAAAAAGTGTAAGTTTCGAACAAGTTTAAGTTTACTTGCAATATTGCCACTACTACTACTCTAGAAGGATTTGTCGCTGAAGCAACATCACACTTTCAGTCAGAAAAACACTCACCCACACGCCATATTCGCAATAAGGTTTTTGGTTATTAGATTAATTTGTTTTTTCTAAAAGGTAGTCAAGGCATTTTTGTGAACTGAACTCATTTAACTAATCACATTAGTTACGTATAATATTATAATTAGTATCTTACTTGTGAAAACTTGTAAATGGCCTTCTTAATTTTATTTTGCATCATTATTGTATGAGCTAGGTGTAAGTTTTCCGAATAAATGAAAATAAAATAAAATAAAATAAACTAAAAAATTATAAAAAAATCAGGAAAGTAAAATTGAGATTTTTGGTGAAAATATTCGTTTCTCATGGATGATTTTTGGCATAATGTTAGCAAAAGCAAAGACGAGTATGTGGTTTCATTTATTAACGCGATGTCAAAATGACCCTGTATATAACGCGTTTTTGCCGTCATGCTTCAATTGTCCTTCTTGCTCCTGCTGCGTTCCATCAGACAGCTCAAACCTGGAAGGTAAAAAAAGTATAGTTCGGACAAACTAAGCTGGCCGGTATGGCAAGTCAATTTTTTTCCCGAAGTGATAACTCTGTGAGAACGTCTACTCAAAAAATTCAAAACCGTGTCATGTCATACCGGCCATATTAGTTTGTCCCTACTATAGTTAACATTGTGCCTTGCTACTTCTAACATTGTTTTAAGAAACTTCAATCTAGATCCGTTTTTGTAACCACGGGATTGTCTCAACCTCGTTATTCCGAGAAAGCTCCGGGAATTAAGCAGTTTAATGAAAGAAATAAAATATGAAAATGGGTATTTTTTTTACATTTCATTCTAATATTAATACTTGGGTGATTCTCTGATTTCGCGCCAATTTGATGTTCGACCGTAAAAAAAATAAGTATCTATATTTTCGGAGGTTTAATGACTATTAGTTGATCGTAATACATTTAACTACGCAGTACTCTCTAATAATAAATCAAAGGATTAAAGACAAATTGAAAAATTGCAAATTATACCCGCAAATGTCACCACCATCATGGTTCATAAGTTGAACTCTAAAGCATATCGTTTAATATCTTTAAGAATATACAGTTTTGTATATCTAAAGTATAATCATTTTATTACACGATTACTTAGGAGTTATTTCTCTGCCTTTTTATATTTTTGAAACATACACAAATAAAATTAAAAATATATTTGTTTTTGTCACTGGAAAAAAGGTCATAACCGTAAGCAGAGAAAGAAATGCAATAATATATTTTTATATGTACACTCTATTCACGTTCCCTTCGCCCCGGACGCTTCTTTAGCGCTCAGTCGATCCTGAGATCTAGACAAAGAAACCCTTACACTCAAGCTGTGAAATATTTTTACGAAATTGTCATTGAAATTTAGTTTTGCCACGTGTTGGTTGACTTCACCATAACTGCTAAATTTTGGGGAAATCATCATTATCATTTGATAAAAAATAATATTTCTACTTCTATAACGTTCTATTTACGACTATTTTAATGTCATATCAAGTAAATTGGTATATCATCAAAATTTTACGAGATAAATAATCAAAATAACCCAAAATGTCATTACCATTTTGTCATTACCACAATTTACCATTAGTTTTTAATGTGACGATAATTACCGTGATTCGATGGTGGTGATCTTGAAATCTTACTAATATTATAAACGCAGAAACAAATTAACGGATTTGGATGAAATTTGGCACACGGTCAGACCATGTTCTGGATTAACACATAGCCTACTTTTTATCGCGGTAATTTGCTCCGATAAGAAATAATAAATGTTTTAACCAGTTTTTTTTATTGGAGCACGCTTCAGGATATATGTATTCTTGTCAGTGGCTCCTCTTACATATGGCAGTACGATCGGGACACGCTCGACTGTGGGTGGTTCAACTCGGTTTCTGCGATGGCAGCGTGGAATTTGGAGCTTATATCGGCCAAACAAAAATAAATGTAGGGACCCGCGTAAAAGAACATATAGCTGACGTGAAACACTGACGCTCTACGAAGTTTGCAGTTGCTGAACATTTATGTCATTCGACAAACAACAACTCCTTGCCAAAGAACACCGATTCCTACCTAGGATGACTCGCGAGCATATTGAAATTTAATAAAGCTTGCACATGCCACGTATCCAGTTATACATCATATTAAATCGGAGCCCAAAAGTCCAACTGCCAGACCTCAAGACACTGAGATCCTTCTGTGTCAATAACAATTGTTTTTTAACCGACTTCCAAAAGGAGGAGGTTATCAATTCGTGTGTTTGTATTTTTTTATGTATGTACATTGATTTCTCTGAAAATTGGGAGCGCATTTCCTTGATTCCTTCTTTATTTAGTAAATAAGGGTCGCGAAGTGGTCCCATTTTAATATATCTTGGTATAGGGTTCATCATTTTATGGAACAGACTGAATAGACCTGTATCATATTAGTAATTTCATTCGACGACTTAAAAGTGCCCTTACGAAAGTCTATTAGCAACGCATTAATTTGAGCTATTTTTTATTGAATAAAATCATAATAAAAGATAATACATATGCATGAAAGATAATACATTCGTATAACGGGTCACCACCAATACGAATAACAGGGACTCCTACTAGATGGTAAGGGATAAGATGGGTATATGAAACCATTTATTTATAAAAACAGTAATAAATAGCAAAAAACGTAGATTTGTCATATTGCTATCATAAAATGAGTAGGCGTTTTTGACAAATTCGATAAAATGTGGTTAGTATCTCGCTATAATATCTAAATATAGGCTTCTAATGGACCTCAAAGTATGATAAATGAGAACGAATATATTAGGATGACGAGGAGAATGCTTTTAATAGGTACGTATATGACCGTAATATGTATGTGACGCAAAACGTCCGTGCAAGTTTGTGATTCTACTAAAGAAAAGGATGTTTAATTCCTGATTTAATAAATCATTAATCATTGCCACATAACGGAGCATTCAAATTTCCACCTGATTTCAGGATCTACTACAGACTCGGTGAATGTATACCCCAAACCAAAATCTAATGGAACTGTGTAATGATTTTCTAGAAATCAGATTAACCGCTCAACAGTGACCATCAGGCTGCTCTAACCAAATTATGGGAATCTTTTATAATATAGACCTGAGCTGTTGTCCTAGCGTGATACTACCCCGACGATCCTATAGGTTTACGTTCAGAGTCATTAGACCATTCTTAGCCTATGATCGCTCCGCTCATACTCTCGGTATGCGGTAAGAATAAATGAAACACTTCTATCAAAAAATATTTTATTTTCAAATACGTAGAATGACTAGGATTACATAGATACAAACCATGAGATTTTTTCTAGCACCTTTTCTGTAGAATTCCGTGATACCTAATAACTAAATTTTCCTTTTGATGCTTAAATATAATTTTCTGAAATAAAATGAAAGCTTTTATTATTTTCCAAAGGGACTGGTACATTTTTTTTGGTAAGTGTATTCTTAAGTTATTTGTCTTCATCTTCATAATTATCATTATCAGCAGAGACACAGAAGAGAGAACCTGTATGAATAGTTTCCACTGCTGAACATGAGCCTCCCCTAAAGATTTCCAGACGAACCTGTCTTATACCTCCTTTAATTCATGAACACACTAGTATCTATATTTAATTTCAAATGAATTTTATGATATATGTAATTGCGTGCTGAAATAAATTTAAACAGTAGGTTGACATAAGAAATTTGTTAGAAGTATTACTTTTTAAAATTTGGAGTTGTCAGTTTTAATTAAAGAGTTTTATATGTCGATGTAAATGATATAAAAACTCTTTCACTTTCAAGTCTTTTATTCTTGAGCTAGTATTTCTAGGCTTGTATCTATTGTTTGATTATCAACATATTGAATAAAGAGAGCTTTGGGAATTCCACCTATTATAATACATTATAAAATTTTCTTATATGATAGCAATAATTATAATATGTAACGCTTTATTGCATCACCTATTTACTAAAAAGTGAAAAATAAAAACTTTTTAACAAAAAATAGCACCGACTTCAAAACCCACTATAAGGAAAAAAATAACTTGTGCTTTGCTTATGGGTTATAAGGAAATTTTAATAATACCAATATTATATACACTGCTATTCGTGTGATTATATTAATGTACAATGAATAATTATTTGGAGTCGGTGCCGGTCATAAAAAAATCGTGAAAGCGTAAAGCAACGCGTCATACAAGAGCTGTATATGCAAATATATAAATAAAAATATCCTTATAATACACACATTACATTGTAATATGAACTCGTTACTTAACAGAAGAATGAAATAAAAAATACTAGTCGAGTGCCAAATATTACAAAAAATCAGGCACCGACTCCAAAGATTTATTCATTGTACATTAATATAATCACACGAATGGCAGTGTATATAATATTGGTATTATTAAAATTTCCTTATAACCCATAAGCAAAGCACAAGTTATTTTTTTCCTTATAGTGGGTTTTGAAGTCGGTGCTATTTTATGCTAAAAAGTTTTTAAAATTGTAATCAAAAAATGAAGGTAGATATTGTAACATTTACTCTTCGGACGACCAACACCTCAGTTAGCCCCAGGACTACGAAGGCTGTAAAGTCTTTGAAACATTGGGAGTACTTGAATTAACAACTTTATCGCGAATAATCCGTTGATTAGTTTTATTTCAATGTCGAACATTCGCGCAAACATAAGAAATCATTATTGGTTTTCCTTCCTATAAAACACATAGATTAACCATTTTTATGTTTCAAACGTATGTTTATAAATATTAATATCCAATTAATTGATTAATTATCTCATATGTGTTTTTAAGAGACATTTTGCAAAATATGAGGTCTCCGTGTTTTGTGATTTCATAGAAATAAATATATATTGATAAAACTAAAGATAATTACTTATATAGCTATAAATTAATCTGCATATATATAATAACGTAAAGAAAAAACTTTGAACCCCGTTTTAAACACATAGCGTGCAAGAAGGAATGGAGATTTGGCATAATTAAAATTCATATACAGAAGAAGTGCATAAAAAAAAAGGATGTGTAAGATTTGTTAGAAAATATCTTAAATATTGTTTGAATAATTGCTTATAAAGCACATATTTAAGGTTGTAATTATTACAAAAAATATTTTAATAGGTTGAACATTGAATATTTACATGATTATTATTGTTGAGAAGTATGCGTAGTAATTACAAAGACTGATTTTAAAGATTTTTCATAATGAATGATTAGAAGATTGGTTTTAACTTTTTGTTTATTAATATTATTTCATTTATAGGACTACAAAAGATTTCTATAATGAAAATTAAACCATCAGATATATATAGTGTTTGATTTTTCAATTACCGAAAGATAAATAATATCATAAGCCATCTAAAAAGTCTTTACTAATAAACAGTATCTCACTACCGTCACAAAATAGTCATAACCATTAATCAAAAACTCATTACCGTCACAAATACAATTTTCAGAGTCCTATATCTCCGTTAGTTTTCAGTGCAATTGAAAGATCTATGTATATAATATTAATACATGTCTATATTTTCATTTACCACCAAAATTTTCTCTACATTTACCCAAATTGGATCGAAATCAGAGAATTAGCCACTTAGTTATAGTCCCATCAAAACATATATTATTATGATTAATACCAAAATCAATTACAATTGCATATTACAGAAGATCCGAAGTCTTTCTGGAAGTTGAATTAGTGCTAGCATTCGAAACGCTATAAAGCAAACATTTCTGAAGATGGACACGTATTGGCCAATGAAGAGTGCGCGGAGTCGTTTTCTTCGTATTTTGAATCTGTGTATAGTAGTGATGTAACGAATGTTCGATTTCCAATATTCATGAATGCGAATGCGAATACGAATATTTGTCTACAACATTCGCAAATGCGAATGCGACTATGGGATTTTTATTTGGAGCCAAAAGATTTTATCATACGTTACATAAAATTAGCTGTATATAGATTTTTCGAAAAATAATTTTGAGATGCATTTGCATTTACCAGGATATAGATATAGACAGGTCTTTTACGAACACTTTGGGGCCTTTGTTCCGCTCGATCGTCTCCTTGATGCTTACCTTTAATGTAACAACTTTGTAAGCACGGACTTCGTGTCACGAGGACTTCCCTATCTCTCAATCGAGATGCCGATATACTTCAGCGTCCTCCGAAGACTGCAACGCCGTATACAAACGTTTGAAACTTAATAATTTCAATTTAAGAAAAAAAAAATGATGTGTAAATTAATTTCATCTTGAATATACATGCAACATATTTTACCTGTATTCGTGTTTTTCAGTCCCGAGGTATTTGTTTTCATACTTCAGTAATTGCACTTTGTCTGGGTTATTAAATTTCCCTGGAACAGGTACTGCCAAAATTACCGTTAGTAAGCAGAATACCAGTAGCGGCACCTGAAACCATTATCATTACCATTATTAGTTAGGTATTGTTTTTATAATTAACGCGGAGTTCGAATAATATGAACACAAACGGTCGCTACCGGGTAAAAATTAGCACATTGTTCATAGTATCTTATTAAATATAATACATGGTTACTTTTCTTGAAGTTTTTATTATATTTTATTTATTTTCATTTTAAGCTATAAATAAAATAAACTATAAATAAAATATCCTACTACATGACAAAATTTTACCTCAGTTAAAGTCCCACCATTGCAGAGATATTATTATTATTAATATTTTTTCGAAAAATTTGACTTTGTTCAGTTTAATCATTGATGTAAAAAAAAACCATTTTTAGCTATTCTTCAAAGTTTCGAATATCGCCATCCACGTCCACTTGAAAAGTTTACCCTGTATATCCTACCACCAGCGAGTAATTTTAACAGCAATGGATAGAATTATACGAAATCATTATTAAAATGTTCCAAACAATGATGAGATCCTGACTTGGGGCCAGTGGGACTACTTGGGAAGTATACCCTCTTAAACAAAAAAATAATTTCTCGAATCGGTCCAGGCATCTGCGAGTAATCGGGCAAATACATAAATTAAAATTAAAAATAAATTAAAAATAAGCTTTTATTTAAATGCTCTAAAAAAATTACATTAAATTGAATCAGATAATACTAATACTATGTAGAGATAAACGCTTATTTTTTAATAGCGATCTTAGTAATTTAATAACTTTTAACCCCGGTCGGTAACTGATCAATTATTCATTTTTTCTACTAAAATAATCTCTAAAAAGAATTTATATGGCAAAACAACGTTTGCCGGGTCCGCTAGTTATTCTATAAATATTTTAAAACCTCCATAAAACTCAACGCGCAAATCGTTTCAAATAACTAATTTTAAATTTTTATTTATTAATAAAAAACTCTAAATATAACATCGTAATAAAAGTCAACGAAAAAAATATATATGGAATATTTTTTTATATGTAGAAATAAGTAAACTAAGCTAACAAATAGTTTTTACTATTATTTTAAATATAAAAAAAAATATTTTCGAGATGAGTAGCTAACATAAATGATATTTAAATTTTTCTTAACTTAGAACCTTTATACTGCAACTAGAATATAATATTACAGATGAGATTTTGTTCTTGGTGACCTCAGATTAACAATATGAGTTGGGGACCATCGATCGGACTTTTTTTTGGGTGTCTTTCTCAATTATCGGTCGCTTCAACAATGAAGAAAAACATGGTGGGGTACTTGCTCTACATAGAAAAATCTTCAAAATGTTTTCAAAGGTATGTCTAGTCAGCCACGTGTCAACGTAGTACACTGGACCAGCGTGGTGTACTAAGGTTTAAACCCTTTAAGTAGTACATAGAGAGGCCCCGTGCTCAGGAGTGATGCAGTATAAAATACAGGGTTCGTATTATTATTATATTGAAAAACTTTATTAATTTGAATCTCACCAATTTCATTTTTTTGGACGTAATGTTTCCTCGATGAAGAAATATAGTCGACTGGCTCCAAGTGTAATAGGTCTGGCTTATATTTTTTGTCTAAAATAAGAATATGCTATGAATTTAGGCGATCCGGTTTGACTCACGAATGAAAGAAATGTTATTTTAGTGATACACAGAGATGTGACATATCCTGTCGTATTATTATATAATATTATAAACGCGAAAGTTTGTAAGTATGGATGTATGGATGTCTGATAGATGTTTGTTACTCTTTCAAGCAAAAACTACTGAACATGATTTCGATGAAATTTGGTACACGGGTAGAGTATGTCCTGGACTAACACATAACATGCTACTTTTTATCCCGGGAAAATATAAGGCGGGACTTTTATCCCGGGAAAACTCATTCACGCGGGCGGAGCCGCGGGCAAAAGCTACTATGAAATAATTTTACGGTCAAGCGCCCTAATTTTGCCACGCGTCTAATGTTTGCTTAAAATGGGTAAGAAATAATTTTATGTTACTTCTTACTGTCTTACTAATATTATAAATGCGAAAGATTGTGAAAATGTTTGGATGTTTGTTAGAAGTAAACGCAGCAACAGATTTGGGTGAATTTTGGAGGACGGGTAGACCATATCCTGGATTAACACATAGGCTACTTTTTATCCCGGTAATTTGCTCCTATGGGAAATTACGGATGTTTCAATCTGATTTTTCAAATAGATGGCACTGTGTTTTAAGAACTTTTGTAGCAGGAAAGGGTTTTCACGCGAGCGAAGCCGCGAGCTACACTTAGTTTGAAATAATAATCGTGCAAAAACAGTCGAGATGTCAATGCGATTCCGAAGAGCCAGTATGTTAGTGTTACTATTAAGTGGTCACTATGTTAGTCCTGACAAAGTGTTGATTGATAAATGAATAATGAATTGAAGAAATAAAGTTCAGTTTTGACTATTGCGAATTATTCGTTACGTACCTATTATTGTTGGCCCCCGTATTTATCTTCGACATGTTAGTTTTTCGGAAACGATTGGTCCTATTTGGTTGAAATTTCAGATTTGGATGTCATGATCACCAAAAATCTTTACTATATTAATATTGGGTATTAATTTTTCCAACTCGCACTTGTCCGGTATTTTTGGGAATGCAAAGGACCCTAGATAAATCCTAGACCGATACAATTCGCGCAATATTTTCTTCAGTGTTATTTTTATTTTAAAGTTGAGACGTAAACACATAAGCACACATACATTTACAGAAATGCTAGTATGCATGCACACTTCTGTGTATTTATTGGTTTTGGGTTGACGTTACTCTAGGGTATAGATGAAAATCCGCGCCAAGCATTTACTGTTTGGCACAATATGCTGATGTAGATCCTCTTGGCACTATTCTGCTGGGACAATACCATCCACACTGCGTCATATCTCATAAGTACCTACATTTGTTGTAAATTGTGTCGTTTACATCCCAACTGGTTGCCAATAAATGATTACTTTCTAGTAGAAAATTAAATATTTATTTTTTCCCAAGAAGTTAAAAAAGGTAGATCAAACTCTCTCAATAGTACAAGAGGTCCGTGCTTAACAGTGGGGTAGTATAATATAATACAGGGCTGGTATTATTATTCTTAATAGAATCTATTCATTGATGCAGTAATTGTATATAATGAGTGATTTGATTTCGTTCGTGCATATTTTCTTAAGATGGAATATGCATATAATATAATAGCAGTAGGTAACAGCAATAAAGGCTTATTTTATTTTATTTTATTTGTTTTATTCTATTCTATTTTATTTTATTTTATGATATTTTATTTGATTTTATTTTATTTTATTTTATTTATTTTATTTATTTTATTTATTTTATTTATTTTATTTATTTTATTTTGTTTTATTTTATTTTATTTTATTTTATTTTATTTTATTTTATTTTATTTTATTTTATTTTATTTTATTTTATTTTATTTTATTTTATTTTATTTTATTTTATTTTATTTTATTTTATTTTATTTTATTTTATTTTATTTTATTTTATTTTATTTTATTTTATTTTATTTTATTTTATTTTATTTTATTTTATTTTATTTTATTATACACCTATTCATTAAATAATTATTTAAGCATTTTTTTCAATCATTGACTTATTACTCATACTTATACTCATTAACTTATAATGTAAATGAATTCACATTTCCACAGATTATTAATTAATTATAATTATTTAGTCCCATGATGTCAACAAATATCCACAACAACGCCATCTATCAGGCAAGGTATTGCACCATATATTTGAGTGCTGTGCAAAAACCAACACTGCAGAATATGATCACAGAGTTTATTGCACTGTTTCTTAGATGGCACTATAAACCAGAGAATTTTGTAACTCGAATTTTAAGCCTAAAATAATATGAAACTTAACATTTTATATTTATCTTGGTTATAACTTATAACATAAACCAACATTATAATTAAAATACAAATTACATAATTTTAATCAGAAGTCAATTTATAACGGGTTTCTCGTAAATTTCACAAACAATGTTAGCTTATGAAGCTTTTGTGTGATCAGTAGAGTATGATCCAATAGGTCAGGCATGTTGTATTAAAATGATAAATTGCATGTCAAGCCACCATGATTAAAATAATAATTTAAATTGAGCTTGTGTGGATTCCTTATGAAAGATATTAAACGTTATTAAGTTGAACGCTCAGAGATTGATTTTATTGCTAGGTATATATTTTTTACGTTATTTTACAAATTGACTAAGACAAACTGGTTCAATACATTTTAAATCCATATAATTCTATATTTTTTTAAACGTCTGTGCTCTATGCCATACACAAATAAAGATGTAAGTAAGTGAACTTTTTAAAATAATATTAGTACAGTTTATAATAACATAGTAATTGGGTGACCGAGCCTTGCTCGGTCACTTTTTTAATACTATACATGGTATTTATTACTTTAAAGTAGGTCCTCATAATATTTTCCATTTTAAGAAAATACCTACAGTTACCTTACTAATTAAAAAAAAACGGTTCTTTAGCGGTTCAGATTTTAAATTAAATCTCAGGTTTCATAATTTTTCCATATTATAATTTAATATTACATCACGAGCAGATACATGGTTCAGTTCTCATCCGTTGTCTCACTTAGTTACGAATTGATAAAATATGAATATCCTATATTTATTATAATGGTTTAAGATAATTATATTCGCATCAAATTGGGTCATAATCATCGTCATCAAAAAAACCACAACGCAAAATACGTAAATGTATTTTACGCGTACGTCGTACGTGTGTCGCGTTCCGGGATTTGGTGGAAGGGGTAGCTGTCAAATAACAGCAATATCAGGCTGTGACGTCACCAAGCGCCGCCAGGCATAACGCTGCGTGCGTGCGAAAGAGACAGATCCATATCCCCGCCACGCCCCCACTTTTGCTCACAACAATATTTCAAAAATGAATAACTATTTTATTTTTCAATCGATTTTGATGCTGATTTCACCAATTTTTTTCTTATTATTTTCTGTTACATCTATAATAATATACAAAATCAAATATAGGAAACTATCCTATTGTGTTGAATGTCGAGGGATAATCATTACTCATCAGTCGACACTCTATTTGGACCTCTCTCCGCTTTTCATCAGCTGCAGTGGGGTCAATTGCCATGCCCGTAAAAAAAACACGGATCAAGAAGAAGCGGCAATAGTAACGATTGGAATAAAACTCGATTAAAAAAAAACTGCTTCTACACTGCTTCAATAAAAAAAAATCATCAAGACCTTATCTAGAGATTCGATGGCTTTCTATCTATGATCTAGGTAATTATAATTTTTGGTACTGTATGCCTTCTCCAGTATACATAATTCATCAAAAACATAAAGGTGGAATACCAATAAAATTAAGAATATGCGTGGTTGTCGACTCCATCGAGAAAAGAATTGAGAAATGGGCGCCAAGACTTTTAGATAATCCTGAAATTTGTTTTGTGTATGTTCTTATGAATATTGTCTACCTCTTCGGGAATAATAGGTGTATGAGTGTGTATGTAATATGTGTGAAAGTTATACGTAGATTTTTAGCGTTCGTATAATGCTAAACTTATATAAGGATCATTTCTAAAGTTGCAACAAAGAAAACTATTGTATCTTGGACAGCCCACGTTATGAACCTTAATAAAACATGTAATTACACGAAATATTATGTGAAGTCACACGTCCATCATGTGTATTCCGAACTCTATAGTTCTGTTCTATATTTATCCAGAGATATCATTAAACCGTTTTAATACGTTTAAACTATTCAGTATTTCGTTTGTTTCAATTAATGTTAGTTTTGCTGAAGTCCTTGATTGTATAAAAGTCTTATCCTGAAATACCCCCTAATAGTCCCTTTGTACACTTTACTGGGATAAACAGCTTTTAATCTTTATTTTGATAACAAATAAATTAGTCTACTGTGTGACACATTTTATCTATATTTATTCGGAAGTTAAGACGTAAACTTTTAACAAATATCCATCTTCACAAACTTCACATTTGTAATAAGTATTTGTAGGATTTACAATACAATACAATACAAAACACTTTATTGCACACATGATAGAAAAAAAAACATATAAAATTAATAGACATAAAAAACAATTATAAAAAAACATGATGTACAACGGGCGGTCTTATCGCTTTAAGCGATCTCTTCCAGACAACCGAATGGATTATAATTAATTTGAATACGTAACGGACATAATTTAAAAGAGAACGGTGGTGCAATTATAACTACTGGACATAATGAGACTTAACATCTTATGTCTCAGGATGACGAGCGCAGTGGAATGCCACTCAGTATTTTGTCAGTCAAGGTGCTGGATGGTGTTGTTACTGTTTATGGGTGGTCGTATCGCTTACCATCAGGCGAACGGCATGCTCCTCTCGTCATTCAAAGCAATAAAAAAAAAAAAAAAAAAAATACTATATTACTAAATTAAAATTAAAACATTATATTTTACGCAAATAAAAAAAAAAACAAAAATAAATAAAGTAAATAAATAAAAAAAAATAAAGAAAATCTACAATAATATTATACATAAAATAAAAGAATAAATGGTAATAAATACAATAATAACAGCTTACTGAATGATACAGAGGTAATGTTTTTTTAGAAGGATCTTAAAAAGGGACAGTGATTTAGCTCGTCATATGGAGACAGGCAGAGCATTCCACAATCTAACAGCCTGTACAGAAAATGATTTACCGTAGAAGGAGGAAGTATGGACAGGAGTTTTAAGTTGGTAAGTATTAGAAGAACGCAAAGGACGGGAGTCAGATACATGCAAGAAATGGAAATGGTTTTTAAGGTAAGGCGGGCTAGATGGATCAAAGAGGATTTTATACATAAGCGTTAAAATATGAGTATTCCGACGAAGACGAATAGGCAGCCATTCGAGCTTCCTACGAAATTCCGATACGTGGTCAAATTTGCGCAAACCATATATAAATCGAATACCGCAATTTTGGAGACGCTCGAGTTTTTTAATTGGTTTTCAGTAATATTCAGGTAGCAGACATCGGCATAATCAAGTATGGGGAGTAGCAATGATTGTGCAAGATTAATTTTGGCGGTAACTGGTAGAAAATTACGCAGATTTAGAATTAGAGTATTAGTTAAAACACTATTTAATAGCCATCATTGGTAAGAAGGATAAACTTAACGAACGTGTCAAGTGTAGCGATAATAATAGCGTACAGTAAAATGTTTTATAATTTTATTCAATCACACGGTCGTGATTATTGTCATGGTGGCTTCTTGGATCATCGTCATCATACGTATTCGATTTATTTGCCAAAAAGTCAAAACTCACTGTAGTCAGCAACAGGCTTTAAACAACGTTTCACAGCAAATATAAAGGTTTTGCCATATCCGGTTTTGCTGTTTGATAATATATTTACATACAGTGCCAGTTTTTGAAAAACCGTAACTTAAAGTTTAAAAAACAGCTTTGGTAGAGTCGCCCAACTATAGATAGTATTCGATTATAATACATTTATAGTAAGTATGTATGTTATAGCACTCGTTTCTGTATTTCACTAATCACTTTATCTACTAAAATAAAGGAAGTATTTTATAACAGTGATCGCGTTATTAGTATATTTTTTTGCAATTTACCTAGCTTGGAAAATCTCTACCTTTATTCTATAAATATCTTTCGGTTTTTGGTAGTTCGCATGATTGGGCACTGGTCAAATAGGATTCAACCAAAAAGTCGTGAAAATTGTTATTAACCCAAATAATAAGATTTCAAAACCGAATTATGTTTTTCTTAGTTTACCATACTATTATAAAAAAAATATTACTTAAAATCAGTGCTTTCAAGTGTTTTAGTGTTACTTGTTCCACAAGTTTTTTGCTTGCTTACAATAATTTCACTAATAATTATTTTAATTAAACTATTATTTCGGCTTGAGATTCCTTTAAAAATTACCATATATGTGTCATATAATTATGTTTATAGTTCTTAAAGTATAAGTCCATTTCGCGATTAAGCTGGCTTCCATAAACACAACTCGACGTTGAAGAGCCCTGACTTAGTAGTCAGGTCACGTCTGTGCTGTATGCTTTTGTTGGCACATTCGTTAAATACCAACTTCCACCATTCATTTTCCGGCACTTCGGTAGTTTGGCTAGCATCATAATATAGCTATATTTCTGTTACAAGAAAACCCAATAATCTTATTTATTCACTTACACGAATGTACTAAACACGCTAATTTGGATGGTAATAAAATATATTAATAATTAATCAGTAATAAAGTAACAAATAATATTAAGTATGTGCATTTTATTATTTTTCTGTGCTTGTCTTTGCAGCATTGATATGAGACGATCATTTAGATGACGTGATCCTTTTAGTTATTTTTTTATAATTTTTTTTTAATTTGCAGTACCAAATATTATTTTGGATCATGTCACTAGAGGTAGGTAAAAAGGTTCTTATTGCAAACCTACTATTTAACAATCTCGGCAAGTAAAATTATTGAACTGGATAATTAATAATGATAATATCATAAAGCTTAATATAATCTCATAATTCTGTGCTTCGTTAGAGGATTAAAATAAAATATTATATTTCTTTGTAAAATTTTTACTCGAGTCTCATAGATTATTCATTAAATATACATTAAATCACAGTATCAAGCTACATCTATGCGATAAGTACACGTTCACTTAATTTAAGTTGTCACTCCGTCGAGTTGATAGGTACTTGCGTGGGTATGAGTAAGGTAACAAAATTAACCGCGGAACGGTTGGGGCTGGAACACTTGCTGGGGTTGTTGGGGTTGGGAGGCAATGTAGTTGAGGGAGCGGAGGATGGCCTCCGGGATTGGGGGAGGGGTGGGGAGATGGGCACCTTCAGGGCGGAATCCTGTAATCAAAAAATATATATTAAATTTTGAATCATTACCAAACATTTGCTATAGTATTATAGAGGGGATTTTATGTTATATTTTGTATTCATTGCATGTTTTTTGGATTCGTTTCTTTTAACGTTTTTCACACAAATTACCACATCGCCATACCACTGACAAACATAGTCTGCAAAGTGCAAACATCAAGTTTTCTAAATGACTGTTAGATAATATGAAAAGATGTGAGTGTGTTGGTTCATTACATAAATATGCAAAAAATTTGCATAGTATAAATAACCTAAATACATTACTTAGTCTGATTTAAATTGAGCACTTATGCTTTATGGCTTGCGGTAGACGACGCCTTGTTAGGCATTTATAGCAATTGTAATAGAAAAGAAATATACAATAAAAATACTTATGAGAAATTATCAATATACGTGTCATGTTAGAAATATAACTAAGAGAAGTCTAAGATGTATATATGGTTACCGTTTTCGTCGGCGATGTAGCTGACAGAGATAGGGATGCCATCGGGAGAAGTGTAAGTGAAGGAACCCTGAGCGACCTGTGCCTCAGCGTCTTTCACTCCGGGGTTCTTGAGGTAGCCCTGTTCTTGAGCTGCGATACCATTTCCAGTCTCGTAACTATGGATAAAAAAATATAATTTAAGTTTGTAAGGGGCTAAGGTTTTTTTTTTTAATGGCATTTGTGTTCACATTTTGCCAAGGGGCTAAGGTTGGTGATGGTGGAAACACAGTCTCAGGTTTCAATAATTTCTATTTGTATTTAAGATTGAAGACGAGAATACATACAACGTTATGGATAGCTTACTACAGGTGAAACGTCCCACAATGTGGAAGCGTTATGAGTTATGACTATAATTTATATAAACACGTTGGTCCCATAAATAGTCCCACGCAGTGGAAGCTAAGTTCGGAAGCCGTAATTGTGATTTGTCTATCAAGGAATATCTATGCATTTACCACCAACTCGATTCACAAAATTCTTCCACATGTCATGTTTCACCGGAGAATCGTGATATCGCGATTCACAAATTGTGAACGTACGTATCCGTAGTAGCGCCATCTCTTGGCGATGTGATGGGACTACTCTTTTGTATGATGTGTTACAAGTTTGTTTTACCAAACGAAATTTAATTTCCAAAGAAACGTGAACGAAGAGACTGCTTCGATTAAAAAAAAAAACAACTGATTGACAAGCTAGCAAATAGGCCCCCGGAATATAAGTTACCCGTATCGTAAGGATTACTTTCATTTACTTTGTAACGTATTTATATACAAACACTCTATATAATATGGAAAAATAATCAAAGAAGAATATCGCAAATCTTCTTCACATCAGATTTTATGAGATATCGAATGAGCGCACGAAAATTAGGTAGGGAAACTGTTATTTCTATATACAATTTTTACTACAGGAGGTTTACATGTTAAAATATTGCTAGTGCTTGACATATCTTGGATTAAATTTATTGACCCCGTGAAATCCAGTGATTTATGTGTATTACACAAGCAGACACGTTGATATGAGCAAAAGATTTCATAAATCCTTCGGACACGGTTATAGCGTACCAAAATCACCTCCAGCAGACGTTCGCAAAGATCAAATCTAATAAGAGGTTCCACCAAAACGTTTTCAGGTCGTGCAATCATGATGCATTGTCAATCTATTGCACTTGGGAATCTTTTGTTTCTGCATAAGGCCCCTGACTGCATACCGTTGTGTTGTTTTGCTCTTGTTGCGAAATTACCGTTGTTTTACTTGCAGCAACACGTGTTGTATTATCATAAATTATTGTGTTATGGGCTAAACAACGCTCACTTGCGACCGAACATATATTACTTTATAAGTTATTGAGTACTTTGTCTAATGAAATTCAGCTCTTACTTATTTGTGTCCTGTATTTCAGTTATAAGAATAAGGGGATATCTTTATATCAATAAAAAACAAATATTTTTTTTGAGACAAACAATACAAAAGCATAAATCAATACAAAAACAAATATTTGTATTGATTTATGCCATTTACATTTATTTAGAATAGAGCTAAAAGTTTATATTTTTGTTTAAAATACTATATTAATAACAAACTTTATTCTTAGATTCAGGTATTTTATGAGTGGCTCTGTTAATTAATTTTGTTCTAGATCTAAGGATTTATTTTATTTTATTTTATAAATATTTATATGCTCTTGTAGCAGATTTCGGCGATCTGTAATTATGTAAGACCAATAACACCCGATTTCATAAATAAATAATTTGAATTTGAATTTGAATTTGAGATTATAGAACAAATATTAACATAATTCTTATTAATCTAACCTATTTGATTGATTGAATTTTACTAAAGTATAACTATAATAAATCATCGACAAGAAAAAATACTGTAGAAACATTATCTCAGTCATTTGCATACATTCAATATAATTGCTAGTTTATTTTTCAGTCGTGAAAAATAACACAAAATAACGTAATCTAAAAAGAATAATAATGTGTATTCATAAATAGTTATTCTGTACTTAAATTACCACGAAATCAATTTATTTTATGAACAATGATATCTAATCACATCCCTAATCTTTGAGGTTTTAAAATAATATAAATATGATTTTAGCATATCTTGGATGATCGTTTTATTGGTTTCTCACGACTACACGCATCGAAATTGACGCGCTTAATCAACCATATGATTAGATCTTCCGAGGTGGTTTCTTGGTTAATGCATATTAGTCGAGGAACGAATTTGTTGCGCAATAAGGGCTTGGCTGAGAACGCCTGCGTGGATGACGCCTACAAAATTAGCATTTAATATGTTTAACGAGAGGTGTATCCGTGTATGATCGCGCTGATTGTTTCATAACAGTAATTAGGCTTAATCGCGTGCCTTTATATAGAAGATAAAATGTGGCCAATCAGAATCAGATCTCAATAACGACTATTTTATCATTTTACATGTGATATTACTTAAAACCATGCATTTGGTTAAGTGCGTATAGTTACAAAAAACATTTTATACCACGTCCTATTGCGATAGCTGTCTATAAAAGATATTTAAAAGATCTCCCACTAAATCAGTGTCATAAAACTTTTGTAATATTTTGATTACTTACATGTCTTGGAATATTTGAAGATTTATCTAATTTATGTAAATTGCATTTTTTTTAATTCGGACAGACAATAATAGTTCCGTCAAGTTATTAAATACAATGTTTTTTTTTATAAACTAGTAGCTATTGCTCGCGGCTCCGCCCGCGTCAAAAAGTTTTTCCGGGATAAAAGTCCCGTTTTATATTTTCCCGGGATAAAAAGTAGCCTATATTTTAATCCACGACATTTTCTACCCGTGTGCCAAATTTCATCAAGATCCATTCAGTAGTTTTTGTGAAAGAGTAACAAACATACAGCCACATATCCATACATTCTTACAAACATTCGGGTTTATAATATTAGTAGGAATACCCAACAGTCACAGTCACACATATACTCAAATATTTGTAGAAGAATAAAACATATGTCTCAGAGCGGGAATCTGCCGCGGCCTCTCGTTATTCAGTTGCCCTACCGCCTACTGCGACTAGGATTCTGTGCTTATTATAGCTCACCATATAACATTGCAATTTATAAATAGAGACGAAAGAATGATTCTGTTTTTATCAATATTTATTATCCAAAAAAATGTTTTTTTTTTACACTTGTTGGTATTCTGTACCTAAAAATATTGAGTTAAATATGCATTTATTTATTAAATGCATGAATGAAAGCACCAATATGTTATTTGGTGTCTTGCTTTACCCTAGTAACATAGTTTTAATAGTTCAATTTTTATCCAAGGGAAACAAACGTCAACAACTCGATATTAAAGCACAGTTTTTACCTTCAAATTGCGTTGCTTGTTTTGTATACGTTACTTTATTAATTTCTGCACTTAACTGAATGATTCAATTACAAGAATTAGATTCTGAATTCAAAGTTTAAGCTTTTTAGTGGGTGGTTTGTGAGTTTACCTGTATTGGTAGGAGCCGTCAGGGTTGACTTCCTGGAACTGCTTAAGAATCGGGATGACTTGGCCTTGGTATTGAGGCTGCGGCTGGTACTGGAACTGCGGCGCGGCAGAAGCCACCGCCACCAACACAGACAAAACTACGAACTGGAAAATATAAGATAAAGTGTATTAAAACATGTTTCATGCATTATGAGTAATCAGAGAAAGTAAATTATATCGTTAAAAATAATATATATTTAACGTAGCCTATCCAAATTCCAAAACATGATTTCGTTGCAAAAATCATAATTCCAAGTAAATTATATATTATAAACTTAATAAAGTTAAAATAAAACAAGATTGCATCAAATATTCATTTTGATTTAGTCTACTGTTTAATTTGTGAAATTGACCTTCGTTCCATAGATATAGCTCAAAAGCTCGCTCGTTTCAAAATCGCTAATCGATCATTTACATTTTTATGTCCCGCCAGGCGTTATCCGAATGAGTGTAACATCTTAATTTCATAATGCCGATTAACATAGAAGCTAAATACTAACAATCACAAACTACTTTGAATGTATAAAAGTATTTAAACAATATCTAAGAAAGCAACATTAACAGTAAGATAAATAATGACTTATTATAAATCCTTATTAACGTGACAGTAAATGATTTGAACAATAGATCTTTTTAAAACGAATAAATCTCAATATTCCGATGGAAGCCTAGACAAATAATCCGCGGTATAACAAAATGAATGTGGTATGCCTAAAATACATAGCATTGTTTATTGTTGCCCGTTAAAATTACGTTGCACTCGAGGTAATAGTAGAGCCAGATATATTTGAATCGCCTTTAATCATTAAATTAATAAACGAATTAAATTATTGCTATTCTTGGACATTGTTTTTGGAGAAATGAGATTTGAATCAAGAAAATAAGAAAACATATTTTGCATACAAATAGGATATATGAAAAGGGCAAGAAAATAATTTAGGGATGAGGTAATTAACTTTAATGGAAATATATGCATATTATGCTTATATTAATTTCAATTATGATGATAAATTAAATTTACAAGTAGCTTAATTACAAATTTATGAAGTCTTAATAAAAAATAGTAGGCCTTATTTCAATTCTAAGAATGCGCAGACACCTAATTAGATGACATAGTTTTAATAACACAATGGGTAATCTATATACCGTCTACTCACCGATTTCATTTTTATGTTATTTAATAAAAATGTAAGTGTAGGTGATCTTCGTTAGATGTGTGTGGCGGGAATGATTTTTCAGATCGCCTGCCGCAGCTTATATACAAAACGGCGGCGCCGCACCTCGTGAAATTGGAGTACAACGATGCGGCTCCGCAGCCTCTACACAGAACATCAAAGCCGCCCGCCCGCCCCGCGTTGCTATTGTCTAAACTATGAAATTGATTGGATTAATGCAAAAATATATTGTCAATTTGCCTAAACAATAAATTTGTGTCAATTTCTCATTTTAAATTAATATGTGGCAGATAAGCCTGGGTATTGTGGCAGCAAAAATATATTTCATATATTTAAAAATGTCATTCTAGTGAATCTGTAATTAAACTTTGAACCTATTTTGAGTACATAGAGTAACACGTGCTAAATTTTAATTAAACCTTCGGAGATTTATTAATGTCGTCGAGACGGCTATGCATCATGGATTTGTGACCTAAAGGTGCATTGATCATACAATATTTAATAGCTCATAACCACCTTATTGCAAAAAGCTTCAATTTACAGTTACTATATTGGTGATTACAAGTCACGTATTGATTCTTAATTAACCAAAAAACAATTATAATTAACAATTAAATTGATTACACATTATTGAAGATGTTTTGTGCCAATTACTCAATATTAATTGCCTTATTGACAGTGTGATCTCCAGTACGAGCAATACATTTTATTGCATTCCCTTTCCTGCAAGATATACCCTAGAGATTCTCAGTGGGTATGGAAATTGTAACGAATATAATGGCAGGTTCGCACCCTATCACAATATTATGCGATGAAACTTGGACAACATTGATTTATTTGATGAAAGAATAGGCACTTAGTAGACGATATAGGCTGGAGATTTAAAATAAAAGTAACAATAATATCTATAGCAATTTCTGTCTTATTGTTAGAGTGGCTTGCCCCACCGCTTGGTAATGAGAAGTGTAAGGATTTTTTTCTAACACACTTAGAGAGGCACTTCACATACTTTTATATTTTTGATGAAATGTTCTCAATTAAGTAGGTGTACTCTACTATTTGTTTTTTATGTTGTTTAGAATATAAAAAAAAAATTGGCAAGTGATTGCTCTAATTAACGGACAAACTAGGCGTTCGATCCTTACACAAGGATTGCACCAACTGCAAATAATAAGTTTGTAGTAGTGAATTCGCTATTTTTGTTATTGAAGTACATATTTACGATTTTCAGATTTTTTCCTTTACATGTGCTGTAAGATTTTGCTTCTTGCCAAATTTCATGATTCTAGGTCATCGAGAAGTACTCTATAGGTTTTGATTTCCTTGAGCAATCGCAAAATATACGAAAATATGCGACATAAACGGTCATATCTTTTGATCCCGTGGACTTACCAGCTTGAATTTTTCACAACTGAAAGATACCGTAGAGCCGAGTATTTTATATAAATGACAGCTTGATACTTTTACGCGTTCCTCAGAAAAAGGGTCTTGACAGACAGACATGCAGACAGATAGACAGACGGACAAGAAAGTAATCCTATAAGAGTTCCTTTCGAGGTTGCGAACCTTGATGATAAAGACAGATTGTATGAAGCCTATAAAAACTGAAATAGTAATAGAACATTTCAGAATATATTATGGATACTAAGAGTAGCAATTTTGACATAAAAGGTATTTTAATGCTCTTCGGAAGATATCGTGTTACGGTAATCATTCGTTACTTTAATATGCATGATTTCTATTTAACATGCATACAATTAGTATTAATGGAATAACACTTTATTGAAATATTAGGATTTTATTTAATTACAGTGATTAGAATCTCTTATAAGAAGTGTCATCCATACATTTTTAAACATTGGCGTATTGCAAGAATTTGATCAGTTTAACTAATACCTAAAAGTCACATTAATCATGGATTTCAGATTGTTTTCAAGAAATTCGATTAAATTAAGTATGATACTATTAATAATTTTAATATTGGCAGCCCATTTCCTCCAAATTCATAAAGTTAATAATTATTATGCACATACAATATTAAGACATTATTTATTTGATGAGTTTGTAATCATTATGATATTTTAAATATTCACGTTGGTGTCTCCGCACTAATTTGACAATGACCTATGAGTGAATTATCTCAGCATCACAGACTTGTGAATTATGTGTTTTATTAAATTATATTATGTTTTTGTAGATGTTACTGTCGCATTGGCCTGGAAGAAATATTCGTCTCTATCATAGGGATGGGTTTGCTTGTTTTATAAGCCTGTTAGCTCAACAAGGTTCCTGGGTTTGATTTTACACACACACTCTCACGCCTTTTATCCCCGAAAGGGTAGGCAGAGGCGCAATTAATTGACTCACATTGCACCATGCGTATTCCATTCCATTATGTGACAGGGGGCGAGCCTATCAGGCACGTATTCCAGACTCCGGGCTGACACTGTGAGAAAACCCCAATAAATACTTACCATACCATACCAGCCCTGTATTATATACTGCCCATTGCTGAGCACAGGCCTCCTCTACCACTGAGAGGGTTAAGGCCTTAGTCCACCACGCAGACTTCACATACCTTCGAAATTCAGAGAACTTCTCAGGTATGCAGGTTTCCTCACGATTTTTCCTTCAACGTTAAAGCGAGCGATAATTCACAAAGAATACACACATAACTTTATTAGAAAAGTCAGAGGTGTGTTGCCATTGGGTTTTGAACATTCGTCTTTGCACTCCCAACTAGGCTATCTCCGCTTTATAAATATACATTAATAAATACTTGCAGAGTTTGATTTCAAAATCTATAAATTTTTGTATGACCTTCAGACTAAAATGAGGTACGAAACAACACACGGAATTACTGTAATACCTCTTCCAAGTGTAAAATAAACCGATGGAGAAAATACAGCAGCAGTTGGCACTTTCCTCATTTATCACAGTACAGTTCCTTCGTTAAGGTATACAAAATATAGAGACTATTATATTTCAAAAATACCCCTATATTCTAGCTCATTAGATGAGCCGACAAAGTAAAAAAAATACTTGGTAGAACGATATAACAAAAATCAAGTTACTACGACATTCTTGTAATATCAGTTTAGCACCTTTACGGAGTCGTCATGCATGGCTGCTCGGGGAACTATTTTGAACTAGGTGTTGCTTGCGGCTTCGCCCGTGATTACATGGTCTCAATACAAAAATTCCTAAATCGCTGTAGCTATAGCGCCAGTCGGACGAGACCTGCTCTATCTTTAAAAAAATAAAAATTCACATATTTTCTACACCAGCAAATCACCGGGATAAAAAGTAATCTATGTGCTAATCTAGGACTGGTGTATGCCAAATTTCATCCAAATACGTTAAATAGTTACTTACTAACTACTGATTTTAAGAAAATTTAAATAATCAAAAAAAAAATTACAAACACTCGCATTTATAATGACTGCGTCGGTGGCGTAGTTGTCATAAGGGTACGACTGCAATACTGTGGTCTCAGGTTCGATCCCCTGGTCGGGCAAAGTGATATTGGATTTTTCTAGTTAGTATCAGCTCGGAGTCTGGAATTTGTGGCCGATATGGCGATAGGCTCGCCTCCTGTCACATAATTGGACGGAATACGCACGGCGAAAAGTGGGTGCACTAGTTGCGCCTCAGTGTACCCCTCCGGGGATAAAAGGCGTGTGTATGGGTATGCATTTATAATATAATTAAGAAATAATATTGTAAGTCCAGTGTTTTTGTAATTTGTTTGTAGACACTTTATATACTTAGTATTGGATTGCTAAATTTATTTAGCTTAAATATTATAAGAAAATAATATTTGCAACGACATAATAACCTTTTAATTGATTCTGAATTTAACATTTATGACACTATATAATAGTATACTCGATTACGTGTTCATGAAATTATGAAGGGAAGAAATAAATTTACGATTTAGGTAGGGTTAGGTTAGGTTATGCGATGAACTAAGTAAAAATACCGCATCAATATATAGTATGATATGTATATTTTTAACTGAGCATACATAAAGAAGCTGTATTTTATAGTACAGTACTCTAGAAGATTGTTTTCTTTTATATTGATGCTATTTTGCGCTCGCCCGAATTATTCCAGTTAGCGTTTTTCTTTCTTTATTGCACAATTTAAATTGTAAAATCGTCGACAATTTACTAAGCTACAAATTATTATTTAGTCATGTTGGTTACTGTTGAAATATTCGTTGTTCTCTTTTATTTCTTGAATTGTTTACTTGCTGAAAAGATTTGATGCATCTTATGTGATCGGATTATAATAATACTGAAACTATCAAAACAGTTCATAAATTTGTACTTATAGTTCACAATTTGAAAAAAATATGCTAGAAATAATAAACATTAATAAAATGTACCGTTTTTGTGAAAATTATGTTAAAATTCCACTGCACTTTTACTTAAATTCCTGAGTAACAAAAACGATGCATATAATATTTCTTTAATATTTTAACGAAAAAGAAGCTTAAATAAGACAAGAAAAATTTTAAAGTTGAAAACACATCTGCAGTTATATTATTGTGCATACAGACTGTCATGCAGTCCTTACATCTAACGAATCATAACAATCTTGAAGTGTGCGTACTGAACAAAGGAATCCTTCCCATGATTGATGAAATGAGTATTAGATGTAAACTGTAATGACGTGAATAAAATTCGGACGGAGATCAACCTGGACTCAAATATCGTTTTAAAATCCGTAAGAGTTACGCACGAATGCGACGGAAGGTCAATGTAATTACATATTTGTTTTATACATCTTAGTTTACAAAATAAATACAAATGTTTTCGTATCGCATCAAAATCTACAAAGAAAGCAGACACCCAGTTGGTCAAATTACGTATCAATACTTCCAAGTCTCTGGAACACATCTTGGTTTCACCAAAACGTTAGTCAACCTATCAACGCCATTACTAATTTGCACTTCTTAAATGTACGTCTCCAATACGGGACATTGAATATTGACATAATAAGCAATATAACAGAATATATTTTGTGAAATTAGCTTTATTTTTTCCTATTGGTATTTCAAGAAATAAATCATAAAGGAAAAAACGCCTTATAAAAGATTTCAACGCAGTACTATCGCCGTCGTTATTACGTGCTATGAATAATACTTTTCGTTTATTATGATTAATGTTCAAGTTAAAACAAATTTGCAAGAGCAAAATTAATAGTTGCTACTCATAAATAATATCCTTGTAATGTATTCACCTAAATTAAGGTCTTAAATAAATACCTAATGTTATGAGAGAGTTAAAAAATAAAACACTGTTTTCTTTAATAACCAATTAAAATGTTTATTGTTTGTGTGTTCACTAATATTATCTTCAGTATCTAAATTATTTTACAATATTTTTTCTGCATTACTCATAATATTATATCATAATTATATTTTTTTAATGCGTAGAAAATTATACATTAATACATACAATTTACTTATATTTTTGTATTTTTATTTCCCAATAACAAAGTAAATACTTCATATAAAGAAGTTACATACTCCCAGCATAGTTTTATACGTAAAGGTCAAAAATGAGTAACAACGAAAAGGACAAGTTAGTAAAACTTGCGTATCAAAGGATCAGAACATCTCCGCTACGTTCTATAAATTTTAAGCGAACTTTTGTGCTTATCCGGTAAGTATGACTCAAGGAGTAAAAACCTGACAGGTATTATGGTCCACGTATCGTTGTATGATTCAAAAAGTGTATTAACAATGCACTTATAAAAAAAAAACTTGTAATACATTTTTTGCCGCTATAAAATAACATTAATGTTTAATTGATTGTACAATACCCATCTAATGAATGAGAAAACAAATACAACGTTTTATCTCATCGAATAAATATTAATAAAAATATAGACATGAGGAAACACTACAACAATGTTAACCTTAGTACTAACCATGAAGCATCAGTTTGCTAATCATTGATAAAGCTTAGAAGCATGCCCTCAGGTATTGCTTGATATGCTAGCTCTAGCTTAGTACATACACATCATAACTGGCGCACAATGCCTCCAAATTACAATACAATAATATGCCGCTTAATATCCAAAGTTCAACTAATTTTTGTTAAAGGTTTTGGTTCCGGATCACAAACATAATATTATGCACATGTGTTGTAAATTGCTATCAATTATAACATAAAATAGGCAATTAATTTTATTGGCAGATATTTTTTTCAATGATTATTAAATTCCGATATGTTTTATAGATAAATTACGTTTGTGTTCACATAATTACGTTGTTTCACAAAATGATCATTCCGACGCCGACTTTTCTCACGAGTCGTGTGTACAAAAAACCCTCAATTCTACATAAAAGACGCCAAATGAAAGGAAATGTAACCAGGGAACCGGTAAAGACAAATAATTACAAACAACATTGAAAGAATGTTAATATGTACTCATAATAATGGAGTTTAGTATTTAATATGCGTGAATAAATATCGTAGAGTCTTATCAATAAATTAATTTATGCATAATTGCCATCAACATGCTTTCTGTCATTATTTTTGACGCTATTTGTATGTCATGATGTGATGACATTATAAATTTAATTATAAGTTCGTTTCTTAGGACAACAATTATGAATTTGAGTAAATATGCTTGTCTGATGTTTTTTTTTCTTTGAACTGGAGGAATTCTAGTGCTAGGTTTTTAATACCGACAGCGAGTATCATTTTTTTTATTTCTTGTCTATATTTAGATTATCTTCAACTCCTAGTTTGGTAGGATAGTATGAAGTCAAACTTAATGATCCAAACTAGAGAAACCGCAGTATCACAAATAGTTTTCAAAGTTCATCGTCAATACACCCAAAGTAATACTAGACTGCAAATATTATGAGAGAATTATAATCAACCCAGTATATAGTATTTATCTTTACCTAAGCTTCAGGATAGGTGTGTTATTTGTGGGCGTTAGAAATATGAATCCTCATCATCTGATATGTCTAGCGCTGTCATAACTATATGTTATCAATTGAAGACTCCAATAAATCGTTAATAATTACAAAATTATTTTGTCTAATGTGTAATTATAGTTTTGCATATACTTTAGTTATTAACTTATTCAACGAAATATATATTTTCTAATAAATATTAGATCACTCTTCGCTAGCTAAGATTCCTAGTGATCAATACTTGCAAAATCGTAGCACTGACGTATAAATTCTTAAATATCGAAATATGTGTAACATATTGGACAACATTGACTGTTGCGTCGACATATTATTAGCACAGTACCATACTATACCATACCAGCCCTTTATTATATACTGCCCACTGCTGAGCACGGGCCTCCTCTACAACTGAGAGGGTTTAGGCCTTAGCCCATCACGCTGGCCTATTGCGGGTTGGCAGAATTCACATACCTTCGAAATTCTTATAGAGAACTTCTTAGGTATGCAGGTTCCCTCACGATGTTTTCCTTTACCTTTAAAGCAAGCGATAATTCACAAAGAATACACACATAACTTTTTAGAAAAGTTAGAGGTGCGTGGCCTTGAGTTTTGAACCTGCGGACATTCGTCTTGGCAGTCCGTTCCACTTCCAACTAGGCTATAGCCGCCAATTTTTATTAGCACAGTGGCATCTTAAATTAAACGAGTTAATAATATTATATACAAACATTATGACAGCCCTTTTAGTTTCAATTTTCAAGCTATTATTTTCCCTTAAATGCGATCGGCTTTTTAACCGAACCCAAAAAAAAGGAGGAGGTTATAAATTCGATGTGTATTTTTTTTCTGTTCGTTACCACAGAATTCACTCATTTCTTAATCGATTTCGAAAGTTTTTTTTAATTTAAAAAGATTGTTTTTTTAAATTGGTCTTCCAGTTTTTTTTCATAATCGGTTCAGTAGTTTTGTTTTAAATCAAAATAATTGGAAAAAGTATGTAATCCAAGTAAACGAAATTGTGAATTCTGCTTTCCTGTGACTGTTTCAGTGGTGATTCTGCGGTGGGTTTTGTTGGGTCTACTTTGATCGATAGATGGTTAGTTACGCGTAGCATAGCGTCGTCATAATATTCATTCAAAAGTTATAAATGTTTTTATAACATGATACATACAACAAAATAAGACACGAAACGTATAACTTCACACTGCTTAAACTGTTACTAAGAAAAACATTCGTTTTTATAACGTCTAATTTATTACTACTGATTGGCATCTGAAATATTTTGTAGCTGTCTATACCTCTTCTTATTTTGTTTTATGTTAAAAGCAACATGTTATAAATTGTTTAAGTGTTTTTTTCCGTAACGCAGTTGCGGGTTTGAAATTTACTTCGATCACGTCACGGTACAGTCAGCAGCATAAGTAACTGAACAAAATCAAAATTTAAAATCGCCTAATATGCGTTAAGTTAAACTAAAACAATTTTTTCTTCGTTTGAAGTAAAGTAAATCTCTTTTATTTTATTTTTGTGAAGAGAAAAAAAAGATTCGTAACAACACAAAAGTATGTAGGCAATTTGAAATTTTGAATTTGTTCAGCTACTTATGCTGCTGACTGTACATTATAAAGTTGAAATCATAACTGCCTTTTACTTTTTAGGTTGAAGAACAACTAATTGAGATGCCTTTGACCATTACAATGCACGCATTTAGCCTGCAATCCACTGACATAGTTGTAAACATTTATCGCTCAGTTAGACTTAGATGTTCCGCATTGTTGTTCTCATAATTCCTTCGTGTATTTCGCGGACCAGCAACTCAACTTGTTTTTTAAATATATATTTTTTTCCTTTATACGTCAAATGAATAGGAAATAGTTAAATTAGTATTCATTTTTTTATTTGATTTGAATGAGTACATTAAAGTTGGTATAAATTAGGTATAACAACATAATACTAGGATGTGGTCAAGCCATTTTACTGGTATTTAAACTTTTATAAATGTCAATAATTTTTGCTGGCATACACCTACAGGCCGTTTACAATCCAAAAATCATGTGACGACATACAATCTTGATTCGAAACAAATTGAAGGATCGCGTGTGATAAGAAATATAGATATTATTACGACGCTATGCCATACATCAAATCGATTTTTGTGGTATAATAGCGTGTTGGGTATAATGCCAGTATATGTAGATTATTGACTGGGGGTTTAGGGTGCGATTCCTAAATCATTTTTTTTAGGATATGAAAGAATAACGTAAGCATGTCGTCACATCTAGACCAAATCGTTTTACGGTTTAAGATCTTTATTTCTCATAAAGAATTACATAAATTCACTTACTGAGAAAACTATTTATAAACTAAAATTAGGGTTAGCTACGAGCATACAGAAATTAAAAAGAGTAATACAAGAAATTATGTATGCACATATAAAGATTGAGTGGGTAAACATAAAAAATTTCAAAGACAAAGTGTCGATGCTAATTAATAATAACCGGCGACCACAGATATACAGTGCTGCATGAATGTTACAACTACTAGATCTGGCATAGACGACATTGATAATAAGATATCAGTTAAATAAGAATTTGATTATATAATATACTATACGGATTAATTTTACGGTAGTATTTCCTGTAAATATTTTTTTAGACGTTTTTTAAAGCTAAATATAGTTTTAGCATCTTTAACATCAGCAGGTAATTTATTATATATTTTAACGCCCTCATATTCAATGTTCTTTTTACCGTAGTTTGTTCTGGGTGCCCGAGTGACTAAATAGTTAGCATTTCTCAATTTAATTCTTTGGACTTGGCTTTTTTTAATAAAAGTTAAATCTGTATGAATTTCTTTGTTTAAAATTTTACGTATTAATATGCACGTAAAATACCTATATGTTTGTTCGACATTCATTATTTTCGTATTTTTTATATTTAAATCGTTTTACCAACAGATATCATGAAATGTGTTGTGCCGACCTCATATTGAAATAAGAGATGTGGAGGACAGGAAGACTATACAAAGTTGATACAACAGGCATTAAATTTAACCACGTATACTATATATAATTGTCAGACTCCACACAAAAAATAATTTATATAGAAGTAGTAGTTTAGCCACAGTATAATCTTTGAGTTGGGCAGCGCGCGGCGCCCGGCCGCGCTTGCCGTGACTAAGAGATGTTAAAAACTCAAAAAAATTATGCGACGTTGCCGTATTGTTACGCAGATCACTGAAAATATTTATAAATGGTGTTTGCATATAGCTTTGATTGACGAACTATTTAAGTTGTAAGGAAAAATATTGATTTTTATTCTTCACACTCTCTATTTTTGTGCCATTTAGAATTAATGCTGATAATATGTCATGTTGTTTAATTTAATGCCCATCTCTTGTATCAACACTTTATACTCTATTATGATTACTATGTAGTGTTAAATAGTTAGTGGGGTCTCGGGTTCGATCCCCGGGTCGGGCAGTGATATTGGATTTTTCTATTCAGTATCAGCCCGGAGTCTGGAATTTGTGCCCGATACGGCGATAGGCTCGCCCCCTATCACATCATGGGACGGAATACGCACGGCGAAAAGTGGGTGCATTAATTGTGCGTCTGCCCACCCCTTCGGGGATAAAAAGTGTGAGTGTGTGGTGTGTGTGTGTGTGTAGTGGTTAAATTGCGAGAATTTCCATTTTTGACTATAGCTTGTTAAGTCTCTCGTCTATTCTTGAGTTATGAGTCATATCTGCAAGCATCATTATTTTTTGCCCCAAATTTTTATAGCCTTGTGAGACCGAACTAAAGCCCTAATGCTTCTTGTCTAACGTAGACTTAATGCGTTTACGGAGCGGAAAAATAATGCACAACTTTATATTAAATGAACATATAAGTCGCACAATATAGATGAAACTCATACATCGCAATAACTAGGAAAACTTACGGTCCCATATCATCCAAATTAGATACAAATATTTGTAAATTACGCAAAGATTGGTTTGCTGTATGAATCCAATCATTGAGTAATGGATGCCTCCAGTGATATTAGTTGTTTTTTCCTTACGTACCTATTAGAGATTTATATTTCATGAATGGGATCCCACCTCATTATTGTGCTGGCGTGCCATTTGAGATTACTCCTATTTCTGCAGAAGTAGTACTATTTGACCTAGAAAGGTAACCGGTGTTGGACATAGAAGCTATTATTATTCTCAAATAGAGAACCTTCATAAAATAAGCATCAGATGAACCGCCGCATCAGATCTTGCGGTATCATCAAAACTCCGCATCCGTCCTGCATTTTAATGCGAGTATGTCAGAACAGGTCGCCAATTACCGCAGTACTATTAAATTTTTCATTGTCTTCCAAGAATGCAGATGGTACTATTATATTAAAATATAAGATTTCGGTTTGATATACCAAACAGGTTTTGCTTCGACTGTATAGGTATTAAGTTTAAGATTTAATATAATTTACAAAATTATCTTACTAATTTTATATTACTATCCAAAACACATTCTTTGGGATAAGATTAAATCATGCCCATGGTGTCATGATCTTCTCATATAAATCGAACTCTTTTGAAATATCCACAAGGGCATCGCTGTTACCCAATGAGATTTATTCTTAAATGTTGTAATGTGGATCACACCCAAATATATTTCATTAGGATTGATATAAAAGTCATTTTTGCATGATGACATTGGCAACAGTTGCTTCATAGAACTCTGCATATTTGGGTGTTCAGATTTATTTAAACTCTGTTCATCTTGCCTTTTAAATAGTCTTTTATTTTAAATTATAGTGGCAGATTTTCTTTATAATTAAATGTCACCATAATCTTACTAAACCATCATCGGACGAAAATACCTTGTTAAACCAGATACACAATTACACCACAGAGTATATGAATAAGAATTGCACCCCTATCTGTGCTTTTACGATTATTGACGAGTATTTATAACAAAGAGTTTTAAGATTATATAGAGCGGACATTGGGAAAATTGTCATACAACAATTTTGAGCCTGTTCGTCAGTAACTCAATCTACCGTGAAATAGCAAAATACCCATGTAAAATTCATTAGAACATACTTTGAAATGGTCGTAATGCATATATTGGCATATTTCCTTCCAAAATATTGTTTACTTTACAAAATTTAAGCATACTGAGACGTCTTGTTACACCGACATGTCAGATAAGACAGCGACTTATTACCTAACAATTGGTAATAACTTTGAACGAAAAATTTGGTCCTGATGTCCAGTCTATAACGCATGCATGCTCACGCCTTTTATCCCCGAAGGGGTAGGCAGAGGCGCAACTAGTGCACCCACTTTTCGCCAAGCGTATTCCGTCCCATGATGTGATAGGGGGCGAGCCTATCGCAGTCTATAACTATACTGTTTAATGTCTTTGATTTATAATTAGGAACAAAAAAAGGTTATTGCAAAAGTAAAATGCTTTATTATCTTTCTATTATGCTCAATCACCACGTGAACGTGTCATAATAAATCTAACAATATAAGGCTTAACCTATCATGCCTCTATGATTACCAAAAAGGCAAATATGGCCTTATTCATCGTATAATTGTATTTAAATTACACCAAAACAAATACGACATTCATTTGTTTCTATATTTACATAAGAATTACAATATACACAGATTATGTTAGACGAATCACGTTTGGTAAAATAAGTACGAAATCTAAGATTTGTCTTTCTAAAATCTTCTGCCAGGCTTGAATGGTGCGGGCTGGTATTGTGATTGTGTGTTTGACCCTTGAGCGGTAGGTGGCAGCGTCTTCAAGTAGTCTATGGCTCTTTGGATTGCCGGTGGAATAGGCGGAGGGGTCGGCAGATGGTCTCCCTATAAACAAAAATTGTGTTATTTACATTCCTCATGATAAACCTTGTAAATTAATCTGTAAATATTAGTAACGACAAAGGTTTGTGTAGAATTCTTATTATGAAAAGGTTTTTTATCGTTATAAATAACATTCATATATTATGTGACAAATGACAGCAACATATATAGTAATAGCTATCGAATGTTTTTGAAATTGTTTTGTGTTGTACCAACGATTGCCTAGGAGTTTGATTAATATGTTAAACTTATTTAAAAGCTCGTACGTGTTCTGAACAAAATTGGATATGGCATTAATCATTAACTATTGACACCCAGTCAACCCACACTAATTCACGCAACATAACCATACAATATTATTTTTGTCATATGCAAGAGAAGTGACTTACTCACACCGTTGTTGTATAATAAAAAAACAACATTACCCAATGGACACGGTATACGGTCAAATGAAATGGGTTTCAAATTTATGAATTCTATAAGGTGAGGTCTAAATAATAGCTGTTCTTCGTAGTGATATCAATGTCTACAAAGGCCTCCCCATTTCTCAAGAGCGGGTCACTATGGGTCGGCGTTTGGTATTTTGAAGCGACATTTGTACTGACACACGTTGGCTAACTAAAACTCCCACCTTAGAAACGGTACATCAGGCATCTTCCTTTAAAAGGTTTACGCAAGCATGATTCAGGCTATAACATATTTTCCTAGTATTTTATGAAATATGTGTGATGTGACCGCTCCCAGAATGTACCTCGAATTACCAGACTCGTTTTTACAAATATAACTTTTTGTTTCATCCGAATAACTCGTCGGTTACACAACAAATTTTTTGTATCTCTAAAAGTAAAATTCTTTATGCATACAAAACTAAACGACATTGTTCTTTTAATGTCCTTAACTTATTGAATACCGGTCGGAGTAAAATAATACGGAGACCTTAATTGATAACCTGACATTTTATAATATTACATAAAGGGTTAGGTGTGGGCATCATCAATCTATCTAAAGTTTATGAAAGAGAAGCTGCGTTCGCCTTTATGAAGCGTAGGCGCGGTTGACATAAGACGTAACAAGTAACCAATGACCTGGTAGGTATTTTTGGGATCCGTTTAAACATCAATGTAAATAAAAAGCTATTTTAACTTTGTAGGTCATGGCTGATTTAGTAGATTCGTCTAGAATCCAACTCATAATTTTATGACCCGCCTGTAAAATTTCATAGTAATCCGAATGATTATTCCATTTTATTGATTGATTATTTTAAAAATAATTGGTTACATAATAATTGATTATAATTCGATTCCATAATAGTGTCTTTAGCTTCCAACTAACCTAACCAGTGTGTTTGTGAACATGCCTTAACATGCTATTTAAGGCGGATTCCGTGAATTATTCCATGCGGCAAGATGTCAAGGACGAGTCTTTGTTGATTCAAGAATCCTACCAGATATGATTTCATTTTAGATGTTTCGTTTTTTACCGCAACGATGTTTTGTGCAACATATCACAAGAAGAACTAATGAAATCGATTACTCGAAAATGTTCGATATTTGAGAAATCGGATGGATATGTAAAATTTCGGAAACCAGTCGCGATGTATGTTTGTTGAAATAATTTTGTAAGAGTATTTGCTAATATATTTGAGAATTCTGTGGTTTTCGATTTTGTTTGATGCCGCTTTGTTCACGTCGCGTTGTTGATGCATTTCTGTTTTACGACTATTACAGTTAGGTTTCTAATTGTGGCTCCGAATATGGTTAAAGAATCCATAGAGTTATGAAGTATCTTAAGGCGTAACTGAAGATATTGGGACCTTACACTTGTTCCAATCTGATAATAAGCCGACATATTATATTGTGTTGGAACTTGTCAATGTGTCTGTCATCATGATTTCTGATCATACCACTTTATTAAACTATGATATAGAATTAATGAACGACTTGTATCTGACATAACCACTAACTCAGATAAGGAAACGATACATGCAAAAACTAAAATTCTACAATTTTATTAATAACTAGCTGTTGCCCGCGGCTCCGCCCGCGTGAATGAGTTTTCCCGGGATAAAAGTCGCGCTTTATATTTTCCCGGAATAAAAAGTAGCCTAAGTTACTCCTTATTACATCAGCTACCTGCCAATAAAAGTCCCGTCAAAATCAGTCCAGCCATTTCAGAGATTAGCCGGAACAAACAGACAGACAGACAGACAAAAATTGAAAAAAATGTTATTTTGGTGTATGTACCGTGTATATATTCATATACATGCAAAAAAAAACGGTTATTTCAATGTTACATACAGACACTCCAATTTTATTTATATGTATAGATTACTAACAATTATCTTCAATGAAATTATTTAACACATACAACAGAAACACGAATACTATATTTGCAAACTCTAATTGGTGTAACATGTGAGGCATAAGTAAATACGTACAAGTATCGTTAAGTAATGCGATTTTGGTTTCGAAAATGCCAATTATATATAGTTATTTTTAACATATTCGATTAGCAATAATATTGTGAAAACTGTGAATAAATAATACATAAATAGGCAATGATGCGTTTATGTCCATACCCGAGGCTGGAATCCATTCTCGTCGGCTATATACGAGAGGGCAATGGGAGTGCCCTCTGGTGATTTGTAACTGAACCTGCCTTCTGCGACTTGTATTTCTTCACCCTCGCCTCTTCCCAAGTTTTTAACTATACCAGACTCTTCTGCGTTAATTTCGTTGCCAGTTTCATATCTTGAATAAAATAAAGAATTATATATCGCTTTTTTTCTTATTCGTGGAGTCTCATGCATTAAATTGTGTAATATGGATTAAAGTAAAAAGATTCTGTAAATGACACCAACGTTATAAGAAATATATTCTACTTACAACCATTTGTATGAACCGTCGGGGCTAGGTCCATCTGATTCGTAACGGATAATAGGGATTTGTGCATTGGGTGGGTGCTGTTGAGCATTAACAGCAAACGCTGTCCCCACCAGAAGTACGAAGACGATTGAATTCTGAAAAAAATATAATTTAAAAGTGGAAACATATACAGAATGCGTAATAGTCGACTGTTGGGAGTCGGGACTTTACGTTAACGGGGGCGGAAATGGTAATATATTTTGCAAGCAGGGCACGTAACAAAAAAGTTCGTTCAGTTGAGTTGTTACCGCTAAGCAGCAGTGTGCATGCACTGTTGTGTTTCGGTTTGAAGGAAATTGTAGCCAGTGTAACTACCGGACATATGAGACTTAACATCTTATGTCTCAGGATGACGAGCGCAGTGGAATGCCACACAGTACTTTGTAACTCAAGGTGCTGGATGATGTTGTTACTGTTTATGGGTGGTCGTATCACTTCCCAACAAGCGAACGGCATGCTCGTCTCGTCATTCAAAACCATAAAAAAAAAGAAAACAAATTAGTTGATACGCTCTGCAAAACGATTGTTTTCTGCGTTCAGGTGTATTCCATAAACATCAGACCTTGATACAACTAATAATTCGTATAGTATCTTAGTTATAAAAAATATTACAGTCTATTACAACAAAGTAGATATTAAAATAGATATTTTATTAAAGTGGAAAATTATAAAAATATAATTAAATACTCATGTTCATATAGTTTTTCACTAAATAGAGATACCTATATAATATCAAGATTTTATGGTCACTTGTAATTTCTACATTCGTATTATTATGCCTAAGAAATATATATAAAATATACAGATACCCGCAACTTCAAAAATGCGCCTTTAGACTATCACAAGCAAAATAATTTAAACTGTACCCAAAATATGTTGCTGTTATTCTTCGTACAGGCATTAGTTAAAAAGATGTCCGGTTTCATTTCTCTGTAGTTTATAACGTGTTTTTTTCTATAAATATGATTGAGCTGGCTTATATAATTTAATTACTATTAATCCCCTCTTAGTTCATTTTTATCTATAATAGCTGTGAATGTTGCTTGTGTCTTTTTCGAAATACTCTAATTCATTACCAATTATTGTTTTCTATTTAATAAAAATTACTATTTTAGTTCATAATCAGCTAATAAACTGGCTATTTTTGTATAAAAATAACATGTCGGATTTTATGTATCAAATATCGTACCATCTACTATTCACATGATGACCATCTAACTTGATCGTATCTTGCTGAGAGTATTCACTAGCGAAGATCAATCATTTAATTTATTCTTTTTATTTCTACTCAGTCATCATTATTTTTATGTTGAGTCATATTATATATGCAAACCTTAACATCAACCTTTTCAAAGATTTCCAAAGAAAGAATAGTGTCAACTAAATACGGGAACATTTTGACATTGCGTTAATGAAACCACATACTTATCTTCTAGAATATAACAATTTACATAAATATCAGTAAAAAGTTATTTTAATTTTACACGCCCTAATACCACTTCCACTAATCGACGAGAATTCGTCGCAGTGGCATTAATTTTTCAGTAAGAAACACTCGCACGCACACCCCATAATGGAACTACACTACATAACCTCCTCCTTTTGGAAGTCGGTTAAAAATGATTAAAAAATCAGAAAAGTTATAGATACTGAAATTTTTTGTGAAAATATTCATTATTTCTGGATAATTATTAGCTCAATGTTAACAGAGGTAATGACGAGTATGGTTTAATTTATTAACGCAATGCCGAAATGTCCCTGTGAAATATTATATTCAGATAACCTGACATATAATATCAAAGAAATAATTATCTAATTTACCGAGCATGTATGGACCATGTCATTCATCATGAATATTTATTGTACATGCATGCAACACACAAGGAACACTATGACGGAAGACAGCACAGAGTCGAGAGAGCTGCGAACAGACCAACGTGTTCATATTGAACAATAACTTTATGGGAGTAGTGTGGCGAAACCGTTCACCGCACTTGATTTTTGTGCTAAATCGAACTAAGTACGTATTATGTTGTAATTATTTCTATTGCACTAAAACTATTAGGGTCTGTTTAGCGGTTGCGTGTATGCAATGAGAACTGGGAGGTCGTGAGATCGACTCCCGGGTCCGACAAGATTTTGTGGAGGTTTTCTGGATTTGACTGGATGCCCCAGACGCAGTCATAGGGTTAGCCAAACGTTTTAAAAACTATGTCCAATCCTATCTAAAACAAATTTAAAAATGTGTTGTGCTGACTCTACATTGGCGTGAAATAAGGGTAGAAGAACCCCTACCTGTAAATTGCTTTAATGTTTAAATAAATTAATCATTAATAAAAGAGATACGAATTAAATTTGACAGATTTTAGTTACTTCTCCGTGCGATATTCTGTTACTTTACACTAAACATAAAATATGAAATTTACATGGTAAATTACAATGCTTATTACTTGAAAACGGAAGTACAAAACAAGCAGTTCATGCATAACGTGTTAAACAAGATCACCATACTGGAATATATAAAAGCTTCGAAGAAAACAAACTGTGTTGCAAAATGCTTCCACTTTCCTCGAGACGAAACGTGACAATTTTGCAGCCGCTCCCGGAAAGAGATGAAAGGATACCGTGAACCGACAACAATCACGCATAATTTCGCCCAGTGTTATGCATGAAACACGTGTCTCTTACCTTTCGAAAACACAACTGTAATCTCTCCATATCAAATGAAGATTAATTATAGAAATTAAACATTTCAAACATAGAAAGAAGCGATAAAATTATATTAATAATTCTACGTTACTAGCATTTTAGTCGTGCAATAAATGATTAAAAGCTGCAATATTATGTTGAAAAGTTGTTATTATTACAAGTGCGTTGATGGTACGACTTTCGTTTAGATTTGTGCAAGATCTAATCGCTACATATACTTAGTGTTATCATATGATGTCTATTTACTTCGTAATGCACATAATGTGTGACCAATCTTTAACTTAGAGGCGGCTACCCTGTTTCATAACCCGCTAGTTACATAATTTCAAAATCAATAATTAAGCTCGATGGTGAGATGCTAAGTATTTTTAGTGATAATGTCCTTATGTTATTTTGTACTTGTATGTCATTGATCATCCATCCACTGGTGGTAGGTCTATCATATGTAAGAGTCCGTCTGGGTGGGTACCACCGCAATGTCTATTTCTACCGCCAAGCAGCAGTGTGCATGCACTATTGTGTTTCGGTTAGAAGGGCATTGTAGCCAGTGTAACTACTGTACAATATTTTGGCTCAGGGTGACGTGCGCAGTGGAATGCCACACAGTACTCTGTAACTCAAGGTGCTGGATTGTGTTGCTACTGTTTATGGGTGGTCGTATCGCTTACCATCAGGCGAACGGCATGCTCGTCTCGTGATTCAATGCAATAAGAAAAAAAAATCAATAATCAATATTATATAATATTTTAATAACCATTCTCACATGACCTCAAATCACATATTTCTAACCATCGCAACTATACTTTGAATGATTCTTGATAGTGCGAAATACTGCATAATGATGTAAGAGAAACTAACAGTTTTAAATATGTTTAGTTAATACAGTGATCTTACCATTGCGTAGGGTGGGGTTTGACGCAGAAGTCTGGAAGGAGTCGTCGGCAACACGAGTGTGTGCTCTGCGTCACAGCATAGGGTTTATATACCGTCATGTTTACCTATGAACTTCGTGCGGCCCGACGGAGATAAGGTTGTCAATCGTACCGTAAATTTAATATTTGGGGTTGGCACACATTTTTTTTAAAAATAGATTTTAATATCGATAATGAAATGGGAAGATTGCAGGTGCAAGAAAAAACTAAATTGTATATGTTTTATTGCAAGTTTTGGGGTGTTAAAAAATCAGTTTTATTGAAAATCAGTTTTTTTATTTTAATATTTCCGCTGCTCGTCAAAAGCGTAATCTGATGTTTCATGATTACTGACCATATCTCTCGCATGGCTTATCTTTCCTAATGACTAGGTGTCCAATGTGGGTTGGTAGTCAGATCCTCATGTTTTTTCCAACAGGATGCTCATGGTTGGGTGCTGGTTATATTGCGTTCTGAGAATATTTGGTACTATTTTGTATGTAATTTTTATTAATTTTTTAACGGTTTCAATAGAAATTTAATGAAAAAAAAAATTGAAATCCCTAGTACAGATCTTTAATTCAAAGCATTTAAACAAAATATAATTATGTGGAAATGCCACATAAGGCATAGTTTTTTGAGCAGATCAAAATGTATATTTTTAACAATTCCTATAGGGAACGTGCACGTCGTAAGCACTGCCATCTAGTGGCGCAATCGATACTTGGCACTGGTACTTGACGACTCATTTTCAGCCCATCGATACTTAGCATTGACGTACAATATTCATTAAAAGGATGAAAACTAACATTTAATTTGTTGATAATGTATCGCTGTGTATCTCGATGCTCAAAAACATAAAAATAAACAAATCAAATCGTGTGAAATTATATAATGTTCCCAAGAATATTACCAAAGTACTTACATTCTATGGTTATGTGAAAATCGTCAAAAATAATAAAAGCTGTATAAAACATACATAATTATGAGTTCCAAAAGCATTTAGAAATGTTTCGTTACGTGATTTATAAAAATAAATATGTTTTGAAGGTAATATTCAATACAAAAAAAACTGTAATTAAGGGAACATAACCTCCTAATTTTGCTTAAATAACTAGCTCCCATCTAAATGTAAATGCATTCGGCCGGAACACATATTTTATCATATTTGTAATATTAAAAGAATATATCAACAAATTATTGTGCTAGTTCTAGTTTCTTTTTTTATCCACCTGTGGCTCTTGTGTCAATTTTGTGCTGCCCCCTATAGTCGTGCACGCTCCCTATACTACTATTTCCTGAGTTAGGCTAGAGAGAAGTCAGAGTAACTAGAAATGCTAGAAAAGATATCACAAATAGGTCAGCCAAGAAGAAAGGTTATCTCATGTTATCTCCACTATACTTTCAAGCATTTTATCTGTAGTAATAGCGTTTAAGGTTTTTATAAAAACATTAATATTTTCTGTAATTCTGAACTAAATACCTATGACCGTTGTTAAATTAGTGATCTGTATTCTAGCTTACAGTAGATACTTAGTAACCTGTTTTTAGATTAGAAATGTATATTTAATATTTTATAAATGTTTGCCAACCCTACCCGTCGGATCCCGGCGATACATCTCAACCGTCTCACTTAACAGACGTAATGCACACATTCTTCCACGCATAATGCATCCTAAACAATCAGATATTAATGGAAATGTAATTATATAGGTTTTGACGAAGATCGGAATACTAACGAAACTGTTCTGTTGCTCAATTTATATATTCATAGATTTGTCTATACGTATTATGTATTTAACGCAGATTACCACACACACACACTGACGCCTTTTATCTCCGAAAGGGTGGGCAGAAGTGCAACTAGTAGAAGCAGATACTTTTAAAATTTAAATGTTTTCGACGGCCGATATCGGAACATTTTGACAGGAAACAGACGAGTTAATTATAATTATAGAGTACATAGTGCAATGTCGAATACCTAATTAATTTAAAGACATGCATACTTGTAAATTCAATGAATTCCTTTTGACTGCAATATTGTTCGTAATACAGTTTTTATTCTAGAATAAAAAATACATGATTGAATGTTTATATTCCGCGCTCTTTCTCGTTACCATAGACATCTAACACATAAAGCATAAAAAATTCTTGATGTTAACATTGCTTTTAAATCTTGTTTTTTATTCTATACTAAGATGCTTAAAATTATCATATCTTACAATTTTTTTTTATATTAACAGCTATATGTAAAGAGACGGCCACGAATAATGCATCAAACCGTTTCTGAAACATGCGTGAAAAAGTATGTTGCATCGGCGCGCGCCACAACTGAGGGGTAAACAATATCTCTTGTTTGTGACATTTACTAACCAAGATGATCAGCTGTAACTATCATTAAAGACAAAAACTCAAACGTATATTATAATGTAATGTATTATTGGCGGATAAATAAAACGCAATTTTTAATGTATTATCGACACTAAGATCAGCAAGACACTGGGCAATTTAGGCAAAAGCTTTTATTGGTGTCAATAGATTCTGTTGCTTTTAAGGATCAAAATACTATGGGACCATTAAAGATTATAGCACTTTAAATATCAGAAATAGCAATTAACTTTGATTAATTATATACCTAGATAGACAATGAGCGTTTCAAACGCGTCGAAAAAAATAGAGGCGAACTAAATGAGTATAAGTGAATTATTTTTTGGTGATTTTAATGGATATAATTTTCTCCCCGTTTTAAATGAAACCATATAATAACTGGTATCATTATGTGCACACACAAGAATACCAGAATGATGCAGCGATGGCGTATGATATAGCTGTCACGCATACTAGCTTAAGAAAAGTTGGCCTGTTTGTTTTAGTTTCATTGCAGCGCGTCACTCTATCTAGGTATATAATTAATCAAAGGCAATTAACTATTCTTTATTTAAAATATTTTAGGCCATTATTATTATATATTACGTACACATAAGACATTATATAGGTACACCACTAAGTTTCATACATCTTTGAATGAAAGTAAAATAAAATCATTCAGCAAAGAGGTTTATTGGGAAACATGAAACTAACGTCGACACACGTAACAGTTAGAAATCCTGTTCGGTGTATGGTATTTTATTGAAACTCATAAAATTTATTCAAGCAATAACCGGCTAAAAGCTGCTGAATTTATTTTAATTTAACGTCAAGTTTAACACATGGGTTTAGTAAACTTTATGACTGTATTAGATTGATTAAAAGGTCAGCTAAGCGTTGCGCAGTTTTGCAAATAAGCTATAAACACATTGTTGACGGTGTTTCTTAATTCTTTAACAATGAACGTTTTGAGTTTTTTTTGCCAATTATAAAGTAATTAATTGTTAAAAGTTTAGCAAAATGCAGAAATATAAGCAACGTTTTTGTATTCTGCCGAAATAATAAGTATATTTGATTTTCTTTTAAATACACCAGACATGATGCAGTTGTTGCATAAAGTCGTTACTTTTAAGAGGATAGTCGTATTCAAATTCTTGGACCAAGATAGATAGTTTCTACCTCATTTCTAGACAATGTTGTTCAGGTTTTTGATGGTTTTTGCACTTAAAATAAAATGATACTTAAGTATTTCAGTTATTTGTTTTGCCGAAGTAAGAGGCCCTGTACACGAATGTACCCGATTGTCGTCTAACAGAGACAGATGGAGAGATATCGTGCGGCGAACTACATCATCGTTTGGACACAAATCATAGTGACCACGACCGTTCTGTCAAGAGCGAAGCGAAGAAGAAGAAGCATAGGACCAAAATACCAAAAAATCAATGTATACTGAAGTATTTCACAAATTTACACAAAGCCATCGATCAAGGTGGTTTATAACGTGTGTGCCCATCTTAAACCTTAATTTATTATTTTAACACGCTTAAATGCTACGTCAATCATATTTAACATGTATAACCTATGCCTACCTATAAGGATTAATGTGGTTAGTTAAATGCGGGATCAAAAGTTTTTGTGACCATTTATAATATAATTAATGACCAAATAAATATTAGTTTATCAGATAGATTAGTACGATCTTCAAAAAAATCACAAGTTTGCAGTCGATGAGCTTCTATAGATTATGATTATCGACGGTTAACAGAGTCTAGAAACTAGATCACCTTTTGTTTTGAAGATTTAAAAGTATTTTTACTAGATTTTGATTGTTTCGCCCGCCACTTTTTTTCCTTAGGTTCTCGATATTTATTTTTTCTGAGATAACAGTAAATAAAACAAAGACACACCACATCTTTAGCCCCCAAGACGGAACTAGAGGTGCAATCAGGGTATCCCACTTTTTACCGTGTGTTCCATCTCATGGTGAGATAGGGGGCGAGCCTATTGCCATAAAACAATAGGGTGTACCTATTTTAATTCTGGATATAGTCTATTTGTGTACCTAGTCTAGATGTTTACTTATAAAAACATCCAAATATCGAACTGTCTTTTATAAATTTTAGTGAGATAAGATTAATAGCTATGGTCGATTTGATAGTTTTGCTATGCCCCACAATTTATTTCTACGTGCAATAAAATGTTTCTCAGAGAAAACTCTAGTTCCAATCGCACTCTACTATCGACATCCAAACGGTTATTTTTTCCTACAAATGTATAATTTGTGTTTAAAACTTTATAATTTAAGATCCGTTTTGTTGTATTTACTGTCAATTAGACACCGAGGTTGAATCCCATTTGTTTTATTACATTTATTTATGCCCATACATATCACACTCCTACTTCCTAAATACTAAACAAAATAATACAATAAACACCAAGTATACAAAATATTAAGATCAAAGTCAATCTGCGACATTTTTAAATTACTCTAAATATCGTGATGCGGATCTCCGTTTTGGGCATGCGTTTTCCGAAGCTGGCTCCTGCGGCTGCGTAGGACTTGACGACTTTAGCTCAGTATGACTCGGTAATAACTCAATCTACTCTGCACTATAGAATCTTTCATCTTTTTATACCATTTATACAGGATGTCCAGTAAATGAAGGATATCCCTGTAACTGCGGATAGGACACCTCATATCCATATGACAAAATTTTACCTCAGTAAATGTCCCACCATTCAGAGATATTATTTTTGTTAATATGTTTTCGACAAATTCGACTTTGTTCAGTTCAATTCATACCATTTCCACAAATGATGACTCTTGAAGCCCTTTATTTAATCTATATATCGACGGTTAACGGCCAAAACGTCGTAAGCGACATTTTTTACGAAATAGAGTTATATATACCGTTAGAATCGGCTTTTTTTTCTCCGTCGTTTGGTCTAAGTTTCATGACGCTACAAGAATTTTTTTGTCGCTTAAGCGGGCACAAATTTAGGGCAATACCATTAAATTTGTCGTCGTAAACGACGGACTTAATTGTGTTTTTTTTTATTATGGTAGTTGGACGAAAACAGTTCTTCAAAATTGACAGTTATGCTATTTAGGCTTTATGTAAAATATTGTGTCTTGCACGTTAACCTGTTTGGGCTGGAAACATTTTTTACAAATAAATAGATTACTCCAATTTTGCTTACATATTCTTGGTCTAAATTTCTGCTTAGGACATTAGGTCTCATTCTTAGAAAAAAATAATTTTCATTTAATACGTTTAGACCGAATTTTCAAGACTTTATTTGGCGTTTAGTCCTTTTTTTTCGAGTCCCTATGTCAATTATCCATGACGCTTAATATAAATCGCTCAAACAAACCTCACCTAAAATATTGTCGCTTATCCTTTTTTTTCCCCCCGATAAATTTTAACAGAATGGTGGTTAGATAAAAAGGTAAAACGAAAATTAATAGTTAACCCAATTCGAATAAATCTAATCGTGAAGAATTTGGCGATTGGCTTGTCCAACAAAAATTAAACTCTTTCACTCGTTTGAATCAAATGGGGTTATAGTTGAACAGCGAACATCCAGTGCTCACACGACTACGGCATAAGCACCACATGTGCGCGTGAGTCATTTTGGCACGCGGTCTTGTGTCTACGTAAACTGTTAAAAAGGTAAGTTCATAGTTTGTCTTATTGATAATAATTGTATGTAAGTATTGCCATTTATTTATTTAGATATAAATCTCACATAATGTCAATATGAGTGGTTAAATGCGTATACGCTATATTAGTTTTTGAATGCTTTATTTGTTAGGTAGCCTTGCTATGCTTTGATTTGGTTGTGATCATCATTATTTTAGCTAGAAAACGAAATATAAGTGTATGTATACTGTATCTTTAGAACAGGTGGTAACAGGTAGCGCAACTCGATGAAGACTAAGATTACTCCATGTTCAGGGGATCACGACCCTCAGCACTGAGGAAAACGATGCAAGGAGGAGGAGGAGATACAATTTTTCTGTGTTACTGTAACGATTTTATTGAGATAAAAAACATTCTGCTAGGAAGCTTATTCACTCATTTTGAACGCTTTAGTGTATTGGTGATGTAATGACATTATTGTATTGCGGTACAACTCTCATGCTCAGCTCTCGGATTCGATTCCTGGGTCGAGTAAAATAATATTTTGATTTTATGCTCAGTATCAGCCTGGTAAATGGCAATTGACTCGCCCCCTATTACACGGGACCTAACATAGCTGGGTGAAAAATTGCTGTGAGAACACCTCTGCCTACCTTCGAATGTAAGTAAGTATGTATACTATTGTATAATATGTGCCTATATACCTCGCTATTACATAGTATTAGTGACGTCTTGAAAAACACTTGATTAGTAATTGGTAGATTGTTAAGACACCTTATCTTCTAGTCCTGGAGAGCATCCTTGATGTTTCAGCACTTGTTAGATTGTGATATTGTACCTATTATATAATACTATACAATATTATATAGACAAAATAACCCCGACACAAAAATCTTTAAAAAGTAAAATAATAAAATTGTCTTTGTCGTTAAGTACCTAGTAATATTTTGACACAAGCATTGTCGCGTCGGGGGACTGCTAAAGAAGTATTTTCGTCTCCCTAGTCCTGAATTCGGTCCCCCGACGTGAAGACGCTTAGCTCAAACTATTCATCATCATCATCATCAGCCCTGTATTATATATTGCCCACTGCTGAGCACAGGCCTCCTCTACTACTGAGAGGGGTTAGGCCTCAAACTATTACTAGGTACTTAAACGACAAAGACACTTTTATTTTCACTTTACTTTTTAAAGATTTTTGTGTCGGGGGTTATTTTAATTTTTATTTCAAACTTTTTAAATTACTTTATTCTCCATCATGGGGCCTTGATAATCAACTATCTAACACTTACTCGATGAGACCATCCTTATGAGACCAAACACGCTATATCTGCTATAAGTTGCTAAGGAGTTGGGTATCCCGCAGAATACTTGATGCTGCAGCATCAGCTCATGTTTAAAAATATTGCCGAAGTCACAGTACACCAAATTTAAATTTAATCGGGCTTTTTAAATTGGAAACGAGCAGATAATCTTCAAACGCCTGAACAGATCTTCATAAATTATAGCTAAGAACCATCGTGATCATATCAGCTTTCAAACAAAAAAAAACCGCGTCTAGATTGGTCTATTCGTTTGAGAGCTACGATGCGCCAGACAGACATACAGATACACATCCTAAACTTATAACAACCCGCTATTGTGTCGGGGGTTAAAAATTTAAGTACTAAAATCATAATGTATCGCTTTGGATAGTTATCTGTAGTAGTATTAATATAGGTATATACCTAATTAGTTTAATTACATACACCCATTTAGTACGTAAACCCATAGAGTATAGATGTTGCGCGACTTCATCCGCGTGTAAGACATTTCACGGTGTAAAAATCCTACTGTTTACTTTTCACTGTAGCTATCCATAGCGTTATCGGTACGACGCCATCAACATCACTGCCTCGGTGGCGTAGTTGTATTACGGTACGACTGCAATGCTGAGGTCTCGGGTTCGATCCCCGGGTCGGGCAAAGTGATATTGGACTTTTCTATTTAGTATCAGCCCGGAGTCTGGAATTTGTGCCCGATATGGCGATAGGCTCGCCCCCTATCACGTCATGGGACGGAATACGCTCGGCGAAAAGTGAGTGCACTAGTTGCGCCTCTGCCTACCCCTTCCTGGATGAAAGGCGTGAGTATGCGTATGCCATCAACATCAATTAGTATAATCAGATAAAAAAAAAAACAAATATTGCCTACGAGTGCAATTAACCATGATTAAAAGTAGCATAACATACGCTAATCTGATATGGTCTATGTCTGTGCCATATATTATGCAAATCCATTCAGCAGTTTGTGTTTATTTCTCACAAACATCCAATTTCATACAAACTTTCGCATTAATATTAATAATTATTATTATATTATAGTAAGACAAGATTTTTCCGTTTCAGGCAGCCCATTTTGTCTCAAAAGCATCATGCCGGACATTATCGTCAAAGCATTACATAAATCAAACATATGCCTCCATACTCGAAGAAAACTTTATTTCGATAATCTAGAGAAAATAAAGACTGATTTAAGAAAAACAATACTTTTTTTATATCTCATGTCTCTGGGTGTGGATCCTATGGAATTATGGTTATTTTATAAGAAAATCACACAAAGTGCTTTCTTGTTTTTTAAGGAGCTGAATGTAAGTTTTATAAACTATTCATTTATTACAATTTCCCTGTCTGTTTGTCACTACCCAAGAGTCGGTTATATGATATTTCGTGCTACTTGATAAACAAAAAAACTCACAGTATGCTCTTTTTCCATCATTTAAACAAAATGAAAAAGGCAGTAACATCATTTAGGCTGGAAGAGGATCAGTGAGTTGTTTCATTTACGACGTTCTTCCTGTTAGTAAAATCAGGTACATTTGAGGGTAAGCGACAGTAAATAGTGTTAAAACGGTGATTTATATTAATTTAACAATGCAGTTTTGAAGAAAACCATTTAAAAGCTATATGGTTAAAATTTGAAACTTTTGGAATGAAAGGAAAAATTTATATGATTTTTTTTCGGTTATTTTCAACTTTAAACCACTCTCCTGTAAAATTTGTAAAGTGGCGGTTATCCCCTTTTGGCCGTTAACCGTCGATATGGATGCATGAGTTATCTAAAACAATTTTTTTTTTTTTTGGTAATTTTTTAAAAAAGCCTGGTAAAAAAAATTATATAAAAAAATATTCAAATTTATCCAAACGGCTGACTATGATAACCTGTGGTGTAAAAAATATATACTAAGCAGATCGTGCCGATTACTTAAAAAAACTTGCTTAGTTACTGCCAATTTTAAAATGTTACAATGGTTTAATATTCCCTACAAAGTTAATTTTTATGGTAATTTTAATGCAGGAAGGTCTGTTTTTTTGACTTTCATAAAATTCAAGTTTTACCGAAATGAAGTTTCAATGCAAGTCTTTTTTCATTTTATCCTTTATTAATCACTATCAATGTCTTAGTTACGCTAAATAATTGGATATCAGTAAGATAAAACTGATTATGATAACAACCGATTAAAGAATTTGCATAATAAAATAATTTTGTATTGAGTGGAAGTTCGACGCCAGTATGAAGCCTAATGAAGCGTGAAATCGATAATTACACTATTGATTCCGTTAAATTTATGGAATTTGATAACTCAAAATCAAATTATATAGCAGATTATAATATTATATGCCTGATACATGACTGCCACGATGGCTTAGTTGTATTACGGTACGACTGCAATGCTGATATGTCGAGTTCGATCCCCGGAGCGGGCAAAGTGATATTGGGTTTTTCTATTTAGTATAAGCCCGGAGTTTGGAATTTGTGCCCGATATGGCGATAGGCTCGCCCCCTATCACATCATGGGACGGAACAAGCACGGCAGTGATAAAAGGCGTGAGAGTGTGTAATATTATGTGACTGAATAACTTGTATATCATAAATAAAGTCACCGTTTATAGTTGTTTTGAGTTTTCACTGGAAGAATATTGTTATGAATTGGTCACACCTGTTACTTCTTATAGATTATTTCATGCAAGGAAGTGACAGGTTAATGAACAGCGTTTTAGGAATTAAAACTTATTTTTAAAAATATTTTTTTATCATCATGGGACGGAATACGCACGGTGAAAAATGGGTGCACTAGTTGCGCCTCTGTCTACCCCTTCGGGGATAAAAGGCGTGAGTGAGTGTGTGTGTGTGTGTGTGTATTTTTTATTAAAGTGACATGTTCATTGCTGTAAAATTAAAATACTACTTGCAATAACTCAGTACTCACTGATCTAATACTAATTCTATGTAGTTTGGCTACATAAGGTTATTTTACAACAGTAACAATATGTTGGATCTCTTATTTTCCTTCTAAAAATATTATTCCGCATTGTCGAATCACACGCATTCACGGCGCGAATTTAGTGTCAATACGAGTGAACTTGAAATAGATCGTAACGATCTTGGATTTTGATCTCAAACAAGAAACCCCAATATATTCATATAATACTAAGGAACATGAAGATGTATGACGAACGGTCATTTGTGGAGTCATCACCATCTTTAGCGGAGTTTATATGTATATGCGATAGACCAGGTGAAGTGTTTTTTTTTTCTATTTTATATTATGCGCGAATTTAAAGTTTCTCTACTTACGACCTAGGTATATGAACGTATTTTTATGAGAAAATGATTGCAAGACCGTATCAGTCATAAGTGGGCTCACGTATAGTAGAGCACAATATGGGCCCGCTCCACATCTGCGTTTAACAGAAAAAAATCGTTGGATAGTTTCCTATTCTTTAGGAAATGGTCCCAAAAAAATTCAATTTCGAAATAAAATACCATACAATTCGTGTTTGCAACTATTATTTACAGAAAAAAAATTGTTTCTACTGTCTTAAGTGTGTCTCCCCTACTTGAGTATTTATTGGGTCTTAATAAATATTATTATCATAATATGGGGTCATTCGCTTCAGGTAGTAATTTATATTTAAATAATAATCACAATGCTACTCGTACATACAACGTTTTATTACGAAATATAACATAAGTTAATAAGGTATTTACAAAAGTATATAAAATAAGTACAAAGGTAAAACGCTTCCGTATTTCTGTTTTGGTCACAGTTTTATAAAAGTGTTGTATTTTACACAGTTATGGAAATACGACATTCTCAAGTATAATGTACTTATAACAATGAATTATTATAATCAGTACTACTTACAAATAGGTACTCTGTTTATTTAGAAGTTTAGAAGTACTAATAATTACTTAGTGTTTTTTCGCTCACACGTCTTTTATAAAACCGTTCCACTTTGAGTATTTCGAACCTTAAAATATTGTTTGTATAATCTAAACTAAAATTAAAGCCTACAAAGTAAACTTCAACAGTTTATGTTTTGTAAAAAATATTTCAAGACCCATACAGGCCACTGAAATGTTTTTTATAAAATATCAGTTTCTTCCGGTGCTTCATTTAAATTTGTATTATATTTATCAAATACGAGATTTTATGAATGAGCCATAATGTAGGCGATATACGGCTCCTACAAAAACTATACAGGCTAGTCAGTCTCCTGTTTTAAATGTGACAAGTGTGTTTTTTGTCTTGTTGATAAATGGCAGTGTTGAATCCAGTTGAACACGTGGTGTTTGATCCTTACAACAGAATCTATGTTGTTCCTTTGATTTATTGCTGGTAGTATTGTCCCTTGTAGTCCAAAGCAGCCTTTTCTTCTTGTTGTCTAGCGGCCTCAGGGTTATTCTTAGCTTCGATAGCAGAACGTTCCTGGAAATTGATTTTGATAGAGATTAGGTTTATTGAGAATAATTGGAACAACAATAATTAATTTATGGCAATACTAAAAATACATAATCATCGTTATCAGCAATATGACGTCTACTGCTTAACATACGCCTCCACTAAAGATTTCCAGATGGCCCTGTCAAAAGACAGTCGATCGCAATATCGTACATTTTACTCAGTAATATTTGTCTACATGAGTTTCAAACTTATGATTCTCTGAAATATAAACATGTGTCAAAATAAGGCTGTCTAATTATTTTGTGAAAGCTTGCTTCTATATAGTTCTGGGAACAATTGTCATTTGTTAAATTATAATTAAAATTTTAACTATAATTATATAATTACAGAACATTCCAAACATGGTCATGTAAAATATAGGTATTTAACCGTATCTACGGCTGCTATTTAGACAAAATACGTATTCTGCCCCCAACTAAACACTTTACACCCCTTCGTTCCGTCTTATTTTCTTATTCAAAGATTGTCAGCTTAAAATAAACAGAAAAAAACTATTCACCTGGTTTGCCTTAATTCCAGCGTAGATCAAGTCAAGACCTTTCTGGATTTCGGGGGATACTGGGGGAGGAGTGGGGATGTGGTCACCAGACACTCTGAAGCCGAACTCGTCGGCGGTGTACTCAGTGTTGATCACCTGGCCGTCAGGGGCGGTGTATGAGTAAGAACCATGCTGGACAAGGGCGGGAGTGTCTTCGTTTACGCCAACATTCTTCAGGAAACCTTCTTCTTGAGCCTGGATGTTGTTACCAGTTTCGTATCTGAAAACATTTTTATAACAGATTAGCCACAACATCACATTTTAATTTGACTACATTATTATCATAAATCATTCCTAAATTCTAATGTTTTGTAATATGCCTACAAAAAGCAAAAATGACCCAGTTGAGGCAATGAAAGTTGTTCTAGAATTGATTGAAAGGGACACAAAGTAATTGGATAAATTAGTAAAAGTGAAGGGAGTTTATCTACTTTTAAGTCGATTTTATTTAATGTTTTATTTAATAAACCGGATTTAAAACCAGGATATAAAATAAAACTATATAAATATTGGTCTCAAGGTTGCTCTCGTACGGATTCGAACGTATTTGAATCAGTAATAAAAAATATAATCTTCACTAATTATGACAAAAATGGGCCGTCGTTTTGACACGAATATTAATACAACATGATTTTATGACCATTGTCTTTAAATAAATCTCTTACTACTTACGAAGTCTTGTAGCTTCCATCAGTTCCCTGTTCTTTGTCGAAGCGGATGATGGGGATGAAGGTGGTAGTGTCCAGCTGCACCTTGGGCCTGAAGTCTTCCACGGCCTTGGCCTGTCTGTACTCCTGAGGCTGCTGTTGGTAGTTGTTGTAGGTCTGTTCCGCCGGTTGTTGATCTTCGATTTCCTGTTCGGGCTTCAACGATAATCTTCTTTGTGGGAGAGCCGTTGTAAGGGCCAAGAGTGCGGAAATCACGACCTGAAACATTAAATATAACTTACTGCATACGAATGTACACGTAATAATACATAAGTATCTTAAATAACAACATGATGTCAGACTGAAGAGCTTAATCATATTCGTAATGTCGTAAGATAAGATGGAGCAGATACAATGAGCAGCATCTTATGAAACCGGCTCACTCGACACGCAGGTTGGGCGAAAGTGGGCTCAGACATTATACAGGGTCATTTTGACATTGTGTTACTAAATGAAACCTAATACATATCTGCTTATAAATAACACTTTCCATTAAGTTATTTTAACCATAGATGGAAAATAAAAAAGTGTAAGTTTCGAACAAAATAAATATCAATAAAAAGTATCTTTAAGTTTACACGCCCTAATGCCACTACTGCTACTCTAAGAGGATTCGTCGCAGCGCAAACATTATACTTTCAGTCAGAAAAACACTCGCATGTATACGCCTTATTCGCACTAAACTACAAAATGATAAAAAATCAGGAAATTAAAATTGAGATTTTTGGTGAAAATATCAGTTTTTCATGGATGATTTTTGGCATAATGTTAGCAGAGGCAAAGACGAGTATCTGGTTTCATTTATTAACGCAATGTCAAAATAACCCTGTATATATTGACGGTAACATGCATCACTTTGTTTTATTGATAAAATTTAGTTATACTTATCGGTTATTAATTTTAATGGCATAACTTTTAGCAAACGGCTATTTTATGTATTTTAGAATTTATGTTGTCTATAATACTATACCTTTTTTTGGTTTTTGTATTAAATGTGAGAGATATAAAATAGATAAATATCATATAGTGCAATCACAAATTCCCAAGGTGCTATCTTTTGTCGTAAAGTAAGTGAAATCGGTCAGAAATAGTCAAACCGCGAAAAGGTGTAAACAGAATTTAGTGTCAATGTCAATGTGTAATACCGTTAATGTTATGAAAGATTCCACGGCTCAGATCGCATAAGAAAAATAAGCTAATAAAACCAATATGAAAACATAGAAGTGTTATGATACACTTGCTTCAATTATTACGCGTGCCTTCGTAATAAAACGATAGTTATTTACCATTTAATCAAGAGTTATTTGTTCGCTTGATCGGCTACTTTCATTGGCAAGGAAACAGTATTATGTAGTTCTTATTTCATACTGACATAATTTATATCGTGAACTGTCATAATCTATTACAGAACTATTTAAAACTTTGAATCGACTGTTATGTCAAAGCAAGTCGCGCAACGTTCATACTGCTAAACTTAACCTAACCTCTGACATAATTTTATTTTATTATGACCTAGTAAAGCGTTGTGTAATTCCATAGGTATATTATTTAAGATCGTGTGCATATACAGGCAAAAAATTATTACGTATGTCGACGTACAGAGTCATAAAGATGGTATGTGCGCAAAAATATGCTAATTTGTTTTTTCTCTCGCATCGACGCAACATGATTTACACGCGCATTTTTTGTTGAATTACTTCGCGCATCGATTAAATAACGGAAATAATTTCACTGATTGATATGGCACGCAAAGTATACTATGTAAATTACTTTCGTTAGTTTATGTTTTGTTGGGGTTTTAACTTTCCCGAGATAAAGATGTCACGCGCCTCACAGTTTACGGTTACGCAACAGAGTTCATAGTGGTCGCGAACTTTATCGTATTTAATGTGACACCGAAACACAAAAAAACCCGACGTTAATTCAGGAATGCATTTGACAAAAAAAAATATATCAATATTTGAAAATCCCAATCTTCGTAACGTTGATACACAATTTTGAGAATGTATGATGTCGTATAGTCTGCTTCCTACACGTCCTTCGTGTCTACACGTAGGCATGCATAAGTTTGCGACATAGCATCCTTTCAATTCGATATGTAAGGTCATTGCAAATGAAGGATTTAATATATAAACATTGTTTGCGCCACAAATTGAAAAGCTTAAAAAGTAATCACAGTTAGTGTAAATGACCTTACACGGTTGCCTACATTACTCAAGGTATTGATAAAATTCAAAAATCCCGATAAGTTCGAAACATCTAACGCAGAAAATATTTTACGAAAGGTTGATGAATGAGTAACTAAATTAAATGCAGGAATGCATCGGCATTTAAATGGCAAAGTTCAAAAGTCGGCTCCGACGACCGACCCTATTTGGCGCCGCATCTTGCAACAGCTGATTGCTGGATATCCGTCAAACTAGGAATCAACGCAACACTAATAATATTCACTTTGTAAATGGTATTAGTATGTGACATTTAAGGCGTGTTAAGGATGTTGTTTCCGGGAAATGAGAAAGGTGATACTTAATTGAGCTTACTGAACTTACCAGCAGCCTCATTGTTGTGTGTGTGTGGTGACGTGCGGCAGCGACGTGGTACGTGGAGTGTCGTGAACTATGTCAGAGTGGTAGTAGTGCGCTCGCTTTTATACTTCACCCCTGCCACTTACCCGCGCGGCTTCGAGCCATCAAACTTTCATGCCCGACCTGCCTCTGCAATACGCTGTAGCCACGACCTAACGTTTCGATTTTTTATTTCAGTTTCGATATCTAAAATATAAAACACATACTTCGTTAGCACGATTATATCCACACATAGTGATTTCGTTACGCTTTTGACATAGGTCATGTCATAGATGCTTTTGTCATCGGGTCATATTTTGTCATTTGTTACTTGTTTATGAAATAGTTAATTTTGATATTTAAAATTACTCAAAAAATATATAAGCTTAGACTATGTGGGTATCCCCGAAGGGCAGAATAGGTACGCAAAAGTGTGAATAGGGTACATGCGCAATCAGCCTATTTCCATTTCCTAATTTGATAGAGGACAAGTTTATCACCATATTGGTTACAAATCCTATCTGGGCCATCAGATAATATGTTTTTCGAATACTTATAACAATTAGCATTCAAATTTGATCAAATCCATGACAATATTATGATTTTTACAGTCTAGACTGTAAAAAACAAATAATTAAAAGACAATTAAAGATTGTTTTGAACAAAGTACAACCGGAACATTTGACTATTAAAACGGCAATTCAGTTCACTTTCAAGGTTAAAGCTGGTAAAGTTCCCGAATTTAGACTTTATAAAGCGTTCATTAAGATACACAATTTTAATGGATAAGCAATGTAAGTATTTATCAAGGTAAAATTCTAGAACAAGATTCGATTTTTGTACTTGGATTATTTTTAAAGTACTATAATTGTTTACTTAAATCGATAATAATACATAAATCAAAGATTATGCCAGATTTGCGAATAATATTATTTCAAATCGCTTGCAGCTCCGCTTATCACCAAGTGCTTAACATCATCAGACGGTATTGTAGCCACACCTTTATTCGTAGTAAATCATTATCTTAACCAAATGTGGCAGAAGAGTACACATTACATATAACTTGAATACTTATTAATAAATGTGAAGACTTTAGAGGCCTTGTAGAATTTTTGTTGGGGCATGTTACATTGGCAATAAAAATAGCATTCATTATTACGTAAGTTTGGATATTTTACATCATTGATCTAGATTCTAAAAAGCTCACCAGAAGATCACTTCGTTCTAAAGAGAGTAAACATTTGTGTAGTCTACAATATACTAGGTGTTGCTCGCGGTTTCGCCCGCGTAAAAAGCCTTTTCCGGTACGAAATACCCTAAATTACAGTAGCGATACATAGGGCCATCTACATAAATATCAGATTCAAAATTCAGTATATCCCATGGGAACAAATTACCGGGATAAAAAGCCTATATGTTAATCCAGGACAGGTCAACCCGTGTGCTAAATTATTACCAAATCAACACATCACTACATTAAAAAAAACACTAACATTCACTTTAATAATATTAGTAAGAACTGACGGCAGATGGGGCAAAAAAGTTCTCGAGTGGAGACCACGTACTCGCAAGCGCAGGGTCGTAATTTCACCTGCAAGGTGGACAGACGACTTGATAAAGGTCGCAGGAACACGCTGGATGCGGACCGCTTTTGACAGGTCCGTCTGAAGATCTTTAGGGGACGCTTATATTCAGCAGTGAACGTCATGTGGCTGATGATGGAGTAAGATAACATTCAGCTTTAGGGTAGCTACCTAACTATACTATTCATTAACATAGCGGTATCATAAGAGACGACTGAGAGATATATAGCGGCTATAGATGTGATTAGGGTTGGACATATGCAAGGCGCAGCAACGAACCTATATATGAAAAGATCGTCATGTAGACTCATTTTATCCGCTGCAATTCAAAAGATCTCATTTGTAGTGTCTATATTATTATTTGAATGGATTATTCCGGAACAGCTATTGGTGCAGTTAGTAATTTTGTAAATTAAGGATAATAAAATAATCCATAGCGGGCACCAGGAACTAACCCGCCATAGTGACCCGCGTCAGTGTGTCGCGTTCCGGGATCAGCCTGTGTATATCCGGTTCATACAGGCCGGCATAAATGTGTCCACTGATACGGGATAAACATCTCTCATCAGTCGGCACTCCATCTAGATCCCACTTCAGTTACCATCATCTGCAGTGGATTCAATTTTCTAAGCAGTATAAATAAAATTTGTAATCTCTAAAAAAAAAAAAAACGAACTTTTTTTTTTAATGGCATTGAATGACGAGACGAGCATGCCGTTCGCCTGATGGTAAGCGATACGACCACCCATAGACTAACAAAAGTAAAACAAAGTACTGTGTGGCATTCCACTGCGCTCGTCATCCTGAGACATAAGATGTTAAGTCTCATTATGACCAATACGACTGGGTATATCTTACTCACCGTAAAATACAAATCAGGCAATATTACAACAAACTTTCTTTCGTGATCGTAAGATGACAATCGGGAGTGGCAAACAGGGTTTCACAATTGATAAACTACATGCATCGTCATCAAGAATGTTCAAAGTTTATTTTATATCTTTCAAGCTATCCATTTTTATAGTTAGAAATAATATGGAACATTCATATTTTTAAAACCAATCTTATTAAGTGTTGTTTTATTAAATTAAAACGAAAATATATTTGTACGTTACCTTCGTTGCCTCATTTGTGAATATTAATGAAGTGCCAAGAAATTTCAAAGTAGGTATTATATATTTTTTAATCCTGTTATTAAAGGGCAGTCTACAAACTTTAGACACGAGCGATATCGTGGCAATGGCGAACAGCAAACTAATTTATGTAGGTATTTTAAATAATTCATCATGGTGCCTCATTTGAAGGATGGTTAAGATTAACACTGTTAAAAATTTTGTGTAATTTCACTTGAGAAATGGAAGAAATTTCATCAAATATATTGTGTTAAATAAAGTGATAATAAACTCTACATTCCGTTCTTAAATTACTTTACTTTAGCTATTCGAAATATTTTAATGTAATATTCTTTTTGAAACATACTTTTAAAGTAAAGTATAATTTTATAATTACCTAGTGTTATATATTTAATTAAACGAATTCATGTCAATATAAACCAATAGTCTATCTTATATAACTTGTTGACATTTTCGCGTATCAGTATAATAATCTGCATTTAATATAATAGTAATAAAATTATTATAATAAATTTTATTGCCAAAATAATATTGTTACAAAATTTGAAATAAGCACACAAAATACTCTCAAAAACTAATAATTAATCATTTAAAAACCCCCGACACAAAAACTCTTACTTTTTAGAGAGTTTTTGTGAATTTTTTTATTTTTTTTATTTCAGACTTTGTAAATTACTTTCTTCTCTGTCATGGGGCCTTGACAAACCACTAACTAACACCTACTCGTTGAGACCTTCTTTATGAGCTCAAACACGCTGTATCTGCTATAATTTGCTAAGGAGTTGGGTATCCCGCAGACTACGTGGTGCTGCAGCATCTACTCATGTTTAAAAATATTGCCGAAGTTACAGTACACCAAATTTAAATTCAATCGGGCTTTTTAAAGTGGAAAAGAGCTGATAATTTTCAAACGCCTGAACACATCTTCACAAATTATAGCTAAGAACCATCGCGATCACATCAGCTTTCAAACAAAAAATACATACATACATATTATCACGCCTCTATCCCATAGGGGTAGGCAGAGACCATGGATTGCCACTTTGCTCGATTCTGGCACACCACTTTCGCTTCCTCTACCTTCATCAATCTTTTCATGCATTCCCGCTGGTTCAGGGTACTTTTGACCTGGCCTTTACTTAGAATGTCAGATATCTGACATTCGAAAGTTCGGTGTGGTCGACCCCTACCGGCCCTTCCATCCACACTCGCCTTATATATCCTCTTTGTCATTCTCCTATCATCCATCCTTTCCAAATGCCCAAACCACCTTAGCATACCCTTCTCAATTTTGGTCAATACATCCTCTGTCACTCCACACATGTCCATCACCATGGTATTCCGCACTCTATCACACACAGTCACCCCACACATGCTTCTTAACGCTCTCATTTCCACTGCTTTAATCTTACTTTCGTGCTTTTTATGCCATACCCAGCTTTCACTACCGAAACAAACAAAAAATAACCGCGACAAAATTGGTCCATTCGTTTGAGAGCTACGATGCCAAAGACAGACACACAGATATACACCCTAAACTTATAACACCTCTTTTTTTCTGTCGGGAGTTAAACATAGCATAAAATAATTTTAAATAAAGGAAGTGGTTCAGCTCAACTGATGTCTACGGTATAAAAATCAGTCAGCCAGCGCTGATTTTCAGCCACCCTTATTAGTAACTGTTATCAATATGATAATTTAATAATACATATATATTTCTGCCTCGGTGGCGTAGTTGTATTGCGTGCGCGATACGATACCACTCTGAGGTTCCGGTTTCGAATCCTGGGTCGGGCAGTGATATTGAGTTTTTCTACTCAGTATAAACCTGGAGTCTGGATTTTGTGCCCGACATGGCAATAGGCTCGCCCCCTACCACATCGTAATACGGAACATGGGGAATAAGTGGGTGTCCTGGTTGCATCTCTGCTTACCACTTTGGAGATAACGGCGTGGTGTGTGTGTTTGTTTTAATTGTTATCAATGCGGTTTTCTTTGTTTAACTTATACGGAGCTGGTACATTTGTACGGTCACGCATCATTTTCCATTTTTTCCCTTTCCGTAATAAGTGGAAAGTGATAACGATACATTCTTAATTACTTTGCTCAACGATTATCGGGTTTATTTTACTTAGTTTTAATTCAATTTATATAACTAGCATTAACTTTCCCTTCTTAATGGGAGGTAAACTTTATAATAATTAATATTAATTGCACAAATTTTTAAAGATAAAATACCATCAACTAACATATTATTACTAGCATTTGCCCGCGGCTCCAACCGCGTGAATGAGTTTTCCCGGGATAAAAGTCCCGCTTTATACTTTCCCGGGATAAAAAGTAGTCTATGTGTTAATCCAGGACATAATCTACCCATGTGCCAAATTTCATCGAAATCCGTTCCGTAGTTTTTGCTGAAAATTTAGGGTTGTATGTATTTTTTAATTCTGTATCATAAAAAAATAAAAACAACAAAGGACATGTCCAAAAACGGGCCTAAAATTCTAAACAAGAAAATTTATATATATTTGGATAGAACTCCTGAAAACTAGCCTTTCGCAATAAATCATTTAATTTTTGAGACCTCCGATTTTGATTTTTATGTAATTTTGTTTGGCTTGAAAACTACACTTAATATGAAAGTTTTTAAAAATGTTAGTTATGATTGGAGGGGTCTAAAAATTTTTTTTAATGGATCTAAGTTCCATATTTTGCCTCTTTAATATCCCCAAAGTTTGAGCCTGGTTAGATTTTGAGGCCCAGCACCCATACAAAAAGCGGACATCTCGTTTTATATAAAAAATAAAAAACTAAATTTAGGGGTGAGCAACCCTTATCACTTAGGGGTATGAAAAATAAATAGTAGCCGATTCTCAGACCTACTGAATATGAATATAAAATTTCATCAAAATCGGTTCAGCCGTTTCGGAGGAGTAAGGTAACTAACATTGTGACACGAGAATTTTATATATAAGATTAGGCAATTTATAAAATGTTATTTTTTTCGTGAAAGGAGAAGAAAGTATGGATTTCATTACACTTCTTCATTTTTGTATTAACACTTGCCCTTTTAAAGATGTTGGATACGCTTTATGGCATGTTAGTTATAATAAACTATGTACGTAATTCTCACGTCGTATGATAATATTTAAAAACATAAATAAAATAATTGTTACTAAATCTGTCAGACAAAAATCTCAAAAATTGAATATAATTATTTATGTTGTGCAAAAAACGATTTATATTACAAATCTCGGTTTCGCGTCCGACATTAGATGAGTTGGTTACGTAAGAAATGCGCTTTTGAGGTGAGTGACACCAGCGCGTGCCGAACGTTGGCCGAACTCATGTTTTCAGTAGATATACGTACGTTTGGGGGCCTTATAGCATAATTGTTATCAAGTAGCGATCTTCACGGTTAAGCAATGTTTTTTTTTTAGATAGGCGTTCCTGCAGTCAAAACCGGGGGAAACTTGCGAATGGGATACTGGAGTCCCCCGGCTTAACGACTGCAGGGGCCTGGGAGGGGAGTGGAGTAGGAATATGGGAGGGAAGGTGGGGGTAAGGGAGGAAGGTTCCCAGGATGGACGGAAAGAGACGGAGCCAGGAAATGTTCGCGGGCCCTTTTAGGCCTCAATGTGTTTTCAACCAAGAGGTATACACCCTGAACTATGTGCCTCGACCCGCGGCTAATGTCCCCCCGCTTGGGCGTGCATTGGGTGTGAAGACCCAGCGCATAAGAATTGCCTCGGGGGGCAGGTTAAGCAATGTTAATAGCTATCACTGACGATGACTAAGTATGTTACGTCATCAATGCTGCCGGCCTGTGTCAACCCATTCAGCCCAAGAATATTGATAAATTTAAAATAATATTTTCTACTTGATTGATAAACCATTGCTCAAAACACCGTCTAAATGGATAACTTACTAGATTTATCCCTTAATATTATTACCGACAGGCGACAGGTGCAACGTTATGTATGTGCTTAAGATCTTACACTCAAGATCCTTGATATACAGCAAGGTTTTCATTTGAAGAAGCAAATTTTCTACTTGTATCGGATTAATAAACCACATTTATGAAGGCATCTTCCGTATCAAAGAGTTTATAATCCTTAAAGTCTTGGTCTTCAGAATTTCGGATTGAGGAATTTATTTTGCCTATAATGTGTTCTTCATAGAGTCTTATAAAGTATTGTTGAATTTTGCGTAATTTAAGTAGTATAATATTTTCAAATCCCTACGAGCGTCTTTCGAAAATTCTAAACAAATCCACTGTTACGGACATTTACTATAAGAAATGTCAGCGAGAAATAACCCACAGTCATGTTTAGAAAGGAATAATGCGTGTCACATAATAAATACCAAGTTCCGAGTCATCATATAAATATTTATAATTGTTTATTAACGGTTACTAGCGTATACAACACGCGGACCTCATAGTAGCTGAAACTGGTTTTTAACAGTACTTGTAACACGTTAATATGACCATAGTCTCAATTGAATGATATTATGTAAGTATGGTTGTAACTTGTAACCCCGAATGTATTGCACCTATTGTTTGGTGATGTAACTATATGAGTTATGACCCTTTAAGACGCTCGAAACTCTTACATCGAGCGATTATTATATGCATTGGTAATAAGTTTTTGGATGCAACTAAAACATCGGTTACGGCTTCAACGTGCGACAGCTCACGTTTTTTAAGAGATTATATAACAGATTCGTCATGGCCTCTCCCTCTGATAAGGTTGTATTAGACACGAGCTCGTTGCTAGTGATTAAGCCACACCCTTCAATGTCTAGGTTTTGGAATTCATTCTCCTACGCAGTTTCTCCAGCATTATATATAACTTTCAAATAGATAATGAACCATTAATTTCTTTCTAATATCTTTGTTATCAGATGTATGCTGTTGTCTATTGATACAATCAATTCTGTATTTTTTCTTTTGTATTAATTATTCTAAATACCCGCCCTCGTTATCAATTTGTAACGGTAATATTCTGCTACCGATAATTTCACTGCATATCATAATATATTCGCTGGTGGTAGCTCTCGTATGCGAGACGCCGTCTGGGTAGGTACCACAGCAGTGTCTATTTCTACCGTCAAGCAACAGTGCGCATGTACTGTTATGTCCCGGTTTGAAAGACATTTTAGCTAACGTAATAACTGGACATTATACATGAGAATAAACATCTTATGTGTCATGGTAACGAGCGCGGTAGCGTGCCTTGCACTACTTTGTAATTCAAAGTTCTGTATGGTGCTGCAACTCTTTATGGGCGCCTGCCCACATGACTAAAGACTTAAGGGATGTGACTATATTGCTTGACATCAGGCTAGTGGCATACTCGTCCTTTCATCGAACTGCAATATAAAAAATAACAATAATAAATAATTCGGAATTTCGAAGGTTTACGCCAGTGATGGTACAGGGGTACGGTTAATGTAACCATGTAATATTATGGTGATGAATGTTTATGGCCGTCGGCGGAGTTTATCTATACTAATAATATAAATAGGAAAGATTTGATTGTTTGTTTGTTTGTAATGGATAAACACGAAAACTACTGGACCGATTTTGAAAATTCGTTCACTAATAGGAAGCTACATTACTTCTGAGTGCTATAAGCAACTTTTAATCCCGGGAAAATATTTTTATCCTAAAAAACTTTTTCACGCGGGCGGAGCCGCGAGCAGAAGTCTGGTTATTAAATAAGGACAATATCGAGTTCGTTATAAAAAAAAAATATTCAACTACTTTAGGTGCACCTACAAATTATCTTTATATTTATTTATTTTATTTTTTTATTTTATTTTATTTAGAACAACAAACAGTTACACAATACATCTTACATGCAAAATATAAATTAAATAGTCTAGCTTATTGTCTAACCAACACCGTTGTCCCCAGATTAACTCATTATATTGATAATTTGTACCTACAACGCAACATTTGTAATATTAGGATAAATAAACTGCAGAACCTAAATTATACATAAAAGGGTAAAGTAGAAATAGATAAATCATTACAATTCTGTTGATATTTCTAATATTTTTTTTTTATACACGCGAGGTTTTAATGCGAACACATCTATATCAGAAAAATATTCATTGTATGACTTCATAAGTCGTCGTATAGGTGCACGCTCACCAGCATTAGTCCGACAGAATTTAGTATAGAATACATCATTAGAATGGTTGTTACATAAACGGGGAATATGTGGGGGAACCGACAATGAGATCTCGTCGTAAATATTAATACAGTCAAATTTATTGTGGCAAATACCATATAGCAACATTTGATCTAGATAAAGTCTTCTAACTTTCAGTGATGTAAGCGAGAACTTTCCTAACAAATCTACATACGAGGACCTTGCACGGAAACATTTATAGTAAATTGTCCGCAAAAACTTACGTTGAACCATTTCTATTTGGTTAACATATATATCGTAGTGGGGATTCCATATAGCTGTTGCGTACTCAAGTTGCGACCTTACTAAAGATTTGAACAGTAACAAATAGCTTTCCGGTCGTTTGAACTGCTCACACGATCTCATAATAAATCCATAAAGTTGAAACGCTTTATTAGTTATATGATCTATGTGATTATCTAAATGTAATTTCGAGTCTACAAATATACCCAGGTCTCTAATAGTCAGTACACTACTTAAAGGAGAATTGTATAAATAATAAGTGTGTTCGGTAAGAAATGTCTTTTTTGTAAAAGACACTGAACAGCATTTCGTTAAACTTAAATGAAGTTTGTTATCTATACAGTATTTCGCTAGTCGATCCAAATCATCCTGTAGCAGCAAACAATCCTCACGGTTATTTATTGCACGATATACTTTAAGATCATCGGCGTACAAAAGGTAGTTGCTATGTACGAAACATTTATCAATGTCATTCACAAAAATAACAAATAATAAAGTCCCTAAAATTGAGCCCTGCGGTACACCCGATGTGACAACGATCGAGTTGGACGAGTAGCCATTAATTACAATTTTCTGAGTTCTATTGTGGATATAGGATAAGAACCAGCGCAAAAGGTCGCCACGGATACCGTTATAAGCAATCTTCTGGAGGAGAATGGCATGGTCTACCTTATCGAATGCCTTGCAGAAATCAGTGTACACTGTGTCTATTTGACACTTATTATCTAAGGCTTCGAATAAATAATTTGTAAAAAGTAATAAATTGCTAACTGTAGAGCGGCCCCTTACAAAACCATGTTGTTCAGGAATTATCAGCGGATGTAAGAAATCATAAGTTGCATTATGCACTAGCCTTTCGAGAACTTTTGATAATGTGGACAATAAGGAAATCGGCCTGTAATTTGATACATCACTTCGAGATCCACTTTTATATACAGGCGTTATGTTAGCCTTTTTCCAAATTTGGGGGACAACACCTTGACGTAAGCTATGGTTAAATAATATTGCTATCGGTTTACAAATGGACTCAACGGTGTGCTTTAAAAAAATTGGAGGTAAATTGTCAGGGCCTGTCCCTTTGGTCACATCCAAGCATTTTAGTTCCTTAACAATAACGTCTTTGGATAAGTGAATTTTATGAATGATGTTGCATTTGGGGTTATCGTCAGTGAATGAAACCAAATTAGGATCGATTTGGTCACCACGCTCATAAACAGATCCAAAAAACTTAGCAAACAGTTCGCAGATATCTTGGGGATTGTCAGATTGAGTATTATTATACACAACTGTATTAGGGATACCTGGCTTACGATTACAGTTTTTTATATATTTCCAAAAAATTCTTACGTCTTTCCTAAGCCCTTCCTCAATCGAGTAGATATAACTACGAAAACATTCTCTAGATAGTGTTTTAAATCTAGCTCGGAGTAAGGAGAAACATTCATAGTCTGACTTGCTACCGAGTTTCTTCCATTTGATTTATAGTTTGAGAAATAAATTTATTTTTTTGTATTGAATAAATTTTTGTATTGAGTGCCTCGGTGGCGTAGTTGTATTACGGTACGACTGCAAGGCTGAGGTCTCGGGGTCGATCCCCGGGTCGGGCAAAGTGATATTGGATTTTTCTATTCAGTATCAGCCCGGAGTCTGGAATTTGTGCCCGATATGGCGATAGGCTCGCCCCCTATCACATCATGGGACGGAATACGCTTGGCGAAAAGTGGGTGCACTAGTTGCGCCTCTGCCTACCCCTTCGGGCATAAAAGGCGTGAGCATGCGTATATTATGTGACAAATTTACACATCATAATATTACACTACTTAAATATTCTAGATTTTTCTCTATGTAGTCTGTTAGTTCCATATACACAGTTAGTTGCGTATTTTTAGTATGAGTGTATTAGTCTTTGTAAAGCAAATTGATTTCACAATAAAAGTGAGAGGAGGAATAAGTGCTTCTTCACCGCATACCTGCACTGGAGACCTGAACTGATGATCTTGACCTTTGATGCGACCTGATATTTCAATTTGCATAGGTACCTACATCGAAGCATGCAAGGTGCTTAGACGGTCACAATGCTTTCTTTTATTGTCACGACGTAATACTGTCGTCATGTATTTATGTACGCTATTTTCAAGTTTTGGTTTTTACTTTTTGAATAGTTTTCTAATTTATTTCATATTAAAATGTAATATTTATTGGTGAATTTAACCAACTTCTTATTAAATAACTCAGGGCATATTTAAAGAGTTTAAATACTTTTTATTCGACAGTTATCGTATTAAACAGCTAATGAATAATGATTCTCATTTGATTACCATTTATTTAAGAGCTCTACAACAATATGTCACACTGTAATCTATATTAGAGTGTGACTTTTATATATTTGACTGCCTCGGTGGCGTAGTTGTATTACGGTACGACTGCAAGGCTGAGGTCTCGGGTTCGATTCCCGGGTCGGGCAAAGTGATATTGGATTTTTCTATTCAGTATCAGCCCGGAGTCTGGAATTTGTGCCCGATATGGCGATAGGCTCGCCCCCTATCACATCATGGGACGGAATACGCTTGGCGAAAAGTGGGTGCTCTAGTTGCGCCTCTGCCTACCCCTTCGGGGATAAAATGCGTGAGCATGCTTTTATATATTTGTTTGACTTATACATTTATGTAACGAGTAACATTGACTCACAAGTCGTCAAACGGGCCCTTAATGTTTAAGAGAACATTTTTTTAATTTTGTGAAGAATGAGGACATATTCTAATAATACCTTAAAAGAACTATCAGTTTTCGATGTTGCTCTTAGGTTTTGCGATAACATTTTGAAGAAATCAAACAATTTTTATGAAAATAATAAAATTATATATTTTGCATCAAATTGCAAGTCATAAACAAATTAATCATTCTCACATTTACATAGAGTAGGTAACAAAATTACTTCCCTTTATATGGCACCACCACGTTTAATTTGCATTTGCAAAACATTATAAATTAGGATTATGTTACTAAAAATAATCTAAGTAATATGTTATTTTAAAATACATTACGCAGAGGTGATTTTTGGAACTTCAGTAGTAGGAACATTTTGACTAGTAGTGGACGTGTCTGAGTCGGTTGTGGAAGGTACTCCAGTAGTAGAGCTGTCTTCAGAGGTAGATGTAGAAATCGTATCATTCGCAGCGGTTTCTTTAGTTTCAGTTGTTAAAGTTGTCGTGGTAGTAGAATCATTGGATGGGGTCGTAGAGGTTACCTCCATAGTCGAGGATTCGTCATGCGTAGTCGTTCCCGAAGCTTCAGTTGTGGAAGATTCTTCAGTAGTGGTTGCCCCAGTTGTAGAAGAATCAATGGAATCTGTTGTCGAAGGTGCCCCTGTAGTAGATACGTCTTCTGATGATGTTGTTGATGATGCCTCTGGTGTGGAAGGATCATGTGAGTAAGTTGTTAACTGTGCTTCAGCTGTCGTAGGTTCTTCTGGAGCTGTTGCGGTTGAAGATTCTCCAACAGTAGAAGACTCCTCAGTAGTAGTCGATGATGTACCAGTTGAAAATGATGCTTCTGTTCCAGATGTCGAATGAATGTCAGTAGCCTCTTCCGGACTGATTGTTGTGGAAGGAATAGAAGTATATTCTGAAGTGGGTAGTCCCGTAGACGACACATCTGCGGAAACAGTTGTTAAAGAAGATGTCGTACTAGACACTGTTTCTGAATTAGTTGTTGAAAGTGGCTCAGTAGTAGGAGCTTTTTCAGTCGTAGCTGCTGCGGAATTTTCGGTTGTTGTAGACTCTTCAGGAGCTGTCTTTGAGGGGACAGCCGTAGATCCTGAATTTTCAGTAGTCGAAGTTGAAACTGCAATGGTCGTTGAAGGTTCTTTAGCTGCTGAGCTCACTGTTGTTACTTCTGTTGCAGATGGATTCTCCGAAGATGATGCTTCTGTTACAGATGTCGAATGAATCTCAGTAGCCTCTTCTGTACTGATTGTTTTGGAAGGAATAGAAGTAGATTCTGAAGTGGGTATTCCCGTAGACGAAACTTCTGCGGAGACAGTTGTTAAAGAAGATATCGTACTAGACACTGTTTCTGAATTAGTTGTTGGAAGCGGCTCAGTAGTAGGAGCTTTTCCAGTGGTAGCTGCTGCGGAATATTCGGTTGTTGTAGAATGTTCAAGAGCTGTCTTTGAGGGGACAGCCGTAGATCCTGAATTTTCAGTGGTCGAAGTTGAAACTGCAATGGTCGTTGAAGGTTCTTGAGGTGCAGATGATGCTGTGGAAGAATTTTTATCTACACCTTCCGATGAAGGTTCTTTAGCTCCTGAGCTCACTGTTGTTACTTCTGTTGCAGATGGATTCTCCGAAGATGTCTTAAGTGGGACGGTCGAAGATGATTCCGAAGGAATAACATCAGCTGTTGGTGTTGTTTTCGTTGAAGTTGGTTCCTCATTAACAACTGCCGGGGATACATCTTCCGTGTTTTTGTCAGAAACAGTCGTAACTTTTTCTGTAGATACCGAGGATACGGAACTACTTGCTGGAGCCGACGAAGATGACGTATGTTGTGGAGATGAAGAATGGGCTGCTTCTGATTCAGGAGTCCTTTCAAAACTTCTTGCCGCTATTTTTGGCATAGGTGAAGCCGCTGCGACTTCATCACTGTCAGGTGTGTGCAAATGTCTTCCAGATTTTTCGTTGATAGATGATTTTTCTTCGGTACCATCGGATTTCTTAGAATGCTGAATTATTGTTGGTCGGAATCCATTTTCGTCGGCTATGTAGCTGCAAATACAAATTTTGTTACATAATAACCCCGTTTAATTCGTTGAATATACGTAATCCTCCTAGCCAGTTTCAGCCACGGCGGCCAATCTTAACGGAGATCAGCCAGGTACGCAGGATATATTATAATGCACAAGTGTGTGCGCAATACACAGGTACACTCGCTATTCCTTCACTCTCATAGTCCGGTGAGACGGCAATTCGACATGACCGGAGAGAGATCAGGCGCAGAACCAACGGCTTTACGTGCTTTCCGAGGCACAGGGGTATCACAATGCCAACTTCCTGACTCCGAGCTGCGACTGAGTAATTTTTAAGATAGAAAAACCCCGTCACAATATTTTAGGCTAAACCCGGGATTCGAACCCAGGACCTCAGCGCGCAAATCGTACTCCTTGAATATAAAGGTGGCATCGTAAATAATAATGATCACGATTGCATATCCTAGATAATTATATATTAAAACACATTCATAATTAATGTATTTTTGTGATTGAATGATCACAAATAGACATTAAGAAAAGTATTTTAAACAATTCCTAAAAGTTGCGTAACAGTTGCCTAAACGTTATAATTTATAAACCACTAGCTTTTGCCCGCAGCTCCGCCCGCGTGAATGAGTTTTTCCGGGGTAAAAGTCCCGCTTTGAATTTTCCCGGTATAAAAACATGATCTACCCGTGTGCCAAATTTCATCGAAATACGTTCAGTAGTTTTTGCGTGAAAGAGTAATAAACATCCATAGATTCTTACAAACTTTCGCGTTTATAATATTATAGTAGGATTTCTTTGATTTATTGAACTTAAGTTTGATCTATATTATAAACTGATTGCACCTAACCATATGTGTAATCTGTAAAGAAGCAAAGGCTTGCCATAGAGCAGATTACGTTACATACTTTCACAATTTTATCAACAATATAATATACTGGGTTTTCCTTGCGGCTTCACTTGCGTATGAGTTCTTTCTCGGTATAAAAATTATCTTAGGTAAAGTATTATCTGTTATGTATAGTGAATCATAGTCGAACAGTTTGCTTGCCTCATCATTTAGTTGTATTTAAAAGAATGTTGTATTAGGTGAACTTCCCGAAATGAAGAAACATAACTTGTGTCTGGCATATTCTCGTATATGTTATCCATTAATAACATAATTGTTGGTACAATAAGATTCGACCAATGTATTCAAAGTCTCTCATTATTGGTTATTAAAAACATTACAAACCAATATTTCTTTTAATAATATCTGCACTCATTATATTATACTTTCAGAGTACTGGTCAAGGATTTTCTTTCTGCACATACAAGGAATACGATATCTTATCTATGACGATTATAAAGACGGAAATAACTTGAACTACCACCGCCCGGTGGGGGATGAGTAGCGACACTTGCGTACAAAAAAAATCTCCTCTACGCGGTACTGGTTTAAGTTGTTTGCTGGCTATTATGAACTATGAAGGTAGGTACAATTTCTACACATTCCGCAATGATAAAGAGATTAAACAAGCAATAATAAATATAAGTGTCTCATTCTCCCCTCAGTGACCGTCCTGAGCCGAGGTTCGTAGCCCGTTAGTGGGTTGCCCTCAGCATGGTCATTTAACTCAGGGTAGCGAGCGCGTCAGCATTCACCCTAAAGTCCGGTGTGGCCAGAAAAGCCGACCCTCGTCAGGCTACTGGCAGGATAGTCAAGTCAAAAAAAAAAAGCTCTATGCGAAGAGTTTATCCCAAAGGGATGAGACCTCTGTCTAAGCAGCCTTTAAGTCCTTATTGGTGTACCACTGCTCTTCCACCCATTATTTGAAGGATTTAATTTAATTAATCATACTTATTGTAGTATAATATTTTTTTGTGATTATGCAATCACAATAATCTGTCTTAATAAACCCTTTTAATTTAATAAGTAGTACGAGTTTTAAAGAGTAATAAAAATATATTATGCTCTTATTAAGACTTGTGCTGAATTTTTGTATAAACATAAAAATATAGTATAGTTACTCTTTTTAAAACTACATACAATAAAAAATAATAATCTTCTAAAAAATATATTGCACATATATATCATACAACTTTTTTTGTTAACCAGAACTCAATATAACATTACCTACGTATATTAAATCTTTTGGTGGGAGATTCCTCACAAGGCATTGGTATTAATTAATTCTTACTTTAGACGATTCGTAAAGATAATATATTGGTAAGGCTTATCAACAGATAATGATTTGATATCCAACACTAACTTGACTGTGATGAGTGTGCCATCTGGAGCTGTGTAGGAGTAGGATCCTCGTTGGACGTGGATTTCATCACTTTCTTCGCTGCTGCTACTGCTATCTTCTCCCCCTTCATCACTGTGCTCATGATGTGATTTGGAGTGTTTCGCGTGTTTCGGTAATACTTTATCATAAGCAGCTTCTTCGCGTTTTATTCCATTCCCCGTTTCGTAACTGAAATTATATATTTTCATATAATTAGAAAAAAAAAATATGATTGCTTTATACTATTTTTACACGCTTTTCAATATTTATGTAAAGTACTTTTATTTATGATTTTACATCTATTTTAAATTTGTATTCCGTTGATTTATAAAATTCAAATAACTTCAGTAATAATATCAAGTAATTACCTAAATCTATAAGCTCCGTTAGCATCATATTCTTCTGATTGTGAAACTATTGGTATCACGGATGATTGTTCCTTATCGCAAGGGACCACATTTACAGGGGGTGCAGCAAATACGTGAAACACTGTCAAATATAAGTAAATAAATTTATATAACATCTTCATTGTATTCACTCCAGAATTTTATCGAATAATGAATCCCCAGAATTCTTGAACACATATATGTAAGGCTCATTTATTTACACTATTCTCCCCCCGCCTTCCGGTGGAGCGAGCCTTAGCGGTCGCTAAATACTTCAACCTTAGCGCTTGACTGATATGTTCTTCGGAAAATTGCACAATCGTAGAGGTGTCAACAATCAGATATGATCGGATGCGATCCACTGCGATTAAGATATGCCCACTCTAAACAAGGTTTGTCAACTCCTGGATTGCTTGATACTCAGGCATTCAGCAATGCGTGGCATGAGTCATGACTAACATTCAAAATTCAATATAAATTATAGATTGTAAATATACATATTATTATACCTCCAATATAAATATGCATTATTTTTGACATATAAATTTTATGTCTCCAAATAATTATAGACAGGCCAGATAACTAATCCCAATAAAAACATAAGTTCAATATTACGAATACACGTGCTTCATGACTTCGCCGACAAAACAATTAAGATCTACATGGGTACGAAGCTCTGTAAATAATCCTAAAATTTATTTATAAGAACATAAGTTTAAAATGCATTTTTTTTGTTTTCTACGACAAAAATATTTGTTAAAAAAAAATTACTTCTTAAACTTGAACCGTCAAATTATTTACACAAAGCGGATAAATTATTGTAAATTGAAGCTCAAGATTTGACTTGAATAGTATTTACAAGCAAAGCTGAAAGAAAGTTACCCGGCTTGACGCCTAATTTCAATTTTCTATGGCAATTGGAAGTGGATTAAGTTTGGATCTATATGTCAGACAGTCAATAATGAAAAGCCGATTTTTATTAGACGTTAATTTCGCAATAACCGTTTGAGTTAAGTATATTTATGAAATTTGGGGTTCTAGTTGATCTAGGCCTTTTTCTTGACGATTTACTAATCACAGTATATTATTATACTAAATAGGATGCACATACCAGTTATAATTATTGATTCATGAATATCGTTAAGCGGTCGTCCACTAAGAAATATTACAAGAAAGGATTGCAACGATTGATGTCATTACTAAAATCGACTTATGTCCTTAAAACATAGTAATGCATATGTATTATATTTTATACTTAGATAAATTCTTGTCAAACTAGTGATTTGATTACGAATATAAGAAGCGCTTAAGCTTTACTAAGGCTACTGAGTCATCACCATTGCTATTTCGATCGCGTCAGTTGTGCTGTGCACATTTATAACGTTAATTTATATTATATAAAATGTTAAGAACAACATTGATGTTTACAACGCTTTTGATACACACCTATAGTATCCCTGTCGGTGATAACCAGGACCTTGGAGTAACAAAAGGAAGATATCATTTTAATCATCCACCTGTTGTAGAAGAATATGACCCGATTAAAGAATCTCTTCAATATAGTGAAGAAACAGTTAATAAACCAAGAACATACAAAGAAGTTCGTTATTCTGATGATGTATTAGTAACTAACGATAAAACATCTGCGGAAATAGTTCCTGATCAACTAAGTATTGATAATGTCCAGGTTGTAAACAAAAATGCGGTTGTTCTTAGCAATGAAGAAAACTCTGATGTTTTATTAGAAACAGAATCTACGAAGTTAAAAAATGAAAACGAAGTTAAAATTAAATCCAAGAATACTGTTCGCAAAAGCAAAGTCCAAGTTCGAAAGCTTTCAAAGGTTCTTCATGATTCTCAAACTACTACATTGAAACCTATTGTAAATTCAAATGTGAAACAAAGGCGAGAGCGTGATGCAGTGATACCAATCGTAGAATCCGAAAATCGTGTTTATGGACATAACGGCAAATTTCATTATAGGTAATTTAAAACTATTCATGGAACTAATTTCATATAAATGGTGCAGTTTATAAAGATCTTTGTATAAATGCAAATAACATCCGGCGAAAATACGCAATGGGACTTTTACCAGGGAAGTTATTTTAAGAGGCTACAGGTAATACCTTTAATATTATAAAATAATTAAACATGTTTTTTTTTTTCATTATAGCTACGTAGGCGGAGACGGTACGAGAGCGTTTGAGGAAGGTAAACTGAAGGTGTTCGATGATAAAACAGCTGGTGAGGCTGTGGAGGGAGGTTTTTCATACACTGTAAGTACCGTCTTTTATCTCACTACAAAATATAAGAAGATAGTAAAGTCTTCGATGTTACAGAAACCTTAATTGCAGCATAATATGTTTGGCCACTGCAATAATTGTTTACTGCATTAGTTTATATTACAAGTTTACATTACATTAGCCAGTGAAGATTTTTTTATGGTAGCTCATATATTTGCATTTTAATTATTGCGTTTCCTTTTGCACGTTGATCGTTTTCGTTTAGTGTGGGTTTGATTACAATGCTTTTGTCAATATGGTAATTATTATACTGAGTCGTAGGCGCTATATCACGTTTCATTTACAACATCATAATTATAAGAAACTTTCTAGAGTTGCAATTGAAATGCTTGTCTTTGAGGCAATTGCATATTATCCGGTAAAATCCGTTGTGGGATGATCAGTAAATATAATCTTCTGCTGGGGTAAATTTGCGTTTTATTAGCTCGACTTCTGGTCCATAATCTAATGATGAGGAGCTGCAATAAACATGGCAAAGTGTCAAACATTTGACATATTTAATAGCCCACGCATTCAATTTACTGGAGGTTCTGTAAAATCTTGTAAGAATGAATAAGTTGAATAGTTGATGGACGAGTGAGTAGTTAATGAACGATCTAGTTATGGATGCGATACTGATTGGCCCATTACGAGAATTCGTGTAATGCGGTCATTAGATAGAGCTCTCACTTTATAAATTAGACATAATGCCTCGCATAAACAAGCTCTTATGAAAGATACATTTAAAGTTTGTCACCCTACTTACGAATATTTTTGTATTTGAATAGTGAAGTCCTTACAAACTTGTTACTAGTTCCGGTAAAAATGCATTAAAAATTGAGTATTATTTAAGTAACTCGCTTTTGCTCGCGGCTCCGCCCGTGTGAAAAAGTTTTCCCAGGATAAAGATCCCGCTTTATATTTCCCGGGATAAAAAGTAGCCTATGTTAAACCAGGACACGATATACCCGTGTGCCAAATTTCATCGAAATCCGTTTAGTAGTTTTGGAGATGTTCAGTAACAAACGAACAGAAAAACAGACAGACAGACAGAAAAGAATTACAAAAATCGCTGATTTATGTTCCATTACTCTTCTTTAGTCACCACTTTTCTTTTTATCACATTTCTTTAAATGTACAGACACACCGGTTCTACTGCTTTATATGTATAGATAATACCCGAACTTTAAATTATAAAGCACAGAATGCCACTGTACAGTGTTCATCCCTTCGAAAATAGATGTTAATTCTTCTAAAGCCCAGTAATAATACTGGCCACAATGACCATTTAAAGTAAAAACAAACTACTATTTGTTTTAAAAACATTTCTTTAGTGTGTTTCGTTTCCAAGCTTACTCTGCAAGGGTTACTGGTATTTTACGCAGTGTGCGCCAAAATAAATCTTTAAAAAAAAATTTCAGGATGAAGATGGCAACGACTTCAATTTGACTTACACTGCTGATGAGAATGGGTACAGGCCGACGGGCGCTCATCTACCAACTCCACCACCCATACCACCTGCCATCGCTCGCGCACTTCAATATTTAGCAACGAAAACTGTCGTCGAATCCACTACCAAAATCTAAATGTAGCATTTAAATTGATATATACAAAACAAACACAAAAAATTACGAAATTAAAGTTTATGACTTGTATACATTGGTGTATTGGGTTTTTAATACATCAATGCTGGTATAGAACATTTTCGAGATATAGACAGTAATTTTATTAAGACTGATTTATGTGTGATTGTATTTTTTAATAAAGTCATCAATATTTACCAGAGAACCGTTTAGTTTACAGAAGAAGCAAATATCAGTACAGTCAGCCACAAAAGTAGCTGAACAAATTCAAAATTTCAAATCGCCATTACCTTTTGTTTCCTTATCAACAATCGTTTTTTCTTCAGTTAAATAAAATTCAAGGGGTTTACTTTATTTTAGACAAAGTAAAAATAATATTTCGATTGAAGTTAATGTGTAGAAGCTTTTTGAAGTATTGAATTTTTGCAGCTACTTTTGTGGCTGACTGAACATGAGGTGACCTTGGATAATATTAAATTATACTTTTAAGACATCAAAACAAATAAAAGATTGAAAGTTAAATATCCTACGATACTGATATATCTAAGTAAACACCTGAGAAGTCAACAAAGACGTCTAGGACATTTACAGAACGGAACGATTATTTATAATTTTGAGGTACAACCGTTAAGCAATTTAACGGTATTGTCATGTTAAAAAATACTAATGGTTAAACTAAAGCTAAGTCGATTTATATGTGTGATATTCTCAATTTAAGTGCCGTTTTTTTTTTCACCCCATAAGTTTTAGTCAATTTCTATTGTGTTTTATTGTATTTCCTGGCAAAGTTGGGTACATTATATTATTGTCTTTTGCAGCGATAAGGGTGTAATATTAATCGAAAATAAATTTATATTCATTGCTTTGTTTCTTGCTTATGACATTGAAGTGAACCTGAATAAAACAACTAAACAAACAATATCATAAAAAAAACAACCACTAAAGAATCAACTTGAAACGTATAAAAATAGAAATAATTACATTTCTTTTTCTGTGTCTGCATATTTTAGGTGTTTGGTATTTATTTTTAATTTTTACTCTTATTTAGTAAAGTTGAATACTCCGCACTTAATATAAAATCATTGCGGTCATTTCAGCGTTATTTTTTTACTTTTTCTATGTAGCCTTGAACTATGATGCACTAGACCTTCTAACAATAGACGCATCTACATAATTTATTCTGTGAGTCAGTACATTGAAGTTTATATATAAATGCCTTTGTTATTTCTAATAAATATCATCATTACATATGGGAACTGAATCTTAACTGCTTGCGTTATCCGTAATACCTACGTTGTGAACTACTATAGGTAAGTTTGGTACAATAATATTATGTACGATTTACAAACTATAAATATCAAAGGAGGGTAGTCTTTAACTGGCTTCTTGGTTGCAATTTAATATGATTCAGTAATTTCACAGGAAAAATAGTAACAGTCACAAATTCAACTTACAAAATTTTGCTCTGTACAGAATTCTTTTAAGTTTTAAGTTTTATCTCTTATTTAACATAAAGCTAACATATAAAAATAATAATAAAGCGTCATCAGTTTAATGCACCAGAAATATGAAATAAAATGACTATATCGAGCGATCAATTTTTTTTTACATTACAAATAGAACCAACTAGTTGCAGGATCAATCAACTGCAAATTTTGCGACTAAAGATCGCCTCTGTTCGACTCAAAAAGGCGTTTTTGCTTTGTAACACATCCTGCCCACTTCCGAAACATGACAGGAAATCATAGTTTTTACTAAAGAAATTATTTATTGATATAGGGTGATGGGAGGCGCAATTAATGCACCCACTTTCGCCGTGCGTATTCCGTCCCATGATGTGATAGGGGCCGAGCCAAACTTCAGACTCCGGGATGACACTGAAAAGAAAAATCCAATATAACTTTGCCCGACCTGGGGATTGAACCCGAGACCTCAGCATTGGAGTCAGAGCAGAAAATTGATACGTAACTATAATATAAAATTTTGTGATGAAAACAGTTTGTAGCGTAGACAAAAATGGACGCATAAATTGTCATGCAATAAATTAGTCTGCGCGGAACCTAACCATTTGTCTTCTATTAGCGTTAGGAGGATGGATGTTAATGAGTTGTTTAAAAATACTTATTTGAAAACAACAATCACGTGGTAAATTTGTGTTTTTTTTTTTATTTTAATTTGTGGTAATAATTGTTTAGTTCTATGTTGGTTCCTTGTTTAATATTCAGGACTTGGTTTGTAACGCATATGCTTGTAACTACAAAGTGGAAATATATATAAAATGTGTTGATCTTATAATTATTAATCCCTCAACGGCCGCGGTGGACACCGGTGTCAATTTATATAAGGAAAGTAGCTTATAGCTATATAATATAAGCGGGCGTTGACGAGTTAATACTTTTAAATGTTCATAGATATATTTCTTTGTGGACGATAGCCTAGTTGGGAATGGAACGGTCTGCCGAGACAATGTCCGGAGGTTCAAAACCCAAGGCACACACCTCTGACTTTTCGAAGTTACATGTGTATTGTTTATCAATTATCGTTCGCTATAACGGTGAAGGAAAACATCGTGAGGAAACCTACATACCTGAGAATTCTCCATAAGAATTTCGAGGGTATGTGAAGTCTGCCAACCCGCACTAGGCCAGCGTGGTGGACTAAGGCCTAAACCCTCTCAGTTGTAGAGGAGGCCCGTGCTCAGCAGTGGGCAGTATATAATACAGGGCTGGTATGATGATGATGATATTTCTTTCATTATTGTCATCAAGGAAGTTACTGTGTTTTCCTGCGATACAGGCCTGACCAATAGTACAATGTAACTTATTTGTAACTATGGTGTAATTGCTTTGGTGAAATAAAGATTTATTATTGTATCTTTCCTTTGGAAAATCACGGCACGACGACCGGTCCTTTTGGAAGGCGTGGGGATACAGATCCAACACATAGAGGCCCCTTAAAGATACTTTAATATAGTTGGGATATGTACAGTCAGCAGCATAAGTATCTGTACAAAATCAAAATTTCATATCGCCTATATACGCGTTGAGTTAAACTGAAACATTTTTTACTTCGTTTGAAGTAAAGTAAATGTCTCCTTGCAGGTACTATCTCTGTCTGCATTTATGGGAGAAATACAGCCAAAGACAGCGCCTGCGAGGTGTAAGGACTATTCCGAATAGATGGGAATTAATTAGGTCTATGGGTGGGATCTAGCTGGACTGGTTACTGGGCTATTGATTGAGACAACGGGACGCCTGCCAAGTAAAATGTCTCAACCTTTTATAATCAAGGCATACGGTGACTTGCCCCCCACTAGATGGGCATCACAAAAGCGGCGCATGCCAAGGACGCAACATCGGTGCAGGGGGCTAAAGGGTGTCGAGAGGTGTGCACCGATTTCACCATTGCAGGTCGCTGAAGCGTCCCGGAGCGGGTTTCCTCGCTATAACGTAGATTGAGCACTCCCGCTCTGGAGCTCAGATTCTTAGCCCTTGCGACTTCCACCTCTAGCCAGCCAGTTAAGGCAAGCCAAGAGTCAGGGGTATCATTTAGCCCCCACAGAATCGGGGTACGCGGTGTCGGCACTCACTATCAATATAACAATCCGACTATCATATAATATACTTTGTACATAAATAGTGTGATATTGATCGCGTCCATACAAAATGAGCTCAAATCCGAGAACATTTTCGTAGATCACGAACGCGAAATGATGAGAGAAATTAAGTCATTCAGAATAAATTATATCGTAATATGTCCTGACTGTATATTATTCTTTCAACACGGCACTGATTCACACGCTGATGCTATCATACAAAAATCTATCTTCATCCTATAAGTTTAAGTGTCTTGTGTTCACGATCATATAATGTTCTCATCAATGACCTTGCATCAACGTTCACTTTTATAAACAGGTTATCTGAAGAATGTCGGCTCATTCTTAGGATCACTTTTATTTTTATTATGGCATTTTGTGAATCTCTATCGTAATATCATCACGTTGCGGTATTTTGCATTACATGTATTTAAAAAACAGCTAAATCCGTCTGATAAAATGGTTTTACCTATTTTGGTACTCATGAGAAACAACCATAAAGAGAACCACAAAAAGATTAGCGCAAATACTATTATGTTTAATAAATAATATTCCCGTGTGTGTAATATGTGGGTAAAGAAGATATCCGCTTTTTGTATGGGTGCTGGGTCTCAAAATCTAGCTAGGCTCAAATGTTATGGATATAAAAGGGCCAAAATACGTTCAATTAGGTGTAGTTTTTAAGCAAAATAAAATTACATAAATCTCAAAATTACATACATACATACATACCAGCCCTGTATTATATACTGCCCACTGCTGAGCACGGGCCTCCTCTACAACTGAGAGGGTTAAGGCCTTAGTCCACCACGCTGGCCTAGTGCGGGTTGGCAGACTTCACATACCTTCGAAATTCAGAGAACTTCTCAGGTATGCAGGTTTCCTCACGATGTTTTCCTTCACCGTTAAAGCGAGCGATAATTCACAAAGAATACATACATAACTTTTCAGAAAAGTCAGAGGTGTGTGCCTTGGGTTTTGAACCTCCGGACATTGTCTCGGCAGACCGTTCCATTTCCAACTAGGCTATCGCCGCGTCATCTCAAAATTGGAAGACTAAAATTATACGATTTATAGCAAAGGCCTAGTTTTTGGGACTACTATTCAATTTTGGACATGTCCTTTATCGAATTTACAGTTGCAGTCAAAACACGAATATTATTTTTTCTCTTTTTTATGATATCACTACTGATTTTTTTATCCGATAAGATTATTGTGCAGAAACAATTGACGGTAGAGGTTGAGGCTCCACTGTTTACGTTACTCGCCCCTTGTCATTTTATAAGTATCAGACAGAAGTTCTTAAGCGGGCATATATTTTCTGTAAGTGGGTATTTTAGGCAGAAATTCATTATATTAAGTGTCCTAAGCTAAAAATATAATGAATGTAACAGGTCTCATAGGTTGTATATTACACTTTTGGATTAATTATATACCTAGACAGACACAGAACGTTTCAAACGCGTCGAAAAAAATAGAGGCCAACAATTGTCCACTAAATGAGTTCGAATGAATTATTTTTTGTTGTTTTTCATGGATATAATTTTCTCCCCGTTTTAATAGAAACTATGTAATAACTGGTATCATTACGCGTGCACACAAGGATACGCAGAATGATGCAGCGATAGCGTATGACACAGCTGTCACGCATACTAGCTTAAGAAAAGTTGGCCTGTTTGTTTTAGCTTCATTGCAGCGTGTCACTCTATCTAGGTTTATAATTTATCAATGATTACACTCATTAGTTTGTAAATGGTAATTACTTTCAGTTTTTAGTTGCTTTGTTTCAAATGAGAAATGTAATTTATATTTAAGTTTTTACGTTCTAATTAATTATCTGATGAAACTCATAAACCCCCATTGTCAATTTGATTTCAGAATTTAATTTTATTTATATCAGTATATTTCTATACTTATTATATCTACACCTAAAAAGATAGACTGCCTCGGTGGCGTAGTTGTATTAAGGTAGGATTGCAATGCTGAGGTCTTGGGTTCGATCCCCGGGTCGGGCAAAAGATATTGGATTTTTCTATTCAGTATCAGCCCGGAGTCTGGAATTTGTGCCCAATATGGCGATAAGCTCGCCCCCTATCACATCATGGGACGGAATACACACGGCGAAAAGTGGGTGCATTAGTTGCACCTCTGCCTATCCCCTTCGGGTATAAAAGGCGTGAGTGAGTATGTATGTATGTATTATTATATCTACACTCCCTTTTTTTGTTCATTCATACCATACTTCCTAGTAATGACTGGTCATAATAAGGAAAGTTTTACGACAGTTTAGAGGTTAGGTAGTTAACCAGTCTATTGAAAATTCAGAAGCTAAGACACACTGATTTTATAAACCTTGATAGTGATTTATAAAACGACGCAGTTCGATGTAATCACGAACATACGAATCCTGCATACATATGGAACTTATTTGACTTCTAGTACTACTGCGGACGTCATGTTCGGTTATAGACACCACTAAAATCATTGATGTGATTTGTAGGAAATGACATCACCATTTTAACACATAGTTGACAGTTTGGATTGGTAAATTTAATGCTAATGAAAATTCTACACCCGTCATTGTTTCTCAGGATCTCCTTGACTTCAAGAAAAATAAATTGGTAATTTTTAGTGCGACTCTGGCACTGATTTATGCTTTTTATTACGTTAAAAAATAAATATAATCATTTTATGAAACTTCAATCATTGTCTATCACAGTTCAGTCGTACACAAATTTATTTTTTAAACATTTTTTATTGCTTACAAGTAAATATATAACAGAAGCAGGCGCCGCTTTGTAAAGAGAGAAAACAAATTTTGCATCCATTTTGGAACTAAGCGAATATAGTTGCGATGCCTCATTTCAAAGCGGTTCCTGCGAATGTCTGTGGGATATTTATTTATATAGGTTTGTAACTAGCGTGGGTCATTTGATCATTTGTACATTGCGTCGGCATGGTTTAGTTCCTGGATTGAGGTGGTGGTGGTGCTGTCGCGAGGTAATCGAGAGCTTTCTGGATCGCTGGCGGTATCGGAGGTGGAGTGGGTAAATGTGCTCCCTGAAAAACAAAAAAATATGAATACCTAACGAAGTCTTAACAAGGAATTAAATTATGTAGGGAGGATAAAATCCGTCTAGTAGAGCGTCAGCAAACGTTAAGTGATTCTTGATAATTGTGACACATTTAAAAGGATGCCGACGCTTCCATATTTCGGTGTAACGTAAATTATTACCATATAAATACTAAACTCCTCTGATTCATGCATGTTACATGTTAATACACAGAAGTACTTATAGGCATCCTGTTAAATGTTCACTAGGTTTTCCCCAACTCATTTATTATTTTATCTTCATACAAAATGATTTTTTTCTTTCTAATATAGCCCAAATGATTAAAAGGAAACCGCAAAAATAATTGTGTTGGTTGTCAATTGCGACGATAGAGCCGAGAATATTGTCTTAAAACAAACAAGATACAAAACAATAGCTACTTAAAATGTCAAAGTTGATGTTTTAGCACATCACGTTGATTCTCCAAGGACACACTAACTGTTATTACGGCTTACATCATCGCTATAAAGGCAATGCTAACCCAGTTTTAGATCTAGCTAAATATATATTTGTAGTCATTAGATATTAATACATCCTTGTTGGCTTAAATATAAATAGACGATGAGCAAAAGTAAAGGTAGATTCATTTATGGATAGCTATCAAAATAGATAAACCTAATATTAGATTGCCTCGGTGGCGTAGTTGTATTACGGTATGACTGCAATGCTGAGGTTTTGGGATATCCTAGGTCGGGCAAAGTGATATTGAGTTTTTCTATTTAGTATCAGCCCAGAGTCTGGAATTTGTGTCCGATATGGTGATAGGCTCGCCACCAATCACATTATGGGATGGAATACGCACGGCGAAAAGTGGATGCACTGGTTACGCCTCTGCCTACCCCTTCGGGGATAAAAGGCGTGAGTGTGCGTAGTATTAGATCTTTAGGTATATTAAGGATATATCGCCTACACAAAAGTTGATATTATGATGTACGAAGTCTGTGTGATTATCTGTTCATCGATAAATTACATTAATTTTGTAATGACATTATTCAATAGTCCGCACGATGGGTTGACTTTAAGACCGGTCAACTTTAGTTAGGGTAATCATCGGTCTTATTAAGCTGGACGCACTCGCAGAGCTTCGAGTGCTCCAGGTGCTGCGAGCGCGTCCAGCTTAATAACACCCTGACAAAAAGATATCTACAGTTGAAAAAACTGGGCCTAAGTGTTTCTATTGTGAACTGTGATATTACGAAGCAAACAAATAATTGTTTGCTTTCATTTCAATTCCATAAGGAATGATTATTAATTAGTCTTTCTAGAGTACTAAAAATGTGTCCTAAACATTGACTAAACCAATGTTTAGGATATCGATATTAAAGCGAAAAATCATAACAGAATCGATTATATTATTGTACCTAAATTGTCTAAAATTGATATTATATAGACAAATTTTTGAAAATTGGTATTTATAAATAATCCCAACATCCTTTTCTACACCTAATAGTTCAAAATATCACTAAGCAATTAAAGGTCGTAAATTAAGATTTCTGACTCTCACCTCTGGTTTGAAACCGCCTTCATCATCAGCTACGTAATTCAAGGCGATGACGGTACCGTCAGGCGCAGTGTAGGTGAATGCGCCCTGAGCAACGATGACGTCACTGGCGTCAGGGCCAGTGGCTTTCTTCAGGGTACCTGTCTCCTCCGCCTTAATCCCATTGTCAGTCTCATAGCTGGAAATTAAAAACGTAAAAACAACACATTGAGATTTTATCAGATAAAATTTGATCGTAATGCGAGGTATTAATATAATATTTAATACAAGGACATCGAACGTCCTTATTTCAGGTGTGCAGAAAATTGAGTTTCTTTCAACTACACTAACAGACCTATGACCGTAAATATCCAGTTATCAAAACAAACGGAATGAGTTTTATTTTACCAATTTGTCGCCGGAATGTGATCGTGACCTCTATACACACATAGCGACCTGACATTCGGGGACGGTTAAATCAATGATAACAGGCTCGCTAATTATAAGACAATTTTATCAAATATTTCATACCAAATCCGCACGTTAAACTATATAAATATTCTAAACATGATAAGTGATTTGTTTTAGTATATTATCTTTAAATAATATACCTTCTGGCGCTATTATTTAGTCAGACCTTAGTATTGAATATTGCCTCGTGGTTGTAGCTACGTTGCATAACAAAAAATTAGATGATACATGAAAATTTTCTCTCATGATTCACAAGGTGACCGGTAATTCCGTTTATTGTTTACAGCGGCACAGTTTCATGAAATTGACACGTTTTACTGGCGACACGATAATTATGTTACAGAATATTTATTACGTCAGATCCGAAGTATATTATGTCAGGCTGTATAACCGATAATGGTATACTGGTGGTAGGTCTCTCATTATGTAAGAGGCCGTCTGGGTGGGTACCACCGCAATGTCTATTTCTACCGCTAAGCAACAGCGCATGCACTGTTGTGTTTCGGTTTGAAGGACATTGTAGCCAGTATAACTACTGGACATAATGAGACTTAACATCTTATGTCTCAGGATGACGAGCGCAGTGGAATGCCACACAGTACTTTGTAAGTCAAGGTGCTGGATGGTGTTGCTACTGTTTATCGGTGGTCGTATCGCTTACTATCATGCGAACGGCATGCTCGTCTCGTCATTCTATGCTATAAAAAAAAAAATGGTTTGTTTACGACATTATTTTAAGAATAATTTTCCCATGAAATATTTTTTATTACCAAATTTCGTAATTTATTATTTAATTAATGAACTTCAAGCTAAATTCTGAAATGCACGAGAACGCTAGTAAGACAAATTCATTGTATTTTTTAGATATTCTCTGTTATAATGTAAGTACAGTACACAAATTTTGTAAGTTATGTAATTGAGACGTTTTCCTCAAAAATATTATATTTCAAGAATAAGACGATAGTAGATAATATATCAAACTTAAAAGTACAAACAGAATTTCACTTTCTCGCCCTTTACGGTTATTTCAATTTATTCTTAATAAATTAGTGTATATTCACATTTATTTACGAAACAACAAATTATTATTACGATGACTAAAAGCTAAAATCATGTGGGATTTACTATGTTACCAATGAGCCTACAGCTTGAAATTCCGGGTTAAGGACATCTGTCTAATTCATCCTACATGTTACCTCACAATAAATAAACAATGTTACAGCTGATGCGACACGAATACTCAACAATATTAATTACACTTCATAGGGTTTTTTAATACGTCAATGACTTCATATGTAATTATTTTGAATTTTGAATTTAATAAAAATATTGACTGGCCGCTTTTGACAAGTCCGTCTGGAAATCTTTGGGGGAGGCCTATGTTCAGCAGTGGACGTCATGTGGCTGATGATGATGATGTAATTAATGTCACATGACTTATTCCTCTAATACTCAGTAATATTTTTATTTTATAACTAGCTTCGCTCAGAACAAAAAGTTGTTATGATTGACAAAGTGATGACATAATATAAACTTATTGCCTCGTAACAAAAGTAATTATCAACCGTTTTAAATATATATTTTTTATATAGATTGTATATATTTATCAGTTTATTTCGGGTTGTTCACTAAATAATCTATTGTTGAGTTGAAAAAACTATTGTTGAGTTTTTTAATTTCACACCACTGGTTTTGATTTCTATTGATGAAAAACACTTTTTACCAAAGACATTAAACAGTAGTTATAGACCGGTCATCAGGCCCAAATTTTTCGTCCATAAGTTATTACTCGAGGGTAATAAGTCGCTGTCTTATCTGACACATTCATGTGACAAGACGTCTCGGTATGCGCAAATTTTGTACAGAAAACAATACATGGAAGGAAATATGCCAATTTGCGCCTTAGGAACAGGCTCATAATTTTTGTATGATTTTTTTTCCAATGTCCGCTCTATAGAATCTTAGAACTCTTTGCTTTTTACAAAGCCGAATGATAAATAAAGATATCACCCAATATCTTTTGAATTATTTTGAAATAACTGTCCGGCAAATGGTTTGAGTCGTATCGAACATGGCATTAATTTTACAGCAAAACGCTTACCTTCTGTCTAAAAATTTTCATTGCGTTTCATTTTTTTGAATTCTTGATTTTTTCCCATTAGGCGAATAGCCTAGGTACTGCTAATTTTATTAATTTATGTAAGTTACGTTATATGTTGTTTTGAAAGTCATTGTTTGTTTATGGTAATAATGTAGATAGCCTTTGTTCTATTTTGATACTCTTCATTAAAGTGATCGGTAATGACTCTACTATTTATAGAATTCTTCGGAAAATCAAAAAAAATAAAAATTTTGTTTAGCCGTCCATGCAGTTACGTGGCCCACCTGGCAGAGTTATAGTAAACGAGTTTTTGCCCGCGGCTCAGCCCGCGTGAATGAGTTTTCCCGGGATAAAAGTCCCGCTTTATATTTCCCTGGATAAAAAGTAGCCTATGTGTTAATCTAGGACATAATCTACCCGTGTGCCAAATTTCATAAAAATCCGTTCAGTAGTTTTTGCGTGAAAGAGTAACAAACATCCACACATCCATACATCCAGACATCCATACTTACAAACTTTCGCGTTTATAATATTATAGTAGGATTTACAGATTATAATTACCATCATTCAACCATTTGTAATAAGTTTGAACTTTTGACATTACTAAGTTTACATAAATAATTAATCCCGTAGATAGATTATTCGGTATTTCATTTATCTAATATAACTGTTTGTGAAGACACTATAATTAAGACATACCTGAATCTGTACGAGCCGTCGACCTGTTGATCAAAATCTTGACTGATGATCTGCGCTGTCTCGTCGGACTTCTGTGGAGCCGCCAACGCTGCCGCCGCTACGCCGAGCACGAATAACAACACCCTCTGGAATATTAAGAAACCTTGTCTGATGACTCAGTTATAAATAATGATTACATTTTATGTGCTTTTTCTGGCACGCCTGATCCCAACAGTACAAAATAATATGTTGATTACTAAAAGATTTTTTATCAAGAGTTGCCAGAATTATGCCTGCCTTTTTCATTGGAATTATATCCATGATACGTCGACTGTCTATGGTGGGTTTTTCACTTTTACCAAAAGAAAATAATGTAGCACTAATTTTAATTACAAGAGAAAGGCTAGTATTTTGCAGTATTTTGAATACCTTACACTGTATTAAAGAACAGGAATCAAGATTCAAAATACAAGTTCAGAGCGAATATATAAAGTTTATAGCAAATGTGCAGAACATAAATATTGCTATGGTATATATGGAAAAAGTGCAGTGCAATATAATATGGCTAAAAATGTAAAAAAATATTTAATAAACTCTAGTAACTAGAAGACCTGTGCTTCTCTGCAGCTTTATGTTGATAATCATATAATTAAAAAATAATCTAATTTGAAACGCATATTAGAAGTAAAATTGAATGTTCACATCTAGCTTCCCTCTACATATAATTTAGTGGGTAAAAGCTGAAATGAAAAAACTAAGACGATATTTAAAAAATACTGTGGAAAATCGCATTTGAGTGTAGCTTGAGTTAAGTTAAATTGTAATGTGTTTTCCAATGCTTGACAACAAATCTGTGTATAAATATATGTACCTTTTATGTTATTATATTAGCGACTCGGTGAAATGGAACGGTCGGACAAACTCGTAATAGATTTCTTTATTGTATAATATAGATTTTTTTTATTTTTTCCCCCAATCAATTAATTTACGTATTATTGTTTTCTTTGGTCGCTCTATAATTAGTGAAAATAATCCATATTTTTAGTGACCATTTTATCCATTGTTTAAGTCACAATAATATAATGGAAAGGTCAGACTAGGAGTATGATTTTGTGCCATTAGATTGGTATATAAATTCAACACTGTACACTGTAGCGAAAGCTTAAACTTAATAATAATTGTAATCGATGTTATAAATATCAGTATTGATAAATACAATCTCTACCTAAACTTAATATCGAATCTCTACGTTTCAAGCGCCTACAGACTCTACGTAGCACGTAATCTTGCGTATACAAAACTATTCAACTAATAACAGGCGTTTAATATTTAAGCCTATTTGGGAGTGGAACGGTCCGAGAAGATGGTCCGCAGGTTCAAAACCTGAGGCCACGCACCTCTGACTTTTCTAAAGTTATGTGTGTATTCTTTGTGATTTATCGCTCGCTTTAACGGTGAAGGAAATCATCGTAATGAAACTTCCATAAAATATCTTTGCATAAAATTTCGAAGGTGTGTGAAGTCTGCCAACTCGCATAAGGCCAGCGTGGTGGACTAAGGACTAAAACTCTCTCAGTCGAAGAGCAGCCCCATGCCCAGCAGCGGGATTGTAAAATATAGGAATTGTATTATATTATTATATAATATTGAAGTAAGGTTTGTATAGGTCAGGGGTTGTCTGAGTTAATAGTAAGACATATTATTACATATTTTGTATATACGTTATGTTTAACTATTTTAAAGGTATATAATTAATGATAAAAAAAACAAATATTAATTCTTGGTAGAGTTTAAAACTACGTACGATCTTCAAATATTGGAAAAGCTTTCAATTCTTTTAAATTGCATTATTGTAATCTCTGAAACTATAATAATTCTAATAGAGATATTATCATTAATAACATGCTGGATAAACTACAAAACCTAGAAAAAATACACCAGATTGTAATTGTATAAAACAAATTATGTTATCTGTGATGTGAATTATATATTGTGACCTTTTGAAGGTTAATTTAGATTTCCTGTTTGGCACTGTAACTTAAATACAAATGTTTTGTAGCACTAGCCTAGGCCCTAACTTAACCGATTATTTTTACGCCCATAATTTTGGAGAAATCGTGGCATCGTTACTTATCTTGCTAATATTATAAATGGGAAATATTGCGAGATGTTTGGATTTTTGTTAGAAGTAAACGCAAAAACCACTAAACGAACTTGACTGTATTCTGAAAAAGTTCCTTCAATCGAGCAAAGCCTCGAGAAATACCTAGTATTTAACAAAGAGATACATTGGGACGAGCGTGTTTTTTGGCTCTCCAACAATACCACTGTTTATAAAAACATAAGGCCTAAGCTACTACTTCACGTGAGTTTTCTGTGACACAATGGCACCACCTTGGTCATACCCATTCATGTTGTAAACAAAAGATTCCAACGCGATCGCGACTCTACACTTCTAAGCTCAACTCTACACCTTGTTCTGACTTTAAGATGCGACAAAACAGTTAAGTCGTCGACATGTCGATAGTGTAGATACACCCTTAAAATTTACTTAGTAATTGTCGCTACTAAACAAAGCAAACACAATTAGCTCAAGTGGCTCGTCACTGTTTGTCACACGAAGCCTTCGCATGTCATTCATACGACTAAGAACTGACAGGTACTGTTTTGCAATAAACTGGAAGTGTTCATAGGATTTATTGTACTTGTAGGCTAAATTATGGATTTTCAGGCTTTGAACATAATGACTCCGTTAGTTGTAGTATGTATGATATTCAGTCAACCTGACACTGTAACAATTACGTATTCGGATGTTTTTTTTGGTAGACTTCACATACCCTCAAAATTCTTATGGAGAATTCTCAGGTATGTAGGTTTCGTCACGATGTTTTCCTTCACCATTAAAGCGAACGATAATTGATAAATAATACACGCGTAACTTCGAAAACTCAGAGGTGCCTTGGGTTTTGAGCCTCCAAACATTGTCTCGGCAGACCGTTCTATTCCCAACTAGGCTATCGTCCACTTTTATTCAAAATCTCAAATCACAAATAATTAATCAGTTATTACAGATAATGAGATTGACAATAAACTTTTGTTTAATTGCCAACCTTGGTGGAAAGGTCAGGAGACAAATTAAGCGGTACATGTCCAAATGGGTATTTAATAGACACTTATGTTGGATATTGATGTTCATGTTGTGTTGGCAAATCAATAAAATTTTGTTTAACCATCTAGAGTCGATTTAGGTCATTGACGAAGATGCATGTATCGATATCGTGCATGTCTATTTTAGTTCATTGGTGTTGTTTACATAGGATATTGTGTTACAAAGGTTGTCTCGCTTCGTGGCCCGTTAAAAATATCTCGTTTGAATCTAAGTACTCAATAACCTGGCATGTTGAATTATATATTATTGACTTTATTGTTGGAATTAAGATCTGCGCGCCGGGTTTGAATGATTATTGTTAATTTCCACTTTGAGTTCACAGATTTCGCCCGTGGGAGTAATCCCGAGTACTTACGTGTGTATCAACATTTGAAAATTCTCTACTTTGGTTTTCGATACGGCCTCTTGAATAAGTATTTCTTATAAATATTTGTATACTCTTATCAATAAAAAACCCAAAAGAGGGGAATTCCACTTACATTCAAATTGTTGGAATATAACTATATTTCAATTAAAATTGAGTAAGATTTTTTAAATATCAATTTATTACACGTCCACAAAATTAACCGTTAAACGAATTCTGACACAAAATAAGCAAAAACGCCACACACGGCGGAAATCAAAAACAACAAAAAAACATTTACAAAGATACCTTCAGATTCGCATATTGAGAAAAAAACATAAAGACACATTTAAATTTATCTTTATTTAATAAAATCACATTAAAATTATTTAACAATTTAGATAATTGATAGTTTTAAAAAAGCTCTATAATACACTTAAAAACACTTCCTCTTTCCTACTAAATGCCAAAAAAAAAACATTTTATGAAGCTATTTAGCAGGTATTTTAATTCTGAGGTTTTTTGTTACAAATCAATTAGTGTGTACGCTTTGGACATCTTTATACTATAATCAATTTTTACAAGTAATTTAACATGTAATGACCATTATAAATGAAGCCATGATGGGTTTAGCTTAGAGTTAACGATGTTATGCGACCCTGTCACAAATAGTATCTTCAGTATTTACTGAGACCTGCTAAGGTTTACATCACATTCAGAGAAGCAAGAGGTCGCGGGTTGAATCGTCGCAAACAGTTAAATGTTTGTGTAATCTGGTAGTATTTGTTACAGGTCGGACGAAAATGCTTTGTTCTAAACTTTTGATTTGTAGACAATGGAGGCTAGTGCAGCGACTTTATTAAGTATGATTTTTGTTGTGGTATTCCAATTTAGCATTGTTAGGTATCTATTCTATATACTAACTTATTATTTCCGATTAATTATTCTGACTAAGGAGTCTTAGAGGTAATGGTCTTATCCCATGAAAAATTATTGAGTTTTTTATTGTTAATTTGACCAGATTAACCTGAGCCCGCTGACAAGTAAAAGGTCAAGTAATTCCATTAACTCTGTTTTCTGATAATTTTGTAATTAGAACCCTATCTACTAATCAGACGCTTCACCACATCTGACCACAAAGGTGTGTATTGAAGGGAGATTTTGCCTTGACTACATTATAACCGCTTAACGGCATCTTTTGTTATATGTGCAAATTGTTTTAGGAGCACCTAAATACCTGTGCCACGTCGCATATATGCAGATGTCGGCACTGTGAGTATTTCGCAAGAGTATTGAGTTGTGGGAGAATATGTCGTAGAATTCAAGAGTTACCTCGAAAACACAATGTACTACGTGCAAAAACAAAAGGTGTGCACCTAATTAACCGCTCGCACGCCTCTCGCACCATCCAGAGGTGTATTGCGTTGCCATTATATGTATTTACTATCGACCCCAGCTGACTTTGCCCCACATAATTTCATTGCCGTAAACGTGGAGTGTTGGTATACAATATTATGAACTTATCTTTTTATAAATATATTGTAAACTTATCATTAGGTTCTCATTATCATTTTCTTTAATGTAATTTCAATTTACTTGACTTGTTTACTTACTTATTTAATTTAAAAAAAAATGGTTTATATAGCTAATATTAATACTGGGGTTACTTTTTTCAGTGCTTTAAAATGTTGTGCATTAATGATTATTATTTTTATTTTCTTAGACCTAAGTTATAATGTTACAACTACTGGATGTCCTAATACTAAATAAATAATAAGACCTTTTATTTGTCTGTGGGTAATCAGGGCTATCAATTTCCCCAAATTGATGAATTTCAAGCTCTAAATGTAATTGTTATTTGTTATTTCTTGAGATATTAGCTATGTTAAGTGACATGCTCAGTATCAATATGCTTAAAGCCGCAACCCAATGGTTTAAGTTATTGCGTGATGGCAGAAATAGACAACGAGTGGACCTTAGACTGATTCTCGTTTGCGATAGACCTGCTGCCCACGTTTATCGACTTAAAAATTATAATGCTAGTAACTCTTCGTAATATTTCTTGAATTACGCAAATAAGTTCGAGAGTTCTATAAATAGTTGTAGTTATCCTTATACATGTCACAATTTTCCATTAATGTTAATGTTACTTGTAGGAGTTAACTTGGCAATTACATTTAATGACCTCTGTACGATGACTACATTTTCTTTCAAAGTTGAATTTTATTCTACACATAACTTATTTTTTCTTGATTGACTTTATTTTTTTATAAAAAGGTATATCATCATCAACTACATGACGTCCACTGCTGAACATAGCCTAAAGATTTCCACAAAAATACTTATTCTGACATCACATTCAAAGCCCAAGTAGAGAATTTACAACAGGTATATGATTATATCGAATTATACGAAATAACTATGTCTTTAAACGCATCGTTTTTTTATACGTAGCTGACGTATTCGTTTTTTTATAAATACTCTATGAATAGCACTGGTTGTTAAATATTTACATGTTTATTTTATTATACCAATATTATTAATAACTTGTTCTAAATCCTTGTTAATTTAAATAACATTTTTAAAGCGGGTAATTGAAATGTATATTTTCAAGCTATATTTGCTGAGATATTTTTAACAGACTAAAAATGATTTTAATATATCTTTAGGTACAATACCTAATACTAAATCAAACTTTGTAATCTGCAGTCACCGATTGAAGTTGTCATGCGTGTATTTTCTGCGACAAATCAACTAATAGAGATGACATAAAAAGGAATCCGAGGGCTTGTAATTACCTTGAATATATTATGGATGTAGTTTATAAATAAAATACCTATTAAATGAATGAGTGAATGAAATATTATTCCGATCGTTTTAAAGCAGTTACTTTTATCTAAATAGTAATATGTTTTTGTTAGAGATTAGTCTATAAAGCATATAATCATAATACAATGGGTATTATACTATATTACTGTTTTTTTAGCATTTGTACTATATTGTTAAAACATTCCCAACCAATCAGCTCCCGTTAACCCTCATACGCTGTCACTTTGACCAAAGTTTCTCTCTAACCATCAAATGTCACAAAATTATCACTTATAAAAAATAGAAAATGTTTTTTATCTCATTTGAAAAACAATACTTGTAATTGTATCACCTTGTTTAAATAAAATTCAATTGAAGCAGATGCACTGAGCTTTAAAGATATTAATGTATGGCTGTGGAAAAGGATGACACACTTGTCACGAAGGTAAACAGCACAGTCGTCGGCAAAGGTTACCGTGGATGCAATAAATGTAAGATGCGTTGCATAAGATGACACCCGCGAACTCATGCCCTATCCACCAACTTTGGTCACGTCCTCAAAAACGAGATAATGCAGATATTTCAATACTGATTGGGATGCTTTTACAATCACGCTATGGAATATGCATTGTAATTTTTTTTTTATTATTTTTATTTCAAACGCACAAAAAATTATAAATTAAAATAAATGCTAATGAAATTTTTGAAATCCAATATATTGAATTTAAATATATCGTTAATAATTTACATAATTAATTTTGTAAAGCTTACATGCTTTTAAAATAAAAAATAAATAAATACATTTATAAAATTACATAAATTAAAATAAATATCAGGACACTTATTTAAATAAAAAAACTCACCATTTTGTAAGTACTGGCAGGAATACGTGTAGGTTTGTAATAGTTCAGGGAAGATATCCCATGTGGTTGCAGTCGGCGACGTTTGCGCCGGATTGTACTTATTCGTCTAATCACCTGTCCCTTTTATAGAGACGCAGGTTTGTCTAACCATTGCATACAGCAGGGGGAGCTTGTACTGAGTGCATTACACAGGGCCGCACTCGACCCTCACCACTATATATTTTATTCGTATTTATTTTGTAGGACCCTTAATGTCGTTTTTTTATATAGGTAGCTGTAAATCTTTTTTATGAGTCTCAATGGCAAATGAAATGTATACTCCTTTTGGAGTAATGTTCGGTTAATACTGAAATACGGCTCATCTTTATTCTACGTCAATTCTCGAAGACTTTTGAATCCTGACGTGAAAGAAAGTACGTATTTTGTATATACTATTATCTATGTTATCAATTTTTCATTACAGCGTATATATTCTATGCTAATTTGGGTTCAATTGCCAGGTCGAACAATTTTTGTGTGATAAAAACTAAATGAAATCCACACTACGCGTAAGGATTTGTCTCTGTTTATGCTTAAAAAATTTAAGCATCGCTGATCCCTCATTGGATAAGGATGGGGGTTGGAGTAAGAAGTTACTATCATTTCCAGATGGTATTATTAAACAATATAGTTTAGACTGCCTCGGTGGCGTAATTGTAATACGTGCGCCGTACGACTATCGCGCTGAGGTCTCGAGTTCAAATATCAGGTCGAGCGAAGTGATATTAGGTTTTTCTACTCAGTATCAGTCAGAAATCTGTATATGTTCCTAGTAAATGGCAATAGGCCCGCCCCCAATGAGTCCTAACATATCTGGCGAAATGTGTGTGTTAAACCTCTGCCTACCCCTAAAAAGGGATAAAGGCGTGATGTATGTAGTTAGACAAAAATGGGTATATTTTATGTCAGTACTCTATGTTTATCAATTAAATATGCGCTTACTCCTTAGCGATCATGCGCAATACGTCAAATATTTTTGTGCGGTCATTTCCATTATAAAGTTAAAATTAAAAAATATATTTAATTTTTACAGTAAATCTTAAGTACATAGGTGTTTTGTTTTTCTCTTATTCACATCACGTATTTTTATAACTATTACATAGAAAATAATGCAATCAAGCTGGCATTTAAAGCTTACATTGCATTAGTGCATCACTTATTTTATTTACCATTGCAATGTTTTATAATTATTCTTGTTTGTTTACTTTACAAATCAGAATGAAGATGGCATTTTTTGTGATGTGGTTCTTATATGGACTATGACAGATCTCCTGTATTTTCCTTGTTGAAAATTATTCCGTTATAATTAATACTATAATAATTTTTAATTCGATTGTCCCAACTATTTGCATGTGCAATAATATTGGTTTAAATGCCATTTATTTTCTATACGATTTTTTTATTAAATGACTAAAGGCAATAAAAATTCTCGTACTATCTTATCCATCATTTAATAAAATTAAAATAAATACTCTAAACGACAGACAAGAAATCCGTACTCAGAGCTCATCCGCCATTCAAAGTTGTCACGCAGTTCGGCTCTTTCTTGCAACATTATCTCGTTCAGGTACAATAGAATAACTATCAAGAGTCTCGTAAAACGCCTAACCAAACCCAACACTTAAATGGTACGCACGCTTTATGTCAAATGCATTGCCAATTGCACCTAGAGGATGCCACTGTGTATGGTATTTTACAATTTTATTTACACACATATTTGCTAACTGCGCTGACACGTAACTCTGTATTAACTACAAACATCTTACAAAAAGGTGTGTTGCTAATCAGCTTGCTTTGTGATAGTGAGAAGCCTGTTTCATTTCACATTTTGCGCTGTTCGGCGTTTAGGTTATTGTTATGTATTACGCTAGTTTATTGCATTTTTCTTGTTTGCGAGATTAGAAGGGATTGAATTTATTCATGAGATTTCAATGTTATATAACTGCTGTGTGGAAGCACCTATAGAAATAAAATTAATGAATCGCTAAGACATAATATTATCTTGTTAGACAGATAATAATAGTTCAGTAATTGTACGATCAAGCGAATGTTTTATCTTTCAATTTAGAAATTATTAAGTCTTTTTGAGTATCATCTTTATAAAATTCAACTCATTTACATTTTCTTATTGATTGTTATTCAGAATAAAATACTGTTATGTTATCTAGTATTGATAAACGAGACATCTCCCAATAAATTCTTAATTTACTGCCTTTAGTCTAACATAAAACTACTAAAAAGAAAATATGTTCGTATGTATCGTTTTACATATTATTATATTATATTTTATTTTAAAACTGAAGAGTTTGAACGCAATAATATTTAATAACTGCTGCTCTGATTAAAAAAATATTTCACTACGTAGAAGGTACATTATCTTTGATGGCATTTTTCTTTTTATCCCAGAAATGAACTTTCATCTTGAAAACGGACTAAACCGTGGCTGCCGTCTGCGAGAATAAGTTTATATACGTGCATAACAATATGTACATATAGTTATTGTTTTAGAAACATAAATATTGAATATAGCATGCAATATTAATGGTTTTGTTTTTGTGTTTGACTATGAATAATATTATAGCTTTATTATACTTTTGGTGCGTTAAATAGAATTGTATTCCCCAAATATACAATGCATAAACCATTTTTAATTTATAACTGATACAAACTTTAATAAAAAAAAGCAAAATTACATAAAACATGCGATAATAAACTATCAAAATCCTTTTCCTGAGCTCTATTTATATACCTTATCATAAGTGCAACTATGTTCACCTACGTGATGAATAAAATTTTATTTTTACCAATTTAAAGACTTCACTAGAATGGCTCTATAATATAGACTGCCTCGGTAGCGTAGTTGTATTACGGTACGACTGCATGCTGAGGTCTCGGGTTCAATCCCTGGGTCGGGCAGTGATGAAGAAAATGGGAAAACATAAAGAATAACAATTTAAAAATAAAGAATAATACGATTCAATATTATATTCGCACTATCAAGTGCGTAGAACTAAATTTTATAGGTCAGCGGACCAAATTTTAACAATTAAACTATTATAGTATTGTTTCGTGCACAAAAGACAATTAGGTATATTAAGTCTATGCGAATTCCACTTGGGAGGTTAAACATATTACTCCACTAGATACGTGATTAGAGGGATATTTTCTCACACAGCCCACTCTTTGTCCCCTACCTCTCTGTACCGCGATGAGGTCGTGTAATCAAAGCATCTTCGAACTGCGTTAGCCGTCTAAACGGCTATTAAATATAAATTAAACTCGTTAACGATCCTACCATTTCTCTAACATTTTTATAGCGATTATTTTATGTGTGTTTTAATTTATGAAGTGTTATTGTTGAGTATGGAGCGTAAAATTTTTACAACACTTATTTGACAAATTATATGGTTATTCTTTGTGAATTATCGCTCGCTTTAACGGTGAAGGAAAACATCGTGAGGAAACTTGCATACCTGAGAAGTTCTCTGAATTTCGAAGGTATGTGAAGCCCGCCAACCCGCACTAGGCCAGCGTGGTGGACTAAGGCCTAAATCCTGTCAGTTGTAGAGGAGGCCCGTGCTCAGCAGTGGGCAGTATATAAAACAGGGCTGGTATGGTATGGTTATTTGAGAAATAAATTAGGTATTAAACGGTATATTATTTTTAAGTTCTTTAATGCTGTAGACATATTTATCTACAGTACGATTAGGCTTTCTTAGCTGAGATAGTACCAGTCTCTCATAGAAAACCGACGCGAAGTGACAGCTTGTTATGTATTGTATGGTGGATGAGACTTCCGAATACCAAACTCTATCTTGAGCCCACTCCACTTACCATTAGGTACAGAGGGGTCACTTTGCCTTGTCAAATAAAATAAAATCTCTTCTCAATCTATTCCCTATTCTTTTGCTTTCAAGTCGGCATCGCATCCTTAATACTTTTAGCATTGCGTGCCTTAATGGGCGGTAGAGATCACTTGACTTCAAGTGACCAACTTATTCATTTACCGGCGCGGCTATAACAAAATGTTGTATATTGCCGATTGTATTATTATATATTATACTAGGTTTTGCCCGCGGCTTCGCCGGCGTGAATGAGTTTTTCCGGGATAAAACTCCCACTTTATATTTTCCCGGAATAAAAAGTCACCTATGTGTTAATCCAGCATATTATCTACCCGTGTGTCAAATTTCATCGAAATCCGTTCAGTAGTTTTTGCGTGAAAGAGTAACAAACATCCATACATCCATACTTACAAACTTTCACGTTTCATCATCATCATTAGCTACATAACGTCCACTGCTGAACATAGACCTCCCCCACAGGTTTCCAGACGGACCTGTCAAAAGCGGCCTGCATCCAGCGTGTTCCTGCTACCTTTATCAAGTCGTCTGTCCACCTTGCAGGTGGACGGCCGACGCTGCGCTTGCCAGTACGTTTCGCGTTTATAATATTATATTATAGTAGGATTGACTGCCTCGGTGGCGTAGTTTTATTGCGTGTGCGATACGACCACTACACTGAGCGCGGTATTAATAAATCAATCTCAAGTTTGAGTTACATCTCAAGTAGACATAATGTATGAATAGTTCAACACATTATGTCTACTTGAGATGTAACTCAAACTTGAGATTGATTTATTAATACCGCCCTGAGGTCCCTGGTTCGCTTCCTGAGTCGGGCAAAGTGATATCGGGTTTTATTGCTCAGTATCAGAACGAAGTCTGGAATTAATGCCCAATATGACGATTGGCTCGCCCGCTATCACGTCATGTGATGGAACACACTTGGCGTAAAGTCGGTGCCGTGGTTGGACCTCTGCCTACCCCTTCCACGATAAAGGCGGGATTTGTGTGTGTGTGTCTGTGTGCGTGTGTGTTTATATTAACTTTAATGGTATTTCTACTCAGTTAATAAATGCATTTGAAGCTTTAGCGATAAACATTACAAGGCTAACATACTTGCTACCGTACGTAATCGTTTTATTTTTTCATAAGATGACATATTTCATTTAAATACTCCAACGGAGTCAATAAATAGTTTGGTCTCATATTGTTCAGAAACATCACTTGTTTTGATGATTTAAAACAGAAGTTTATTATATGCTACTCTTTTACTCGCGGCTCCGACATTTTCCCGGGATAAAAGTAGCCTATGTGCTATTCCAGACTATGAGTCCTGAAATTTGTATGGTATATCTTCTTATAAATAAATTTTAGGATCATATAAAAGGCTTGGCGCCAATATAGATCTCAATTCTTTTGTCGGCGGAGTCGATAACCACGTATATTCTTGATTATGGCGTTGGCTCCCATTTTTTTACATTTATGTTTTTGATAGGATTAATTATAACACATTCATCCTAGGAGGTAGAATGAGCTTCTTATATCAACGAAGGCAGCCAATATTCATATCCGTAGTGGATTTAAGTTTTCATAATCCCTTTAACTGTAAAAGTAACTACCAGTTTCATAGTATTAGTATGAAAACAAAATTATCACAGATTGTTGGCATTATGTTTAGTATCATGCCAGTATAAAAACCGTTTGTGCGGCGCAATAATGTGTTGTTGATCAGATCCTAATGGAACTATACATATGCAACGACCACTAAAGTTAATAGGGATTTCAATTAAAATAATAATCAAAATGTGCATAAATTTCAAAGTTATGCGTTTAATTGATGCAAACTATAAATGACAGACTAACGGTAAAGTACCTACCTATAGGTACCTTGATCTAAAATTCATTTTAATACGATTATAAATTGAAAGCGTTAAAATTCTATCATAAAATTCAATCATACTTGAGTTACTATTCATGTATATTATTGTGTATGATGAGAAACTTAAAATAACACACACAGACACACGCCTTTTATCCCCGAAAGGGTAGGCAGAGGTGCAACTAGTGCACCCACTTTTCGCCGTGCGTATTCAGTCCCATGATGTGATAGGGGGCGAGGCTATCGTGATATCGGGCACAAATTCCAGCCTACGGGCTGATACTGAATTTAAAAAACCCAATATCAATTTGCCCGACCCGTGAATCGAATCGCTGCATTGAAGACCTCAGCATTACAGTCATACCGTAATACAACTATGCCACCGAGGCAGTACGTAAAATAATTGTCAAGAAGTTATTTTTTGCTGTAGTTAACGTAACATTTTGATTTTGAATTTAATACCTAGTAATAGCGCTTTAATGTCAATACCTATTCCAAAACCGTGAGACACAAGTGGTCGATACGGGTTGTAAAATATCGAAATCGAAGCATATAAGAAATTAATTTAATGTGTTTTCTCGCTCTGAATACGATTTGTATTACTTTTTAGGGTTCCGTACCTCAAAAGGAAAAAAATGAACCCTTATTTGACTTTGTTTTATGTCAAGACCCTTTTTCTCAGGAACACGTAGAGATACCAAATTAAATGTTGTTGTTGATTTATATCAAATAATCAGATTAACAGTGTCTTTCAGCTGTGAAAAAATGAAACTTGTAAGCCAACGGGATCAAAAGATATGACCGTTTATGTCGCGTATTTTCAAATATTTTGCGATTTCGCAAGGGAATTAAAACCTATAGAGTACTTCCCGTTGACCTAGAATCATTAAATTAGGCAAGAAGCAAGGTCTTACAGCATATGTAAAGGAAAAAATCTGAAAACCGTAAATATGTACTTTAGTATAAAAAAAGGGAATTTACTATTACAAACCTTTTATATTGTATTATTTTATTAATTAAATGTGGCGAACTATTGAACTTATAATATACTAGGTGATGCTCGCGGCTTTTCCCGCATGAAAAGTCTTTCCCACTACAAAAGTCCCTAAAACACAGTATATCAGTGGTATCTACTTAAAGTATCGTTTTTAAATATCCATGATTTCCCATGGGAGCAAATTGCCGGCATAATAGTACCCCATGTGTTAATCCAGGACATGACCTACCCGTGTGCAAAATTTCATCTGAATTGGTTTAGTTCTTTCTGTGTTTACTTCTAACAAACGTCCAAACATTTCACATTAATATTTTTTTATACGTTTTAATATATTTTTTTAGTAAGATTTAGATACCTTACCTATAAGTTTGTGCGGATCCCTCGGTACGCGAGTCCAACTCGCACTCGTCCGGTTTTTTTACCTGCTGCATTTGTTGATAATATCCTACTAATATATAATCGCGAAAGTTTGTTAGAATGTATGGATGTATGCTTGTTACTCTTTCACGCAAAAACTACTAAACGGATTTCAATGAAATTTGGCACTCGGGTAGATCATGTCCTGGATTAACACATAGGCTACTTTTATCCCGAGAAAATATAAAGCGGGACTTTTATCCCGGATAAACTTTTTAACGCGGGTGGAGTCGTGGGAAAAAAGTAATCTAGCATATTTGGAAGTGGCATTTTATTTTACATAAAATTATGAATAAGGAATTTGTAGATTATGCACCTCTGCATTGTCTTTGGCTATTCAGTTTCATCGCTAATTCTAATAATAGATTCGATATATGGACCGAATCGAATATTATTACTAAGTGCTTATTTAGATTGCATCAAAGACAAAAACATTAGATTATGCGCGATGCACAGGGTCACAAGAAAATTCTTTATTCAAAGCATACCGACTTGACTATAAAATATATTCTCTAGGTAAGATAGGCTGCATGTTGGATTTTACGTTATTTGATTGAAACCGCTGAGGAAATATTATTGATAGTATCAATAATTATCTATAACAAAATTTTTGCCCGCGGCTCCTCCCGCGTAAATCAATTTTCCCGGGATAAAAGTCCCGCTTCATATTTTCCTGGGATCAAAAGTAGCCTATGTGTTAATCCAGTACATAATCTACCATTGTGCCAAATTTCATCGAAATCCGTTCAGTAGTTTTTGCGTGAAAGAGTAACAAACATCCATACATCCATACATTCATACATCCATACATCCATACATCCATACATCCATACATCCATACATCCATACATTCATACATCCATACATCCATACATCCATACATCCATACATCCATACATCCATACATCCATACTCACAAACTTTCGCGTTTATAATATTATTATAGTATGGAAGTAGGATATTATACATAAAAGCGAAAGGTCACTCAATCACTCAATACTCACTCATCACAAAATCTCAGAAACTAAAAGTGCTATCAAATTTTGCACGGGGGTTCCTTTTAGGACATAGGTGCTCACTAAGGCGGGATTTTGCGAAATTCAACCCCTAAAGGGTTAAAAAGGGTTGTAAGCGATGAACTCAAAAACTATCGAACGCATCTCGATGAAATTTGATATGGAGATATTTTGAGAGTCTGGGAAGGTTTTAGGCTACTTTTTATCTCGGAAAAGTATAGCGGGACTTTTTCGACTTTCGAGGAAAACTCTGTCGTGCGGGCGAAGCCGTCGGCAAAACTAGTAATTTATAAATATCGGTTTTCAATTGTCTATTTAAATATATAGAATATCATTTACTTCAATGCTCAAGGGTTAACCTGTTATTATGATATCAAATTACAAACTACAACAGATGTGGTTAAGCCTGCATGTAGAGTAAGCTTAGGTATAGAGAAGGATACACGCATAATATTTCTGTTGAAGCAAGTTTAAAACTTATAATACCTGCATTATTTGTCTTGTCGACAAGTAGCATTGTGCAAACACTTTTATATTCCTGTCTAATAATTGGAACTCAGGAAAATAATATCTCAGGGTAATGAGTGCACTGCCTGGTCATGCATTTCGAAGTTCTGTGTATGAAGTTTTGTTTCTGGACATTGGCGCGATCTCATGTTTTTTTTTTTTTTTTTGTTGCATTGAATGACGAGACGAGCATGCCGTTCGCCTGATGGTAAGCAATACGACCACCCATAAACAGTAGCAACACCATCCAGCACCTTGACTTACAAAGTACTGAGTGGCATTCCACTGCGCTCGTCATCCTGAGACATAAGATGTTAAGTCTCATTATGTCCAGTAGTTATACTGGCTACAATGTCATTCAAACCGAAACACAACAGTGCATGCATACTGTTCATGTCTCGGTAATATATACAGACTACTTTTCTTTCTAATTTATTTAATTTTGCTATGTCTATTGATAAATTCATCATTAAGTTTACGAGGGCATCAAAGCCAAGACTCCATTAGTGCCATTGCCAGCAAAAACATACCTAAGTACTGATGTTGTTAATAAACGAATATTAATATAGTCGGAGAAGCGCCGCTCTGCACTTACTGATGAGAGGACGTCTGTAGTCTTTATATAAAATTTTTTTTTTTTTCTTGACATGGTACTTAATGCTCTATTTAAGGTTAAAATCTGATTAAACACGTACATCCTTATTGACAAACGGTTTATAAACCTATTTTAGTTATCGAGTGTTTTGTCTTCTTCGAACGAATTTTGAATTAACATTAATGCACATTGTTTTAGATTAGTAGGATATTTATTGTAATAATATGTATAATTAATTTAATATATTTTTGATATTTAATCAACACGTCCGTGCGCTCTCAACGTCTGACGGGTCTATGGAAGATCAGTGCGTTGCGGCTAGCCCGCGGCTTCACACTGAATAGATTCCATTTGCACACAAACCACTGTCCACTACTGACTACATTCGGAACAATGCACTCAACGTTGCTACTGTTGTTTTTATTTATTTATTTTTGTTAATGTGCTATGTTCTTTCTTTTTTTAGTGTGCAATAAATGTTTTTATTATTATTATTATTAATTAAGTTTGAAAGAAGTAGACAACTAATTCTATAACTAATAAAGGTTTATAAAATGTTTACGAATGAGGTCGATAGTATCAAGCCAGTAGCGGGTTCGAGTACTGTTAGAAAAAAAATGTATACATATTAAACACAGTCGGTCCTACAACAATTTAATTTAGAATTAAGTAAAATTATCAGAGTATACATTTTTCGTCCTATGTTACAATTCTGGTGGGTGTCACTCAGTTGTCAGACATTACTCCGTATAAAATAATTCGATGGATGGCGACAATAACGCTCCAAGCTTAGGTACCAAGGATAATAATAATATCTTAGATACGTTATAGTAGTTTTTTTAAGTAACCATTATCTATCTCTTAGAGATAGCCTTGACCTAGGAGTCTAAATAACAAATCTACACACCTAGTCATCAGGTAAATGTTACGAGACACATTCTGTCGGTTTTTCATCGCATTCTCGCTCTTAGGCCCGATTTCACCGCTCGCTGATAAATTCTACTCGTCACATAAATGCATAAGCCGATTGAATATAAAAGTGACACGTTATTTTATGCTCCGAAATAAACTGTCATTAAATGAGTACTATCTACATTGTCTGTTTAATACGATAACTGTCAAATAAAATTTACCTGAAACCTGCGAAATAGGCCTTAGACTCATATACGCAGCTTAACATTCCGTTTTTCTGTTTTATACCGTATGATCAATATGACTAGCAACTTCATAATCACTAATAGCATCATCTATCTATCATGTCTATCAGGAATGTTGATTTAATATTCTATTTATGTAAGTATATACATTAGCTCGTTTAAAAATGTTTTCCGGATCTTATCAGAAATGAACACATGATTACATTGTAAACTGCACTTCTACAGCGTAGTGATGGCGAAATTATAGGGATTGAAATGATTTAAATATTGAAGCGACACGTACTGAACAAACTTTATATATAAAGCATTTACTGGTGGTAAGCCTCTCATATGTAAGAGTCCGTCTGGGTGGGTACCACCGCAATGTCTATTTCTACCGCCAAGCAGAATTATGCATGCACTGTTGTGTTTCGGTTTGAAGGACATTGTAGCCAGTGTAACTACTGGACGTAATGAGACGTAACATCTTATGTCTCAGGATGACGAGCGCAGTGGAATGCCACACAGTACTTAGTAACTCAAGGTGCCTTATGGTGTTACTACTGTTTATGGGCGGTCGTATCGCTTACCATCAGGCGAACGGCATGCTCGTCTCGTCATTCAATGCCATAAAAAAAAAATTTAACGACACATAATGGATGTACAATTAAAATAATATAATTAGTTGGTTTTTAATTGCTGCCCTTTTCTTAGCAGCGTTTGACCAGACGACGATATAGGAAGTACAATAATCGTGCATATGTGGTGTCCTAATCTATACATATAATAAAGCAGTAGAACCGGTGTGTCTGTACATTTAAAGAAATGTGATAAAATAGAAAGGGGGTGACTAAAGAACAGTAATGGAAAACAAATTAGCGATTTTTATAATTCTTTTCTGTTTGTTGTCCTGATTGTTTGTTACTGCACATCTCCGAAACTTCTGAACGGATTTCGATGAAGTTTGGTATGGAGATAGTTTGAGACCCCAGAAAGGACATAAGCTACTTTTTACTCCGGGAAAATATAAAGTGGGACTTTTATCCTGCGAAAACTTTTTCATGTGGGCGAAGCCGCAAGCAAAAGCTAGTAATAAAATAATACGTTTTGCCTTTAGTAAAAATATAATATGTCCGTGAGTAGGCGTCTGAAAAATTAATCAAGCGTAAGAGTAGCTTCTAGAATATTATAAAATTTTCTTAAATAACTGACTGAAGATATATTTCCACAACATAATAAACTAATGAGTAAATTTTATGTACTTTATGTCCTATAATAAACTTATTTATAAAACTTGGCATGGACTATCTATTTTTCTACGCAATATATCTTGATCTTAAACGTGACTTTTAAAGTAATATCCCGGCGATTCATTTTTCCTTAAGATTTCCTTCAATCTTCGGGCGTGACGAGAAAGATGTATGATCATGGTCAATAGCATGTAATATATACATTATTATTTACAATATGATTGTATCGATACAACTTCCAAATATTTTGTATTTTTATTCAAACTCTCCTCGTTTCTGAATCGTTAGTACCCCACGGGTCCCCTCGGAATTGGTGACTTAATGCCTTCGAATTTTAGAACTAGTTTAATTTCAAAATGGTTTTTTTTTCGACACAAAATTTTGGCAAGACTATAAATATTTATTTATACGTATATTATATACAACACAACTAAAGCGGTGTTGTACAAAGTAGTTATTTAATAATTGGCCTCAATACGCCACTTCTGTGAATTTCTGCAGGTTGCATACAAATATATCTAGTATATATATTATATAACTCAATGGAAAACTATGCCTATAATTTCAGTCGCATATATAATTTCCGTACGTATTATTGATTTTTTAATATATATTCGGTGCCATATATTTCGACATTCTTTATGTTTAATTAGCTGATAATTTTAAAATATTTATTTATACCACAAATAATTTATTGGTTATATTTTATTATGTATATTTGAAAAGTGTTAAATGAGCGTTTTATTCACTAAAAATATTTTAAATTCAATGACAGCGTTGCTTAAATCCTGTTGTAGACTGGCACAAGATTCATACTTCATTCAAAAAACATGCTTCACAAGTTTATCCGAAATGCCATAAAAACAGCACCTGAAGTTATTCAAAAAATTATATTACAGTTATAAAGTGAAACATGAGGTCGAACTTTAATATATACTAATACTATAAAGGGGAAGATTTGTATCTTTGTATGTCTGTAACGAATAAACTCAAATACTACGAAACCGATTTTAAAAAATCTTTCACCATATTAAAACTACATTATCAGCGAGTAACATAAGCTACTTTTTATCACGAAAAACTTAAAGCAGAACTTTTATCCCGGAAAAACTCATTCACGCGGGCGGATCGCGAGCAAACGTCTAGTGTTCTATAATATGAAATCGCACCCACCCTTATAATCCAGGACTTTGACCACTATTATTCTATAGTCATTAATTATTTGTTGCAGAAACTTTATTCTAAATGTCTGCTATAGTTCACAGGATACAGTTCAATCTAATCAAACAGGATATGTCTTGTTGCAAGATCTTGAACTATTTAATAAAATAAACTCTACACTGCTCTACAATTTACATCTTTACAGACTAATGGCTATCCTGTAAATGCTTTGCCCGACTTCTCCTTTTGCCCTTCATTTGTTAATAATTACGTGTAGCTGAATGTTCCTAAGGAAAAAAGTTTTGGATCCAACATACTCTTTCATTTTAACAAAAAAAAATATATGAAGAAAAATCCAAATTCCACGAGATCATCACGTGATAAAAACATGAAGCCGCTCGACATTATAAATCAATGTATATTTTTATAACAACTCTGTTATGGTGCTAACGTGGCTTACGTTAATAGATCGAGTTGTCGACCGGCATACAGAGCGTAATCTACATACAAGACAGATCCTTATTGTGATATCACACTTCATTTAAATAAATCTTTAGTTTGACACATCCGATGTTTGAGATAAAGCACAACGCTGACATTTCGATGCGTCTGCTATCAACCGATTACTCAGAGCTGCTTGAGCCTTTGGCATTAAATTATTTGAGGACATGTGTTCACCTAGAAATGAGACATTGTATTCATAGAAGCCTATAAACTATAATCGATTGCGTATCCGTATAAATTATGTATTCGGCTATAAAAAAGTTTTATGACGCATTATGTGTCACATTTTTTACAACTTTCGTGATGTAATTAAATGTGCGTGATCAAATTTGTATAATGACTGATATTAACGGGGTAAACAATCAATGAGAAAAAAAAACAAACCAGATAAATTTGAAATAACTATTATTGTACGTGCAAAATAATAAGACAGATCACGAAGGGATTTTGTGCCCGATATGACGATAGGCTCGCCCCCTATCACATCATGGGACGTAATACACACGGCGAAAAGTGGGTGCACTAGTTGCGCCTCTGCCTACCCCTTCGGGGATAAAAGGCTTGAGTGTGTGTGTGTGTGTGTGTGTGTGTATCACGAAGGTACATTCGCCACAGATATTTAAATAATATAGGTGAACAACCTACAATTCTTTGTCGTTCCTTAAATTGCAATGATCATTAAAAAAGTGATCAGCGGTTCATATTTATGTTATAATTTATTTAATAACCGCAAAGCTGTTTTGGTAAAGGATATTTTCCTCTTAAGTTCAAACATCTCCGGTTTTGGATACGACCCCAAGTATTATTACCATATTTATATTTATTAAATTTAATGGAAAACATCGCGTCTACATACGACACAGAAAATTAAACAGTGAACTTTGACATGTAGGTAAGTACAGGCAGACAGCGTATGTATCTATAATAATATGGCACCGAAGCCGTTGCCCGCAATGATGTCTCTTAACAGGTTCTGTTTGTAAGTTATTCCCGTACAAAATAATATTTGCAAATGCAATAGTAATAATTTGCTAAAACAACTTGTTATTTTATTAGAATTATTAGTCATAGTCATACGTTTTAAGATGATATGCTTCAAGAGGTAAAACTATTATTTAGACGCGTAATTAATATATTTAATCGATTTTGATCATGCAGCTTTCATTCAATATTGAAGATCTTCGATTGTGTTGCAAAATCAATACAAAATATACGATTCTAATCTGTTCACAAAATATATTATCCTGTATCTGCAATCATTAAACATTCCATTTATCATACCTGTGTACAATCACGTCTGTGAACTCAAAGAAGTACGCATAAGATCGAATATATAATTCATCGAAATCCACATAATATTATATTGCCATGCTTTTTAAAATAGACTATGCTCAATAATCCCATAGCACAAGTTAAATGTTACTTTGGGTACCAGTGTTGAATATACTTACTACTTATATATTTTTTATAATGCATTTTACAGCGGAGCATATTATTTGTAAGTGGTATCAGTAATATAGCGTGTTTTTGTTGGAAATAAATAAATAAATATAATTAAATTAAAATCATGTGTCTGAATAAACTATTATCCATTTATTGTAAAATATAGAACAGTTTGATTAGTTATGATAAATATATTCAGAAATATTGATCGCAAACATTCCTTCGCTTCATTGCTGTTAGATGTCATTAGGCGCACTCCAAACTTGTTTTAATTACCACGTTTAGAGTCACAATATTTAATTTTCTTCCAAGATTTTAATTAATTCAATACTTATTTCTTACGATCATAGAGATTATAACTAAAGTTAAAAAAAAATAAGTATTTTGAGAAATAGATATTAAAACAACACTGGATTTTTTATAAGTTTTCGCACCTAATTTCCTTCAAAATTAGACAAAATTTAGGGTCATTTAATATAATATTATAATATAAACTGTATTTTTTTTTGTTAAAGTAGAGTTTTCCAAAAACGGCGTCTATGCCTAATTATACAATAAATAATTGTAGGTATACCTTATAAAATAAATTATTTTAGTAGCAAAGTAAAATATATTTTTGAGGTTGATAGAGAAGTCTGAATCGGATACCTTGTCAATAAAATTTATTAATTAATGTAAATGTATGCAGACATTATCATACTGAAATAAAATATCCTTATAAGTAAATTTCACTGCGTTTCTGTTCGTATGTTGCGACATTTAAATGTTAAATACGTAGTCAGTAAATCCTGTTTTAGGCTTGATGCAAATTATAATTACTCATCATTGCAAAGAATGTCCAACACACAGTTTCACTTATTTGGCGGCTGTCTCAATTATTCGCTACTGTTTATTCGTTTTGTCAATGCAACTTAAATCGATTATTTTACTCGAATGATCTCATCTTTGTAGTGTCATCTCTATCAACTTGAGCTAATCCTTGTCAATACGTAGTAATATAAATTTATTATCAAAATTGTAAAATGTTAACGTAGACTTACTCATATGACTTACCTTTATGGATACCTAGTCTTTGATAATGTTATGGCCATTAATTTGCCAACTAAATAGCTACAAAGTGATTATGGCGTACGTCAAAGAAATATCAGCGAATTCAGTGTGAACTTTGACTTTATACAGTTATATTATTTTACCTACTAGTATTACTATTATAGATAATTTTAATATTTCATATGAACAGAAATCGTTTGTGTATTTAAATTCATACATTTAAGATTAAATTTCATCTATAAAGTCGTTGAGAAACTTTTTGGATTCCACTTTATATATAAAAACCTTGTAAGGCTTTTATAATAAGATATTAAAAATTAAATATATCATATTTATAAATATTTTCGGAACATAAACCGACAAACGAGCGAGGGGTTAAACTGATGTTAAGTCATCTCCACGACTGATAAACACCTAACAAACCATAGTTGCGACGGTTGTGACTTTTTGGCATCATTTTCTTAGGGGAGTATTTAGATGGCTATAGTAAACTATTTTACCCACACACACACTCACGCCCTTTATCCCCGAAGGGGTAGGCAGAGGCGCAACTAGTGCACCCACTTTTCGCCGTGCGTATTCCGTCCCATGATGTGATAGGGGGCGAGCCTATCGCCATATCGGACAAATTCCAGACTCCGGGCTGATAGTGAATAGAAAAACCCAATATCACTTTGTCCGACCCGGGGATCGAACCAGAGACCTCAGCTTTGCAAACGTACCGTAATACAACTACGCCACCGAGGCAGTCAACTATTTTAGTATGTCTAAAAGCGTCACGCGAAAGTAAAGCGTAGAGCATTGTTTTAATTCAGTTGTTGTGTAGTAGATTAGTCGTAAATTTCCCACACAAACATTAGATGCTTAAATTTTGTAAATTAATAAAATACACGCGCCTTACGAATTATATTCATAGCCACGCCTCACAATCAAACGGACCAATATATTTTATGATTGTATAAATTATAAAGAATTAGATTACGACAAAACATTTTATAAGGTGCGGCATCGTCTTTATATTCGCGGCTTTAACATGAGAAACTAAAAATAAAGTCAAGAACGCCGTAAAGGTTAGAAAATCCAGATTACAGAATGAGGTGAAGTGTTACTAAACATAAATAAGCGGAACATCATACGTTATGATACAAAGTAAACTACAGTATGTAAGATACGATTTTCTGCATATTTGTTAACAGGATATGAATAAAAAACTTGCCTAGAGCGAGTAAAACTAGTTCATATATAATTCAAATAGTTTATAAGTAAATGTGAACTTCGCGGTTCGATGGAAGATCCAATGAGGAAGCAAAAACTCACCCATCATATTAATATCATGGCATTAATTGTGTTGCCATTTACAACTCCATAAAATGTTTAATAACATTCACATAGACAAATACTATGTCATTTGTTTGATGTCAGTGTGTACAAGCTGTGGCCCAGAAGATCCTGGAATCCCTGGTCAGCCAATATTATATATCAGTTCTTTACCCGAGTCTGATTCCCATCAGATTAGAAAGGGGGATTTTTGTCGTATAAACTAAGCCAAATCTATTCTCCAATATGCTGGAAATTGTATATTTAATTATTTTTACAAGGACAATTACTGGTATACAAATAAAATTAAGTAACAGTTAAGATAATATAAATCGAATAATAGGTTATCATGGCTAGTTATTAGATTAGAAATAGAGTTTTGAGAGTACTCTACGCTAACATCAAATATGTGGTATTAAATATTCCACATATCGAAGCAGGATAACGCAGGAAGAAAAAGAAGAAAAATGTTGATAAGCCATAGTTATCTAAAAATTATTTTTTTTTCGCGGAGAAAGTGCCTTATTACTACCGCCCAGCCTTCAAGGGGGGCGACTGAGCGGTTATGTTGGGTTCACCGTGGCTTACGACCCGGCGTTGAGCCGCCCGGAGAAGTCGTCACATAAGTAATGAAATTGAATTAAACGGTCAAACGAAATTGCATATCAAATAATTTAAATGATAAATATGAGTCATATTTTTTTAAAAGTGATTCATATCTTTCGTGATTAAGTTTATCAGTAAACCAACCAGTTTATTTGCCGACGTCAAAAAACAGTTGAAACGACGGTTAATTTATTCAAAGCTGATTCAAAAAAGTCGCAGATGGGTCGTGGAATCTCTGATAAGGTACTCATTTCGTAGAGTAGCGTTAAAATGGTTACGATGGTATCCAACCATAACCGCTGTAAATAGTACAACGCCACCCCAAAAATATGCAAACATTGCGGGGCTCTTTAATCACTCGCCATTGTGAAGGACAAGATATTGTCTCATAATAACTAGTACCAAAGACATTCAACAGTATAGTTAGTTAGGACTCTTTGACTACTACTAACAATGGATATAGTGTTTTTTAAACCAGAATATAAGTGCTTCCACATTGTAGCAGAGAGATACTTATAGTAACTTCTAAACAGACTCTCTTATACGAGAAATATATCAACTAGCAATCACGAACAATAATTTACACAGGTATAACAAATTAATAAAAATATGTCAGACGTATTATACAACAAAGGTTTACTGTACCACAAACGATAGGTCATCTAATAATAGAGATGACCCGTCTATGCTTTTCTACAACCAGAAAAATTATGGGTGGCGATATTTTAATACTAGGATTTCAAACCGGAACGTGATTTATTGGACATCCGGAATTATAAAATTGATGAACTACTGGAGGACGCGACAATAAACCAGATTATTATAATTAATTGGTATTTTAGGAAGCGGTAGCGTTTGTGATGTACTGCTATATGAAACTGTTAGGATGTTCGAATTGCCCAAATTACCTTGGACTTTATATATGAACACAATAAATATATGTTTGACCAAACGGCGAAATACCATAAAATAATTACCGACCTTCATGTATCCATTATTGGGCTTTACTATGCAGTATCAGGCCGGAGTCAGAAAATTGTTCCCTTGAAAATTCGATACGGCGATAGGCTCGCCCTATATCTTATTCAAGGTGGTATTAATAAATTAATCTCATGTTTAAGTAAAATCTCAAGTAGACATATAATAACTATTTAATAAACGAAGCTTAAGCTGTATTTTAAGAGCTCGTTCTCAGCGGAGTAAGCGCTGTTACACAAACAAAACTTACCTGTTAAAATCAGTCACATAATGTAACTTAAGATGTCATTTGAGCTGATGCTATTATTGGTTTATTAAATAGCGACTATCTTAAGATCCCGACCTTAATTTGACAACATCTCAGCTGATATCGCGCTTAAGTGCGAAATTGAATTACATTTATTAATACGGCCCCAAGAAACGGAAAACACAGAGCGAAAAGTGGGTACACTACTTGCGCTTCTGCCTGTACTTACGGGATTAAATGGCATGAGGGTGTGTGTATGTGGGTCTGTAGGTCTGTGTACATTGTATTGTATCCAATAAGTTACGAATATTATGTAGTAAAGGTTAGATTAAGGTCAGGCGATACTTTTGTTTACATCCATGAGTAGCTTAAAAATTACCAAATTTCATAAGCAAGGTAACTTATATATAAGTTGTGCCCTGTGGTCCGACGACATATAGAGAGTTCCGCCACGGCATCCCCTGCCTGTCGTAAGAGGCGAGTAAATGGGGCTTCGAGAGAGTCGCGGGGCGAGCAGCGGGGGGCTGCTCAGTCCAATTTAAGCGACTCCGAGGTGGATGACAATGCGGGTGGTCGGTCTCCCGTTGTCGTAGACGCCAAAGGCGTCCTTTAGAGTTCGGCGGCATCTTAGCCCCCTTGTATAGAGAGGTGCCCCAACGGCACCGCGCAGGGACAGTCCCGTGCAGCAATCTTAGTGCAACAAGATACCCCGGGGCCGTCTCGTATGCGCCGAAGAAGGCCACCGCGGGTTTTGGTTGGTATGCCGGTGTAGGGTGTACATAGTATTAGGGACTCGGTCCAATGCTCGCTCGGATGATGCCATACTCCCGAGTGTCGACATTGGGCTGTAAGACTGTGTGAAACCAACATAACCGTTCCACTCACCCCCCAGTGGTGGTAGCGATAACGCGTTTTTTCTCCGCGAAAAAAAAAAGGTAACTTATAAGATAAAGAATGTATGCTGCAAAGCACCTTACGTTCTTATTTTTCGAAATTCTGCTTACAAATACAACTTAAGCTATGTGAATAAGATGAACAAAAAGATATGTAATTGCCACTTTAGGAAGAATTATGTGTCCAGTATAAATATTAGTATAAAGTATCATATATAATAATATGTGAGTTATCATTTTGTCCAAAAAAGGAAGAGGTTCTCAATTCGCGTGTTTGTAATTTATTATAAATTTCTCAGAAACGAATGTAAGTAGTATTGTGTTAAAACTGAGTACTCTGAGAATTTGAGCTAATTTCCGCGATTCCTTTTTCATTTAGTAAAATTGGTTATCAAAATGGTCCCATTACAATACATATTTGTTTTGGATTTATAATTTTTTAACAGACTTAACAGACCTCAATCATTCGAGTAATTTATTCGACAACCTAGAAGTGCCCTTACGACAGTCGAATAGAAATGGATATTTTTGATTGAATAGAATATGCTACAAATGAATGGTGACGCTATATACGAATAACTGGAACTTCTATTGGATGGTTAGTGATAAATAGGTATATAAAACCATTTATCGTAAAAACGAGCTAGTGTATCAATGTATCGTTTATCAATATTACCTTTCCGTCCCGGATGTAATCTTCTACATTTCACATGCTATGCACGAAAACATGGACAATCTCATTAATTACTTTAGTTTATGATTTATGACACTAATAAATAACGAAATTATAATATTCAATCATTTGTTTCTTGATATTTTCTACGTCTTTAAAATACCGTTTTATATTCATAAATGACGTTATGTACACGTCATACAAAGTTTAGTACCTACAGTAACGGATGCCCTGCTTTTAATGTCAATATCACGTTCTGAATCATCAACACGTATTTTTTTATTCATTATGTCATCTTAATAGGTGATATTTATTATTATAGTAATTACTTAATATATTTTATGTATTATTTTTTGTGTTATTGAGGTGACTCAAATCATCTACAAAATTATACTTCCTATCTATGTTATTTATATGTCATTTTAATAACGATATTTAATTTTTTTTCGTATTTCAAGTTATACCCACAGTAAGAAGAAATTATTCCGAAGATTATTGTGATGTAGAGAAACTACTTACTGTATTAGGTGCAAGTAGAGCAAATCACAGATATTACAGCAAATCATAGCAATTACTATGACACTTAGAAGAAATGTATACTTGTTTTCGTATTGCTACAGGAACTGTGTATACTTTCATTTTATCCCCTCTCTGTATTTTTCCTCGGCTTACCTTTGTTCTCCTTTAGAAGACTGGACTTTTTTACCACGTCTTTTATCTGACACTACTATCTGAATATCTGTGTTACCTATGTGAATCTACTTATTCAATAACTACATCAGTTATTTCAATAACTACATCCTTGATCTTCGTTTTATTTGCAATAAAATTAAGCACTAAATCCAACAGATTTATTGGATGACGAATACCACGACCTCAAAAGAAACTAAGCAATTAGTACCATCGGTGAATACTGGATTCCTATAAAATTAGCGATGTCATATTAAAAAATGCCTGGAGGATTATTGGCTCAAATCAAATGAATCCGTCTTTGTAATGAAGCGATTGTACCGGGTAAAATATAGCCATAGAACAGAACTTGCAAATGCTAAGGTCGGACTGAGCGGACCGCATAGCATCACGATGGCATCTGATCAGGAGGTTAAGATCACACCTGTCTCATCACTCATGTTATGGCTTTGTTCGCAATGCTCGTTCACTTTAGTAATTGTTTTTGCGTCACTATGGGAACAATTTATAATAACAAATGTTACAGAATGCGCTCATGTGTCTCGGTGATAGTGTTTTGTTTAACTTAGAATTAAAGTCTAAAGTTTATAGATGCAAATAAAAATATTAAGTCATGATTTTGGTCTAGGTTGGTGTAATGTGGTAGCATGGAATTATTATGTACTTGAAGTAGAGTCACGCTGTAAATATGTTTGCAGCATGAACGAGTCGACTTGACCGGAATAATATCTTGTCACATTGAAAGTCAACGTGAAGTGACAGATTAGTGTTACGTTTCGTTTGGTGAATGAGATATCCAGAAACTGCAACAATTATAGATTCCCAATTTATTTCTTATATGGCTGGCAGTACAACTATTATTCTTTTGTAAATATAAGTTATTTCGCGGGCTTACGTGATAAAAATAAAATATGATAGTCCGTCTATAGACGGATACGCTACGGTATACGCTATCCTCTGATTTGTCTATTTCTCTCGGCAAGAAGAATGTATAACTATTGTGTTTCTACTATGAATACATGAAGTCAGTGTTACAGCGGGGTATTATAAGACTTGGTATGTAAAAGTGGCGAACGCAGTAATGAATTATAGAGTGCTTTTTATTGGCTGCTTTTGAGCGATATTGCCTCCAAGTTAGACGCAGCACTTAACATCAGGCGAGTAACTTGCTCGTCTCACTAACTGTAAAAGATTAGTGTAGCAACAAGAAAACGTGAGACTATATTGGTTACGAAAACGACAAACTTTATGTTAGGCACTATATAAAAAGTTAAGGCTTTTAAATATTATATCTTCTGTTAAATAACGCCTAATAAATTAACTGGTAATCTATACGTTCGAAATGTAACTTATCAGGAACCTTACATTGTTTGTTAATTAACATTAAGTGATGGTGTAAAACCTATGGCATATTATTGTGAAGGCTACACTAACCTTTATTAATGGTACGTAGGTAAATATAGTTAGCATCTACACAAAAATATTTTATTTTAAATATTTAGATTGTTACTTCGAGTTTAACTAAGTTGGTGGTTGATTTTTGTAACTATCGTTCATAATTCTACTAATATTATAAACGCGAAAGTTTGAAGTATGGATGTCTGAATTTTTGTTACTCTTTCACGCAAAAACTACTGAACGGATTTCGATGAAATTTGGCACACGGGTAGATCATATCCTGGATTAATGTATAAGCTACTTTTTTTATCCCGGGAAAATATAAAACAGGACTTTTATCTCGGAAAAACTTTGAAAACGGTATGCTCGGCTCGTCAATGTCGTCGTTTAATGCAATAAAAAAAATTAGCAACAGTCCGTTTTTTTAAGAAACGAAACTTACATTGCTAATTGCTATTGCTATTGCTAATTGCTAATAGTAACATAAACTGTATTTTGATATGTAAAATGTGTGTAATATTTGTATTTTAGTAGGTTAGGTCGGTTTTTATATGTAATCGAAAATTTGTATATTATCCAGTTTTATTCGTTATTAAGCTTGTAAATGTTACCTTACCTAATTATATCGCTTTATAAGTTATTTTGTACAAATTTTATATGACTAGCCAATTACCTTAAAGAGTATAATTTGATGCCGTAATGTGTAGGCGTTATCAAAGACACATAAAATAAGACATTGTGACCTCTAAGAGGATTAAGGTGGAAAAGATTTTTTTCTTCCTTCACAGTGAAGTCACTTTGTTGAATCTGGAGGAAAATATAGCCCTAACACAATTTGTCCCGATGAAAAATATTACGACCCTCAAATACACTTATATACACTTTACTGCCAACCCTTAATGCTCAACCCCAGAGCCTTAATCGCAGTCTCTGAACCGCCAAACCCTAACTGAAAACCGTCAACCACAGACCTCGAAACTTGAAGGACACAAGTAACACTTTTAATTATTATCAATATTATGTTCGCATCTTTGGGATGGATCAGCTAAATACCAGTTGGAGGCGTTAGAATCCGTAGAGAAGCGCGCCAAGAAACTCATAGGTAACGATACCCTCGTTAAAGCTCGACTACAGAGCCTCGAGCATCGTCGCAAAGTGGCTAATCTATCGGCGTTTTACCGGATACATTTCGGAGAATGTGCTACGGAATTGTACAATTTGATTCCACCATCCCCATTCCACCACAGGATCAGCAGAGATACGGCGAAGCGTCATTGTTACATGGTCGAAATTCCAAGGGCTCGCGCGGGCTTGCTTCCACCTTTATTGTGCGGACAGCCAAATTGTGGAGTTCGCTACTACCATCGTGTCTGTTTCCGCATAGATACAATTTGGGACTCTTCAAGTCACGAGTGAATCGGTTTCTTCTGGGCAAGCGTGCTTCACCTTAGGCCGCATCATCGCCGGATAGCGGACAAACGTGACCCCATTCAGAAATAAATAAAAAAAAAAACAAGTTTTACATACATAAGTTATGAAATTAACTGACAATAGTGCGTCCGTGCTGTCTTCAGTTAAAGGTTGCGATTAACGGTGACGTAGAAATAAAAAAAAATATACATTTATTAATTTTATGTAACACTATAGACGTGGATAGGTAGATAACTATTTGCGATGTCCCATGAATAGGAAAACAATCTATGACATAATAATATGGGCCCAGTATAACTTTAGGCACATCAGATTTCTAAACGAAAAATTCACGCACATTCTCGTCTAACACACTTGGAAATTGGGCACAGGATATTAGGAACTTTTCAGTCCAAACCTACATAAAGGATATAACTAAGTAATAAGTTTAATATTTACGTCACTTTATGATATTTTTGATGCTGTGCAATTATTTTTCGTCTAGGTAATAAAATCTGTCTCCACTTGTCTAGATTAATCTATGAAAAGTATGCAGCTTTAGTAACGGGCTTATGTCTACCTAATTCGTTTAGTAGTTTTTGCGTTTACTTTGCACAAAAACCCATATACCCAAATATTTATTTTATAATATTAGTATGATAATAGAAAATATCGGTGATTCAAAAGTACTCAAGTTTATGAAGAAAGCGAAAAAAATTGTTAAAGATTTTTTTTTATGGAATGTTACACTTAGGCCTACGTACGGAGTAATGCTATGATAAGAAGTCTGTTTCTCAGTTCTTACGGCAGAATATGCTTCGCAGTGCGTAGGGGCTCTGTGATTGGCTAAAATTGAAATATAACTTTACTTCAGTTGGCTGTCAGATTAACATAGCTGAACAAAGCCAAAGAAAACTATACTTCATAGTTTTCTTTTGACACTATGCTTTCAGGCGCACTGTGCGTCCTCATAGTATTGTGTGAATACTGGTGTTAGACTGGATTGTTTCATTCGTGGAAAGGTAAAGTTAAGGGTTTTATTACACTGGCGAATTGCAAGCGAATTCACAGCGAGGCGAAAACGCTGCGCGCTCGTCCAGTATAATAAGACCGTTTACTTTACTTGACCATAGATGAAACAAAACGGACTACAACACTACTACTTAATCATAATTTATGTAAATTAATTAATATGCAGATTTTGCACAATAAAAATTCCTTACCATGATTGCATTTCGTTTTATTTCCTACTAGCTTTTTCTCACGCCTCCACCTCCCTTATGACTTATTTTTTGAATAGAAAGTAGCTTAAAGAACTGGTTGAAAATGTAGAATCAGAGGTGTAGTTTCGGAGATAATCACTTTCATGAAACAAACGATATCATCATCTTTAAAACATAGTATAGATTAAAATCTCCATAGACGTCGTGAGTGTAAAAACAAAAACTAATTTATACAATACTGAATACTAATTTACATAATAAGTAATCTATACTAATATATAAAGCTGAAGAGGGTGCTTGTTTGTTTGAACGCGCTAATCTCAGGAACTACGGGACCGATTTTGAAAATTCTTTCACTTATAGGAAGCTACATTACTCCTGAGTGCTATAGGCTATTTTTATAATGGAAAAACTTTTCACGCGGGCGGAGCCGCGCGCAATGCTAGTATAGTATAAAATCTATCGCTATATCCATAAAAGTCAATGGATTATATTTGGCCTCTTAATCTTATTCTTATTTTATTTCTTATTCCAATTTCTTATTCTTTTTCCAGGATTAAAGTCCCGCTTTATATTTTCCCGAGATAAAAGCATAGACTTTAAAGACATAGGTCTTTCCCAGGGTCTCAAACTATCTCCATACCAAATTTTATCCAAATGCGTTCAAAAGTTTTAAAGTTTATCGCGTTCTGACAGTCGCGGCGGGAGACTTTTTTAGCCCCCCACAAAAAAGAGGGGTGTTATAAATTTAGGGCGTTTATGTGTGAATCTATGTATCTGTGTGTCTGTGTATCTGTGTATCCTGTATGTCGGTCTGTGGCATCGTAGTTCTCAAACGAATAGACCGATTTTGACGCGGTTTTTTTGTTTTGGAAGCTGATGTGATCGAGATGGTTCTTAGCTATAACTTATGAAAATCTGTTCAGGCGTTTGAAGATTCAGCTCATTTCCAACTTTCACAACTGCGATTGATTTAAAATTTGGTGTACTGTGACTTCGGCAACATTTTTAAGATATTTTAACCTTGATCTGATGCTGCAGCATCAAGTAGTCTATGGGATACCCAACTCTTTAGCACCTTATAGCAGATATAGCGTGTGTGGGCTCATAAGAATGGTCTCAACGAGTAGGTGTTAGTAGATTATCAAGGCCCCATGATAACCAACTTTAAACCTTGTGATGGTCACATAGTTTTATATGGGTATAATCCAAAGCAAAGCAGATTACGGAACAAGGCATGCACATAACAAAATTGAATGAAACTGTTATAATTCGATGAAAGTCTTTGGGACGGTTCACGCAAGCGTCGCAACGTCTAGTACATCTATGGCCTGTCGTATCGCGTCGTTTAGAATCGCGGTCATTCTCCAGTGGTCAACCTAGCCATTGAAAGATCCGGTAAGAACGGCCAGCATTATTCTAGCTATTGTCAAGAATTGTAATGTCCCTTGAAGATCGATACTAATATACCCTTTAGTTACATAATAGTACAATAAACATACTATTCTGGTAGTTCAATCGCAACTCTCACACAGTTTTCCCTGTCAGGATAAAAAGAATCAAACTATTAATGAAACTTATATCTTACATAGAATTTAGGTTCATAAGATGAAAAATCTTTACACATTAATCTTGCCTAGTGTTTAAAAAACACAATACTTTTATAAAGAATGATTTATAATTCAATGGCGGAATTTAGATGATACATTATAATGTTCACCAATACGATGAATTTGTAAATATAATCGAAGTTTTAAGCTTATTAATATATATTTAACGAATCTTCTAAGGTCACAACAGAGATTAATTCTATAAAACCAGTCGCATTTAAAACATAGATTGCGTAAGCTATTGATGGATGAGCATATCGCAACAGTGTGGGTTCACTTGCCTTCAGGCGGAATACTATAATACATATAAAACCCAAGGACGATTACCATTATTCTATAGGTATTTTGATGGTTGATTCCTTCTGTTTCGAATGACCAACGGGGGTGGATATATCAACAAAGAATATTATTTCTATATCAACGATTTTTTACATTCTCTTAAGCTTTTCTATATAATTACCTCATAAAGTGGCACGCATATTTGCATTTAAGTAACCAGTTGCTAGCCAAAACTGTTAATTATTAATGTCATAAAAATTATTACATGAATTATTTTGTTAACAACAATTAATTTGATTTACAAATCCTTGAAGTAATACGAAAATTATGAGAAGCTGCAAGCCGTATAATATGCAAAATAATCATAAATGGCATTGATATACGAATAGCTTCTGTAGCGAATAAGAATAAACTGATTTTGAATTTAAATTTATAATAGACGTATCTATTTTTGATTCTATTAAAAATTTATTATTTATTATTTATGACTAAACAGATTCAATTTTTTTTAAATATCATGTCTCGATAATATGTTATTGTCTTCCATGACTCGTATTTAATAAATGCGATGTTTTTGGAAGAAATTATCAATCGTTTAGTATAGTACTTTGTTATGGTAGATTTATGCAAATATTGTGAATTTGTATAATTCATGTAGTTTTATGGGGTACAATTGTAAAATCAGGATCTTTTTTGTAAACATTTCTTGAGTATTTTTCAATAAAAGTTTTCTGTTATTATGCATAAACCTACAAGGCAATAAAATACTTTTCAAAAATTCGCCTTTTGATAAAACCTATATACTATTTAAAATAAATTATGGGAAATAAATTCCTAAGCAGCTCAACCTCGAGGTTTCTCTTCATTGATCATGAAATTGCCGATTTATTGTTCCTTAAGAGGCCGTATACAAAATTTCTACTATTTCAGTCAACTTTTCATCGTGATTATTCAAAAAATAAACTGATCCGATTAATTTCTAATACATCATCGGAAAGACTATTTCAACACTAATAAAATAAACAAGCCACATTTTTCATATCTTTCTTTAATTTAAATCTATCCACCAAGTTCCAACGTCTGAAATAGATGAAATTTTGTATACGGCCTCTTAATTTGGCTACGATTCCATCAAATCGTCAATTTGAATATCGCACAAATTCCTTAAACCAAAAACCTTTTTTATGAAACTGGATAATAATACTACAAAATTGTATTCTAGTACGGTATTTTATTTACACTTGCACATAAACATCCTTCGAAGAAATATGGGCTCTGTTTGACATATCACATTTTATTTCGTTTCCATTTTACAAACAATACTAGTCTCATTAATCTAAATGTTGGTGGTATACCTATTTATTTAGTCCTGTTGCATATCAGATTGTAAACTGCTTAAGCCTTGGAGGCTTGGTTTTTAGCGATGTATTCGAGGGCGCGGGCGATCTGGGGGGGTATAGGTGGGGGAGAGGGGAGAGCGTTTCCCTGAAAAAATAAATTAAATTAGCATAGACACAATACAATAAACGTCAGACATGTATTTTACGGGTGCGCCTTGAATTTTAATTGACTTTTTTAACTTTTCATAAATCACGGCCGTGTTACAAAAGATGTGATAAAAATCAATCTAAAACATTTATAATTTATGTCATCAGCCTAATTCGATATGCATTTAAAATGTCTACTCTGCGTAAACTTATACATACAAAATGTTCACACTTGTATATATTTGCATCTATTTTTACGCACTGAACATAATCTAAATGCTATCTATTCTCGATTTATTTAAAATAATTATTAATTTAAAACTTACAGAGGGCTGGTAACCGTTCTCGTCAGCGACGTAGGTGATGGCAATTGGCACACCCTCAGGGGAAGTCCAGGAGAAAGATCCCTGAGCAACGTCGGGAGACACTGGGGGGTTACCACCGAAGGTACGGGGAGAACCCTGTTCTTGGGCCGCGATACCGTTGTCAGTCTCGTAGCTGGTGGAAAAAAATAATTCCTTATATCGAGAATAGTTTTGACATAATATGACGATAAACCAAGATCGAATATAGGAGAAATATAAATAATAAAGGTATCGTAAAAACAGATAAAATAAAATCGTAGACTCCATATGCCGAATGAGGGTATAAGGGTATAAATACGATGGTAAAATTTACTACACCAAAAGCGTAAGTTTCGTCTTAAAGAAACTCACTGACAGTTCACCAGTTGCTGTTAATTAGTACGCTGCAAAACCATGGAAATCGTTATACCATGTTACATGCTACCCATGTTCTCAGTAGCATCGCTACCGAAATATCAATTCATAAATAAATCCACATTAACTTACAAGTAGACGTAGCTGCCGTCAGGGTTGACATCGTTTCCGTATTTCAGGATGACAGCAGAGCGGTCGTCAGAGACGGCCTTTGAGATGGGCACGGGTGCGAAAGGGACAGGCGAGACGGTAACCACCTTAGGAGCGACAGTTGTGGGGGCAACGGTCCTGAATGGCTGGTAAGGAGACGGAGTGCTAGACCGGTACTGGTTCTTGTAGAAACCGAAAGGATCGTAAACGTCGCGGTTGTACTTGTTGTAGTTTCCTGGGTTGTACCGGCCAGTGTTGAACTGGGCGCTGGCGGCAGCCAGGACGCACACGAATACTACTGCCTGTAATTCAAACATTTGATTGTTACTATTGGGTCTACGACAGTTAAGGTTAGCAATATTTGCTGATCAATTTATATTTTTTATCGACACAATTTTTATTCGAATTTACTTACTGCGAATTTCATTTTAATAATCTAAGCTAGGCTAGCTTCGTTGAACTAATTCGAATGCGGGTCAAAAAAATCCGCGCAGGCTTATATATCACTCGAGGAACCACCCACTTTAGAGCGTGAACTGCAATAACATTTAAATAAATTTGCCGCGAGACTAGAATAACGCGTCAAAGAACGTTTGATCCATCCTTTAATTATCGCCATAAAATTTCGGCAGGTCATAATAGGCTATGGAGATACTATCATGTATTTAAATTTTTCAGGAATTGTATTCTGTAAAGTTTTGTTATATTAAAAAATATTCACACTGTCGATTAAACTGTGGAATGAAGGTGATTTAATTTATATTAGGAACAATTAATTACAGAGGCTTGAAGTGTTGTTATTTTTTTTGTTTTTTTTTTTTTAAATTTACGTATAGTAATAAGTTATTACTAATAACGTGATTTTTTTTTTGGTCTTTTGTCATTAATACGACTATGTAGTCTGGGTATGATTGGATTTTCCTTACAAATACTGGAAGTATTTGTAATTAATAATATCTCCGATGTTATTGGTTTATTATAATTGTAGATTATATTTGTAAATATTATTAACCATACTTGAAGTAAAATAAAGTAAAAAATACTGGGTAATAGTATATTTTCAATGAAAATATATTTTACTGAGGCTACGTTAAAAACAAATAACAAAAGATGTTAATGTTATTATCACACTGATTTAATATTATGCATAATTTGTATTGTTTAGGAATGATGAAGACATTTAATGTATCTTAAAGGTTAAATGTTCATATCAAATACATTTATATGAAAATATATTATAATCAAAACTAAAATAAAAGTTCGATTGATAATATTATTTCATACATTACGCCGCGGGCAAATACCTTTGTTTCTTCTTATGTATATAGTAGGATTTTAGAAAAAAAAATGGATACGGTAAATAACATTGAGATCATAGCTATAGCCTTATTTGAATACTAATGGCATACAGGGTGAATTTTCCAAGTGGGCGTGGAGGGCGAAATCCGAAACTATGAGGAATAGCGAAAAATACTCAAAGAAATCTCGAGGCCGATTTTGATGAAAACTAAAACTGCATCATTGTATTTTTGAAAAGTGAATATTCCTAGTCAAGAATCGAACCTGTTGATTTTCACAACAAAATAACCATCCTATATCGTTACACTATTCAATAATGTCGCTAATAAGGATCAAATTCTGTGAAGTAATGACATACGGCAAACTAAAGGAAAGAGCTCATTTTCAACAAATTCTCCACGAAATGGTTAATAACCTTCATCAAGAATTGCTTTGAAGACCGTCTTGGAGGAATATTATAAACGAAATCAATAATATTATAATGCTGAATGCAGTAGGTACATTGTTGGAAATGTCGAATCCAGCCATGAATTGAAAACAATGACCATCATTACGAACAATTAATTTAGGTTAACGTTAAATTAACTTAAGTAGGTAACATAGGAAAAATTAAAAGTATTTGTTAACGACACCAAAATCTCTAAAAAGTAAAATAATAAAAGTGTCTTTGTCGTTTAGGTATCTAGTAATATTTTAACCTAAGCGTCGTCGCGTCGGGGGACCGCTAAAGAAGTATTTTCGTCTTCCTGGTCCGAAATTCGGTCCACAGACGAGAGGACGCTTGGCTCAAAATATTACAACGTACTTAAACGACAAAGACACTTTTATTATTTTACATTTTAGAGATTTTTGTGTCGGGGGTTATTTTAATTTTAATTTTTATTTTAAAAGTTTTAAATTACTTTATTCTCCATCATGGGGCCTTAATAATCAACTATCTAACACCTACTCGATGAGACCATCCTTATGAGCCCAAACACGCTATATCTGCTATAAGTTGCTAAGGAGTTGGGTATCCCGCAGACTACCTGATGCTGCAGCATCAGCTCATGTTTAAAAATATTGCCAAAGTCACAGTACACCAAATTTAAATTCAATCGGGCTTTTTAAATTGGTAATGAGCTGATAATCTTCAAACGCCTGAACAGATCTTCATAAATTATAGCTAAGAACCATTGTGATCATATCAGCTTTCGAAAAAAAAAAACTGCGTCAAGATTGGTCCATTCGTTTGAGAGCTACGATGCCACAGACAGACATACAGATACACACTCTAAACTTATAACACCCCGCTTTTTTGTCGGAGTTAAAAATGAGCTCTTTTCTTTAATTTGCCGTATGTTATTACTTCCCAGAATTTGATTCTCGCAAGCGACAATATCGAATGATGTAACGATACAGTGTGTTTTTTTCTTGTCGAAACAAACGGGTTCAGTCCCTGGCTAGGAATATTTTTATTTTTGAAATCAAAATTAATATAATATATTGCCAAGATTTATTAGAGATTTAAATAAACTTAATGAGTATAAAAATAAATTGTTTCGATTTATGCATGATAAATGTTATTAGACTTTAAATGATTATGATGTAGAATGTATTTAGTCTTTCTATAAAATCTTAAATTATTTTATGCCATTATGGCGGGTCATAGCTGTCATGCAATTATAAATGTGTTTATTTTTTTTATAGCATCGAATGACGAGACGAGCATGCCGTTCGCCTGATGGTAAGCTATACGACCACCCATAAACAGTAGCAACACCATCCATCACCTTGATTTACAAAGTACTGTGTGGCACTTCACTGCGCTCGTCATCCTGAGACATAAGATGTAAAGTCTCATTATGTCCAGTAGTTACACTGGCTACAATGTCCTTCAAACCGAAACACAACAGTGCATGCACACTGCTGCTTGGCGGTAGAAATAGACATTGCGGTGGTACCTACCCAGACGGACTCTTACATATGAGAGACCTACCACCAGTGTAACACCTAGTCGCTGGTAACACCACTATTCTACCTGTATGCCACAATAAATACTATTTGAATTTGAATGTGTATTTTGGTTTTATCACTTTTAGCAATTAATAACAATATTTATTTTTATTACAACTATCGTGATGTTATTATAAAATTTGCTTAGAATCCTTCATATTGAATTCGTCTTGATATTGTAGATTTCCACAAAGGCCATTGTTGTCTCTTAAACCGTAGTTAGTAGTCAAATAATAGGAACTGTTTAGAAAACTATCAGATTTTCTAAAATCAATCTGAAGTATTAAGCTGACATATATTCAATTCACCCGTCAACGCCCGCGGTGGATACGGGTGTCCATTTATATAAGGAAATTAGCTTATAGCTATATATAAGCGGGCGTTGACGGATTAAGAAAAAAGACTGACGGAAAATCTATTTCAGTAACTTTCAGTAACTGGGTATTATGGAGTAACATTGTTTTTTCAGTAAATTCAAGAGAAAACGAAGAGTTTTGTAACTTTAAATGTTCTTTTCTGCCGTTGCAAGTTGCTAGCCTGGTTATAGGCTAGCAACTTGCTCGTCTCCTCCTTTAGTTGCATAAAAGACTGCTTAAATTTATTTTTCAGCATACGCGAAACCTGTAGGTATAGACAATTGTTTGAAATTTTCTTATATACCTATTTTCTTTCGTTTCTTTTCATGTCCTTATTTATTTTGTGTTAATATAAAGCTATTAAATTATCTATTTACTAAATTTATGTCTATTTCTATCGCCAAGCAGCAGTGTGCATGCATTGTTGTGTTTCGTTTTGAAGGAGATTGTAGCCAGTGTAGGTACGGGACATAATGAGACTTAACATCTTAATTGGTATCTGCATGACGAGCGCAGTGGAATGCCACACAGTACTTTGTAACTCAAGGTGCTGAATGGTGTTGCTACTGTTTATGGGTGGCCGTATCGCTTACCATCAGGTGAACGGCATGCTTGGCTCGTCATTCTATGCAATAAAAAAAAACTTGTAATGTAATGTTAAACAACTAAGCAGTAGAGATAGCATAAAATGCACAGAAAAGCAAATGTAATTTATGTATTAGCACGGCCTCGTTGTACAGTCAGCAGCATAAATATCTGTACAAAATCAAAATTTCTAATCACCTATATACGCGTTAAGTTAAACTGAAATATTTTTTTTCTTCGTTTGAAGTAAAGTAAATCTCTTTTATTTTATTTTTGTGAAGAGAAAAAAAAGATTAGTAAGAACACAAAAGTGTGTAGGCAATTTGAAGTTTTGAATTTGTTCATCTACTTATGTTGCTGACTATACATATTATAAGATTTCAGGTAATTACATTGGATGAATATAATAGTCACTGATATGTACGGCGTACATAACATTCGCCACAGTACCCAGCTAATTAATATATAAATTGAACATCAAAACAGTAATGCTATACTTATTGTTAATAGTTATAAACACATTACATAACTAGATAAAATATTGATAAACAAAAACATAACATCTATGAATATTAAATAGAAAATAAGATGAAATTTACTGTGTGAGGCTTATAAAAGCAATTTAAGTATCTTGAATGGAGTTTGAATACGGGGTATGAGTCATGGAACACGTCTAATACTTTACAATCCTTTAAAAACTGAAAAATTGACAGTAACGGTCCTCAACGCTAAAATTTCAATTACATAATGGCCGGTATAAAATGACTGTCGATAATTTTTTTAAATGAATTGATTAATTCAAATTATTGACATAAATATGAAAAGTAAATAAGAAATATGATTTTTTCTGAAAGCCCGAAGTCTGTTTGTTTTTATAACACCACTGTTTTGTGCAAGGGGTAATTATATTAATTATTAAATCGTTAACGTGGCACTGTTTACGGCTCACAGTTGTGGTCGCAACTGACTTGAAGATATTGAACGACAAGCTACATCTGATCTATTCGTCAGATGTGTTTCCCGAAACCGATCGCCTATTATTCGACGTCTAGAACGGTCTAGAGGCTATATGGTCGCTAGAAGGACATAATTTCAGAGTAGTTTACCGATTCATCGTGCAACCAGTGAAAACAAATAACCACTCTTATAGGATGGGATGGGCGGTAAAGATAAAATCGATGTCCAACTAAAATAAAAAAGAACTATGAAATTGTCAAGTATTAGCATATTTAATATTAATAACGATATCAATATTACGTGTACCCCATTAAAGCAGAAGTATAATAAAACGTACTCACTATGAAATTACTCTTTCAAGATGTTTAGACAGCAATTTGCAAAAGAAAATGAATGAAATAAATGATTTATATAAGTAATTTTAATCAATTACAGAAGCTTGATGTACCATAATGTATGCTGAAACATAATATTATTTATATTCATTACAATTAATTAATATACCTAATAGACTGCGTCGGTGGCGTAGTTGTATTACGGTACGACTGTAATGCTGAGTTATTAGGTTCGATCCACGGGTCGGGCAAAGTGATATTGGATTTTTATATTCAGCATCAACCTGGAGTCTGGAATTTGTGCCCGATATGGCGATAGGCTCACCCCATATCACATCATGGGACCGAATACGCACGGCGAAAAGTGGGTGCACAAGTTGCGCCTCTTCGTACCCTTTCGGGGATAAAAGGTGTGAGTGTATTTATGATGTTTGTACTAATAGCATGACAGTTTTATTTCATCTCAAATATACGCTTCCGATGAATACAATTGCTAATATATGCAGTGAAATTTTAAAAATAGAATCAGACTCACGCCTTATTCCGATCGTAATTATACAGAAAATCAAGTTTTCTCATTTATATGAAAAGTTAAATGTTAATATTGACAGCTTCTTTCATTTCAATATCCTGTTATGCCGAAAACATGATATTTATTATATTGTGACAATATGATGTCATTTTTGCCGTAACTTTTTATTGCCCAGATTGTATATGTTATCTGTAATAAATATCGATGTAAACTGGCTGAATATTGCTATACAGTAGCTTAGCGCGTTATAAAATAAAAAAAAATTGTAACTGATGGCATGCTGATAGTCTTTTACTAAGGTCTGCAGGTTGAAAACTTAAGGGTTATGCTTGTATTCTTTGTGAATTATGGCTTGCTTTAACGGGGAAAGAAACCATCGTGAAGAAACCTACATACCAGGGAAGTTCTGCATAAGAACTACGAAGGTATGTGAAGCCTGAAAACCCGCATTAAGCCAGGCCTTTACAATTAAAGATTTGTAATCTTTATTTAAGTAGGTAATTGATTTGACTCACATTAAGCGAAATAACATTGAGTTACTTCCTTACCACAATATGAACTATTTATTTTTTGCTCGGTTAGGGAATTTTTAAAATAAACGCTGGGGAGAAATGCCTATATAATGGCAATAACTCTATTAAATAAAATTTCGTAAAGAAATAGGTTGAGAATTATTCTCAAATATAGGTTACATGCATAGTTCTAAATTAGGTCAGGAATCAATTTTAAATTCTAAAATCTTAGAAGGATGAATATTTAAATATTGGTCAAAGAGGAGTTAAATCAGGAATTATAATAGCCAAAACTTTACCCTCTTTCTGAAATAGTTGGGTATAAATGTCCTATTTATTTATTGTCCTATGTGACTGCCTCGGTGGCGTAGTTGTATTACGGTATGACAGCAATGCTGAGGTCTCTGGTTCGATCCCCGGGTCGGGCAAAGTGATACTGGATTTTTTTCTATTCAGTATCAGCCCGGAGTCCCGAATTTGTGCCCGATATGGCGATAGGCTTGCCTATCACATGACGGGACGAAATATGCACGGTGAAAAGTGGGTGCACTAGTTGCGCCTCTGTCTACCCCTTCGGGGATAAAAGGCATGAGTGTGTATGTATGTATGTAAATGTCTTATTTATACTCAAACGATTGTAAAAGTAATTGTAAGTGGTGATCAGAAAATTAAGACCCTGTAAATTCCTATTTTATTAAAAGACTTAGAACCCTGCAATACTAAACTAACGCATCAAAGCTTTACGTAACAAATGCTCACATTGAGATGCAGACACGGGTAAAGGCTCTCTTATTATTTTATGTATTAAAAAACTGTAAAATACTGGTGGTAGGTTTCTCATATGTAAGAGTCCGTCTGGGTGGGTAACACCGCAATGTCTATTTCTACCGCCGAGCAGCAGTGTGCATGCACTGTTGTGTTTCGGTTTGAAGGACATTGTAGCCAGTGTAACTACTGGACATAATGAGACTTAACATCTTATGTCTCAGGGTGACGAGCGCAGTGGAATGTCACACAGTACTTTGTAACTCAAGGTGCTGTATGGTGTTACTACTGTTTATGGGCGGTCGTATCGCTTACCATCAGGCGAACGGCATGCTCGTCTCATCATACAATGCCATAAAAAAAAACAACCTATTAAAGCATCTTTATAATTGTATAATAATTATGACTACCGACAATCCGTGAGACGAGCCATCCTCTCATTAAAGTTAAGACGAATGGTCCGCGGAGGTCAACGACTAATTTCACAGTTCACGCCCTCTACCTGTCAAGCAAATTGTTTCCAATACATTTACATAATAATCTGTGGTAATTAAATTCTGTGAATACGCATATCTTAACATTATTTGGAAGTTTTGCGCACATTGAATAGAATTTTTTGGAAATTATACATCTAGGTTCATGAGAATCAGATTAAAATAATCCGTTATTTCCCATGGGAGCAAATTACCAGGATAAAAAGTAACCTATATGCTAAGCCAGGATATGGTTATTGCATTTACTTTTAACAAACATCCAAATATTTTTCCAAATTCCCATCTATAATATCTATACCTCTATTCTAATATATACTAATATTATAAAGCTGAAGAGTTTGTTTGTTTGAACGCGCTAATCTCAGGAACTACTGGACCGATTTTGAAAATGATTTCACTAATAGGAAGCTACATTACTCCTGAGTGCTACAGGCTACTTTATATCACGGGAAAGATTTTTATCCCGGATAAACTTTTCAAGGCGGCCGGAGCCGCGATGGATACTAGTACTTATTGTAAAGAGGAAAAGTTTGTGAGTTTGTATGTGGGTTTGTAAGGGCAAATCTCTGGAACTACTGAACCGATTTAAGAATTCTTTCATCATAAGGAAGGTACAGTACTTCTGAGTGCTATAGGCTACTTTTTATTCCAGGAAAATATAAAACGGTACTTTTATCCCGGAAACACTTTACATACGGCGGAGCTCGGACAAAAGCTACTAGTAATATAAGATAGTAAGATAAAATTTGGACGATATCTTTAGTGGACTATAGCCTAGTTGGGAATGGAATTGTCTGCCGAGACAATGTCCGCATGTTTCAAACCCAAGGCACACACCTCTAACTTTTCGAATATACGTAAGTATTGTATATAAATTATAATCATTCGCTTTAACGGTGAAGGAAAACATCGTGGCGAAACCTTACATACCTGAGAATTCTCCATAAAAATTTCGAGGCTATGTGAAGTCTGCCATCCCGCACTAGGTCAGTGCGATGGACTAAGGCCTAACCTCTCTCAATAGTATAGCTCAGGCCCGTGCTCAGCAGTGAGTTTTTCAAGTAGGCGTGGATTACCATATAACATTACTTATCAGAATTTGATCTTTATAAACCCTCTCAGTAGTAGAGGAGGCCCGTGCTCAGTAGTGGGCAGTATAATTATTAATATTAAGTAACAGTATCAATTGATGTAATAATACGCATGTGTTATTTTTTAACAAATTCAATAGGTTCGATTCCCGGGTAGGATTTTTTTTTTAATCTAATAATGCAGTTTTAGTTTTTATCAAAATCGACCTCGAGACTCCTTTGAGCATTTTTAGATATTTCCTTATAGTTTAGGATTTGGCCATCCATGCTCACTTAAAAAACTCACCCTGTATAGTACAGGACTGGTTGCATTACATTGCATTGCAAGAAAAATATATCAAACGATTAAATGAGCCTATTGTTATTTCAAAACTATTAAATTTCGTCCAAGGTTAAAAATAAACATTTAAAAACCCAATATCTAAATGTAAAATGTGAATTTGTTCTCATTATAATTCAACAAGGCGTTACTTGCGGCTCCACCCGCGGGCGATTCCTTTCCCGTTACAAAAGTTCCTAAAACATTGTATTGATACATAGCACCGCTTATACGACGCCAGCGCCATCTATTTAATAATCACATAAAAAGACATTATTTCCCATGGGAGCAAATTACCGGGATAAAAGAAGCCTACACGTTAATCCAGGACATGGTCTACGCGTGTTTAATTAAATTAAATAAAATTACTTACAGATCCGTTCAGTTGTCATTTCGTTTACTTCTAACAAACGTCCAAACATTTTCTCAAACTTTCGCATTTATAATACTAGTAAGATAATCTGACCAAAAACATTATTTGATCCACATGAATTTTAATGAAATTGAATTCTAGGTGGGCGCTACGTAGGATCAATTTAAATAGCCATTCCATACTTTCTTTGTTTAAAAATCTCATCAGGATCAACGGAGATAAGCCAGGTACGCAGGAGATATTATAGAGCACAAGTGTGTGCGAAATACACAGGTGCACTCGCTTTTCCTTCACTCCGGTGAGACGGCAATCCGACATGACCGGAGAGAGATCAGGCGCAGGACCAACGGCTTTATGTGCTTTTCGAGGCACGTGAGTATCACACCGCCAACTTCCTGACTCCGAGCTGCGACTGAGTGATTTGTAAGATGGAAAAACCCAGTTGCAACTGTTTTTAGCTCGACTCGGGATTCGAACCCAGGACCTCAGTGGGCAAATCGTACTCGTAACGTGTACACAATACAACTACGCCACCGAGGCAGTCATCTATATAATAATAAAACAGCAAAGCCGATGTGTCAGCACCTAGAAAGAAAAGTAATAAAAAAGAAGCGCAGTGACTAAGGAAGGGTGGAACACAAATCAGCGATTTTAGGGCCCATATCACTTCTTGCTAATAAACGCTATTTGTCGCAATGTATCAGTATAAGCCGACCAAACACAAAAGTCAAAGTCTAATCTAGGAGCATAGATTAGGCCCCGTTTTTTCAACCGTGGTTATCGTTTTTCCGGGTATTATTAAGCTGGACGCGCTCGCGTCCAGCTTAATAACACCGAGGCTTACCCTAACCACAGTTGAAAAAACCCGGTCTTAGAGTTTCAACTCAAAACTTGAAGCGCTGAAATCAGCCCTTAGATTTTTTGTCATCTTTCTGTGTTTTGTTTGTTTGTAACCTTTAATCTACTCTAGAGGAAGTATCCAATTTTTCATGTCAGCATATCTATTGAATCACAGTAAGAACTGTATGATTTATAAATTCCTTATCTTTTTATGAACCTTAAAATAATCACCGCCTTTCCGAGGGATTCCCAAACCATGATAAAAGTGAGGAGCGCGAGGAAATGAAAAAGAAAGAGTTACCTATATTAAAATTAGGCGAATAAAAATAGGTAGGTACCTAGAATTCGGACTGAAATAGTGTCCAAAATATTGTTACAATTATACTTAATTTACGCATACGCATACTCATGCCTTTTATCCCCGAAGGGGTAGGCAGAGGCGCAACTAGTGCACCCACTTTTCGCCAAGCGTATTCCGTCCCATGATGTGATAGGGGGCGAGCCTATCGCCATACCGGGCACAAATTCCAGACTCCGGGCTGATACTGAATAGAAAAATCCAATATCACTTTGCCCGACCCGGGGATCGAACCCTTTTTTTTTGTTTTGGCCCTACCGGCCAGTAGCCTGACGCGAGTCGGCTTTTCTGGCCACACCGGACTTTCGGGTGAACGCTTTAGGCGCTCGCAACCCTTGATTTTCGGGATCGAACCCGAGACCTCAGCCTTGCAGTCGTACCGTAATACAACTACGCCACCGAGGCAGTTAATTTAATTTTTGTTTAATATTTAATTTCAATATGTTTGATGCCCAATATAGAAATATATTTTATTTTAATTTTGAACTTCGCTTGGGTACACAAAAGTCGGTATCCGTCTTTCCGGAATCCCCTCATTAAAAATATCAAATCTAAGATAATTTTAACTTTCTGGAATTTCTCGTAAATCTGCATAACCTACATATCATCCGTCCCTGAACGTTATCAAGCATGGCTGTCATATTTTGCTGATCTTTTTTGCATGTTTCAAGATATTTATATATCTACATAATATGCATCTAAATAATAATCATAAACGTCTATTTAAAAAAAAAGGATCCCATGTGAGCGTCATACGTAATCATAAGGCTATTCCATACGTAAATGATTGATTATGATTTGACCTCTGTGCGGTCATACAACGGAGCTATTTTAACAACAGATTTGCAATTGAGATTTACCGTAGCGCGTGGGCTTACAAAGGATTTCTTTAATTTATTTGAAAGTAGTATAATAATTCAAACACTTTTTTGAAGTTATCTAGTGTTCTTTTTATTATATAACTCGCACCAATATAACGCGCAATTCTAAAAAATAATTGCGGCCAAAAATCATTGGAAACTATAAAACATCTCAACTTATACATTGTATATTCAATAATTGTTTTAAGAAATTGTTCTACTTGTTATTTAACTACGTAGAAAAGGTTCTGAAGCTCGTAGTTTTGCCGCATCGTTAAGCTGTGGAATAGTCCGCCGCCGTACGTATTCCCTCCTTCCTACAACTTAAGGTTCTTCAAGTGCAGCTTGAAGAAGCAGTAAGGCAGGCAAGTACAACTGTTCCAGCTGTCTAAGAATGCTCTCATCTCTTGCCGGTCGATATTTTCCTTAGAAATTGACTTCACTTAACACCGTTTAGTAATGGCACTTTGTATTATTTATAATTTAAGTACATTTACAAAAAACTATATTACATATAATCACTTAGTTTTTTCTTTGCAGAGTATGCTATTAATCCTTATAGAATAAGTATTGAAAATAAATAAGTTGGATTTTTAAATTAATTTCTCACAATGTGTTAATGCTTTAAGTTTTGTTATCAATACCTAGATCAAATTATATCATACAAAATTCTAAGTAAGAATATAATTTGGCTTCATGCGCAAAGTTTTATATTCTCTCTGTGTCATTTATTGATTTTCATCAATGTTAATGTCACATTGCTAAATATATCTAATAGTTCATACATCCATAGCAGTTTGGTTCTATTGAATTTATCATCTAACCGAGCTTATATCAAAATGTGGTCCACATGAACAAAAACATCATAAATATTCACAAAACTATTTCAAAACTCCATAAAGAGGACGTATCTATGAATACAATTCCGACATTCAAAACGTAAATGTATTCATCATTCTTTAACTCAAGGAAACCGTCTTGATCATCTTGTTTTACAATGTTTTTTACGTACAATGTTGAATAGATATTAATAACCAATATCCTGGACACATTATAACTAGTTTAAAGTAGTTAAATAATACAAAGATTTACGTATTTAATGCATGTTTATTTAAATATATTAATTTGATTTATATACATTTTCATTTGCAGTCCATTGATAACCCAATATAATGACTTCACATTATTTTCTACGTAATTTTTTTTTCTATGTTTACTTCTTCTTCTGTTGAGGTGGGTTCCTGCTGATGTAATCAAGAGCCTTCAGAATGGCTTCTGGGATTGGGGGAGGAGTAGGGATGGCATCACCCTAGAATAAAATAAAAAGTGAATTCCCGTATCCGTTCGATAAAATGACAAATTAACTGGTGCATGTGTTAACATGTTTATCATAAATTATGAATTGTATTTTGCGCCATAAGCGGAGGCGCTCTTTTAAATATCAACGAATTAGAAATTTCGTAAGATATTCATTTTGAAACGCTGATAGGTTTATGAGCCATAGCCAGCCACCCATAAATTCATATCGTGATTTTATTGACTGAAAGTAATTCTGACTATATGCTTCGTAGTCCTTATCAATACATTTAGCTATTACATTGATGGGTTCAGTAAGGCATGCGGAAATTTACTGTATATAATATAGAAGTATATTTACCACGGCCTGGTAACCGTTCTCATCGGCGACGTAGCTTATGGAGATGGGTACTCCCTCGGGAGAAGTCCATGCGAAAGAACCTTGAGCAACGTCGGGCCTGACTGGTGGGTTGCCACCGAAATCGCGGGGAACACCTTCTTCTTGAGCAGCGATACCATTGTCAGTCTCGTACCTGGAGGGGTATTTTAAATAAATACCATCGTTCTACTTCTATATCTATACGTATAATAAAGGAGTAGAACCGGTGTGTCTGTACATTTAAAGAAATGTGATAAAAAAAGGGGGTGACTAAAGAAGAGTAATGGAACACAAATCAGCGATTTTTGTAATTCTTTTCTGTCTGTCTGTCTCTTTTTCTGTTTGTTTGTTACTTTACATCTCCAAAATTACTAAACGGATTTTGATGAAACTTGGCACACGGGTAGGTCATGTCCTGGATTAACATATAAGCTCCTTTTTATCCCGTGAAAATAAAAAGCGAGATTTTTAACCCCGAAAAACATTTCACGCGGGCCGTGTCGCGAGAAAAAGCTAATTAAGAAATAATCAATGATAGTATCATTTAGGCGCTATTTTCCTTTCGTATTCATGCTAAATATAAGTAATTAAATGTCCTTAACCATTTACATGACACATTTGATTTATGGTGTCAATTTATATTCGAGCCGCCATTAAACAAATTCCGTCTAAAACGTACTGCCGCCACATTCCAATGTTGGTAGTCATTAACTTTAAGCGGTGTTTTTATGGCTTTAATGACATATATGGAACTTTGGACGAGCAATCAAATTAATTAATATTCGTCCGGCTCAACACAATATACGATTTAATCCATATCATTGAAATTGGATACTTACGCATATATGTAGCGACCGTCGGGGAAGATTTCATTCTCATAACGTATGATCTTTGCGTTCTGGTCGCTGCTGGAGACGCGGCTCACGCTGATGGAGGCTGGGGATGGGCGCGGGGGAGTTGGGGGAGGGATTGTAGGCCGGACATATTGCGGGACGTTCAGAGGACCGAATCCTGAAAACTGGGCAGCAGCCACAGTCAATAAAGCGGCGAATGCAATCTGAAAGAAATTCACACGTATTTATTTATTTAATCGACTATTGATCGTTGAATTATGTTGTTTAAATTTCACTCACGGTAAACTTCATTATTGTTAGAGAAGACGAGTTTGCTGACTGATGTTGTTTGATGAGATTTTTTTCTCTTTTATACGGTTTCATCGAGTAATTTTACGCAAGATGGCATTGATATTGTCATTCAGCGTTTGCATATGAATATTAATTATATCTGTCGAGGATGGGTGACGATTATTATAATTAGTGAATGTCATATTGGTGAAATTACAAAAATAAAAGTTTAAGTTTAAAACACGAAGACCCGTCTTGACAAAGTTATTCCTTAATACTCCATTTATTTATTTATAGTGGACGATAGCCTAGTTGGGATTTGGGAATGGAACGGTCTGCCGAGACAATGTCCCCAGGTTCAAAACCCAAGGCACACACCAATGACTTTTCGAAGTTACGTGTGTATTGTTTATAAATTATCGTTAGCTTTAACGGTGAAGGAAAACATCGTGAGGAAACCTACATACTTGAGAATTCTTCATAAGAATTTCGAGAGTATGTGAAGTCTGCCAACCCGCACTAGGCCAGCGTGGTGGACTAAGGCCTAAACCCTCTCAGTTGTAGAGGAGGCCCGTGCTCAGCAGTGGGCAGTATATAATACAGGGCTTATTGCACTCCATTTATCAGTCATTTAAATTTTAATTAATTAATTTCTACTATAAGCAATAGTATTAATGGAAATATATCGTATAATATTTACAAAAAATATTTACAACTTAATCCTCTGCATAAAATAAATATAGTAACATAATATAACTTTACATACTACACAATTTACTTTTAAAAATAAAATTAGCCTTAGTTCTATATTGTATCAAGATAAATAGTTGCGTTTATTTTCCTAGAATTTCAATTATCAGATAAAAATGATCTATAATATACATAAATGATTATAATCTAACTGAATAATTCTCTAAAGACTATTAAGTATAATTATTATATACGAAAGACAATTGAACAATTTCATTCATGCAATTGTAATTTTATACTATTTCATGTTGTGTTTTATCTTAAATAACTTTTTATTATAATTTTTTTGAAGTGAAAACTTCTTTAGCTGCTTTGAGCACCTTTCTTGGGATGGGTATAAAATGTTAAACTCGCGTCAGGATCACGTGACCGAATCTGTCGAAAATGCATGCGGAGGTTTTACTAATATGTCCCTTAAATACAATGCGTAGAAGCTATAATTCTTGAAACGAATTCATTTTTATTTATTAACGTCATTAAAACCATCCCTTAATAATCTTATATGAACCTTAAATACATTACGTAGAAGCTATTTCCCCAGCGTTGGCACGGCACGAGTACAAAAGAATCGAACGATAATTTTTTTTTTCTACTTTGTTTTTTTCTTTGTGGCTTCGCAGTTCAGTTGCATTTAGCCAATGTCGGGTAACATTCTACTTTGGTTGTGATGACCATTGCATTTCTGACATTTATCTGTGGCGGCATAATTAACAACACTGCCACCTATCAATATTGGCTGGGAACTACTACATTAAGTAGTCAACTAAATGACCCGACACTCATCCATCGGACATCGAAGTGCAGAGGTATCGACAATTAGCAGATGACGCCCAATAATACTCGTAGATGGCGACACTCAATCCTGGACGACAGCGCAATAAATAAATATTGTTTTTAATCACATAAATGCTATTACTTTTATACTGATAAATAAAGCAATTCGTGCGAAATTATTCCCTAACCATTCCAAAATATTCAAAAATGCACAACGTTAATGTTCATGTTTTCACTTCTGCTGGCACTCCCGGAGTGCAACCCGTTCTTTTTTTTTACTGCTTCAGAGGTGTAGTTTTATTACGGTACGTTTGCAATACTGAGGTTTGCAATAGTTGCGTCTCTTTCTACCCCTTCGGGGATAAAAGGCGTGAGTGTGTGTATGTGTGTGTGTGTAATAACTCTTTTCTGACGATTGAAATCAGTCCTTAGCTATTTAATATATGTGATCAGGTATCAAACATACAAATAAAAAAAAATACAACAAAAAAAATAGTAACTTCAATAAACCATTTATTAATTTATAATATAAAATCATTACTTTTTTTGTTTTAAAAGATATTTGTTTTCCAAGATAAATATATTCAGGTACATATTCGAGTGGACTGTTATCTACAAGGATGGGTATAGTTTGGTGTTGGTCATGACTTTAGTTTTGTTGAGATTCATCTGTAGTCCCACCTGATTGCTCGCTGTCTGTAGTTCGTTTATCATGCAATTCATTTTTTTTTGCAGGGCTCTCTGAAAAATCTCTCTGAAATTTAAATATCTTTTAAAACAAAAAGTAATGAAGAAGAAATAAATAGAAGGATAATAATAACTTGGAAGAAATTTTGGGCCCACAAAGAAATATTAAAGTCTCAACTACCTATAAAAACAAAGAAAATTGTATTGGACTCAGCAATACTACCCTGCCTCACCTACGGTTGCCAAACCTGGTCATTTAGTAACAAAATTCAATCAAAAATCAAATCCACACAGAGAGCAATGGAAAGAAGTTGTCTGGGCATCAGACTAAAAGACAGAATAAAAATTGGGGACATACGCAACAAAACTAACGTGATTGACGCCTTGCTCTTTGCACAAGGTTTGAAATGGAAATGGGCGGGCCATATCGCTCGATACCCCGATGGAAGATGGACAACAAGCGCAACAATATGGAAAGGACCACATGGTTCTAGAGGCAGGGGTCGTCCGAAGGTAAGATGGCAAGATGAAATAACCGCTATTGCAGGCAAGAACTAGATAGAAACTGCAAAAGACAGGAAAAGATGGTATTCTTTGGAGGAGGCATTTACCCGCAAGGGGTCCTTACATCTTCATCATCTTCAATAAATTTTAATAATGTCATTTTAATTTTAATTTTAATTTATATTGCCTATTGATTTGTTTTCATAAATTTAATAATGTAAGTAATGAGTATGTAAATTTATAAGATTGATTATGTACATTTAGAATAATTGTATGTGCATGTTTGGAATAAAAATGCTTTATTATTATTATTATTATAATATAAAATCATGTCAGTAATGTTATCTTACTATAATATATTTTATATGTTTTTAGTCGAGGTATCTATTTAAACACACAACAGTTCATGCTTGCAAGTAAGTAGGTAATAAAAACATACAAAAATAAAAATAAAAGATAAATTACCGAAAAAACCCCAAACAATCATGAAAAGGCTCCCAACGTGTGGGTACCCTTGTGCTAGCTATTTGTTTGACCTATTGCATCGGTTATTCCATACTTTACATACAAAAAACGGACTTATGGGATGCGCGTACAAAACGCGAGTCACCTCATCGACGCAATCCGAATCTTCCCAATTACGGCCTCGTACGCAATGATAGGACTTCAGGCCCCAAAGGTGGCACCCTCGTTTATTATAAAAGGTCCCTGCACTGTATACCTCTAGATCCCCCTGTAGGCTTAAGAAATATTGAGGCTTCGGTCTGCAGGCTAGCAATGACAGGTCATTCGCCGATCACCATCATATCGGCTTATCTCTCACCCTCAAAGGAGCTTCTCTCCTCTGACATAGAACTACTCTTAGGCATGGGGGAATCCGTCCTTCTGGCGGGTGACCTCAATGCCAAGAATACTCTCTGGAACTGCAACTCGACAAACTCGAGAGGCAGCGTTCTAGAGGGTATAATTGACCGCACCGCTTTTGACATCATAGCTCCCTCTGAGCCCACCCACTTTAGCTTCATAGATGACTACCACAGACCTGACATTCTCGACATAGCACTTATTAAGAACATATGCCTTCGCGTGCGTTCTGTGCAGGTGCTACAAGAGTTAGACTCCGACCACAGACCTGTGATCCTAGATCTCGTCCCTCAAAACGGTCCAAATGACACAGGTCCCAATACCCCGATGAAGGTGGAAACGGATTGGCGCCTCCTAAGCGCCAAACTCTCGGACACCTCATCGCCTGATCTCTCCGCGATCCCTTCTGATATCGTTACTCCTGAAGAAACGACAAGCGCGATTCGCTCCTTCGCTAACCACCTGCGCAACGCCATGAGTGAAAGCTCCAGGGAGGTGCCGGCGGCTGAACCAAGCCACCTGTTAATCCCTGAGGCAGTGCGGTGTGTCGTGAGGAGGCGAAACGCGGCCCTTAGGCTATGTTCCACGGATCCCACCCCGGATCGACGACGTCTAGCGCGATACCTCCAACGTGAGGTTAGACGTCGCATTCAGGAGGTCGTCAATTCGAGATGGGAAAACCATCTATCCGAACTGGAACCGACACACCAGGCTTTCTGGAAATTGTGTCGCTCCTTCAGGAGAAACGACCTGGCATCCATGCCTCCCCTCAATCGCACTAACCAACGACCGGCTTTTGACGATAGCGAAAAAGCCGAATTGCTGGCCGACAGCCTGGAGTCTCAATGCTCCCTCGCGTCCGTTCCTGTAGACCACGACCATCTTGTTGCGGTTGACACCTACGTCGAACAAATGAATTCGGCCCCGCTGCCACCGATCTTGCGACCGGTTCCCGTCGACCCGGAAGTAAAAGAACATGAACTCGTAAATTTTTAAGCATAGGCTACAATCTAAACACCTGCCTTAAATAACCCTTGGTGCAACTTTCATGTCTCTCTCTAATTAAAAACACTACTAGGGGTAAACCTATCGCCATATCGGGTACAAATTCCACCCACCCACTACCCAGGATTTGAACCCGGAATCTCACCGCGGTGGTCGTACCGCGCACACAATAAATCTATGCCAATGTAATCACTAAAATCTGTTAATATTTAATTATCGAAACATCCATAATGCACACTACATATCGATCATACAGACACTACACCACACCGCGTATTATATATGTTAACTGATATCTCTAGTTGTTCGCTGAGTTGGTAATCCTTGGACGCCCGCGGTGGACACCGGTGTCAATTTATATAAGGAAATTAGCTTATAGCTATATATAAGCGGGCGTTGACGGGTTAATTCTAAACGCATATTATTAAGAAGGGTCTATCACCTTACAACTGGGCCAAATACACGTGGGACGAATCTTCGGGCAGATGTTCATTACGTGACGATCCATGAAACCCATGTCGAAACAGCGAACTGTTGCAAACATGACGCGTGTGGACGTCTCCCGAATACAGTCGTAACGTCACAAAAAAAAACAATTTCGAATGGATTGGCTCATGATGTGTATCATACTGGCGAATAAAACATATATCATCATCCGCACTATAGTACCGGCACGCTATGGTGACCGTTTTGACGTTTTGTCCGCTCATCAAGTTTCATATTAATTCAATACTACGTTGAAGGAGCTAATTGCTGCACATACATTATTGTCCTTAGTTACGTGCAGTAAAATTTAAACAACCAGGCATTTGTTTTTCGAAATTCGAAATTTGACAAATGAAATTTAATACGATCGTACATTTAATACTTATAGGATCGCTGCCAGCGCAACTTCTATCCGCTGAACTCGCATTTTATTATATTTTTTCGATATAATGAATTGAGATTTCACATCACTATTGCAATCTGTCAAAAAGGCGATCATAGCGTGCCGGAATTATAATGCCCGTATTTAATGCTATGATAATAAGTATGTTGTGAGTGCTATCAGCATGACAGACTTTGCAGTGCGTAGGCAATGGGGCGCTGTGATTGGATAATATTGAAATACAATTTTGCTTCAATTGGCTGTCATATAAAGAAAGGCCAAACTATGAAAATTATGAAATGGCTGACACTGTGCTTTCGGGCGCACTATGCATATGCGTTCTCATTGTATTGTTTGTGAATATGGTTGTAAGTATCGAACTCGTAACGTAACTCTATATTTGGCCGTTTCTACAGCATACGATGGTAACGTAAACACACTGATATAGGATATAGGGGTTGTTGCTCGTGATCGGGCTCGTGTTCTGCGAACGGTTACGCTGCTTTACTTATTAGGTATTTATCGTCAGCTACATTCGAAAAAGTCGCAACTCTGTTTTAGTCAAAGTAAATTTCATGGTGTAATTTAGTACAAAATACTGATTTAGAAGTAATATTAGTTAGTTAAGCTATCACAAAGCTTTTAATACCATTACCTATTATTACGTGCACCTATATCAAAATTATAATATTCATTTATTTTTGCCTACCCTAAAATTAATCTTGATGGAGAGACGAGTTTTTCGAATTAAGCCGAAGCGATCTTATACAACTTCCACCCGTGCAGTCAAATATTTCAAATTAAGTAAGAATAATGTTCTGGTACTACGTGCACTCCTGTCTCCGTCTTTATTATAAAACATATTTATTTTACTATCACCTTTTCTATATATATATATTTCTTAATATATCTTTACTTCATAAACGGGTGGTCGTACTGAAACTTCAAATAAGTTAAAGTTCACATAAAAAAAACTGCCTTGGTGGCGTTGTTGTATTATGGTACGACTGCAATGTTGAGGTCTCGGGTTCAATCCCCGCGTCGGCCAAGTGATATTGGATTTTTCTAATCAGTATCAGCTCGAAGTCTGGAATTTGTGCCCGATATGGCGATAGGCTCGCCCCCTATCACATCATGGGACGATATGCGCACGGCGAAAAGTGGCTGTACTAATTGCGCCTCTGCCTACCCCTCCGGGGATAAAAGGCGTGAGTATGCGTATGCGTATGCGTATAAAAAAAACCATAACAAACAATGCTTTCAAATAATTTTAATTTTACTCATGTGAGTCAACTTGAACAATAGGTGTCTCCAAAAAGACAATATTAAAGATGCCATATTCGCAAACATCTAAGGGTTCGAATAAATAGTAAAATGTGTCAAAATTTTATTACAACAATCACATAAAACATGGTTACAAAATTCTGATTTCATGGTCTGTCTAGCATGTTGACTAACAAACGGGTTAAAAAACGTTTTTAATAAATCTTGTATTCAAGATAATGATCCAGCGTTTCGTATGAATCACGCTGCATATCGTATTTAGACACAAATTAAATGACTTTATTTTAGGGATCAAGAAAGAAAATTATCGGCACCTTCCCGTCCACGAAATTATCGAAAACCCTTATTTATTTTATATAAGGTCACTGTCGTTTCTCGAGATTGTAGTATAAAAGACTCGTTTTATTACATGGGGATACTATACCATATTTACAACTTCAAGACACTCATTGAAGAAGTTCGATTACACCAAATTTTATATATTATTAGCAGTCACTACGTTTCGTGTTCAGTTCTGAGGTATATGAGCTCCAACTGGCCTGAAGCCGTTTTCGTCGGCGGTGTAGTCAACTCTATATTTCACGCCGTCAGGGCCAATGTACTCATAGAAGCCCCTCACTCTTGTTCCAGAACCCCTTACCGAGGGGTCTACACTTCCTGACTCCGCAGCAGCTATACCATTATCCGTTTCGTATGCGAAATTATACGAATTAGCCTCTATGTCATTTTCCTGCTTTACAATATGTGCTGAACGATCATCGACGTATTGAACTCTATAATCGTGTGGTTTGGCTGTAGTGGAATAAACCAGAGGTCGGTACGTTGACACCACTGGAGTGTATGGGGTCGAATACACGGATCTCAGTGTCGTCGCCAAGGCAGCTGGGTCATCACTAAAAAAAAAATTCTGTATTCAATTGCCGCAAAAACTTATTGATATTGGAATAAAGTCAAACTCTTTTTTTTATATATTGTTATGATATTGCTTGTTCAAATAAAAAATATAGAATATAATATGAATATTTTTCTAATAAAAATTGACAGCAATGTTACAAAACGTCTACAAACTCATAGGATATAGACTTTTCGAATAGATTTTCTAGTTACGTTGAAATTAATGTAGCTTAATTTTTTATTGCCTTTATAACATGAGTTAACACTATTTGTACTTCTTTAATAAACACATTTAACTGTAACTCAATAATAATAAAAAACACATTACTTTGGAAAACGGTTGCAATAATAATATATCTAATTTCAACGAAATAAATACATAATAATGCATTTAGCCTGATGGCCGAAACAACGTTTTTCCACACAAGATGCTTTTATCACTTTCGAAACCGTAATGTCCGAATTATTTAAATTAAATCAATTCTCACCCGTCTCCATATTTGACGAAAGGCGCTAATAGTTCTTGATTTAGTGCCTTGGCGTTTCGCGGTTGTAAGTCGTAGATAGAACCAAATTTGCCATTCTGGTCGGTCAGGCTCCTGTACGCTCCGTTCAGTGGACTGTAATATTGGGCTTGGCGTCTATGATTGTATTTTTCTGGGTGATAACCTCCATCGTCCCCAGCAATACTATTGATCACGATACCCAAGGCTATAACTGATACCTGTATTAACAAAATATGATATAAATATGAATGTTCCTTAATCCCTATTATAGTTTATGATGTTCAATACGATTAAGGTAATGTTATGTACAAATTATACACAAATCTTGAAGCGCCTACCAGTCATGAATAATGTAAATTGCTTATTTAATTTGTTAAGTAACCTTAATTCACCAAATTTGGTAGTATTAAGATTATTAATAATTTGCGTACACTATAATTTTCTAGCTGATTCAGTAATTGGAATGAAAAAATCACTTTCTGTCTTACCTGAAGCACCCTCATTTTAAGTTCAACCTTCCAGGCTATCCGAAGCAATAATAGGCTACGACGCCTAACAATTCTTTATATACAATCATCAAATTCGTAAATGGAGTATTTATTGCATCAAGACATCGATCTTAATAGCGAAAATGTTAATTTAGTTTCTTGGGCTGGCATTCAAGACGACTTATTTGGGACGCTTCGTAATATATTGGACAACTGGTCGCGCCCATACAAAGCACTCCGTTTTTGTGCCGCCTACTTAACATTGTTTATAGGATATAATAAATTTTGTATTGTTTTCGTAAGATGAGAATGCTTATTTTTGTACGTTATGCAACGCACAAAAAGTTATGAAGGTTTGTCTTATTTTGTCAAAGTGTGCGTCGATGATAGCTGCAAAACGATGTAGTTACGCTTTGAGTCCTTCTGTAATGATTTTATTTATTTTTAAAAACGTATTTTGGTTCAAATTACACAACAATATCTTCATGTCCATTCATTAAAATATTATTAAATATATATGTTATTATTATGTAACTATAATATACCCTAAATACATATTTTCTTAATATTTTCTGCCTTTTCAATAGTTTAAACTTATTTCTATATATCTACTTATTATATTTGTATCCATAAATGGACAGCCTAAGGGCTCATACACATAAACACGACACGGCGTCGCGCATAGACGTATATTGCAGTCCATTTTCGAGATTAACCGTCGTCGTGGATTTCCACGACACGGCGTCGCATCGTGAAACGGCGTCACGTCGTAGGACGGCGCGACGCCGTGTCGTGTTTATGTGTATGAGCCGTTACTAAAGTGAAAATCATTTCAACTTTGAGAGTGGGCGTTTCGAATAAAAACAGAGCGTATGTTGCTATTACTGTCCTCGAGATTAATTCAGTTATCTTTATAAACTAAAATTCTATAGGGAACGTGCACGTCGTAAGCTCTGCCATCTGCAGGTGGCACAATCGGACTCCTTTTCAGCACATCGATACTTGGCATTAAGACGTAAAATATTTGTATTAAAACGATGAAAAATAGCATTTAATTTGTTGATAATGTATTCCTGTGTATCTGGATGCTCCAAAACATGAAAGTAAACAAACCAAATGGTGTGAAATTCTATTATGTTCCCAAGAATAGTACCTAAGTAGGTACTTACATTCCATGGTTATGTGAAAACGCCAAAAATATAAAAAACTGTATAAAACATACGTAGTTACGACTTCCAAAAGCATTTGGAATTGTCTCATTACGTAATTTATAAAAATATAGATGTTTTGAACATAATATCAAATACAAAAAAATCTGTAATTAAGGGAACATTACCTCCTAATTTTGCTTAAATAACTAGCTCACATCTAAAAAAGCATATTCTGCACACGCTGGGTATCAATAATATTCAGCCGGAACACATGTTTTATCATTATTGTCATATTAAAAGAATATAATAATTATTATTGTTCTAAAAAGTTTCTTTTTTTATCCGCATGTGGCTCTTGTGTCGATTTTGTGCTACCCCCTATAGTTCGTGCAGGCTCCCTATACTGGAGGGTACAGATTTTTTTGCATTATTAGTTAATCTATCCTACCAAGGTAATAAAAGTTTGAGTCCCAAAAATACGTTTCTATATGCTCATACTCTGGTAAGACATAAACTAAATATAAAATGACATCTTGCACTTTTCAATTATTAGTTTTGTCATTAACGTAATAAGGGCGAAGACATTTATTTTACCACTAGGGCGGCGCGGCTCGGCGCTACACTGCGCTGTGGTGGGTACATTGACGCTTTTTTAGCCTCTAAAAGCCTTTATTTTATTTATTTATTTGACTAGCCAACAATTGTTTACACCAATACAATTTATAAAGGAAAGATACAATACAACTTATAAGTGCAACAATTTCTTACAGGCTTGTTCCACATGCACAAAAATGATGATCAAGACAAATAAATGTAATAATTAACGATAATAGAATAAACATCACATATAAAACAACTAATCGGAAAACTAGATTTATAAATATAGTATAACTTTCAAATTAAAACATAGATTATGCACAGTAATTTCCTAATAAACACAGATTCTGAATGTCCTTATTATTTTGAGAAATGCTCGATAATATTTTTACAAAATTTGCCAACCCTGTCATTATGGTAGTCTGTTATATCACTACAGCTGTTTAAGATTTTGCAGAGTCTTGGTATTGGTGAATTTGCACCTAGAACCGTCCTTCGTAGAGGAGGATAGAGGGGTGTAATTTTATTTCGAGGATATCGGGAAGGCGCAAAAAACCTTATTTGAGCCAATAAGTTAGGGCAATCGATTTTATTTCTGATCAGTTTATAGAGAAAGAGCGCATCAACCAGGCTATTTCGACAAGTACGTCTGTGCATCTTGAAATACTGAAGGCGGCTGTTGTAAGTGGGGAGTTGCGTACATTGACCATTAGAATACGTTAGATGCCATAAAAATCGCTTCTGAACTCTTTCTAGTCGTAGCGTATGTGCAGCATAATGTGGCCTCCATACAACACTGCAGTATTCCAGGATACTCCGCACTAAGCTTTTGTATAGCAATATTTTTGAACCATTATTTTTGAAAGCCTTGGTATTTCTTATTACAAACCCTAGCATTTTATTTGCTTTTTTTATTGTGTATTCAATGTACGGAATAAATGTATTTTTTTTTATTAAAAATTACTCCTAGGTCCCTGAATGTTTCCACCTCCTGTATTTTATTATTATCTAAAAAGTAGTCAGAATTCACACAATGAAAATTCCTAGAGAATTTTATGTGGTAACATTTTTTGAAATTCAATTCCATTTGATTAACTCTACACCATTCTACGAGTCGATTAAGATCATTTTGCAAGAGCTGTGTATCATCAAATGATTTGATATTTCTAGCAATTTTCAAGTCGTCTGCGTACAAGTAACATTCTGAGAAGCGAAACCAACAGGGCAGATCATTTATGAAGAAATTAAACAGTATGGGAGCCAGGTGTGAACCTTGTGGAACTCCAGATGTAATGAATTTGATTTCAGATTGATAACCGTTTGCCACAACATAAAACTTGCGATCTGTTACGTATGATTTTAACCACTTCAATAAGTGCCCGGTGATACCATATGCTGAGAGTTTCTTTATTAGTATGGAATGAGAGATTCGATCAAAGGCTTTGCTAAAATCTGTATATATCACGTCATACTGGTCGCCCGCGTCAATAGCTTGTACAAGGGATTCTGAGAAAGTTAATAAGTTTGTGCTAGTAGATCTCGATGTGACAAAACCGTGTTGGTGGTCGCTTAAGTACAACCTTAAATGCCGCTGGATATAGGGACAGATTAACGATTCGAAAATCTTTGCAAACGAGGAGAGGATTGATATAGGTCTATAGTTAGAAATAATATTATTTTTATCTGATTTGTACACTGGAACAACTTTAGCTTTTTTCCACATCTGCGAGAAGGTTCCTGTGGCTAGGGATGTATTGTAAATAATTTGTAGTGGATAGGCCAGTGCAGGTGCACAAACATTAATAAAAAAAGGTGGAATTCCATCCGGACCAGCTCCTTTATTAATGTTCATGGATTGTAGCTTTTTGAGTATAGAATCTACCTCTAAAACCGGGGCTGTTAAACATTGGCTATTCACCAGTGAATGTAAGAAGCTGAACTCATACTCTAATTCCATTTTATCGTGGGAATTGTTATAAACAGAAGAGAAGTGGTTCGCAAAAAGATTGCAGATTATCGGACCCCTAGATGATATCGTCCGTCCATCGGTCATAGTCAGGGGGTAGGCACCCGTTCCGCCGCGTTTAGTTTTTATATAATTCCAAAATATTTGAATATTAGTGACATTAACTTGAATGAAATTGCAGATAAAATATGCCTATGGTCCACCTATTCTACTCTATGCGACATCTAGTGAGCATAAAATGATTTCGACAGGTGAAAGGCTAAGTGACTTAAGCGACATTTCTTTGAATTTTTGAAACTAGGTGCTAAAGAAGCAGAAAGGGACATTGGTTTCATATTAACTGCTTAATTTATCGCAAAGAAAATGTCGCCTTAGTACTCTTTCAATCACCGATTTGCTCTCATTGCAAGAATTTTAAATGATTCAAGGCTATGTGGTCATGTTAAAGTATGACACAACCGATAACGCAAAATTAACAAAATATGTTACGTTTGCGGCAACGTGGTTACAGATTAAAAATGTGTCAATGTCTGCCCACTTCATAGGAACCGCGGCGCTCAGCAAAACAAAGATCTTCCATATATTTATAACTTCTTTTATATTGAATGATGAGACAAGAATGCCGGTCGCCTGATGGTAAGCGATACGACTGACCAGGAACAGTAGCAACACCAACACCATACAGAACTTTGAACTGTAAAGTACTGGGAGGCAATCAACTGCGCTTATCACGCTGAGATGTAAGATATTAGTTTCATAATTCCTAGTAATTACTCTGGCTAAAATTTCAAGCCAGAATATAACATTGCATGCACATAGCTGCTTGGCGGTAAAAATAGACATTCCAGCTTGAAATTAATACTAAGGCTTAAAAATAGTGCTGACCTTCCATTAGGAAATGGTTTGACTCTGTGTTGGCATTGCCACAGTCCATGGGCAAAAAAATATCTCCCTAGACGGCGTCTCGCATACGTGGCACCTACCACAACTTTTAATTTGTCATCATCATCATCATCACCAGCCAAATGATGTCCACTTCTGAACATAGTCCCCTAAAGATTTCCAGACGGACCTATCAAAAGCGGCCTAAATCCAGCGTGTTCTGTCGACCTTTATGACGTCGTCTGTCCACCTTGCAGGTAGACGTCCAACGCTGCTTTTGCTGGTACGTGATCTCAACTTGAGAACTCTTTTTCATCATTTACCGTCAGTTTTGTGAACTATGTGCCATGTCCACTGTCACTTTAGCTTGCTAATCCGCTGGGCTATGTCAGTGACTTTTGTTCTGCTACGGATCGTCTCATTTCTGATTTTATCGCGTAGAGAAACACCGTGCATAGATAGCCCTCTTCATAGCTCGCTGAATGACCGTGAGCGTCTTAGGCGGCCCATGGTTAGAGGCCACGTCTCAGTGCCGTATGTCATTACTGGTAACACACATTGATCGAAGACTTTTGTCTTCAGGCACTGAGGTATTTAGGATGAGAAGAAATTAATTTGTATTGATTTATATTATATTCCATTTTAATAAAACAGTGAAACCGCATCCTGGTAGAGACCGGTTGATCATCTTGTTAGATCAAAAACACATCAATATCGTTTCCGTAAAACCATACTTTGTTTTGCTATCCATTTTTGGTTTGATAGAGTTGGCATACAAGGCTACCCGCTGTCTGACCTCCACAAAATAATTTGTTTTCGTGGTTTAGTAGGGTGTACCGCGTGTCACAAAGTTTCCCTTGGGCCTTAATATTTGAGTGCCATACTTGTCTTATATAATATAGTTATCAAAACTTCGAATGATGCATACTTAATATTTCTCATAAATGAAAAGCAATTCATGTTACTCTTTAATCCCATCAATGTCGAATTTTGAGTCTGATTTTAAAAGATTTAATTATTTTGGAGCGAAAGCTTAAACTATTTTCGGAGTGAAATATATCCTATATTTAAAATGATATCCTATAAAGTTTATGCATATATTATGTCCGTAAAAGTCGAAAGCTGAAATTAACTAAACTAACTTTACTGGTGGTCGGTCTCTCATATGTAAGAGACCGTCTGGGTGGGTACCACCGCAATGTCTATTCTACCGCCAAGCAACATGCACTGTTGTGTTCCCGTTTTAAAAGGACATTGTAGCCAGTGTAACTACTGGACATAATGAGACTTAACGTCTTATGTCTCAGGATGACGAGCGCAGTGGAATGCCACACAGAACTTTGTAACTCAAGGTGCTGGATGGTGTTGCTACTGTTTATGGGTGGTCGTATCGCTTACCATCAGGTGAACGGTATGCTCGTCTCGTCATCGAAGGCAATAAAAAAAAAGTTTTTATACAGTTCCTCGATACATATTATCATATGTTAAATACATAGGTCTCAGAACAAAGTTGTAATTGTATTCTGCACCAGTGTTTTAAACTTACCATTTGATAGGTCTCTTGAATGTTTGCTTCCTTGTGGATATGTACTAATAAAAAAATAATTTCTTGCCAAGTAAGTATTCTTGTGTTATGATTTAGAAGTTTCCCGAGTATCTAAATTGTACAATAAATACACTTTGTAATAATATGCGTTTTGTCATACTAAATAATATTCTTAAAGGTATGTTCCGTATCACTTTCACTGCTTCTGTTACGGTGTAATATATAACTTTGTGAGATTAAGGGTCGATTACACCGTTCTGATAAACGCGACTTGTCACAAATGTATAAGCCGACCAAATACAAAAGTTACACTCTTAGGTATCTATACTCCCAAATAAATGGTAATTAAATGACTATCTACATTAGGTGTAATAATAACTGTCAAAAAATGTCTTTGGAACCTGTGAAACAGACCCTAACTCTATAAGAATGGATAATTTTAGGCTTCAGCCCATTGATGTGTAAAAAAACCTTTGAATACATCAATTCTGTTGCTGGAAGTTTATGTCATCGTAAGCTTTTAAGCCGGGCAATCATATCGTGGAGTATGGGACTGAGTCATTTACGACACACGCCCGTCTCAGTTTTTAGCAACATATTACAACAGTGTCTCTCAGGTCATTACTAGCCGCTGCAACCACATACACTGTCACCTTCTTCGTTAATAAGGAGATAAAAAACTCAAAGGCAATGACATACTCATCAATGTTTATATAAAAATAAATGTTTGTATGTATGTTCCCTTACGCCAAAACGGCTGAAGTAATTTTATCCAATTTTTTAGGTAATCTTCAGATTAGCCCAGCGGGTGATCCTGTGAAGTTTGGTAAAGACCACATAATGGTTTTCTTCTTTTTGGTAATTTTGTTTCGTTATCGGCATATGGCTTTAGATAATTAGTACTACCCATGCGAAGTTGGGATGGGTTGCTAGTTATTGAATAAATCTTAGGGATATATTAATCTCATGCGTACAAGAGATTTTTGCTTTCCAGTTATGTTACAATCGTAATAAATATGGCGCTAAATTTAATCAACCTATTTATTTATTATCTCTGTATTCTTAACCTATGAACTCTTACATTGTCTTAAGCTATTATTTTTTATTGTCATGGCTTCAAAATCATTAACAAAAAATATAGAATAATAAACAAGCTATTAGTGTCAGACGTAAATTCAACTATCCACATAACATTATTAAAAAGATTTTTCTCTTCTGCTTGATTATAAGTTTTATTTATATTATTCATGGTTCATTGAATGATTCATGATAAATGATTTTACTGTCTTACGGTATAGATTTTATTCTAGCAACATATTTTATAAAACAAAATATGAACCAATGCATAACAAAGATAATGATGTTAAAATAAACAAGATTTATATTACTGATCAATAAACTTCACTTTAAGTTATTTAGTTATATTTTTTGGGTATGAGAGGAAAGGAGCTGGGAAAAACCCAAAGGTGTGTTGATGACGGGGTCAGTCATTACACCCGAACATGCGGTCATCCGCGACATTATAATAAAGGTTTAATTTCCCACATATTTTAAACGACAAATACTTTTATTTAAAATTTTACTTAAAATATACAATTTAGCCATTATAACATACCAAAAATGTATGAACTAAAATTTTATTCATATTTACAAATGAAACATTTTTTCATCATTAAGCTTTATTCGTTTAGAATGCCATTAGACGCTGCGTTGTGGTGTTGTTAAATGTCCAGATTATTCAGCTACTTCATCCACTACTCTGACAAAAACTTCGTATTCCAACTTCAATTTGTTTTTCAAAGAATTCTTAACGGTGTTCAGAATTTTCGTACCTCTGAAACTGTAGTAAGAGCCAAACTTCTCGCCATCAGGAACATTCAAAGTGGGAGGATATCTGAAAAGGGAAATATCATTATTGTGTTAAATACGTTATATTATTAAACTAACTTGTAGTCATTGGGCCGTAAAGGGCCTATGAGCCTACTATTTCCCATTTTTATACTTATGGTGTACAGACTGCCTCGGTGGCGTAGTTGTATTAGGGTATTAGCAGTGCAGTGCTGAGGTCTCGGGTTCGATTCCCGGGTAGTGCAAAGTGATATTGGGTTTTAAATTCAGTATCAGCCCGTATTCTGGAATTTGTGCCCCATAAGGCGATAGGCTCGCCCCCTATCACACCATGGTACGGAATACGCACGGTGAAAAGTGGGTGCAATAGTTGCGGCTCTGCCTACCCCTTCGGGGATAAAAGACGTGAGAGTGTGTGGGTGTGTGTGTGTGTAGTGTACAGACTCGACGTATCAGCACGTCAATTAATGAGTTGCAGAAAACCGCCTAAAATGTAATAAAGATCTACAAAATTAAACGCAATCTCCATGGTTCGAAACGGTTTTTGATGTGTATATTACATGATGAACTTTTGATATAATACTGAGTTCAATTTTCTTTATTGCTTGCAATTTTAAAAATTATGTTTTCAGATATTGTGTTTCTAGGTTGTTTTAAAATTATAAAGTATTTGAAATTAATTCAGAATTCTCAGATAAAAACTCGTATTTTACAAAATGAATTATCCGCTTGGTTTTTAATCAACTTAATGATTTATTCTCGTGGTGATTAAGAAACTATTTAAGAGTTGACAACTACAAGTGTTGCGTTGGAGACAATCCTAAACATTCCATTTGGTTCATTTTGGCATTTGATATTTACCTGAACCGGTCCATTTGATCTATATGCATATATTAAGTAACTCATAAAATGAAGATGTTTGACATTTACACAATAAAAAATTATCAATTTCTTATACATTTTATGTACAAGACTACTAAAAGATTGGTATCTAATCAAATTGAAGGTGATATTAATTTTTTATTTCGTATATTCCCACGCAACATTAATTTAATTAGATTTTTATTGACAATCAATTTGAAACAAAGGTGAAGAATGATGAATAGATTAGTGTGCAATATTATCAGATCATCTATATATTTACATAAATACATTAACCGTAAAAGATTTTTTGGAAATTGATCATGAGTTCGTCGCATTATACGCCATGATAGTATTTTATGAGAATTCTAGTTTCCAGTTTCCACATAGCCTTATGGGTCGGGACTCTGAATAGCGAACCTATTTTTACTTAAATTTTGATGTACACAGAACTTAATTAATAATTATAAATAAACATGAGAATTCTAAATGTAGCTCTTTTTTTAACATATTATATTTCGATAAATTAAGTTATATAATGTAATTTACATAAACAAATCCGGTTCAAATAATAATCGAATGAAGATACGGATAAATAATATGTAAAATGTGCCCAATATCGAAACAACTTCGCAACATATTGGTCGCTTGTAGAGTAGAATGGTCTATAGTGCAAATATTTAAAACTAAGGTTTGGGAGAGCATAGAGTAAATTACATAGTAATAAACATTTGTCGAATCTCCTCTATTTATCCTTATCTATACATACAATAAAACTGTAACTGTCCGATGTCTGTACATTATAGATATTGGAGAAAAATTAATATGGAGGGTCTTTACTAGCGCAACAGAAACCAATACAGCAGTTTTTAGAATTTCTGTCTATCTTTCTGTCTATATGTACCTATGTTTATACACGCATCACGCAAAAACTACTGCATGGAATTGAATGCAGTTTTGTTAGAGGTCTAACTTAAAATTAAGGCCCCATTTTATCTATACTTATATTATTAAGAGGTAAAGTTTGTGAGTTTGTTTGTAGGAAGTAATCTCTGGAACTACTGAACCGATTTCGATAAAATTTGGTATGAAGCTAGTTTTAGATCCTGGAAAGGACAAAGGATACTTTTTATCCTGGGAAAATAAACATAATTAATATTAATAATATTGCCATAATTATTATGTACTACCTACTGCTGAACACGGTCCTACTCTACTGCTGAAAGAGTACTTAGGCCTTGAAGTTCCCTATTGAAAAATAATTTTGCAACCTAAAGAATTAACAAGATAATACTATGAAAGATCTAGAGATGCTTAATACAAAAATATACGTACTGCGTAACGAACTCAGTCGTGTCATTCGCTTTGAAGTTGGGAGTCAAATACTTGCACTTGACAGCTATTTCCTTGTCTGCGTATACCTTTTTGTAATGGTTAACGCTGGCTTCATATTCATTGCCGAAGTGGAGGCTGTCGCCTGACACATATTTTTCGATCAAAGCCGTAATGACTTTATATATGTAAGGGTATCTGCTGGCGTATATTCTGGTACCACTATAGCTGTTTGGCCTGCTCGGGAAGGAACCGTCAGGTCCGAATGGGCCTCCAGGTCCGTTTGGGCCTCCAGGTCCGTTAGGGCCTCCAGGTCCACCGGGGCCGCCTGGTCCACCGGGGCCATTAGGACCAAATCCTCCATTACCTCCATATCCACCGTTTCCACCATTACCACCGAAGCCTCCATTTCCTCCAAAGCCACCTTCTGGTCCTACTTGGTGGACATATCTGTAATCCCCGTCATCATCCGGGTAGAGTCCTTGTTGGTAAATGTACGTGTAACGTCCTTCATCTCCCGGTATATATTTGCCTTCATCCAAGGGTCTATAATATTTTCCATCGTCGTATATGTTGTATGTATACTGGTGTTTCTCGGGTCTGTATCTTCCATCGTCCCAAGGCGAACATTGAATTACAGTCCATAATGACAACACCAATAGCTGCAAAAATATAATTCGTAAGTCCTTGTTGTTTCCACTGAAAGACATTGCTCGCGATTCTACGGTTTTCGTTAAGTAAAGGCCGTTTTAAGAAATAAAAAAAAGTGTGTGTGTACCTACTTATATATACATGCGTTAGAAGTTATACTTCTATGGCGTAACAAGATAAAAATCTTTTAAAAAAAAAAATTTTTCGCCTTATTCTACGTGCAAAATTCAAAACTAAAATGTTGACTATAGCTAACTTCAGGGTGTCGGTTTTTCGTGACGGTGTGCGCGCGCATCGTAAAAACTTACTCTCATCATTTTTCCCTAACGCGCCAAAAGAAGTATAACTTCAAAAATCACGAAATTATTTCTAGTTAATAATCAATCAAATGACATCATGGGCGTTAGCATAATTTCAAATGTGTCACGAGGAAAACCGCATATCCTTCAGATAATCATTTCTAATGCATTAGAATAGTAATGTTTAATTTAATGTTCATTTGGCCCGACATTGTACCTATTCAATATTAAAAGCATCGTAATCACATATAAAACTCACTTCGACGTGTATCCTTGTACACGCATGAACATCAAAATACTTACATTATTGCAAGCCAACAGAACACTAACTATAATATTATTCTAAAACAAGAAAAAAGTTAAGCGTTTAAGCCCTACGAATGTGTATTTTTTTAATATTCTTCTGTTGAAAAGTATAACTGGCACATCACTTTCAAATAAAACAATCACAAATAGAAATTAGAGAATATGTAGGTCTAAATTTACATCACCACAATTAGCTAACCCCCATATTCATACAGTCTCACAAACAAATACTGTCACTATTTAAAACATACACATCAGTAGATATTTCAAGAAAATCTAAACCTGAAATAGATATCTAATCAAGTTTTGTATAATAAATAGGAGTTGATTAGCATACTAATTCAATTTAATAGAACGTGTACTCACGAATTTAGAAGCGTGGATCATGTTGATTGATGGACGTCTCCGCTGCAATTATTGTAGTAGCACCTCGTCCGTACAGCCTGTTGACGCCACAAATTATGACCACTGTCTGAAACTGGATCACATAACGTGTCATACGTATAAACAGTTTTTAGGAAACCAATACAGACTGTCAAAATTATCTCATTTTTCATTGACATTTAATTAGCATTTAGATGAATAATAAATTTTATTTTAAAACATACCGAAATGTGGAACAGAATCCTTAAATCAAGGTGTGACAAGGTCAGGCAGATGATATAAAATTTTATTATAATAGTTCCGTTGCGAGTATATTACGTGTTGTTAATCACTCACTTTTGCACTTTATCGTTGTTGTATATAAATAATTTATAAATGTTGTACGTGTAATGCCGTATTTACGAGACGACCGACTTGTAAGAGAGCCGTAATTTTCTTATGGAATGTTTGTGGATCCACTTCACACATCGATTTGCATAAAACAAAAATGATTAAAATACAACAATATAGCCCACTGCACTCTGAAGATCTTAATCCGTTTACATGTTGACTATTGACTCAGTTGACTTAGTTGACATACAAATCTAGTCCTCCAACACTCTGTCGGTGCCATTGTACCTATTTGTGGCTAAAAAAACATTATCATCAACTAAATATGCAATAGACGTCGACAAATGCCGATGTTTCCATATTTTTATTTTAAACCTTAATATTTTGTTACCTAAGTGTAACGTGTTGGATTTTACCAACATTTGGTTTTCGTCAATATGTTGCTATTATTAAACGTAACCTTTTTCAACATTGCTATGTGTCATATGAGTCACTTATATTGAGAACATTGAATCTTATAATGCAGTTTAAGTATATGTACATAAAATTACATAATTTTTAAACGTTGATATCAATATCAAGTTTTGAATAAATTTCATATTAATGTACCTCCAATTATAAATGTAACCCGAGACGATCTTCGTTTAATCGGAAAATATAAGTAGCATTTTGTTTGTATTAGTTGTTCAAATAATATAGACATCTTTACATATTTAGCTGGGGCTCTATTATTGTAAATTAAAATCAATAGGTTATTGATAATGTGAAACATGTTTCCATAAACGCTGAATCCTTAAAATAAAATCCTTTTATATATGTTACGCGTGGGTTGATATAAATGCACAAGACTTGAAGGCTTATTGCTGAGGAATAAGATCTAAATTACAACTACGTGACAAAGTTCATAAAGCTCGTATTTTACAAGTTGCATCTTCAATTTTGGGTTACACTACGTCATACCTACATTTATAAAAACCTTTTGTATAAAGCTCGTGGATTGAATAATCGAGTCGGACTTGGCTTTTGAATCTACAATGAATCACCGAGGTGGAAGAGAACTAGTTTTTTGGTATACCAACGCGGATGTTAATCCCGAAAACGATAAACACTCGCAATGTTTGTATCGAACTGATCGAGCTGTCGACCGGCGACGACCTCATCATCTCCCCTACCTCACGGGTGTCCTCGATGCATCATCGATGATACACTTTATAGCACTTTGCTCATGTGGTTGACCCAACTGACGACTGAAGGCCTGTTTTTAATGTCAATGTTCAAGAACAAATTAATCATGCTTAAAATATTCGCGAAGCATGATTTATATTAATTGTTCTAGTCTCTTTAAAGAAAAAATCTTACTGATGAAAGGGAGTGTTAGCGCGACATTTAATAATAATTATTTATTTTCAAACAAATGGCTTCGCTCTTATGTTGTATTATAGTATGTTTTTTTAGGAAATATTACACACACACACAAACACTCACATCTTTTATCCCCGAAGGGGTTGGCAGAAAAACATAACATCACTTTGCCCGATCCGGGATTCGAATCCGAGACCTCAATGCAGTAGTCGCACGATTCATGCGATACAACTACGCCATCGAGGTACTCAAGTATAGTCAAATATTAAAAGGTTTGTTGGATAAATTTATGCTAAATAACAAACTATTTATTAATTTGACTATTTCAATTGAAGAGTGTAATCACTGGCCAGTTGTAGAAATATGAACAACTATTTACTTTTTTAAATGATTCATTTTTAAGATCCGTGAAATCTGTGATTCTTATAACCACTTATAACTATTTCTCGCAGTTTTGACCGCTTCAAACGCCAACTAGTACACCCACTTTTCGCCGCGTGTATTCCGTTCCATGACCTGATAGGGGGTGAGCCTATCCCGTATCGGACACAAGTCACATATTCCCTACGGAAGAAATTACCCAGATAAATATATTATGTTAATCCAGGTCTCGTTATATTCCTGTGCTAAACATCCTTATCAGTTCAGCAGTTTCTACTTTTACTACCAACAAATATCGAAACATTGTCACAAAGAATGCCAATTCTAATATTGGTAGCTTTATACATGGCCTCGGTGGCGTAGTTGTATTAGAGTACGACTGGAATGCTGAAACCTCGGGTACGATCCCCGGGTTCGTGCAAAGTAATAGTGGGTTTCTATTTAACATCACCCGTAGTCTGGAATTTGTGCCCGATATGGCGACAGGCTCTCACCCCATATCACATCATGGGACGGAATACGCATAGCGAAAAGTGGAAGCACTAGTTGCGCCCCTGACTACTCCTTCGAGGATAAAAGGTGTATGAAACTTATACGTATACACGTACGTAAAAGTTACGATTAGCAAGAAATTCTCAATGAAGTAATATAATTAGTTACGATATTACCCCAAATAAACTAGATATAATTAATAAGTAGATAGATAATAGGGTAGTTGACTACGTTTTTTTATACATTTATCAAAAATGTATACCATCCAAAATCTAACAGAAAAAGAATCTTCTAAATTGGCGCAATAATAAGTAAGTTATAAAGCTTTGAAATTTGGTGTAAGGGGGACAATTATGTCAGATAACAGTAATATCAGACTGTGACGTCATCGGGTGTCATCGGCAATAACGCTGCGTGCGTGCGAAAGAGATCGCGCGATTTCCCCACCACGCCCCCACTTTTGCTCAAAACAATATTTAAAATTTGAATAAGTGCTTTATTTTTCAACCAATTTTGATGCTAATTTCAGAGAAGGATTTCTTTTTCGTATTATATTCTGTTACAGATAAAATAATGTACAAAATCAAACATAGGAAACTACCCTATTGTTTACATTTCTGGAACGGTCCGTTCAACACCTACTTTAATGTGATAGTATTATTAAAGTAATATTTGAATGTGACAGCATGAAGATAATATGAAAATAACAAAAACATTAAACAGTATGGTTATAGGGAACGTGCACGTCGTAATCACTGCCATCTAGTGGCGCAATTGATACTTGACACTGGCACTTGACGACTCATTTTCAGCCCATCGATACTTGGCATTGACGTACAATATTCAATAAAAGGATGAAAAAGCTTTTTAACAAAAAAATGGTACCGACTTCAAAAACCACTATAATGTAAAAAATAACTTGTACTTACTTTGCTTATGGGTTATAAGAAAATTTTAATAATACCAATATTATATACACTGCCATTCGTGTAATTATATTTATGAACAATGAATTAATCTTTGCAGTCGGTGCCTGATTTTTTGTACTAATTTGGCACTCAACTAGTATTTTTTATTTCATTCTTTTGATAATAAGTATCTAGTTCATATTACAATTTAATTTGTGTTGGTATTATAAGGATATTTTTATAAATACATGTATTTGCGTAGGCAGCTCTCGTATGACGCGTTGGTTTACACTTGTTCGATTTTTTATTTATGACCGGCACCGACTCCAAACATTTATTAATTGTTCATAAATATAATAACACGAATGGCAGTGTATATAATATTGGTATTATTTAAATTTTCTTATAACCCATAAGCAAAGTAAGTGCAAGTTATTTTTTACATTATAGTGGTTTTTGAAGTCGGTACTATTTTTTGTTAAAAAGTTTTTATTTTGCACTTTTTCTTCTTCTTAATCGATTCCTCAAGGCTGAGGGTCGTGACCACTATTAACAACTCCTGTCACTAGTGCTCTGCAGGCGGCTCTGTTCTCCGCGTGGCGCATGGCGGCTGGGATGTTCAATCGAGTGCGTTCCCTGATAGTGTCCGTCCATCGGGCAGGTGCTCTACCTCTGCTCCGTTTCCCGTTCATGCGGCCAACTAGTATGAGCTTTTCTAAGTTATCGGGCTTCCGGCGAGCCCCATGACCGAAGAAAGTGAGCACTCTCTGAGTACAAATAGTGGAAAGGCGGGCCTCAATCTTAAGCTCATCTAGTATTGATGCGTTAGTGCGGCGTGCAGTCCAAGATATACCCAACATTTTGCGCCAGCACCACATTTCGAACGCATCAATTCTGTTTAAGGTGCGAGCTTTAAGGGTCCACGTTTCCGAGGCGTACAAGAAGATGGAGAATACTAGACTGCGCATGAGACGTACTTTCGTATTGCGATAGATGTTACGGTTCTTCCAGATCTTCTCCAAGCTCTTCACTGCTGTCTTAGCCATATGTGCCCTTCTGACCACTTCTTTCTCGCAATCCCCATCAGCACGCACAAGATACCCCAAGTAGACAAACTCCTGCACCACATCTAGGTCGCGCAGCTCCCAAGTTCGTGACGAGTTTCCTTCACGGTCAACAAACATCTATTTCGTTTTGCTACGGTTGATTCTGAGTCCATATTCAGCACTTACAAGCTCGATTCTTTGCAGAAGCTCCGCGAGTTCTCGTTCACTTGAGGCTATTATGGTGGTGTCGTCAGCGAACCGAAGGTTGTTGATGATATGGCCGCCCAACCGAATGCCACCCTTCCAGTTTTCCAGTACTCTGCGCGTGATATGTTCCCCGACGAGATTAAAAAGCTGAGGGGAGAGTATACAGCCCTGTCTTACTCCACGTTCCGTTTTGAAGGGTTGAGATAGTGCATTGTCGAGTCTGACCCTTGATTGACCATCCAGATATAGGTTCTGCACCAGAAACACTAGGTGCTGCGGGACACCCATCTCACTCAGTACGTCGAACATTTTAGGCCAGCTAATACAGTCGAGGGCTTTGGCGTAATCTATAAAACATAGGGCTATTGGGACGTTGAACTCTCTGCTTTTCTCGACTAATTGTCTTAGGTTAAGGATTTGCTCGCGTGTGCCTCTACCTTTTACGAAGCCTGCCTGTTCTTTTGCTATTTGCCCGCTGATGAAGTGTTCGAGCCTTTTGTTTAATATATGCAAAAGAGTTTTCCCTGCATGTGAAATTAAAGAAATAGTCCTGTAGTTTCCACACTTAAGCGTTGATCCATTTTTATGCAGAGGTATCATGATGGAATCAGTCCAATCGTCTGGCCACTGTCCCGATCCCCACACTTTTAGGCAAATCAAATGCAGTAACTTTGCTCCCATGTCACCCATACTCTTGATGATTTGAGCAGTAATACCATCACCACCAGCATCCTTATCTTTTAGACGGTGTATTGCAGATTCCACTTCGCTTAGGAGAATATCGGGCTCTTTAGTCAAGAAATCCCGTCTTTCATCAACCGTGTCCTCAGAATTTACACTATAAAGCTGCTCGCAGTAACTTCTCCATCTGTCCAGTGCTAGTTGTTTGTCCAGGATAGGCTTTCCATTCGCGCTTCAATTGTCCAGTTATTTGGTTTGACGTCCTTTGTTAGACTCTTGACTTTTTGAAACATGTCTTTAGTGTGGAAAGTTCTGCAATTCTTCTCAATACCTTGACATATTGAGTCAATATGTGCATTTCTATCTATCCTGCATAGTCGCTGAACCTTTGCGTTAATATGGAGTATTGTTGGCAGTCGGAGTCGGTAGCCAAGCCTCTCATTTTGAGTTCCCTCCTTTCAACTACAGCGTCCCATGTTACACCACTCATCCAGTCAACGCGAGGGCCGTCATCTTTGTTGGTAGCTGCGATTGTTTTGGCTGATTCTAGAGCTATAGTTTTCAGGTTTAGCCAAGAGGCATTCGAAGAATCAAACGCATCTACCTTCAAGTCCGCAAGTCTTGCCTGTACATGGTCACAAAACGCACGCACCCCATTCTTTGGAAGTGACACTGGCTTCTTAGCCTCTGTATGTTTAACCACTTTCAGGCGAATCCTAAATTGGGCAGCTAGCAGCTGGTGGTCGCTACCGCAGTCAGCCCCAAGCTTCGTTTTTGCAGAAAGTATAGAGGATCTCCATCTTTGTCCGATCAAGATGTAATCAATCTGGTTACGGTGGCCTGTAGGTGATTGCCACGTATAAAGCCTCCTTGGGTGTTGTTGGAACCAAGAGTTCATAACCGACAAGCCGTGTTCTGCACAAAAGTCCAGGAGCATCTGTCCGCGTTCGTTACGTGTTCCCAAGCCGAATTTGCCTACAACTTCACGGAGGTGGTCATCGCCAGCGGTGCATTGCACTTTTTAGTAAATAGGTAATGCAATAAAGAGTTACTTATTATAATTATTGCTATTAAATATTAAAATCTTGTAATTTATTTATAATAGGTGGAATTCTCAAAGCTACTTCGCTTTGTTATTTTGATGATCAAACAATAGATACAAACCTAGAAATACTAGTTCAAGAGTAAAAGACTTTTCAAAGTGAAAGAGTTTTTATATCATTTACATCGACATATAAAACTCTTTGAGTAAAACTGACTACTGAAAATTTTAATAACTAACCCTTCTGACGGAGTTTTGGCGGGAACCTGGAAGTGTCATGAGGTGTTCTTGTTTTAATTCATTATTTTGGTGATATTTAGTGTTATATTGCATAATTATGGTGGTATATTACCCAATATAGTTCTATTAAAGAGCTCAAATGAAGTGAATTGAAATAATTGTGCTAATCCAAATTAATCCAGGACATGATCTACCCGTGTACCAAATTTCATCGAAATCCGTTCAGTAATTTTGGAGATATGCAGTAACAAACAAACAGAAAAACAGACCAAGAGAAAAGAATTACAAAAATCGCTGAGTTTGTGTTCCATTACTCTTCTTTAGTCACCCCCTTTCTTTTTTATCACATTTCTTTAAATGTACAGACACACCGGTTCTACCGGTTTATTATATGTATAGATATTGCCCCACTCTACATTAAGTTAAAACACCATTTATTGTAATTTTATACTCATATTGTGAAATAAAGAATACAATTTTACAATGTTGTATACTGCAGTTTATGAGCGTAGTGTTGGGAAAGTTTTGAATCGCTTGGCAACCAAACGTAAACGATTACTTAAAAAAAATTGTAACTTTGGATGCTTTGTTATTTAAATTTTAGCATACACTCGTAGTTATTTCTTTGTAATGACTAATAACCAATTTAAAAGTTATGAAAGGATAATCGTGAAATTTTATAGGAAAATCAAAATGAAAAACTAACAATAACTAACTATTGTAATGAAAAAATCTCCTGATTGTTATGTGGTAGATTTAATAATAATTTAATATAACTATGTTTACATGCGATAATAAAATCCTTGAATAAAAATAGATTGCATTCAAAAATCGGTTATGTGGTACAACCGATTTTTTGTTCTCTTCCCTAAACATATTATTCCGTGAAGAGTCAATAAATTGTCATACCGGCCAGCTATGTTTTTCCGACCTATAAGGAGTATTGATGTCAACTTCGAAGCAAATCAATGCCAAAATAACTTTCTACCCCTTTTTGACCTCGTTAAGGGATGAATTTCAATAAAATATGAAACGCGTCTTCCATCAATTCTGTTAAAAAAGGTTTATGCAAATTTTGAAGTAGATTGGACCAAGGAATCACCTTGTCCCATACAAACTTTGGCCCCCTTTTTCATCCCCTTAGACGTAGAATTTCGAAAAATCCTTTCTAATCGGACGCCTACGTCATACAACACCCACCCTCCAAGTTTCAGGTCTCTACGATCAGCGGTTTAGGCTGGGCATTGATCCATCAGTCATTCATTCAGGACCAAAGACATTAAACAGTATAATTATAGACCGGACATCAGTGCCCTGTTCATCAAACGTTACAAGCCTTGTTATCAAGCGTTTTCTCTTGTAAATTAGTCCATTTTACAAAAATGCGTTCATCAAAACTATATGTGTACTGCAAGCTACAAGTAATATCACTTTGATCACAAGTTCTTTTTTTCACAGTTGTATTTGTGGTTTTGTTTATAATAAATGCCTTTCTAGCTTGTAACTTGTTTCAAAAAAGTTGTAAAGTTTGATAAACAGGGCAAAATTCCCTTTTATTTTCTTTCCTATTGTTATATGTCAGTGGCGCCCTTATCCTAATTTTATTGTTGTTTTTAATACGATACAAGTAACAAAGTGATAAAAGAACAGCTCTCCAGTAGGATCACGTCCCGCTCTCCGACCATACAATATTAGCCGGAACCCGGTTCTTATTTGTGTTTTGCATTAAGTGTAGCAAGTAAGTGAATAAAATATAAATTTAAAGTATGATATCGTTTTATTCGACCTACTACTGTTACACCATACACACCACCGGGTTATACATGTAACAATACATACACACTCACGCCTTTTATCCCCGCAGAGGTAGGCAGAGGCGCAAAGTGGGTGCACTAGGCACTCACTTTTCGCCGTGCATAATCCGTCCCATGATATGATAGGCGGCGAGCCTATGGCCATATTGGGCACAAATTCCGTACTCAGGGCTAATACTCAATAGAAAAACCCAGTAGGTATCACTTTGCCCAACCCGGGGATCGAACCCGAGACCTCAGCATTGCAGTCGTACCGTAATACAACTACGCCACCACCACAAGTAGATATAATCTACAAATCTAGTAAAAATATTGCATATACATAATTTACAAGAACTTGTAAAAAAAATCTTTAACATGTACCAATTGGTAATAAGTCGCTGTTTTATCTGACACTTCCGTGTAACAAGACGTCTTGGTATGCTTAAATTTTCTAAAGATAACAATATTTTGGAAGGAAATATGCCAATTTACGTATTACGAGTAACGACCATGTAAAAGTATGTTCTAATGAATTTTATATAGGTATTTTGTTATTTCACGGTAGATTGAGTTACTGACGAACAAGCTCAAAACTTTTGAATAAAATTTTCCCAATGTCCGCACCATATAATCTTAAAACACTTAGTTCAGGACAAAGCCTTTTAGATGTATAGATGTCATTTCTAATGAAATTTTTATTCGTATTATAGCATAATTATTCATATAAAGTCGCATTTTATGCACGAGCAAAGATTTACCGGAACAATTTGACTACCTTAAAATTAATAATTCATTGTGCCCTCAGATTTTATGCGCATGCTCACGCCTTTTATCCCCGAAGGGGTAGGCAGAGGCGCAACTAGTGCACCCACTTTTCGCCAAGCGTATTCCGTCCCATGATGTGATAGGGGGCGAGCCTATCGCCATACCGGGCACAAATTCCAGACTCCGGGCTGATACTGAATAGAAAAATCCAATATCACTTTGCCCGACCCGGGGATCGAACCCGAGACCTCAGCCTTGCAGTCGTACCGTAATACAACTACGCCATCGAGGCAGTCAGATTTTATGATTTTTAAATATAATTATCAACAGGTTAAATGGTATCACATTATACAGTGGTAGCTCTACACTGAACTTAAACAAGTTCTTACATAAGAACATGACGTCATAATGAGAAATAACAAATTCCAGGAACAAATTCTTTATTTATCTTATTACCATAATAAGGTACAGTTTGAAGTTCGGTGACACATTTTATCATGAGTAATTTAACAGATCATCAATCTCATATAAATTACTATGGCAAGACTAGATTTACTTGGGGATGTGTGCTCCTTCTGGAACGAATCCGTTTTCGTCGGCTGTATAGTCCACCCTGTATTTGATTCCATTAGGAGCTATGTACTCGAAGAATCCTCTGACTCTCATTCCTTCGTTTTGGGCATCGATCTTCTCAATTTTTCCAGATTCTTCGTGAAGGATCGTGTTCTTGGTTTCGTATAAGTAATGGTATCCGTCCTCCGGATCGATTTTGTTGTCGTAACGAATGAGACCATGTTGGTAAACGTAGTTTCCTTCAGTCACTTTGCTGGCATAATTAGGAGCAGCAGTGACAATAGGAACGTATGGGCCAGTGTTAGAAGCGGTAAAAGCGGGAACAGGTTGAGGCTTGTATCCAGAACTGTGAAAAGCAATTATGGTGTTATAATAACAATCGTATTTACAATTTCGCAATCAACAAAAACATATAGAGAATGGAAAGACTCACCCAGGTCCACCGGTTTTGTCAGGCTTGTATTTGGGAATTTTGTCCCTGTCGCCAAGGTAGCCGTCACCAGGGCCGCCGGGCCCGCCGGGACCGCCAGGGCCGCCGCGATCACTAGAGCCGTCGTACTTTCCTCCAGGGCCGCCGCGGTCACTTGAGCCGTCGTACTTTCCTCCAGGGCCGCCGCGGTCACTTGAGCCTTCGTACTTTCCTCCTGGACCGCCGCGGTCACTTGAGCCTTCGTACTTTCCTCCTGGACCGCCGCGGTCACCCCGGTCTCCGCTGTCACATTACATTAAGTTAAGCTTATTGCGATGATAGTAGATATAAATAAAATAGTACTAATTTATTGACCACGTTAACTAATAAATAGCGCGAAAATATTGTACAGCTGTTATAGTACATTTATTTTGTTTTTATGCTAAAGAGCCTTTAGTGGTTGTTAAAGATAAAGTCGGGACGAAGAAAGACTTCAAATGTAACCCAAATAGACAGCGAGTGATATAGTGATTGAAATAGAAATGGAAATCAGGAAATGTAACAAGAAAAAATTTGGGAATGAGGAGGTATAGGTAATTTAGTTTCTAACAAAATGTAGTAGCTCTTATGGACTCAACGAAAACTATCCGAATTCCAAGTTGTATATTAAACAGATGGCTTTTTGATACGGACGCTCCCTACGCGTTGTCAGCATCCAAATTTGTACGTAAAAGTTCAAAGGGTTTCGACTGTATAGCGTAGTCGCGTAATGCCTTTGAAGTACCTGCGTCATTATTAATGCGTGCAAAATATTATGGTTTCTCTATAAGCACAAAGTCTATAGCGAACCGAAGCGATTACAATCTGAATAAAAAGACAAATACCCGTAGTCTCTATTTTGAAATAAATTATTATTGGATCTGTGTTTATTCTAATTTAAAAACATATATGACAAAACTTGAATCGGAAAATAAATAAAAAACGTTAGATCTATGATTATTCAATTAATGATAATTAGAAGCCATCTCAAATTAATATAAATCAAATCCCACACTTCGTACCTCAACTAAAACGAATTTATAGCCTTTTTACATGCACCTGTACAGAGATCGGAACGTGGTAATTCCGTGCAAAAAAAAAATAGCACCGCTTCTTCGACGCTACAGATGTGTGACGCATTCGTATAAAATATAATAATAGGAGATATCCGACTTTTGTATGAGTGCTGGGCCTCAAACTCTAACCAGGCTCAAACTTTATGGATATTAAAGGGGCAAAAATATGGATCCATTAAATAATATTTTTACATCCCTCCATTTATAACATAGGTACTTTAAAAAAAAACGTTAATTTTAAAAATAAAATTACATAAATCTCAAAATCGGAGGACTTTTAAATTATACGATTTATTGGAACGGTCTAGTTTTTTGGACTACTAACCAAATATATATAAAGTATCTTGGTCAGAATTTTAAGCCCGTTTTGGACATGTCCCTTACATGCATGTGATTCAGCACAATAAGGTCGGATATGTGTGAACAGACCTGTAATAAATAGCTGATATAATGTTACGAGATATAAACAGAACTTGGTAGGTATTAAGTTAATTCGAAGATTATGATTATTGTGCATAACAATACAATTTCAGGCTAATGAGATATACCAATAAAAGTAGTAGTACCAGTAGGTTAAGCACGGATGCAACTACTGCACAAATACCTACATTGAGCTTTTATTTGCCCTATGATGAGTTACTTCATACGATCCAAGCCTAACCGGGCAACTTTAATTTGTTTTTAAAATCAAAAGAATAAAACATTTTTAACTAAAAATTAAACCGTTTTCAAAATCCACTAAAATATACTAATACTATATACTGATTACCTATTTTGGAATCGATGTCTATTTAATAAGCTCTCTTATTAAAGTAAGTTATTGGGTTAAAGATCGAAACGGCCTGACATTGATAATACCACTTATAGATTCTTATATCAAATGCTTTTATCTATCAATGTATCACCATCCACTGCTTGTTGTATCGTTTGAGGCAGCCTGCCTCAAAATCCAATCATTGTTTTATAAGTCTAGAAAGTGTCCTAGTTTTAAAAAATAAAATACTCATAACCAAAGGCGTATATTGAGGGGGAGCCGGGTGTCAGGTGCCCACCCCTAGAATTGCTTGGTGCTCAAGGATTTTGGGGCTGCCTGCCTCAAAATCCAATACAAAAAAAATTAAGTCTAGAAAGTGTCTTAGAATTAAAAAATAAAATTACCTTTGATAATAAAATTGCCAGTGGGCCAACCCTGGAAAATGACTCTAGCTACGGCAATGCTCATAACTCGACTAATTGTCACATAAACTAATATTATCAGATCTAAGATAAATATAATTATTGACAGAGAAGGATGAGTGATCAATGAAGAAGATGCTTAGCGATGACCGCCGCTAATAAATATCCACTATACCTACCAAGGAAATCATAATTAATAGGTTGACATTCTTTTATGTAAAGCAGGTACTTTTCTTAAGGGTTCCTACAAATACCGTAACCGTATACCAGTTCCATAAGGATAATATGTAAGTTATCCGAACATAGATCCCAAAATCAACCAACGCCTACTTATTACACATCTGACTGCAACATGATGCCACATAAGTTCGTTATGATGCTCCTAATGAAACACTTATAGCAATTTCACCCAAATAATAAATATTAGGCACTGCGTAAATACTGTCAAATCTTGCTAGTTAGAGTTACATACGACACAGATGGCGGCAAAACCCTATCAATATTTCGCTTTAATATACTGAATATCAAAATGATAGTTAATTCATCTATGCTCCTAAGTGTAGCACTTTATCTGACTTACATGCCTTAAATAAAGATTATTAATTTGTGGCAGCCATGTTTTATAGCAATAAGCTAACACTAGTGGGTAATCGGACACATATTATCAGCGCAACCTACGTATACCAAAAAACTAAAAGTGACGTCAGATCATGGTGAACGATGGGTTTTAAACTCCGGAGATCTAGCTAAAACTCAAAAATAACAGTGCTGCTCCACCAGGGCTGCCATAAATTCTTGAAGCCAAACCGGGACATTTAAAACTTTAGATTACACACAGATACACACGGCTTTTATCCCCGAAGGGGTAGGCAGAAGCGCAACTAATGCACCCACTTTTCGCCGTGCGTATTCCGTCCCATGATGTGATAGGGGGCCAGCCTATCGCCATATCGCAAATTCCAGACTCCGGGCTGATACTGAATAGAAAAATCTAATATCACTTTGCTCGACCCGGGGATCGAACCCGAGACCTCAGCATTGCAATCGTACCGTATACAACGACGCCTCCGAGCCAGACTTAGGCAACTTTAGATTAGTAATATTTTTTTAGTGCACTGGTAGGTAAGTACACTGAACAGTGAAGCAGTCTCCGTGTATTCGCTACTATGTTATCCACTTGCTAACTAAAACTATGTACCTATACTTTGGAGATATTATACCTTACGTTTTGAGGGTAAACTGGGAGGACCTGGACTGACAGTCTCAACCTGTTAACCTGCCCCAGTAAATCGTACAAAATAATAACTTTTTAACCGGGACAAATGGCAACCATAACTACAATTATCGGATTTCTGGACAGTAGCATCACCCCAGTTCTGTCATTGCAAACTTACAAAAACGTAGCTCCAACATATAAATATTTTCCAATCATGAATAATGATTAATGGCGAACCACGACCGGCCACAGACTAATGTAGTATTTAATTAAATCATTATAATGAATACCACTGTTCAATGTTTCGAAGTAATACTATCATTTGACTCTACTCTGTATTATTGCTATTGCTTTTTTGCAAGGTAAATAATTTATACAACGATTAATTCATTTAACTCTATTTTGAGAACAATGAGAATAAGTTACTAAAATTAAGAAATATATATTTTCGCTCACTGGACTCGTGGGACATAAACAGTATTTGGTTTTCTTATCTTCCTTTATATTTCAGATTACTTCTTATCATTAGTAGGTACCTACTATAAAAAAAAACGTATAATAATCTAATACTATTACATAAAGCTGAAGAGTTTGTAATTTCAGAAACTACTGGACCGATTTTGAAAATTCTTTCACTAATAGAAAGCTACATTACTCCTGAGTGCTATAGGATACTTTTTATCTCGGAAAACTTTTCCACGCGGGCGGAGCCGCGCGCAATGCTAGTAATTTTATAAATGCCAACATTTGTGAAAGAGTTGTGATGTTTGTATGTTTGTTAGAAGTACCTAAACGCAGAAACCGCTGAGTGGATCGGGATGAAATTTGTAACACGAAAAGACCATGTCCTAGATTAGCATATAGGGTACTTTTTACCCCGGTAATTTGCTGCCGGAGTAACTATTTGATTTTCAAACCAATTTTTTAAATAGATGACGCTAGCACCGGACGCTATGGATGACAATTTTTTTTTCAGCGTACATACGTATTGCCTAAATTGTTCCTACTGATAATAGCAAATAAAATAAAAATATCTAAATCACGGCAATATTTAATTTACTTTAACAGAAGTTCACGTATGCAGTTGGATCTCATTTCTTTTATTAGCCCAGCCGTTACAATTCTATTTTTAAGAATTTTGGCGTTTTTTCCCACATTTATGTTTTAATAATATTAACCCTCTGTGCATTAATCAAACACAAAAACTAAATGTAACCGTATTTTTTTTATGAATCGCAATTTGTGCCGGTGTTGACAATTCTGCCAATGTCAAAAGTGCAGTGAGAACTCGCGTGTGTTGGTTGGTAGCAAAGAGTTGGTAGTCACTAGTGGTGTAACGAATATTCGCATTCGCATTCGCGAATATACGCATCTTTTTAAATATTCGCATTCGCAAGAAATTATGCGAATATTATGCGAATATTTTGGCTATGACATGTGAAAATAATTTATAAAATAACAGTGCAACAAATTATGTTTTACACATAATAATTTTGTTAGTATTTATAGTAGTCATACAATATAAAACATATATATTATCATAACAATAAACTTCCATCTTTCTAAACGCACTCAAGTACTTTAAATTATTTTTTTACTGAGATCACAACGTGATAGGATTTACGTTGTTATTTATATAAGATTTCTCTATACTTAACCTATAATTAGTTTATAAAATTATTGGAAAATATTATGAGAATATAACGATCACATTAAAATATTATAAATTATTGATGTTTTTCCTTCAATGTCACTATACCTTTTAAATCCTTTAGTTGCACTGATGACTCACTATTTACTTAACCCGACTGGACTAGTTATTTTTTTTATACCACAATTAGTGCTTGTTTTCTTAAATTGAAATGATTAAGTTACCAACGTCGCTGTATGGCGTTGCAGTCTTCGGAGGACGCTGAAGCATATCGGAAGCTCGATTAACAGGCAGGAAAATCCTCCTGACACGAAGTCCGTGCTTACAATGTTGAAAGCATCAAGAAGACGATCGAGCGGAACAAAGGCTTCAAAGTGTTGAGGGCCACATTGAGTGTTGGTACATTAAAGTGCTGAGGTGCTTGTACAACAACGCCACCATGTCAGTCCAAGTTCAAGAGCAGAGCACGACGGCTATTCCACTACATAGAGGCGTGAGACAGGGAGATGTTATTTCTCCGAAATTAGTCACTGCCGCGTTGGACGACATCTTCAAACTTTTTGAAAAGAAAGGATTTGGAAATAGCTTCAATGACGAGTACATTATTCACCTTTGATTTGCCGCAATATTGTCGTCTTGTCAGAATCATTTGAGGACCATAGTATTATGCTCATTTGTTCAAAGACCTCAACCGAGCTTACCACCTGGTAGGCCTTAAAATGAACAAGACCAAAATCTTGTCCAATGCTCATTTTGTGCATATGCCAATTAGTGTTCAGAACTCAACTCTCGAAGTTGTCGACGAATCTGTCTATCTAAGAAAAGTGGTTAATTTAGGCAAGTCCAACTTCAAGATAGAGGTCAAAACCATCTTGGTTGAGCAGCGTTAGGGAAACTAGGCAAGGTCCTCTCTTCTAAAATACCTCAGTGCTTAAATGACAAAAGGCTTCAATCAATGAGTGTTACCAGTGATGATGTACGGCTTTGAGACGTGGCCTCTGACTATGGGCGACCGAAGACGGATCACAGTTCCTCAACGAGCTATAAAGATGCTCGGTGTTTCTCTGCGTAATCAAATTAGAAATGAGGAGATTCGAAAGAGAACGAATATCGCTGACATATTTCAAACAGGCCACTATCAGGACTTCACTATGCTTACTATCAGGTTCAGTGGGGTCACTTTACACGATAAAATCTTTTGGTGCCAAATAAAAATCCAATATTCGCATTCGCATTTGCATTCGCGAATATTGGAGCCAAGTATTCGCATTCGCATTCGCGAATATTGGAAGTTGGATATTCGTTACATCACTAGTAGTCACAGTTAAAACTACTTGATTTCGTTGGTTTACACGACAATGTGTGTTGAATCGACACTGAACTAAATGCATTAGATGTAAATATATTGCTTGGCTTGACATTTATATCAAAGACATTGAAGATAATTTAAAAGATGGTATAAGTAGATAATTTCATAATAAACTTCATTATAATACTTCTAAATATACATTATTATGACCATGTCCACATTCAACATATCTAAAATATTGTTAAAGCCGTACCATCTCTACTTTGAATTGCGTTTTATATTAGGACTAGTGAATCGAAATTATTAGTTGCTTGGACCAGTCGTAGTGAACGGACTTGAACTATTTTTATGTTCAATGTCTTATGTAAAAATATTTAGAATATCTATTAAATACTTGTTTAAATCAATGCTTCCGCCACTCTAAATCCATATTCAAAACAAATGAATACATAAAGAGACAAGAAAAAATATTTTATATCGTACAGAAATCACAACCAATTTTATAAGAAAAATATTACTAAATTGTACTTATGATAAAATAGCCCTAACATATTTTCGAAGCAAAATAAAAACACAACTTTTCGAAATCGACTAGGTATGCATAAAATCTAAGGAAATTGAATCTTCATACGACAGCTATATTTACTATCAATTTCACTTTTTTGTTATTAAAGCACATATTTAAGGCTTTAAGATTTTTTCCTTTATATATTCTGTATAACCTTGCTTCTTGCAAAATTTCATGATTCTAGGCCAACGGGAAGTACGCTATAGGTTTTGATTCCCTTGAGAAATCGCAAAATATGAGAAAATATGCGATATAAATGGTCATAATATCATTTGATTGCATTGACTTACAAGTTTGATTTTTTCACAGCGGAAAGAGATCGTAGACCTGATTATTGTAAATAAATTTCAACTTGATATCTCTACGCATTCCTGAGAAAAAGGGTCTTGACATACAGACGCGACGGACTGACGGCCGACTAACAGGCGGATAAGTGATCCTTTTTCTTTAGAGGTACGGAACCCTAAAAACGGTATTAAGTAATTCGAAAACAACCACAAGTCACCGGTTATATAGACGGGAGAGTAATTATATTTACTATTGCGCGCGGCTCGGCCCACGTGGAAAAGTTTTTCCGGGATAAAAAGTAGCCTATAGCACACATGAGTAATGTAGCTTCCTATTAGTGAAAGAATTTTCAAAATCGGTCCAGTAGTTCCTGAGATTAGCGCGTTCAAACAAACAAACTCTTCAGCTTTATAATATTAGTATAGATTTACTGCACACAACGCAGGATTATATTGAATATTTTGTTTTAACCCTTTCAAAAAGATCTAAATAACGGTTATTTTAAGAGTAACATTTTAAAAATCTCGAATACGAAAACTCATAATAATACATAAGCCAAGTTAATACCTTTAAGAACACTATTTTACCCTGTTTTAGTAGCTACTCATGAAACGAGTTTAAAAGAAAATGATGCCTTGAAAATGAATGCATGTAATTGGTATTTAGTTCTTCTTATTTTCAAGGTTAAGAGGAATGAAAGTAAGCAAAACATATCAATAAAAGAATAGGTCAACATTGGAATAAACATGTTTTAGAATGGATCCGGTGTTAAAGTTATCTCAGCTATGTGGTCAGTGGATGCCCCACGCTATGCAAATATCAAACGCATGGAAGTAATGACGTCTTGCAGAAGGCATTCTACGAATTGGGCGAGGTAGAAGGAAAAATGGACATAATACTGCATTTCAAACGAACTTAATCTAACAGCTGTCTTTATAACGTGCTATTGCTACCGAAGCTTGAGCAGAACAAAATCCATGTATTTCATGATCTTTGTTTTCACAGTACTATGTGATGTCGGAGTAGAAAACTATATCTAAATAGTACATATTGTGATTCTTAATCCGATAGTTCATTCTAAAATTTAACATAAATAGAAGCCTAAGATTTAGGCATCAGTTTGCCACACAGCATGTGGTGATTTATTTTCTGAAACTTTTAATAGCATAAAGAGTTAAATACAACTGGTTAATTTCAGATACTTACTTGTATTTACCAGAATCGTCAGGGATATACCTTCCCTGGTTGTTGTACTTGTCGTAATCTCCACGGATGTAATGGCCGTCATTATACCGGGCGGACCCGAATCCGCCCGCTGATTGTGAGGCGGCATAATTAGGTTTCAAGACTGCATTGTACCTGGTATAATAGTAAATATTTTTTTATCATATTGCTTTGCTATCTTTGTTATAATGTAACAGTGAATACTCAGCTGGGATTGCTTAATTTTTTCTCCATTTCCATTACTTTCAAAAACCTATTACATCAAACTGTATCTTCTTTTAGTTCTAATGTACTGTGTTCTATAGTAAATCAGGATTTTACCTACACAGCAAAATAGGAATATTGACATTACTATCCCTCACAAGTCTAATCCGTGTCAATAAATGAATATTACTAGCTAGGATCCTAATCAATCAAGTTTGCAATGTTTCATGTCATCCATAATACGGTTATTACTAATTTAGATACTGCTATATCACAAAAGTAAGACATGATTTACTAAGCTTTATCAAGCACTTTTTTGCGATGAATTGTCTGCCATCAGAAAGTATTAATTAAATCATTTTCCTTTTATAAAACACTGACATAGGTAAATACATATTATGTTTATTTTCTAGGCTATTATGTGAATGGTTTGTGTTTTTATTTTGTTTTTCTGCCATCATTGAATGAAGCAACTTGTAGATTATTCTATTTAAATTTATTAGATAGACGGTAGCGGAAGAGAAATATTTTTATTTGTTTGAAATACGATTTTGATTCACAATAAAACTTAAAGTTAAAATAAATTAACTTTATGCATTTATTACCATATAGCTAATCAAAGTGGATTTCTTTTATTTGCTTTATAAGTCATGTCAATATACATTTTCCAATCTCATATGACAGTTAGCCTTTCATTTCAAAACCTATATAAGCGAAATTGAATTGTTGACTCTAAATATTACTCAATTCAGTGCAAGTTGTGATTTTTACAAATAAATAAAAATATTTAGTGGAAAGAAGGGATATTAGTTTTACAGATATTTACTAGAGACCTCATGGAAGACTTAAGTATACTTATTTACCTTGCGGGTTCTGCCGCAAGGGCCACCCCTAGGGTAACACATAGCGCCTGAAACAAATGATATAAATTACTGACAGTATTCTCATTCTTAGAATAACAATAAACAATAATACATTCTAATATAAAGCTATCAGATCCAAAAAATAGAAACTGACATGTTATTATTATTCACTATACTAACTATATAACATGCGCGACAAAAAATTACGCTGCGTAGCTCGAAAATATCAATATTATTTTACACTTATTAATAATCCACAATACAGTTAACTTTTCAAGTTAGCAATATTACTTATACATGAATATACTCGAAAATAATCCAAAAAATACATTACACAATCACAATATTTTTAAATGCGTTCGCGTTTAAAAAACTAGCATTGCACTGACGATTATATTTTTTAAATCATTTAACTATACGAAGCAATGCAGCGCGCACCGAACAACATTTGCGACTTACCAAAAAGACGCGCATTTCCGTTCTCATCAAGCAAACTTAACTACCTGAATGTGGTCTACAGAAGACCTAGCCTATTTATACCTTTCTTTATCTAATTGTGTTATGTCCGTCAGTCCGGTTCATCGCATATTTAATAATGTGTTGTTTAATGCTAATTCAACGGTGCACCGCTTCTCAACCTTGCAGACGATTTACATAGTTGATCTTCTAGTAAAGGAAATGAAGAGTAACTTTTATTTTAGTTTGAAATATTATATATTTTTATTGTGGGAAGAAGAAGGGGACTTTTGGACCTGAATAAGATGAGGTGCGTACAAGCGGCGATAGCCTAGTTGGAAATGGAACGGTCTGCCGAGACAATGTCCGGAGGTTCAAAACCCAAGGCACACACCTCTGACTTTTCTGAAAAGTTATGTATGTATTCTTTGTGAATTATCGCTCGCTTTAACGGTGAAGGAAAACATCGTGAGGAAACCTGCATACCTGAGAAGTTCTCTGAATTTCGAAGGTATGTGAAGTCTGCCAACCCGCACTAGGCCAGCGTGGTGGACTAAGGCCTTAACCCTCTCAGTTGTAGAGGAGGCCCGTGCTCAGCAGTGGGCAGTATATAATACAGGGCTGGTATGTTGGTATGGTAAGATGAGGTGTGTTTAAAAAAAGGTTATATTGTTCTATAACAAAGTGACTAAAGTGAACACAATTTACAATGAGGAAAATGAGAAATATAATAATTAAATAACGTAATATCGATTAAGAGGCCGAATCTAAAATTTCAACAATTTCAGTCAACGTTTCATCGTGATTTTTCAATAAATAAACCGGACTGATTAATTTCTAATACATCATCGGAAAGACTATTTCAACACTAATAAAATAAACGAGCCACATTTTTCATATCTTTCTTTAATTTCAATCTATCCACCAACTTCCAACGTCTGTTTCAGAAATTTTGTTGTACGGAGACTCAAACATGTTGCCGGTTTCAATCAAAATCGTGCTTTAAACTAACTAACGAAAATTACTGTTTATTGGTATAAAAGTCGCCTTAATTATAAAAGAGACAATTTCTGTATTTTCAATGTAAAATCATACAAAATGAAAGTGTTCACGTGGGGATTTTTTTTTCAGTCGGAGGCATCTGCTCACTCCAAGATTTTGTTGCTCTACTTATATCACTAACCAAATTATGAGAAGTGAGCGTGTTATGCCTCCGACAGCGTTTGTGAACACTGTCAGCTAAGACTATTCAAAACCAAAATAAAATATTCAAATTAAAATCATATTTCTATTTTTTCAGTTTTTCAATGAATTTCGTAAAGATGGCAGTTATTGATGCAGTCGGGTTTTTTTTATTTTTTTTTATTTTAACTATACAATATGTTAATCTTCACTGACAGCCCACATCGACGGCGGGCACATATTTCTTTAACTCTATGCTGACGGGCATCTCCTTCGCGATGTCAATTCATTCTCTTTTCGTATAGTTTAGAATTTGTCTATTGTGTTTCCAAGTTTTATAGTACTTATAATCTCAGTCACTAAATTGTATCTACGGACTTCAAACCTTTAAAACTTTTGCTATCATACCGAACCGGGAATCTAGCTTATCTGTAGTACGAGGAGTTATTATTAAATATCATATTCTAACCTGACCTTTTTTGATTTATTCGATATACATATGTAACTGTAACTATTTATACTTACATAAATAGTAAATATCGATCGTATTTTAAAAATCTGGAGCATTTAGAATTATTTTTACGCTACGTTGCTATCCATGGTCGTACAGAGAGGGACTGCAATGCGGAATTGGACTGCAATCCCTTGCCTGTCGTAAAAGGCGACTAATAGGGGCCACCGGGGGTCACAGGCGGGTGGCAGGGAGTTGTCTGTTTTTAGTTTTGTGTTTCTTAGCACATTGCTGTGATCCCTATGATGGACGGTGTCGTGGCAGGTAGGTGACAGATAATATGAGTAGAAGTATTATATATCATTTTGATAATATCTTAAAAAGCACCCCACGCTTTTTTTACAATAATTTTTTTTTTTCCTTATTTGTACTATTCTTAATTCAAATTTATTTTCTATTTTTTAGTTGGATTTACTTTAAAGCGTGTTTTTTAGTTATTTTAAACTATAATTTTTTCTATACACGTGAAAGAATAGCCCTATTGTTTACCTTAATACCATTGCGATATGAATCATGATAAATATTGCCATGACATTACAGACAAAACTTTACGTGTTCTATAGGTATAATGTATTACAAGTGTATCTAACGTACATACATACACTCACGCCTTTTATCCCGAAGTGGTAGGTAGAGGCGCAACGGTCCCTCATTTCGCCGTGAACATTCCGTCCCATGATGTGATAGGAGGCGAGCCTATCGCCATATCGGGCACAAATTCCAGACTCCGGGCTGATACTGAATTGAAAATCTAATATCACCTTGCTCGACCCGTGGTTCGAACCCGACACCTCAGCATTGCAGTCGTACCGTAATACAGCTACGCCGCCGAGGCAGTCTCTAACGTATAATAACATATTTAATAAATAGCTTAATCTCGATATTTTTTATAATCGAAAATAAATGACAAAACTTTGGAAACACTGCGCGCATATATTTTATGACCACATTTTAAAAAATGACATTGAATCTACACAGTCGTATGAAAGGAAGGATGGAACAAGCTAGATCATCAGAAATCATGTTCATGAATATATGACCATTTATAGCGTTTATACCATTCTTATAGCGAACACTATACAAAGCTGACAGGTTCCAATTATTTTGTGCAATGGTAAGTTTTATAATAATGTATTATGTACTTCCGTTTATAAAATAATATTTATTGGAAGAATTATTATATAAGTGACTGTGCTATAAAAGAAGACACACTATATTATATAAACGTTGAAACAAAATCTTATTAATCAGTGACAGGGGTTTGAAGTGTTTGTTATTTAGAGCAAATTAATAAGTTTTCTTTCGTTATGAAATGTCTCGGAACGTGTAGGGGAGACCGGGTACAAAAGTAATATTTTGTACTTTTACCTTTGTTTCTGGCTAGGTATAATTATTTTAATGAAATAAATGTAGCCATATATAAATTCCGTTTATATTCTTTACATTAGAATCTTGATTTACCTTATTATTGTGTATTTTGAATGAATCACAGAGACTTTTAAAAAATCGTCAGTTGTTACTTTCGTCCACGTAGGCAGGTCGAAAGTAACAGGAAAAAGGAATTTATAATGAATATAATGTGACATATTAAATCATCAAAATATTTCTTCGTTGTTACGACATTCTGTTCAAATAAATACACACATAACAATATTAAGTAAATAAATCAATACGGAGACAAAAGTAACATGTAGGTACTTGTGTACCCATAGGGCTATGTTACTTTTGTACCCGACCACATTTTTGTTAAAACATGAAAGATAAACTTAAAATGGAACGTGCTAGGTCAAAACTAATTAAAACACTGTGTAATCAATCTAATCAAGAATTAATATGCAAATATTCAGATTGGTACTATCCTTTTAAGACTACGAAAACATGAAATAAGAAATCGTCAAAAAAATTACTTTTGATTTGTGAAATCACATATAGTTCTCTCATACAACCTAAGAGCGCGTGGCACGCGTGGCGACTAGATACAAGTGAGGGGGGCGCCACCGGCTATAACCTTACGGCAGCTAAGCGGTCTTTGGCTATTGGATAAACCTACAGAGCCGATGTTACTTTCGACCCGCCGTTACTTTTGTACCCGGTCTCCCCTATTCGTATTTAAAAATGCACTATTTTAGCACTTATAAAACGTTCTCTTAATTCATCTTTAACATAATAATGTCATTCCTAATTGCCAACCATTACATTTTACTTATTTCCACTTTAAAGACTTTTACAGAAGTTCCTTCCAAAATAATTGCCAATGTAATTATTTTATCTAACATAGACTTTTGCTCGCGGTTCCGTCCGCGTGAATTGTGGGTTTTTCTGGGATAAAAGTCCCGCTTTATACTTTCCCGGGATAACAAGTAGCCTATGTGTTAATCCAGGACATGATCTTCCCGTGTGCCAAATTTCATCGAAATCCCTTCAGTAGTTTTTGCGTGAAAGAGTAACAAACATCCATACATCTTACAAACTTTCGCATTTATAATATTAGTATAGATAGATATCTGATATTGGGAATGAGAAAAAATTTAGCAAATATTCACATTTTTATCTGCAATGTCAACAAATCTACTAAAAAATATCTATGACGTATTGTAATATGTATCAGTGCAATTAATGTGAGCAATAAATTGCTATAAAGTACCTACATGCAGAAGCTTAAGGTCCAATTTCACCAATTTCTTATTTAACGGGCGTTAGTTAATTGGGCATTATCGCGCGTCTCATGAAAGAACGCCTAGTTAACGAAGATAATCACCTGGCAGTGCATAGTGCGACACTAAAAAACCATAACAGTACGTTAAGACAGTTAAATCAGGCCGGTATGACAATTAAATTTTTTCGCGACGCGATAACTTTGTGAGAACTTCTACCCAAAAAGTACAAAATTCAACTATATATTTGCAAACATTTACCGTGTTCTCCATAAATTATAACAATGAGTATAATATTTATGTACCAACCTTGAATTAATATTGTAAAAATATACTGAAATAAAGAATTTAATCTTGACTTGTAAATCAACGCGACGCCTTTACAATGTTGTATCCTTTAGTTCACGGGCGTGGCGTTGGGAAAGTTTTTACTCGTTTGGAAACGAAATATAAACGATTACTAAGAAAAATCGAAACTTGGAAATTATATACAGCATGTATCAAGATAGAGTGTTCAACTGAAGCAGGTCAATAGACATTGTTTATGTACATATATTTATTAAAAAATGTTTCAAGAGCATTTTTAAAACAGTCTAGTACAATGTATCGATAAATAATTTATTTCGGCAATTATTATAATAATTTTTTTTATTTTTTGAAGCTATACTTCTTTTAGCGCGTTAGGGAAAAACGATGAGAGTAAATTTTTACAATGCGCGCGCACACCGTCACGAAAAACCTACACCCTGAAGTTAGCTATAGTCAACATTTTAGTTTTGAATTTTGAACATAGGATAAGGCGAAATATAACATTTTTTAAAATATTTAATCTTGTTACGCCAAATAAGTATAACCTCTAACGCGTGTACATAAGTACACACACACTTTTTTTAATGCATCTGAGCGTAGCAAAATTCATATAGCATTTCTAATGTAATTTTAGTAAATATAAGTACGTAATGCTACTGAATACGCATTAAGACTGTCGCACCGAACTCTACTAGGATTTATTAAATACTAATTGGCCTAAAAGGGCTGGTTGATAAAATCTATGAAAAATAAATTATGCCAATATAATTTAAACTTCCGGGATAAAGGTGAAATTTTGGCTCGAGATAAAAAAATTATGACTAAAATCACTGACTACCGTAACAGAAAGATTCATTATGTATCTTAATATATATAAATCTCGTGTCACAATGTTTGTCCTCAATGGACTCCTAAACCACTTAACCGATTATAATAAAATTCGCACACCATGTGCAGTTCGATCCAACTTGAGAGATAGGATAGTTTAAATCTCAAATTATAGTCGTAATTTTAATTTATTGCTAATTATTTGTCTGTTATTATTTGACAGTCACAATTATCTGTTAACTCCAAATGATTCTAACAGATGTCGATACCTTTCGACTGGGTTGAGTAAGTAATCAATAGATGGCGCTGCTATGGTAATGATAACAGATGTCGATACCTTTCGACTGGGTTGAGTAAGTAATCAATAGATGGCGCTGCTATGGTAAATCTACGAACGTGTCATATAAGCTACGGGTAGATTATGTATACTTTTTATACCGGGAAAATATAAAGCGGGACTTTTATACCGGGAAAACTCATTCACGCGGGCGGAGCCGCGGGCAAAAGCTAGTAATTTAATAAAAATGTTACCCTGTTGACTATCAATTATAAACTCTCTGAACAAGAAATCGATATCACTTAAGAATCGGTTGTTTGGGGCAACCGATTTTTTGATCTCTTCCCTACACTTAGGCCCCGTTTTTTCAAATCTAACAATTTGTTAAATCTAATGTAATCACCGATTTTGACGTTTCCGCGTATTTTCAGCCCTTGTTAGCTTACAATTGTTATAACAGCTTGTCAAATATTTGATCACCCAAGAATGAGCAATTAGCAATATGGCCGTTGATTAACTCCCGTGCGAACAGCTGTTTTCGGTAATGACGGTTTTAAATTTCTGTACATTTTTTTTATTTGTTGTACAAGGAACCGGCTAAGGTGAAAGACCATGCTGCCAAGTCATAAGTAAATTATTTCTGTACATTTGAGCCACGGTATGACTTTTTTTTAAACAGAGCGATGGAATAATATAATTATTATTATAGGCTACATATTATTTTTATAATAATATTACAAAAACTGGGAGTAAGCAAACACTTTTTAAAATATAGTAAATATATACAATTATTATTTTACTCGCCTGTTCTCCTGCTTATTTAAGAAGTTCCATCTATCTCATCTAATAATCCGTATATCAATTTGTGAATCGCGAAAATATTATTTATCGACATAAATACAAAGTTTTAGGTTAGATTTCAAAGTCATTGTACTAACATTTTTTGTCTGAAGAATAGCATCATTTTAATTACTCTGTATTTGTAATAACATGGTGAGAATATAAATAACTCGCACTTATTTTGTGTTCAATTACAGTGAAAGTAATCAACACATCATTGTTAATATCTATATAATTTTATTTAATAACAGTCTAAGGTTCGGAATTATGTGGTGAAAAGAAACACAGTACAACATGCTTGATAATTATTTAATAAAAGATCAAATACATCATAACATATCTACACTTTAAAAATTATAAAAATGTACATAATACACGGCACTACAATTATTATGTACGGTAGCACGCAAGAGCCCGTAGTATGCCGCCCTGAAGCTTGTGGCGTAAACATTCCTTCATGACCCATGTCAATGACTACAGTTTGAAGTCATGTGTTCCCTGTAGTGAATATCTACTACATAATACATTGGATTTTCACAATCATGTAACAGTCCACACACTTGTTTTTTCCGATTCTTGTGTACTGAGTTTTAACAACTTTGGCAATTCTAAGCGAGGTGATTAAGACAATAAAAATAATTCGATGTACCCAAAAAAGTACTATTTAAAGTTCTCATATTAATACTGCGCACATCGAAATTAAATTGTGATTGTCGTATTATTACCTACTATCATAATATTAACGCGCACGAGCCCGGGTGAATACTGGCGCATGCCGCTACTGTGAGTCGCGATTCTAAAGTCCAGCGGCAGCTTGGCGGAGTTTGTTCAGGCCGCCGCATCCCGCCATGTAACACGAACGCATTATAATATTTGAATATTACGCACAAACGATAAAATATCTTTCATATTTCATAATATAATAATTAAGTACAATGTTATGTAATCATAAAATTGTCAAAGATATTTTTTTAAATCACATTATATGGCTTCGGATACAAGTTCTTTGAGTCAAACATTGACACATATGAAACATCCCCAAAGAAAATATTTTTTCCCCCGCTTTATTATACTGGCAATAAATTAACAAATGTTTACTTTTGACTATAGTGATAACATTAGTTGAAAAAACGTAATTGACAAATCCTCTCCTAACAAATGTTAAATTGAAGAAATGTAACATTGATTTGACAAACGTTGAATAAACAGGATCTTAGTATTCTGTGAAGTGTCAATAAATTGTCATACCGGCCAGATAGGATTTTCAAAACTATAAGAACAAATCATTAATACATATTCTGTCATCGATCTGTCGCCGCTTTGAGTTTTAACACTATTAATCAATGCAATAATTATGCGTGAATATTAAAATACTATGGTAATAAATCTTATTGATCACAGTAGCTCGCCCACGTGACAATTACCTAATGATTATAAAATCAAACAACGTAATATTTAACTTCCTACCTCAAATGTTTTATGTTTTATGAGTTTTCAGTTTCAAAAAAGGTTATATACTTAGATACGATCTACCTACCGAGGACTGCCTCGGTGGCGTAGTTGTATTACGGTACGACTGCAATGCTGAGGTCTCGGGTTGGATCCCCGGGTACCGGGCAGTGATATTGGATTTTTCTATTCAGTATTAGCCCGGAGTCTGGAATTTGTGCCCGATATGGCGATAGGCTCGCCCCCTATCACATCATGGGACGGAATACGCACGGCGAAAAGTGAGTGCATTAGTTGCGTCTCTGCCTTCCCCTTCGGGGATAAAAGGCGTGAATATGCGTATGCGATCTATGTATTTAAAATAATAAGTATCTAGTTATAACATTTTGTGTATACATGCATCAAGGTTGATTCTTTGAACTTGCTGAAGTCACACTTTTCTTTTAGAATCTTCATGGAAGTAGCTGCATATAAAATATGGAACGCAATGTGTGTACTTTAAGATTCCTGCTGCATGACGGCGTCACTGTCGGTGGTTAAGTCAAACTCTCTTTGGTTAATGGATTATTGCGTTCAGTTGTAACCTTTTTGTAACGTTTTAAAGTCGTATTATTATTGGGCTACGGGTTTCAGATAAACCAGGTTTGAGTAAGATTTCTATATTTTAACAGTGGAGCAAAAGTAATACGTTAGTTACATCGTATTGTCACAGGGAGAAAAAATCAGGCTACTGACAAAATCAAGAACACTATGTCCTTTTTTAAATGTAACCGAACACAAAGGCCATTACAAACATTAAAACCTCTATTATACAATTTACTTTCTAACAATTATATTGCCTATACCTGATGATACTACTTTTTGTGAGCGTTCTATTAGAATCACACATTTTAAATTATTGCTGTTATTGTGATTTTGTTACCTATTTATTATCAGTTTCACCAAAACAGATTAAAAATACGAGTCACGCCCAGAAATTCATAAGTATAAAAGATTAAGTAATGAATGTCTTCATAGTACTTAAATTTGAATTTTAACTCCCATTTTTTAAAAGCCGTTGGAGGTCATTTGCGACATCGTATTGACACATAAAGCCATAAGAAATTCCGACTATACCATATAACTTCCACTTTAAGTGGTTATATTAAATAATGAAAATAGATCGATAATATCACATAAATGTTTTGTTTGTTTAAAGGAGATGTCCGCTTTTTGTATGGGTGCTGGGCCTCAAAATCTAACCGAGCTCAAACTTTATTATTATTTGATATTTAAGGGCTAAAAATATGGCTATTGGATCCATTAAAAAAAAAATAAAGCCCCTCCATTAATATATAACTTTTTTAAAAACGTTGATATTAACTGTAGTTTTTAAGCAAAGTAAAATTACATAAATGTCAACATGGGAGGACTTTAAAATTATAAAATTTACTACAAGGGCCTAGTTTTTGGGAGTACTATCCAAATATATTATATAAAGTATTTTGGTTAGAATTTTAGGCCCGTCTTTGGGCATGTCCTTTATATATAATCGTGTTTTCTTAAGGACGCATTATGAATTACCCAAAAATATTCAAAGCTGATACATAATTCTTGGTATTTTATTTGTAAAACTACAAGTATAGTGCATGACACGTCTATGTGACACTTGGTAAAAGACAATCAAACCATTAATCATGCAGTTAAAGGTCGAAACATTAATGCGGGCGTTACTCATAAATCTAATTAGTCAACAGTTGCCACATTTAATTCAACTCTGACAGGTATCATTTATTCTTAAGGATATTGTAATGTAGATTGTTATTTTAGTTATTATTGTTATAATGCGGGTAGATTTACATTGCACCGCCCCGCTAATTATAATAAGCTAGCGCTGAGTCAGTCTGCGAATAAACGGGTTTACGACAAGACGTTCGAGTGTTCTTTTCCCCTACACACATACGGCTCAGTGGCGACGAGGTTACATCGGACTAACACGTGACAATATTATTACCATCACCATGCCTATAGGTAAAATAAAGGAGTTCGACGTGTATAAAGATGATTGGAAACTGTATATCGAGAGAGTAGAACAATATTTTGTGGTTAATGAAGTGAAGGACGAGCGGAAAGTACCGACATTAATAACGGTTATGGGCACAGAAAGTTATGAGTTGTTAGTGAATTTGTGTACACCTGTGAAACCGAAGGATAAAAAGTTCCAAGAAATCGTGGACATCATGGAAAAACATTTACAACCTAAGCCCAGTGAACTAACTGAAAGATATAAGTTTCGACATAGGACACAAAAAAATAATGAAGGTATAGCGGAGTACGTAGCGGCGTTGAAAAAAATGTCCAAGTCATGCGAGTTTGGCAGTTGGCTCGAGGAAAGTCTGCGGGACCAGTTAGTATGTGGGATTAGTAGTGAAAACATTCGACAACGGTTATTCGCGGAGACTAAACTAGATTTCGCAAAGGCGTATACAATCGCAGTTAGCATGGAGGCAGCTGAGAAAGATGCGGCCACGGTAGAAGGTCATAGAAGGTCACCGAGCGAGGCGACGACGACCGAATGTCAAGCGATTTCGGCGGGAACGAAGCTCAGGGGCGCGGCAGCGGTGGTGGCTGCGGCGCGGGGTTACGGTGGCGGAGCGGCGCGGGAGGCCGTTTCGCAATGCGCGCGACGGCTACGGGGCGCACGCGCATCGCCAGCGCCCGCGCCTGCATGCTCGGGTGAGCGTGTCCAGCGACAGCAACCGTGCGGGGTGTGTGGCGGCTCACATAACATTTCTGGCTGCAAGTTTCGACGTTACGTCTGTCGCGTTTGTAACAGACCGGGGCATTTGAGACGTATGTGCCCTAATTTAGCAGAGCAAAATCATGTGGAGGGTACGTTTAAGGACGAACAAGGATGTCTTAGTGACAGCGATAATAGTGCAGAGGTAATAGCTATTGATTTAAAAAAATTGTCTTTGAAAGATTGCAAACCTATTTTGATACCAATAAATGTTGATGGTAAATTAATTAATATGGAATGTGACACGGGAAGTGCGGTGTCTTGTATTAGTCAGGAGATGTATCAAAAACATTTTAGTAATTTAAAAATTAATGTTTGTAATCTAATTTTAAGATATTATACGGGGGAGGTCGTAAGGCCCGTAGGGGTGATACGGCCACGTGTAAAATATTATAACAAATTAAAAACATTAGACTTATATGTAATTGAAAATGGAAAAACTGCCTTATTAGGAAGACAATGGCTAGTAGAATTAAATATCCAGTTACCCAAGTTTGAAAGTAGTACGTTAAATACGTTGAGTAGTGAGTCATTGTTATCCGATCTCAGTTCCAGATATTGTAATGTGTTCGCCGAGGGACTGGGGAGGTACACCGGCGGGCCAGTTAGCATCCATGTCCGTGACGGCGTGCGACCGGTGTTCATGCGCGCGCGCCCGCTGGCGTACGCGCTGCGTGCACCGGTGGAGCGCGTGCTGGACCAGCACGTGCGGGACGGCATCCTCACTCCGGTCGAGCGGTCCGATTGGGCCACACCAATCGTGCCGGTAGTCAAAAAAGACGGTAGTATTCGGATTTGCGCCGATTATAAATTAACATTAAATAAGGTTATAGAGATTGACCGTTATCCTTTACCGAAAGTTGAAGACTTATTAATCCGTTTAAATGGGGGACTGCGTTTTAGCAAAATTGATCTGTCTCAAGCGTATGCGCAGTTCGAGTTGGACGACTCCAAGAAATATACTGTGATCAACACGCATAAGGGTCTGTTTGTTTATAATCGCTTAGTGTACGGCCTCGCCTCGAGTCCGGGCATATTCCAAAGGCGTCTAGAGGAGATGTTCGCAGATCTACCAAGCGTCGGCGTATTTTTAGATGATATAATAATTACGGGTAAAACCACATCGGAACACATAGATAATTTATATAAGGTGTTTGAACGTTTAGAAAAATACGGACTTCGGGTAAAAAAAGAAAAATGTGAATTTTTCACGGAATCTATAAGTTATCTCGGTCATGTTATTAGTAAGGACGGGGTTCATACTTGCCCAAACAAGACTAAGGCCATTTCCATTACGCCACCCCCATCTAATTTGTCTGAACTTCGATCATTCATCGGAATGATCATGTATTACGCTAAATTTGTACCCAATATAAGCACCATATTAGCACCATTATATAATTTATTAAAGTCAAATGTAAAATACCAATGGAGCCGCGAATGTCAGAAGGCTTTTGAGGATCTCAAGGCTAGGTTAATGAGCAGTGAGGTGCTGATGCACTATTCGGGGGAACTGCCGCTAGTGTTGACGGCGGACGCGAGCGCGGTCGGCGTGGGTGCAGTGCTAGCGCACGTCACGCCAGACGGCGAGCGGCCTGTCGCGTACGCCTCTCGTTCGCTCACACCAGCCGAGCGTCATTACGCGCAGATTGATCGTGAAGCCCTCGCGATCGTTTTTGGTATACGTAAATTTCACCAGTATTTATATGGTAGGCGTTTCGTATTGAGAACAGACCACAAACCGTTAACTTATATACTAGGAGATAAAGTGGGTATTCCGGTGATGGCGGCATCGCGCTTACAGCGATGGGCTGTACTCCTGTCAGGGTACCAATATGATATTGAATATGTTACCTCTAAAAAAAATTGTGCAGATGCTCTGTCAAGACTTCCACCCGGTATTAGGAAACAACACGATGGTAAAATAGTTAAGGAGGTCACATATAGTCATTTTGTTGAAAATTTCTTACCAGTGACAAATGAGGATGTTAGGAAAGCCACTGCTAAGGATATAACGCTCAACAGAGTTAAGGTTTATATTGAATCAGGATGGCCATCATTTTGCCCGGAGAAAATAATCAGTCAATACTTTATAAGACGAAATGAACTATACTTGGACAATGGTTGTATAATGTGGGGTTACAGAATGGTAATTCCAGAATCATTACAATCTTTGGTACTGAAACAATTACATATTAGTCACATGGGTATCGTAAAAACTAAGAGTTTAGCTAGAAGCTACGTGTGGTGGCCTCGGATCGATCACGACGTAGAGGAGCAATGTCGTGGGTGCGATACTTGTGCGCTTGAGGCAGCTGCGCCCCCGCGTGCCCCGCCGCAACCATGGCCATACGCACTGCAACCGTGGACGCGCTTACATATCGATTTTTTAGGTCCTTTTAGGGGACTTTCATACTTAATTTTAATCGATTCGAGTTCAAAATGGATTGAAGTTTTTGACATGAAACAAAAGACAGCGGCAAGTGTCATAAAAGCACTTAGATCGACTTTTGCCCGATTCGGGTTACCGGTGGAGCTGGTGTCGGACCAGGGTCCACCATTTACTAGTTCGGAATTTGAAAGTTTTTTAAAGAGTAATGGCATTAAACAAATCTTTTCGCCGGTGTACCACCCGTCATCAAACGGAGCCGCGGAAAATGCAGTTAAGTTGTGTAAGCGAGCAATTAAGAAAGCTTTACGTGATAATGTAGATGTCGACGCGGCCCTACAAACGTTTTTATTGACCTATAGAAATTCTATACATTGCACTACGGGAGAAACTCCTGCTAGACTATTACAAAAGCGTACGTTACGCTCACGACTAGATTTACTTCGCAATCATTGTAGTGTTGAAGACCGAGTAAAATTGGCACAAAAAAATCAATCTAAATACGCAGGGGGCGTTAATCGAAGGTTTGAAAGCGGTGAAACCGTATGGGCGAGGGGTTACGGTACACAGGATAGATGGTTCAAGGGAAAGATTATAGATAATGAAGGGTCGCGTAGGTGCATAGTTGAAAATGATAACGGTCAAATTGTTAAAAGACACATCGATCAAATACGGCGCAGGTCCCGACAATCGGTCATACCACATTCAGTAGACAAAGATTTGGAAAATCGGAGGGAGGATGCCGTGCCTGTAGAGGCAGCGGTGGTGGATGGGAGTAGCAATGGTATAGTAGAAACGCGAGATGTAGGAAAAACTACAGACCGTGGTACTCTCGCACGCGACGGTAAACAGGAAATGTCACCTGCACCCGTTGCGGAATGCTCTGCGCCAGACGCATCCCATGCACCCCCGCAATATGAGCGTCGATACCCCAAAAGGGACTGTAAACCTGTAGTGCGCTATGGTATCGACGAATAGATTAGTAAGTTAAGTATGTCAACTACGTTTAAGTTAAATAATATTATATTTAGATATAATTATAATTATTGTAATCATAGTTCCTTATTTAGTGATGGAGGTGTAATGTAGATTGTTATTTTAGTTATTATTGTTATAATGCGGGTAGATTTACATTGCACCGCCCCGCTAATTATAATAAGCTAGCGCTGAGTCAGTCTGCGAATAAACGGGTTTACGACAAGACGTTCGAGTGTTCTTTTCCCCTACACACATACGGCTCAGATATAAGTCAATTTTGAATGTGCACTCGTTATAAAATGAATTATTAGTCCATGATAAAACTGTCTCCATTCTAGTTTCTACCAACATTCCAATCCTACCATCCTATTCCTACTTATTTTTCTTATATTGTTATTAATATAAATATTATTAGTGTGATAAATATTGTTTGGATATTAGAAGATGTCGCATCCAGCGCTGAATCGATTGGGATAAAATTTGACACAAAGATAGATGTATTTTGAATTACGTATCCCGGAAAAGTGCATAACCAGGAGGCGGGAGGAGTATACCTAGTAATAGAAATAGAACAAACAGCTAATATTTAAAGTGGAGCTTATAATGTGCAGTGTAGGATATTTACAGAATAAAGCACAAATATTTGATATAAGATTCTGATTTCAGACCGGTATTATACACTGCCCGTTGCTGATTAGGCACCTCAGTCTACCACGCTGTCAATTTTGATACCATGTCAATTTTTAGACCATTAATTTAATTAATGGTTATTTATAATTATACAACAGATATATAATAATTTAAAAACTGACCTCGAATAATAATATCAGCACATTGAGATATTTTTATAGTGAATAGTTTACGGACAAGGTAGCAGTTCGTGTGCGTTGTCGTATTGTTGAAGAATTACACAGTAAAATAGGAGTAAAAGTTAACACCATGGAAATGTCAACCTTGTTCGAATAACAAAGAACTCTAGTTTTGAACCCAACATTATACAAGTCGAATATACTTCAACTTTTGAAATGGTCATACTATTTCAATCTCAGAGCTATACACACACATACAATCACGCCTTTTAACCTCGAAGGGGTATGCAGAGGCGCTGCTAGTGCACCCACTTTTTGCAGTGCGTATTCGGTCCCATGATGTGACAGGGGGCGAGCCTAACACCATATTGGGAACACATTCCAGACTCCGGGCTGATACTGAATAGAAAAACCCAATATCAGTTTGCCCGACCCGTTTTTTTTTTTTTTTTCGACGGGAAATCCCTTTAAGATCCCGCGTTAGTCCGAGGGTCCGAAGCGGGTATGTCGGGGTTTCCGGCATGCCGGCGTATATCGACTAAAACCCCACGGTAGCCTTCGTCAACGCATTAAAGGCAGCTCCGGAGTACCATAAGGTTTACCTAAGATCGCTACGGGAACAGCCTCTGCGATAAACTGTGTACACAGCCCATCGGTAAGTGGGACGCAATTGGCATCCAAGAACAGCGGCGAGGTCTGCACACCAGTCTATTTAAATTCAGGGTCACTTTTGGTGAACATACAGCCTCGAGTGTATGTCTAATGACCCTGATGGACCGCATTAGTCGCCTTTTACGTCAGGCAGGGTTACACATGGTGGTATTCTATCACGCCCCAAATCCACAGGGCTAGAGATCTCTCTCTAGATCTCTCCCCACCACTGAGCAGAGAGCGCTGCGTTCTTTATGCCAGGCTGAATACTCCTCTAAGGCGTGCTGAGCCGTGTCCTCCCGACAGTTGCCACCATGATGGCACACAGCAGTTTCCCCTCTCAAAATCCAACACAGGTACGAACCTAAAAAACCGTGATCTAATAGTATCTGCGTCAGACGGAACGTAGGCGCACCGTGGCGCCTGTCCTTCCACTGGGCGAGAACAACTGGCACTGCCACGACGGTGCGTACACTTGCACTTGGACTCTCCAGCCTGGCTATCCATTCCTCTACAGCCAGCCTACGGAGCGAGGTCAGATAGATCTCAATCTCTTTTGGAGCTGGCCTCTTCCTCTGGGAAAAGGTCACTTCCCGCCACTGAAAAGCCGACGCGAGAACCTTAGCCTCCAAATCCCAGGGCAAAGTGCCAGCTAGAATGCAGGCCGCCTCATGGGACATCGTGCGATAGCCCCAGACTATCCGCTGCGCCACTACTTTCTGCGGGTTCCACAAAAAAGCGACACATCAAGCACTCAGTGAATCAGCCCAGACGGGAGATCCGTAAAGAGCCATAGATCGCATGACCCTCGCATATAAACGTCGGCAGGGTGTGACAGGACCTTCCAGGTTAGGTAGCAGGCTTCCTAGAGCTCCTACTGCTCTTACCAACTTAGGAGTTAGTTCCGTGAAATGCGCGCTAAAGTTCAATCGGGCGTCAAGAACGATACCGAGGTACTTCATCCGGGAACCGATGAAAATCCGCGCGCCCTCCACAACTATATGAGCGCCCGCAGGTGGCCCTTTCCGAGGCCCATGAAAACAAAGAGCCTCAGATTTCTCTAGTGCCACCGTGAGCCCCAATCTCCGGATTATGCTTACTACGATACCCGCCCCAACCGCAGCAAGCAGAGCGGTCTCCTGGAAGGACTGACCCGCTTCTGTCACAAGCGTGTAGTCGGCGTAATAGACCATGCTCACCCCCCGCATGTTATCACCGCGGAGCACCCAGTCGTAACCGATATTCCACAGGAGTGGGCCAAGGACCGACCCCTGTGGGACACCGCACGACACCACTCTTTGATGCCAGCCGTCGCCGCCCGGATACACTACGTATCTGTTTGACAGGTACGAGTGCACCAAAAGTCGCAAGTACAGTGGCACCTCGTGGTACTGCAGTGCAGCTTCAACACAGGCCAAGGGCAGAGTGTTAAAAGCGTCAGCAATGTCTAACGACACTGCTATAACAACGCTGCCCCGAGCCACTGCCTCCTCTGCTTGAGCTTTCACCTGCAGAATCGCGTGAATTGTCGACCTATCGCACCGGAACCCGAACTGGCAGTCTGCAAGATTCGGGCCTATCCTTTCCAAATGCTCGAAGAAGCCGTTAGCGATGATGCGCTCAAAGAGCTTGCCTACTTCGTCGAGCAATATAATGAGCCGGTAGGCCGATGGTGAATCTGCGGGTCGTCCTACTTTCCTTAAAAGTACCAACTTCCCAATTTTCCAGTTAGACGGGAACTGTCCCCACTCAAGGCAAAAGGAAAATAGGCTACGGAGCCTCTCGCCTAGTGACTCGACAGATAGCACCCAGACGCGTCTGGGCACACCATCGAGGTCAGGGGCAGATTTCTTGCGCCGCAGCCGTTGTACTGAAGCTTTCAACTCTGCGGGAGACACACCTGTGACTTGCTCCACCTCTGCCGATGTCCGTGACGATGTCACCAGCAGGGATGGCGACATCGATGGAGGAGTGAATGCCACAGTGGTCGGAAAAAGGGCGGCTACTACGTCCGCCAATAAATCGGGCTGTAGACTGAGTCGACGGGGGCGCTGGTGGGCGGAGCTTATTCAAAGCTAGCCGGCAAGGGCCCCCATGGATCTATATCTAGAGTCCTCAGAAATTCCTGTCTGACCAAACGTTTGGCCCTCGCAATGGCCACACACAGCTCTTTCCTCGCCTCTCTGTATACACCATGAAGAAGCCGCTCCTGGTCCTCGTGGTACAAATGTCGTTGTCGGCGACGGCGATGTTTGGCCGACCCGGGGATCGAACCAAAACCTCAGTATTGCAGTCGTAACGTAATACAACTACGCCGCCGAGGCAGTGTCAGCTATATCAGAAATAATTTCGGTTTTTCATATCAAACATAATATAAGGTGCTTGGATATAAGGTGTCACAAGTATATATATAAGGCGCATAAGGTATATCAGACTCATGAATTATATAAATTATATCCCGCTAAAAAGATTTTCATGTAAAATGTTGCCAAGACGAGATCATATGGCTCGCACTAGCAATTTATCAGATCTCATGTAGAGCCAAGCCTTTAACTCTATACGCTCTAATTTCACAAACTCTACACCTTAGTCAAAATATGTAGCTTGGCCGTTTCGCTACCGTCACATGGGCGTAAGGTGAAACATTTATTCACTGCTCATTACTGTATACAATATGTTCTGTTATACAATAATTCGTGTAGTAACGAAACTAGTAGTTATATGTTATAAGTAGTTTATAACATATGTTTAATAAGTCCACGATTGAAATTATGTTCCGAGAGTTTTGCTTGTCTGGTATAATCCAAACCCTAGTTAAGATGGTGCAAAAAATGACGAAGCGCTTCGAGAAAAGGTAGGTAGAGCCCTTGCACTTCGCTTGGCTCGTTGGCAGTACCGTGCCCCAAGATAATAAACTGAGGTAATTTTCGTAACAAGATCTTCATCACCATCCGCAGTAATACACAACAAGGATCGACTTCCGCTACAACTGCGATTTCATACACAAAGCATGCATACCCCGCGATCTCGGGAATTAGGTAGAGGGTGAAATACTGCGGGACTTTGATGCTTTCACGTTTCTATGGACGTCCTAGGCGTCTACGACTGACTAACCACCATCACTGCAGCAATTTTAACAATTTTACAGCTTATGGTATGTCTTGTAAGCTTTTAATTATAGTTATTTAACCATCTTTCAGTATATAAGATATAAACCGTACGAAGCGAGTTACTTTAAGGAACCGCCCAGTACATACGCCTTGAGGCATGTTCGTAGTTCACCTATCTTCTAAACAAATCGAGATACCATTCTACATTTTTTGCATGATATTTCTATACTACAAGATATGTTTTAGGTAAAAATAAAAAATATAAAAAATGCGACGTTGAAAAAAAAACTGATTTTTAATATTAACTTCCGGTTTACTATACGAAAAAATAATGAATTTTAAATTTTAATCAATTTCTACAGAGAACAACTAATATTCTCTAATAAACACTGTTTAGTTATTGTATAATTCATTTGATTAACTAAATTAATAGCTATCGAAAAATCAGTTGCACAATTTTTTACAATTCTTGGAAGTCGCATTAATTCGTAACTAGGCTAAAAAAGTAAAAATAATGACTTACATTAATTCAGATCCCATAGAAGTCCAATTGACCCAATTATGAACAAAATCCAGAATCTGACATTTTTGTTGTCCGCTTCACGTGAAATGCCCCTTTATTCAAAAACTTATTTATAATTTATTTATTAATTTGTGTCTGTATATTGATAATATCGGTATGCCAAACATACAAATCCATTCAGGTGTTACTGCATTTCATTTTAACACACATATTAATATCCAAACATTTTCAAAAACTTTCGCAGTTATTATATTAGTAAGAAATAAGACAAAATGTCTTCCTCTGAGTATGTTTGCATATCTGTGAGTTCAGAGCGCCTAGTCGTATGTAAATACAGATTTGATTGCCGTTTTCTTACTACCAGTATAATAAGGAAGGCCTATTCTTCGGAATTTTCAAATATTAATACATTAATTTTCAACATTACAATAAAATATATTTATTATAACTGGAAAGTTCAAAGAATTGATTTTATCGAAATTATGATTTACGTTCAATAATATATTATACTTTTGTTTTTATTGCATATATAAACTGCATGAGTTACTTAGAAATATTAACACTTCACTGATTGGCCTTTAGAAGCAGACGCACCCATAAAAATACAGTAATAATTCATTAGCATTACCTATTACATAAACTGTTTTACTTTGAAAATGTCATGAACAATGAATAATTCGTAAAGAATCTTGAACAGATTCAATGACATCCGCTTTATTTAATTTACATGTTGTAAAGAGAAATCATTTATTTTACGGATTTTTCCGCGATAAAATCCGTAAAATAGTTTTATTAAAATGTCTAATATTCGCGTAAACACAATAAATCAGAAATCATTTGATTTTTTGCATATTTTATGTAATGGATACACTCAAAAACTAATGGATTTGGAAATTCCTTCCATTTATAGGAAGGATTTCCATTCTACCTAAGTGATAGAGGCTACTTTTCATCCCCGGATTGGGCATTAACGTTAACGTGAGAGTGTGGAGTACCATGCAATACTTTTTAATTCAAAGTTATGTACGGCGTTGCTACTGTTTATGGGCGGTCGTATCGCTTACTACCAGGCGAAGGGCATGCTCGTCACGAAGATTTACTGCAATAAAAAAAAAACAAAAAAGGGACGCACGAACAAAAAATGACATGTAATATATGGATTTATGTATTTTAACCGACTTCAAAAAAAGGAGGATGTTCTCAATTCGTGTGTCTGTATTTTTTTTTAGTATGTACACTGATTTCTCTGAAAATTGTGAGCCTATTTCCTTGATTCTTTTTGATTTAGCAGATTAGGGTCTCGAATTGGTCCCATTTCAATATATCATGGTGTAGGGTTCATCATTTTATGGGACAGACTTAATAGACCTGAATCATACTAGTAATTTTTTTCGACGACTTAGAAGTGCCGTTGCGAAAGTCGATTAGCAATGCATAAATTTGAGCTATTTTTTATTGAATAAAAGATAATACATATGGATGGTGAACATTTATACGAATAACAGGGACTTCCACTAGATGGTAAGGGATAAATAGGTATATGAAACCATTTATTTATAAAAAAGTCATAAATAGTGGAAATGTAGATTAGTCATATTGCTATCATAAAATGAGGAGGCGCTTTTCTACAGATTCGATTGAATGTGGTTAGTATCTATAATATCTATCTATAGCCTTCCAATGGACAACAAAGTATGATAAATATGAGCTGTCTAGTCTTGGGAACGAATATATTAGGATGACGAGCAGGAGGTTTTTAATAGTACAAATTGATGTAATATTTATGTGACACAAAACGTCCATGCAAGTTTACAATTTTACTAAAGGAAAGGAATGTTTAACTCCTGATTTAATAGAGATGTTTTACCTGAAAAACACATATTAAATACTTACCTTATTTGAAGCTTACTAGATTGAGATAGGCACTTCCTGTTTTCCGTTTCATCTACCTTCCTTTTCATTTTATCTATGTGTCTCGCTCGCACATCCGTTCTCCCACCAGGCCACCGCCTCACCAAAGGTGTGCTTAGTGGTGGTCGGTGTTTTAGGAATCATTGAGTCGATAATCTACCAGGTCGAAATTGAAATGTAAGCTTCAAATAAGGTAAGTATTTAATATGTGTTTTATTTTCAGGTAAAACACCTCTATTAAACACTTGACCGTTATTTGAAGCTTACTAGATTGAGATGTGTCTGTTATCGCCTAGTGGGACGTGGCGCCAATGTGATGAAATATTGATGATGATCCTATTTTGAAAGAAAATATATTATGCCAAGTATACATTAGATTAGTTTAATAATCCATATGTGCGAGAAAAAGGATTACTTACAAATGTAAATACACATACAAAATGGTATTTTAGCAACTATGATATTCGTATGTATAAAATGTTACGAGTACCTACACATACATATACTCGAATTTAAACAGCTGCTTTAAACAAAAAAACGATTTCACAGCTAGTATTATTTTTATATATCACTTCCTTACGTTAGAAACGGGTGAATGTATTTTGTGATCTCCAGTACAGACCTTTGCAAGAATCTCACCTAAAGGACAAATTATGAATCCAGTTTTTGGAAGCCACAGCCGATCGTATGCTCCCTAGTGAATCCACTACTCCCGCTTCTAACAATACGGCTTTGATGAACCTCTAATGCAATGCAATGCAATCAGCCCTGTATTATATACTGCCCACTGCTGAGCACGAACTCCTCTACTACTGAGAGGGGTTAGGCCTTAGTCCACCACGCCGGCCTAGTGCGGGTTAGCAGACTATACACACCCTCGAAATTCTTATAGAGAATTCTCAGGTATGTAGGTTTCCTCACGATGTTTTCCTTCGCCGTTTAAAGTGAACGATAATTGATAAACAATACACACGTAACTTCGAAAAGTCAGAGGTGTGTGCCTTGGGTTTTAAACCTCCGGACATTGCCTTGGCAGACCGTTCCATTCCCAAATAGGCTATTGTCCATCTCCAATATTAATAAATAAATTAGTACAGTTTCCCAATTTACGCTTTTCTTCCAAAAGAAATATAGTACCTACGTTTTACCCATTATACTGGGTCCATATTCTTGTTCTTAGTTAAGTTAGGAGACAATTTCCAGCCTGATTGTCTATAAGTAGCAGTATCTGATTTTGAGCCATACATGGGCCATAGGATCAAATTTTTACCATATACAGACAATTGTTTGGATTAGACTGCAAGCAATCTCAAATCGTGAGCTCTTCTGCCGGAGCAAAGAAGTAATACCGTTGTACTTGTCTGTGTGTCGCAAATACAGCATTTTCATTGTCAAGACTATTTAAAAATGTAACTAAATTATCTACGTTCCATATCATAGATTAGACTTCAGGGTATGTTGGACGAAGGCGTGCGAACTTAGACTAAGTACCACCATTGTTATAATAATTCAGCGTGCAGACTGCAAACTTGTGTAACAAAATAGAGTTGTAACCCAAGCTAGAAAGTTATTTTACACGTATCAACGCAGCTAACTTACGCAAGGATGTTCGATGAATTAAACTGGGATCATATGGCTACAGCCCCAACGGTACATCAAAATGTCGACATCTTTAATAACAATATTTTAAAAATCTACGATCTCCATGCACCGATAAAAAACTTAAAAGTAAAACGCTCCCCTGCCCCATGGATGACTAGAGGTGTTCGGATGGCCAAGAGACGCAGGGATCGGGCCTTCTGTAAATTTATAAAGAATTGGTCGGAGGACAACTTGTCTCTATAATATAAGTTTGCAAGGAATCGGTGTAATCAAATGATACTCAATGCTGAACGCCGTTATATCCATGATGATGTCTCCTCCTCCTCTCCTGCCAATATCTGGAAGTTCTTTTTTTTTTCTTTTTATATTGCCTTAGCAGGCAAGCGAAGCAGACGAGCAAGCGGTCCGCCTGATGGTAAGCAGCATCCGCCGCCCATGGACTAAAGCAATGACAGAGACACAGCCAAACCGTTGCTTACCGGGAGGCGAGCACTCTCTTTAAACATCGTTTAAAGAAGGACAAGTCGTAGCGCTCGGGAAACACCGATGCAGGGAGTTCATTCCAAAGTTTGCAGGTGCGCGGCAGAAAAGACCGTTGAAAACGCAACGAGCTACTACGGGCGGATTCAACGTAGTATGGATGAACTCCACTGCGATGGCGAGTGGTGCTATGGTAAAAAGGCGAGGCGGGCACCATATTAAAGAGTTCCTCAGAGCACTCCCCATGGAAGAGGCGGTAGAATACACAGAGAGAACCAATGTCCCTCCGCATACCTAGCGCCTCCACTCTGTCCGTAAGATTGGGATCATCGACGATGCGAAGTGCCCGTCGTTGTAAGGAGTCAAGTGGGTTAAGCATGTGTTTGGGGGCCCCACTCCAGAGGTGTGAGCATTACTCTACGTGCGGTTGGACTTGCGCTTTATAATGTGTTAATCTGTGGCCACACGTGAAGTACAGCTTGGCTCTGTTCAGGATCCCCAACTATTTGCTGGCTAATTTGGCTTTGTCCTCCAAATGACTCCTAAACTGGACGTCTCTCGCAGTTTCGACGCCGAGGATCCCAATTCTATTCGACATATGGAGAGTAACTACTTCGAACTGGCGCCATGACGAATGGGTCTTTCTTGGCAGTGAACGCGCAAACTTGAGTCTTCGACGGGTTGAATTGGACGAGATTCCTTTCACCCCATTCATAACCCCGCCCCAGAGAGCTTCCGACTTCAGAATACAAGTTGTGACCGTCTTTCTTCGACTGTGCGCCGAAGGATATTCTGTTGGCCGATGTATTTCGCATGACACGTACTATCATCTGCATAGCAATGCATGTTGTCAATGTAATCCAACAAGTCATTGATAATAACATATGCAGAATGAAGAGCGTGGGCGATAGCACCGAACCTTGTGGAACACCAGCATTTACGGATTGGGTCATAGAGCTGCAGCCTTCAACGACGACTGTAATACTCCGACCGTCCAGGAAGCTGGCAATCCACTTACAGAGTCTCTCGGGGATTCCATAATATGGTAACTATGGTATGGTATGGTAACGCTAGAAGAGCTCTGTGCCATACCCTGTCGAACGCCTTCGCTATATCCAGACCGACAGCTATAGCCTCACCCTTGCTCTCCACGGCCTCCACCCAGTGGTACGTGAGGTACACAAGGAGATCACCAGCTGAACGACCACCGCGGAAACCGTATTGACGATCGCTAATCAGCTGATGATCCTCAAGGTACCTCAGGAGCTGAGCATTAACTCGCTCCATGACCTTGGAGAGCAAGGACGTGACCGCTATCGGCCTGTAATTAGCAGGGTCCGACCGGTCACCCTTTTTGGGGATTGGATGGACACGAGCAGTCTTCCACGAAGTTGGAACGTGGCTGGTGTCGTAAGACAGACGACACAGACGCGTTAGAACGGAAGTCAACTCAGTGGCGCACGTCTTAAGAACCACTGCGGGAATACAGTCAGGCCCACTCGACTTATGAACATCAAGGATCCGGAGCTCCCGCCTGACAGCACGCTGGGTGATGCGGATTTTAGGTAGGGAGCACTCACATCTGGGAATTTCCGATGGTGCGGCTCCACCGTCGTCCAAAGTCGAGTTTAAGGCAAAGGATTCAGCCAAGATTTAGAAGATTATTGTCGCCTGATACTTGCAATTATAACGGATACTGTTAAAAATGTATAGTTTGTATATGAAGTGACTTTTATACAGGAAAAACTCTTTAATGTGGGCGAAGCCGCGGTCAAAAGCCAGTTTAATATATAATAATATGTAATGAATGTGACCTTTGTTATTTAATCCTTCAACTCTCGCGGTGGACACCGGTGTCCATTTAGATAAGGAAATTAGCTTATAACTATAAGCGGGCGTTGACGGGTTAAACTTTTGAGACACATTCAGGCACAGACTCCATTGTACATTAATATAATCACATGAATGGCAGGGTATATAATATTGGTATTATTAAAATTTCCTTATAACCCATAAGCAAAGCACAAGTTATTTTTTTCCATATAGTGGGTTTTGACGTCGGTGCTATTTTTTGTTAAAAAGTTTTTATTTTTCACTTTTTAGTAATTAGGTGATGCAATAAAGAGTTAAATATTATAATTATTGCTATCATATAAGAAAATTTATTATAATAGGTGGAATTCCCAAAGCTGTCTTGATTCAATATGTTGATGATCAAACAATAGATACAAGCCTAGAAATACTAGCTCAAGAATAAAAGACTTGAAACTGAAAGAGTTTTTATATCTTTTACATCGGCATATAAAACTCATATTAAAACTGACAACTCCAAATTTTAAAAAGTAATACTTCTGACAAATTTCTTATGTCAATATGATGTACCTACAGTTTAAATTTATTTCAGCACGCAATTACATATATCATAAGAGGGTCGTCTTTTGTTTTTTGACATGACGACAACTTTTTATTTCTAAGAATTTATAATTATTGTTTTGTATCTGCTATTATTACTTGACATTGGCGAAATCACCGATAGTTAATCGGTGGAAGCCATAATAAAAAGAAGAAGAATATATCATAAAATTGATTTGAAATTAAATATAGTTAAATATTAAATATAGATACTAGTGTGTTCATGAATTAAAGGAGGTATAAGACAGGTTCGTCTGGAAATCTTTAGGGGAGGCCCATGCTCAGCAGTGGAAATTATTCATACAGTTTCTCTCTTCTGTGTCTCTGCTGATAATGATAATTCTGAAGATGAAGACAAATAATTTAAGGATACACTAACAAAAAAAAATGTACCAGTCCCTTTGGAAAATAATAAAAGCTTTCATTTTTATTTCAGAAAATTATATTTAAGCATCAGAAGGAAAATTTAGTTATTAAGTAACACGGAATTCTACAGAAAAGGTGCTAGAAAAATTCACATGGTTTGTATCTATGTAATCCTAGTCATTCTACGTATTTAAAAATAAAATATTTTTTGATAGAAGTGTTTCATTTATTCTTACCGCATACCGCGAGTGTGAGCGGAGCGATCATAGGCTTAGCATGGTCTTATGACTCTGAACGTAAACCTATAGGATCGTCGGGGTAGTGTCACTGCAGGATAATCGTCGGGGTAGTATCACGCTAGGACAACAACTCAGATCTATATTATAATATAAATAAAAGACTCCCATCATTTGGTAAGAGTAGCCTGATGGTCACTGTTGAGCGGTTAATCTGATTTCTAAAAAATCATTACGCAGTTCCATTAGATTTTGGTTTGGGGTATGCATTCCCCGAGTCTGTAGTAGATCCTGAAATCAGGTGGAAATTTGAATGCTCCCTTATGTGGCAATGATTAATGATTTATTAAATCAGGAATTAAATATCCTTTCCTTTAGTAGAATTACAAACTTGCATAGACATTTTGCGTCACATACATATTACGGTAATATACGTACCTATTAAAAGCATCCTGCTCGTCATCCTAATATATTTGTTCTCAAGACTAAACAGCTCATATTAATCATACTTTGAGGTCCATTAGAAGCCTATATTTAGATGTTATAGCGAAATACTAACCACATTTTATCGAATTTGTCCAAAAGCGCCTACTCATTTTATGATAGCAATATGACAAATCTACGTTTTTTGCTATTTATTACTTTTTGGAACGAAGTTCCTTGTTGCGCGTTGTGAAAGGGGGCTGGACGGAAAGTTGTCACGACACTTTTTTCTATTATCTTACTAATATGAACCTTAAATACAATGCGTAGAAGCTATAATTCTTGAAACGAGTATATTTGTATTTATTTTATTTATTAAAGTCATTTAAACCATTTCTTACTAATCTAAAATGAACCTTAAATACATTGCGTAGAAGCTATTTCCCCAGCGTTGGCACGGCAACGAGTACAAAAGAATCGAACGTAACATTCTTTTTTCAAATTTTGTTGATTTATTCTACTTTGGTTACTGACATTTATCAATAACAAGACTAAACGTGCTTTGCTCGCGTTTAAAAATCTACTTTATGTGGTAAGCGTAAGATCGAATTTGTGTTTAGTCAATCAAAATTTGTGATAAAAATGCTATGCAATAGCTTTACCGCGGTAGTCTCCGAGTGCCACACGTATTTATTTGTTTTTTTTCTCTAGAAACTTATGTATTGGAACGGAAATAGGAAAATATTTATATATTTATATATATACACACTCTGTTATATAAATAAAATTTTATTACAATTCCTTCACTAATTAATAGAAAGGAACTTCGTTCCATCCGGGTGTCCCTTGACACCTCTCAAGTTTTTTTTTATAAATATATGGTTTCATATACCTATTTGTAAGCTATCTAGTGGGAGTCCCTGTTATTCGTATAACGGGTCATCATGCATATGTATTATCTTTTATTATGCTTTTATTCAATAAAAAAATAGCTCAAACTTATGCGTTGCTAATAGAATTTCGTAAGGGCACTTTTAAGTCGTCGAATGAAATTACTCATATGATTCAGGTCTATTCAGTCTGTTCCATAAAATGATGAACCCTATACCAAGATATATTGAAACGGGACCACTTCGCAACCCTTATTTACTAAATAAAGAAGGAATCAAGGAAATACGCTCCCAATTTTCAGAGAAATCAGTGTACATACATAAAAAAAATACAAACACACGAATTGATAACCTCCTCCTTTTGGAAGTCGGTTAAAAATCGTATCATAGCTATACAGACCGATGCATATTTAATAGCTCAATAAATGTTACAATTTACATACTAACATTTTGTGACACTCCGAAAACTAGAAATTCGTAAAAAACTAATGCCGCGGCACCGAGTGCACCAAGAGACCGGTTTCATTACATTTTTCCCACTATTAGCTATGTGGAAGAGGATTTTTAGACCCCTATTAAAGTCACTATTTATAATTCAAATCATTAATTTTGTTAATTCGGTTTGTTTTTATTATTTCAAACGACGTAAAGCTTAAAAATATTACGACTTTTTTTCTGTCATCTTTACACAACAATTCTTGCACATTTATTGATTCGCAGCAGAGACGGATATTTCAGCTGTGAAAAATCAAACTTGTAAATCAACGCGATTAAAAGATATTATTGCATATTTTGCGATTTCGCTTGTGAATCAAAGCCTACTTACTTACTTCCCGTTTACATATCATATGCCAAATTTCATGTTTATATAAACATGAAATTTGGCAAAAAGCAAGGTCTTACAGCACATGTAAAGGAAAAAACCCGAAAACCGTAAATATGTGCTTTAATAACAAAAAATCAAATTTACAAACTTTTTAAATTCTACTAATTAATTTTGGAAAATTAATTAATTAATTTTGAATTAAACTATTGAACTTATATACTTAGATACCTTACCCACAAGTTTGGCGGAACCCTCGGTACGCGAGTTCAATTCGCACTTGTCCGGATTTTTAAGATTTTTTTTAAATGTTACGTACAATACACGTTCTGTATTGATGTAAAGCGAAGTTTAGATTCGAAGTTAGAAGCGAAGTAGCGGCGATAGCCTAGTTGGGAGTGGAACGGACTGCCAAGACGAATGTCCGCAGGTTCAAAACCCAAGGGCACACACCTCTGACTTTTCTAAAAAAAAGTTATGTGTGTACTCTTTGTGAATTATCGCTCGCTTTAACGGTGAAGGAAAACATCGTGAAGAAACCTACATACCTGAGAAGTTCTCTATAGGAATTTCGAAGGTATGTGAAGTCTGCCAACCCGCACTAGGTCAGCGCGGTGGACTAAGGCCTAAACCCTCTCAGTGTTAGAGGAGGCCCGTGCTCAGGAGTGGGCAGTATATAATACAGGGCTCGTATGGTATGGTGGAAGTTTAGATTAGCAAGAAAACTTGCAGAAGTTGACGTCTGCAAGCAATTTTACCGAGTAAACAATTATGGCAAGTTGACTTCTGCAAATGGATATTGCAGGAATTGTATAGAAGTATTGAAATATTACCTCTAATGATAACAATTATAGTCTAATATTGAAATGTATGTATTTCAATGTTAGACTATATTTTGCTTACGTTACATTTTTCATTTGTGTTGTTGCGTAGCAAAGATGTTATTAAAATACCTATAAAGTTACCAATAATAAGATCAATAGTCTAGACTTCAAGCATGCACTATGAAGTTGTGTTTTGGAATGCTGCTCCCACGCTTCTTTTGTTAAATATGAACTGGAAATTCTACTTTTAGCTATGAGTATCTATATGATATACATTTAACACCATTACATATTATACATTTAACATAATTCAAACCTGCGTAGAATTAAATTGATTCAATTAGGATTCCCAGCCCCTGAAACGTTTGTGATCGTTGAAATATTACAATATATAGTTTAATACGTACATAATTTTATAGTAGGCAAATTTCCTTAGGGTCGTGAATTTTAATTGTTTTGTGTTAAATAAGTTTCCTTTGATTTAATTATATTCCGGATGTTATGGCTGATTTTCGCTTGTCTATGCAAATGTTTTATTACATGAGTCACAATATTACATTTTATTTACACACTTAAAATTACCGGAATGACTTCGCTACCTTAACATTAATAATTCATGATGAGCGCAGATTTTATTATCTACAAATAGAAATATGAACAGGTTAAATGGCACTAGATGCCACATGAACCATGTCATTTCAAACCTGAATAATATGTCAATCAACACTTATATAACCATTTAGGTGGGGAGTTTTGGCGGGAACTTGGAAGTGTCATGAGGTGCTCTTGTTTTAATTCATTATTTTGGTGATACTTAGTGTTATATTGCATAATTATGGTGGTATATTATCCAATATAGTTCTATTAAAGAGCTCAAATGAAGTGAATTGAAATAATTGTGCTAATCAAGTGTTTTTTTTTGTTGCCGCCAAAACTCCTCGATAAAGTCTTGGTAAGGTAGCCACTGCTTTAGTTCGACATACTACAGATAATAAAATACACCAAACTTGACATTGCCAAAATGTGAACACAAATTCCATTACAAAAAAAAAAAAATTAGGTAATGAATCTACTCCAGCCATTATAAATATTTATTTGTAAGGAGTGAGAACAACGACAGTTTTACAAACTAAGTAACAAAATCTAAAAAATATAGGCAAGACAACACTGAGCTACTAGGCAAAGAGCAGATTTTATTAGATATCTTGAATTAGTAGTTAACTATTTCTGCTATCTCATCAAAAACATAAAATATGTGAAAAATATCCTCTACAACTGAGAGGGTTTAGGTAGGCCTTAGTCTACCACGCTGCTAGCCTAGTGCGGGTTGGCAGACTTCACATACCCTCAAAATTCTTATAGAGAACTACTCAGGTTTCCTCATAATGTTTTCCCTTCAACGTTAAAGCGAGCGATAATTCACATAGAATACACAAACATAACTTTATATCGAAAAGTTAGAGGCGTGTCCTTGTGTTCTGCGGACATTCGTCTCGGCAGTCCGTTCCACTCCCAACTAGGCTATCGCTGTTTATGGACTATCCTCCTCCCTCCTCCTTGCATCGTTTTCCTCAGTGCTGAGGGTCGTGATCCCCTGAACATGGAATAATCTTCTGGTCTTCATCAAATTGCGCCACCTGTTCCTGTCTTTAGCATCATGAAGCGCAACATGGAGTTTCGTGTTTTGAGTAGAGCGGATTTGGTCCGACCATCTGATGGTATTACGACCTCAAGGACATTTGCCCTAAATTTTACCAGTAACCATCAGTTTTTCGAGGTTATGTCCATCCTTTCCGGCTATGTGGCCGAAGAACTCCATTACTCGGCGCAAGCAGGTAATGGAAAGCCTGATTTGAATTTTGTGATCGCGCAGAATGGACTCATTGGTTCGGAATGCAGTTCAAGGAGTTTGAAGCATTTTCCTCCAGCACCACATCTCGTATGCATTTATGCTATCTCGATCAGCTTTCTTCAATGTCCAAGTTTCAGATCCGTAGCTCAATATGGAGAAGACTAAAGAGTTGCCCCATTTTACTTTGGTTTTTATTTATTGGTATTCTAGCCAGGAGTTCCGCCATTTCGTTTTCGGTGGAGGCTAACATTCTGCATAACGGAGATTAGAAATCTTGGTGCCACCTATAGTGACACCAGCTCTCCAGCCCTCGCAAGTTCTTCTTGTGATGTACTCCCCATAAGCGTTGAATAGAATGGGGGACAGAATACAGCCCTGTCGCACGCCCTTTTCAAAGTAGAAAGGGTCTGATGCTGTTTTTTCCACCTTAACGACACCTTGATTACTCGAGTACAGCGATTGAATAAGGGCAACAAATGTTTAGGGACTCCGAATTTCTCTAATACGCGCCATAAGGCCGACCAAATGATGCAGTCAAAGGCTTTGCTGTAGTATATGAAGCACAAGATAATAGGTTTGTTGAATTCGTCTGCCTTTTCAATCAGCTGGCGAATATTTAGGATTTGTTCACGAGTCCCTTTGCCTTTTACAAAACCTGCCTACTCCTGTGGGATTTGCCAGTCCAGGTAGTGACGGATTCGTTATTTATTATATGGAGCATCACTTTGCTCGCGTGAGATATGAGCGCTAGGGTTCTGTAGTTATCGCATTTAGAAGTTGAGCCTTTTTAGTGTAGAGGTAGAATAACAGATTTAGCCCACTCCTTAGGCCATTGACCAGTATGCCAAATGCTGTTGCATATCTTGAAAAAGGCTTCCGTTCCTGGTGCTCCCATTGCCTTTATGATGTCAGCTGATATTTGATCCGGGCCGGGGGCTTTTTTATCCTTGAGAAATGATATAGCGGCGGAGACTTCGGATAGCAATATGGGAGGCTCCAGTTTTATATCTTCCCATTTGATGGCCGTATGAGGTGAGATATGATCGTGTGGATTTTCTTAAAGATTTTCACAGTATTTATGCCATCGTTCTGCTATAGAATCCAGATCTTGAATCAGCGCGCCGTTTTCATCCTCGATTAACCACGTTCGAGGTTTGAACTGCTTGGCAAGTAGTTTCACTTTTTTGAAGAGATGGGAGCTTTGGAATTTCCGGGAATGGTCTTCTATTTCTTGACAGATATTATGGTCAATGAATTTGTTTTTATCGCGACGACAGAGAAGTTGAATCGTTCTGCTCAAGTCTGAATACTTTTTACGATGTTCTTCATTTGTTAGCCCTTGGATTTTAAGGGTTTTGCGCTCCTCAATTATTCTCCAGATGACGTTGGAAAGCCACAATTATCTGCGCGAAGGTAGTGAATGTGGGCTTGTGACATTTTCTAAAGACTTCCAAATAAGATCTTTAAAGTGGTTGAACATTTGAATCTGCTGGCGTAGGCAACGGTTGACAAAGTAGTGCATTGTTTAGGTCACTTTAGAACGCAACTTGTTCTGTAGGAGCTAAAGTGCGCAATCTCCATGGACGACCTTTTTTTAGTGCCTTTATTCGCAATGAGAGTTTGGCGACAAGGAGGCTATGATCCGATCCACAGTCTGCACTGGGGAAAGTTTTCACATTAGTAATTGAAGTCCTCCAACGAGTGTTAATCATGACGTTTGGTTACGATATCGATCTCCTGGTGACTTCCATGTGTACAGACGTCGATTATGGTGTTGAAAACAGGTATTCATTATCGTAAGTTTCTTGTCGATGCAGAACTCGAGCATTCTAGATCCTCTTTCATTTCTTGAGCCTAAGCCATACTTGCTAACTACATTCCTGATGTGAGTGTCTTGTACAGTGATGCCTACCTTAGCGTTCCAGTCACCGACTATTAGAGTTATCTCCCGATTGAGTATCCTAGAAAGGGTGAGTTCAAGGCTAGCATAAAATTCGTCGATGTCTTCCTCCTTTGCAGTCGATGTAGGAGCATACACTACAACAAAATTTACAACGCACGGACGCGCGTTAAGTTTTACCGTCATCACCCTGTCAGATATCGGATTATATACCAAAACGTAGTGATTAAGATGATGTGGTATCCAAACAGCAACTACGTTGGAGCTGCGATCTGTAGATCCCGAGAAATATAGGGTGTTTCCATTGGAGGTTCTTAGGTGTACTTGTCCCCTCATGTGGCTTTCGGTTATACCTAATGAGGCTAGGTTGTACGCCACTGCTTCCTTTCCCACAATGTCCAATTTTCCGGGAATCAGTAGACTACGAACATTCCAGGTAGCAATCCGCCGTTGTTCACGGATTGAAATTCTATTATTAGTTACACCAGTAGTATTTCTGCTAGCTAAAACCTGATGCGACGTCCCAGTAGCAGCTTCGGTCGCCAATTTCACACCATCCGGCCGGTAACTAATCGTCCAACAAACTCACTCTATTCGTAGAACTTTCCATAGGGGGGATTTTCTTGGGTTAATACACGTGGTGGCCACCCGATTCCTTCCACGGCCATAGTTTTGAGGGGAATTTAGGTCTTCGCGGCTATGGAGCCGCTGCTTGCAGATTGCATGCAGTGCCGGGATAATTAACCGCCGCCCGATACTCGGCGTTGGGTGTTATACAGCTAGGTCGTCTATCTCTAGGCAAACCCTCCTCCTTTATCATCTGGGCTTGGGACCAGCAATGGCGGAGTCATGGACTATATTATGATTACGCAAATATTTAAGCGTCATTGCAACTTCTATCTAAAACTTTTATGAGGTCATAAGTGTCATAGATATGTTATAATTAATGCGAATGTCTCTATCCAGCACTCCTACATTATATTTAATGTCAATGTCGAAGCTGAGCTTCATGTCGTATTTTTATTATTTTATTTTTTAGGCGTCACATCTGACTCTTAATTTATTGACGCTTGCTACCTTGTGTTAATATATAATGATGTCATGTAAAAAGTACAGTTTTAAAGGAATAGGGAGTAGTTAAAGTAGATGTCCGCTTTTTGTATGGGTGCTGGGCCTCAAAACCTAACCAGGCTTAAACTTTAGGGACATTAAAGGAGCAGAATATGGATCTTGGATCCATTAACCTGAGGAAGCTGCAAATATCACAAAATAAAATAATAAAAACACTTTTTAAATTGAATAAAATGACCGACACACGGATTCTATATAAAAAAACAAATATACTCAATCTAAAACAGTTATACACATATACAACTTGCATTCTAGTTAAAAAAATATTAAGCAATAAAATACAATCAGATATTCAATTTACAAAAAGAATATTCCATCACAATTTAAGGAACACTAATAAAATTAAATTAAGACAGCACAGAACCAATTATGGCAAGAAAAATATAATGTTTGAGGGTGCACAATTATACAACAATCTACCAAATGAAATAAAGGAATGTGAATCAATAGAGATATTTAAAACAAGACTAAGAAAATTTGTGAGCCAAGAAATATTTTAAATTATTATTACCTATTCTTATGTTTTCTTTTTTAAGATTGATTGAGCTAACCATAGTTTTTAAATTTAATTTACTAACACTCATTGTAAGTGGACATTAAGTCTTTTATGAGTGAATAAATTCTCTAAACCCATTAAAAAAAATTGGACGCATCCATTAAATCTAACTTTTTAAATAAATATTCATAATAAGTGACATTTTTAAGCAAAATAAAATTACATAAATCTCAAAATCGTATGTCTTTAAAATTTATCGAAAGACAGGTCCTTTAGTTTGACTAAATAGCTCGAGTGCATTTAGGATAACTATAAGCTTCGGTTGAATAGGTATGTACGCAAGTACTATAATATTCCGATTTGAAGGCTTGACATCCAGTGTAGTTACTGTGCATTATGAGACGTAACATTTATCTTACGACAAGTCCAATGCAGTGCCATGTAGAATTTAAATTCCAGTTTCTAGGGGATGTTGCTACTGTTTATGGTTAGGCGTACCATTCACTAACTACAGGTAATCAACTTACTCGTCTCGTAACTCATGTATAAAATGTACATTCAGCCACATAAGTAGCTGAACAAATTTACAATTGCCGATATAACGTTGTGTTTTTTGTATTTTTTTTTAAGAAACTGAATGACGACACGAGCGTGCCGTTCGCCTGATGGTAAGCGATACGACCACCCATAAACAGTAGCAACACCATCCAGCACCTTGAGTAACAAAGTACTGTGTGGCATTCCACTGCGCTCGACATCCTGAGACATAAGATGTTAAGTCTCACTATGTCCTCTAGTTACACTGGCTACAATGTCCTTCAAACCGAAACACTACAGTGCATGCACACTGCTGCTTGGCGGTAGAAATAGACATTGCGGTGGTACCCACCCAGACGGTCTCTTACACATGAGAGACCTACCACCAGTAAAACCAATTTCCACCAACCAATTACTACCAATATATATAAAAAAAAAATATATATATATAAAGGCTTTACTTTAGTTCTCACAAAGTTTTCTCTACTTATGTGGCTCGCTGTTCATAGTATACCTAGTAGGCGATCCGTGAGCTCATCCCAGCTTGATTCTTGTTGGCAGAAATAATAAGTTTTAGGGCTATATATTCAAGTTTCACATAGAGTTGTCGCAACTTGAATGATTACCATTATCATTTGATTAATACTTTTCATAGTTCTCAAAAATAACATTTAGGTAATCGGTAGGTACCTACTATTGAGATGTAGACAGTATTATTGCTACAAGCACACACAGATAATATTGCTATTTAGTTACTAGCAGGCATTTACGAGTAAAAATGTATGCTAAGTCAATAATAATTAATATTCATGAATTACAACTTGAGCGTCTTCAAGATGCATAAATAGTGGAATATAAGAATTTTCTAGAACTTTGATATAGATCTATAGTCAAAAGAATCTGAATTAGGTCTGCTATTCAATGGAATCTCTTGAAACTATAAATTTCAATTTTAAATTTACTTGTCATTTATGAAATTATTATAAATTATCTATACAGAAACATCAAGATAAAATCTACCCACATATGCACATTATTATTGAAATATATGGTGATGGACTTTAATTGTGTTAGGTTTTTTCGAATAATTATGTCATTGACGTATTTGTGGCATTGAAAGCATATACGACAGGTGGTTGAATTTGGAATTTATTAAAACACTAGCTTTTGCCCGTTGCTTCGCGTGGAAGGTTTTTTTCTGGATAAAGTCCCGCTGTACATTTTCCCGGACCAAATTGTAAATCTAAACTATCCTGGAATCCACCTCAAGACACACAAAAATTTCATTAAAATCGGTCCAGCCGTTTAGGAGGAGTTCAGTGACATACACACGCACAGAAGAATTATATAATATATAAAGTTGTGAATATTTACAATTACGTAATGCGTGTATTTTTATTGACAGCAGCATGGTGTGGTTCTGCCACTTCCATAATATCTTAGTAAAGTATGTAAAGGTGTTCGGGTGTTTGTTAAAAACTCAAATATCGTTGACAGATTCGGTAAAATTTTGGCATATTAATAGAACAAGTCCTGTATAACAACAAAAAATTAATGTGTAATATTGTAATATTTACTTTTGGATTTTTGAAGTTATACTTCTTTTGGCGCGTTAGGGAAAAATGATGAGAGTAAATTTTTACGATGCGCGGGCACACCGTCACGAAAAACCGACACCCTGAAGTTAGCAACATTTTTATAGGCAACATTTTTGAATTTTGAACGTAGAACAAGGCAAAAGATAAATTTTTTAAAAAGATTTTTATCTTGTTACGCCAAGGAAGTATAACTTCTAACGCGTGTAGGTACATACATACACACACCCTTTTTTTCCTATGAATGTTTTATTTTGAGCCTAAAATAAGATAAAATCGAGCTAAAAGATTCCAATGTAAATGGGTCAATGTTATCGTGTTTTTATATTAATCCTTAGACGCCCGCTGTGGACACCGGTGTCCATTTATATAAGGAAATTAGCTTATAGCTATATATAAGCGGGCGTTGACGGGTTAATTGTATTATCATGATACAGGTAGCACACTAATTTCACTAAATGGTAGGTATTTTCCGTTCAAACATGGGTAAATGAGACTTATGCGGCATACCTACAAAAATAACGAACTGGTCCCCCAAGCCGCGTCTGTATGTCGAATGCGATAAACTCAGAAACTTAAGAACGGATTTCGATAGAATTTGAGTCGAGATCCTAGGAAGGACATACGCTATTTAGCCGCGTTATAGTTAGTTGTATTATAAAGATATACATATACATATACCCTGAATACAAATCATGTTACAAACTAGTATGCAGCCTCGAATCAAGAGATTAAGGTTTTATTAGATTTTCCGGATAATAATTTATATTTTTACATTATTATTGTATTACTGGCTTTTGCCCGCGGCTCCGCCCGCGTGAATGTGTTTTCCCGGGGTAAAAGTTCCGTTTTATATTTTCCTGGGATAAAAAGTAGCGTATGTGTTAATCAAGGCCATATAGGATAATCTACCCGTGTGCCAAATTTCATCGAAACCCGTTCAGTAGTTTTTGCGTGAAAGAGTAACAAACATCCATACATCCATACTTACAAACTTTCGCGTTTATAATATTAGTAGGATAAGTGTGGTGTTTTATTACGCTGTCTATAAATATTTAACTACTCAGTAAAGGCGTCACTATGTCCATATTATTTGGGAGACTAGTCAGCCAATCACGCTAGTTAAACGCAGTTCGGTGTATCGGGAACCTAGTGCCTGAACGCACGAATTCGGACGACTCAATTTCGTATGAAAACCGATTTCAAGTTCGACCGGTTTTACATGAACATTTTTTTTTTTTTATTGCATTGAATAACGAGACGAGCATGCCGTTCGCCTGGTGGTAAGCGATACGACCACCCATAAACAGTAGCAACACCATCCAGCACCTTGACTTACAAAGTACTGTGTGGCATTCCACTGCGCTCGTCATCCTGAGACATAAGATGTTAAGTCTCATTATGTCCAGTAGTTATACTGGCTACAATGTCCTTCAAACCGAAGCACAACAGTGCATGCACACTGTTGCTTGGCGGTAGAAAAAAACATTGCGGTGGTACCCACCCAGACAGCCTCTTACATAATGAGAGACCTACCACCAGTATGCCTATACAAGTATGCATTATTCATTCCTACATAATGATAACTCATATTATAAATTCGTATTTAATTCACGTTCGTGTAATCTTCTGAACGTCTTTGCTGCCTAAACATAAATAAAATATTCATTATCTATTTTATAATATTGAAACAGTATGCCAACTGGTTCATTCAAAACTTATGTATGGGTAGCTCATTAACAAAGTTAATAATCTTGTAGTGTGACACATGACGTCAGATTAAGAAATAGACACTTCAGGAGCAAACTATTTATTTATCTTATATACATAGTAAGGTACATTTGAAACATGGGTTACATGTTTTTCTAATTAGTACAACGTTTACCATCACGTACACACTATAAACAAGAACTTCTCACTGGGGAATGTGAGCGCCCGAAGGTTTGAATCCTTCTTCGTCGGCTGTGTAGTCTACTCTGTAGGTGATGCCATCAGGGGCGACGTATTCGTAGAATCCTTTCACTCTAATTCCATCATTTTCGTTGTCGATTCTCTCAACTTTACCAGCTTCTTCGGCGAGAATCTTGTTCTCAGTTTCGTACAAGTAATGGTATCCATCAGGAGCGACATCGTTGTCGTAGCGAATGATACCGAACTTGTATTGGTAGTCACCATAGTTGGAGGGCACTTTAGCAGGGGTGGGAGCAACGAATGGCACGCTGGTGACAGGAACGAAGGTGCTGAAGTAGGGTGTCGCCGTGACGGGAGCAGCGGTGGACACAACCTTCACGCCGGAGTCAGCGACGCCGCCGGATCCGGAACCGCTGCTGGCACCAGGCACGTACGCACCACCGGCCGAGCCGCGGTCACCGCTGTGTAATCACAAGATTGATTTAACATACGTGGTGGTAGGTCTCTCATTATGTAAGAGGCCGTCTGGGTGGGTACCACCGCAATGTCTATTTCTACCGCCAAGCAGCAGTGTGCATGCACTGTTGTGTTTCGGTTTGAAGGACATTGTAGCCAGTATAACTACTGGACATAATGAGACTTAACATCTTATGTCTCAGGATGACGAGCGCAGTGGAATGCCACACAGTACTTTATAAGTCAAGGTGCTGGATGGTGTTGCTACTGTTTACGGGTAGTCGTATCGCTTACCATCAGGCGAACGGCATGCTCGTCTCGTCATTCAATGCAATAAAAAAAAATAAAAAAAATACGTTTGATATGCAATAAGTTTAGACTTTTCCCTGGACCCATCAAATTGTAAAAAGACATTCCTACATTTTTACAGCCCTGATTATCAATAACATAACATGTAATATGGTTATAGGTGTATGTTACTGTTCAGGCGAAGTAGTTAAAGATGTAATAATTCCGAAAAGAGGCAAAAAATGTGAGATTTTACGTCAATAATTGTAATAATACCCATTTTCGGTGCATAATACTTATGATTTGTAGGATAGTACTAACCTAAACATTACATTTGGGTATTACCTAAAGATTTGGATTCACCCTCAGTTAGCTAATTAAGAAGATAAGATACTAACTCGAAAGCACCGCTGCCGTCGGGCTTGTACTTTCCGGAGTTGTCACCAACGCCAGAGTATCCCGCGCCAGCGCCGCCGGGACCTCCTGGGCCGCTGGAGCCACTGTAGGCTCCTCCAGGACCGCCGGCATCTCCAGAGCCAGAGTAGAAACCACCAGCCGCACCGCGGTCACCACGGTCACCGCTATAACCATACAACACAGGAATATAGTGCTGCAACTATTTATTAACAACATAAAATTATTGGACATAATATTATGTATTCATAGCAGCACGCTTTTTTCTTTTTAGGCAGAGGTGGAACGCAACCACACTTCGCCAGATATCTTAGGTCTCATCTCGGGGACAAGCCCTTTGCCATTGACCAAAGCTTTTTTAACCCCCGACTGAAAAAGAGAGGTTTTAATTCTTATTAGGTTTATTTGCCATCAGCCCTGTATTATATACTGCCCACTGCTGAGCACAGGCCTCCTCTACTACTGAGAGGGGTTAGGTCTTAGTCCATTACGCTGGCCTAGTGCGGGTAATTTACAATCAATAAAACTACAACACAAACAATTTTAAAATTACAGATGTGTGTTAAAATAGGTTAAATGTTTGCCATTTACATTCAGTCAGATTACTATTCCTATTACGCACAAATTCCTAAAAATGCTAGTGGCATTTGCAATTGTAAGTCAAAAGGCAAGATCAAGTAACCTATGGGCTGCGAATCCAAATTCAATTAAATATTTTGTCACCACGGCAAGAAGTAGCTTCAAATGAGTTGTTGAGTTATGCTAGTACTTTAAAAATGTCCATTACATCGCTGGTCCTAATGTAATCATGTAGTTTATTAATAATGTTATCTGTTACAGCAAATCATATACCATAATCGAAATTACATATTCATGTCAATGTCACTTCTTAAGTTTGCAATTTAATCGTATTTACACCAATCAAATCATCGACATTTATAACTTACTTGTACGTGCCAGAGCTGTCGGGAACGTAGCGGCCAGAGTTGTCACGGCCGGGGTTGTAGCGACCAGCGCTGTAGCGGCCAGGGTCGTAACGACTAGGATCGTACCGGCCAGGGCTGGATACCGAAGCAGATGCACTAGCTACATTGCTCAAAGTGCGGAACTGGATTGGTTTGTATCTGATGGAACAAATATAAATATGTTTATACCAACACGACTTAGCTGTTACCAATAAATTCCCTAAATTATTCCCTATTCTTTACACTGTTTGAACCTAATAAATAATTTTCTTATTAACTTGTAAATAGGGATAAAACTTTAACCATTATGATCTCTGTTTCCATATCACACCAGGACTTTCTTAGAATATCATTCTTGCTACGATACGTAAACAGTGTGAATCCATTAGCTTACTGCTGAACTAAATTCCCTATCAAATGTGGATAAGTTAATTGCCCTCTGCTCCTTGCCTGGGCGCCACTTTTGCCCTCAAAGATCCTAAGATGCTAAAAAACTATAATTTTACAGACGGTGATACAAGATTGCAGAATATCCTTAGGGATGCCTTCGCGTGATTTTGTCATAAAAAAGGGTTGGGGTTTACTAAACTTTAGGGATAATTGCTAGTTCACATCCTACGCAATAACTCCAACAAGGGCCCGTAACTTTAACAACCAGCGTGGTCGTTACTCATTCGTTATCAAGTAAGCCCTAATTTCACCATGTTCTGTTACTTACTTTAACAGCCTGTTAACTGACTTAAGAGTCCCTTAAGGTTTTTGAGTGTCCCACCATACCCTAACCGGTGCTTATCTTCCTTAAATATGGTTTCTTTCATGGAACGCGCAATACTTTAACATTCGCGTTAATTTCAATGTCCGATTAACTAACGCCCATTAAACAAGAAATTGGTGAATTTAGACCTAAAGCTTCTGCGTTATTTTTAGCATAGTTTTTAAAGCAAGCTTACATATAAACTACGAATATGTGGCTTTTATCTTACTTTAAAACTTCAAAAAGTGCTATGACTAAACTCAGACGTAACCGGAAACTGTTATCTTATTACGATCCAGAGCTAATAATAGAATTAATATTGGAAAAAATTATAGCAACCCGAGGATTAAAATTAACAACACTAAAATAACAAACATTACTCATATAATAAATTAGTAAATAAACCTTTAATTAAATTCAATTAATGAAACCACATGCTATAATAATAACCTAATAATAAATAATCCAATATATTTTAGTAGATAAAATAATTAAAATCTACTTACTCTCCACTGTCGGCTGCAAGAGCCACAGTTACGGTCAGACAAATTGCCTGAAACAACCAATCAACCAATTATAGAGTGCACTTAAATATTCACTTGTTACGTTCGTAGTCTTAACGAATTATTATTATTTAGTAAATTATAAATGCCGTGTAATTCAATTAATTGTGATAAATATTTAATAACTGCACACTACTGTACAGCGACGCACATAAACAACATCTGTGACTTACCAAAAACACGCGCATTTCTGTTGTCATCAAGCAAACTTAACTACCTGAATGTGACATATAGAAAATCAAAGCCTATTTATACCTTTTTTATCTAATTTTATAATGTTCATTGGTCCTGTTCGTCTCATTTATAATGTGCTCTTTGGCGTTAATTCATCGGAACAAGGGTTCTCAATCTTGAGGACGTTTGCCGTTATGATTAATTTGTACGCATGACATACGATATTTATCGACGCCTCAAGTGATATGTCGTAGTGTTTATTAATTTACCATATTTAGTAACTGTCATAATATTGTTTAGAAATAGGTAAACTTTGGAATTTACCGCCAAACACTAAATAATTCCTAGATTAACGTATAGGCTGCTATTTATACGCGTACAAATTAGTGTTATAAGAACATACAAATCCATTAAAGGATTTTCTACCTTGATATCTAGTTAAATTATAAATGCACTTTCGATGTATGCTGAGGTTTTCCTCTATTTAAGTAATAACGAAGAGATTATTTTACTACGGCGATTTTACGACACATGTAAACTCAGTAAAGTTTCATTTTTACATGCTTTATATTAGCTTCACTTGTATGTTTGTGTGTTTGTATGTTTGTAACCGACTCCTTTGGGCGCGATTTTGACCCACTTTAAACGGTCAGATTTTATTCAAACTTTGTAGATTTGTCGACGACCAATGACAATACACTAATTTGATAAGATTATGCCATTATTCAAATTTATATACCATTAAGTCTCACTGTATATATTGATAACGTTAAAATCTTTGAATGGCTTCTAAAATAATTGTAATTACTTATAATCAAGGAATTAATAGTAAATTAGATCAAATAACAATTTTAAAAAAATAAAAAAAACACGCTTTGTATAGAAAAGCAAACTAAAAAATATAAAATAAATTTGTATTGAGAATAATGTAAAAAAAATAATAAATATAAATTAATAATAGTGTAAATAAGAAAAAAATGTTTTATTGTAAAAAAAAGCCTATGTGTTAATCCAGGACATGATCTACCCGTGTGCCAAATTTCATCGAAATCCGTTCAGTAGTTTTTGAGTTTATTCGTTACAAACATACAAATCTTTCCTCTTTATAATATTAGTATAGATAAGTATAGATTTAATAAACCTGCTTCTTACTTTTTATTTTATGGAAAAGGCTATCAGGCGGGCGAAGCTGCGAGCAACACCTAGTCATTTCTAAGTAAAGCATTGTTATACATTATACGAATGGAGAAAAATGAAACTTTATCATGACAATCTAAGGGCGGTATTAATCAATCAATCTCAAGTTTGAGTTACATCTCAAGTATTGATAGTTCAATATATTATGTCTACTTGAGATGTAACTCAAACTTGAGATTGGTTTATTAATACCACCCTAAATAAGTTTTGCTTTAATAAACATCACTATAGCTGTCGGTCTGGATATAGCGAAGGCGTTCGACAGGGTATGGCACAGAGCTCTTTGAGCGTAATTACCTTCCTATGGAATCCCCGAGGGACTCTGCAAGTGGATTGCCAGCTTTCTGGATGGTCGGAGCATTAAGGTCGTAGTCGACGGCTGGAGCTCTGAGACCAAGTCAAATAATGCTGGTGTTCCACAAGGCTCGGTGCTATCGCCCACGCTCTTCATGCTGCATATCAATGACACGTTGGACTGCATAGACAACATGCATTGCTATGCAGATGATAGTACGTGTCATGCGCGATACATCGCCCATCAGAATGTCCCTCGGCACTCAGTTGAAGAAAGACGGTCACAACTTGTGTCTGAAGACGGAAGCTCTCTGGGGCGGGCTTCTGAATGGGGTGAAAGGAATCTCGTCCAATTCAACCCGTCGAAGACACAAGTTTGCGCGTTCACTGCTAAGAAGGACCCATTCGTCATGGCGCCACAGTTCCAAGGAGTTACTCTTCACATGTCGAAAAGCATTGGGATCCTCGGTGTCGAAATTTCAAGTGACGTTCAGTTTAGGAGTCATTTGGAGGACAAAGCCAAATTGGCCAGCAAAATGTTGGGAATCCTGAACAGAGCTAAGCGGTACTTCACGTGCGGCCACAGACTGGCGCTATATAAAGCTGGAGTACTGCTCTCATCTCTGGGCAGGGGCTCCCAAACACTTGCTTAACCCACTAGACTCCTTACAACGACGGGCACTTCGCATCGTCGATGATCCCAATCTTACGGACAGTGTGGAGGCGCTGGGTATGCGGAGAGACATTGGATCTCTCTGTATATTCTACCGCCTCTTCCATGGGGAGTGCTCTGAGGAACTGTTTAATATGGTGCCCGCTTCACCTTTCTACCATCGCACCACTCGCCATCGCAGTGGAGTTCATCCGTACTACGTTGAGTCCGTTCGTAGTAGCACGGTGCGTTTTCAGCGGTCTTTCCTGCCGCGCACGTGCAATCTTTGGAATGAACTCCCTGCATCGGTGTTTCCCGAGCGCTATGACTTGTCCTTCTTCAAACGAGGTTTAAAAAGAGTGCTCACCTCCCGGTAGCCAACGGCTTGGCTGTGCCTCTGGCATTGCTTTAGTCCATGGGCGGCGGATCCTGCTCACCATCAGGCGGACCGCTCGCTCGTTTGCCTACAAAGGCAATAAAAAAAATAAAAATAAACCTGTTTGTGTCTACAAATAATTGCTTTTTAGTTTGTTTTTTTCGTGTTCCAGTTTGAACTTGAATAGGAGGGGGTCAAAAAATCATGAAATTCTTGTGAAGTATATTATGCATGGCCCCTTAACACTGACTGACAAAAAAATAATATACAGCTTAAATGGATGGCTCTGAAAGCACGAAATTTTTCATAAGATTTTCTTTTATATACATAGTAGAGGTGGGCAGAATGAAAATATTGCTAAAAATTTATCACCTCAGGGAGCACACAGATATAGTTAAAAGAAAAAAGTTTCAAACATAATTAAGCTAAAATTGCCTTCTATGTATATCATTTAAGTACTATATAGAGAACAAATACATTCAACAGGTAGAGAAACTTCTGACACTTCGTTAATCATTACCTAATTGAATTTGTTCGCACAGGCAATCCAGTAATTATAGTCATTGTTTCTATTAACCACCACACCTAGACGCATAATCTTTTAATTATAATGAAAAAGAGTTAGTTTAATAAATATGCTCTAGTAATCTATAAACATATTAATTGCTTATCAAGTTTGAGAAACCTGTTAGTTTATTAATTAATTTTATAGTCTTTAAAGCATCGATCTTCGATCTCGTATAACATAAAACAGTGATGCGTCTACGTCGACTACGCTATAGTACTGTCGTCAAGGCTAACTATATTCAAACAATATCAATATATTATATCAATATTAAATGCCAAAAGTTTTAAATATCCGAAATGACAGATTTATGAGAACGAATTTCGTATCGTACTCATTAGAATACCCAAGTAAAAGATCCTTCGGTCTCATAAAGATTCATTTGCCCTTTAAATTACAAACGAGTTTAGAATAACCTACAAGTATAAAGGCGAAAGTTTGTATGTATGGGTGTATGTTTGTTACTCTTTCACGCAAAACTACTGTACGGATTTCGATGAAATTCGGCACACGGGTAGATCATGTCCTGGATTAACACATAGGCTACTTTTATCCCGGGAAAATATAAAGCGGGACTTTTATCCCGGGAAAACTTATTCACGCGGGTGGAGCCGCGGGTAAAAACAAGTTATTGAAAAAATTAAAAATCACAATTTTATGTGGTTGTATTTAGTGCGGTAGATTCATTCTGGCCAAATTCGTCTATAACAGGTAAAGCCAGGTCGTCCGGGAATTGGGGTGGTACCACGGAATACTTTCATGAAGTACCTATGCTTTTTCTACGCTCATGAGGTCGCATGAGGACCTTACAAAGTGGGCAAAGCTATGACAATACTCTGCCATTGGCATTCTGAATGCTTACAGTGAGTGATGTTCAATAAGCATCATGTAACCTGCGTATATAATAATTTGCAATAAAAGCGACAAAAAATGTAGCTATGGAAACATTGCCGGCACATTTAAAAGTAATATTATTAAGTTCTCCTATGACCCCAGCTGCAGCCCTTTTTCACATGGGTTGCTTTTTTATTGTCAATGCCAGCTCATGTAATTATATCCCTATTTAGTAAGGGTATCGACCATTTACTATTTACAAAGTTATTTTAAGACTTAACCAGATTTTATCTATATTACTAGGATGTACATTTACAAAATTCAATTTATTTTATCATTGACATTATATGAAATCTTTCAATTTTTATTACTTACATTGATTTTATTACATTGACTTGATTCAAATAAGAAGGGGATCGACTTTGCGCCATATTGTGATGTCTAAATAATTTAATATTATATTAAGGTAATTTAGCAATAACATTTTTATTTAAATTTGATTTAAGAGTCAATAAGACAAAATAAAATGAAACGTCATTGAATATGCTAATAAAAATTTTGTTCTTTTCAAGTGACATTAGCCACATAAAGGTCATTGACGTTCCTATTCTTTTTACCTTACTGCGTTTGAATCACATTGTACATGCTATTAATAACGTTTACGGCATTTTACTAATATGCAAAATCTCAGTATAGTTTGGGTTATTTCAAATTAGATTAGGTATTGTTTTTTACTGCAATATTGATGTATAAAATATAAAATAATATAATTTTATTCTATGGCTTGCAAATTAACAAACATTTTATTCAAAGTACTACGTATATTATGTATATACCGCAGTTGAGTTCGTTTAGATTCATATTTCAATTATATAATATTTATCTAAACGTACCAAGAAACGATATCTAATAGAGTTTCTTCATGGCCTATATATTCTAAATTAAAAGTTAAAGGAAAGCCAATAGAGTTGCCACAATACACACGTTGAAATTTAGGTAAATTTTGACCGTAACTTTGTTATTTTCAATGAAGAAACTGTCGCAAATAAGAAGAATCTAAGACTACCTCCTCTACACAAGAGGTATCGAAATTGATTTCCTACCCCATTGATTATGGGTGGTAATGGTTTGCCCAACAGTGGTCCACCCGCTTATTCCATCCCATAATTTTCTAATAATAAAACTCAGTCATGCATAATTAATTAAAGTAAATTGTGATAATACTTCAATCTCTTAGCTTATAATATTATTTTTGTACATAATTCTGCAATAAGTATTAATGATTACAAAGGAGTGGCTTGCGGATATTATGATTTTTCTGTATGGTGAGAACGCTGTCATTGATAAAATAAACTGAACTTGCATGCCTAGAAAACAAATAACAACTTATAACCGATTATTCAATTGACGGATCATTGTGTCAGGATATTTGTAGTTAAAACCTCAAAATGGCAACATTCTTTATCCCTACTTTGCGACTGGAAAATCAGCACTGAATTTTTATTACGTTATCATATTATCAGTGCGATAGCACGGTTTCAACAATATAAAATATTAATTGTCTATTCCTTTAGACTCTTATTAGCTACAGATAACCTGCCACAATGATTCGTCTTAAGTTATCTGACGATTAAAAAATCAGTCGTTATGTTGTTATTTCTGTACCATAAAAAACGTAAATATTAAGGATTATTGAAAAACTTTGAGTAATGCTGTCAAGAAAACTTGCCTTTTACAACCAATACGAGTTATATATATACAATTTATACGATTACTCCATATCTCTTACATTTCTGAAAGAAATCTTTACTGTCCTGCTTCTGTAACCGCCTCGGTGGCGTAGTTGTATTACGGTATGACTGCAATGCTGAGGTATCGGGTTCGATCCCCGGGTCTGGCAGAATGATATTGGGTTTTTCTAATCAGTATCAGCCCGGATTCTGGAATTTGTGCCCGATATGGCGATAGGCTCGCCCCCTATCACATCATGGGACGGAATACGCACGGCGAAGAGCGGGTGCACTAGTTGTGCCTTTGCCTACCCCTTCGGGGATAAAAGGCATGAGTGTGTGCGTGGATCTTTGCTGTCCGATTAGTTATGACTCAAAGACGATATAAAATCTAATGGAAAATATTCGTATGGATCTGAGAAACCTCCGCAACTTACAGCAGATCAGTTGTAATCAGTTACCTTATCCCAAATTCCCGCCATTAAGTAATGAGTCTGGTTATTCATTTCAAACCCATGCAGCATGCAAAAAGTTTAAATAAACTGTTTTTAAATTTTATTCCTTCAAAACGGTATTTTATTTTATAATTATGTAACGTATACATAAAAAATAAAGTTTTTTTAAATCGTAAATTTTTTAAACGCCTTTAGAGAGATTTTTTTAAATTTGTATGTATGTAATATTCAAACAAATCTGTGCTATTGAGGCATTAAATATCAATGACCTAAACATCGCGCTCTATAAAAATACTCATTTGGAAGCGTGGGAAGTAAACATTTCGGCTTTCGCACCTTTAGAACGAAAACGACACAATTAAAAAATCGGATATTGAGTTATCGTCATAAAATGACTTAAAACTGGTCCCATTTTTATAAAAAAAAAAGCAATGAGAGGTGTCAAGGGACACCCGGATGGAACGAAGTTCCTTTCGATTAATTAGTGAAGGAATTGTAATAAAATTGTATTTATATAACAGAGTGTGTATATATATAAATATATAAATATTTTCCTATTTCCGTTCCAATACATAAGTTTCTAGAGAGAAAAACAAATAAATACGTGTGGCACTCGGAGACTACCGCGGTAAAGCTATTGCATAGCATTTTTATCACAAATTTTGATTGACTAAACACAAATTCGATCTTACGCTTACCACATAAAGTAGACAATTTTTAAACGCGAGCAAAGCACGTTTAGTCTTGTTATTGATAAATGTCAGTAGTAGTAAAGTAGAATAAATCAACAAAATTTGAAAAAAGAATGTTATGTTCAATTCTTTTGTACTCGTGCCGTGCCAACGCTGGGGAAATAGCTTCTACGCAATGTATTTAAGGTTCATATTAGATTAGAAAGAAATGATTTTAATGACTTTAATAAATAAAATAAATAAAAATATACTCGTTTCAAGAATTATAGCTTCTACGCATTGTATTTAAGGTTCATATTAGTAAGATAATAGAAAAAAGTGTCGTGACAACTTTCCGTCCAGCCGCCTTTCACAACGCGCGATAAGGAACTTCGTTCCAATATAATTAAAAAGGCCCGATGTAACAGTTTGGTCCTTTTCCCGCTTGAATATTGCTGTGTTTGAGCTATTGTTGTATTGAGAACTTCGTTTTAAGTCATTTTATAACGCTAACTCAATTTTCGATAATTTTGAATTGTGTCGTTTTCGTTCTAAAGGTGCGATTTATGGTTGAGTATGACAAATTATAAGAAAACCAGCTTTTGCTACTACCGCACAAAATTATAGGCTGTATGAAAACCCATGGTAAAATTGCCGGCTAAGCTTTTTTTTTTTTTTTTTTTTTTATTGCATTGAATGACGGGACGAGCATGCCGTTCGCCTGATGGTAAGCGATACGACCACCCATAAACAGTAGCAACACCATCCAGCACCTTGACTGACAAAGTACTGTGTGGCATTCCACTGCGCCCGTCATCCTGAGACATAAGATGTTAAGTCTCATTATGTCCAGTTGTTATACTGGCTACAATGTCCTTCAAACCGAAACACAACAGTGCATGCACACTGTTGCTTGGCGGTAGTAATAGACATTGCGGTGGTACCCACCCAGACGGCCTCTTACATAATGAGAGACCTACCACCAGTAAAGCTCTACATAAATTGAGTGACACTCCGTTGTATTTTAACCATCTTCAATAATGAACTAGATAGTAGGTACGGCAATCCTCACATACTTGTCCTACCAATTAATTTCAATAATCGCATGTCTTTGTTTTAAGTCAAACATTTAGGTAAATCGAAGGAAATAAAATCTCATCAGTTCTCATTCACACCGTACACAAGATGCTTCTTGTAATTAAAATCTATTTCCGCGTAATAATACAATCCACAATAGTTCAAAAGTAAACAAAATATTATCATAAATAATTGATTCTTTGTCTTCGAAGTGCTTTTTATTACACACACTCACTCACGCCTTTTATCCCCGAAGCGGTAGGCAGAAGCGCAACTAGTGCACCCACTTTTCGCAGTTATTCCGTCCCATGATGTGATAGGGGGCGAGCCTATCGCCATATCGGGTACAAATTCCAGACTCCGGGCTGATACTGAATAGAAAAACTCAATGTCACTTTGCCCGACCCGGGGATCGAACCCGAGACCTCAGCACCGCAGTCATACCGGAATACAACTACGCCACCATGGCATTCAATCGAGAAAGAATCGAAATCGAAAGTCGTATTAGTTTTTTATTTTCTTCAATAAATTACCTTATTTTAATTATTACATAATTAGTAGTGCCCAAATGATGTTGCGCTTCTAAAGATAACATCGAAAACATAAAAACCTGAGAGGATACCACCACAATGATTTAATGACATCCGTGAACATGTAAATGACTCATATTTCGTTCAAACTAGTTTTCTCGACCATTTCGATAAAATATTGTAAAAAAAAGTGTTACATAACTAGTAACCACTTTATTTTTAATGTTCCCGAAGCACATTTTATCTTTCGATATGTAAAATCTAGTTGTAATGAATTTTCATTGAATCATTCATACATATTCTTCTGCAGTTATCCAAAGCCATTTGTGTTATGACGCGATTAGGTAATTGTGATTATAATTAGATACATAATACCAAATTAGATTGGCTCAGAGTATCATATGCAACCGCTGCGTATGCGCATCACAATAATCCATAGAATCGTAGACGCATGATTATTGCGACTCGTCCTATTCATTATGGCTGAATTAGCATTTGAATATAAACCAGGAATATTATTGATACAAGCACAACATGTAACATGCTAATTTTCAGTTGAAAAATACATTAGCACCATGAATGCATTGCTTATTATTGCGAACGTTCTCAAGCGTGCCATCTTAATTGCAATTATATGCCAATTTGACATTAGATTAATGCAACTACGAAACATTTGCATATTCAACTCCTTAATAGGTATTCTCACGGGCGCTCTTATAGGTCACCAGCGACAAATGTTAACGAGGATTCGGCCTAGTTTGTGGTAAATATAATTTAACTCTACACATTACACGAAAAATTTAAACACGATTTTAAGATTCTCCTACATTTTTTCGATTGTTGAAATACGTTGGCGTTTGTTGTCATTATTTTCATAACCATGTTGCAATAAAAGCAAACCGGTTGTGTATTTTTTGACAAAGAGATTTATCGCATGCATTTGTTAATAAATTAACTATAAATATATACGAAATGACGACCGACCGATCATTGTGTTGCGCTTGCCTTTAAATTTATAAATTATTTAAATTATGCGTATTGCTCGAAATCAAGATAATTTGAAAAATTATGTTTGTAAATGTATGCGTATGCACTTTGTACACCGTTTAATTATAATTATTTATTTTTGTTCTCTTATCTTACTATGATTTTTTTTAGGTGTAGAGTTTAGTGTTTGTTAAATTCCCACAATTGGATTTTATCTCACTTTAACGGTGATGTGTGTGCATTAGCTTATATAACTAATCTGACTTTGTATGCAAAAGACTTGGAAAAAAAAAATATAAAGATTCAATGGACAAATAATGACAAAAAAGTAAGCCCGGAGTTTCCTTCTGCATTTCTTCTTCGAGTAGTCATCGCTTAGGTAGCTAGTGAAAGGCTGGTAGGTTAGCTAGGTTAGGGCCTGTAGTGTCCTGACCGGTGAGGATGGCGACGCGTTCCTCCCATTATTTTATTTATTATAAAAATGATTCATCTTTTTTTTATCTTCTCTTTCCTGCCAGCCCAAGCTTGGCTTCTTTATTTATTGTTCATTGATTTTACTCCCTATAAAAATGTCTGTAGTTATATAAGTGAGTTTTCGTAATAATAATTATTGTTAATTTAATATACTATACTAATTATTGTTAATTGTATCTTGACTTATCATAAGTGCAAATATGTTCGCCTACGGGTGAATATTTTTTTTAAATAGACGAGAATGTAGTTTTATTGACAAAAAATGTGGCCGCTACATTTTTAAAGAACGACTACTAACTTAATTGTCTCCAGATGAGTATGGCGTTGCACAGTGGCTTACTACCTTTAAGATTAGGGAATTTCGTACGAGCACACAATTATTGAGTAATCTCGTGACCTAAAAGTCAACCGTCCTCTCCTGCAACTCCTGTAAGCCTATATCGCCTTTGCGAAATGAAGGTCAGTCAATGGACATCCTGAGTTCTCTTTAATCGGCAATAAATAAATCAAATTATAACGGAGATGGAGTAGCTAATATATTATTATTTCTAAAAGCAAATTTAATTTGCACCTTGGATCACGTTTTAAATTAAAATCGGACTGCATATATTATGATAAGATCATCAATAAATATTCTATTAAAAACTATAAACATGGTAAATCAGTTCCTACATTTAGGGCGATTTATTTTCAAGATAGAGATCTCCGTGAAAAATATATTATAATTGCAACATCCATTAAATCTAATAAATAGTACCTAATGTCATGTAATTAATTATATGTTTTTTGCCTCCTGTTAGATGGTTGAAAAATTACTTCCTACCCAATATTGGTCCTTATAACCTTTTGATATAGTTCGGCGTTTATCGAGTCTGGAAGGCCATAAATCATAGTCATAAATTCTTCTAATTCCAGATCTTGCAACATTATACAAAGGGTTTTCAAACTTCAGGCATGATGTTACCAAACAGAACGTAAGAAAATGATATGTTCGTACAACTAAATAAAAAAATGGAATTGAAAATCCTGAACAACTGCACTGTGTGTTTCATTTTAAGAAAAGAAGTGTAGCAAAGATACGCAATAATTCTTATCGAAACTATATTGAACGCTGTTACATAACTTGCACAACTTTCTTTATTTGGACAAACCTATTTCATGCTCCAGAAATACATAGATTTCTCTTTTGTGTAGTACAACAAGATACAGTTTGTGGCATACCCACATCTGTTATTCCAAATTAACTAGCAATATTATTTTTATAATTATACAACGTACCTTCATATATTTCGCCAGCCTAATTATTCTTTAAACAAATAAGAACTGCATAAATGAATAAGCATTCTATACTAGAATGCGAGTAACAAAATAAGCTTTGGCTGTTGATACTAACTGTTGTTAAGTAAATATTCTTTTACTAACACTACGGATCTTTGATATCTGAAATAAATAATAATTCATCAAACCTTTAACTTCAAACCTTTTACTGCCTCGGTGGCGTAGTTGTATTACGGTACGACTGCAATGCTGGGGTTCTCGGGTTCGATCCCCGGGTCGGGCAAAGTGATATTTGATATTTCTATTCAGTATCAGACCGAAGTCTGGAATTTGTGCCCGATATGGCGATAGGCTCGCCCCCAATCACACCATGGGACGGAATACGCACGGTGAAAAGTGGGTGTATTAGTTGCGCCTCTGCCTACCCCTTCGGGGATAAAAAGCGTGAGTGTGTGTGTGTGTTTACTTCAATATCTCAGACGATCTTTACAATCTATACTAATATTATAAAGCTGAAGAGTTTATTGTTTGGCTGAACCCGCTAATCTCAGGAACTAGTCCTGAGTGTTAAAGGTTACTTTTTATCCCGGGAAAATATTTTTATCCCAGAAAAACTTTTTCACGCGGGCGGAGCCGCGGGCATCACCTAGTTTTATATATTTTCATAGAATATATTACATAATTTGGATAGCCAACTAAATTACTGAATTAGTAAGTTTTCAGTTGTTTGCACCGACCGAGTAACCAGAGTTGAGTATCCCAAAGGAAAGGGGTATGTGTTTTTTGTTTTTTATTGCATTGAATGATGAGACGAGCATGCCGTTCGCCTGATGGTAAGCGATACGGCCACCCGTAAACAATAGCAACACTATCCTGCACCTTGACTTACAAAGTACTGTGAGGCATTCCACTACGCTCGTCATCCTGAGACATAACGTGTTAAGACTCATTATTTCTAGTAGTTACACTGGCTACAATGCCCTTCAAACCGAAACACAACAGTTAATCCACACTGCTGCTTGGCGGTAGAAATAAACATTGCAGTGGTACCCACCCAGACGAACTCTTACATATGAGAGACCTAACACCAATATTATTGTTTTATTAGGGTATTCGGACCTGTGCCCTGTGGTTCTTGGTTAGTATGCCAGTGTAGGGTGTACATATGATTAGGGACCCGGTCCAAAGATTAGATGAAGGACACTCATTACCAAATCCTTACGTCGGTTACAGGGTGTATCAACCTGAAGAGGCAGCCCATTCACAGCCTACAACAAAACTTTGATGCGAAATAAACTCTACCAGACGACCTTTTTGAGATTTTTAATAAGCCAAGAAAGGAAAGAAGAAGTGTGTCTCTGACTTTCGAATTGCCACTAGAAAATTGCTGCAGGCATAGTTATATTGAGCTACTACTGCAGTGCTGAGGTGTCTGGTTCGATCCCACGATCGCGCAAATTGGCTTTTTCTACTCAGTATCAGCCTGGAGTCTGAAACATGTGCCCGATTTGGCGATAGGCTCGCCCCCTATCATGTCATGGGACGGAATATGCACGATAAGAAGTGGTGGCACACTACTTGCGCCTCTGCTTATCCCTAAAGGGTTGGTAGAGTGTACATACATACGGACTCACAACCTTTTCATGAGTATGTATGTACCTATGTATGTAATTTTATATACACTTACTTCATCTTATGTCTATACATCGCCCAAAGGAAAACAGGAAGATATTACCTAAGGCTGACTTAATCCGCCTATTTAGTTAAATGTGTGTAGGTATATAAAGTTAAATAAATAATTAATAGGTAAATCATAAGAGTATAAATTATTCAATAAATAAAATCATTTTAATATATTATCAACTCGGTTAAGTAAATGTTATCTAGATATCATATTACTATGATTATTTTTCCGAGCCAAATATCGACCAATAGAATTGCACCATTCGACGTCACGTGGTACAACCTACATGGTATTATACTGACAATTTTTTTTGAATATTTTCTCTGGTCGTTACTATATAATAAGAAACAATTTTTTTTGAATATTTTCTCTGATCGTTACTATATATTATGAAATTCTTATTTGTTGACTGTTCATTTCATCTCATGGTGCAATTCTATTGGCCGACATTTGGGACGGAAAAATAATCCCCCGAATACCACACGAGCTTCAAAATTATCTGGCATTTCCCTCAAGGTTCCCTGCAAACAAATGAAGTCGTCAAGTTTTTCAGGAAAAATCACTCGCGCTTCGCGCTCGTGATTTTTTAACCTGAAAACTCCTTCATTTGTTTGCAACGAACCTATCGGAAAATACCCGATAATTTTGAAGCTCTTGTGGTATTATATGTGATAATTTTATGTCCCAGAAATTTTATAAGAATATGGGTAAGTATACCAAATTGAATGATCTTATAAACATTCTAAAAACTTGAAAGGTAATTCAGATTGATGTGTCGATAAGGTCTTTTCAATGAAACTTTAAGATACGATTATATCAACCTGATTATTTAAATAACAAATTAATTTATACGAAAAAAGGCAAATATTGAAGAATTTCTAAAGCGCCTGATGGAGAATCGTAATTAAAACATCATTCGCCACATTAGCATTCAAAACATTATAGGATCTTTGATAGTGAAAGGCAAACGGAGAGTCAATAAAAATGTAACCAATTGATAATCTATTAATACATTAAAATATTCTTTTGCATTTTAATATTGATATAAAGAATAACTGTAATCGTAATACTTCTGATTTATAGGGATATTGAGATAAATATACCTCCATATTACCGCTAAGCAGCAGTGTGCATGCGCTGTTGTGTTTCGGTTTGAAAGACATTGTAGCCAGTGGAACTACTGGACATAATGAGACTTAATATCTTATATTTCAGGATGACGAGCGCAGTGGAATGCCACACAGTACTTTGTAAGTCAAGTTGCTGGATGATGTTACTACTGTTTATGGGTGGTCGTATTGCTTACCATCAGGCGATCGGCACGCTCGTCTCGTCATTCAATGCCATAAAAAAAATATTAACGTCTGTAATTGTTCAAAAACTTTTCCTTGAAAAAATGGGCATTAGTTGCAAAAAAACATAATCATTCTTTCCAACTTTACATATAGAGTATAAAACCTGTAGTGTATACACCTTCGAGTGTGGAGAATGTAAATTCATTCCATTAAGTAACCCCCGCCGCTTGTAAATACCCACAATAATAAAATTATAATTACTGATATTTGCCGGTCGTAAAGAAGACGAATAGAGATTAGGAAAAAGATAGGGGTGTTCGAACTTTAGATCTCCGAAAATCTCACTTATCAAAAACAAAACAAACAGGAATCTATCACGTGTCCTTAGGTTTCTGGGGGACCGTGGTACTACTCCGGTCGAGCTGGCCCATTCATTCTATAGACATTTATGTCTACAAAGCGACTCTATCCCTTTCAAAATAAGTACCCTTTTACCACACCTTCGTTCCAGGTAACTTTGAGGCTAATTTTCTATGTTTAAGTGACATTTCCTCATTATTATGTAAATCGGTTGCAGACTGACCTTTAGACATCAGTGCGATTTCACCATAGTTCGTTAGTCAGTACGAGACACATACGGGTGAGGCTTCTATTATTGTATGAAAAGTCATATTATTCATTACAACATATTGTAGCCTTTTGCAACAGAATTCTGAAGAAATCAACGAAACATTAGTTTTAATGGGCACATCGATCATGCTCTCAAAAGCCGATAGCAGATACGAATAATGCCGTACAGCCTGTAAGTGTAATACTATGTAAGTCGCATTATATAACATACGAATAAGAGAGTATTGTAATAAATACACCTATACATCACGCTTCATTGTGATTCTACGCAATAGTTCCTAATGTCACCCTTATTAAAAATCATAGGAAAGCCCAGAGTCGAAATATTTCTTGGAAACCACATGAAATCTTGATCTACATAAATCAGCCTCACTTAAAAATTACACTAACTGATGACAATACTTGTCGACGAATATATATTAGAAAGCTGGCGCGTACAACACACTCACAAATTACGAATGTGTCGTCTCTGTGAATATACCTCAGAATGAATATACAAACGCCACTTGTCTTAACAACGCGTTGTTTACGTAGCAGCGAAGTCAAAAAATGTAGCATGATGATCATCATCATCATACCAGCCCTGTATTATATACTGCCCACTGCTGAGCACGGGCCTCCTCTACAACTGAGAGGGTAGCATGTTGCTTTATTGCATTTATGTATCGGTCGTTCCAACTTAATCCTTTCATTTCTTTTATTTATTTTCCGGAAAAGTACAAAACACTTACATAGGTTATATGTCTAAAATAAAATAAATATTGTACTATTATTATTAAATCTTTACTAGCGAACTTTGTACTAGGCTCAAGGCCTGTATCGCGAAGATCGATGAGTGGAGACTGACTGGATTGTTCATTTTGTATTTTTTTCCTTTTCTCGTTGTATTGTACAGTAAACTAGGAAAATGTTAATTTTTTATTTTTTAGTAAACACTAACTGAGACATAGCTACAACCTATGAGTGAGTTTGAAACTTTTTTTTAACATATTGTGTAAAAGGACATGTCCAAAAACGGGCCGAAATTCTAAACAAGACAATTTATATATATTTTGATAGAACTCCTGAAAACTAACCTTTTGCAATAAATCGTATAATTTTAAAGACATCCGATTTTGAGATTTATGTAATTTTGTTTGGCTTGAAAACTACACTTAATATGAACGTTTTTTAAAAAGTTGGTTATGAATGGAGGGGTCCAAAAATATTTTATTAATGGATTTAAGTTCCATATTTTGCCCTTTTAATATCCCTAAAGTTTGAGCCTTGTTAGATTTTGAGGCCCAGCACTCATACAAAAAGCGGACATCTCCTTTTATACGTTCTATTATATCAAAACTTCACAACCATATAGCATTAGTACCATCGCTCTCTTACAAAGATGTAGACCCAGCGTGAAATAAATAATATTAGCAAACTATAACTGGAAAATATTACGTCTGAGTGCCGTTCAGGAATATTTAGAGAGCAGTACGCAGTGCGACCTATAAATTAAATGAGATTTATTACTGGTCCGAATATTTGTCTTAAGCGTTATGCGAAGAGAAACCACAGCCCTGTAGCGGGTAGCGTCATGGATTGTGCCAGCATCTGACTAACCTATGTAATCGACGTCTTTGATATTTATGAGAAACAAACGTGAATTAGGGACGATTTCACCGATTGCTGATAAATGCTACTCGTCACATAAATGTATAAGCCTACCAAATACAAAAGTCACACTCTAACTCTGTTTTTATATATAAGAATAATTTGATAACTCAGTTTTTTCAGCATTATTTTAAAGTTAGTCTTTATTTTTAGCCCAATTTCATTGAACCACTATACTTTTTTAAAATTAATTTACCCTTTTTCGACAATTCGATCTTTTTAAGTTATACCTAATGGTTAATGAGGGACGTGAACATAACCGTTCTTATAAAATAAGTAAAAGATTCGTAAAGTAAATATCATAGAGAGGGATTGTTTCAGATTTAAAAAAAAACTATTATTCTTATGTCTTTTGAGCACTACATATTAAACAGCAATATGACTATTTCTAGTTTCCATGTAATAGGAAAGTTAATAGATGTATACAGCATTTAATAACCTTATGGTCATATTTGTTTTAATTTTTACAATAAATACAGGAACCGAAGGAAAAAAGGGAATAATAGCCCATTATATGGCACAGATGTAATGTATTTACATTTTAATTGTATCATCCATAAGAGATATTATTCCTAGTCGGTGTCCAAATGCAAAATTTGCGGTGGTTTTAGTTGGCAGATTCCTTAGGCGCGTGGGTGAGAAGGTATTCAACCGCGCGACGGATGGCCTCAGGCATCGGAGGGCCAACAGGAAGGAGGTTGCTCTGTAAAATAGAGATTATTTGGGTTAAACGTATGGTGCATTACATGAGAAAAAAATAAGGCAAGTTTAGCTATATAATTTGATCAAATCAAATCAAATTCTTTATTTGTTGATCAACTTATTCATTCTATACGTTTTCGTTTCACTGATTATAATTAAAATTAACTACGATTAACAATGAAATTTAACAAAACAACCTTTATGTTAAACTAATTAATAGTAGACAATTTTAGAACTTTAAAGAAATACTTTAATGGTTATTAATCGCTAACTCTGATAATAATTTATATTAACTTAAAACGATTCCTTTTCACGATTCATTAATTTATATTAATTAATGAAACAGATAAAAATTATAATTAGCTGTATGTTATGTTTAAAAACAAACATGTATTAGAATAAATATTATTAAGACCAGCCGTGTATTAAAATTATATTGCCCGCTGCTGAACCTTAGCCCACTACACTGGCCTAGTGCGGGTTGACAGACCATACCTTCGAAATTCTTATGGAGAATTACCCGTTAAAGCGAACGACAATTGATAAAAAAATCTCACCTAACGTCGTATAAATATTACTTAACACAAAATCTTACCTGGGGTTGGTATCCGTTTTCGTCAGCTACGTAAGAGAACTCAACTGGGACTCCCTCGGGAGACTTGTATTGGTAGCTGCCTTGAACAGCCTGTTATAAAAACACCAACGTCATGTTAACAAGAATGAAAGAGTACAAATATTTGTAACTCATGGCATGTAGTATTATTGTGGGGCAGATAGAATTACAGAATCTACTATTTTTTATCACGTAGGAAAGTATTCCGATATCATTTTAAGATTCATTATAAGAACTATTAATTCCGTTTGTTTTTAATTTATTTTTTTATTTGTTATTACAGTTGTCTTTAAACTGCTTAGTATCAAAATATAGAGAAGACAGTATTTTTGGTAAAACAATAAATTGTCGTTATTAATAAAACTAACATGGATGAAACAATTAAATACTCACAAGCACTTGAGAGTCACCAACTTGTTTCAAGACGCCACTGGATTGGCCGCTGATTCCATTTTCGGTCTCGTAACTGAAAATTTAAAGAGTCCACTTAGAAACCTAAAATTCTTAGCTGCATTGTATCTAGTTATACAATAGTTCCAATACCAAATGAAAAGCCTAACTGTACTCGCCATCAGGTACAGCTAAGTCACATTGCAACTTTGTCGAAAATTGCTTAATAAAGTTAAGGTATAATTGCCTAAACACTTGGTAGTAACTAATAACTTACGCGTAGTTAAAGCCGTCGGCGTTGACCTCAGAGTCAGAGCGAAGAACAGCGGCTTCGAAATCCTTGCCGGTAGCGACGGACTTAACAGCAACTTGAGCAGGCTGCACGACGGGCTCCACAACGGGCTGCACACCTACCGACGCTTGAGCCACGGCTTGGACCACTGGCTTTGTTTGCCAGGGCTGGTAGCGAGCCGTCGCAGCATTTGCGGCGTAAACGCACAGAGCAAGAATCTAAAATTAAAAAAAAACATATTGCAGTAGGTAGAGGTAGGTAAATATTGCGGAAGATTTGGTCATTAAACACACTATCTTATAAAAAAATTTTGTTCCTCACCAAGAATTTCATCTTAGAGGAGGTCCGTGTCTACCAAATGCTAGAAACAACAAGTCCCATGGCATACAAATCCGATCCTTTTATATATCTAATAAAAATAATACTGGACAAAAAATAACGTACAAATTGTAAGGGTATTGACACGCGAGAGTAACCTTGTAATTTTTTTATAATTTTCTCGCTGTCACGAGGGCTATGGTAACCGTCTGGACGTGTTATGTCATTCGATTAATGAGCTATAAAAGTATTTTTGTATCATAGAGCGAAATGGATTGCGTACTAAAGGTTCCGCAGGTGTATCACGTGCTTTATTTAGTTGCCAATTTCGTGCCCAGAATGTTATAGAAGGAGTCAGACAAAAAGTCATTTTTTGCGGTCAAATATTTCGGTACCTGCTAACCTCAGAGCTTCAACGGACGCGTCTACGATTCCCATCCGTCCGTTTAAATTAACAATTCAAATCGTTGAAGTCACGTTTCGCACAATGTTCTGCATACTAATGATTTAAATAAAACAAGGGGGGTCTAATTGTCGTCGATAATTTCAAAGAAGTTCACGTTGAACTGGCAAGGTAATGATTTAATACAAGTTATCATATAAATATCCTACTATATCACAGTACGAACCTTCTATGGAACGTTAAGTATGGAGACGAAGATTCTACATCAGAAAAGTGAAAGATTTTGAAAAACCTTTCGTCGTTACTTTATACTTTATTTTAGTGTTACAAAAACTATAATGAAATCATCGTACAGGTTATTATGTACAGTCAACCACAAAAGTAGCTGAACAAATTAAAAACTTTAAAACGCTACTGCGCGTTCACTCCAGTCGAAATATTCTTTTTTCTGTATCTAAAATTAAGTTAAAATGTTGATACTGACGCAAAAGTTTAAACGCGATTGGAAATTTTGAATTTGTTCAGTTACTTATGTGGCTGACTGTATATCGTACAAATGACCTGCGAGCTTGTTATGTATCTGGCAAAAGCAAAGCGACGGCAAAATAACATTATATTTAATGTCAAATTACCGCCGCGTCGTGCCATACTGAGCGCCGTACCTAGAGAAATTTAGTTTGATTGAGTCACAAAGCATAATTTGGTCTAGATATTAATTTTGCTACATACTAAATATATTTCAGTGTCAAAACGCATATATTATTCCTGTTTTACATTAAGCTACGGTGTCTATATAAAATACACAACACAATGACATTGCGTTAATAAATGAAACCACATACGTTTTTTATATCTTTTTGAAAATAACACTATCCAATAAGTTACTTGAACCGTAAATGTAAAATAAAAAAGTGTAAGCTTCGAACAAAATAATTATCAATAAAAAGTAACTATAATCTTACACGCCCTTATGCCACTACCACTGCTCTAAGAAACACTGACTCGGTGGCGTAGTTGTATTACGGTACGACTGCAACGCTGAGGTGTCGGGTTCGATCCCCGGGTCGGGCAAAGTGATATTGAGTTTTTCTATTCAGTGTCAGCCCGGAGTCTGGAATTTGTGTCCTTTATGGCGATGGGCTCGCCCTCTATCACATCATGGGACGGAATAACGGCTAAAAGTGGGTGCACTAGTTGCGCCTCTGCCTACCCCTTCGGGGATAGAAGGCGTGAGTGTGTGTGTGTGCACTACTATAAGAAAATTCGTATAGCGGCAACATTACTATTTATTAAGAAATACAATCACGCACACGCCATATTCGTAAAAACTACAAAATGACCAAAAATTCACAAATGTAATCGTGTTTTTGGTGAGAATATTCGTTATTCATTGATGATTTTTGGTAATTTTAGCAGAGGCAAAGATGAGCATGTGGTTTCATTTACTAACGTATTGTCAAAATTACCTTGTATAAATTTCAAATTATGTTGCCCAAGATATGAATATAATTATAATTCAAATGTGAACATAACATTTGTTTAATACTATGTAGAGATAAAAGCTTGTCGCAAGATTTACTTGTGTAGATAATGCAGTAATTATTTAACTTGATCTTGACAAAAGTAAATCTCGCGACAAACTTTTATCTCTACATAGTATTAAGCATAGTTTGATTCAATTTAAAGTTTTATTTTTCTTTTTAAAGCATTTGAATAAAAGCTTGATGCATTTGATACCCATATTATGGACGTGCACAAAAAAACTAGTCGTCATTTAGCTAATAATGCATTGTCACCCAAACTGAACGTGTATGCAAAATTTCAATACAATCGGATGAGGATAACATACATACATTGCAAGTCAAATAAAAGCTTTTAAAATGGTATAGTGTACTTTTCCGAAAAAAAAACTTGAGAGGTGTCAAGGGACACCCGGATGGAACGAAGTTCCTTTCGATTAATTAGTGAAGGAATTGTAATAAAATTTTATTTATATAACAATGTATATATATAAATATATAAATATTTTCCTATTTCCGTTCCAATACATAAGTTTCTAGAGAAAAAAAAACAAATAAATACGTGTGGCACTCGGAGACTACCGCGGTAAAGCTATTGCATAGCATTTTTATCACAAAGGAGATGTCCGCTTTTTGTATGGGTGCTGGGCCTCAAAATCTAACTAGGCTCAAACTTTAGGGATATTAAAGGGGCAAAATATGGAACTTAGATCCATTAAAAAAATATTTTTAGGCCCCTCCATTCATAACTGACTTTTTTAAAAACATTCATATTAAGTGTAGTTTTCAAGCCAAACAAAATTACATAAATCTCAAAATCGGAGGTCTTTAAAATTAAACGATTTATTGCAAAAGGCTAGTTTTTAGGAGTTCTATCCAAATATATATAAATTGTCTTAATGATTCCTTATGTTTACGCGAATGTTAGACATTGAAATTAAACTATTATAACGGATTTTATCGCGGTTTTTTATTTTATTTTCTCCCGACGTTTCGAAGACTTTGCAGCACTTCGTGGTCACGGGGCGGACTGAGGTGTTGGTGGTCCGAAAAGTTAGTGTTACAAATCTACCTTCAATTTACAATTATATAATTTAAAGATGTTAGTCATTGTTTGCGGTCCGGTCTACGCAGTAAGAGCTCACAATGTCTTGAGGTCTGGCAGCAGGTCTTTTGGGGCCCGATTTAATTAGATGTATGACCGGGTCCCAGGCTTGTGCAAGTTTCCAACCATCTTCTCTATTGAAATTAGGATGTTTTTTGATCTCAATAGCCTCGCGGATCATCCTAGGCAGGAATCGGTGTTCTTTGGCAAGGATTTGTGGCTTGTCGAATCTAAGGTAATGGTTGGAGCCTTCTTCTGAGTGTTCAGCTACTGCAGACTTCGTAGAGCGTCGGTGTTTAACGTCAGCTATATGTTCTTTTACGCGGGTCCCTATATGTCTTTTTGTTTGTCCAATATAAGAGAGGCCACAGTCGCAATCTATCTTGTATACGCCCGGTTCTTGTAGAGGTATATGGCACTTGACAGGTGGTAAAAATTGACTAATCTTCTTAGGCGGCTTAAAATAAGTTTTTATGGAAGCGCGCTTCAGGATGTAGCCAATCTTGTCGGTGACTCCTCTTACATAAGGTAATACAACTGGGACACGATCAACTGTGGCTGGTTTCACTCGGTCTCTGTGACGGCGGCGTGGAATTTGGAGCTTGTTGTCTCGCAGTACTTGCTTGACATGTTGCAGCTCAGCAGCCAGGTGTTTCTCGTCACAGATTCCTTGTGCTCTCTGAAACAAAGATTTGCCCACGGTAGCTAACTGTTTTGGATGGTGATGAGATTCACCGTTCAGGTATTTATCTGTATGGGTCGGTTTCCTATACACAGTGTGGCTTAGGGACTGATCAGGATTACGGATGACTAAAACATCTAAGAAAGCAAGAGAGTTATCCTGTTCCAACTCCATGGTAAATTGAATTTTATCATTAATGGAGTTGAGATGATTTAAAAATGCAGTTACTTTGTCAGATGGTAATATTGTGAAAGTATCATCTACGTACCGTTTGTAAAACCTTGGTGAGACCGGGGCTGTGTTCAGGGCTGTCTCCTCGAAGTCCTCCATGAAGATATCGGCGACTACTGGAGATACAGGTGAGCCCATCGCTACCCCCTCAACTTGTACATAGAACTGATCATTCCACAACATATAGCCAGATGTGAGGCAATGTTGGAGTAGTTCTGCATATTCGACAGGGATGTTATTTTCTGCTAACCTCTTAGAAACAATTTTAATGCAGTCTTGTACTGGTAAACTTGTGAAAAGTGACTGGACATCAAAACTGACCATTGTTTCATTGTCAGCTAATTTAAGGTGTTCAATGTCGCTGACAAATTGGTATGAATCCTTCACAGATGCTCTAGTGATTCCTCTGAGTGGTGAAAGCACTTTAGCTACGTGCCTAAATAAATAAATTGTCTTGTTTAGATTTTCAGGTCCGTTTTTGAACAAGTCCTTTGATTGACTAAACACAAATTCGATCTTACGCTTACCACATAAAGTAGATTTTTAAACGCGAGCAAAGCACGTTTAGTCTTGTTATTGATAACCAAAGTAGAATAAATCAACAAAATTTGAAAAAAGAATGTTACGTTCAATTCTTTTGTACTCGTGCCGTGCCAACGCTGGGGAAATAGCTTCTACGCAATGTATTTAAGGTTCATATTAGATTAGTAAGAAATGGTTTTAATGACTTTAATAAATAAAATAAATACAAATATACTCGTTTCAAGAATTATAGCTTCTACGCATTGTATTTAAGGTTCATATTAGTAAGATAATAGAAAAAAGTGTCGTGACAACTTTCCGTCCAGCCCCCTTTCACAACGCGCAATAAGGAACTTCGTTCCAAAATTATGACTATATTAAAGCAAGGTGTGCTCTATCTGTGTACCATCCAAAATTCATTCTATAATTTAGAACTATCTTTGCTCGTGGCTCCACCCGCGTGAAAGAATTTTCCGAGATAAAAGTCTCTCTATATATTTTCCCAGGATGAAAAGTAGCCTATGTCCTTTACACGGTCTCAAACTATCTCCTTGCCAAATTTTATTGAAATCATTTCAATTTTTCAGACGTGAAAGCGTAAAAGACAAATATACAGACCTACTTTCGCTTTTATAATATAAGTAGGAAATAGAAAGTAGCATACATAGTTTACATTTTCATATAAGCCTCCATATCCGATAGCTTAACATAAATTAAAATTATAATAGTTTTTATTTACCTCATGAATATTGACCGAGAATTTCTTGTATATTAATTCAGTAAACTGATTTGTTATTTAAATATAACTATTGTAATAAATTGTACTCACACTACTAATCGTGTTAATCCTTTAAGATAGCTTTATGATAACTTTGTACATACCTACTTAACAATGTTGTTTATAATACTTATTTATTGAAATTCCGTCATTTTTAAGTATATTGTATTACCATACATAGTTACTTACTTGTTTTATATACCCTACATAGATATAGTTGTCTTTAATAGGGGCCACCGGGGGTCGCAGGCGGGCGGCAGGGGGCTGTCCGTCTTTCACTTTTGTGTTCTATTAGCACATTGTAGCGATCCCTGTGATGGACGGCAGCGTGGCTGGTAGGCCTCACGCTGCCATTGACGCCGAGGGCGTCCTTCGGTGCGCGGGGGCTCCTGAGCCCCCCCACAACAGGAGACGGGCCGCACTAGGCGGCAACGCGCAGAGGCGGCTGCGGACGACAACTTAGACACTCCCGTCAGAGGAAGCCCGCAGCCGTCCCTAATGCGCCGAAGATGGCCACCGCGGAGTTTTGGTTGGTATGCCGTGCGTTATACATAGGTTAGGGACTCGGCCCGGCGGTCGCCCGATGGTTACATCTCTCCGGGTGGCTCAACGCTGGGACGTAAGGCACGGTGAACCCAACATAACCGCTCAGTCGCCCCCCTTGAAGGCTGGGCGGTAGTAATAAGTCACTTTCTCCGCGAAAACAAAAAAAAAAAAGTAAGGAGGGCACAATTAACTTGTCCTAAAAAAGGAATTATTTGATTAGTACGTAGTTGTTTGCTTACAGTTCTGGTTCAAGGCTGGTGAGTACGCCATATACAAAAACTGACTTTAGTATCATCATCTTATACTTATTGAACAAAATGTTTTCCATACATACTGAAATAAAGGATAGTAATACCCTGATTTCAACCATCTTTGTTCCATTATTATAATTTTATCCTTGTTCTAAATATTTCTATTAAATCTATCAAACTTTTTCATATGTTGTTTCTCTTTATTTTGATTATTATTTATTATAATTATTCTCACAAATGTATTAAAGTTGGTACAATGCCTGATCCGATTCGATACAATAAACCATTCATAATTAATAATCTGATTAATAACCAATCATCATGTGAATAGATCAAAATCCCTAAACTATTAAACATGTCAATCATTGAATTAAGTAATTAGCGATATTTATAATATATTGAAGTCACACACACACACACTCACGGCTTTTATCCCCGAAGGGGTAGGCAGAGGCGCAATTAGTGCACCCACTTTTCGCCGTGCGTATTCCGTCCCATGATGTGATAGAGGCCGAGCCTATCGTCATATCGGGCACAAATTCCAGACTCCGGGCTGATACTGAGTAGAAAAACTCAATATCACTCTGTCCGACCCGGGAATCAAACCCGAGACTTCAACATTGCAGTCGTGCCGCAATACAACTACGCCACCGAGGCATTGAAGTCAATATCAACGCATTGTTCAATTATAGTGACGACCGATCTATAGGTATCTATTACTATTAATGATTTGTAAACGTGGGTTAATGCATCATGAACGCCAATATATTTTTATTTGGTTGCTTCCAAATAGTATTTTATTTATATCTTAGGGCTACATCCATGCATACATTAACCTGTGTAATAATAATACTGTCAAATATACATTTGAAAAACAATGAAGAAAATCATGACAATTGATGACGAAAAAATTAAGCCCGGAGTTTCTTTCTGCCTTTCTTCTTCGGGTCGTCATCGCTTAGGTAGCTAGTGAAAGGCTGGTAGGTTAGCTAGGCTAGGACCTTTTTATCCTCGCCGGCGAGGACCGTGGCGTTTCCTTTCCTCGTAATGTAAAGATACTCCTTCCCTTTCTTTTATATCAGCTCCACTTCTCCTTACCTAGCCCTATTCCCGTCCCCAATGTCCGTGTCCTCTGTACCTATCAGCCCGTGCTGGTTGTTCATTATTTAATCTAGGTACTTTAAATTATTTAATTGGTATATGTACCTTTGTTATTGTCTCTACCTTGTCATGACTTGTCATAAGTGCTTTTTTATAAGCCTACTTGATCAATAAATGATTTTATTTTATTTATTTTTTATTTTATTAGTTTTAGCGCTACACTCGGCGTAATTTTATTAACGCATTTACAAAAATAAAAATAAATAAATAAAATCGCCTACGGATTCCTACTTCTATGGGACAGAATTATAGATACCTAACATCATTAGCAACGTTAACCTTGAATGTCCAAATGCCACCAATCTGGGAAACAAGTCATTAAATTGACATATAACACAAATATAGAAGACGCTCTCGGGCCTCCACAAAACTTGTTTCATCGTTTTAAATGTCAACCACTATTATTACCGACGCTCCTTAGGTCACCAGGGTCAGTCGTAATGCCACATGCAACCGAACCGGCAATATTTTTATTACGGATATTTATAGATACGTATGGAAAACATTGCGGCCATTAACACTTCTGTGGTAATAGTTAAAAAACTCATGTGTCATCAAACAAAAGTCTCATGAAATCAACGTTTGCAATTATTACTTGCATAGAGGTTTTCAGTATAACGATAGCATGACTGCCTCGGTGGCGTAGTTGTATTACGGTATGACTGCAATGCTGAGGTTTTGGGTTCGATTCCCGGGTCGGGCAAAGTGATATTGGGTTTTTTTTTAATTCAGCATCAGCCTGGAGTCTGGACTTTGTGCCCGATATGGCAATAGGCTCGCCCCCTATCACATCATGGAACGTAATACGCACGGCGAAAAGTGGGTGCACCAGTTGCGGCTCTGCCTACCCCTTCGGGGATAAAAGGCGTTAGAGTTTGTGTGTGTGTGTGATAGCATGAAAGATATAACGACAGTTTTTACAGACCTATCAATATCTAATCGCTGACCAAATGTTTTCCCAATTATTCATCATTTACATATAGTCTACAATTTACGACAATATTATTCTATGTTTTAATACGAATCCTCATTACTCCAAACGGAATGCATTCATTAGTATTGGAAGACTTAAATTTTCTATACTTTGGAGTTACGCATGTTTGTGTTTACGTCTATGAAAAACAAACAAAACAGACATCTCGTCTTTATCCCAGTCTTTTGTTCCCGGATCGAGCGAAGTGATATTGGGTTTTTCTGTCCGGTATCACGTTGGAGTCTGAAATTTGTGCTCGATATGGGATAGGCTCGCCCAGTATCACATTCTGGGACTGAATACGCGAAAAGTGGGTATACTTCTTGCGTTTCTGCCTACCATTACACGATAAGTATAGACTTATCGTGTAATGACAGTATAATTTTGCGTCAACTGCCAATATGTATATTTTAGTCACATTGATTGTTTTACTTACAAGGGTTGAAATAACAGGTCCTTAAAATTATGTATTATTAGGCGTCTACAGGATCCAGTGCCCAGGCTTGCCTACGAATGGCACAGAATAGGAATGCCTGGAGGGAGGTGGTGCGAAGTGTACAGGAGAGCCACACGCGTGGCTGAAGGCTGTGGCGTGAAATTTGGCACACGGGTAGATCATGTCCTGGATTAACACATAGGCTACTTTTTATCTCGGGAAAATAAAAAAGCGGGACTTTTACCCCGGGAAAACTCATTCACGCGGGCGGAGCCGCGGGCAAAAGCTAGTAGATTATAATCTAAGAACGAAACATATAGTTATTTCAGAACTGTTTACGGTTAACGGAATAACGTTTCTGAAATATGAAACATAAGATTATACATACACGTGTACAACCTTAATACATATACATGTGTAAGACAGAGATGCGTAGGTAACGCCTTCTTTGTCCCTTTCAACGTGCGTGATTATTGTTCAGGTGACAAACTTTAAGGTGTGACAAACATATTTGATTTAAGGACCCCTGGTGCTTAGAGTGATAAATAATATTGTTAATAATATTTTTTAGGAAAATACTGTAACTAGTCCATGTAACAACGGGAGGATGCATATTTTTTCGGGTGTTTAAGCCGTAATATGCCGAATTGTTATGTCTCTGCTATGTGCACCCGATGAAGTCCTCCTGTATAACTCTATGGTTTCATTTATTTATTTTTGGCAATATCATGTTACATTATTATTTTTGTTGGATGACTGTGTGTGGTTAGAAATACATAGTGTAGCTTATAAAAATGAAACCTTATTTTAAAAATTATAGGCCTCATAATCCAATGTTTCATACTATTTATAATAAGACTTAGAAGTTAAGACAGGTAACCATTTATTTCCGCCCTGTGGATTGGGGGCGTTTGGAGAATTCCACCACGGTATCCCCTGCCTGTCGTAAAAGGCGACTAATAGGGGCCACCGGGGGTCGCGGGCGGGCGGCAGGGGGCCGTCCGTCTTTAGTTTTGTGTTTCTTTTAGCACATTGTTGCGACCCCCGTGATGGACGACAGCGTGGCAGGTAGGCCTCACGCTGCCGTTGACGCTGAGAGCGTCCTTCGGTGCGCGGGGGCTTCTGAGCCCCCCCACAACAGGAGACGGGCCGCACCAGGCGGCACCGCGCAGGGGCGGTTGCAGACGACAACTTACACCCGTATTCTAGAGACGATTCCTCGAAACTTCCTCAACCTTATCTCACTCGAGGTTACCTTGAGGATTAATTCAAGGAATCCTCGAAAATGGTATTCTTAGTTAAAATTTGAGGTATTCTTGAGGATCCTCGAGTGAGGTCGAGTCAAGGTATTACGTCATTAAATACGTCATCGATGTACAGATAAATTAGAGTTTTTGCGAAAACTCTTCGATTTTTTCATCTGTGGTCACTCGAAAAGTGACCTTCAATCAAACTAATGTCATTATTTCTGTTTTATTTGAAGTCAGAGCGTACCTAATATGGAAAATATTTTACTTACTAAATAGTTAATTACTTAAATTATTGTGCCTTTTGTTTTCATTTTCGTAATAATTTCTGGAAGACAAATTTAAATTAAATGTAAATTTCATGCACGTGTAAAAAAAGTTTTTTATACATCCATGGTGAATTTTAAAACAATTGGTAATAAAATGTTTACGATAGTGACTTTCCTAATAACTATACTATTTAATGTCTTGGCCTAAAAACCTAAGCCTAAAACTATAGCGTCTTTGGAATTTTGTGTCGTCGTAAAACTCTATCGGGTTTTTTGCATCTCTTAAATAACGCCGTTCGGGACATTCGTATGGAGTATCGTACAAGTATTGCAGGAACTGTTGGAGATCTATTTAATACGAATAATAAATAACACACGAAAAAATATCGATTGTAACACTGTTTACCAAGCGTAAATCTTTCCTTGAGTCTTCCTTAAGGTACGTCGTGAGGTACCTTGAGTTTGACAGTTGATTCCTCACCTCGAGAAAGGAAAAATCTTGAGGGACGTTGAGTGGAGGAGATTCTTTTCAACTAAGAATACAGATTTCCTCCAGTGAGGTTGAGTGGAGTCGAGGAATTTTTGAGGAAACGTCTTAGAATACGGGTGTTAGATACTTTCGTCCGAGGAAGCCCGCAGCCGTCCCTAATGCGCCGAAGATGGCCACCGCGGAGTTTTAGTTGGTATGCCGTGCGTTGTACATAGGTTAGGGACTCGGCCCGGCGGTCGCCCGACGTTTTCCATCTCTCCGGGCGGCTCAACGCTGGGACGTAAGGCACGGTGAACCCAACATAACCGCTCGGTCGCCCCCCACGAAAGCCGGGCGGTAGTGGTAAAGCACATTCTCCGCGAAAAAAAAAGGTAACCATTTATTTATACCAAGTAAGTACCAATGCTAGAAACTACACCAAAGCTATGTAGCTGATAACAAAATATTATATGTTTAAGCTGATGTAATCTTTTCAACGATGATATCATTTTGACTTCTTTGTATCTGATTATTTTAAGTTTATTAGCATTGGAAATCACAAAGGAAAAAATGCTAATAAATTTCATTTGGAAGACTAAAAATAATTAATTTATCACAAACGTAGACTATCTTTATTGCAATTTTCCAACCTGTTTTAAACGTAGCTTTTATGTGTGTAATATCTATTGGACATAATTTATTGTATAACGTAGATTCAAACCGCAATAGACTTACAAACAATATAAATCACGATACTTAAAATATCTTTATACATACGCCATGTGTTTCTAAAAAAAATATTATGCAAATACACTTCTAAAAGGTTTTCCGTTGATCGATAATATTGCTGATTACACAAGATACCAATAACGGTTATTAGTGTTCAAGATTTTGTAACGTCGCATTACCTACAAATGTTTAATTTAAGTCTTGTTGTTTCATCCGTGGTCAAGTAAAGTTAACGGTCTTATTACATTGGACGAGCGCGCAGCGCCTTTGCCTCGCTGTAAACTTGCTTGGAATTCACCAGTGTAAAAAGAGCTTCAACTTTACCTGACCATAGACGAAACAACCCGGCCTGTGTGAGTGATTAGACGACTGCTTATGATTGCTATGTGGTGACATTTTGCATAAAGGCAAGGTCAGTGTTACTTTAAATATGCGTAATGCATGAAGAGGTTACTGGTGGTAGGTCTCTCCTATGTAAGAGTCCGTCTGGGTGGGTACCACCGCAATGTCTATTTCTACCGCCAAGCAGAAGTGTGCATGCACTGTTGTGTTTCGGTTTGAAGGACATTGTAGCCAGTGTAACTACTGTACATAATGAGACTTAATATCTTATGTCTCAGGGTGACGAGCGCTGTAGAATGCCACACAGTACTTTGTAAGTCAAGGTGCTGGATGGTGTTGCTACTGTTTATGGGTGGTCGTATCGCTTACCATCAGGCGAACGGCATGCTCGTCTCGTCATTCGATGCTATAAAAAAAAAAAAGTATATGAAGAAAAATTGTGTGTCAGCATAATATAAAGTGGAAATCTTAGGTCTGCCTACTTTGCCTACTGCCTTGTTATACAAACTGACCTTTTCAATTTAAATAAACAAAATTAACAATCCAAATATATACTGAAAAATTACATAATATAAATTTGATCACGAACGCTATGTAAGAACTTACTATAAAATGTATGTTTGTCTGATAAAGCGGTTCAGACGTCAGACATTAAAATTATATTTATTGAGTTTGAAAATTATAGCAAAGCGCCATCTGTTTTATATACCATAAAATGTGTTGTAAAATAGAATCTCAACTTTACCATAAAATAACTTGTATTTTGCTGCCACTAATATTGATGCAAATCTAATATATTTTATACACCTGCCACTAGATGGCAGTAAATACGTTTACAACCTGTGTTTACAACGCACGTGACGACCTTGTGGGAGCTAAAAAATATTGGATGTTCAGAGCATAATATTATACAGAAAATTATGTGACTGGTCTTAATTTATGTTGATCGTTGGCATCTTGCTTCTTTTTTGGCTGAGCATTTTATTTCAGTTGTTCGTAAGGTTTTTTACCTATGGTGCCAAAAACAATATAATAATGTGAAATTAAACAACTTTTATGTAACTTTGGAGCCGATCAACAGTCTCCAGAGCGACGCCAGCTTAATATTATGATTAAGATTCAAAACATATGCCTGAAATTGATTTATTTAGCTCATTAGAGTTGCAATAATAAAAATACGCACTTGTGTAACCATACGCACAGTTGACATTTCACGTTTTCCTCATTTATATATTGCGTTTAGAATTTTTATGTGAATCGAGTAATTCTCGTAATTATATTTTAATAAACAAAACATCCGCGTTGCTAGTCGTGCTGTATTTGATGCGCAAAAACAATCACCAAAAACTAAAAATATTGTCGATAACAAAATAGAGCTTTCTGGTCATTCGAACAACTAAGTAAAAACATATATTTAATTCTTATCCGGTTAAATAAAAGGCATTTTTGAGAATACATAGGTAAAGGGAATGAAAAAACTATAAATATATATCTGATATGCGGTCACGGTTTCCAGTAAAACAAATAAATCTTTGTGGTTAACCACTTAAATAAAGTTTGCGGACGAATGAAAAACTGGATACAGTTATGCCGACTGTAGTTAAACAGTATTTAAAATGGCATATGTTTTACTACAATTCCCAACTAAAGGCTAAAGCTTTTATTGGTATCTACGCTAATATTGTAAAGAGGAAAGATTTGTATTTTACTGGTGGTAGGTCTCTCATTATGTAAGAGGCCGTCTGGGTAGGTACCACCGCAATGTCTATTTCTACCGCCAAGCAACAGTGTGCATGCACTGTTGTATTTCGGTTTGAAGGACATTGTAGCCAGTATAACTACTGGACATAATGAGACTTAACATCTTATGTCTCAGGATGACGAGCGCAGTGGAATGCCACACAGTACTTTGTAAGTCAAGGTGCTGGATGGTGTTGCTACTGTTTATGGGTGGTCATATCGCTTACCATCAGGCGAACGGCATGCTCCGATGCAAACTATTGGACCGATTCTAAACATTCATTACTTCATTATCAGTGAATAACAGAGAATACTCTTTATCTCAGAAAACTAAAAAACTACTGAAAGGATTTCGATGAAATTTGGCACACGGGTAGATCATGTCTTGGATTAACACATAGGCTACTTTTTATCTCGGGAAAATAAAAAAAGCGGGACTTTTACCCCGGAAAACTTATTCGCGCGGGCGGAGCCGCGGACAAAAACTAGTTACACATAAATGTACAGTATATAGATTTAACACCAAACATTAATTGAAAAAAAAAAATGCTTGTGAACTATTTGTTATTCATAATAAATAAAACTGCTCCGATATCTATAGATGTGCAGAAAATAGTTGATTTTTTGAGTAACGGGAAGAAAAATAATCTGGCGGACCAAGTAAATGTCACAGTATTACAAGGACACTGTACAAACGTCATTAGTATGTTACAGACTAAACCATAGATTATTGTGAGTCAGTATTTCCCGAACTGTGGCGACGTTGCAAATCACTTAATAGTCTAGAAAAAAATAGTGAGCAAAGATTTGCCGCATATTAATTGAAAATATACAACGCACGGCAAAGATGTTAACATGTTTTTACAAAATTGAGGCATCTTAATACCGCATTGTTTATATTGCTAAATCTTTAGATGCTCATATTGCTCAAAGCTGTATTAAGTAACAGAATATTTAATTAAAATTTTATTGTTGTTTATGCGACACCCGGTGTTGTATCACATTTCTATTGCCTAAATATCTAAACTGTTAATTACCAAAATAAATTTTCTTAAATTAGCCTGTAGCTGAAAAATGATTACTGGAGACACATGTCAATTAATATCTTTGTATACCTATGATACTATGGAATTTTAAAGTTAAAGTTGTAAACCTATGTTTAAATAATTAAAAATATTACCCCATCCGTGCCTATACATATATGAAACATCACTTATTGTAAAAAAGCACCCATCCCTGTTTCCCACAATGGCGGCAATGGGTTGCAAAAGTGAAAGACTGAAAAACAGACTATATGTACCTCTTCAAAGGCGCAATGTTTTTATAAAAAATGCATACTGTATGGCAATAAAAATTTACAATAATTTACCCGAGAAATTAAAACAAAGTACTTTAAATAAATTTAAAAATAAATTAACTCAACTGCTTATAAACAAACTATATTACAATGTAAATGACAGAAATATTAATAAATAATAGAAATGACATACCTAATATTGCAAATTTTAATTATAATGTATACTAATGACTAACATTTGAATTATTACCTATAGATACTTAAATACTACTAAGATAAATCTAAAATCACTATTGATATAACTATCGTTTTTTTTTTGATATTATTACTATCATAATAAATAATAATAATAACTATAAAAACTATCATAAATATTTGCACGTCAAAAATGACAGATTGTGAGACACTGATTATTGAATTCTGTAATTATATTATGCTATCTGTATATACGGTGAACAGATAACCGCTGGAGTAAGCGTGTTCTGGAGTGGAGACCGCGTCTTGCCAAACGTAGCGTGGGACGCCCTCTGGCCAGATGGCGGGACGACTTGCACAAGAGGGCCGGCAGCGACTGGATGCATAAAGCAGCAGACCGGGCTCTGTGGCGTATCTTGGGAGAGGCCTATGTCCAGCAGTGGACTGCAACGGGCTGATGATGATGATGATGATGATATACGGTGGCGGACGATAGCCTAGTTGGGAATGGGACGGTCTGCCGAGACAATGTCCGGAGGTTCAAAACCCAAGGCACACACCTCTGACTTTTCGAAGTTATGTGTGTATTGTTTATCAATTATCGTTCGCTTTAACGGTGAAGGAAAACATCGTGAGGAAACCTACATACCTGAGAATTCTCAATAAGAATTTCGAGGGTATGTGAAGTCTGCCAATCCGCGCTAGGCCAGCGTGGTGGACCAAGGCCTAAACCCACTCAGTAGCAGAGGAGGCCCGTGCTCAGCAGTGGCAGTATATAATATAGGGCTGGTATTATTATTATTTGTATTATATATATGTACTAGCTTTTGCCCGCGGCTCCGCCCGCGTGAATGAGTTTTCCCGGTATAAAAGTCCCGCTTAAAATGTAGCTTATATGACACGTTCGTAGATTTACCATAGCAGCGCCATCTATTGATTACTTACTCAACCCAGTCGAAAGGTATCGACATCTGTTAGAATCATTCATAGCAGCGCCATCTATTGATTACTTACTCAACCCAGTCGAAAGGTATCGACATCTGTTAGAATCATTTGGAGTTAAGATAATTGTGACTGTCAAATAATAACAGACAAATAATTAGCAATAAATTAAAATTGCGACTATAATTTGAGATTTAAACTATCCTATCTCTCAAGTTGGATCGAACTGCACATGGTGTGCGAATTTTATTATAATCGGTTAAGTGGTTTAGGAGTCCATTGAGGACAAACATTGTGACACGAGATTTATATGTCGGAAGCTGGTCACACGGCGGCCGGTAATGGGTAGCGAATACTTCGCCATAGTCATAATTGAAACTATCTCTTCAACTCAAGACTGTTTTATTGCTTGTTCATGACATGTTCACATGTTCAGAGGACAATCCCTATGTCAGGATGTATTAGAAACCCACTTGACACTTACTACGTTGAGAGCTAACCCAAAACTAACATAGTAACGACTTTAACAGTTAACTAACACTGAACTAGCATAGTAACGCTTTGATTATAGCTACTAGCTAAGACTGCACTACGACTGTTCTAAGACTGTTCTAAGACTGACGCTTCAAATGCCGAGGCGCCCTATTTATACTCTCAACTGTCACTCCCACCAATAGTTTGACATTTCGACTTGTTTTCTTTAAGATTATTATTTCAAATTACCCGACCATCCGACACGGCCATTCTGACAATATGATCGTCCTCGATCATGCGTTTGTTACAAAATAGACAGCACCCCCAAAACGCCCTCCCGCCATCACCTCCTAGTATCATAGCCAGAGAGAAGAAGTGACGGTAACAAACTCTCATGATACAGCTGTCAAATAGTTACTAAAACTGTATACAATGCAAACAATTCTTAACTAAGTGGAGATCAGTGCCACTGACGATCAGCAGCAATTTTCCCTGGGAAGCGGCTCAGTAGCTGCACTGCACTGCACACAGTCCTCGAACCAGAACAGACATCACACACGGCACCACCAACAGCGATTTCCAATTCCTGCAAACAGAAAATATACGCAGCAGCATCAAATCGCTCGGCCATTCCTGGCCAAAACCAGATACATTCAAGTAAACAGAAGGAATTAAAAACCCTGATTAATTACAAGATTTGACAGAAATCTTTACTCTCACTTTGAACAAATCAACTTTCATTTACCTACAATGATTAAATCAAAGACAATCTATTACAAAATGAGTTTCCAAAAATTACATTTCAATATCAAATGCATCAACCGTGAAACTCAGAGCACTAATTCGTATACTCGATTGTCATTAAGCCATCTCATTAATCAAACCAAATAATTAAGCCTTGCATGTGACCCCTGGCTACACAGAGCCTAGTAACTTCCAGTTACTCTCATATGCGAACCCCCACGGGAACGCCGAGCCTCTCACGGACTCTATGGTTTCGTCAGAAACCCGACCTCCGCCAGAGTTGACTGCTTACCGCGTACTCACGCTCGACCCCACTAAAAGTAGGCAGCGATTTTTACTAAGCTACGGCTACACGACAACCTCTGGTACGGTCCACTCCAGATCAACATGCACACTTAATTACTGTCACTAGTACTTGTCTCTGCTTCAATTTCATCGATTATGCTCTGATTTTCCGGCATTTTACGTAAAAGATCATCACGTAAACTTAATAACATTCTTCAGAGACGATATAGTTGAAAAGTTTACAAAAATGGCTGAAGGTTCATCTACAACACAAATCTTGATTTATTACTTGTTCAGTTTACTACACGAATTCATGAGACGCCAAATGATCAGACATCGTACCTCCAAGTACGATCCTCCCGGGACAACTCCATCGTGCGTTCCAGTACTTACTTGTGCCACCATGCACAAGGTTTCCAGGACAGCCTCCATCGTGCGTTCCACACTAGGACACGCATACATCGAGCTTCCCGTACTTGTGCCTCGTCTGAGCACAAACCGCACTAGGATACGCATACATCGAGCTTCCCGTACTTGTCTCTCCCTCGAGCACTAAGCAATGTGTTGACTATTACTCTAATCAACAGCCTCATCTACTTTGTTCTACCGTTGAACGTTTCAATCACAACTTCACCTTCAGGCATTTCTACAAACCATCACAGGAACAAATAAAACCTCAACACATACGATAGAATGAAAACTTCTCCCCCGAGTGCAAGAATCTTCCTTGCGGAGCTGCAAACTTATAAAGGGCCACCCTAAGATTGACAGCATTCAAACGTCAATTGACGATCAATAGAGGCCTTCCCTTTGTAGGTGCTTACTAGCTACACTGATCGGCGCAGCACTCACAGTACGCGCCGTATAGAACTTCTCAGGACCTCGCGACGGCAACAGGGACTAAAGAGTACAACACCCGCAAGAGTACCTTCGGAGGCGGGTTGACTCGTACCTATAGCATAGTAGGTTACACATGTCCTTCACCCAATATGCATTGAAAAATGCACCTGCCAGGCCAACGCTCGACATCCGCGCCACTCCAAATATAGTGGAGTGCGCAGTCCCATGTCCGCGCAACCTGAACCGCGCCGTTCCGCGCCTTTCCGCATCTGCGTGGACTGGAGTGCGCGCATCCGCACACCCTGGAATGCGTATCCGCACACCCCTGGAGCGCGTACCCACACTCCCTGGAGCGCGTACCCACACTCCCTGGAGCGCGTACCTACACTCCCTGGAGCGCGTACCCACACTCCCTGGAGCGCGTATCCGCACGGCATGGACCGCGCGTCTTCGCACAGCCTGAAGTACATTGGTCTGCACTGAGCACACACTACACAGATCTCTGTTCCTGCAAGCAAAGAAAAACAAAAACAGAAACACCGTTCGGCCTATTCTGACCTTTGATTAAGATTCCTCCTTATGCTACTAAAATGACTACTTCAGTTATTCTTGATTTCATCTGTACCAAATTTGCTACAATAATTTAGACCCAGTAGGTGATCACGTTATAGTCTCGCGATACACAGGCCACACATAGTAAACAGATTGTAATGTATTCACTATTCTCACAATATAAGACTCTGGTGGAAGTACGGCTATAGACTATGCTTGTGTAATAGTAATATCAAAACTATTGAAATTAAAAGTTTTATCAATTGGGACCATGTAGGTACAGTATTTCTTACCCAAATTGCCATTTAACGGAATATCTTTAAACCTAGTAAGTACTCGAAAGTGAAAAACCACGGCTATTATATCTGGACGGTATTCTCATTGCTACAACAAGCAAATCCACCTGCAAAGTGGTGTGGGCAGAATCTCCAGTCACCACCACGAGGTAAAACGAGATCCCAACATTTGTGGAGATTACGGAGAAATAAAGGAAACCACAACCCTCAAACAAGGGTTAAGAGTGATACGATACCAAATCCTCTTCTATCACCGCAGTTAACGTCAGATCCATCAAAGGATCCCACAGAGGCTCTTCAGTAGTTACAGTTTACGGAGTCTTGTAACGCTGAATACATTAAGTACTCTCTGCAAGGATCTTCAGTTCCTGCAATCAAAAATATCACAACAGCATCAAACCGTTCACCCTATCCTAGACTTTAATCAAGTCTCGCATCAATCTTTGAGCAGGAATTCAGTAGTCATCTTAACACGAGGACAACTTCAAAATTATCGTACGACTCGCTCTTAATCCAAAATTTTAAAAAGTGCAGTGTTGCGATCGGAAACCTTGACCAAGGAAGGCCAGCAATCCTACAGACCGAACACTATACACCTAGATCACTTTTGTAAGGCCATGTACAGTCATTGTTTACTACAACAGACACTTTTTATCCAAGTCCTTAAGTTTAGGGACGGGTCTGTACCAACAATAACCACAAAATGGTCGTTAATCCATGTCTGCACATGCCTTGTTAAACAAGATCTCAATATTTGTAAAGGTTACCAAGAAATAAAAGAAACCAGAACCCTCAAACAAGGGTTATGGGTCATACGATACCAGACTTCCTCTACCGCTGCAGTAAGCATCATATCTGTCGTCACAGATAGCTACACGTGATATGTGATGCAGCAGTTAGCATCAACCGGTACTACACAACCGTGCAGTCACGTTGCCCGGGAAACCCACTACGACGTATGGTGCGTCGCACGTCGTACGTCGGCAGCACATCTACCGGAACGTAGCACCAACAGGAACGTTTGAACACCAACAGGAACGTTTGAACACTAACAGGAACGTTTGAACACTAACAGTTTGATCGCGGTACACACGCAGATCCTTGTTCATTTGAAGCGTGTGCACATTACGTCAGAAATGAACATGCGATGGCTATGTTTCACACTTGTTCACTTTTATTTACATTCGGAGTTAGTCCTTATCCCGGTATTCCTCAGTACCATAACATTTTCTTCAGGTAAATTGCGGGTAGTGAAGAATGTTCATACCATTGTCCATCCAGTACCATTTGCATTCCACATGGCGTATACAGTAAACGTAATTCGCATTTGTGGGCATCGGCCTATCCCGCTTCTGATGTCGGAAGCTGGTCACACGGCGGCCGGTAATGGGTAGCGAATACTTCGCCATAGTCATAATTGAAACTATCTCTTCAACTCAAGACTGTTTTATTGCTTGTTCATGACATGTTCACATGTTCAGAGGACAATCCCTATGTCAGGATGTATTAGAAACCCACTTGACACTTACTACGTTGAGAGCTAACCCAAAACTAACATAGTAACGACTTTAACAGTTAACTAACACTGAACTAGCATAGTAACGCTTTGATTATAGCTACTAGCTAAGACTGCACTACGACTGTTCTAAGACTGTTCTAAGACTGACGCTTCAAATGCCGAGGCGCCCTATTTATACTCTCAACTGTCACTCCCACCAATAGTTTGACATTTCGACTTGTTTTCTTTAAGATTATTATTTCAAATTACCCGACCATCCGACATATATATATTAAGATATACAACCACAATCATGCAAATAAAATTTCATTTCATTTCAAAACATGATTTCCCTTCCTTACCCATGCAGGGGAACCACACTCAATTTCTTTCTGGTCATAAGAGCTCATAGACGACAATGATTACTAACGGAAACCCACTGCCTGTTAGCAAACAATAAACACTAATCACATTTCATTATAATTACATAAACACGCATAGGCACCAATGTAAAATGACTGGGTGGTTTTCCACCAGAGATGTGCTATGCTATGTTGCTATGGAATATGTTTTATATCCACATAGCATAGCACTGTGGGTCAACTAAGCTATCTTTTTGAAGAACTGAGTTGCAATAATTGTTTTTTTTTACAAGTTTTCTTTTTGATGACATTTTATTTTATATTATAACTTAACCTTTCTTATTTTTCAATATACAAAATGCAAAACTGTTCTAACCTTCAAGCAATCTGTCGGATCGCTAATTTAACTTTAGCTGAACGAATTGTGATGTTGTTTGCAATGTTAGTCAAATTGTTTATTGCGGAAGGTTATAACAACCAGAGAACGTGAAAAAATGCTGTTGTAATATTATTCTCGAATCGTGTAAATAGACAACAAACTTTTGAAATGGGTTTTTTTTGGTATTTCTTGAATAAAAATGACAACTAATATGCTGTCACGTATGTCACAAAGTCAACTTCAGGACAAATTCCAAGGTGAATGGCAGCATTATACTTATAATTAATGGATTCTAGTATTAATTTACCTACTAGGTTAATAGGCTGATTGGAAAAATCTATGTATCTACGTTCTAATTATATTTAAGGAATTTAATCGAAAAAATATGCACTTTTGATTACAAAAGCCTTCAAAACGCAATTGGGTCCTTGCAAAATTGTGACAACTGAAAATGCACAGCCACATATTAACAACATTTCTGGGTACGTCGGCGCTACACAAGTACAGAAATAGGTAGGCAGAGGCGCAACTAACGCACCCATTTTTCACCATGCTTATTCTGTCCCATATTGTGATAAGTGGCGAGCTTATCACAACATACCATATCAGGTGCAAATTTCTGATTCCAAGGTGATACTGAACAGCAAACCCCAATATAGCTTCATCTGACTAGTGCAGGGGATCAAACCCGAGTCACCCGAGCATAACAGTTGTAGCGTAACACAACTACGCCATCAAGGCAGTCAAATAATTAATAGTTATCAAGTAAGATACAATTGACAGAAAACATGAACTTTATTGATGTTATATTATACTAGACTTCTGCTCGCGGCTCCGCCCGCGTGAAAAAGTTTTTCCGTGATAAAAATATTTTCCCTGGATAAAAAGTAGCCTATAGCACTTAAGAGTAATGTAGCTTCCTATTAGTGAAAGAATTTTCAAAATCTGTCCAGTAGTTTTTGAATTTATCCATTACAAACAAACAAACAATCAAATCATTCCTCTTTATAATATTAGTATAGAATTAATATTCGCCGAAATTTCATCAAATTCCCGAGGATTATAATTAGAAAGTATTGTTGTCGCCAAATATTTCTTTTATTTTCTCTTACTTCAATATTTGCTTACTACAGCCTCTGCAATTTTATGTAATAATTAAAGTATGAATAAGTCTCTTTATTAAAATCTTAATGATATGTTTTTCTTTTTAGATACTTTGGTCCATTGATAAAATCTCACACAAAAGTATTGTTAATTGGCAGATAAAAGCTATATTTATTTTTATAATAGGTATGACTACGTCCCTTCAATAATACAATAGCATTAGATAGCGTGCATTTCGACGATAATACCAACTGGAGATTATGGAATTCGTATTAAAACATATGTGCAAAATATTTTTTCTGTCACATAAAGTCAACTGCTGAATAGGCCTCCCCTAAAAATTTCTAGTTGGACCTGTCAATATATTATAGATAACTATTACATACATCAGCCTTTCCTCCAATAGGGTTAGCAGAGGCGCAAGTAGTGCATCTGCACTTCGCTCAGCTTATATCCCTACCATGACTTGATTGGAGTACCTATTATCATAATATGTGGTTTAAGAGGTAAATTAAAGTTGGCGTAAGTTTTCACATCAGTATTTATTTACATTAAAGTATAAAAATCAGTTATGTACAAATTTATATAACTACCACTGACAACTTAATATTCTCTGGAAACAATATAACAAAGAATAAAAAGTTGTTTATTGTTATATAAAGTAGTTTTTATAATATATATAATGAGTGACCACAGTTTTAAGCCTGAGGCGGGGCGGTTGCAAGGTAGGCAAGGGCGCGTTGGATAGGTTCAGGGATCGGGGGAGGAGTGGGGAGATGAGCTCCTTGGGGTTGGAAACCGTTCTCGTTGGCGATGTAAGACAGCTGGATGATGCCACCATCCTCACTGGGGTACTGGAACTGGCCTTCCACCTGCAGCGCCGGCTCTTCAGCACCAATATTCTTCAGGGCTCCCCTCTCGTCAGCCGAGATACCGTTACCGGTTTCATAGGAGTACTGGTACGAGCCATCTGGGTTGATCTGGCTGTCTTGTCTGACGATCGGGATGGGCTCTCCTTGAGGAGCGGCAGCCGCGAGGGCCAGGAGGCAGGATAAAGCCTGTAAAATGAAACGATATTAAGGCACTTGTAATAACTGACGGGGACATTTTTGGAACTGAAACACTTTTCACATAAAAAGCACAAATATTCACTGTTGAAATATTCACTATTTTTATTTAATATTTTTAACACAATCACTGGCACTTACAACAATGGTCTTCATGTTTGTATACGAATGTCGGGGAAGGCAGTAGACAATGTTGATCTAAGATTGCCATATCGGTATATATACTGGCGGCTCACAACCGCCTACCACCTCGGGATGCTATTGCAGCACCATTTGGCACGTCAGAATAAATTCGACAAAACGCAAGTTAACCGGCCGTAGTCATGCGCTTGCGTGATGACCAACAACATCACATTTAATTAACAACTATTCAGTCAATTTCTGTATTCCGCGCCGAGCTTTTGTGTCTATGGTTGATTAAATAAATTATCACATAAATTTGGTTGACCACTGTAATGAAGTTTGCAGTAAACAGCGAAAAAAATCATTACTTCAGTAAATTTCTCAACTTGACCTAAGATCTATTTGCGTCATTTTTGTATATGTACTTACTACTGTAGACGAATATTCAAAAAGTAAATCAGGAATCATCTTTTTGCATCATTTTAAAGGAATGTTTGCATTGAAAATTATGCTACGAAGGTCAGATAACAACATTTTATAAAAATAAAACCTTTCCTGATACCTCCACGTAAGTTTTAACATTTAGCACCTTTCTATTTGTCAACCCTATGTTCGACCAATGAGTGTTAATTAGTTTATTCTATTTTTTTAATACTGAATTGATTCATTACATTACTTTAGCAATGTTATATTTCTTTTTTATGTTATTAAGATGTTATTTCCAAAATTTAGATCATAACAAGTTCAAAACCTAAACCAAACACTGAAGAAACATTCTTATCATAAAAACTAGATGCTGCTCGCTGTCTCACTCTCGTGAAACACCTTTTGTGGGATAAAAGAATATGTGTGTACAGTCAGAAGCATAAATATGTGTACAAAATCAACATTTCAAATCGCCTATATACGCGTTAAGTTAAACTGAAACATTTTTTTCTTTGTTTGAAGTAAAGTAAATCTCTTTTATTTTATTTTAGTGAAAAGAAAAAAAAGATTAGTAAGAACAAAAAGTATGTAGGCGATTTGAAATTTTGAATTTGTTCAGCTACTTATGCTGGTGACTGTACATCACCGGCATAAAAAGTATCCAATGTTAATCAAGACATGATCATGAATATCCAATAATGTTTAGCGGCTTTTAATTTACTACTTATACATAAAACAAACAACTTTCTTGACAACCTTTCACATTTATAACATTATCTAGCATTTGCGCGCGGCTCCGGCCGCTTTAAAAAACTTTCCGGGATAAAAAGTAGCCTATAGCACTCAGGAGCAATGTAGATTCCTATTAGTGAAAGAATTTTCAAAATCGGTCCAGTAGTTCCTGAGATTAACGCGTTCAAACAAACAAACTCTTCAGCTTTATATATTAGTATAGATTAGTGAAAGAATTTTCAAAATCGGTCCAGTAGTTTCTGAGATTAGCGCGTTCAAACAAACAAACAAACTCTTCAGCTTTATATACTAGTATAGATAGGAAGTAGGATAACATACATTACCATTACGATAGATTACCAATTATGAGCATTGCTACTCAATGTTATCTTTCATCAAACGTGTTGTTACCACGTAGTCTCATCCCAAACTTTTGTCTAGGCCATACGTCGCCTGTAATTTTTTAATGTTAGACAGCGCAATAATTCGCCTCTAAGCACACGTTCTCGGTACAGTATTACGACACCCTGACATTATCCCTCTGTTCGGCTATTTGGCACATAGCGTGCATAAAATTTGACAGATTTGACATTTTAAGGCCTGACACATATCATTTTTGATGCGTAAACTATGTATCATTTAGGAATATTGCCTTTTTTCTTGTTCAGGGGCGGGTAGAGATGTAATAAGCACCCATGAGCCATATTAAGTTTCCTGAAATAGAGGACGAGCGTATAGCCATTTACTGAGAACATAATACTGAGCAAACTGCTTCTGAGCGGAAAAATCCAACATCACTGCCCGACTCAGGGATCGAACCCGATGTATCTGCGCGGTAGTGGTACCACAGACGCTATACAACTGTGCCACTGAAGCAGCATTTACTAACTTGATTGTAATAACGTGCTAAAACAAATAGTCTGTATGAGCCCTTAAGTTAGTCACTAGCTATAAATTTCATATCTTACTAGTAGCTGTAATTTATTTATTTTAATAAGATACACCAACATCACTACATATTGCAACTTTAGAACGAAAACAGCACAATTCAAAAACATTGAAAATTGAGTTATCTTCATAAAATGACTTAAAACGAAGTTCTCAATACAACAATAGATCAAACACAGCCATATTCAAGTGGGAAAAGGACCAAACTGTTATATCGGACCTTTTTTATTATATTTTTATAAAAAAGGGACCAGCTTTAAGTCATTTTATGACGATAACTCAATTTTCGATTCTTTTGAATTGTGTCGTTTTCGTTCTAATGGTGCGAATTATTATAACATTCTAATGCAATAAAACAATAAGGTACATCTGATATTGTGTGAGCTCCTCATAGTGAAACGGTCATCACGGACAACAGACTCAATTAAGAACTAAAACATAAAATTTAAAAGATATAGGTAAGATAATATGAAGTACTCAAAATATGGCACTACTGAGTATTGATTGTATATTATATCTATGCTAATATTATAAAAGAGGAAAGATTTGATTGTTTGTTTGTAATGGATAATCTCAAAAACTACTAGACCGACTTTAAAAATTCTTTCACCAATAGGAAGCTACATTACTCCTGAGTGCTATAGGCTACTTTTTATGCCGGGAAAATATTTCGCGCGGGCGGAGCCGCGAGCAGAAGTCTAGTTATAACACTAATGTAAACAATAGGCCACAGCAAAGGCAATAGAGTTGGTGTGTACGCTAACTACACCATGTACATGTATAAATAAATAAACATTGCACAAATGAAATAATCGTTTGACCTTTGGTCGACTTCAATGATTATTCTGTACTTCAATATCTCGGTAATGATTTTTAACACAAGCAGAACCGGGGAGAATACTAGTGTATTATATTTGCCTATTTCGCAGCTTTAATAAAATCCACAAATAACAAAAAATACATATAATGGTCCTACATAATTTATTAACAAGGAGCACAAGTTTTTTTATATTTTTACAATAAGTTTATGCATAAGTTAAAATTAAAAAAATACCTGTTTAAAAACCTATAAAACACAATAGGTGTCCAGTTTTGCAAACCAGTCGGTCGAGGACATAATGTTTATGAGATAGGTATTAGGTATTCATAACTAATAGGATACGTTTTGTTAATTGCTTTGAATAAGTTTATTTTACTAATGAGGTACGATAGGAAGCACGAAGCTACATGCATACAAATAAACTGAGATTTGGTACTAGCCTTTTCGTGCCTTACCATAATATAAGCCACTCACTGACATCCAGATTCTGACACGCCAAGGAACCTTCAAAATTATAATTTAGTAAAATTAATTTGCATTCTGCCATAGATCCGTAATTCACGCGATGTATCCGGCATTCCAGAGCATCTACTTGGTTTTTATAATTTATAAAATAAAACAGAGTGAACACAACAAATTACAGTGTTTAGGTTCGAAATGGTTTCAAATGTGTTTTTTAAGTTCAATAAAATTATCAGATTTTTCTTTTGTTACTACCTTATTGAGGTTTTTTTATTTATTCGTTTGTGTATTTATTTCGGCCTTGTAAAAATTTCATAGACTTATATAAACATAACTAACAGCCCAAGTACAATCTCAAAACGCATTAATTCAATGAAGCGATGCCTTGTGAAATATTATGTTAATACAATTAATCATTAGTTATAATTAAATGCTCAGAAAAATATTGTTTTGGTTTAAGGCTTAATGAAAAACACCAAGGACACCTACTAATATAAAAATATTATTTCCTTATATATATACAAGTTATTAAATAGTCTCCATGGAATGCCTTGATGAACATTAGTTAAATAAGTTAAATAAATCAGGAATTCCAGCACAATAGAAAATAATATACCGTACCGTAGCATACTAGCCTGTATTATATATTGCCCACTGCTAAGCCCGGGCCTCCTCTACTACTGAGAGGGTTTAGGCCTTAGTCCACTACGTTAACCTATTGCGGGTTGGCAGACTTCACGGAATACATGTAGCTAATATCCATTGAATATCAAAAATACATATTGCAATTACTCAAATCTTGAAGGAAATAAAATACTGAAGCGGCTTTAGCGACCGAAAGCATCTAAATGTAAGTGTGTGAGTGTGTTACACCTCTGCTTACCTTTAAAAAGAAAAAACTGTGATGCTATGTGTATATGTGTCACATCTTTATAAACAACACCGTACATTGCCATATGTTTGGGTTTACGCGTGCGATGACGCGGGCCGCTGCACGCGCCGCTGCTCTAGAAACGGAAAAATTGCCTGACGCGCCACGTGACACCACGCTACACAAGACGCGCAACGCCACGCGTCTCCGTAAACGAGGCTAAAGACATATCTCTAAAACTTTTTGGTTACCTCACGATTTACGTAAGTTATTTTATCAGCAGCTTTGCATATTTTGTACAGATGTCACTCAAGTTGTTTGTTCTTTGGCTTTTAAGCAAATCACGAAGTATTTAAATACTATGCGTCATTATATATCGGTGTAACTACTGGACATAATGAGGCTTAACATCTTATGTCTCAGGATGACGAGCGCAGTGGAATGCCACACAGTTCTTTGTAACTCAAGATGCTGGATGGTGTTGGCACTATTTATGGGTGGTCGTATCGCTTACCATCAGGCGAACGGTATACTCGTCTCGTCATTTAATGAAATAAAAAAAAAAACAATGCTATGCGTCAATTATTTTCAAGTGTTTTCAACGAAATCACAATTTACTACAATGCTCATCTACTACCTAGGCGTTTAAGTAAAAAGTTAATGGTCTGTCTAAAGAATGCACCATAGGCTAAATGTTGATGCTGAGATAATTGTACGACACCTACTTTCCTTACCAAAAACCTGTAATATACAGCGCTGCTTCAATTCACAATATGAAAATGAGATGTTAATATAATACATACCAACTAAATTAATAATAATTAACTAAGTTATTAATATCTACAAACTGAAGCGCGTAGAACTCTTTTGATTGAAGAAAGGAATATTGCCTTAACTTAGCATAAAACAACATACAATAAACAAACAAAATTGACGCACGCATCATTTCAATATTACAAAAATATATCATTGTACATTGTGTATTTTGTTTGTAGTTTATACAAATAAATAGATTTAATTTTGTTACAACAATTTACCTGATAATTTAAAATACCTAGTGTAGGTATAAGTTTGGGGGTGATGGACATAGCTTTTTGGAAGGTAATTAAATCAAACTATCATTATTAACAAAAGTTAAACATTTAAAGCTCTGTATTAAGTTTGATACATTTTTCTTACTACATATTTGTTTTGTTTACCCTGAATTTTATTTATTTAATTAAGACGCACAACACAGTACAATCTTGACAATTTTATATAACATGCAGACTTACATTAACACTAGATTGCATTCCAAAATATGTGAAATTTCCATTTTACGCATTACTCGAAGTAAACTAACAATAAAATTGTTCCATCTAGTTAGTGGTAATGTGATTTTTTTGCAGCGGCCATTTCTCTCGTACGGCCACCACCCAGTTATTATAAGATTTTGTATTCATTATATATCTCAAATATCATATTTTCATCTCAGACACACATATTTAGCTAATCGAGTTTGGTTGGGTTAGTGTGCGTGTCCATTTAGCCTTAACATTTCGTGTGCAACGTAAAACATATAATTACAATTAACTAAGCAAACCCTTCATAAAACATTTATAGCCTCGTTTATATTAATTCTTCAGCGAATTAAGTCCATACAATCTCGTCTTTTAATTAAATCCTACTAATATTATAAACGCCAAAGTTTGTAAGTATGGATGTATGGATGTCTGGATGTTTGTTACTCTTTCACGCAAGAACTACTGAACGGATTTCGATGAAATTTGGCACACGGGTAGATTATGTCCTGGATTTACACATACTTTTTATCCCGGGAAAATATAAAGCGGGGCTTTTATCCCGGGAAAACTCACTCCCGCGGGCGGTGCCGCGGGCAAAAGCTCGTACCTAATGATTAAGCTCTTTACGTGGTAGGAAGAGACATGTTCCATTAATGTAACATTATTTGTGGCATAAAATTACATCTAAATCGAAATCGTCCAAAGGGACTAATGAGACCCTTATATATACTTATCATTTAAAACTGCCTCGGCGGCGTAGTTGTATTACGGTACGACTGCGGTGCTGAGGTCTCGGGTTCGTCCCCGGGTCGGGCAAAGAGATATTGGGATTTTCTACAATATTGGCCCAAAGCCTGAAATTTGTGCCCGATATGGCGATAAGCTCGGTCCTTATAACTTGCCGCCCGTATCCTTATCCTGACCCTCATGGGGCGGAATATGCACGACGAAAAGTAGCGTGCACCAGTTGCACCTCTGCCTACCCCTTTTGGGATAAAAGGCGTAAGTGTGTGTGTATAATTTAATAAAATACCTCTAAAGAAGGAGAAAAGGAGTTTTGGGTCATTAATCTATCATCCGCCATGTTGAGCCAACGAATTTTTGTTGAAACCTAAAAGAGAGTGAGCCTATAGAATCACTTGAAATATTATATTATGTAATCCTCCTAGCCAGTTTCGGCCACGGCGGCCAATCTCAACGGAGATCAGTCCGGTACGCAGGAGATATTATAGTGCACAAGTGTGTGCGCAATACACAGGTGCACTCGCTATTCCTTCACTCTCATAGTCCGGTGAGACGGCAAACCGACATGACCGGAGAGAGGTCAGGCGCAGAACCATCTGCTTTACGTGCTTTCGGAGGCACAGGGGTATCACACCGCCAACTTCCTGACTCCAAGCTGCGACTGAGTAATTTTTTTAAGATGGAAAAACCCAGTCACCATGTTTTTGGCTCGACCCGGGATTCGAACCCAGGACCTCAGCGCCCAAATCGTACTCGTAACGCGTACGCAATACAACTACGCCACCGAAGCAGTATATATAGGTGTTAATAATCTCAAACCGCTGTAATTATATATCAGCTCCTTTTCATAAATTCAGCCGTGAACTTATATATAAATGTAAAAGAAAAATATAATCATGATAGGATAATTTAGACCCCACGTCTATGAATTAGCAAAAACAATATCATGAAAACAAAGTACAATTATTTTAAACTGTTCAAGAACACGTGATGAAGTATCAGATATCTGTAGATCAATAAATGGAAAACTTTTGAATATTTAATTTGTTTACTAATAATTCGTTTGGCCGTGGTAAATGTTGTTAAAAACATTTTACGATACACGCATCTTTATTATTTCTATACAACTTTATCATAGAGTGCATAGGTTTATGTATGTGTTTATTTAGATACCTTTGTGTTATTTTACTTATCATATTTGATATCTTGTCAGTAATACAGTGACTTCAAGTATTTCATTTTATTTTTCATTCAGTTCGTCAAAATATTTTGTACAAAACAAGATTCATGGTAAAGATAGGAAGAGTTATTAAAATTATTGCAATTATTTTGAGAAAATTGCTCATCTATATATTATATAAAAGCGAAAGGTGACTCACTCACACACTCATCACGAAATCTCAGAAACTACAAGTGCTAGGAGTCTCAAATTTTGCATGGGGGTTCCTTTTAGGATGTAGGTGGTCACTAAGACGGGATTTTGCAAAATTCAACCCCTAAGTGGGTAAAAAGGGGTGGCTAAGTTTGTACAGTATAAAATAAAGTCACCCTTCGCGTACCCCACGAATTTGGTATGGAGGTAGCTCGAGACCCTGGGAAGGTTTTAAGCTACTTTTTATCCCGGGAAAATGTGTAGCGGGACTTTTATCCAGGAAAAACTCTTTCGTGCGGGCGAATCCGCGAGCAAAAGCTAGTATAATTACATAATTATCTTCTTCAAGGAAATACTCAACCTGTGTATTAGCACAATAACGAATTTATTAGACTCGTCATGCGTTAAATTGTTTTTTAAAAATATTTTTGTCTCATATTTATTTTTAGTATTTAGGATAAATGTTATCATAGTCTTCGAGTTAAAATTTAATACCGCCAATAGTAACTGCAGTAACGCCGTTCGTAGTGATTCATTATAATATTTATGTTACCGGTTAAAATTTTATCGATATTTATAATATTATACAGTAATATAACATATTTTTATGCTCAATTAAATATAATGTAGATATAGTTTATTGGATATTATGAACTTATCATCTTGTTTCATTTAATTGTCACTTTGTAACGGAATTTTATGTTTTTAAAGTTCAAATAAAATAAAATTTATAGTATAACTTTTGGAATTATATATAATTTTGCAGATGCTTCGTAGGGTTGTTACATAATACATATACACATGAACACGGTAGGTATCAACAAAATAAAAGGATAAATCTGAATTAGTTACTGTATTAAGTATATCTGTGGTACAAAATTATAAAATAAAGATCACTCAACACTGTATGAGTATTATGGTTTGACTAGATGAAGTTATTGGGCGTGGGGTGCGTCGGCGGGTGCGGGAGGCGCAGTGGCGAGGTAGGCGAGCGAGCGCTGGATAGCTTCGGGTACCGGGGGGGCGGTGGGCAAGTGGGCGCCTTGTGGGTGGAATCCATTCTCGTCAGCGGTGTAGGTAAGAGATATCTGCTCTCCGTTTTCGCTGGGGTACTTGAACTCGCCCTGCACTTCCAGAGCCTCTACGTCTCCGACCTTCTTAAGTTGACCCTTCTGGTCAGCGCTGATGCCGTTGCCGGTCTCGTAAGTGTACTGGTATGATCCGTCGCCATTGATTTGGCTGTCGTCACGGACTATGGGGATGGGCTCATGTTCAGGATGCCCCTGGGGAGCGGCAAACGCCACCGCGGCCAGCATTGAAACCAACACCTGGAAACAAAAGTCAATATTAGTCAAGACACCATAACCACTTACTCAACGAGAAGTGTTCAATTCAGATTAATTCGGCGTGTCACTTTAAGTGGCTCATTTGAATATTATGTAGTGAATCATGTCTCACATATTCAAAACACATTTATTGAATACAGTATATTTGCATAGATATAAATCACAAAACTGGAGCATGATGTTACTGTCACAAAACTTGCCACGTCACTTTAATGTTAGACGAATGGGCGTATTATCCGCGGAGTAATCCTTAGTAAGCACTTGTAACAATGAATACTCACAATAGATTTCATCTTGTCTTGCTTGGTAGTTTGTTGGACAGCTGAAGACAACTGTTGTCGAATGATGCTTTTCATCCTGAAAATTTGGGTATTTATAGTTAGATCTATTTGACCACCTCTACAATGCCAATTTCACAATTCATTGCGATGTCGCAAAATCTATGAAATAAGTAAACATTAGATGCATTACCTCGACGCATGTATGCTAAGTTGGCGCTGCGACGTAATGTTGTCAACAAACCTAACGGATTTTCCATTTGTTCAGTATTGGCCTTACCTCTGTGTTTGGTCAGCGCTAAATATTTTTACTCATTCAAGTTTTTACATTCAAACGACAACGACGTTTCTTAACGGGGACAAGTATAACATAGTACATAAATACGCGTTAACATACAAGTCAAAGTAAAATTCAATTCAAATCGCATTATAGATAATGCCATCCACGATGACACGACCAACTAATTTCCTTAATCGCTTGCGGTCCAGCCATCCCCTTGTGTTTTAGTTCTATAACTACACACATATTACTTATTCTTGCACCCACTACAATGAATAATCTAAGTCCTCTTTACTCGTGAAATCTGCGCTCAAAAATTGCCAGTGCGCATCATTGTGGATAGCATTATCTACAGGTCTATGTTGTTCGGAGTTAGATTTATAATATTAAATATTTGTTGTACCACACTATCAAAATATCCTTGCAACTAGTGACTTTGAACCATTAACTAAAAGGTTGAATGTCCATTAAACACAGGTTTCATCACCGAGGCATTTACTATACATTTGTACTGAAGGACAAGTTCGCGAGAATTGTTCGTGACAGCATTATTTCTTCAATTACACGGGCCGTCGTTCAGTGTCCACAACTCTAGTGTGGCGCTTTAAGTTAGAATTAAGTGAATCTCAAGATAACTTGAAATAACATTAACAATGTTAAATAACAAATCATCTCGTTTGCTTTTAGATTATTTATTTAACGGTAGATTAACGTTTGTAACTTTTCAAAAGAATTTCAATTTATTGCAATATTATTACTAATATGAACATGTTGTTTTGTAATTAATTAATTTTGTAATTCTGTAACCAATCAATGGACTGTAGCAAAATGTTTATATTTGCAAAGAATTCTTTGCTATAGTTATTAGTTACAGTTATTCTGTTAAAAAATAATTTTGTAAGCCTAACACAGGAGTCAAGAAACTTTTTGAGTCCTGGTCAAGTTCGTCTGGACTCCTTCTTCTTAAAAGGTTTTACAAGTAAAAAATATAAATCTACAATTTGGTGGATAATTAAATTAACATACCTAATATATATAGGTACATTAAAGATTGTGCCCGATATGGCGATAGGCTCGCCCCCTATCACATCATGGGACGGAATACGCTTGGCGAAACGTGGGTGCACTAGTTGCGCCTCTGCCTACCCTTTCGGGGATAAAAGGCGTGAGCACGCGCGTATATTCAAACGTATTCGTCTGATAGGTAGTTTTCGTGGCTCTGAAATAAGAAAATATTAAATGAAATTGTATGTCGCATTTAAAATTTTAATGACAAGAAAAACATACTCTACCTAAGCATTTCTTAATAGAAATATCCTTTAAAATACAAACTGAACGTATACAAAAGAAGAAGCCTTCGCAAAATAAATTACGTAAATTAAAATATATGCTTAAACAAAATCGTACTTATCTTGTTCACACATTCTCAGCTTAACTTGTGTAAGGTACACAAAACAATTGCAATTACAAATTTATCTCTAACTGTGTCTATATCCAATTGTAATAAGAATTAAGCTTATAACACAAGCCAAGTATCTACTCGTTAATAAACGAGGTAATATGTTTCTTAATTCTCCAATTACTATTGTAAAGGTCTTGTCTGTTCTGTAAGCCGGAGCATCAAACAAAACTTTAATTATATATTACATTATACCGTGTCGAGTGACATATGGATGGCTATCGTCACATTATGCAATTCTTGTAATAGTCGTCTTTATGAATACGTATTCAGACAACAAAGGATTTCACTCATATCTGTTATGTAAACCACATTGGAGTCACTTTTGTTCAGCAGAATCTCTTTGGGCACGCTGGTATTGCTGCATCGACAACAGATTGTTGGGAGTGGTGTATGGAGGAATGGAATCGATTGTGATGTGTGATGTCATACGACATTACAAAACACCTTTTTAATTATACAAAAGCATGCAGAGCTATATTTAACCATGATTATTCAAGGCTTACTCTATACCTCACCGTTTATTCATTATGTATTCCATGTTTGCGGTCGTCAGACGGAGCAAAAAAAAACTAAATGTAAACTACAGTAGACTTCATAGAATTATTATAAAAAAGCGTAAAATGTTAAATAGTTTACTTGGGAATCAAAATCAGAAGCTAGCATCGTAGATGCTGGATGATGCGAGAACTACATTATTATAGCTAAACACTTTACTCAAAAAGAAAGAAACCTTACAATTGATAAAAGACATAAAAACTACCACATAGAAAACATTTTTAATAACTCTAGCCAAAGTGACATTAAGAATTTAAATTCTTCGCAGTCATTTTTTATCTAACTGTCGTATATCAAAAACCGAATACGTCTGTAAAGGAACATCACAACAGATGGTTCTCATCCGGAATGAGCGTTCAATATCAAACAAACAACCTGCCGACACTGTTGTAATAAAACAAAAAAAGAATAGGTACCAATCAATTTAGCACAGCACGGGGGCAGTAAGCTCGACATGAGTTAACGGTTCAAAAGTCCTACCGATGAGATTATATCGAAATTCCCTGTGAAAATTTAGATCCAACTGGCAGTTAATTCGCGTCGATAGACCTTTACGATCGTTAACTTACGTTAAGACTACCAGGTCACCGAATTGCATCAATCTTGACAAATAAGCCTAAAGGTAAACGCAGACGCCAATTTTGAAAATTAAATTCCAATAGCATCTAATTTTACGAGACGATGTGGCGACCTTGACACGTGTGGCGGGGAAAGTGATCAGACCGGTCGTGAGGCAAGCCGGTCGAGAGCCGGTCGGAGCTTCAACCTACAGGCGCCGACACATTCTTTCACACACGTATAATTTGCCTTTGAAATTAATTTGCTAAAGTTCGCATCAACCTTGACCATTAGAAAAGTCAAACAATGCAAGCAAAAAAAAATGTCGAAATTGATTTGATGTCCTTTAGAGGCCCCTGATAATTTATGCAATGTTGACAAGTCGGTACCTAATAAATTGTAATTATTTTTAATTTTGTGTACTGTTAGACATGATATTCAAGAAATATTCCAAATGAATCGAATGTCATTATTCAGTTTAACTTATAATGCAACGTGCAATTTCAATACAAGGTAACGTGAACTTAGATCATCCTCTCATTCGACCTGGTATAATATGTGAAATTGTTTAAAACTTTGCAACAATAACCTTTTCCAGCTTTTTCTTTTACTGATACCAAAGTAAGTACTATAGACTACAAAACTTCACATCATTGCTATAATTTAATTCTGTTAACCCGTCAACGCCCGCTTATATAGATATATTATATAGATATATACGTGGTTGCCGAGATTTTCAGACTTGCCAAAAGTAAACACAGATCCACACAGGACATAAAAAGAAATAAATACATCAAAGTAAAACCCAAGAACTCCTGACGATTAACGATGACATAAATAATAGGTGGTATGAATACTACAAAGAGTTAATGAATGAAGAGTTCCCAAGTAAAACCATGGATCCACTATCACCAGTTGAAGGGCCTGTAAACGAGATCGAACCAGACGAAGTCAAAGCAGCGGTGACTAAGATGAAAAACCATAAAGCTGTTGGCCCCGACGAAATCCATGCTGAAGTTTGGAAGAGGCTTGACCAAACTGGAATAGGATGGCTTACAAGACTCTTTAATGCAATACTTGCAACGAGATCAATGCCGGAATCGTGGCGCCTTAGTTACTTAACCCCCTTTTATAAAAACAAAGGCGACGTAACACAGTGTGGTAATTACAGGGGAATAAAGTTAACATCTCACACTTCCAAAATATGGGAACATATCATAAACAGACGTATCAGAGATTGAAAACAGAGCACTTGGAATGCGGTTTTAGCCATAATTTGACCAGTAAGGCCACAATATATTATCCTGACCAAACACCAGCCCCAAAGTAACGTAATTCAAATATCTGGGTTCTGTTATTTCTAATAGCGCAGATGTAGAAGCAGACGTCGCACATAGAGTCAGTGATGCCTGGCAGAAATGGTGATCTTTAACTGGAGTGCTATGTGACCCTAAAATGCCTATTCGTACAAAAGGCAAAGTTTACAAAATGGCGGTAAGACCCGCGATGCTGTACGGAGCAGAATGCTGGACGGTTAAAGAGACGCATGTACAAAGACTTCATACGGCGGTCGGAAGGGGTAACAAAGCTGGACAGGATCCGAAATGAATATATCCGCGGTAGCTTCAAGGTAGCCCCTGTGTCCGAGAAACTTATGGAGATACGCCTGAGGTGGTTTGGTCACGTTATGCGCAGAGACTATAATCACGTCGTCAAAAAAGCGATGAGCCTTCCAGAGAACAAAAGAGGGCGAGGGCGACCTCCCTCTACCTGGTGGACCAGTATGATCAAAACCCTAAGTAAAAATGAAATTCCCGAACTGACAACTCAGGACAGAACAGCTTGGCGCAGACATATTAGGAGAGCCAACCCCACATAAAGTGGGAATGAGCAAAGAAGAAGATACGTGGTTGCCCTATATACCCTGACGCCGGCGTCCGCCGCGGGCGTTGACGAGTCAAAAACATACACACTATTTAATATAATGTGATTAAAATAATTATATGCATATGAATAATTTTTGTAACACAAAAATGTATTCATTTAAATATTGAATGTTGAAAATATATTTATCTCATTAGTGCTATAAAAATATAGGATACGTCTACCCTGACCTCTAAATATGAAACAAAAACATAAAAAATAATTGTATATTTGATAATTTAATAACAATTCACATAAAATATCATAACGATTGAAACATTAGAATTAATATCATGTTTTTTTTTTGTTTTTTTTATTTTATAACATTATAACAACTAACTAGCCTTCATGGTTTGGACGATATTGATATTATTATTGTGTCTAATGCCTGATGTATTCCTTGACATCGGGAATGGCTGGCGGGACAGTGGCGAGATACTCCAAAGCCTTTTGAATCTCTTCAGGAATTGGAGGAGGAGTCGGCAAATGAGCACCTTGTGGTTGGAAGCCGTTCTCATCAGCTAAATATTGTAGCTGGATCACCTGGAAATAATAAAAATATATTTCATAGTTTTATTACATTGTTTGTTATTCAAGTTATCACAACGATCTCTCCGTATAATATAGTATCTACTTATATATAGTATCTACTATCCATATTCTGACTGCCTCGGTGGCGTATTTGTATTACGGTGCGACTGCGAGGCTGAGGTTTCGGGTTCGATCCCCAGGTCGGGCAAAGTGATATTCAGTTTTTCTATTTGTTATTAGCCCGGAGCCTGGAACTTGTGCCCGATATGGCGATGGGCTCGCCCCCTATCGTATCATGGGACGGAGTGCGCACGGCGAAGGGTGGGTGCACTAGTTACGCCTCTGCCTACCCCTTCGGAGATGGAGGGCGTGTGTGTGTGTGTACTATCCATATTCTCAAATGAATAATATACGTCGTAAAAGTAGCAAATACACGGCACAGTAGCTAAAAGCGTATCCCGCCCTGGATCAGTTAGTGATCAGTTCAGCGCGATATAACCATCAAAGGATACAACGAATGTATTTGAACTACACTAAATATCATTAGTATCACCTTAGCCCGCTAGGATAAATAAATTTATTTATTTTACAAAACTCCACAGCTCTCTAATGTATATAGAAAAGTGCCCTAGCAAAGAACTGTTACTCACCGGTAATACGCTTTCACCATTCTAATGAGGGTAAGAGGTCAAGTATAGCAAAATTATAATAGCTATGCCGTATCACTGTCTTGTCACTAGAACTGGCTTTTGCATGTAACTCCGCCTGTTCAATAATAAGCGTATTATATTTATAACCGACGAATAAAAATAAGCAGTATGTATGTTCGTTTTTTTATTGTTTTTTTTTACTTTGGATATCCTTTACTGTTAGACGACACATATTTTTGCTCTTTCTTTGTTCCTTCTTATAAGATAATTATTTACCTAAAAATAATATTAATATTTAAGAATAAAAAATAAGTAAAATGAACTAAAACCCGACTATGGAAATATAACCGAAAAATATGAAACAAGAAAATATTCCTAATTTAAATCATAGTCTAAAATGAGTATGTTGATGTTTAAGGGTATGACTTAAACCAAGTCGCATTAACTTTCATGTAACTGGAAAACAAATAATAAAAACGTAAAAATATATAGCCTTTAACCATCGCACAATAATCACGAATCGATAGACACCTCACTTGTCAAAATTGGTTCAATAAGAGCGGCGCTAGAGTGGAACCTAAAATTGATATATACATTATACACACATACATACAAACATAGGGTTCTAAAATCATTACCCTTCCTGACTTCGCCGTAATCGGGTAAAAAGGACTTTATCTTACGTCGAAAGAAATATCCTCTTAGCAACCTTTGACATTGGTTTGCTAATTGAACTGTTCAGACAATGTAACAGACAGACCTCCTTTCGCATTTACAGTATTAGTATGGAATCACGTATTTATCGAAATTTTGTGAATCAAATTATCACTTATTCGCAGAAAATAACTTTCACATACGAATACCTACTAGTAAGTAGGCAATTTTTAAATATAACTGATTCTTTTATGTTTTACCTCATTTTTATGAGAATGAAGTATAAACATGCAAATGTCTAAAGAATATCATTAAATCCTTTAATTAAAATAAATAAAACGTAAAAAAAATATATTTTTAAATAAGCTTTTATTTAAATGCTCTAAAAAGAAAAAAAAATAAGTTTCTTCTCTTCTTCTTCAATTGAATCAAACTTTGTTTAATACTACCTATATGAAGATCTAATTACATAATTATTGTATTATCTACACTAGTAAATTTCGCGACAAGCTTTTATCTCTACATAGCATTAAACAAAGTTTGATTAAATGGAAAGTTATTTTGTTTTCTTTTTAGAACATTGTTTTAATTTATTTATTTACTTTTTATTTTTCGTTACTTTTTAGTTGTTTTTCGACTTATTCTCAGCCAGCACTTTCATTTGATAACCATATTATAGGAGTGCGTAAAAAATAACTGGTCTGCTATCTTGGGTCGTCCGCCATATTTGATTTAGATAGAAGTTATTTTATTTTTTGTATTCTTCTCAGCAAACCCTTTCATTCGATAACCATATTCTGGACCTGCACAAAAAATAACTAGTCCATCATCTTGGGCCGTCCACCATATTGGATTCAGAATAACGTCACTTAGCTAACAATACATTGTCACCCAAACTGAACGTGTATGCAAAATTTCAACATAATCAGTTGAGGGTAACTGCTTCAAAATTGACTTGCAAGATTCTACTCGAACAAACATAGTTACATAAAAGCTTTTAAAAAAACCTCATAGATCTTACATGTGTTTAATATTTTGATAAATTACTATTAACATGTTTAGAATAGCATGTATCCTTTTAGATTTAAATAGCACAAGTTAGGTGTAAAATTAACATCCTCTCGAGATCCAAGAAGTCTATATCCTCTAAATATTTCAATAGTAATGACTTAGGTCTTGAAGATGTTCTACTTAGTCGGATAACTCATGTCTTATAGGTTATGTCACTGGCAGAAAATAGTAGCTTAGTTTCTGTTTCAAAGAAGCACTTATTAATTTACCTCACGTTTCATTATTTTTTCCTTTAAATGATGTCAAGATTTGTTTTAAACAAATGTTGTTAAAATCTACATTAATATGTAGAATAAAGGTCACTCAAAGTTCAATCTCATCATACCTATAAATACTTTGTTTTAAAAGCAAACACTACTGTGAAATCAATGTTCAAATAATAAAATATTACACCTAAAAACAACTATATCATGGTTACGACCTCAATATAAAATAACATAAAAAGCGAAAAACAAATATCAATACCCGCAGTTGGATGTTCACAACTTAAGCGATAAATATAAAATTATCTAATTATTTTGATTAAACTGTTTAAGAGACTTAGTTCGCCTTATTACTAGAGGCTTGCCTATATCAGCAACAGGTCAATTTAATACTGATTCATTTGTATACTAATTAAATAAATTAATAAAATATTTGGGCATTTAATGTCTAATTAATATTTTCGATCATATTATACCTACGTACATATAATCAAAATGTTTAATATCAAGAGCCCACCTAATTAAATTATTACTTAGGTAAGTAGATAGGTAAGAATAGTATTAAGAATCTAATATAAAATAAACAATTAAAATATGTGACCCTTAGCATTATTATAATGCTATACAAGTGACCTCTGCTGCGTTATAAATAGGTAGGTAACAAAAAACCGAATATCTTTTACGATGTACGATCAAAGCTTCATATAAAACAAAAGTAAATCGAGCGCAAAGCGCGCAATATCAACGGTGTGTATTTTGTTAAGTTACCTGTCCGTCAGGCGCTGTGTAGTGAAACTGGCCCTGTGCCGACTGCGCCTCGATCTCTCCTGTCCCTGGGTTCTTCAAAAAGCCTTGCTCTTCCGCGCCAATCCCATTTCCAGTCTCATAACTGAAAATCAATTCGTTAGTAAATACATAACACAAGCTACCGCCTATATCTTCAAAGAATCATATAGTTGAAGATAAGTGAAGTCTGCCTGCAGGAAGCAAGGGTGGTGGGACTCTGAGTAGGTACTAGAGGAGGGCTCTGCCCAACAGTGGTCTAGTGACATAATTATGAATCACGCCTTGCGGAACTTTATACCGTTCCAACTTTTATAATGTTATTGAGAACATCGCCATATCGGCAATTCAAATCTAAAATTTAAATTAATGTACCCTTTTGTAGTTTTGAAATCGAAAATCATATAAGTATTTACAGCGAAACTATTGTACAGTCAGAATACACTGCAAATAAACCAGCAAAACAATCAAATTATGTCCTTCAATATTGCATGTCGTGTTAACAATCGAGACACTTTATTTGAAAAATATTGATACATTAAAAGACGCAATAAAAATATAACTATTAAAGAATATAACTTTGTTTTTTTTTCTTATCTGCGCTCGCGCATCATCTATTGGTTCACTTCATTTTTATTTTTACTTTCTAGATTAAACGTGTACCTACTCTTAAAACGGTGCATGGGTAAATATAATTAAATACGAATGTGCCTACATTATACCTAGGTATATTTAAACTAAGAATCATTTTTTATACGAAATCACACGTACAACAAAACAACACCTGAACACATGTCTTTCTAATTTAATTTTTGTACTTGACATTAGAGTGTAAACATTACGAAAATTTGATGTACTCATACATTTTTAAATATTGTCTCGTAAAGCTCACAGCGCTCAATTCATAAAGTAGCAATATTTGCATAGACTCTTGAGAATTCCGACGAATTAATAACTGCGAAACACTCTGACCTCCATTTGTAAGATCCATCAGGATTGATGACCTGGTCCTGATTGACGATGGGCACGATGTTGTCCCCCGGATAGGCCTGGGGTAGCGGCTGCGGCGTTTGCTGTTGTTGCTGATAATGCCCTTGGTGGAATGGCTGGATACTGATGACGTCAGCGCAGGCCACGCCCATCGCCGCAAATAAAATTCCCTTTGAACATCAGTTAAATTAATGAACCAAATGAATACACGCTGTCTCAAATTATTAAAAAATATAAAACTTCAATCTTGCATAATTTAAATGACATGTTTTTTGTTAAACCCACTATCTTAACCTGGGAAATATAAAATAGGTATATATTTAAATACATAACTATTTTTTTTATAACAACCACTATAAAAAACTACCATTAGGTATGTAAATTAATTAAAAGGATTTTGCTAGCCTAAGGAACATTTCTCCAAACGAGAAGCGATATACAAAAGTGGCATTATCTCTTAACATTATATAATTTTATAGTTATGCGCAACTAATATAATTTCTGCCTCGGTGGCGTAGTTGTATAACGGTACGACTGCAAGGCTGAGGTCTCGGGTTCGATTCCCGGGTCGGGCAAAGTGATATTGGATTTTTCTATTCAGTATCAGCCCGGAGTCTGGAATTTGTGCACGATATGGCGATAGGCTCGCCCCCTATCACATCATGGGACGGAATACGCTTGGCGAAAAATGGGTGCACTAGTTGCGCCTCTGCCTACCCCTTCGGGGATAAAAGGCGTGAGCATGCGTATGCGTATGCGTAATATAATTAATCACGATTAAATAATAGTAATCACAATATCTACTGATTCATTAATAACGTGCGAAAGACGTATTAAAATATACATAGGTGGACACACAAAGAATATATAATGTATTATTTTCTTTCCTTTAAAAGTTATTTTTCGTACATTTACATATACTTATTAAAAAAGAAACAAATTATTCATATGTAAATTATAATGTATTATGATTATTATTATAATAATTATACAATTTTAGTGACCAACAATGGTGACTTATAAAGTACCTATTGTATAAAGAATTTTCAATAATTAGTATTGGATAGCTAGATTATTATACGCCCATTGTTAAAACAATATTATAACCGAACGAGTCTGATTTTAAGGACATATAATTATTCTTGTGGAGATGAAATTGTAAAAACACTCTTGTTTCTTGTACGACGTATATAAGGCTAAATGGTGCTATTCCGATGCTCTAGCATTACCTTCGCATTTTTTTTTAAACATCTGCGTCAATTTCACAAGCAATCCCTTATTATAAGTGAAACAATTACGACACCTTACCCCTTACCGCGAAACATTACATAATCAAATAATAATCAAATAAGTTATAACTTACAATGCACTTCATGATAAAACAACTGCAGTCGCAAGATGATTCCAATGTATACAATGATGCGTTCTGGATTCACCCCCGGTATTTATACGAAAAAATTTGTGGCCAATTTCACATCGTCGCAGTTTCTGCACATATTTTATGGGTATGTACTCATCCAAGGACTGTGTGGGGCGTCCCTTATTGAGCTGAACTTTTGTAGTAGGACTATGCTTGTCAAAGCAATAAAAGCCTTAAAGCCTTTACCATAAGACAGCACTGTTACAAAATTAAGTTAAAAAACGAAATTGGGAGTGATTACGAATGAATTTTACGTCACTTCTGTTATTCACTTATACTGAGTATTTATATTATTCATATCAAGACCTTCTGAAAACGATACCTACCAGTTATGTTATAAGTTAAATGAAATTCTTTTTATGTACAAAATAACCAAGTTGCGGTAAAATATTATACTAGCGTGTGTTTACGACTAGTTTAACTATTCAGTTTCCGTCTATAGCGTTGTTATATTGTTATTTCCATAAATAGCGTTCTAAATTTAAAAAGGATATAAAACGTCCAAGACGAATATATTAACTATTAGATCAGATCATTCTGGAACACAAATCAATCGCGCGGAGACGCGACAAATAATTTAAGTCACCAAACAAGGTATGCATGTTATGCAATGAATACAAAAGACCATAACGTTCACCTTGATACGCGCAGGAACACCCGAACATGAGGATCTGCACAAACCAGTCACAAGTATGCGCTTGTGACATACTTGAACAAGGTTTTTTTTAAGATAATATATTGAAATTGCCCATCAAGGCTCTACAAAATATTATTTCGCAATTGTCTTTATCGCTTGAAAGCTACAGACATGGTTATCGCTCATATTATGTTAGTCACCTGTGTAACATGAAGCCCGGTTACGTGTGAGGAAAATGTTATTTAATATTATAAATACTTTGGGAGGCAATTTAAAAAGGCAACTCTTTATTTAGATTAAAAGTAAAATACGTATGTTTAATACAATTTTATTGCCTCGGTGGCGTAGTTGTATTACGGTACGAATGCAATGCTGAGGTCTCGGCTTCGATCCCCGTGTCGAGCAAAGTGATATTAGGCTTTCCTATCAGTATCAGCTCGGAATCTGAAATTTGTGCTTGATATGGCGATAGGCTCGCCTCCTAACACATCATGGGACGGAACACGCACGGCGAAAAGTGGGTGCACTAGTTGCGCCTCTGCCTACCCCTTCGGGGATAAAAGGCGTGAGTATGCGCGTAAATTTCAAACGCTTAAAAAATATTCAACGCATCGTCTATCTTTATTATAATTTGGTTGACTTGAGTTTATTTATTTGTATATTAGTAATATCGAATGATTGCCGTAGTCACAAAAACCGGCTTAGGATGATGAAACATCCGACGAGCGGGGTGCCATATGCGAGCAAAGAAAAAAAACATATTCACTCAACAGTCACGATGTTGAATAATTATTTTCGTAAACCTATCACTTGTGTCTCGTGTATTTTAACGCTGCTTCAATCAAATTCTTTGGTCGATTATGTCCAGTTCATGACATATTGATAAATAGTCAGCCTGCGGGTATAGGACGCTGTCATTTGCACAATGTATGCACAGTGTCGATGATGGACAATTTGAACTTTGTCTACTTTTGTACTCGCATACTGTGGATTTACGCAACGATAAGCTGATTTCGTGAAACGATGATTTGGCTAAATTACTTTGTTTTGTAATAAATATAAATGCAGACACGGGAATTAAAAGTCCCTGGACAGATAGAATATCTTTATAAAGTGTTTGCCAAAATTCATGTTTGTTTTGAACCTTTGTATTCAAACTTATAGATTACGTGCGTATAGATTCCAGGTCCATAAACATACTGTTTCATTAGGGGAATAAATTTGGATGCAGAATGTTCTACTTTGACGCAGTTTTTATTTACGCATGCTCACGCCTTTTATCCCCAAAGGGGTAGGCAGAGGCGCAACTAGTGCACCCACTTTTCGCCAAGCGTATTCCGTCCCATGATGTGATAGGGGGCGAGCCTATCGCCATACCGGGCACAAATTCCAGACTCCGGGCTGATAATGAGTAGAAAAATCCAATATCACTTTGCCCGACCCGGGGATCGAACCCGAGACCTCAGCCTTGCAGTCGTACCGTAATACAACTACGCCACCGAGGCAGTCTTTATTTGTTAAACAAAATTAATAAGTAATATTTTTCTTTGAAAATTGCTATATCAAATGTGTGAACCACCGCACGTGGTATTTAAATTAGAAAGATACAATGAGGCTCATTCATTTCGGAACACAAACATATCACGTGCATCTTTTCATGTTTGCAACCTTGAATTATTATATTTTACAAAACAATTTATTTGCCGTATAAATATTCACAAACATTAGATAGCAAATATCGTACGATTAGATTTATACTTCATCTTTCCAAGTTGTACCTACGCACGTCTATATTTATTTATTTTAAAATGGCTATGCTGTTTCAAATCGTGCATATTATTATCGTAATATTTAAAACTGTACCTACAAGAAAAGCATCCCAGCAACAGGTTCTATAATATATTCAAGGCGCTTCATCTTAGTATCGATACCAAATGGCTAGAGCGAGGCAAAAAATATACCAATAAGCATAAAACAGCCAGTGACAAAACATCTGAATTGCAAGATTTATATTGCATATAACATTTGTGTTTTCATAATTTACTATACCTACAGGTACACCCAACATATTGACCCACATTAATGCGATGTATTGAAATGAAATGAAATTAAAAAAAAAGCAATGAGAGGTGTCAAGGGACACCCGGATGGAACGAAGTTCCTTTCGATTAATTAGTGAAGGAATTGTAATAAAATTTTATTTATATAACAGAGTGTGTATATATATAAATATTTTCCTAATTCCGTTCCAATACATAAGTTTCTAGAGAAAAAAACAAATAAATACGTGTGGCACTCGGGGACTGCCGCGGTAAAGCTATTGCATAGCATTTTTATCACAAATTTTGATTGACTAAACACAAACTCCATCTTACGCTTACCACATAAAGTAGATTTTTAAACGCGAGCAAAGCACGTTTAGTCTTGTTATTGATAAATGTCAGTAACCAAAGTAGAATAAATCAACAAAATTTGAAAAAATAATGTTATGTTCGATTCTTTTGTACTCGTGCCGTGCCAACGCTGGGGAAATAGCTTCTACGCAATGTATTTAAGGTTCATATTAGATTAGTAAGAAATGGTTTTAATGACTTTAATAAATAAAAATATACTCGTTTCAAGAATTATAGCTTCTACGCATTGTATTTAAAGTTCATATTAGTAAGATAATAGCAAAAAGTGTCGTGACAACTTTTCCGTCCAGCCCCCTTTCACAACGCGCGATAAGGAACTTCGTTCCAATATATTTACGAAAGACACAATTTTACAGTGGTAATATCCTATGGTCTTCACACTAGGCAAGCCTGTATCATGAAGACCCAATTCTTAAATAAGTCGGTGTATATCCTAAATAGAGATAATAATCTCTCATCAGACGGTGCCCAGAGAGCATATACGTTATAATCTCTATGGACACCGCACTACAGTCATACACATACCATCATCACATACCTTTAGTCGCAGTGCAGTTACTTTGCCGTAGCAAAAAAAAAAACAATATTAACAATCCAGTAATTACTCTTAAAATATTTTCTTAATACGGGGTCGATGACGTCGTACAAAATAAGAATTCATTAAAGTAACGTAGGTTACATTCGCAACTAGGTTATCGCAGCGTGCATTTGACTACTTGCACGATAGCCTAGTTAGGAATGGAACGGTCTGCTGAAAATTGCCCGCAGGTTCAAAACCCAAAACTGTCTCTCTCCTCTTCAACCTCTGTCTTTTATAAGTATATTTGATCCTGTATTTGCTTAGCTTAGCTGGCAATTTAAATTAGGCACAATTGCCAGCTTAGCCAAGCAAATATATGAACAATTAATATACGAAAACAATCATCATCATCAGCCCTGTATTATATATTGCCCACTGCTGAGCACAGGCCTCCTCTACTACTGAGAGGGGTTAGGCCTTAGTCCACCACGCTGGCCTAGTGCGGGTTGGGAGACTTCACATACCCTCGAGATTCTTATGGAGAATTCTCAGGTATGTAGGTTTCCTCACGATGTTTTCCTTCACCGTTAAAGCGAACGATAATTGATAAACAATACACACATAACTTCGAAAATTCAGAGGTGTGTGCCTTGGGTTTTGAACCTGCGGACATTGTCTCGGCAGACCGTTCCATTCCCAACTTGGCTATCGTCGCTATGTTAAATTTAAATTTGGCATCCACGCCAAATATACGCATATAAAGTTAAATTACTTTTGGTTTGTAGTGGTGTTGAAGTCGGTTTTATTCTTTGTTAAAAAGTTTTTATTTATTACTTTTTTGTTAGTTAATTATGAAATTGTGTAAACAATACATCATAAATATACGATTGCAGCATTCCGGGTCATCTGCTGTTAGTTATTGAAGAGTTCTATTGTCTATCTCCGAAGATCTTCATTAGATCCTAATAAATTATATACTAAAACCTTCTCTGAAAAATATACATTTGAATAACGAAAACCCCTTCCAAATCAGATCAGTAGTTTTTGGGAAAGTCGCGGCCATACAAACTTACATACATACACACATACATACGTATGGGGCGAATACAGAGCCTCCTTTTTTTGAAGTCGGTTAAAAAAGGGAGCAAAATGTGCGGATTCCAAATATGTATAAAACTCAATGTTGCAAATAAATGTCGCTTAAGTCAATTAGCCCGCGAACCGTCGATATAAATACAAAATGTCAAATCAAGGCTATATCTGTCTCTATCGGATGTGAACCAAATTTACGCATACTTTCATTAATTTATTTCTTAGAGCATTTAGCAAATTTATTAACATATTGATATTTGTAAAATCATAACATCGACTCATTCCAATTTTACATATTCACAAAGTATTTAATGCAAGACGTGTTTTGTGAATTTTATTAATCTTAATAAATTATTATAACATCGATTTCAACGCTTCAATAATTCCTTAAAAATGTGCAAACGTGGATATATTGAAACGTCACATTATGTCAGTTAAATGATATTTTTGATACGCTCATGTTTATACTATATGGTCGTAATAAGGCTAATCGTAAATCATCTTCACCATCATACCTATAAATCGATACATGTTTATGTTATGGTCTAATAACTCTCCGCCTTTCAAGGCTACAGTTTCCTTTCATATGATAAAACAAAGTCTCCGCCGTGTCTTCACGTCTGTCTGATCGCGTTATACTCAAAAACTAACGAACGGATTTGTCAAAATTTGGTATGGAGATAGTTTGAGTCCTTGGGAAGGACATAAAACGCGCATGCTCACGCCTTTTATCCCCGAAGGGGTAGGCAGAGGCGCAACTAGTGCACCCACTTTTCGCCAAGCATATTCCGTCCCATGATGTGATAGGGGGCGAGCCTATCGCCATATCGGGCACAAATTCCAGACTCCGGGCTGATACTGAATAGAAAAATCCAATATCACTTTGCCCGACCCGGGAATCGAACCCGAGACCTCAGCCTTGCAGTCGTACAAAAATAAAAATAAAAAAAAATACTTAAAATAGTTTATTCATCACGTAGGCGAACATAGTTGCACTTATGATAAGTCAAGATACATTAAATTAATAATAATTATTATTACAAAAAGTCACTTACATAACTACATACATTTTTATAGGGAGTAAAAGCAATCAAAAATAAATAAATAAGCCAAGCTCGGGCTGGCAAGAAAGAGGAGATAAAGAAAACTATGAATCATTTTTCATTAGCTTTCTATCCTGGGAAGATATATACAGCTAAACTTGTATCTCGGAACAACTCTTTCACGCGTGCGAAGCCACGAGTAAAGCTAGTAGTTTTAAATAATATAAGTATAGTTCGATAAAAATATTTTCCCGGGATAAAAAGTAGCCTATAGCACTCAGGAGTAATGTAGCTTCTTATTAGTGAAATAATTTTCAAAATCGGTTCAGGAGTTCCTGAGATTAGCGCGTTAAACCAAACAAATAAACAAAATTTCTTCAGCTTTATAATATTAATATAGATTTACTAGCGACCCTCTACTTCGTTGACCTGATTTACTCTAAATGTGGATAGTACTAGTTAATTCTTCTCTTCTCCCACCTGCTCTTATACGCTACGTATAACTTTCAGGCAAGAGGGTATCTCTTTCAAATATCAATCTTTCTATATATATATATATTATAATAATACACCTTTAAAATAGGAAATAAAAAGTAAGTATAGTATATCCAGTATATCTGAAAGATTTTGCCTTTATAATGATTAATGAAACACTCTTTCACAATTATACCGATTAAAAAGTAGAGTCTATTGAATCAGTTTGTAACAACCCAAACAATACAATTATTTACATTCACATTATAAAACTGACTGACATTTCTTAAATCTGGTAATAAGCAATTATTAATCAATTGAACTTAAAATCTAGTGTAAATGCCAAATAATCAAGACAAACTATGTCATCCGTAGACCGTGGGTGTTGCATTTCAAAGAGTTCACACACGGATTCAATGACTTAATTTATATGCATATAGCAGATCTAGAAGAGATGATAAAAGCCGAGAAGTAGAGTATCTGTTTATCAATAATTAAAGCAATATAATTGGGCTTCTGACAGGTTGGTCTGGAAATCTTTGGGGGAGGCCTTTGTTCAGCAGAGGGCTTCTAAAGGCTGAAGAAGAAGAAGAAGAACTGGGCTAAATATTATATTTTTATTATCATTGAAATAAATTAACTTCATGCAGGTTTCGCCAAATTGTCTGTAGTACAACGGCCGGTGAGCAGAGTGTAAAGCCGATCGCGATTTCGATTCTCGGTTTGCTCTAAGGCGACATGTACTAATATGTTTTACGGGTTGTCTTACGTCGTCGAATGCAAAGCGACACGATACCATGCGACGCTTACATTCCCTACGATATATAAACATTTATTAATCAGACTTAAGGTACCTTGAACAACTTTCAAACCCTAAACAAATATTTCTGAATCATTTACTTATTTAAGAAAAAATATCACGATAGATACCTCTACACGTAAGTAAAGAAACAAAATCAATTTAATGGATAGACAAACGACGTAGATGACATTATAAATGTCCAGTTTTTGATATTTGGCTACAATACTATAAAAATGACAATATTATTTTAACATGTTTCGGAAAACCACCTCACAATATAATGATATACATATCGAATTTAATAAATAAAACATGATAGGTATTTTGTTATTACGCAATATTTCAAACATAGAATTTTTGTGTTAAATTTTTCTTTTCTATACTAATATTATAAAGAGAAAAGATTTGATTGTTTGTTTGTAATGGATAAACTCAAAAATTACTTAACCGATTTTGAAAATTCTTTCGCTAATAGGCTACATTACTCCTGACTCCTGTGTGCTATAGGCTACTTTTTATCACGGGAAAATATTTTAATCCCGGAAATTTTTTTCGCGCGGGCGAGGCCGCGAGCAAAAGTCTAGTATTTAATAATTCAGGAGAAATATATTGAAACTGCGGTTTTACTACTGCTCTGTGTATAACTGTGTAAGTAAGGCTATTATGTATTCTATGGTAACTGAATTAATATGGCGGCAGCGGAGACAGACTCTAGAGTATTGCCATTTACCGGGCACATTTACAGAATCCGGGCTGACATTAAATAGAAAATACCTAATATCACTTTGCATGATCCGGGATTTGAACACGAGACATAAGCGCGATAGTCGTACCGCACACGCAATACAACTACGCCACCGAGGCAGTCATAGTCGTAATAATGCAGGCATATGAAAGAGATGGAAGAATATCCCCACTAAACCCCGACGAAGTGGTGCCCCCTTTGCAGGCCGCTGCCGACAAGCTCAGTAAGTGGTTCCACAAAGGCGAATCACCGTCAACCCCATAAAGAGCCAGGCAATCCTGTTCACTCTGAAAAGGAGAGCCCATGGCACACTTCAGTCCGCATGTCCAACCAGCTCAACCCCTGCACGGACATAGCCAAGTATTTAAGAGTGACCCTTGATCAGAGGTTGACCTTCATCCCACACGTAAACGCGGTACGCGCGCGAGCCGCATTCGCGATGAGTATTAGGCCGGTCATGAATTACACGTCGCCCGTGTTCGCCCATTTACCGCCTGCTCATCTTAAGCGTATGCAGGTGTTAAAGAACTAATTTCTCAGACACGCTCTTGGTGCCCCGTGGTACGTTCGCAATCGCAACCTCCACGTGGACACTAATATGCCGACCATCAGACACTTTATGAATATGGCCAGCAAATGCTGGCCATATGCAAAACATGTTTTCTTTCTTTCTTTTCTTTCTTTCAAATGCTATTTCGATCGGGCGGTAAATCACACAAATACTCTCATCCGCATAGCGTCGCACTCCATTCGACCGCGCCAAATTGAGTCGGCCGCGTTCAGTCCTATCCGATCCAGAGGACGATATCACTCTGGCCATCCGTCGTAAGAACGAGTTTTAAAACTCAAAGACTCTACAAGATCGCCTTTCCGTCCTCGCCGCCGAAGACCTTGCTGCGTTCCCCGTCGCTCCCCCGACCCTCCTAATAGTTCCAGCCCGTGTGCCGACGAAAGAAATAGATAGGATTAGGTCAAACACCAATCTTCCCGCTAATCGCTGATGTCTCATCCTCTCTCAGTGAGCGTCCCTAACCGAGGTTCGTAACCCGTTAGAGGGTTGCCCTCAGTACATGGTAAAAAAACAAACCCTACTACGCGCCCTTTTTTTTTCATAGCAATATTTCAAACAGGAATTTCAACCTCGTGTTTCAACCAATTTTGATGCTGTTTTCGGTAAATTGTATTAGTGTTATTTATTTACGTATTGAAAATCAAACATTTACCCTATTATGCCTCATACGCAAAACACCTTTTGAGTTATACCATCAATATATATGTCTCTTCTGCCAAGTAGAGGTTTCGGTTTGAAGTTATATTTCAAGTTAATGAGCGTCATGCAGCGCCATGTAATTTATCATTCCAAGCTGTTTATGAGCAAGGTTACTGAAAAGCTACCAAGCTGGCCGGTGTGTTTTTTTAATAGCATTGTATTAATCAATATACATAAATAAGCAATAAAAAAATATCACCGACTTCAAAAACCACTATAATGTAAAAAATAACAAACTTTGCTCATGGGTTATAAGGAAATTAAAATACTACCAATATTATATACACTGCCATTCGTGTGATTATATATATGTGCAATGAATAAACCTTTGGAGTCGGTGCCTGATTTTTTGTACTAATTTGGCATGCGACTAGTATTTGTTATTTCATTCTTTTGTAAAGTACATAGTTCATATTACAATTTAATGTGTGTAATTTAAGGGTATTTTTTTAATAAACATATTTGTGTAGGCAGTTCGTTTTTTTAATAACCGGCACCGAATCCAAAGGATTATTCATTGCACATAAATATAATCACACGAATGGCAGTGTATATAATATTGGTAGTATTTAAATTTCCGTATAACCCATGAGCAAAGTTTGTTATTAACCGACTTCCAAAAGGAGGAGGTTATCAATTCGTGTGTTTGTATTTTTTTTTATGTATGTACTGATTATACTGAAAATTGGGAGCGTATTTCCTTGATTCCTTCTTTATTTAGTAAATAAGGGGCGCGAAGTGGTCCCATTTCAATATATCTTGGTATAGGGTTCATCATTTTATGGAACAGACTGAATAGACCTGAATCATATGAGTAATTTCATTCGACGACTGAAAAGTGCCCTTACGAAAGTTTATTAGCAACGCATAAATTTGAGCAATTTTTTATTGAATAAAAGCATAATAAAAGATAATACATATGCATGGTGACCCTTTATACGAATAACACGGACGCCCACTAGATGGTAAGGGATAAATAGGTATATGAAACGATTTATTTATAAAAAAAGTAATGAATATAATTTGCAAACCAAAGTCAAAAGGTATAGATTCTAGTAGATCCTGAAATCAGGTGAAAATCTTAATGCTCCATTATGTAGCAATGATGAATGATGTATTAAATCAGGAGTTAAACATTCCTTTCCTTTAGTAGAATCGCAAACTTGCATGGGCGTTTTGCGTCACACACATATTACACTAATATACGTACCTACCTATTAAAAGAATTCTGCAAGTCATTATAATATATTCGTTCTCAAGACTAAACAGCTTATATTTATCATATTTTGAGGTCCATTAGAAGTCTATAGATAGATACTAACCACATTCTATCGAATCTGTTGAAAAGCGCCTACTCATTTTATGATAGCAATATGACAAATCTACGTTTTTTGCTATTTATTACTTTTTTTTATAAATAAACGGTTTCATATACCTATTTATCCCTTACCATCTAGTGGGAGTCCCTGTTATTCGTATAACAGGTCACCATGCATATTATGTATTATCTTTTATTATGATTTTATTCAATAAAAAATTGCTCAAATTTATGCGTTGCTAATAGACTTTCGTAAGGGCACTTTTAAGTCGTCGAATGAAATTACTCGTATGATTCAGGTCTATTCAGTCTGTTCCATAAAATGACGAACCTTAAACCAAGATATATTGAAATGGGACCACTTCGCGACCCTTATTTACTAAATAAAGAAGGAATCAAGGAAATACGCTCCCAATTTTCAGAGAAATCAGTGTACATACATAAAAAAAAATACAAACACACGAATTAATAACCTCCTCCTTTTGGAAGTCGGTTAATAAAATACATAATGATACTATTTCAAATTATTAATTTTCAAAAAGCAAGTATGAAAATTGAATAATACAATAAGTCAATGCAAATTTGATTTAATTAATAAAACATTCATTTATTTTAATGCGAATATTTAAATTTCATAATCAAAATGGCGGATGTATTTTTATATTTACAAAATCGACAAGTTTTGCAGTGTATGGTATTTACTATTTATCTATTTATGATGTTTAGTATCGGTGATAATTTATTTTTAAATTTTACTAGGTTTAGTTGGCGTTTTTGCCCGCGTTCACAGCCTTTCCCGCTACAATAATATCTAAACACTCACTACTACAGTTCAGCCACAACTACTCACTGGGCATGGCTGCTTCGGTGAGTAGCTGTGTCGTAGCGTAGGTACGGAGGTGTCGGCTGTGTGTGCCATTGTGACAGTTTCCCGCTGGATACGGCTTAATATACGTTAAAGTTTTGCCCCACCTGGAATGAGGAGCGCAGCGCTCTCAAAGCACTCGTCGGAGGCGGCCTATCGTTGCCGGCCGTGGTCGCTCCCATGGTCGGCAGTCAGGAGGTCTGGCGTGTGTTGGCCCACTTCTGCGAGATAGTCCTCTCGTAGAAAGAGAGTGCCAAGAGGGATCTGGAACGCGAGGATTCCTCCCGCCGTCAGAGGAGACGTCGGAGGCACCGGGTGGTCGACTGACCGGCGTCTCCCACCCTGTGGATTGAAGGTGTTTGGAGAATTCCACCACGGTATCCCCTGCCTGTCGTAAAAGGCAACTAATAGTGGCCACCCGGGGGTCGCGGGCGGGTGCCGTCTCTAGTTTTGTCTTTTTAGCACATTGTTGCGACCCCCCTGATGGACAGCAATGTGCTGGTAGACCACACGCTGCCGTTGACGCCGAGAGTGCCGAGATGCGCGGGGGCTCCTTAGAATAAAGCGTGGTATATTCCAGGGTCAGGCTACAGGGTACAGCCTGAGACCATTGTGGTTCTGCATCGCCCTGAATCCTCTCAGTACTCTGTTGTTGGATTCAGGGTTAGGATAGAGGGAGTGAACCTATATCTCACTTGCTTTACATGGATGATCTCAAGTTGTTTGCATCAAAATAATCAAAATTGATTGAGTCGTTAAAAATAACTGAAAGATTTAGCAACTCAATCAATATGGAGTTAGGTGTAGATAAATGTGCGGTTATCCATGTGAAGCGAGGAGAGGTCGTGGTCTCTGGTGACACACAAGTCTTAGAGACTGTAAGACTTAGATCCCTTTCTGAGACGGAAACTTACAAATATCTGGGTATGTCTGAGGCACTGGGTATTATGAGTGCCGACGTAAAACAATCGGTGAATGACCGTTTCTTCGGCCGCCTGACTTTTGTTGAATACTTTTGTATTTAACAGTTTTTTGTCAGGTGGAAACAAGATTTCTGCTTTCAACGGTTGGGTTATGCCTGTATTCATGTACTCTTTTGGTATACTCAGAAAGAAGGACTCAGACTGAATTGGACGCCCTGGATGGAAAGGTACGGACCCTGCCGACTGCATATCGTATGCATCACCCACGGTGGTCAGTGATGAGGTTGTACATCCCGCGGAGATGCGGGGCTAAGGCTTACTGAATGCTAAGGACTTGCATAACCGCGAGGTATGCAATCTCAGGGATAATTTCCTCCACAGCGAATCGGGCATGTATAAGGTTGTAGTCATGGTGGATAAGGGATTTATCCCGCTTTCCTTGGCGAATGAGAAATGGCGAAAACCTATGGCGATGGGCATTAGGGAACGCTATGGAAGAGCAAAGAACTACACGGTCGGTTCTATGGGGCCCTTCAGCTTGCATCCGTATCTTAGCTACGTTTTGGTAACCTATTTGGGAAAACTGAGGGTTTTGTCTTTGCAATTATGGACAAAGTTATGAAGACGAACAATTATAGGAAATAAATCCTGAAGGACGGTACGGTCAAAATCTGTTGGGCATGCCACCGTCCCTGTGAATCAATCGGGCATGTGATTTCCGGTTGTTCGTATCTTGCTAACGGCGAATACTTGCATAAACACAACATGCCAGGGTCCTGTGTCTCCTGAAGTGCCATATTACCAGTATGTGCCTCAACCAGTTCTCGAAAATGATCATGCAACGCTGTACTGGGATCAATCTATTATCATGGACAGGACTATTGTTGCCAATAAGCTTGATATTGTAATAGTAGATCGATTGGCGCGCCGGGCAATACTTGTTGACGTCACCATTCCGCATGACGATAACCTTGTTAAGGCCTAAAAGGACGAAATGTTTAAATATTTAGATTTGGCATACGAGGTTACCGACATGTGAGAGGAGGACTCCACAATTATTGTTCCGATTGTCGTTACTGCTCATGGGTTGATACCAAAGAGTCTCGAGCAATACCTCCAGAGGCTCTCAATTGGTCGTTGGGTCAAGAGCCAGAGGCAGAAAGCAGTACTTCTGGATACCGCAATGTCAATGTCTTTACTACCGCCAAGCAGCAGTGTGCATGCACTGTAGTGTTTCGGTTTGAAGGACATTGTAGCCAGTGTAAGTACTGGACATAATGATACTTAACATCTTATGTCTCAGGATGACATTCTACGTATTTAAAAATAAAATATTTTTTGATAGAAGTGTTTCATTTATTCTTACCGCATACCGCGAGTATGAGCGGAGCGATCATAGGCTTAGAATGGTCTAATGACTCTGAACGTAAACCTATAGGATCGTCGGGGTAGTATCACGCTAGGACAGCAGCTCAGGTCTATATTATAATATAAATAAAAGACTCCCATCATTTGGTTAGAGCACCCTGATGGTCACTGTTGAGCGGTTAATCTGATTTCTAGAAAACCATTACACAGTTCCATTAAATTTTCGTTTGGGGTATACATTCACCGAGTCTGTAGTAGATCCTGAAATCAAGTGGAAATTTGAATGCTCCCTTATGTGGCAATGATTAATGATTTATTAAATCAGGAATTAAACATCCTTTCCTTTAGTAGAATCACAAACTTGCATGGACGTTTTGCGTCACATACATATTATGGTAATATACGTACCTATTAAAAGCATCCTGCTCGTCATCCTAACATATTCGTTCTCAAGACTAAACAGCTCATATTTATCATACTTTGCGGTCCATTAGAAGCCTATATTTAGATATTATAACGAGATACTAACCACATTTTATCGAATTTGTCAAAAAGCGCCTACTCATTTTATGATAGCAATATGACAAATCTACGTTTTTTGCTATTTATTACTTTTTTTTATAAATAAACGGTTTCATATACCTATTTATCCCTTACCATCTAGTGGGAGTCCCTGTTATTCGTATAACAGGTCACCATGCATATTATGTATTATCTTTTATTATGATTTTATTCAATAAAAAAATGCTCAAATTTATGCGTTGCTAATAGACTATCGTAAGGACACTTTTAAGTCGTCGTATGAAATTACTCATATGATTCAGGTCTATTCAGTCTGTTCCATAAAATGATGAACCCTAAACCAAGATATTTTGAAATGGGACCACTTCGCGACCCTTATTTACTTAATAAAGAAGGAATCAAGGAAATACGCTCCCACCTTTCAGGGAAATCAGTGTACATACATAAAAGACTGGTGGTAGGTCTCTCATTATGTAAGAGGCCGTCTGGGTGGGTACCACCGCAATGTCTATCTCTACCGCCAAGCAACAGTATGCATGCACTGTTGTGTTTCGGTTTGAAGGACAGTGTAGCCAGTATAACTACTGTACATAATGAGACTTAACATTTTATGTCTCAGGATGACGAGCGCAGTGGAATGCCACTCAGTACTTTGTCAGTCAAGGTGCTGGATGGTGTTGCTACTGTTTATGGGTGGTCGTATCGCTTACCATCAGGCGAACGGCATGCTCGTCTCGTCATTCAAGGCAATAAAAAAAAAAAAAAAAACTCAAACACGAATTGATAACCTCCTCCTTTTGGAAGTCGGTTAAAATCGAACATGTCAAAAATGTAATAGCGTCCTTAACTGAAATTCTTTCTTAATTGAACGTATGTGATTTTTAATTCGATATTGAGGATATTGGAAAAAGTGCCTCTGCGAGGATACACATACCATAGTTATGTGGTTACACTACATGCATTGTCTATAACCATAACTGCGGTTTACATGTGGACTGCTTAGAGTGTGATGTGCGTTAATGACGTGACGCCGACATTGTAGTAGTGTGGAACTTAATCTAAGGTCAGAATAGGCCGAACGGTTAAAGGAAGAAGAGATCTGTGTAGTGTGTGCCCAGTGCAGAGACGCGCGGTCCATGCTGTGCGAAAACGCGCTTCAGAGCGTGCGAATACGCGCTCCAGTGCGTGTGGATACGCGCTCCAGTGCTTGCGGATACGCTCTCCAGTGCGTGCGGATACGCTCTCCAGGGCGTGTGGATAGCTCTCCAGGGCGTGCGGATACATGCTCCAGTGCGTGCGGATACACACACCAGGGCGTGCGGATACAATCTCCAGGGCGTGCAGATACACTCACCAGGGCGTACTGATACGCTCTCCAGGGCGTGCGGATACGCGCTCCAGGCTGCGCTGACGCGGAACGGCGCGCTCTAAGCTGCGCAGATGCGGAAAGGCGCGGTTCAGGTTGCGCGGACATGGGACTGCGCGCTCCACTATACTTGTGCCTTGTTCATCAAACATTACATGTCTACAGCTCACAAGTTACATGTTAAAGATTTTTTTACAAGTTCTTGTAAATTATGTTTATCAAATATTTTTACAAGACTTGTAGATTGTATCAATTTGTGGTGGTGACGTAGTTGTATTACGGTACGACTGCAATGCTGAGGTCTCGGGTTCGATCCCCGGGTCGGGCAAAGTGATACTGGGTTTTTCTATTCAGTATTAGCCCGGAATCTGGAATTTGTGCCCAATATTGCGATAGGCTCGCAGATTATGATACAGAATACGTACGGCGAAAAGTGGGTGCACTAGTTACGCCTCTGCCTACCCCTTCGGGGATAATAGGCGTGAATGTGTGTGTGTGTGTTAATAAATGAAGAACTAAATATACTTGTGACGCCTATCTCGCTCTGCGCTCACCTCTAGTGATAGCCGGAATTAAAAACAGGGTAACAATGATATTTTCCCAGCTAAATTCACGCAAAGGAATGCCTCCTTGTTTCTTTTTCTTTTATACAACTGAATGAAGAGTAACGTAACAAGTAAGCCGCTCGCCTGATGGTAAATGTCACGACTGTAAATAAATAATAGTTACACTACCGACACTGCCCATAAAAAGTACCTACTGTAAACTTCCCTTACATTATGTTATTTTAGTATTATTTATGTAGTATACTTGATTGATGGCATTTTTTGAAGTGAAATCTTCTTTAGCGGCGTTGAACACTTTTGGGATGGGTATAAAATGTTAAACTCGCGATCCTGACGAAAATGCGTGCGGTGGTTTTACCATCCCTTACTAATATGAACCTTAAATACAACGCGTAGAAGCTATAATTCTTGAAACGAGTGTTTTTTTTTATGGTATTGAATGACGAGACGAGCATGCCGTTCGCCTGATGGTAAGCGATACGACCGCCCATAAACAGTAGTAACACCATACAGCACCTTGAGTTACAAAGTACTGTGTGGCATTCCACTGCGCTCGTCATCCTGAGACATAAGATGTTAAGTCTATTTATGTCCAGTAGTTACACTGGCTACAATGTCCTTCAAACCGAAACACAACAGTGCATGCACACTGCTCCTTGGCGGTAGAAATAGACATTGCGGTGGTACCCACCCAGACGGACTCTTACATATGAGAGACCTACCACCAGTAAATATACAGATACTAAATTTACATCCAATAATTCTTATAAGTTCAAAGGTCTAGTGGTGTTGCTACTCATGGCGGTCATGACGCTAACCATCAAGCAAGTCAATTGTTCGTCATTCGTCAATCAGTAGTAGAAAAAAAAAGTATCAATCCAAACTAAAAATAGATGATTAATAGAATGCGAAATTTTGACAAAATGTGAAGCCACTATAAAGGTCACTTCCGTTGAAGAAAAGTATAAAAGGACACACACATGCCAAATACATCATTAGCTCTACTAGCACGAACCAAACTCATTCAAAATGAAATCGGTACGTCATTCCAGTTCACAAGAATATTTAATAATACTTTGACATTTACATTGTGTGAACAATTATGATATCAACCTTAGCCACATCTAAAGCGCTTCGCTGAATAGTATTAATAATATTTGTAATAATATTATCGTGTGTTGTTTATTATAAAATATTTCAGTGTTAGTTATTTATGGATTTAAAAGTGCGAAAACATTATGAAGGGAAGATTGCAAAAAAATCTACATACCTAAGAATTCTCCATAAGAATTTCAAATGTATGTGAACTCTGTCTCTCCCACTAAGTCAGCGTGGTAGATCAAAGCCTAAATACGCTCAGTTGTAGGAAGCCTGTGCCCAGCAGTGGAATAGTATATTATCCAGGGCTGATATAATTGTGTTATGGTTTTTAAAATGAATATTCATTTCACAGGAAATCCTGGTTGCTCTTGCTTTCGCGGCTGTCGCCGTCGCTGCTCCCGCTGAGCCAATCAAGATCCTCAAATCGTCTAGCGACGTTAACCCCGACGGCGCCTATGAATACAGGTATTGTCATAATTGAATTAACCTCATATTGCAATTTATCGAGCGAATGTGGATGGTACGGCTGGAAGGAGACGCCCGAGGAGAACGTTTTCTGACCAAATAAATGATCTTCTCCGAAAAGGGCAGGTCAGGACTACCCTTACCCGACGAAAATGTATGAAAAGAGCTATGAATGTGGAAGAAGCGAAAGAGGTGTGTCAAGATCGTAGCATGTGGCGCTCAATAGTCTCTGCCTACCCCTATGGGATAAGGGCGTGAGTGTGTATGTATGTCATATTGCAATCTACGTAATTACAGTCAGTCAGTCTGGACAAGGAGAACATTATTTATTACCAAATATTTCTTTTTTCTTTAAAAGCTTCGAGACTGAAAACGGAATCGTCCGTAACGAAAACGGAAATGTGAAACAAGTTGTCGACGCTGACAACAAGCCCCGTGAAGTCGTCGTGGTGCGTGGATCTTACGGTTACATCGACCCTGAAGGCAAGCAGCAGTTCATCAACTACTTTGCTGACGAGTTCGGTTTTCACGCTGAGGGAGACTCCATCCCCAAAGTTGTGTCCAAGAGAAGTGTATCAAAAGACGGACATGTGTTGTATCTTAGTACGGTAGGCTAATGGACTTGCCGCCATAATGAACGTACGGTGAAGCGTCAGCCGTACGCTCTTTGCTGTTATTTGATGCTTACTGCCATATTTTTGTGTATTGGTTGTTAACTTAATGCACAATAGTCAATAAATATAAATCGGGAAGTTAATTTTGGAAAGTTTTATTTCATGTGCAACAATATATACAACTATAGGTACACATACATACACTCACGCCTTATTATACCTGAATGGGTAGAAAGAGCAACTTGTGCACTCACTTTTCGCCATGTGTATTCCGTCCCATAATGTGATAGGGGGCGAGCCTATCGACATATCAGGTACAAATTCCAGACTTCGGGCTGAAACTGAATTTAAAAACCCATTAAATCATATTGTCCGGCCCGGGATTCGAACCCGCGACCTCAGCGCGGTAGTCGTAACGCAATAGAACTACGCCACCGAGTCAGTCTACACGATAATATGAACAACTATATTTTGATATAACATATTGATAAACTAAGTATGTTATTGTTATGGAGGAGCGAAGTCTTCTGACACAAGTATTCTTGTCTTAATAGAAGGCTTCAACCTCATTACTAGATAAGGAAAGTTTTGGTTACTGAATAAATTTTATTTTATTTTATTTATTATATTGTTCAAATATCATTATCTCCATTGATATATATAAAAAAAAAAAACAAATTATCTCACTATTATTTATTTGTGTACCTCATAACAATTGAGACTTACCAAGTACTAGGTGAAGCTCGCGACTTCGCCCGTGTGTAAACCCTTTCCCGCTACAAAAATCCCTAAAACACTGTACTTTGTAACTTTGTACAGCGCCACGTGTACAACGCCAGCGTCATTTGTTTAAAAATCCCATTATGTCCCATGAGAGCAAATTACCGGGATAAAAGTAATCTATGTGGTAATCCAGAATATGGTCTTACTGTGTGCCAAATTTCATCTAAATCCGTTCAGCTGTTTCTGCGTTCACTTCTAACAAACTTTCAAACATCCAAATGTCCAAGCATCCAACCATTTTCACGAACTTTCTCATCTATATATCTATACATCTATACATACATACATACATACATACATACATACATACATACATACCATATAAATAAAATTGGAGTGTCTGTTTGTAATATTGAAATAACCGTTTTTTACTACATGTATATGAATATGTATACGGTACATACACCAAACTATCATTTTTTACAATTTTTGTCTGTCTGTCTGTCTTTCTGTCTGTCTGTTTGTTCCGGCTAATCTCTGAAATGGCTGGACCGATTTTGACGGGACTTTTGTTGGCAGGTAGCTGATGTAATAAGGAGTAACTTAGGCTACTTTTTATCCAGGGAAAATATAAATTATATACATTATATACATATACATATAAATAAAATTGGAGTGTCTGTTTGTAATATTGAAATAACCGTTTTTTACTACATGTATATGAATATACTAGCTGTTGCCCGCGGCTCCGCCCGCGTGAATAAGTTTTCTCGGGATAAAAGTCCCGCTTTATATTTTCCCGGGATAAAAAGTAGCCTAAGTTACTTCTTATTACATCAGCTACCTGCCAATAAAAGTCCTGTCAAAATCAGTCCAGCCATTTCAGAGATTAGCCGGAACAAACAGACAGACAGACAGGCAAAAATTGAAAAAAATGTTATTTTGGTGTATGTACCGTATAGTGACTTTTATCCCAAGAAAACTCATTCACGCGGGCGGAGCCGCGGGCAACAGTTAGTTTATAATAATAATAATAATAATCCCTTCCTAGCCGATTTCGGCCACGGCGGCCAATCTCAACGGAGATCAGCCAGGTGCGCAGGAGATATTATAGTGCACAAGTGTGTGCGCAATACACATGTGCACTCACTATTCCTTCACTCTCATAGTCCGGTGAGACGGCAATCCGACATGAGTCATGACCGGAGAGAGATCAGGCGCAGGACCAACGGCTTTACGTGCTTTCCGAGGCACGGGGGTATCACAACGCCAACTTCCCGACTCCGAGCTGCGACTGAGTAATTTTTAAGATAGAAAATCCCAGTCACAATACTTTTGGCCCGACCCAGGATCCGAACCCAGGACCTCAGCGCGCAAATCGTACTCGTAACGCGTACGCAATACAACTACGCCACCGAGGCAGATAGTCTTCAGTTTATAATAATAGTGAGATAAGGTATGACCCTATTTTTACGAGATTTTTGCACTGTATTTTTGCCTTCCTAAGCTAGCCAGCCTAGAGTGGAGGCCACGTACTGGCAAGCGCAGCGTCGGCCGTCCACCTGCAAGCTTCCTGCAAGGTGGACAGACGACTTTATAAAGGTCGCAGGAACACGCTGGTTGCAGACCGCTTTTGACAGGTCCGTCTGGAAATCTTCGGACGTCATGTGGCTGATGATGATGATGATGATAATGAATCCAGGTTTGAAGTCTGAAGGGAAAACGCATTATAAGTAGGTACTTAAAAGACATATCCAATATCCATACGTAATGACCGATAAAAAACGGTCAAACAAGTAGCGTAAGGGTTCGCACACGTCGCGTGAGGACCTTATTTACGATTATTTTTTTGGGCTTTACCCTGTCATTTATCACATCTTTTGCATATATTTTTCTTAGATACATATAAGCATGATATCCATATGTTTAAATAGGTCCCTCGAATAGAAATACACACACTATATATGTATAGGTATTTATGCACATACACACATATATATGTGTGCGTGTGTGTGTTTGTGTGTGTACTTACAAACCACATCAATAAAATATTTCCTGTTGATATAATTAGTATAGATACGTAACTATATATTAACATATAATATGTGTGTCACACACCCACACACTAACGCCATCCTAGAAGGAGCAGACCTAGAGGCACCGAGTATCTTTATATAAAATGTTGAATGAAGATATGATATAATTCTGTTTGTTCCAAAAATATCTAGTTATGTAATGAAATTATTATTTATTGACTGACCCTTGCCGCACAACTAAAATGGTAGCTTCTAGAGGCATTGAATTTTACACAAGTTCCCTAAGTAGATGATTTAGGTATCTAAGGACAAAGAAAATATTTTTGAACATACACCTCTAAAGGGGTTACAGCCTTGTATTTAAGCAGTAATTATAAATAAATAAATAAAATCCTAACATTGGTTTTAAGGAACACTGTAAAAAAATAACACAAATGATTGAAGTCGACTTTATTTTCTGGACACTAAAGAATAACAAAATATATTAACATACTTAAGTAAGGCAGTTAATCTGGCTAACAATTAAATCAGTCGATGGTGTCAATGCGGTGTCTGTGTGGAGGCGTTTATCTCCCGGCGGGCGCCTTGGGGATGGAGTCTCCCTCCGCGTGGTAGCCGGTCTCGTCGGCGTAGTATTTGATGATCTGTGGGTTGCCGTCGGGGTCGATGTACGAGTACTGTCCGCGCACCACAACCACATTGCGAGGTTTGTTTTCTTCATCCAAAGCTTCTTTCACCTCTCCAGTTTCATCACGCACTACGCCATCCTCTGTCTCGAATCTATAAATTTATGAATACATAGATCTTAAAACATTTTGTAGAACTGGTGACGTGTTAGATTTTCAAGTTGAGATATTAAAATCACCCAATTAAATTCTATTATTTACCAAGGGGGCTTAATAAGTATTAAGAAGATTGAAAAGTCATCAACATTCATTTAATTATTTGCACACGTAACACATTGCATATTTACAAGACATAACTATACTTAAAAAAATATATGACCCTCAATGGGAAAGCATCAAAGCGGTAGCTTATTTCAAAAAATCGCAATAAAGAAATAGCGTACCCAAAGACGTAGCTGCCCTCAGGCTTCTGGTCGAATTCCGAGCGCAGGATCTTCGGGGGCTCTGGCGGGTCGGCGACTGCGACTGCCGCAAGAGCCAAAGCGACGAGGATTATCTGTGCAGAAATAAATTACATGTTTCTAAATAAAAAAAAAGTGCAGTTAAAATAAAAAAAGAACGGGTTGCACTCCGGGAGTGCCGGCAGAAGTGAAAACTTGAACATTAACGTTGTGCATTTTTGAATATTTTGGAATGGTTAGGGAATAATTTCGCACGAATTGCTTTATTTATCAGCATAAAAGTACTAGCATTTATGTTGTTAAATACAATATTTATTTATTGTGCTATCGTACACAAAAATGACAATTTCACTATTTCTTCGTCACTTTAAAGAAAAAACGATTTCCTTTGCCCATTTGAAAAAACAAAACTGAATGAGCGGCTGCTATTGCGACATCGATACGTCATTAAGGGAACATAACCTCCTAATTTTGCTTAAATAACTAGCTCCCATCTAAAAAAATGCATATTCTGGACACGCTGGGTATAAATAACATTCGGCCGGAACACATATTTTATCATTTTAGTCGTATTAAAAGAATAGTACCTGGGTGACCGAGCCTAGCTTCGGGTGATTTTTTAATACCTACTATACATGCTATTTATTACTAGGTAGGTCCTAATAATATTTTCCATTTTAAGAAAATATTCACGACTGAAGTCAAATGAGTCGATACCTACAGTTACCTTACTAATTTTAAAAAAATCGTTTCTTTAGCGGTTCAGATTTTAAATTAAATCTCAGTTTTTATAATTTTTCCATGTTGAATTACTTACATCACGAGGATACATGGGTCATTTCTCATCCGTTGTCTCACTTAGTTACGAATTGATAAAAGACGAATATCCTATATTTATTATCATGGTTTAAGATAATTATATCCGCATCAAATTTCGTCTTAATAATATGTTCCGCGATTTAGTTTCTCCCCCTTTAGCTGCCCTAAGTTAGTGGTTAATAAATAAATATAAATATCCCATATTCATACTCAAATTACATCGATATCAATTTTCACCATAATCGGTTCAACAGTTTATTTTCGTCCCCTTTTACCTTCTTATTTAGGGATTATCAAAAAACTGAATATGTCATATTTATTTTCAAGTTTCAAGAGATCCCCAAACCAAGTTTAAATACAGTTGGTTAAGCGGTTTAATTTCTCTCGCCTTTTACCCCTCTCATTTTTAGGTTAATGAAAAAATTATATTTCATATTAATTTCGCCAATCCCCATACTGTGCAATACATTCGGAGCACCAGTATATTCTCCCCTTAGTTAAGGGTTAAAACAATAATATCCCATAATTATCTTTAAGGTTATAGATATTTCCATACCAAATTTCATTACAATCAGTTCAGGAGTTTAGTTTCTCCCCCTTTTATCCCCTTTAGCCAGGAGTAACAGAAAATAATGATAATCCCATATTTATTTTCCAGGCTTAAGATATTCCCATACCTAATATAGTTACAATCAGTTCAACGTTTCGTTAATTTATGGGTTAATAAAATAAATAATATCTTTTGTTTGTTTTCTAGGTTTGAGATATCCCCATACAAATTTCATTACAATCGGTTCAGCGGTTTTGTTTCTCCCTCCTTTTACCCCCCTTAAATAGGAGTAAATAAAAAATGAATATCCCATATTTGTTTTCAACATTCAAGATAACTCTATACCAAACTTCATTACAATCGGTTCAGCGGATTAGTTTCTCCTTCCTTTACCTCCTTAAATAGGACTTAACAAAAAAAAGGAATATCCCATATTTGTTTTCAACGTTCAAGATATCTCCATGCCAAATTTCAATACAATCGGTTTAGCGGTTTCGTTTCTTCCTCCTTTTACCCCCTTTATATAGGAGTTCATAAAAAAATGAATATCCCATATTTGTTCTTAACATTCAAGATATATCCATACCAAATTTCATTACAATTGGTTCAGCGGTTTAGTTTCTCCCCCTTTACCCCCGTAAATAGGAGTTTATAAAAAATGAATATCCCGTATTTGTTTTCAAGATTCAAGATATCCCCGTACCAAATTTCATTACCATCGGTTCCGCGGTTCAGCATCTCCCCCTTTCTAACCCTACAAGTTTGGGGTTGATAAAAAAACTGAATACCTCAATTTTATTTTTAGAGCTCATACTATCCAAATCCAAAATTTCATCCAAATCGGACAAGCCGTTTCCGAGAAACCAATTATATACATATATATATGTATATATAGATATGCAAGAATTGCTCGTTTAAATATATTAGATATAAACAAATCATTGTTCTAGTTCTAGTTTCTTTTTTTATCCACCTGTGGCTCTTGTGTCGATTTTGTGCTGCCCCCTATAGTTCGTGCACGCTCCCTATACCCATCCCAAAAGTGCTCAACGCCGCTAAAGAAGTTTTCACTTCAAAAATAATATAAAGTTACAAAAATAGTATCCTAGCTACCCCAAGCTTCCATCAAACGGGCTTTCCTTTTAAGTTTTTGTACCTTGGCCACTAGTTATCAATACTATAATGTTAAAATGCGCGTCTTTATTAAATGATACATTTTCAGCTCATCACCCGCTGAAATCCAACAAGACTCCGCGGTCTGCACACACTGTGTATCCTGCGTGAGACCAATACGTTATCATCACTCGGATTAGGCTCGCATATTCCAAAACACCTTCGTTTCTATTCAATTTTAAACCATGAAATTTTAATCGGTCCGAAAAAATATATGTTATAGTTAAATAATTATTCTTGATTGGTGTGGATTTCAAATCATGAAAGCAGAGTGAATTCAGAATGTTTTTACATTATATAGTTATAGTATATTAAACGATTACTGAAAAGATATAAGTCAATAAAAGGGTAATAAGATTATTATGCAACAACTTTTTCTCAAAACTAATTCTCAAATTTCAAAATTTAAAAAAACACGAAATTTTTTGCAATTCCGCCAACGCGCCTCGTTTCAGATGCGCCTGAGGCGCCGCACAGTGATTCGCCTAGAACAAGCTAGCTGGACAAAAACATTTGAGCTTGTGATTTGGTTGCTTTGGCTAAAAACAGTAATATTCTAAGGGAAAATATGTTTGAGGTTAAAGAACTTTATTTCCCAAAAGAATTCCCATTGACGTATTAAAAAACCGATTCCTTATCAACAATTATAGAAAATCATAGGCGTGTATATGTCAAAAGTTAAATAAATGGTTGGACGGATTATAATTTATCGAAGTATTTGACAGTTTTTGTTTATAGTTGGACCGCGTTATGCCAAAATGTACCAACTACTTTAAAACATTAATTGTGGATTGTTATTTGTAATAGCTGGATTTTTCTATGAATCTTTTCTATTCTTTATCTTTCTTCATTAAAACACATCGGGATACTTGTGTCAACTGTTATTTGTTTTTGCTGAGTAGTAAAACATCACATTTGAATTAAGTGCGTGTAAAATGTTAACTAATTATTTTTAGATAATTTGTTGGCAATATTTTGGCATAATACCTCAAGAGGAAAAAAGGAAACCTTATAGGATCACCTTGTTTTCCGTCTGTGTGTCTGTAAAGGCCCTTTTTTCCAGAAACGCGTATAGATATCAAGTTAAAATTTATATCAAATATTCGGGTCTACGGTCCCTTTCAGCTGTGAAAAAATTAAACTTGTAAGTCAACGCGATCAAAAGATATGACCGCTTATGTCGCATAAATTCGCATATTTTGCGATTTTGCAAGAGAATCAAATCCTATAGAGTACTTCCCGTTGACCTAAAATCATAAAATTTGGCAAGAAGCAAAGTCTTACAGCACATGTAAAAGAATAAATTTGCAAACTGTAAATATATAGTTAACAACGAAAAAAACGAATTTACAAACTTTTCAAATTTGATTAATTTATTAATAAATTTTGGCGAACTATTGACTTTATATACTTAGATACCTTACTTATAAGTTTGTCGGAACCCATGGTACGCGAGTCCCACTAGCACTTGTCCGGTTTTTTTTAAACATTCGTCAAAAGTATGCTATTCAAGACTAACGGAAAAAGAATTTTCAAAATTATCGCAATAATACGTAAGTTATAAAGCTTGGAAATTTGGTGGAAGGGGAAGTTGTCGAATAACAGTAATATTAGACTGTGACGTCACCAAGTGTCACAGAACATAACGCTGCGTGCGTGCGCAAGAGATAGTGCGATATTGCCGCCACGTACTCACTTTTGCTTACAACAATATTTTAAATATGTAAAACTGCTTTATTTTTCAACCAATTTCGATACTAATTTCACAGAATAATTTCTTTTTCGTATTATTTTCTGTTACATATAAAACAATGTACGAAATCAAACAAAGCAAACGGTAGTACCCTATTGAAGGCAGCTATTGTAACATTAACTTTTTGGACGACTCACACCTTAGTCATCATATAAGTCGGAATTGGTGGTAGGTCTCTCATATGTAAGAGTCCGTCTGGATGGGTACCACCGCAATGTCTATTTCTACCGCCATGCAGCAGTGTGCATGCACTGTTGTGTTTCGGTTTGAAGGACACTGTAGCCGGTGTGTCTACTGGACATAATGAGACTTAACATCTTATGTCTCGGGATGACGAGCGCAGTGGAATGCCACACAGTACTTTGTAACTCAAGGTGCTGGGTGGTGTTGCTACTGTTTATGGGTGGTCGTATCGCTTACCATCAGGCGAACGGCATGCTCGTCTCGTCATTCAATGCCATAAAAAAATCAAACATAAACCTATTGTAATATTATCCGAAAGAAAGGTTTTTTGCTATTTGCTTTTATGGATAGAATATCATAGTACAGAATAACACAAAGGCAACTTTCTTGTTATTAATACAACTAAATCCTGATTGTTGCGATATCAATACCGGTATTTTAAAGTTCTTCGTTTGGCCCGGTTATTCCTGAAAAAATTCCGGTTTGCGTCCACTAAATTGCGTATCTGATTTTAAGCCCATATAACTATGCATCCAAGCTCTGCAGACCTTGGACGTATCGTTATAGGCTTCTTTGTGTGAAATCTATAAAGCAGTAGAACCCGGTGTGTCTGTACATTCAAAGAAAAATAAAAAGAAGTTAGGGGAAGACTAAATAAGAGTAAAAAAACACAAATCACAGATTTTTTAAAATTCTTTTCCCGCTGTTTGTCTGGGTATCTGTTTTTCTGTTAGCGCACATCTCCGAAACTACTGAACGGATATGTATGAAATTTGGTATGGAGGTAGTTTGAGACCTTGGGAGGGGCATAGGCTACTTTTTAACCTACAAAAACTCTTTCATGCGGGCGACGCCGCCGGCAAAACTAGTACTACAATAAAATAGTATGAGTAAGAATAATATTTGGGAAATAATACAAAATAATAAGTTATTTTCAGGTTTTTACGGCAATTTTGACTTGACTACAATTTACACGTAGACCACATGATTTCCCTCATACAAAGTAGAGTCTACAATTAGACCTGATAATTTACGCAATTTCGAATGAATAAAGAAGTGTTAGTAAAATAAGCTAATTTTATGACCTATCAAATTATTTCAATTAATATTAAACGATAGCCAATTATTTATTATATTCATTCTAGTTATATTTTTAATATAAAAAGCCTTTTTTCGTAGAACAAAGTTCTACCCGAGTATCCTTTATCGTAACTACTGAGATTTACAAAAATATTTAATTTAAATTAACAAACACATTATATTTAATTTAAGGTCGCTTACGTCAATTCGCCCGCCAACCGTCGATATGGTAAGGTTCTATGGTAGAAGCTTTTTCAATTTTTAGTTTTTTTTTACTTCCCGGGTTTCAAAATTTTGAACGGGATTTTAATAAAACCTATAAAAGTGAGGATCACGCGTGTTCTACTCTTGCGTTTGTCTTCTTAATTGGGATGACGCCATATCGGGCCGAAAACATACTGTGCGACACATTTATAGGTATATAGAGTGGATTTTTCAGATGGGACAGCAAAGTCAATATTTCCTATTATGAACCAAAGTTCAAACTTTACACTAGTAAACAAATACGAAAATATAATTTAAAAATATTACATTTACTTCAATGTCTAACCAAGATATTTTATATACCAATATTTGGATAGTACTCCCAAAAACTTGGTCTTTTGAATAAATCGTATAATTTTAAAGTCCTCCGATTTTGAGATATATGTAATTTCATTTTGCTTAAAAACTACATCTATACTTATCTACACTAATATTATAAAGAGGAATGATTTGATTGTTTCTTTGTTTGTTTGTTTGCATTGAATAGGCTCCGAAACTACTGGACCGATTTGAAAAAATCTTTCACCTAAAAAGCTACACCTTAAAGCTACATTATCAGCGAGTAACATAGGCTACTTTTTATCCCGGGGAAATATAAAGCGGGACTTTTATCCCGGAAGAACTCATTCACGCGGGTGGAGCCGCAAGTAGAAGTCTAGTTTAAAATATGTTAGTTATAAATGGAGGGGTCTAAAAATATTTTTTAATGGATCCAAGATCCACATTTTTGTCCTTTTAATATCCATAAAGTTTGATCCGGATTAGATTTTGAGGCCCAGCACCCATAAAAAAGCGGACATCTCTTTTCGTAAAACAAACTGTTAAACTATTGTTGAATTGTTTATTGTTACGTAGTCTCGGCTGAGCAGTGTCGAGCGACTTCATTTGAACTTCAACATCGCGGTACCTGCCGCGCCGGGAGCTAGACACCGATAAATGCCTAGAACGCTCATGATTCCTGGCATTTAGTTACCGAAAAGTAACGCCCGAATCGTGTCATTGAGATGCACCGATCACAAAACCCTGTACGCGGTCACGGCCAAAAATCTCAATTGGGACAATTCGGAATTCACTAGCATATATTCGCTGCGATCATAAGGAATATATTGAGGCCGTAATATTCTACACATCACGCAGGATCGTCAACCTGAACAAGCCGCGAAGATATTTTACAACTGATTTACTTTAAAAACTTTGCACACGTACCAATTTCATTTTGTTGCAGTTCGATTAATGTCGGTTAGCACTTGATGAGCAACTGATACCTGTGCACTCATGGGCAGATCTTTTATACAATTCATCTGACCCCATAGATACATATTTTGTTGCACTATTTGCCCATTATTACACGAATACTGTTGATTCGTTTCTTTTAACATAACACCGAAAAAGAAAAAAGGCAGTTTTAATTTTATTAATGTGTATAAATTATAATATTCCTAAAAACTTGATCAGAAGCTCTCGATGCAACAAGTGTATTCACATAATATGGCCACTATTTTTTGGAGCCCATGTTATCACAAGATGCGGTCCTTACGCCATCTTGTGCACAAAATATGGAGTATATTAAGAAACTCTTAATCTACACTTATAATAAAACAGCCGAGCTCAGTGTGCCTGTACACTAAAAGAAAAATAATAATAAAGACAGGGCGTGACTAAAGAAGAGTAATAAAAAACAAATTGGTGACTTTTAGAGTTTCTCGGTGGCGTAACTACTTGTATTGCGTGCGCAATACCTACGACATCGCTCCGAGCAGAGATGTGCATAATATATTATAAAACTAGCTGTTGCCCGCGGCTCCGCCCGCGTGAATGAGTTTTCTCGGGATAAAAGTCCCGCTTTACATTTTCCCGGGATAAAAAGTAGCCTAAGTTACTTCTTATTACATCAGCTACCTGCCAATAAAAGTCCCGTCAAAATCAGTCCAGCCATTTCAGAGATTAGCCGGAACAAACAGACAGACAGACAGGCAAAAATTGTAAAAAATGTTATTTTGGTGTATGTACCGTATATATATTCATATACATGTAGTAAAAAACGGGTATTTCAATATTACAAACAGACACTCCAATTTTATTTATATGTATAGATAATATGTATAGATTTATAGATGAGAAAGTTCGTGAAAATGGTTGGATGCTTCGACATTTGGATGTTTGAAAGTTTGTTAGAAGTGAACGCAGAAACAGCTGAACGGATTTAGATGAAATTTGGCACACAGTAAGACCATATTCTGGATTACCACATAGATTACTTTTATCCCGGTAATTTGCTCTCATGGGACATAATGGGATTTTTAAACAAATGACGCTGGCGTTGTACACGTGGCGCTTTACAAAGTTACAAAGTACAGTGTTTTAGGGATTTTTGTAGCGGGAAAGGGTTTACACACGGGCGAAGCCGCGAGCTTCACCTAGTACTTGGTAAGTCTCAATTGTTATGAGGTACACAAATAAATAATATTGAGATAATTTGTTTTTTTTTTATATATCAATGGAGATAATGATATGAACAATATAATAAATAAAATAAAATAAAATTTATTCAGTAACCAAAACTTTCCTTATCTAGTAATGAGGTTGAAGCCTTCTATTAAGACAAGAATACTTGTGTCAGAAGACTTCGCTCCTCCATAACAATAACATACTTAGTTTATCAATATCTTATATCAAAATATAGTTGTTCATATTATCGTGTAGACTGACTCGGTGGCGTAGTTCTATTGCGTTACGACTACCGCGCTGAGGTCGCGGGTTCGAATCCCGGGCCGGACAATATGATTTAATGGGTTTTTAAATTCAGTTTCAGCCCGAAGTCTGGAATTTGTGCCTGATATGTCGATAGGCTCGCCCCCTATCACATTATGGGACGGAATACACATGGCGAAAAGTGAGTGCACAAGTTGCTCTTTCTACCCATTCAGGTATAATAAGGCGTGAGTGTATGTACCTATAGTTGTATATATTGTTGCACATGAAATAAAACTTTCCAAAATTAACTTCCCGATTTATATTTATTGACTATTGTGCATTAAGTTAACAACAAATACACAAAAATATGGCAGTAAGCATCAAATAACAGCAAAGAGCGTACGGCTGACGCTTCACCGTACGTTCATTATGACGGCAAGTCCATTAGCCTACTAAAGACTCTTTTAAGGATTTTGATACATCTCTCTTGGCCACAACTTTGGGGATGGAGTCTCCGTCAGCGTGAAAACCGAACTCGTCAGCATAGTAGTTGATGAACTGCTGCTTGCCTTCAGGGTCGATGTAACCGTAAGATCCACGCACCACGACGACTTCACGGGGCTTGTTGTCAGCGTCGACAACTTGTTTCACATTTCCATTTTCGTTACGGACGATTCCGTTTTCAGTCTCGAAGCTTTTAAAGAAAAAAAAATGGTTATGTATAATGTTCTCCTTGTCCAGACTGACTGACTGTAATTATGTAGATTGCAATATGACATACATACACACTCACGCCCTTATCCCATAGGGGTAGGCAGAGACTATTGAGCGCCACATGCTACGATCTTGACACACCTCTTTCGCTTCTTCCACATTCATAGCTCTTTTCATACATTTTCGTCGGGTAAGGGTAGTCCTGACCTGCCTTTTTCGGAGAAGATCATTTATTTGGTCAGAAAATGTTCTCCTCGGGCGTCCCCTTCCAGCCGTACCATCCACATTCGCTCGATAAATTGCAATATGAGGTTAATTAAATTATGACAATACCTGTATTCATAGGCGCCGTCGGGGTTAACGTCGCTAGACGATTTGAGGATCTTGATTGGCTCAGCGGGAGCAGCGACGGCGACAGCCGCGAAAGCAAGAGCAACCAGGATTTCCTGTGAAATGAATATTCATTTTAAAAACCATGACACAATTATATCAGCCCTGGATAATATACTATTCCACTGCTGGGCACAGGCTTCCTACAACTGAGAGTATTCAGGCCTTGATCCACCACGCTGACTTAGTGGGAGAGACAGAGTTCACATACATTTGAAATTCTTATGGAGAATTCTTAGGTGTGTAGATTTTTTTGCAATCTTCCCTTCATAATGTTTTCGCACTTTTAAATCCATAAATAACTAACACTGAAATATTTTATAATAAACAACACACGATAATATTATTACAAATATTATTTATACTATTTAGCGAAGCGCTTTAGATGTGCCTAAGGTTGATATCATAATTGTTCACACAATGTAAATGTCAAAGTATTATTAAATATTCTTGTGAACTGGAATGACGTACCGATTTCATTTTGAATGAGTTTGGTTCGTGCTTGTAGAGCTAATGATGTATTTGGCATGTGTGTGTCCTTTTATACTTTTCTTCAACGGAAGTGACCTTCACATTTTGTCAAAATTTCGCATTCTATTAATCATCTATTTTTAGTTTGGATTGATACTTTTTTTTTCTACTACTGATTGACGAATGACGAGTCAAACAATTGACTCGCTTGATGGTTAGCGTCACGACCGCCATGGTAGCAACACCACTCGAACTTTGAACTTATAAGAATTATTGGAAGAAAATATAGTATCTGTATATTTACTGGTGGTAGGTCTCTCATATGTAAGAGTCCGTCTGGGTGGGTACCGCCGCAATGTCTATTTCTACCGCCAAGCAGCAGTGTGCATGCACTGTTGTGTTTCGGTTTGAAGGATATTGTAGCCAGTGTAACTACTGGACATAATGGGACTTAACATCTTATGTCTCAGGATGACCAGCGCAGTGGAATGTACACAGTACTTTGTAACTCAAGGTGCTGGATGGTGTTTCTACTGTTTATGAGTGGTCATATCGCTTTCCATAAGGCGAACGGCATGCTTTTCGGAGTGACCCCGGCGTGCCGAGGATTTCAGCCCGTTGTGCAGCTCCTCCTTCGCATTCCAGGATAATGTGGGAGGCTGTTTCGTCAGCCGACAGGCATCCCCTGCAGAGGGGGCTGTCTGTGATACCTAAAACATATAAATGTTTGTTTAATGAGCAGTGTCCGGTGATCATACCCACCATTGTGCGTAGAGAGGCCCTGTCTAGGGACAAGAGGCGTCTCGTCAGACGTCGGTCCGGGTGTGGCACTGTTTCCCGGGACTGTCTACATGCACTAGTACTTGCCCATTGATCCGCGTGTTGTTCTTGTGTTCTGCGGCGCGGCCATGATCTAAGCTGATAAAAAGGTAGTGGTACTATTGGAATGGGTCCAAATACCATTTGGTTTGACCCCCTTTTAGCTAGCTCATCTGCTGCGACGTTACCTAGAGAGCCACTGTGCCTTTTAATCCATTGTAGGGTAACGGAGTTAGTTCTACTTATACCCTCCAAAGCCATGTGACACTCTAGTATGAGCCCAGATTGGATAGTTCCACTGTAAAGGGCTCGTAGTACCGCAGCGCTGTCTCACACTATGCGTATCTTATGGTCTGTTAGACCCCGCTTGTCCACTGCGTTGGTAGCCTGTGTGATGGCGATACATTCGCATTGGTATATGGAGCTGTGCTCGCCTAATACCATTGATAGATTAATGTTGATATCCAGTGTTCTCAACACTCCTCCGCCCGATTCTGTCCTGGTCTTTGAGCCATCGGTGTATATTCGCAGTTCGTGTGTTCCAGACCAGTCATATTATTCTTCAGCAAGCTGGACAGTGTAGCTTTTGTTGAAGATATATTGTTTGGGCACTCTGTCGTCTGGGGCGGCTATCAGTGATTCATAGTTTATAGCCTCCCCAAGGATATCGCCGTGAGCCCCTTTGATTGAACCCAAGAGCTTTAGTGTATTTAGTCTGATAGCTGCTGAGGCCGCCTCCTGTCGGATAAACAGATCCAAGGGTGGTAGCCCCAGCAGTACCTACAGTGCTACTGTGAGTGTGGTTTTCATGCAGCCCGTTATAGCTGTGCAAGCTAATCTTTGGAATTTCTGCAGTTTGTTCCTAGTTGTGGTGAGTTTGGTTCTGGGCCACCATACTACGGCTCCGTAGGAGGTGATTGGCCGTATCACCGCTGTGTATAGCCAGCTCATGATCTTAGGGCGGACTCCCCAGGTTTTTCCAGGAGTCTCTTGCACTGCCAGAAGGTGATACAGGTTTTGTCCAGTTTGTGCTCCAGATGTTTATTCCATAACGGCTTATCATCCAAAATTACACCTAGATACTTTACCTCCCTCGTGAGATTCCACCACCACCACCACACCATACCACTTTTACTTCTCTCCATCTGAGAGGAACATAGCAGTGCATGAGGGATCCCTGGTAGATTTTCACCAAATGTGGGGCGATCGTGTTCTTGCACCACTGTAGGAGTCAAGAGAAAACGCCGTCTAAGCCAGCTGCTTTGTATGTACAAAAGCTGTATATTACCCATAGTAAAGTAACTATTCGTCGGGCAGTTCTAATGGTTTCAGCGGTCGGTTGATTTTCGATTTCTTGTTTTGCTATGTATTATATAAAGGGAATTATAGGTCTATAATATAATATTTCTCACTGATGTAATCATAATTTCGCTGTATGACTGTTTGTTCCTTAATAAATAAATAAATAAAAATATCCTGGATTACCACATAGATTTCTTTTTATCCCGGTAATTTGCTCTCATGGGAAATAATGGAACTCTTTAACAGAAGACGCTGGCGTCTTACACGTGGCGCTGTACAAAGTTACAAAGTACAGTGTTTAAGGGACTTTTGTAGCGGGAAAGGGTTTTCATGGAGTGTAAGTGAGCAGGATACGCCAATTTACTGACATTGAAACAGCGACATTGGTCTATTTTGCTTACTTTCATAGTTTGATGAGTTATGGAATTTTGCTGTGGGGTGGTGCTGCTGACATTAATACTATATTTGTTCTTCAAAAGCGAGCTATAAGATCTATCTACTCCCTAAGCTCGAGATGTTCTCTACGAGAAAAATTCAAAGAAACAAATATAATGACAGTAGCATCACAATTTATATTCGCTAATTTAATGTACGTACATAAGAATATAGAAAACTTTCCAATAGTTTGCGATATCCATGGCTTAAATACTAGAAGCAAAAATAATCTAGTTAATCACAAAACAAGGCTCCAAAAAATCAGCAAATCTTTAAAGGGTTACTGTATACACTTTTATAACAAAGTTCCCACTGAAATTAAGTGTTTAAACATTGGTAAATTCCAAACAACTATTAAGCGAAAGTTATGTAATAAAGCTTATTACAAGATTTCAGAATACATAGAGGATAAAAAAGCCTGGTATTAAATTTTTTCATGTGATTTTCTTTGGAATCATGTCTTTCGTTTTAATAAAGTTACTTTGTTTCCATCTGTGAGCGGCTTGGGTATGACATACTCCTTAACTGTCTGTGCCTACGGCGGTGTCGTGTGCCGGGTCGGCCACTTCCCTGTAATATGGATGAGGAGGCCGATGGCTGGCACATGCGTCATACTCGTAAACGGGTGCTGCTTGTGTGGACTGGTATGCCCTTTTCGCTTACTATATCTAAGTATTAGAGGTATATCTTGAACTTAGATTAATAAGGACATCTTGAAGATTTCAGATCAAATTATTACATGATTCCTGAGATAGTTATGCACTCGTGTTGGAATTTAAAATGTATTATCTATTTTGCGATTACATAAATGAACTGCTCTAAACAAAAGTAAACAAATACTGAATTGTATATTTTTTTTCTCTACATAATGCATTGTATTTTATACCTTGAACTGATTTTGAAAAGAGCAACACTAGAGTTTCTTGCCCGTTCTTCTCTAGTGAGAACTGCTTTCCGAACTGGTGGTAGAGTTAATATTGACGGAATCTAAATAATGTATAACATTTTATGGGTTCGAATAAATTATTTCATTTCATCTCATTTCGTTTCATTTCATTTCATGCGGACGAAGCCGCGAGCTACACCTAGTACTTGGTAAGTCTCAATTATTTGCACACTTAAGTTTTTCGGATTATAATTAAAATCAAAGTAGAACCACCTCAGTAATGTATTCAATTGTTATTATATACACAAATAAATAATAGTCACATAATCATTGATGTATTAAAAACCCCAAGATGCACAGTCAGTTTCTCAAAAACGTCTGGGGTAAAAACAGGCACAATTTACAAAATATGCCTGTATTTCAATTAGTATCGCGTCGCTCGTGTCACTGCACGGACGTCAAAAATGCCAAAATGTTCGTTCAATTATTGTTAAAATATTACCTCTAGAACCTTAAAAAAGGATGGGATATCGTACTCCCGATAAGTAAAAGGGTTTATTGATTTGTTTTTGTTGTTTATATGGCTAAATATAAAGAGAAATGAGTGATTTTGATTTAATTTGTTTAAAAATTTGACTCAGCGGTCATACGGCAAAATTTAATGGTCGATTTTCATAATAAGAACAATGCATTACAAGCATATCTTATTTCAGTCGAATAATACAGTTGACCCTGTTCCTTATTTAATGGAGTCGAATTTTTTTCTTAATAGGTTATTTTCTAATTCATAAGTTGCTATACTCATTCTTTTTTTTCTATTATTTATAATTATGAATAGTTTTTAAACAACTCCCAAAAGGAAGAGGTTTTCATTTCGAAGAATTTTTGTTTGTACACTACTAACTTCGTTATATATTTTTATCGCCTGATGGTACGTGATACTATCTATAAAGTAAAGTAGCCTATAGCACTCAGGAGTAATGTAGCTTCCTATTAAAGAAAGGTTTTTCAAAATCAGTCCAGTAGTTCCTGAGATTAGCGCGTCCAAACAAACAAACAAACAAACTCTTCAGCTTTAAAATATTATAGCTGTTGCCCGCGGCTCCGCCCGCGTGAACGAGTTTTCCTAGGATAAAAGTCCCGCTTTATATTTTCCCGGGATAAAAAGTAGCCAAAGCTACTCCTTATTACATCAGCTACCTGCCAATAAAAGTCCCGTCAAAATCGGTCCAGCCATTTCAGAGATTAGCCGGAACAAACAGACAGACAGAAAGACAGACAGACAGACAAAAATTGTAAGAATGTTATTTTGGTGTATGTACCGTATACATATTCATATACATGTAGTAAAAAACGGTTATTTCAATATTACAAACAGACACTCCAATTTTATTTATATGTATAGATGTATAGATGTATTTAAATACAAAATTTATATACTTTTCTTTTTTTGTATTTCAAATACGAAATACAAAATAGTTTTTCATTTTATATTTAAAATACTAAATACAAAATACGTATTTTCAAAATACTTTATTAAAATAAAATACCTTTGGTTTAAACTTTATTTATTTTATTAGTGTTTTTTTTTATCAAAGTAAAGGACATGTCCAAAAACGGACCTAAAATTCTAACCAAGACAGTTTATATATATTTGGATAGAACTCTTAAAAACTAGCCTTTTACAATAAATCGTTTAATTTTAAAGATTATAAGATAAGATTATTTCTCTTTATTTTCAATTTTCCTTTTTTTACATTTTTATATACATACTAAAAAAAACATTAATACATATTATAAAAATATAAAAAAGTGAATCACCCTCCGATGGCGAGGCTCAAGACCCAAGCCACCGGTGGTCAGGGATTCAAAGTGAGGAATCTCCTCACAATGCGTGCCGTGTCCAGAAGTACTGCTTTCTGCATCTGGCTCTTGGCCCAACGACCAATTGAGAGCCTCTGGAGGTGTTGGTCGAGACTCTTTGGTATCAACCCATGAGCAGAAACGACAATCGGAACAATAATTGTGGAGTCTACCTCCCACATGTCGGTAACCTCGTGAGCCAAATCTAAATATTTAGACATTTTGTCCTTTTCGGCCTTAACAAGGTTATCGTCATGCGGAATAGTGACGTCAACAAGTATTGCCCGGCGCGCCAATCGATCTACTATTACAATATCAGGCTTATTGGCAACAATAGTCCTGTCCGTGATAATAGATCGATCCCAGTACAGCGTTGCATGATCATTTTCGAGAACTGGTTGAGGCACATACTGGTAATATGGCACTTCAAGAGTCACAAGACCATACCGAAGAGCAACTTGCTGGTGTATGATCTTGGCTACTAGGTTGTGTCTATGCAAGTACTCGCCGTTAGCAAGATACGAACAACCGGAAATCACATGCCTGATTGATTCACCGGGACGGTGGCATGCCCGACAGATATCGACCGTACCGTCCTTCATGATGTATTTCCTATAATTGTTCGTTTTCATAACTTCGTCCATAATTGCAAAGACAAATCCCTCAGTTTCCCCAAATAGGTTACCAAAACGGAGCCAAGATACGGATGCAAGCTGGTCTACATCAGGCCCGTGAAGGGCTCGATAAAACCGACCATGTAGTTCCTTGCTCTTCCATATCTCCTCACGTTCCCGAATGCCCATCACCTTAGGTTTTCGCCAGTTCTCATTCGCCAAGGAAAGCGGGGTAAATCCCTTATCCACCATGACTACAACCTTATGCATGCCCACTTCGCTGTGGAGGAAATAATCCCTGAGATTGCATACCTCGCGGTTATGTAAGTCCTTAGCATTAAGTAAGCCTCGGCCCCCACATCTCCGCGGGATGTACAATCTCATCACTGACGATCGTGGGTGATGCATACGATGTGCAGTCAGTAGGGTCCGGACCTTTCGATCCAGGGCGTCCAGTTCGGTCTGAGTCCATCTGAGTATGCCAAAAGAGTACATGAGTACAGGCATAACCCAACCGTTGAAAGCGCGAATCTTGTTTCCACCTGACAAAAACTGTTAAGTACTTTTGTCAGACGGCCGAAGAAACGTTCCCTGACCGATTGTTTTACGTCGGCACCCATAATACCCAGTGCCTCAGGCATACCCAGATATTTGTAGGTTTCCGTCTCGGAAAGGGATCTAAGTCTTATAGTCTCTGAGACTTGTATGTCATCAGAGATCACCACCTCTCCTCGCTTCACATGGATAACCGCACATTTATCTACACCAAACTCCATGTTGATTGAGTTGCTAAATCTTTCAGTTATTTTTAACAACTCAATCAATTCTGTTTGTTTTGATGCAAACAACTTGAGATCATCCATGTAAAGCAAGTGAGATATAGGCTCACTCCCTCTCCGTAGACGGTATCCTAACCCTGAATCCAACAACAGAGTACTGAGAGGATTCAGGGCCATGCAGAACCACAATGGACTCAGACTGTCACCCTGGAATATACCCCGCTTGATTCTAATCGGCTCATCACAATCAGGGGGACTCGTACCACCTGGATATTTTAGGAAAGTGGTCCATTGTCCCATACATGACCCAAGAAAGGTGCATAAATTTGTATCAATCTTATACAAATTCAACACCCTCTTGAGCCAAGTATGGGGCACCGAATCATAGGCTTTCTTATAATCAATCCAGGCAGCCGATAAATTCCTTCGGTTGTGACGAGTCTGTTGGCAAATGGTCATGTCAATGAGAAGGAGCTCCTTTGTACCACGTGACCCAATCTTGCATCCTGTTTGTCCGGGAAAAAGGATATTATTGACTGTGAAATGATTTGCAATTTTCAATCTTAATATAGATGTAAAAAGTTTATAAATGGTTGGAAGGCATGTTATGGGTCTATAGTTTTTCGGGTCCGTGGTACAGCCGGATTTAAAGAGCAGGTGAGTGATACCTGTCGTCATAAATGTTGGAAGCGATCCTCTATCTAGCGCATCCTGGAACTGTGCTGCTAAACGAGCATGCGAACTGAGAAACCATTTCAACCAGAAATTGTGCAGACCATCCGGACCAGGAGACTTCCAATTATGTGTCGGACGGATGGCTGCCAGAACATCCTCTGAGCTAATTGAAATGGCTTCCATAGCCGGTATTGCGTCGCAAGCTCGTTCTACAACACTAAACCAGGGGTCTTCAGTATGGGGGACAGGCGACGACCAGATATTTTTCCAATAATCACGCATATCGTGAGCATCAGGCAGCCGCCCATCCACCACACCATGAGGAGAATCCTCCCAACACCTATAAACTCTCTTATGATCGCTTTGAAAAGTGCGATTTTGCTGGAATCGTTCCCATCGCCTCCTATAACGGCGAATACGGCTTGCCCACGCATAAACTTTTTGTTTATAGAAGTCTATGCGTTCTGTGACCCATAGCCTATAGTCCTGGGGTCTTATATTGGTCCCAGAAAAGGCCTGCGCCACAAAACGCATAATCTTCGGTCTGAAATTTCCTCCTTTGAAGGAGATGAGCTTGCCGATGAGAGTTCGGGCCCAGTTGATACGTTTCTCGATCCTATATTGCCATGCAGGCATGGTCGCAACATCTCGAGTGATTCTATTTGCATTTGGGAATTTTACATTAGCCACTCGACATGCTGCGACGGCCGCACAGTAAAGAAACGAATGTGTATCAACAAGGTCCCGACTGGACTCCATGTATGTAGCCAACACGGAGTCCAACGCTCCCATCAGTGCCAAATTTTTTTTATGCGTTGGCAATCGTGGTACCCTCGGTCTACAGGATGTAGAAGTCAATTTAAATTCCAAAATCGCACTCTCCAAAGCCCCTCTCAAACGCTGTTCGTCGTGGGGACTTACAGTATTGTCCAAGTTATCCTCCCGCTCAACGTCAGCGGTAGGTGTAATTTGTATATTTGCTGTTCGCTGGGTAAGGACAGGCGAGACAGTGTCTTGGACAACACACAAGTCTGCACGCAGCCGCTCAAGTGCTTCATCATTCAACACTTTTCGTCGTTGGATGTACCGCACCTGATCCGACAATCGCTGAGATGACACATTGATCGCAGGTTCCAAGGCCTGAAACAGAGAAAGCATCTGAGCACGATACGCTGTGAGTTTGGTTCCTCCCTTTGTTGCCCCAAAATAGGCCCGCATGACATTTTCATTAATTGTTTGAGTCCATCTCATGCGGCGCACTATTCCACCGGTAGCGGGGACCGCAGGTGAGGCACACGGCCCCACAGGTCCCAAGCCCACCACTGGAGGGGGTTGTCGTCCTCTTCGTCGCACAGGTCTTGGTGGCGGCGGGGACGACTGCAGCTCGTCACGTTGGCTCAACGCGTCGTCTTCTGGTATCGCATCGAACACTTCCGAAGCCGACGCCCATGACGCGGAGCTCGACGAGCTGGATGATCTTGGTCGTGCGCATATTATATTCTTTCTGGCTCTAATCGTCGTCATCCATTAAAATGCCGCAATATGTTGAATAAATACATATTTCTTCACCACAATAATTTTTTTGACGTTGTCATTTTGTTTGATATATTTTCTTTTATATAAATATGATTTATTATTAACTTATTCGTTATTAAAATCTGATAAAAATATTTGTTATTATTGTTTATGAACTATTGTGCCTAAAATAATTGATTTTAAGTGGGTATATACCATAAAACATAAATATTTTAAAAAATTTAAATATATTCAAGAGATAACGATATGTGTTGCCAGGTTATAAGATTATTATTAGATAAGATTATTATTATAAGATTATTTTTTATTATTATTTTTTTATTTTTTTTTTTATTTTTTTTTTTAATTTTGAGGTATTTTTTTTATTTTATCTTGCAATCTATCGTATAGGTGACATTCAGCAATCGGTGGGTACCAGCGACTAGAGGCTATATGGTCGCTGGTGGGTACATACGAATTTAGCGTGTACGGAGCATATCCACTGACACATCTGCTATTTTAATGTTCCATCTATGATTATTATAATGAACCGACTTCAAAAAAGGAGGTTCTGTATTTGACCGTGTATGTACTATGTATGTATGTAAGTTTGTATGACCGCGATTTTCTTAAAAACCACTGATCCGATTTGGATGGGGTTTTCGTTATTTAAATGTATATTTTTCAGAGCAGGTTTTAATATATAATTTATTATAGATCTTGAGGTATCTTTCTTTCCAAGCGCCAAGGCAGAGTTGGTTTCTTCATTAGGTGCTTTGCAAGTGCATTTGGATGCTGCAATAGTCTGGTTTTGTATGTTTCAGTAATATGTTCAACTTCTTGTTTATTTGTTTTTACGTTTAGGTCATTGTGTAGCCTATCATTGGTCACATGCAATGGTGCAACTGCTATCATGCGTAATATTTTTGAGTGAAATCTTTGTATTATTTCAACGTTGGAATTTGCGGACGTTTTCCATAGTTGCAGGCCGTAGGTCCAGACTGGTTTTAATATACACTTATAGAATAACAATTTGTTTTCAAGTGAGAGCTGCGACTCCCGCCTAAACATCCAACACATTTTACGTATTTGTGGACCCATTGCCAGGCGTTTGGTAAAAATATGTTTTATCCATGTCAGTCGTCTATCGAGGAGCATTCCCAAGTATTTAGCTTCATCGGCTTGTGGGACGTGTACTCCATTTAGAGTGACTGGTGGACACGAGTTTCTACTGTAAGCTAATGACAATAATGTTCGAATAGAGATTTCTTTAGTAGATTATTTCATATCATAATACTTAAATAATAATTATTAACTGTTCATACACATAGTGTATTGACAAAATATTTATTAATACAAACAGTCTATTGACTTCGACTGTGGCGCCACTTGTTTTCGGCCGAGCTGACATTATAATTTACTCGTCGTCCTCGAGGCATTAGTGGTCGAGCCTTGTTCAAAGAAAGAGCTCTTAAACATAGTATTTTGTAAAAGTGAGAATCATAAGTTGAACAGTGAGTGTACAAGTGTAATTATTAAAAGTGATTGTCGACGAAGAGTTTTATTTTACACTACGAATAGTGAAGGTGACTTGTACGGATTTGCTTTCGTTTGCCCTTATTCGCCAATATTTGAGCCACGCCGAGATTTACTTAAGGCTATCTTGTAATTTTTGGGCAGCTATATCAGAAGATTCATCCAACGAAAGTATAGCGGTGTTCCTCCGTAGAGGGTAGATCCGCAGTAAAGAGGAGATATAGGGTTGGCCCCATGACACTACCCTGTGGTACTCCTGCCTGTATTTGAAATAACGGCATTACGTATTCTCCTTGTTTTACGAAAAAGTGTATTTTTTCCAGATATGATGTAATAAATTTATAATAGTTTATGGGAAGGTTTTTTTAATCTTAAACAGGAGGCCTTCGTGCCAAAGGCGGTCGAAGGCTTGTGAAATGTCTATAAAAAGGCGACTCTACAATATTGCTTCTTTTCAAAAGCTGTGTTTATATTATCAACAAGTCTGAGGACTTGTTCTATAGTGCCGTGTTTTTGTCGGAAGCCAAACTGGTGTTCGGGAATTATATTTTTATCTTTTATTATAGGCATTAGTCTGCTCCAGAACAACACCTCCAATATTTTGGATGGGATCGGCAGTAGGCTAATAGGTCTGTATGATTAATTAACGTCTTCTGGGCTTGTACCAGGTTTTCTGATCATTATTATTTGTGCTGTTTTCCACTGTTTTGGTACCATAGCTCTTATTAAAATTGTATTATAGATGGACTTCGGGTAAAATATGCCTCCTTTTGGTAAAATTACCAAAAGAAGGCCAGAAGAATTTTCTCTAAGGATCTTTGCAGTGATGAGGTCATAACCAGGAGCCTTATTTATATAGAGTTTTCTTATTGCTAGATTTTTAGATATGTTTGGACGCTCTGATTTCAGTTTTCGCTTAAAAAGTGTTTTATCCTTTTTTTTTTTTTTCGCGGAGAAAGTGACTTATTACTACCGCCCAGCCTTCAAGGGGGGCGACTGAGCGGTTATGTTGGGTTCACCGTGCCTTACGACCCGGCGTTGAGCCGCCCGGAGAGATGTATGTATGTAACCATCGGGCGACCGCCGGGCCGAGTCCCTAACCTATGTACAACGCACGGCATACCAACCAAAACTCCGCGGTGGCCATCTTCGGCGCATTAGGGACGGCTGTGGGCTTCCTCTGACGGAAGTGTCTAAGTTGTCGTCCGCAGCCGCCCCTGCGCGGTGCCGCCTAGTGCGGCCCGTCTCCTGTTGTGTTGGGCTCAGAAGCCCCCGCACACCGAAGGACGCTCTCAGCGTCAACGGCAACGTGAGGCCTACCAGCCACGCTGCCGTCAAGTGTTTTATCCTGGATGTTAAAGAATTTAAGAGAGTTTTATCTGCAAGATATCGTGTTTGCTGCCATCGTTTTCTTATACTACGTTTTAGATCTAGGAGATCCTTGATTTTGAGGTGGCATTTATGTTAAATGTAATATGTATCCGCTGATTCAGGTATAGCGAGCCAGGCGGCTTGTTGGACGCAGTGGGTAAAATGTTCAACAGCTTCCGTTCAAATTTTTTGTCGCATTAATTTATTGGTATTGGTGTTGACAAAACTTATCAAAAAGTATTTTGCATTTTGCAAATACAAAATATGTCCTAAAAAGTATTTCAAATAAAATACAAAATGCTTTTCTAAAAAAAGTATTTAAATACAAAATGGAAATAGGTATTTTGTATTTTGCATTTCAAATACTTTATTTTCAAAATGTCTCATATCTCGCTCCGAGTTCCCGGGTTTGAATCCCGGGCAGAGCAAAGTTATATTGGGGTTTTATGCTAACTAGTACTCCGGAGTCTGGAATTGGTGCCGGATATGGCAATAGGCTCGCCCCCCTTCACATCGTAGAACGGAATACACTTGGCGAAAAGTGGGTGCCCTGGGTGCAATCGTATATCAGAAAAAAGTTATCTATTCGAGTACGAAGTCGCGGGCACAACTAGTTATAGAATATACACGGCATATTAAATGACCTGAAAACATAACATACCCCGCATCTCCCAGCTCAAAATTTACACACGTTAATGACATTTTTTTTTACTAGGTATGCCTATGTTCTATCTTACTTCTTACTTAATCTTATATCTTTAAACGAGCATATTAATATATGTATATATATAGATATATATATTTACAATGTATTTTATGGTTGTCCGTATTTATTATTAATGATTATGTGTATGCATTATACTTATCATAATATGATTCAATATTTATGTATGTGTATTTATAAGTTTATATTATTTCTAATAAACTACTTCTGATGCACCTACCTTGTTAATCTCTGCACCACCCTAAGGTTGACTGGGAGAGAATGCCTACGGCATTAAGTCCGCCTTTATACATTTGTATATGAAGTGCTTAAATAAAAAATAAAAAATGTTTCGTTAATTTAATAAAAACTGATTTGTTGTATTGTGTTTAATAAAAAAGAGAACCAAGAATCGCGTTATTTGAAATTAAAGTAGTCGTGTATAGAATTAGACAAATGTCGCACCAAAGGTTATTTAAGATGTTGCTCGGTTTGATCGAGATCGTTCCGATACCTACATTGTGACAAGTCTGAAGTCTGAACCCAGCTTAAATTGGTGCCTCCTTAATTTTATATTCTATATCACGAATCGTGGGATGGAATGCATATGGCGAAAAATGAGTGCACTAGTCTGCCTACCCCTTCGAGACTACGTGTGTATATGTGTGTATACTAAAATGGTCTCTAGTTTTAATTTGTTCCTCTGATATAAATTATCTCAAAAAAATTACTTAATCTTTATCCTTCCTTAGATAGTATAAAACAAAATCGTCCGCTCAATAACTACCGAACGGGTTTCGATGAAAATTGGAATGTAGATAGTTCGGAGACACTAGGAAGGTTCTTAGGCTACTTTTGATCCCGGGAATATATATCTCACAAAAAAAAACATGTAAAATGATGCCAAGACGAGATCATAATATGGCTTGCACTGTCAAAAAATCATCAGCTGTCATGTAGAGCCAAGCTTCTCACTCTACACCATAGTGGTATTCAGTGGAATTGCAAAAAAAAAACTAATGTTTAAAGTCGACTTTATTTCCAAGATACAAAAAAATAACAAAATATATTAACAAACTTAAGGCAGTTAATCTGGCTAGCAATTAAATCAGTCGATGGTATCAATGTAGTGTCTGGGTGGAGACGTTTATCTCCTGGCGGGCGCCTTGGGGATGGAGTCTCCCTCCGCGTGGTAGCCGGTCTCGTCGGCGAAGTATTTGATGATCTGTGGGTTGCCGTCGGGGTCGGTGTACGAGTACTGTCCGCGCACCACAACCACATTGTGAGGTTTGTTTTCTTCATCCAAAGCTTCTTTCACCTCTCCAGTTTCATCACGCACTATGCCATCCTCTGTCTCGAACCTGGAAATATGAATGTAGGTCTTAAAAACTATAATTTTGTATATCATATGTTTAGGATTTCATAATTGAGATATAAGACATAATTTTAGTAAGATATGTCTCCTTATAATAAAAAAAATATTTTGTTTTGGGTCTCAATATAGAAACAACTATTGAGCTCTAGGCTTGTTGTGAACCATAATAAAAATAAGCTATACAGCTTACTTGCTTCGTAACGTAACAGATCGTAATAAGACAGATAGCGTACCCGAAGACGTAGCTGCCCTCAGGCTTCTGATCGAATTCCGAGCGAAGGATCTTCGGGGGCTCTGGCGGGTCGGCGACTGCGACTGCCGCAAGAGCTAAAACGACGAGGATAATCTGTGCAGAAATAAATTACACGCGGTTAAATTCAATAATAGTGTCGTTAAAAACAAAAATAATATAATTTTACAAAAATAGCATGATAAATATTTGTAATCGTGTATCATTGTAATTTCAACGAATGTTTTGCACTTCTAACACGTGGTACGCTGGCACTACAAAGAGCCTAAATTGTGGTATCACAGCTTTCAATTTAGCTTTAATATTTGAACCTTAACCTCTAGATAAATACGAATCTTTTTTAAATTCCACGTTTCGTAGTTCATATTAGCTTGAAACCCAACTAGACTCGGCGGAATGCCCACACTGTGTGCGTGTGAAGAATACGTTATCACTCGGTTTGGTCACGGAATAGCAACGTCCAAATTTTTCCATTGAAATTCATCGATCAAAAAATCCTGTGCGCGTTCACAGCCGAACGAAATCTCACTTGGAAAAGTCAGGAATTCACTCAATATCCTAAGTACAGTTCGCTACGATCCAAGGGAACAACTTGAAGCCGTGATATCCGTAATATCCGCCGACACTTCACGCAGGACCGTCATTGTAAACATGACACAGGGACATTTTACAACTGGTATGCCTTTAAAACTACGCACACGTACCAATTTCATGTTGATGTAGTTCCGTTAATGTCGGTTAGCACTTGGTGAGCAACTGATGCCTGTGCACTCATGGGCAGATCTTTTATATAATTCTCCTGACCTAGCGGCCTCTAGAGTTATATATTTTGTTGTACTGTTTGCCCATTATTAGGTTATTACTATTAACTAGTTTCTTTTTACATAACACCGAACGAGACAAGGCAGTTTTTATTTTAAAAGCTTTTATTTAACTTGCAATGTAGGTATGTATGTTTGTTCGGGTGGATTCTTGCAAGTTAATTTTGAAGCAGTTACCCTCAACCGATTGTGTTGAAATTTTGTATACACGTTTAGTTTGGATGACAATGCATTGTTAGTTAAGTGACGTCATTCTAAATCTAATATTGCGGACGGCCAAAGTTGATGGACTAGTTATTTTTTGTGTACTCCTATAATATGGGTATCAAATGAAAGGGCTTGCTGAGAATAACTCGAAAAATAACTAAAAAGTAAAAACAATATTTAAAAACAAGCTTTTATTTAAATGCTCTAAAAAGAAAAGAAAATACTTTAAATTGAATCAAACTTTGTTCAATACTAAGTAGAGATTAACGCTTGTCGCGAGATTTACTTCTGTAGATAATACAATAATTATGTAACTTGATCTTAACAAAAGTAAATCTCGCGACAAGGATTTATCTCTACATAGTTTTAAACAAAGTTTGATTAAATTTTAAGTGTATTTTTTTCTTTTTAGAGCATTTAAATAAAAGCTTGTTTTTAATTTTTTTTTCTTTTTTTGTATTTTTTTATTAATATAGATAATACTCCTAAAAATATTAATGCGCAAATAGGTGAATTATATTGAATTAATTATAAGTGCTCCTAGATGCAACAAGTACACCCACAATTCGTCAACAGTTTTAAATCTCATGATATCAACAGTTGCAATCGTTACGCCATATTGTACAAATAATTTAGAGTATATTATATAACTGTCAATTATATACGCATATTACCTGGACCTAGAATCAAACCTACGAACTCGCAGCTCACAGACCACAAACATTATGAGTGTCCCTAAGTAAAATATGTAATGATGGAAATAATTTTCCTGTAAAAAAACGCCTGTTTCGACTCTTTAGCCACTACAATATGCCGTCCTGGGACAATTCTCCAGTTTTGCGCTGAATTGGAATTCATTCGGGGTGACGAGCAAAGAACAACCATACATTTACGAGAATGTTGAAGAAACAAAATATATACACTCAACTTCAATGAAGACATATAATGCGCCCCTTTGTAATTTTCGTAATAACATAGACATAAAGGGTTTCTGTAATATAATTGTACTACCCTTAATACTTCCTATAGCGCGTCTTGAACACTATCTGGATCAATGAGCTTCGATAAAATTTATTATTCAACGTGAACACCCGCCACGCTGGTTTTCCCCAAAAAAAAAATGTATGTAGCGAGTGCACAAATATTTAGCTAATGATTCTCTCGACCTATAAAGGTCACTTACTTTGTTGTACTTTTTTTCCATTAGAATTAATTTTACGGGCCAAAACTTTCGACCAAATTATTTATACACAATAGAGTAAATATTTATACCACACAATATACACAAGTATCTTGCTATAAACATTAACATACTTCTTCTTCTTTTTATTATGGCTTCCACCGATTAACTATCGGTGATTTCGCCAATGTCAAGTAATAATAGCAGATACAAAACAATAATTATAAATTCTTAGAAATAAAAAGTTGTCGCCATGTCGAAAAACAAAAGACGACCATCAACATTAACAAAACAATTCGTGAAAATAGAATATAGACTGCCTCGGTGGCATAATGTATTAAAACATTGTAAAGAGGAGACCAAGTGCCATTCATGTGACGTTCGTGGTCGACGCTCGGGAATAAAGTAGTCACTTAGGTTCTGAACGTGTACCTAGGTTCATAATAGTTCCTGCAATTATAGTTTTTAAGAAAGTATACGAATATTATGCGACGTTCCTTGCGTAATTTATATATACAAATTATGTATACATATAATATTGCGTTAGTTGATATTGTGTTTATAAAGTAGACATTTTTATATCTACATTTCACATTTAATCTTGTTCTTCTTTTATAACCTACTAACAATACAACTAATTTTCAACATTGTCATATGTGCGTAATGATCTACTTTAAAAACAATTATTTTTCTAAATTAGCAAGAAATGGGCTACGTTTTTGATGAATAAGTTATTCAGTAAGTGTTAAAAATTGTACCTTACGTACTTCAATTACTCAAGTTCTTTTAAAAGTTAATTAATTCAATATAGGGCAGCCACGTATATTACTATATATAAGCGGGCGTTGAAGGGTTAATGTACGTCAAAAGCGCCGCCCAGACGCTGTTAACCTGTTTCTGAGAAATGCTATACTGCGATGGAACTGAGAGTTGCTACAGCAACTTCAGCTACTGCGAGTATAATAGGCGTGTAGTGTTTTTTCGGCAACAAGATAGCATCTGCGCGACTCCTTTTAGCTTTCATAAGATTAGGCGTAGAAAGTAGTTCATATAATATTACACACTAACCCTATGCATCGCAATTTTCTTTTCTGAACTAAGCGGTGTTAACCACCGTGATTCTTACATCTCACTACAATTGCGAGCTCAGGTCCACGCAGGTACAAAACGGCAATTTATTTAGGTTCATGTAAGTTCATCAGGACTGTATATTTTTTATTTAATACATTCAATTTATGTTGTTAAATGCTACGAATGTACTTTAACAAATTGCAATACATTTTTGTCATATTAATATTTATGTTATCGTAAGTAGTGGACGATAGCCTAGTTGGAAATGGAACGGTCTGCCGAGACAATGTCCGGTGGTTCAAAACCCAAGGCACACACCTCAGACTTTTCCAAGTTACGTGTGTATTGTTTATCAATTATCGTTCGCTATAAAGGTGAAGGAAAACATCGTGAGGAAACCAATATACCCGGAAATTCTCCATAAGAATCTCGAGGGTATGTGAAGTCTGCCAACCCGCACTAGGCCAGCGTGGTAGACTAAAGCCTAACCCCTCTTAGTAGTAGAGGAGGCCCGTGCTTAGCAGTGGGCAGTACATAATGCAGGGCTGATTGGATTTGATTGCAATCGTAAGTAGGGTTGCAATCCCGCATTCCGCAGTACCGTATTCCCACGGTTTCCCGCGCGTTTATAAATTATAAGCCGCAAGGGGCACAACCACAAGGACTTCCGACTGTTTGTAGCTATGAAATTTCTTCCACGGGCAATGCGTCATTAGGTATGTATGATAGGTTTATTAAGAATGTACTAAGACGTTCAAAAAGCTATAAAAAAAAACCAAAGATCCGACTGGTTAAAATATTATAATTAGAGACCGGACTATAATATCTATGCATTTGCATATTTTGGCAATTTTTGGAGGTTTGTGCATATAATGGCAAAATCATGAGACAGTGCATATTTTCGCTATATTAGGCGATATTATATTACTATTTTTCATTTGGATTACTAAAAATAAGTGAAGTACCTTTTTTTTTCTTTATTATGTAATTTAAAAAACTGATGTTCAATCATGCATGCTACAAGTAAAAGGTATGAACAGTACAATAATTTTGTTGACATCTACTAGATGTGAATCCGACATGCACTAGGTATTCTTTGTAAGACACTTAAATAAAAATATTAATGAAAATAGTGATTAAATTATACCCTAAAATTATAAAGCTTTGTAAATGTTTAAGGAAAAATTATAACTAAAATAAAATATGTTTTATCCCTAAGTAATTAATTCATTAATTCTAGACCTTGTTGAGGCTACAGAACCAGTGAAGACATCAATATCATTACGAATGTTATTGGCAAATGAAAGCATGCGAGAAACGGGTGAAAAATAACCTAAGTTTGTTCGGCTATGTGGCAGAACAAACGTTTTTCTATTTATCAGACAACTGCTAGTGCGTGGAATGCAGATTCCTACTTTCACCAAAAGCTCAGGGGAATCGATTAATCCGTTAATTAATTTGAACATATAAATAATATCTAAAATTTTCCTACGGGTACTTAAAGACTTCATTTTATAGTGATTCAACCGAGATTCAACAATTAATGAATGTAGGACATTTTGTGTTTCTACCTGAAGGGCTTTTTTAGCTCACCACTCTGTTAAACAGAAAACATTGTTACGCATTCTAGTTGGTTGCAATCAGATACCATTTCTTTTTTTTCTCCTGCAAATTCTATGCTGCTTTTATGTAAAAAACCTAATAGCTAATAACTTTTCATTATTTGATATTTCATATTTTGCCGTTTTTCGTGTATATTTTAAGCATATTTCGGGCTTTTTAAGTAGCATAGGTAGATACAATATAATTTATATACAATTGAAGGCGAAACACAAGCTCTCTAAGAAAAAATACAAAATGTAATTTCTTTATTTATTTTAATCTTAGTCGTTATTATAATATAGACCTAGCCTTTCACCTTAATAATATATTCTAAGCGGTCAGGTTTAATTTTTTTTCCATAATAATATAGTTTGCGTTATACCTACTTTTTACTTCCTTTTCACCCTCGATACAAAAAGAGGAGCGTTATAAGTTTAAAGTGTGCACCTACATGTCTGTCTGTGGGTTGCCACACGTTGATAGGGTAGGGCTCAAACGAATAGACCGATTTTAATGCAGTTATTTTTGTTTGAAAGCTGATATAATCGAAATGATTCTTAGCTATAATAAATTATCTTCATAAATGAAGATCTATGAAGCGTTTGAAAATCATCAACTTAATTCCTACTTTCACAGGTCCGATTGATTTGAAATGTTTTTTTTTGTCCTTTAATTTTGTGCTTATAATTAAGTCAAATGACAAACAAACAAATTTATTTTTTTCTTTTAGAGGCATTTTGTGTCGGGGGTTATTTAATTTATATTTTTTTATGGCTTGTGGCATTTTTTTAATACAATGAAAACGACAGGTCTATGTTACAACACCTCCTAATTTATTATGTAATAAAATCATCAAGCCATAGACACCAAGATTTTGAGTTATAAGTAGAGGCGTCAAATGTCGCTCCAAACTAGAACTAAACTACTATTGTAGCCAGTGGAACTACAGGACATAGTGAGACTTAACATCTTATGTCTCAGGATGACGAGCGCAGTGGAATGCCACACAGTACTTTGTAACTCAAGGTGCTGGGATGGTGTTGCTACTGTTTATGGGTGGTCGTATCGCTTACCATCAGGCGAACGGCATGCTCGGCTCGTCATTCAATGCCATAAAAAAAAAAAAAAAAAAAAAAATATTCGTGTGAAATTACACGAGACTGCTGCGTCTCGTTTTTTTTTTTCTCTTTTTGGTTTGGCTGACACGCTGTCATGCGACTAGATAAGAAACGAAATTAAAAGAAGCTTGCAAATCCATCATTAGGATCGGAAATTATGGTCGCAAGTTCATACACATATTATATAAAAAAACAAGCCGAATTTATCCTATTTTCATTGTAACTTTATACCTGACAAATATCAGGTATATATTATAACTTAATTCGATATATTACAAACATTATGGTAGTAAAAAAATATGCATAATTGATGCAGACGTTCTGATTTGTTGCTCTTATCAACAAACAACATTACATTTTTAAACAATTAAATATTATAATATAGACTTTGCTTTAAACTCACTCTACAATTATTAAACTCTCCATTCTACAGTGATTTTTTTTTAAAGGTTGGCTTATAAATAGGATCTTCCTTCCTTCATTCTTCCCTAGGACCCTAATAAACAGAGTATAATAATTATGTTAACAACAAGGCCAGCTACTGGAGACATTCATACAGTTCATATGATATAACTTTACAATTATATGGACGAACCCAGCTTTTGGCTCAGGAGGAGATGGGGACAGCTAAAGTCTCCTGTCCCCTCCCCCTGAGTACGCCCATTCACACACAATATCTTGTTTAATCCGTGCATCTAGATAAATAAAATATATTCTAATAATGAAGTAGGTACGGATTTGATAAAGAGAAGTAGATTTGCATTCTGTGAAAAATATTTGTCTGATTTCTAATCATCATACAACTTCTTCACCACACTTCAGTTCATACCATTTACCACACCACTATCTATGCGCTCTCACGCTTTACTACTACCTCTGGATCTCACTACCAATAGTGGCACGCCTTTTGTGACACCGAGTGGTGAAGCTTCGCGTGTCGCTGGGAACACTAAACTGAATCTATCTCGCAAGAAAATCAACGTGGAAATATTAAATATCCACTTTCCTCCACAGAAAAGTTAGAGACAAAATATTTACTAATAAGATAATTAACCTCTCGTCACGGTTGTCAAACAGGGACATTTACAACTGGAAAAGCCAGATATAAAATACCGCGAATATAATAAACTATGAAGGAGTGTTGTTAGAGGTGTTGTGTGTTTATATCTAAGTATGACATCACATTATTGATACAATAATTTTGATCAAATAAAATACGTAATAAATTTCACTTGATTTATTTTACATGTGTAACGCGTTATTAAAACATAACAATAGTATATAATATCCGCATAATATCTATGGCAGTGAGCATCAAACACTAAAAAACGTATGGCTAATGTCGAATCAACTTATGGCAGTTCAGTTGTCTCAAACATAAAGGTTGTTAGTTGATGACATCAATGGGTCTTGCTTTAGGTTGTTTATCTGCGGGCGACGGGGGCCTTAGGGATGGAGGGTCCATCGGCGTGGTAACCGGTCTCGTCAGCAAAGTAAGTGATATCCTCGTGGGTGCCGTCAGGGTTGACGTAACCGTAAGAACCACGCTGCACAAGAACAATACGGGGCTTGTTTTCCTCGTCAGTAACTTGCTTCAATTCACCGAAGGCAGAAACGGCAATACCATTTTCGGTCTCGAAACTGAAATATGAAAAAGCATAAATTAAAATAAAAGTATCGTCTAAATATTATTAGTCTAAAATTTTTCTTCATGGGTACATTTTAAACATTACATACAATTACATACAATTATTACAGTATATGAGCCTATCTTGAAGATACAAATGCTTGGGATTAGGTTGCTCAGATTCACACATGTTCTATAATTAAATTGTGTCTATTGTGTTATTTATTGATAGTATTTATTATTACATGTTAAAAAATAAATTACTATGACATTGTTGGAAAAAATATATATCATATTGACAGATCGTGTTCTGCAGAGGGAGTTTCTTGCGCCGCTTCTTCTTCACAGCGATAACACGTTCCGAAGTGGTAGTAGATTCATGACGAATCAAAATAGCTTTTTAAAGTCTATTTGAATAAAGAAAATTTTGAGTTTGAGTTTGAGCATAAGCAAGTGTAAAATAAATCGACATATCGTAATATTAATATAATATTCTAATGAATGTATATATTACAATTATCTCCGATTTCTCTAATGTAAAGCAAAATATATGATAATTCTAGTGAAATTATATCACATAATAATATTAATTACTTACCCGAAGTTAAAGGTTCCGTCAGGCTGTTGGTCGTTATTGGACCTGATGGTCTTGATCGGCTCTGAGGGAGCGGCGACGGCGACGGCCGCGAGGGCAACAGCAACGAGGATCACCTGTGCCAACAAAACCAATTTATTTTATATCTATCCCATTTCTTAGAAAATAGTTCACCATTTTTATAATTATTGTTTTATTTAAATAATATAATAATTTTTGTGACAGTGTTACAATTGCTAAGTGGTATTTTTAATATAATTTTGATGCAAAAACAAGTAAATGCTTTAAATTACTTTAATTGCACAAAGAAAATATAGTTCGTCTTATAAGTATTTCTAGTATTATATTTTTTAAGTTATAACAAAAAAATGTCTTATTCAATTTATTTGCTCTATATTTTTTTTTATACTTAAATAAATATTGGTTAATTTAACTTTATTTTAATAAAACCACACTAACCAACAATTATATCACATATTTTTAACGTTACTACTTATTTTTCATATCAAATATTGTAGCTCACTCACCAATTTCATGTTGATTGGATTTGGTTTGCTTCGTTTGGCAACTGATGGGTAACTGATGCTTTGAGGCCTAAACAAAATCTTTTATACATTTCTCCGCGCTAACGACCTTAACAATGACATCACATTTTTTGATATAATATATTCCTATGATAGGTTTGCTTGCTCTAAACTTGTTTTTTTTTTATCGTTGAATCTTACATTCACTTATATTTATGCTCATTATGCACATATTTACTATTTTTTTATTTCAGCGGCTACGTTTTCGATTACTGTAACTATTAAAGACTCTACGGAGGCCATTTTATAACAATTTAATTAATGTCTATGTTTTTTTATGATATAGGGGGCAAACGAGCATACGGTTCACCTGATGGTAAGTGATCACCGCCGCCGATTTGTTGTTTTATTTCTTTTGTAATTCATGTGTGGCAATAATATCACAATGTGAATTTTTAGTAAAACTAGTAATATTCAGCAACAATTTATTTGAGAAAAAATAAATTAAATCAACTTCTTTTTCGAGTAGGTAATTACTAATATGGCTTTTATACAGTAATACCGGATTTCCTATAATTATAACTATATGTTATACAAACTTAACATAATATGTGTAATTACACTATATTTTTCAACAATGGTGTTATTTTTCAATTTGTGAATCTAAAATGTTATTTAAAAAAATAACGGTGTTTATTAATCATTAATCTCCTACTCCAATTGGCCTTGGCTCAGCTATTACATAGCTAAAATTACAATCGTGTGCTTCTAAAAATCTCGCTATTTACGCAAAGATTTTATTTTAAAATAATATTATAAATAGATAGAAGACTTTTACACAATTTTACTAAAAGAAAAACCACACACATAATTGGATTTTTCTATTCAGTATAAGCCCGGAGTCTAGAATTTTTGCCCGATATGCACCCTGATAAAAAACCTTTTTAATACATCAATGCCGATATGGCAATTTTGTGAATTATGGCTCGCTTTAACGTTGAAGGAAAACATCGTGAGGAAACCTGCATACCTGAGAAGTTATCTGAATTTCGAAGGTATGTGAAGTTTGCCAACCCGCACTAAGCCAGCGTGGTGGACTAAGGTCTTAACCCTCTCAGTTGTAGAGGAGGCCCGTGCTCAGCAGTGGGCAGTATATAATACAGGGCTGGTATGGATAGCTATATCGAGCCTATCACATCATGGGACGGAATACGCACGGCAAGAAGTGGGTGCATTAGTTGCGCCTCTGCCTACCGCTTCGAGGATAAAAGGCGTGAGTGTGTGTGTGTGTGTGTGTAAAAATCACACAAACGTACCAAGTAATATAGAATACTAGCTTTTGCTCGCGGATACGCCCGCGTGAAAAAGTTTTTCCGGGATATAAGTCCCGCTTTATATTTTCCCGGGATAAAAAGTAGCCTATGTCCTTTCTCAGGCTCTAGACTATCTGTGTACCAAATTTCATTTAAATCGGTTCAGCAGTTTTGGCGTAAAAGCGCGACAGACAGACGAGAGTTACTTTCGCATTTATAATATTTGTAAGGATTATACCTAAATCTTATATGTGAAGTAGATATTAGATTTTCAATGTACTATGTAACTAATGTATAACATTCCATTAAATATGTCTTATAGATTAATTAGAATGCATTCCTATCAGTGGGTAATGCAAGGATAAGCATACACTTATGCAACTATTTATTTTTTGATAAGGTGCATTGACTAATGAGCTCTTCTTGAACCAGCGTCTATTAATGGTGGTGACCTACGGACACTTACTGTGTGGGCCTCATGTGAAATGTCAAGGCTACTTACTGGATTACCGAACGTATTTTACCCAATATAGGCTGTTTTATAAAGCTTCAAATTATAATTATTAGAATATCATTTTTTCTGGTGCAACTTATTATGTTGCATAAATTTATATTATATTTTTCTGATTAAAAGTTTTCAGCTTCAACTATAAAATAATAATAAAATTGTAGATATTAAATAAAGTTATATCGTGAAAGCGCTGGCAAGCACTAAAAATACAGTAGTAAAATGTGTGACTATTCACATGTTTCGGCTGGAGAATTTTACAAAAACTTACCTTTGTAATCCAGTGAGGATCATTCACTTATCCATACTAATGCTATCCACGATGACGCGCCTCACTAATGTTCCTACTCGCTTACCGTCCAAGGGGCAACCTTCCACTTAGGTTTTAGTGCTGTAAATACACACTAAATACCTATGAGTTCACACGCTTACTATGCTGAATAATAAAAGTCCTCTTAACCCGCAAAATCTCCGCTCAGAAATTACCTATACCAGCCGATGCAAATCAAATTATACGATAAAATCTTTCCTCTTTATAAAATAAAAAGATGAAATTGGTAGGCTTATTAATTTAATGCATAAATATTATTTTGCTTAAACAAAGCGAACTAAAAATTTATTTATGTATTTATTTATTTATTTTTAAGAATCAACAGTAAATAGCTAACAACTATAGAGAGAGTAACAATTGAGGTCTTTATAATAGGTTCCCACGACTAAAACTACATATTGAATATATTGGAGATGTGAGCCATTTCGCCGTTAATTATAACATTTAATAAGTAATTATAGAAAATAAAACAAAAATAAATGTTTAAATAATAGCAGAATTCATAAAGGTTTGTTGTCTCATGTAGTAATGAAATCTGAGCTCATGATTCGTAGGCGGAAGCAAAGATATTTTAAACTTCTTGTTTGAATGCATTCAATTCTAGCAATATACTTCAAATATCTCGGATTCCAGATTTGGGAAGCGTATTCTAGGTTGCTCCGAAAGAATGTGAAATATAATATTTTTAATGTTTTTGGCCCGATTAAAGTCAATTGAGGTTCTCAGTGGGATATATTACATTATTAATAATATCGTTATTCTGGAACCTCGATATTATCACAAGATCGCAAATACTATCCGGACAACCTGTGATATTATCGTGATACTGTGATACGCATCAATATTGCACTAATATTATCGTGATAATACGAGTATCAAGTGATATTATTTATAGTGTAATATACCCCATTATTAAACCCAAGGCTCTTGAGGCCTTTGCAATAATACTTACATTCAACATGACTGTCGAACAGAAGTTTATAATCATGAATTACTCCAAGATCCCTCATAGTGTTCACTCTACTAAGTACCTGGTTTTTGAATGAGTACATCGATGGTATAATGGACTTTTTCCTGGAATAGGTTTTTATCATACATTTCGATACATTTAACTCAAGCTTATTGTGATTGCAATATGTGTCTAGATAAATCAGCTTGTAGGTTAGCAACGTCGTCATTTGATCGAATGGAGCTAAATATTTTCACGTCATCTGCAAAGCAAAGTATCTGGCTGTTATGAAAGCATTCCGAGATGTCATTTATAAAAATTAAAAATAGTGGAGGTCCGAGTAGCTAACCTTGATGACTATTGATGGAATATAATTTTAAATATGTTGTTTTATGTGAATATGTAGAATTTAAATAAAAAATGTATGCTCAGATCATGCTCGTCGTTGTTGCGCTCGCGGCCGTCGCCGTGGCTGCACTACTACAGTCGCTCAAGATCTTCAAATAGAATTCGACGCATAGCCCGAGGGACGAATATCTTCCCTCTCCCAGTGGCCGTTCTGAGTCAAGGTTCGTAACCCGTGAGACGGTTGCCCTAAACATATTCACTTAATTAAAGGGTTGCGAGCGTCTAAAGCGTTCACCCGAAAATTTTGTGTGGCCCGAAAAGCCGAATCGCGTGAGGCTACAGGCCGATTAGTCAGGTAAAAAAATCCCGAGGGTGGCAAACTTCAAGCGTATGTTAATATTATAATAAAGCCTTTATTTATTAGTAAAAAATCTTGAGTCGTCTCATTTTTGACTTGCTAATATTATTGAGAGATTTTTGATACTTAGAAACATTTTTGATTATAAGTTCGACCAGCGTCACGTAATGGAATGAATACAAAGTTGATGAAGTTAAGATGCACATACAGGTTTCGCCTCTGACTGATCATTCGAAGATAAAGCCATGTGGTTATTGAATAAAATCCTGTTATTGCTTATTAAAACACCAAATCTTATGATTTACATTATTTCGTGGCCGAAATTTTACATTTTGATTTACATTATGCGTGTAATGGTTTACGCACATCGTCCAATTTCAAAAACGCATAAAGCATTTATTTCAATGATTAATTAATTGTTTCGTAAATGAAATGAGAATTTATCTATACATCTGTACATATAAATAAAATTGGAGTGTCTGTTTGTAATATTGAAATAACCGTTTTTTACTACACGTTTATGAATATATATACGGTACATAGACCAAAATAACATTTTTTTCTATTTTTGTCTGTCTGTCTGTTCCGGCTAATCTCTGAAATGGCTGCACCGATTTTGACGGGACTTTTATTGGCAGGTAGCTGATGTAATAAGGAGTAACTTAGGCTACTTTTTATCCGGGGAAAGTATAAAGCGGGACTTTATCCCGGGAAAACTCATTCACGCGGGCCGAGCCGCGGGCAACAGCTAGTTGAAACATAATAACCGAATAAATCACTTAGTATAATAATATCATAAATATTAAACATCCCGCTTGCCGGCTCTATCAATTTATGAAAACGGTTACTGCATGCGAACTTAAGGCCAGGAATCATGAGCGCTGTAGGCATTTATCGCTATCTAACTCCCGACGCAGCGAGTGCCGCGATGTTGTACTTCAAATGAACTCGCTCGACACCGCTCAGCCGAGACTGCGTCACAATCAATGTTCAACAATAGTGAAACAGTTTGTTTTACGCAATTTATAATACTAATACTTTCAGAGCTTATAAAATTTTGTTAGTGGTTGTACATACAAAATTGCTTTATTATAAAAATAAAATATAATTGTCATAATATATAAATATGTGTATATTTAAATATTTTTGACTACTTTCGTTTTCACTTTGGTTCATAATAGGAAATATTCGCTTCGCTGTCCCATCTAAAAATCGTCCCTATATACCTATAAATATGCCGCACAGTAACTTTTCGGCCCGATTTGGCGACATCCAAATTCAGAAGACAAATGCAAGAGTAGAACACGTGTGATCCTCACTGTTATAGGTTTTATAAAAATGTAGTTTTAAAAACAACTTCTCTCGATTATAAAAAAAATGCGAAAACAGTAGTATTATAGTATAAGAGCTTTTGCCCGCGGCTCCGCCCGCGTGAATGAGTTTTCCCGGGATAAAAGTCCCGCTTTATATTTTCCCGGGATAAAAAGTAGCCTATGTGTTAATCCAGGACATGATCTACCCGTGTGCCAAATTTCATAGAAATCCGTTTAGTAGTTTTTGCTTGAAAGAGTAACAAACATCCATACGTCCAGACATCCATGCTTACAAACTTTCACGTTTATAATATTAGTAGGATTAAACAATTACTTAAAAAATATAAGTCAATGAAAGAATCATGTCGAAGAATATTATGAAATTACTTTTCTGAAAATGTTAATTAGGTATTATTTAACACGAAATTTTTATAATGCCGTCGACGCGATTCGATTCATAGGCGCATGAGGCGCTGCCGAGGGATGACCTGTGTCGCTTTAGCTCCCTCGCTGCCGCTAATCCATCGAAGTATTTGTATCATATTATTATTTGTCTACCTACTATTGTACCGTTTTAGTGTAAAGTTGTAAAATTAAATAGTTCTAATAATTAATTTAAATTGTACAGCAAATCTATTATATATAAGATGTATTTTTCAGTGAGTTGGACGGCACAGTCAATCAAACACAATTGGGTTTCTCTGTAATTAAAGATTTATTCTGGTTAACTTACATGTATGTTTCTCATAAATAACTAAATATTTGGCAAATATACTTTACCTGTAATTAAAGAAACGACATTTAATGTTACGAATTACGGTGCCGATTCCAAATCACAATTAGCTTTTTACTTTCAGTATTATAATTCTCTTTGCTTTTTACGATACAAAATTATTTAATAAATTGAATATTACAGCTAGATGATTCATAATTATTTCATCCGTTTATGGCTAACGTCAAACCGCTAGAATAGAGGTTTGATATTCACACTAAAGAAAATTATATTTTTCTTTACACATATATATATATATAAAACAAAATCAGGCTAAGTCTAACTCGGCCGTTCTTCAGGTATAAGTAAGTGGTGATTTATAGCTCAAGAACGGCCGAACTGATTTTTATATACTTTAATTTTTTGGATTTGTGTCCGTTCCGAATAGTAGAACTACATAAATGTTGGAAAGTTCACGATCAAGTGAATTATGAAGAAAATTCATTTTATCATACATTTTGTTTGTAATTTTAAAGAACGTTTTGTATTTTATTTTTTGACAGCTGCTTTAGTTGTGCAGTCCAAGTAGCGGTCTCAAAGAGTATATTATAATGTCATATTAACTTCTTTCATTGCATACCGATGCGCTTATAATTAGCATCTTTTTCGAGTTTTCACCAATTTTTATTCAGTTTTCGACCGTGTTTGTTGTATTTGTATTTGCATAGATACTTGGGATTTGAACGGACTGCCAAGGCAATGGTCCGTAGGTACAAAACCCAAGGCATAGGGTCATTCGGGGCAACAGCACGCAGTGGGTAAAAGTTCGCATGGTCAATATCTCGGAACCTATTGAGGGGACTCTGACACTTTTTCGACTAGATCAGGGGCGCGTCAGGGACGATGTCAGAGCCACAAGCTATTTTACCAAGCCTCACTTGTTTAGCGAAAAACGGTGATCAACGGGATTTTGTTGATTAGTTACCAATATTTTGTGCTGGGAAAAAAGTGTATGGCTAGACGGTGCATCAGTTTACAAAAGTCCGTTAATTATGTTAAGTTTACATGATTATTATAGTATTTATTTTAGTAATTAATTCTCTCCTAGAAAATAAATGCGTCTTAACTAACGTGTGATTGTTTAAAATATTCCCTGTTTGGGTAAGTGTACGAGGTTAAAATTACGCACCCTGTTATAACTTCATTACAATGATCGCACGGTTTTTTCTTCTTTAAGCTGCAATTAAGTCGAATATTATGTGTAAAGATTTTTAGACCTTATACAGAAAAAAAATATTCTCATTAAACACTCTGCGTAGTTTTACCGACATGACGGGTCAATAGTACGAATTTCTCCCGATGCACTTAAACATGTATTGCAAAAAAAACAATGAAGTTATGTACAAAAACTCATTAAATAATGAAAGTAGAATAAATTTCCTTTATATAGAATGTTAAAACGTTTTTCAAGACACTATATATCGGAAGGTGAGCCTGGCTATGCAATGGATTCCATCGCATGTTGACATACGCGGGAACGAGGTGGTAGATAACCTGGCTCAGGAAGCAATATCAAATGGTGTCGAAGTTTATATCAAGGCTGAATATTCAGAGTTGCTCCCTAAATATAGGCGTCGCATTTCGTCTGATTGGAAAGAATATTTTGATATTGTTTCTCGAGAGAAAGGTATATGGTATCGAACCTTAGTGAGTGAACCTCCCCATATTCCATGGTTTTTTAACATTGGTTTAAGCCGGAAATTAATTGTGGTTGCTCATAGGTTGCGCTCCGGACACATTCCTTTAAATAAATTTAAATTTTTGATGAGGCAAACAGATTCACCAAATTGTCCACTGTGCAATAATGTTGCGGAGGATATTCAGCATTTTTTGACAGAGTGTGTACGGAGTGTAGCCATGAGACAAGAAGTATTTGAATCTTTGAATGTAAATTCTTATGATGTGGGTATTTTTCAAACTATTTTATCTTCGCCAAGATCGGAAGCAGCTAGATTGATCTATGTACATGTACATAGACTTCTTAGAAGTTAAGAATATTATGTTTTAAATACAATTTGTAATTACTATGAGACTGACATAGTCAGAATTGACTCAAAGTCTCTTAAATAAAAAAGAATAAAAAAAAAAAAAAAAAAAAGACACTATATTTTTGACTGTGTAGACGATAGAAAAAAAAGTGCGTACTTTTAGGTCGAATGACCCTACACCTCTGACATTTTGAAGTTACGTGTGAATTGGTTAAAAAAGTATTTTGTATACATTTTTTAATTAAAAAGTAAACAGTATTAAAGAGCGTAAAAAAAATACTATTTTTAATAGTATGGTTTGCAACCCTAAAGCCATCAAGGCTTCCATAACGTAATAACTTAAATTAGTATTTACTGTACCTACAATTATATTTTTTATATATATTATTAAATTACTAATATCGCTATTAAAATATAGAAGAATGTAGAATGATGATGATGAAAGAAGGTAGAAAATGTAGGGTTGTATGTATTTTTACACGCTTTATATTAGCTTTACTTGTATGTTTGTATGTTTGTAACCCCTTTGGGCGCGATTTATTTTTAGTGACATCTGTTGAACCATAGTAGAATTACAACTAAACTGGCTACTCTTATGAGTAAAAAAACCTACTTGTCACAAGATGGCGCTTTCGTTTTTAGTGACATCTGTTGTACAATAGTAGAACAGAACTAAAAAATTAAAAATAAAGCATTAGGTTAAAAACCAATCTTCCCCACTAATCGCTGATGTCTCATCCTCTCCCAGTGACCGTCCTGAGCCGAGGTCCGTAACCCGTTAGTGAGTTGCCCTCAGCATGGTCACCTAAATTAAAGGGTTGCGAGCGCCTAAAGCGCTCACCTTAAAGTCCGGTGTGGCCAGAAAAGCTAACTCTCGTCAGGCTATTGGCCGTTAGGTCCGCGAGAAAAAAAAAAGGTATTCACGTTCATTCGCGTCCAGTCGCGCCCACTCGCGCTCTTTCGGTCTCAGTCCTGGCTCTGTTGTAGTCTTATATCTTTGTGAAAGTATTTCTGCTAAATATATTGGTGTAAAATCAGTGGTAGATACTTTTACTTAAATCAAAATCGCTTCAGTTCCCAACAATATATATATGTAATTGGTTTCTCGGAAACGGCTCGTCCGATTTAGATGAAATTTTGGATTTGGATAGTATGAGCTCTAAAAATGAGATTGGCGTATTCATTTTTTTTATCAACCCCAAACTTGTGGGGTTAGAAAGGGGGAGGTGCTCAACCTTTGAAGCGATTGTAATGAAATTCAGTATTGGGATATTTTGAACGTTGAAAACAAATATGATACCTTCATTTTTTTATTCACTCCTATTTAAGGGGGGTAAAAGGAGGGAGAAACTAAACCGCTGAACCGGTTGTAATGAAATATGGTATGGGTATAACATGAACGTTTAAAACAAATATGAGATATTCACTTTTTAGTAACTCCTATTTAAGGGGGATAAAAGGAGGGAGAAACTATGTCGCTGAACCGATTGTAAAGAAATTTGGTATGGGGATATCTCAAACCTAGAAAACAAGCATAAGATATTATTTATTTTATTAACCCATAATTAAGGGGGTAAAAGGGGGAGAAATTAAACCGTTGATCCGATTGTAATTAAATTTGTTATGCGAATATATTAAGCCTGGAAAATAAATATAGGATGTTAATTCTTTTCTTTTACTCCTGACTAAAGGGGATAAAAGGGGGGAGAAACTAAACCGCGAAACAAATTATTAAGACCAAATTTGATGCATATATTGTTATCTTATACCATGATAATAAATATAGGATATTCATCTTTTATCAATTCGTAGCTAAGTGAGACAACGGATGAGAACAACCATGTATCTGCTCGTGATGTAAATCTGAACCGCTAAAGAACAGATCCACTCATTTGACTTCAGTCGTGAATATTTTCTTAAAATGGAAAATATTATTAAGACCTACTTTAAAGTAATAAACACCATGTATAGTAGGTATTAAAAAATCACCCGAGCACGGCTCGGTCACCCAGGTACTATACATTTTAATTATCACAATATTATCAATACAAAATCTATTATCAACATTGATTTATAAATAAACTCTATAAATCAATTCTGTGAATCAATGATTATCAAATTGACATTTGCCACACACGATTCAATTTCAAGGAGAATTTAGATATGCGTTTTTACCACGCGGAAAAAAAATAAAGTGAGTTATTATAATGCTCTTTGGTGAGTTGCCCGATGCAACGGTAACTTGTCAAAATCTGTTTGTAGTAATAAGTTTGTGATAAAATATTAACCGGGACAATATATTTAATTATGTCTTATCTTAATTATAGGCTTTATGTAAAACTTGCATATTGGATTACATTTTGGATTACCCTTTCAGCGAACACAGTAATTCGTTTTACTAAACAAATAATTTTAAAAATATATGAGCACGATAAAAAATACGTAAGGTTACTTATATTTAATTCATTTAATTTACAAGTGCAACTACTTATTTTCTTTAAAAGTTTTCATCAAGTCTGTCTGCTTCATCATAATTTTCCTTAGCACTTCCATTAAGCCTTGATACACAGTCATTTGGCAATGGGGAATTTACCGAACTAAATGAATTGCTGGTTTCTGTTACCTTTTCTAGCCATTGCTTTTCAGCTGGAATTAGACGGTTCGCCTTTTTCATAAATGTAAAATTCGCTTTTTGACCAAGATCTACGAAATGTTTTGTCACTTCTGTTGTAGAAATGGCTTTATTAAGAATTCCTTACAATTCCTTCCTTCTCTCAAAATATTCTTGAGAGTAATGAAAGCATTCGAAATTCAATTAAAAGAAAAAATATCACAAATGATCTTTATTTCTACCTCACGTTAATGAGTTTAACAAACGATATAAAAGTACAAACATAAACAGTTTATGGCAGTGAGCATCAAAGAATAAACACTAGAGAGTATGGTGCGCTAGATGCTATAACGCACTCGCTTGTGTAAAGCTGATCGAGTTATTTGTACATCTTTAATGGTTAAACAAGCATGTTTCTGCAGTAAAATCCGTTGTAAACAACAATCAGCTAGTCTATTGGACCTTGGGGATAGTTTCTCCTTCAGCGTGGAATCCATTTTGGTCAGCGTAGTAAGTGATGGAAACAGGTTTGCCATCTTCACCGGGGTATTCGTATGATCCACGGACAACGACGACTTTGTGGGGCTTGTTTTCTTCGTCGACAATTTCTTTCACTTCCCCATTTTCAACGCGGGAAATACCATTTTCTGTCTCGAAACTGTAATTGATTAAACAATCTTAACACATATTCAATTTATTATTACAACTGCTGGCTATGCCTAATAAATACATAAATTATAATTATTTATATTAATGAATTTATGTTTTACAGGTTAACTTAAGCAAACTTGTTAAATGGAATACCAAAATCCTTCCTAATATCTATAATTTGTAAAAGCCGACACTTAGGGTGCCTTTCCACCCGAGATGTGCTATGCAGCTATGATGCGAGAATGAAAGCAAAGCTACCAAACTATGTGACCGTTTCCATTGATGCTAAGCTACGTAGCGGAGCGAGTAAAATGTGCTATGAAGATGCGCCGCCGCGAGGTACATATCTGTGCATACACCACTCGCGACCATTCATAGTACGCATCCACAGCACACATCGATAGCACGCATCCATAGCATGCATCCATCCATATAAAAAACATAGCTTAGTTGAACCAGTTTCCACCAGTGCTATGCTATGTGGACCAATAAATATGATTGGTAGATATCAAACCCATCCATAGCAACATAGCATAGCACATCTTTGGTGGAAAGGCACCCTTAATCTAGACGCTATATCTGATAGTCTTTATAAATAACACACATTTGTTTTACATCGTCATTAACATTTAATTCTGCATGTGGTTTGATTTGCAACAAAAAAAGAAAAGAATACTCTCATCGGCCGTTAAGAAATGCAAGATTAAACATAACAATGAGTTAACCAGTAAACCATAATTATGAGATTTAACCGATATTTCGCTTTATCCGATGTCATTATAAGCGGTATGTTTACATAGGGGTTTATAAAGATCTGGTCGTTATAACCAATACATCACTATAACCAATATCGTTATAGTCAGGCTCTACTGTATTATAAAAGTGAACGTTTTTTTAATATGATTGGATATTTGTAAGCAAATCACGTTTATACCGCTGAGTGGCTTTCGCGGAATATTGCTGCTCAAATATTATACCTAATCCTGAATCTACATATTGTACAAGCTAAGTGGACGATAGCCTAGTTGGGAATGGAACGGTTAGCCGAGACAATGTCCGCAGGTTCAAAACCCAAGACACACACCTCTGACTTTTCGAAGTTACGCGTGTATTTTTTATCAATTATCGTTCGCTTTAACGGTGAAGGAAAACATCGTGAGGAAACCTGCATACCTGAGAATTTCTCTTAATTTCGAAGGTATGTGAACTGTGAAGTCCGCCAACCCGCACTAGGCCAGCGTGGTGGACTAAGGCCTTAAGCCCTCTCAGTAGTAGCGGAGGCCCGTGCTCAGCAGTGGGCAGTATATAATACAGGGCTGGTTGCATTGCATTACATTGCACAAGCTAGTTACTAATTTTAAAATTAACTGTATATTTTTCTGATTATATTGGTTTTCTACTCCGTATAATAAATCTTAAAGCCTCACTTGAAAACGTAGTTGCCTTCCGGTTCCTGTTCAAATGCAGACTTGAGGATCTTGGGTGGCTCTGGGGGAGCGGCGACGGCGATGGCAACGACGGCAAGAGCAACGACGATGATCTAAATAAATTATAAAGATTATTATCATATTTTCAAAGAAATTATCAATGAATAGCACGGATTGCTACGGTCGCAAAAATATCACTTTATTAATTTACAAAATATTAAAATTAGTCTATTGTGTGAGTTACGTACCAATTTCATTTTGGATGAATTTTGGTTTGTTTCGGTCGGTATCTGATGAGCGACTGGTGCATCTTCATTCGTAGCCAAATCTTATATACATTTCACACAACTGCAAATATACGATGTCGATATACCGGATTCAAACACTCGATGATCACAACTTTACACATACGTATTGTATATGTTGGCACACAGACGCCAAGTATCTATAATTGTCTATATATGTTTACAGAGTAGGTAGGTACTGCATTGCCGCTCCCACAGTGTCATCATTTCAAGGACAAATAATACTAACCGATGTTTTATTTGCTTTTAAAAACATACATTCTCATTTTAGACCTTTAAACTTCAGCTTTGTCTTTGGTATTTGAATTGAACCGATTCAATTATGTATTAATGTGTTGATGAACAATATATTATTACAATAAATTAGTGTTTATTATCTATTTTATAAACAATTCATTATCACGTGCACTATTGCTATACGTATTTAATAAAACCATAAATTTTCCGTGCCTGTACATTATTTTTACAAAAAGTACTTAAGAGACCCCAAATATAAGTAACTAGGTTTTGCCCACGGCTCCGCCCGCGTTAAAAAGTTTTTTCGGGATAAAAGTCCAGCTTTATATTTCCCTGGATAAAAAGTAGCCTATGTGTTAATCCAGGGCATGATCTACCCATGTGCCAAATTTCATCGAAATCCGTTTGGTAGTTTTTGCGTAAAAGAGTAACAAACATATGTACATCTATACATCCATACATGCTTACAAACTTTCGCGTTTATAACATTACTAGGATGGAACGTAAAAGATTTTATTCAGTATTAGCCTGGAGTCTGAAAATTGTACCCAATATTGCGATAGGCTCGTCCCCTATCACATCACAGGAGGGAATATGCACGGCGAAAAATGGGTGCACTAGCTGCGCCTCTGCCTACCCCTTTAGGGATAAAAAGCGTGAGATTGTGTATGTCTGTACGCTGCTAAGCTTTGTATAAGACACTTCACACTAGTAGAAGTGAAACTAGCTAAAGATTAAATTACAAATAACATTGAGAACAATTGTATTACTACTTACGCTTTCATATTTGCGTAATTAATAAAAAAAAACGGGCAAGTGCGAGTTGGACTCGCGTACCCAGGGTTTTGTACAAACTTGTAGGTAAGTATACCTATCTTAGTATATAAGATAGTGAAAGTTAACGCGATCAAAAGATATGACCTTTTATGTCGCATATTTTCGCATATTTTGCGATTTCGCAAGGGAATGAAACCTATAGTGTACTTCCCGTTGACCTAGAATCATGAAATTTGGCACGAAGCCAGGTCTGACAGCACATATAAAGGGAAAAGTCTGAACACCGTACATATGCAGTTTAATAACACAAAAAAGCGAAGGTGAAAAACTTAAAAAATCTGATTAATTAATAATTAATTTTGGCGAACTATTGAACATATGCTTGTACTCGTATACTTAGATCCCATACCTACAAGTTTGTACGGAACCCTCGCTGGTACGCGAGTCCAACTCACACTTGTCCGGCTTTTCCTTTTGAGGTCCGGAACCCTAAAAAAATCGCGTCGGTGGCATAGTTGTATTGCGTTTCCAGTTTTGAGGTCACGGGTTCGATTTCTTGGTAGAGTAAAATAATATTTGGTTTTTCCGCTCAATAAATTCCGGCAAATGGCAATAGGCACGCCCTCTATAACATGAAACATAACATAGCTGGTGAAGTGTGGGTATGATACCTCTGCCTACCCCTGAAAAGCGAAAAGGCGTAAAACTATGTATGTTTGTGATGTTAACAGGTTCTTAACACTGACTACCGACCTATAAATATTGATTAAACAACACGCCAGACATGGTATCTAGTTTTCAAAATGTAGTTCCCGTACTACTTAATTTTGAAGTTCAGGAGGTATTAAATTTATTAGCATGAAAGTAGATACGTACATGGTTCTCATAAAAGGTGTATACACATCTGTCAAAAAAAAAATACGCTCTCTTATTAAGGTTAAACGATCAGGATCTACGCAAAATGTGTACCTACAAAGATTAGGTAAGATTTTTTATTCGTTACTTACAAAATATTTTTATGAACAATCTGCACTAATATTACAAGTAAAGTTCATGCGAATGACGAAAAATCAGTGAATAAAGCGTCAAGTAAGGTTTTGACAGTAGATCAATATGCCAATGAACAGTGGCCGTTGTTAAAGACTTGCATAATAATAAAAAAGCCATGCGATTACAGCATACATACAGCTAACAACGCTTTTGCAACTAATGTTAAAGAGGAAACCTGGTAGCGGCAAATAGTATACACTATACACGTCTGATGACATAAGGTAATATTTATTAATAATCAGTTTTTGCTCACAACTCTACCTGCGTGGGTCATTTTCCCTATAAAAGTTCATTGTGCTTTTTACGGGATAAAAGTATACATTATGCTTGTTGTTTATCCGTGTACAAAATTTCATCCGAATCCATTCAGCGGTTTCTGTGATTTCTTCTAGCATTCAAACATAACATCTTTAGATTTTCACATTAATTATTATATTAATAATAAGAAAAAAGATAACATAAATTACATTGATCTTTATATATTTGTTACTAATTATGTCACATATGAATATACGATATATATAACTGTCATTTATACTGATGTTATTTCGGTGGCGTAGTTGTATTACGATACGACTGCAATGCTAAGGTCTCGGGTTCGATCCCCGGGTCGGGCACAGTGGTATTGGATTTTTCTATTCAGTATCAGCCCGGAGTCTGGAATTTGTGCCCAATATGGCGATAGGCTCGCCCCCTATCACACCATGGGACGGAATACGTACGGCGAAAAGTGGGTGCACTAGTTGCGCCTCTGCCTACCCCTTCGGGGATAAAAGGCGTGAGTGTGTATGTATGTATGTATTATTTTAGAGCCACGAGTATGTTTCTTGCACCAATAATTGTAAATACTTTGAAAATTAAATAAAGTTACATCTTTATACATGATCTGCAATAATAAGTCTAATGCCTTATCATTGATAGAGAAGGAAACAAGTTTGTACGCTTCATGAGTCTATACAAAAACCTCTATTTATACAGTATATACATACATACTATGTTTTTGTATCTACATAGTAGAATTGATTATTCCAAATTTAGAGCGTGAAAATAATATCAGAGACCATGTTTAAAAACACATAAATACAAATAAAATGATTAAATAATATTAACACCACATTGACGTCGCGTCGGTCATTCCATAACGATAATAATAAATCCTTTTTTGTGACTAGTAAAGTTCAATGTGAACCGCATCCAACTCTTCACTTTCGTTTTCTACAAATGTTTTGACTCTATACTTTTTCAAACGGAGCCATTAAAATATTTTATGGTTAATCAAATAAAAAATAAATATCCATTATTGAACTACTATTACGGATTTTATCGCGGTTTTTTATTTTATTTTTGTCCCGACGTTTCGAAGGCTTTGCGGCGCTGTGGTCTCGGGCGGACTGACGGGGGGTCAGTCAATTAAAATACAAAAGTGCGACAAAATCCGTAATAGCTGTTTTCTGCCATTCGCGTAAACGTAATAAATCATTATAAATATCTATTTTCAATATTGTACTATAAAGCAATCAAATAGAACGCCAAACACTTCTGGAAATTCCAATACCTATACGTTACTAAACTGGTATCTTTGTTAAAGTGGAAACAACAACTTGGCTGCTTCGTACCCGGGAGATGGCTTCTATATTAATAGATTTAAAAGGTCAACTAATAAAAAATGGACACCTTAGATCTGAAGCCATACTATTAGAATATGTATACAATAAAACAGGTGTAGATAGGCCAAAACTTGTCCCTCGTCGGTATGCAAGACACAAATAAAAGTGATGTGCTCTTAACCTTTCTAGAGGTCGGCTCTATCGTAAAATTAAAATTCAAGGTCATCGTGCTTTTTTACGTTAGTTATAGACGGTTATGTGTATAGAACTTTTATTACCTACTAATTAATCACCACGGTCTCCGGTACCTCATCGCAGCCAAATATTCCTAGAATAATCATTTTAAAATTACATCAAACCTGAACTTTACTAATACTAAAGTTTGATATATTAATACTGCTATGGCTATCAATTTAAATATTACATAGATTCGTACGCTCTATCCTTATTTAACTACATTTAAATGCGGAACTATTTTTCTTCAAAGAAAAGACATCAACGATAACGAAAAACTTTTGGTACAAAATAATAATAAAACATATTGTTGGTAATGGTTAATTTGTAAGCCAGATGTACAAGTATGACCAGAATTAAAACTTCCTCATTGAATACCAAATGTCTGGAATTTATTGTGAGGTGTAGTAATCGGCAGTCGCCGGAGCCACGTGACATAAGTAACATCGTTTAACCTTGCGTGCTCAACTCTTCAAATATCACAGACACTGCATTATTGAAAAAATATATGAATCTCATTATATTCTTACTAATGCTTATGTTAATGCAATCAGTGTTCGTGCCATTTTGCGTACATAGCATGTGTTAAACAGCGCTCACATTGCTAAACATTCATCGTCAGTGTGACCATATATTATTTTGTATTGCAGTTGCAAAATCATTAAAACGGCCAAAACAACTTTTTTTTTTTAATAGTGACATTAATATTTTGATAATTCTTATTATAATTTAAAACAACAACCACACACGCCTTTTAGGCACAACGCAGATTTTTTCACATCTGGGTATGTACAGTCAGCAGCATAAGTAGCTGAACAAAATCAAAATTTCAAATATCATATACATGCGTTAAGTTAAACTAAAAAAAAAAACTTCGTTTGAAGTAAAGTAAGTCTCATTTATATTATTTTTGTGAAGATTAAAAAAAGATTAGTAAGAACACAAAAGTATGTAGGCAATTTGAAATTTTGAATTTGTTCAGTTACTTATGCTGCTGACTGTACTTAACTATGTCGTAGAAGTTTTCTACGCCAATGTTAGTTATCTGATGGATAAGCGACACAAACGTTTTGTTAGAAAATAATGTAGGTAGGTACCTATTGGGTACATTACTGTGTTTAAGTAAGACCTACATTTCGTAGAGATCACCCAGTCTAAAAGGACTATAAACAAAAGCATGAAATATTTGGGTTTAGTTCTGTATAGCAGAAAGAAATTTTGCACACGTTTCGAGATATTACAGACGAAATTGTCCCGGGCAGCATTCAGTCCTGGGCAGCGTCCGGCCTCAGAGATGGATCAGTGTTGGCAGGTAGGCTTGACACTGCCGTTAACGCCGGAGGAGTCCTTCGGTGCGCGGGACCATCTGACCACCACACACACACACAAAACGAGACGGGGTGCAATAGGCGACACCGCGCAGGGGCGGTTGCGGACGATAACTTTAGACACTTTCGTGAGAGGAAGCCTGCAGCCGTCCCTAATGCGCTGAAGATGGCCACCGCATAGATCTAGTTGGTATGTCGTGAATAGGGTGTATATAGTGTAAGGGACTTGGACTGGCAGTCGCGAGATGTTAACCATCTCTCCAGGTTGCTGAAACTTTGATAACATAACCAACCCAATCGCCTCTCACGAAAGCAGGGAGGTATTAATGTCACTGTCTACGTAAAAAAAAAGTGTCATTTTACGACCTCAGGTTCCTCACATAGAAATTGCGATATATCAAAGTTTTAGCCGGAGCCAAATAATAATATTATTGGCATTAATTACTAAAGTCGAAATAAGTACGATCAATTCATCTTTTGTGCTATAAAGAGGCTTTTGTGCTTTTAAGGCAAACCAACCAAACTGAATTAATATCTAATTTAGGTTTTTCGTTATAACGAACGGTTTTATAAAAAGTACACTATATGTCCTTGGCCTAGTTATTCGGTCATAAAATAAAACAAAATAAATTCCAATGTAACAAAATGTTTAATAAAATGCAATAAATTAATATGTTAAAGGCACACGATCATCACCACGTTAATCGCATCACATGGTCGGTCTTTCGTTTGGATGATTTTATAAAGCCAAGAAACTGTAGCTCTGCAACTGCCCGCGTGAAACGCGACCTGTAACCATGAAGTACACAAGCTTGTAAAGTACAAACAAAATGCAAAACACATCGACAATCACGTACATGACCAATAAAGGTTTTATCGGACGTTTGAAGAATGGTCGGCAGTCAGTAAAAACAATTGATAATCGATAACTATGCTTCCTCTAGCACAACACAACATCTCGTGTTAGTAGCTGTTAAACAAGCTTAATATTAAATGAGAAATAACATTGAACTTAATTAACGAGCAATAAATTAAATTAGATTTCGCATTAGTGTAATTAGTAAAATAAAATATTTTTTAAAACCTATATCAACGCGGCTACAATTATATTCCAAAAACATAGATAGGTATATTAGCAATCGCAATATGAAGACTCGAAAGGAACCCAATTGGAATAGTTTTATACACTACACTTAAACGAGAAATACTAGCTACCTTTATTGTTCACACTGGTTTAAATACATCAACTCTTTCACATACGTAATGTCAAGAATGTGCGCGCGGAACATTTTTTGCGTTTTATTTGTTAGGGTATGGCGTATCTATACTTTTTGAAAATCATTGCGGGGCCATCAATGACACAAAGATCAATATGCGCATATCGACGGTGAAGTATCAATTCCTCTCTGAAATTAGGTACAACCAACATCTCAGTATGCTTCGTGACCATGAAGGTTGCAAAGTCTTCGAAACGTCGGGAAAAATATAATTAGAAAAATCGCGATAAAATCAGCAAAATAGTTTTAATTCAATGTCTAACATTCGCATGAACATAGGAAATAATTATTTTTCGAAATGGCTTATCGCTTACCATCATTCGCAGTAAGGTCACTGCAGTGTCCATATAAATGGAATATATATAAACGGAATGTCTTACTGGACCGCGGGGTGTTGGTGCCGGTCCTCGTCGTCGTCAGGTCTGAGCACGGCGGCGAAGGCTTGCAGCCAGTCGTACAGGTTGATATGCTTGCCGCACTCGCGGTGCAGCTTGTACGCGAGGCACAGGTCCGGCAGCGCGCCCACCACGCTCTCCGACGACGCCAGCTGACAACATGTGCACTGCGACGGGCGACCAAACAAAAACCTTATTCCAAAAATACTCTAATGCAAGTTTATGACTGCCTCGCTGGCGTAGTTGCATTACGGTACGACTGCAATGCTGAGCGATAAAAAAAAGAAAAAATTGTTTATTACAGCAAAATACATAAAACATGACATACAAATAAAATTAAACCTAACTTAACACAATATAACAATGTTTTTGCTGATCACAATGTATCTGCAAACTATTTCCTTCAATTTCCTCACCAGGCAAGCCTGTATCGAGGAAATAGATAGCGACGATAGCGTAGTATAGTGAAGTGATATTTGTTTTTCGATTCAGTATCAGCCCGGAGTCTGGAATTTTTGCTCGATATGGCGATAGGCTCCCTATCACATCTCTGCCTCCCCCTTCGGGGATAAAAGGCGTGAGTGTGTGCGTGTGTGCAGTAAGTTTAGACTAGAAAGAAAGAAAGAAATATTTACTAGCATGTTCTCATACCAATATATTACGCTAGATTTACTAAAACTTCCATATGCATTACACTAGTGGCACTATGCTAATAGCTCTCATATACACATGCGACTTTCCACAAATCCTGCTAGCTTTAAAATTTGCAGATTCGGCTTGCCGTGGTTTTACCAGGTAAAAAGAACTTGCGGAAGTCAACTTCTGCAAGATTTCTAGCTAAATTAAACCGGTTCAATCTATAATAAGATAATAATTATAAATATTTGTAGTCATTAAACACAATACATTTTAAGAAAAATATTAATATATAGAAATTCTTCCTATTAAAACAACTTACATTTCTAGCTAGGCCCACAAGAGTCAGGGTATCAGAAGTTACAAGAGCGCGATATTTTTAAAAGCAGATAAGACATGAAGAATTTCAAAACGACCATAATATACCTACACTTAGGAAAAATCATTTATTTGGAAATTACAGATAATTTTCAATTATAATTTGTATAGATAATGGTTTTAAAATACTTTTAAAATACTACAAGTACAATAAGCATAAATACCTACAACGATTTTTAATGAAAATTAGCCAACATAAGATTGAATAAAATCAGGTCAAATGTCAAGTTTTATTATAATTATTGTTAATACATATTAATATTGTGGATTTGGGAATATGAATGTCTCTCTGGTGCTTTTACAAGGCTAAAACATTCTTATGATTAAATTCTTTGAGACGTGGCGATTACGGACCAACTTCCCTACACGAAAAAAGAATCGTTTTATTGATACTTTTTTCACACCACATATATTTTTTCTTTCCTAAATCGTTATAAAAAAACATAACATATTGTGTAGTTACGATATTTTTTAAACTTCAAAATTTATACATAACGTGGCTCATACATATTTTTTTTTAATTTTCAACTAATAATTATTAATCTTACTTGTACTAATATTAGGTTGGGGAAAAAGTTTCTTTGCATTTTATATAAATACTCAGGACTTCTTTTTTTTTTTCAAAGTTTATTTACATTTAATTACAGTATATAGGTGGCATTTTGTTCGATTACTTTCTGCCATCTTGTAGGTAGTGCCATAATCCCGTTGCTGTAGAAAGTAGTTTTGGCAGTCCTCTATTGATATTAACCTGACACTGCTTAAAGAATTCTAAAGAGACCGAAACAGGTGGAAATCTGAAGGTGCAAGGTCAGGGCTATATGGTGGATGCATTAACACCTACCAGCCAAACTCTCTTAATTTTTGCTGAGTGGCTAAACATGTGTGTGGCCTAGCGTTAGCGTGATGAAATATCACACCGCTTTCTCTTAACTTCTTGCTTAAATCTCATTAGTAGACGGCATTAGAGATCCGAATCGATGGTTCTGCCCGATGGTAAAAGCTCATAATGAACAATTCCCTTCCAAACTCACCATACACACGGCATCACGTTATTGCGAGTTAACCCAAGTTTTACCACAGTCTGTGAAGCCTGGCCGACCTTTGACCACGACCTTTTTCGTATGTTCTTGTCGTATGTGATCCACTTTTCATCACCAGTTATCAATCTCTTCAAAAACGATTCCGTTTCATTACGTCTCAATAAAGGAACGCAAATGAGTACACGGTTCATTAGGTTTCTTTCAGTGACCTCGTGTGGCACCCAAATATTTCCCCAGTTTTTTTGTGTACCCAGCTTTTTTTCCAAATGGGTCAAAATTGTTTTGCGGTCAATTCTCAGTTCTTCGGCTACATCGTAACTCCGTAAAATGTATCAAATTTCTTCATAAGATTCACTAATTTTGACAGAAAGCAAAATAAATGAAAAATAGCTGAAAACACCATTTTACTAAGTTGTTTTTTTCTTTGAAATGTAATCTTTTTAATGTCAACAAAACCCGCCAGATACAAATAGTACAGCCAAATATCATTTATTACAAGTTTATACATACTATAGGGAACGTGCACGTCTTAAGCACTGCCATCTAGTGGCGCAATCGATACTTGGCACTGGCACTTGACGTCTCATTTTCAGCCCATCGATACTTGGCATTGACGTACAATATTCGTTAAAAGGATGAAAAATAACATTTAATTTGTTGATAATGTATCGCTGTGTATCTCGATGATCCAAAACATAAAAATAAACAAATCAAATGGTGTGAAATTATATAATGTTCCCAAGAATAGTACCTAAGTACTTACATTCTATGGTTATGTGAAAATCGACAAAAATAATAAAAGCTGTATAAAACATACATAATAATGAGTTCCAAAAGCATTTAGAAATGTTTCGTTACGTAATTTATAAAAATAAATATGTTTTGAAGATAATATTCAATACAAAAAAATCTGTAATTAAGGGAACATAACCTCCTAATTTTGCTTAAATAACCAGCTCCCATCTAAAAAAAGTATATTCTGGACACGCTGGGTGTAAATAATATTCGGCCGGAACACATATTTTATCATTTTTGTCATATTAAAAGAATATGTCTACAAATGATTGTGCTAGTTCTAGTTTCCTTTTTTATCCACCTGTGGCTCTTGTGTCGATTTTGTGCTGCCCCCTATAGTTCGTGCACGCTCCCTATACTTCTCAAAACAAAATAAGGTATAACAATAATTAAAAACACATTGTTTTAATTGAATCACATAAAAAATAATGATTTAATATAAAATTAACAAGTGTTTCATTAATTTAACGATATTTTATTTTTGCCGAAAAATACTCTTGCACAAAAATCTACCATGAGTAAATAAACTTATCATGAGCATCCTCCTATGATATTCTCAATATCGAGTATGTCCTCCTCTATTTTATTTTAAACACAAAGTAGAAACCGTGAAGGCATGTTCTCAATCAGATAAAGAACTGTTTTTTTTTTCGGGAATCGACTCGCAGTTTACTTTAAGCATAATTATGAGCTAACTTTCATTATGTACTGTAGTGTGTATAGTAGCCTATAGAGTGCTATAGGCTACTTTTTATCCCGGAAAACCATTTCCACGCTGGCGGAGCCGCGCGCAATCCTAGTAAGCGTATATACCGGTGCTTGTGGGCAGTGGTTGCTCTATTCCTGCCGGCCTGCCTACCTTCTAATGAATCATCAGCATTGTGAATCACTCTCCTTGAAAAACCTAGCTATATTGATGCAATGTTATGGCTTTAGACATGGTAGCAACGTCCATATGTCGTCGAATTCTCAGCATTATTATTAAATAAGGCAAATTCAACCTATTTATTATTAAAAATAAACTATTCGCTGCGGAGTTCAAAGGTTATGTCAATTTAAAGTTCACAGTAAAATAGGGTAAAGTCAAGTGTTTACAAATTATACTCCCTTAAACATAATTGTTTAATGGGATAGCTAGAAATGTGTCCATAATAATAATAATAATAAACCCGCAGGGGCGGCTTTGTGGCGAGCCGTCGGTGAGTGGCGACACCGCGTACCCCGATTCCGTGGGGGCTAAATGAGACCCCCTGACCCTTGGCTTGCCTTAAATGGCTGGCTAGGGGTGGAAATCGCAAGAGCTAAAACCTGAAGCTCCAGGGTGGAAGTGCTCAAGCTGCGTAATAGCGAGGAAACCCGCTCCGGGACGCGTTAGCGACCCGCGATGGTGAAATCGGTGCACACCTCTCGACACCCTTTAGCCACCCACATCGATGTTGCGTCCTTGGCATGCGCCGCTTTTGGGATGCCCATCTAGTGGGGGGCAAGTCACCGTCTGCCTTGATTACAAATGATTGAGACATTTTACTTGGCAGGCGTCCCGTTGTCTCAATCAATAGCCCAGCAACCAGTCCAGCTAGATCCCATCCATAGACCCGGTATAATTCCCATCTTCTCCGCAATAGTCCTTGCACCTTGCGGGCGCTGTCTTTGGCTGTATTTCCATAAGTACAGACAGAGAGAGTACCTACAAGGTGTACACACCCCAACTAGAGTAACGTATCTTAAAGGGGCCTCTACGTGTTGGATCCATATCCCCACGCAAGCCTTCCAAAAGGACCGGCCTTCGTGCCGTGATTTCCCGCAGGAAAGATACAACATAATAATAATAATCCCTTCCTAGCCGAGTTCGGCCACGGCGGCCAATCTCAACGGAGATCAGCCAGGTGCGCGGAGATATTATAGTGCACAAGTGTGTGCGCAATACACAGGGTGCACTCACTGTTCCTTCACTCTCATAGTCCGGTGAGACGGCAATCCGACATGACCGGAGAGAGATCAGGCGCAGGACCAACGGCTTTACGTGCTTTCCGAGGCACGGAGGTATCACACCGCCAACTTCCTGACTCCGAGCTGCGACTGAATATTTTTTTTAAGATGGAAAAACCCAGTCACAATGTTTTTGGCCCGACCCAGGATTCGAACCCAGGACCTCAGCGCGCAAATCGTACTCGTAACGCGTACGCAATACAACTACGCCACCGAGGCAGGTGGTCCATAAACACTTAAGAGAACATATCCCTACAGATTTTAACCCTAACTTTTACTTAATTACCTATAAATGAGCCAAAATATAAAAAATAACCACCGTCTCTTATTTTCTTTTGAGTAGTATATATGCAAAAAGACTTTTTCCCGACCTATTACTATAAATTCGAAAGTTTGTAAAAATGTTTGTATGTTTGTTAGAAGTAAACGCAGAAACAACTAAACGGATTTGGATGAAATTTGCCACACGGGTAGGGCATGTCCTGGATCAACTCATAGGCTACTTTTTATTCCGGTAATTTGCTCCCATGGGAAATAATGGATATTTTTAATCTGATTCTTCAATAAGTAGATGGCGCTGGCGTCGTACTGTGTTTTAGGGACTTTAGTAGCGGGAAAGGCTTTTCTTTTTTAGTATTACAATATTTTACAGCAAGATATTATAGACTGTCAACTACTTCATCGTTATATTGGCTACACGTAATGTTTAAGAGAGAAGCCAATCTTTTACATAATATACATGTACTGTCGATGAAATTGTGTATTAGCATTAATCTACATAATATCGTAATATTACTGCGGCCGTGCATTGTGACTGTAAGTTACGTAACATAAACACAGAACAGGGAATATAAAGTTGTCTATGCCAATTAACAATTTACATACATAATTTAACAAGTGGACGGTAGCCTTGTTGGGTATGGAACGGTCTGCCGCGACAATGTCCGGAGGTTCAAAACCCAAGGCACACACCTCTGACTTTTCGAAGTGTGTATTGTTTATCAATTATCGTTTGCTATAACGGTGAAAGAAAACATCGTAAGGAAACTTACATACCTGAGAATATTCCATAAGAATTTCGAGGGTATGTGAAATCTGTCAACCCGCACTAGGCCAGCGTGGTGGACTAAGGCCTAACCCCTCTCAGTAGTAGAGGAGGCCCGTGCTCAGCAGTGGGCAGTATATGATACAGGGCTGATTGCATCGCATTGCATTGCATACATAATTTCGAGTTTCAATTGTCAAGTCTGTGGAATTACCGAATTTAAAGGAGCCTACTATTATTTTTGCTGAAACTTATCTTCAAAATTAAAAACAAACATTACCATTAGTTTCAGTACCTGTAAATAATATGCAGGGTTGCTCAACGCTGTGTGCAATGCTCCGCGGGGTGACCCCACAATCTGTTTCTTGACATTTGATACGTCGTTAAAGAACAATATCTCGTAGAAAGTCTGCGTGTGCGGCGGTTGCAATCCTTTCGAGAAAACTTCTTCTAAGTAACTTATGAACCTTAATCGGATCATTTCAAATTCGGATTGTACTCTATCAGCACGCGTTGCTTTAAGCAGTTTCTAAAAATAGAACATGCAGCATATAGAACATACGAAATAATATTATTAATCCATCCATCCTGGTTAGATGCGAATGTTTAGAATTCGAGACGTTATGTCAATCATTTTTTTTTTACGAGCACTGTATATTGACCCCACTGCTCCTGACAGTAAGTCGAGAAGGTTCCAGATATTGTCGACTGACGAACGATTATTATCCTTCGTCAGTGGACACAGTTATGCCGGCCTGTTTGATCCCGGAATGCGGCACACTTACGTGGGCCACTATAGTGGGTCTCAGGGCCACGCCGTCCCTATGTGCGAAGTGTGCGGCGCACACAGGCGCCAAGGCAATAGGGGCGCCGGAATCAGGATGAAAAGCCAACGTTGGTTATTGAAATTATATTGGTTATACTATAACACATTCTTTATAGGTAAGGAAGTAGTTACAAGTCTCCCAAGACAGTACTAACGCCTGTGGTATACTTATAAAAAAATATCTGCGCTCCACAATGAGCCAAGAAAGGTTGAAGTTGAATTAAAAATATTAAAATGTCGAAACAGGACGACAGAAAACAGAGGCGCTTCATAGATTTCGCACACAGGCGCAGTCTTGGTTCGGCGCGGCCCTAGCGGGACTAAACACAAATTCAAAATTTCAAATTGCCTACATACTTTTGTATTCTTACTAATCTTATTTTTCTCTTCACAAAAATAAAATAAAAGGTATTTACTTTACTTCAAACGAAGAAAAAAATATTTCAGTTTAACTTAATGCGTATATAGGCGATTTGAAATGTTGATTTTGTACAGATATTTATGCTGCTGACTGTACGGTGGTCGCTATGCCGGCGGACGCAAAATATATCGAACCACCAGCCGCAGCAGATATCTTAAATTATCCATTATTTGGATGAGATTTATACCTCAGTCGCTGCATGAAACTTTCTTTACGTAAGTATGTAATATTCGTAACTCACCTCTTTCAGTTTATATCTATTCCCAGGAACATTTTCTAAATTATCGTTGGTTTCTATATTATTTGTAATTATAGTTGCTTCCGTATTGGCTTTCTCAATTTGCCTCAGAAACATGAGTAAATGGACTCTAATGTTTTTGACGAAGCCCTCTCCTAAATGATCGTTTACAATCACATCTTCCATGTTGTTTTTCTTTGGCGTAGCTTGCAGTGGTTTCACTGGCGAGATATTTTGTAGTGAACTGTTGACAACTTTTAAAGCATTTTTTATAGTTTCAACAAGTTTCATTTGCGATTGGAAATTCAGTAACTGCATGCAGTCTTTAAACGCCGTTGTCTCCACTATACTTTCGACAGCACACTTTGTGTAGATTTCACGTACCTGAAAATAGATCTAATATTTATATATACGACAATTTTATAATACGCGTGTCCCAGTGTTTGTAATGGCTGGACCGATTTTAATGAAATTTTGTGTGCATATCGGGTTGGTCTGAGAATCGGTCAACATCATTTTTCATACCGCTAAATGTTAAGGGTGGTCTACCACTTAATTTTTTTTAAATTTATTAGACATTTTTTTTTATGATACAGCATTAAAAAATACGTACAACCCTAAATTTCTACCTTTCTACGATCAACCCCTATTTTTTAATACCTTTTATCCCCGGTCGGTAACTGACGGCAAAACAATGTTTGCGGGGTCAGCTAGTAATTTATAATATCCCAATGTTTGTGATCTTAGTACCTTAACTACGACACCATAAACACAAAATCGATATCAAATAAAACTTAAGCTACATCGTATTCATTTTATAAAATGTATAATGTAGTGGATAAAGTATTTGTAGCTAATGATTTTCAAAAATTATAGATACGCCACACCCTAAAATTATACGAAAAAAAGTATTCCGCGCGCACATTCTTGACATTACGTATGTGAAAGATTTGATGTATTTAAACCAGTATGAACAATAAAGACGGCTTGTATTTGTCATTTAAGTGTACTGCATAAAATTATCCCAATTGGGTTACTTTCTAGTCTTCAGATTGCGATTGCTAATATCATATCTATGTTTTTGAAATATCATTGGTATTCTTGTGGTGTATAAAGTATTTATAGCATGATTTTTCCTTACCGTCTTGCCAAGTAAATTCTTTGGAATGTCTTGCACAAATGCGTGTAACATCCTAACACACAAGTAGAAACTGTATAAGTAATCATTAAGCCTGTTCACTTGTTTGTACAAAGCATCTCTGAAGTAATTATCATCTTCAAACAAACTTATTTTTGCTCTACAATCATGCTGCTCCAAAAACGGCCTAAAAGACATTAACTGTCGTATGCTCTCAAGATCTTCCTTGCTGAGATTTAAAATCATTTCCTCTAACATTTCTGGCTGGCAGCATAGTGACTTCATATTATCCCCATAATAATGATCCATCATACAATACTGGAAATGAATAGAAGCTATTTAATTTTAGAACAGACAGACAACTTGATATAGGTCGCTGGATTCAGGTCGCTTTGACAGGTCCATCTGGAAATCTTTAGGGGAGGCATATGTTCAGCAGTGGACGTCTTGTGGCTGATGATGATGATGAATTTTAAATGTTTGTTTCGCTTCATGTTTTTTATGATTATATTTTAATTATACAAGTAAGAAGTTAAACAATTAAAATAATAGTATCGCCTCATTATTATATTAGCAGCACACCAGGGCCATGAAACAGGATTTTTGGTGTTTGAATCCGAGGCCAGGCAATCGTAATGTGATTTTTTTATACTAATTGGTGTGTTCGAAAATACATCTGGGCTATCTGCGAGTGTAAGTTATTCAAAGCTATAGCTGTAATCAGTGGCGTGCCTAGTGTTTTGGATGAGGGCAAGCCAAAGCAGACCTAAAAAAATTCGCACCTCCGATACATATAAAATGTGCAACTATAAGAAAGAAAAGCAATATCTAAAAATAAAAATGACTACCCGTACCGGGATTCGAACCAGGGCCTCAAAACAATTTTCGAACCGTGTACGCAATACAACTACGCCATCGAGTCGACTAATTACCTCTTCGAAATTAGGTACCTTTATTTAAAAACGATTTTGACCCATCGCGACTTCTAAACGAAGTTCTTGTAAAGATTAACTATTTACATAGATTTTATTTGTATCAAGTAATTTTAAAAAAAGTAAAAACACTACAATCATCATTATAACTGCCGACGCACAAGTTTTGTTTAGAAATTTTCAAATTTCGTCACGTCTACTGTATCTATTTAATTGGACGAGATAATCAGGTTACAATTCGCTGTTTACCGAAATTATGAAATGAAATGAATGCATTTAACATATGTTTTTGTGAATTGGAATTACTTTTGATAACACTGATTAATTATATCATTTTACTAGCCAGATCTATGTACCTACCTATTCCAAACACTTGTTTTGTTCGAGAAAAATATGAAACATCAACAATACAACTTAATACGTAGTCGTATAACGAATGAGAGCATCCAATAAGACAATAAGTTTTGTTGTATACTGATCTAAATACCTTTTATGATTCTTCAGACACATTTCGCGCCATTCGCCAGCTCGTTAAAAGTTGTTTTTTCCATCATAACCTAACAAATTTAACTTATTCTCGCCGATAAAAACTTTCACTCACTTTAAACTATTACAAGAAATATATTCACTCATCTTTATTGTGCTTAAAAGTTTAAAATAACTCTAAAACCACTTAATAAACACAAATACTTCACAATGTAGATCGCCGGCACAATCAAAACAAATAACTGATGTTGCCTAGTTGGAATCAAAATTACACCTCGAAATTAATGCTAAAATTGTGAGAAAAACTAATCGATAAATAAAATTATAGTACAATACCTTAAATAATTATAATCAGATATGTAATTTTAATTATGTTATCACTAAAATCTTTACATATTTATGATAAATAAAAATACACATTAAAATAAGCAAATTAATGCAACCATATTAGAGGTAATTCGTTTAATTGGCAACCCTGTATTTTATACAGTATCTATGAATGCATTAAGCCTGGATTATTTTCTAGTACTGATTGCTATAGAAACTTACTATAGCTATACGTATGTGGTATCAGTTTATCCATTAGTGTGAATGAGAAAAATATGGCGGCGAAAAGCCAGGTAAAACCCAACGAGAGAGAGAGTGATAAGTATATTTTGTGCGCATCTAGCTGTTTTGTATAAAATATGAAATGAGTGTACGGCGCGGATGTGGTTGTGTGTGTGTAGGTGTAGTGGTGTGTCTTTAGGTGCGCTCGAGGCGAACCGGTTCAGCGAACCGTAGCGCGGGAATTTTAAAATTTTAAAGAAAATTATTTCGAAGCGTTTTGTTACCGTAAAATGTTGGTTATTGTTTCATATTCGATTTTGAGTACTTAGGTAAATAATTTTAGGGCAAGCCAGGCTTTTCGGCTTCTATGAAAGGACCGCCACTGGCTGTAATGTATTACGACTTGAATACGTTCCATTCATTTCACTCAATACGTTAAAATGCATTGGTACATTATTTTTACAAGCCAAGAAATTATATTTACCTTTATGCTCTGTATGAGTCCGGTAACAGAAAAATCATAAAAAAGGAACACATCTGTTAACAGTTCGAAAGCTTTCCCAGATAAATGAAAGGGACTTGTGTGAGTCAAAAATATTTCATCCAGCACCTGAAATTGATTTTAAAAAAAATTATAGACACACACTCAAGCCTTTTATCCCCGAAGAGGTGGGCAGAGGCGCAACTAGTGCACCCACTTTTCGCCGTGCGTATTTCGTCCCATGATGTGATAGGGGGCGAGCCTATCGCAATATCGGGCATAAATTTCAGGCTGATACTGAATAGAAAAATCGAATATCTAAAGTACACAATAACAATATTTATAGCTGTTATCCCAATCTTTTAAGCAGGCCAGGCAAGTCGCGAGTACGTGACTGATATTTTTTATTATATGTGACAGAAACTAAAGTATGAGAACAGGCATAGAGGGTAATAGGTAAGTAGCAAAGAAAATAGCACATAATAAGCAAAATCATCCATAATCATTGCAAAATCAAGTCAACCATGAGTCCTAAATGTACTCTTACACTGTAAACTAAAAGTTTTTGTTGAAATGCACATTATAACATAATTTTATGATCAAGTAATTCCAAAATTAAAAACCATTAAAATTACCTGATTCATATAAACCGGTGAAGAATGTGAATGAAATACTTTAATTAATAGCTTTGATGAGATATGGTAAGGAAAGGATTTGTGTAATGCAGACACTGATGTTGCCACTCCAAACACAAACACTAGGGGTAAATATGATGTGTAGGAACTGAAAACAGAAAAATATTATTAAAATAATTTACCTGTAAAAAAGTTAATTTTAATCTAGTTTTCAAATGAGAGTAATTCTCACTACAAGTACAGTATTTGTCATATTTTTTTGGTGGGAAGGTAGCATCCACTGTACCATTAACGGAAAATCTGACTTCATGGCTTATTATTGTATCAGAATCTTTCTCAATATAATATAATATTTCACAAAGAAATTGGTTTCTATCCAATAAGTACAGTCAGCAGCATAAGTAGCTGAACAAATTTAAAATTACCTCCATACTTTTCTGTTCTTACTAATCTTTTTTCTCTTCACAATAATAAAATAAGAGATTTACTTAACTTTAAATGAAGAAAAAATGTTTCAGTTGAACTTAACGCTGTACATAGGCGATTTGAAATTTTGATTTTGTTCAGCTACTTACGCTGCTGACTGTACATAGCATTTAATAACAAACGAAATTAAAATACCTTACAATCATCACAAAATCTTGTAATACATTGCAATTAAAGCTCTCAAAATCAGGCATAACTATTACTAAAGTGTTCGGTGGTACTCGGTGTTTATTCCTCTTTGGTGATATGTTAACATATTTTGAACAATACCAATTTTTTAAAGTCTTCATTGTATACTGACTCTTTTTTAATTTGGTTTTACTTTTAACATTTGAATCTTCATAGTCTGATGAGTTCTGAAACATTTTAATTTTCATAACTATACATGTAATATGAGACAAATGTCCGCCGGTTCAAAACCTCTGACTTTTCGAAGTGATGTGTATATTGTTTATTAATTATCACTTGCTTTAACAGTGAAGGAAACATCGTGAGGAAGCCTACATACCTGAAAATTCTTCATAAGAATTTAGAGGGTATTGGAAGTCTGTCAAAGAATACTATCATGAAAATCATAACAATCTAACATGTTCAAACAAAATTAATATGTCTTTTGAGCAAACCATTTGGAGTTGTTCGCTAATCAGCTGCCGAACTGCATTTTCTACTAAATGTTTAACGGAAGGCGCATCTTGGGCATTTATGATGGCTACATGAGGTGTCACTTCTTCTCTGAAAACGTAAATTTATGGTATCAGTATAATTATTGTGTTGTAACATCTTAAAAAAATATATTCTGCTTCAATTTTGTTTCTGTTACTTGGGAGCAAAATGGTATTTCCCCAGCCTATTATTCGCAAGTTAAAACCAAGTACATGACTTCGAAACCCAGAAGCAATACATATAACATAATGCATAAAAGGGAGTCAATGACAAATTTGTTAATCATGGGAAATATCGAAATCCTTGGACGCCCGCGGTGGACACCGGTGTCCATTTATATAAGGAAATTAGCTTATAGCTATATATAAGCGGGCGTTGACGGGTTAAAGACTAATAAAAAATAAGCACACAAGACGTACATTATGTTATCAAAGAATATTAAATCAACACCTACTATCAAACACTTATTACAATAATGATTTACCTTATAATATTAAGTAAAGCTGTGAATTGTGATGCATGGTCTGGCTGGTTGACACCAGTTAATAGGGTAGCACTTGGAATAATACCATCCAAGGAAAATTCATTTCTCCCAGAGAATTCTTTTATATAATTCACTATATCATTTAGCAACACACTATAAGTTCTATGATGGAGATCCTGGAAAAAATATGAAAATTAAGTTAGCAGAAATAAAGTAGGTAAATTTTAGACTGAATCAAATCCCTCTATTATTGCAAAACGTTTTGTATAATCTTTACACAGCATTGGAACTTACATTTGTAAAAAAAATATGCAGCAACAATCACTTACCATAAGGTGACTCAATAAAATACCTGTGGGCTTAGAATGTGACACAAAGACGCAACTCGTAAAACGATGTCGTTTAATTTTGATGTTTGTGATTGATCGAGAGACCAATACGTCAGTCTCTCAACCAATCCCAATAAGACGAAACGGAGATGTGACGTGTCTTTTTGTCACATTCTAAGCCCACTAGGCATTGTTTTTACCCTGACTATGGTGTAGCAAGGAAGGGTAATGATTTCAACACCATGTGAATGTACATACATATCCAGTTTATGTTAGTGTAACGTTGCTCCAAGTTAGCATATAACTAATTAGGTGTCTATTGATTTTTCTTTATTGTGTGATAGTTATAAGCTACCAGCTTTTACCCACATGGATAACTATTTCTGGATTAAATGTTTTGCTGTATACTTTTCCTGGATAAAAGTAGCCTACCTACCTTTGTCATGTTTCAAACTAACTGGATGCTATATTTCTTATCAAAATTGGTACAGTATTTCAACCATGAAAGCATAATAGACAGAGTTTCATTCGATTTATAAGTATAGATATATTTTTATTCAAATTCTATTTTTTTAACAAATAAATAAATGTATTTGTAAATTGAAGGCTATAATTTACTCACTTTCAGCTGATTTTCAATTAAATTCCAATTCTTTTTATACACAATATACCAGGACTCCTCTTCAAACAGTTTCTCGAAAAATACAGACTCTGGCTTCTTTTTGCTACTTTTAAGTTTTTTAAAACCATTAGGAAATAGAAACACTCCCTGCAAATTACAAATATTTGTTATTGTTACATTCATAATAGGCATTGCTGACCAAGAATCAATCAAAGGACTGACCCAATCTTATGTTAATTACCTATAGACTTATTTAAATTATAGAGTTTGTTATAGTTATAGAACACAAGAAACAATGAGTCAACTAAAAGGATTAAGAAAGGAAGTGCATCCTATTACAGAATAACGCCAGGCAAAAGCTAAGTTTAGACTAGCAAGTTCTCTCAGCAATATATTGTGCAAGAACTGCCAGATGTGTTTACACAAGCGGCAATTATTCTTTAATAACACGCTTTTGCAAGTGACCACCAAGTTAACTTTTGCAAGTTCTTACAAAACTGTTTACATTACTCGAGGAATATTTATTGCTTTCCATGTCCTTTTTCCATAAAACTTAATGACAAGACACACAATCCTTTTGCCTGATTTATATGAATCTAATATAATGATCTTTGGCTGATTCTAGTAAATAAAATAATCACATTAAAAGTAACAACATGAAACAGAATTATGAATTACAAAGCACTATGTGGCATTTTACTGTGCTCGTCATCCTAAGTCATAAGATGTTAAGTCTTATGATGCCCAGTAATTACGTTGGCTATAATGTCTTTCAAACAGGAATGCAATAGTGCGTATGTACTACTGCTTACCGGCAAAAATAATCTTGGTAATACTACAAACTTATAACTTGGCAGCATGGTCTTCAACCCTAGCCTGTACCATATGAAACAAATAAAAGAAACGTAAGCTACCAGCTCAGCAAGTTAAAACTTTTATCTGCACGCAGAATAAACTGCACAAGGCGTCAAATAGTGTTTACACATGCGACTTGCCAGAAGACCTGCAAGCATCAAAATATTGCAGAAGTCAGCGTTCCATGACTATTTACACGGTAAAAATAGCTTGTGCAAGATAACTTTTGCAAGTTTTCTTACTAGTCTAAACCCCGCTAAAAGGATGCCTAAGAAACACAGGACGAATCGCACGCTCTATAATAGACAGAGCCAACTAAACAAAAGTTTTAGGGCCTGATTCATTAATTCGCTTAACAGTTTTGAACACACCTTTGAAACAGATACCGTTGATTCCATGTTGAATATGACCGTTGTAGTGATAAAAAAAAATATCAACAATTTAAATGAACCCGCTGATTTTAACCCAACTTTGTATGAGTACAACGTATGGGCCTGGAAATCCGTTACGAACACTGGTTGATGATGATGAACTCATGAAAAATGCATTACTAGATTTTTATATGATTAACTATATAAGTTACACATATTATTTAATCTTGTTTCATCAAACAGTTCATTGAAACCACGCACAAAATTCTGTTCAATTTATTTATTGTCGAATCTAGATTTTTTTTTCTCATTTCTCAGTTCTGTCAAGAGACAAGTGACAAGTGACAACTGAGTACTGACAAGCGGTAGAAACAGGAATGTTGGCCGTAGGACATTGAAGAGACGGTACATTTGTCCCGTACATTACGTCAAAATGTAAGAGCGGCTCAACATTTTATAATAATCTACTTCTTTATGTCGCGGCAGTCGCGAAATCGCGTTACTCACTCTCCGTCTCCGTAAAACTATAGGACGAGGACACAGAAGAACCGATACGCATGGTACAAATTACAATAGTAGTCAGTATGCCTTGCCTTATTTGTTTGAAGTAGGACATTGTACTGGGGTAGTGCAAAAAAGAGGCTACTCTTACATACTCTTTTTCATATCGTATCCTACCCAACACTCTGCCCAACACTAAGAAGCAATGTTGCCGTTCCGCTAAATGTAATGTCCCTAGACGATTTGGAAAATTCGCCAATATATGGGAAGAAATCGTTTCTAAAATCTGCTAGATGTCACTAGACCGTATAACCGGGCTGTATTAGCCTAAAAGCAATGATCATTTGCATAAAGCCAAATTAGGCAACTGACTAGGTGCCCGGCATTGGCCAGAGGCCCTTCGTCCCCATAAAAATAAATATGAAAATTATATTAATAAGGAAAGCCTAGATGAGTGCTTGCCGTAGCCACATGAGATAGAGAACTTGACAAGTGACGTGAGTACTAGCATCTGGTATTGCAATACCAAAATCTATTTCCTATTTTAGGGAAGATCTGTGTATTTACTATAAATATCTAGGCTAAGCGTATACTTGGGTTATATATCACATTATCGGCTTTCCTAGTGGGAAGACCACAGGATATAATAATATTTCTAATTATTTTAAAGGACTTGCCCAAAAACGGGCCTAAAGTTTCAACCAAGATAGTTAATATATATTACGTTAGAACTCCTAAAAACTAGCATTTTACAATAAATGGTTTAATTTTAAAGACCTCTGATTTTGAGCTTTATGTTATTTTATTTTGCTTAAAAACGACACTAATATGAAGGTTTTTAAAAAGTTTGTTATAAATAGAGGGTTCTAAAAATATATTTAATGGATCTGAAGATCTATATTTTCCACTTTAATATCCCTAAAGTTTGACCCTGGTTAGATTTTGAGGCCCAGCACCCATATGAAAAGCGGACATCTCCTTTGGTCTCATAATAAATAATCAAATCAAATTAAAAAATAATACGATAAAATGTTTGTTTCATTATTTATAGTTTACAGGTAATAACCCCTTTATGTACTTACTTATTATACAAAGTAATTTGAATGCACAATGCAATAAGTGACTATTATTACTAGATAAAACATCGAGCTTTAATACATAATAATGGTCTATGCATCTTTCCTGCGGGAAATCACGGCACGAAGGCCGGTCCTTTTGGAAGTCTTACGTGGGGATATGGATCCAACACGTAGAGGCTCCTTTAAGATACGTTACTCTAGTTGGGGTGTTTACACCTTGCAGGTACTCTCTCTGTCTATACTGTGTGCGCACCGTCACGAAAAACCGACACCCTGGTTTTTTTATGTAGGCGATCCTGCAGTCAACACCGGGGGAAACCTGCGAATGGGATTCTGTAGTCCCCCGGCTTGACGACTGCAGGGGCCTGGGAGGGAAGTGGAGGTGGAATATCGAAGGGAAGGTGGGGGGAAGGGAGGAAGGTTCCCAGGATGGGCGGAAAGAGAGGGTGCCAGGAAATGTTCGCGGGCTCTTTTAGGCCTCAATGTATTTTCCAACCAAGAGGTATACACTAAACTACACACTGACTGTGTGCCTCGGCCCGCGACTAACGTCTCCCCGCGCATGGGCGTACATTGGGTGTGAAGACCCAGCGCACAAGAATTGCCTCGGGGGGCGGACACCCTGAACTTAGCTATAATCAACATTTTTGAATTTTTAACGTAGAATAAGGTGAAAGATAAAAAAGTTAAAAGGATTTTTATCTTGTTACGCCAAAGAAGCATAACTTCTAACACGTGTACATAAGTACACACACATTTTTTTGGTTACTTTTTTTTAATGGCATTGTATGACGAGACGAGCATGCCGTTCGCCTGATAAACCGACCACCCATAAACAGTAGCAACACCATCCAGCACCTTGAGTTTCAAAGTACTGTGTGGCATTCCACTGCGCTCGTCATCCTGAGACATTATATGGTTGAGGAGGCCGATGGCTGGCACATGCGTCATACTAGTGAACGGGTGCTGCTTGTGTGGACTAGTCTGCCCTTTTCGCTTACTATATCTAAGTGTTAGGGGTATATCTTGAACTTAGATTAATAACAACATATTGAAAAATTTCAGATCAATTTATTACATGATTCCTGAGATAGTTATGCACTCGTGTTGGAGTTTAAAATTTATTACCTATTTTGCGAATATATAAATGAACTGCTCTAAACAAAGTAAACAAATACTGAATTATATTTTTTTTTTCTACATAATGCATTGTACTTCATACCTTGAACTGTTTTTGAAAAGAGGAACACTTGAGTTTCTTTCCCGTTCTTCTCTAGTGAGAACTGCTTTCCGAACTGGTGGTAGAGTTAATATTGACGGAATCTAAATAATGTATAACATTTTATGGGTTCGAATAAATTATTTCATTTCATTTCATAAGATGTTAAGTCTCATTATGTCCTGTAGTTACACTTGCTACAATGTCCTTCACCGAAACACAACAATGCATGCACACTGCTACTTGGCGGTAGAAATAGGCATTGCGGTGGTACCCACCCAGACTGACTCTTACATATGAGAGACCTACCACTAGTATTTATTATATTTGTTTATTTATTTATTTTGCACTTTATACGCTAATGTACAGGTGGACTTAATGCCGTAGGCATTCTCTACCAGTCAACCTTAAGGTGGTGCAGAGATAATCATGGTAGGTGCATGTAAGGTAAAAATTAAAAAAATAAAATAAAAAAGTGTTCAACTACATAGATAACATACATAAACATAAATACACGACGAATACGCAATCAATAATACATAATAAGTAAAATTAATATAGGTACATATCATCATCATCATCATCATCAGCCACATGACGTCCACTGCTGAACATAGGCCTCCCCCAAAGATTTCCAGACGGACCTGTCAAAAGCGGCCCGCATCCAGCGTGCTCCTGCTACCCTTATCAAGTCGTCTGCCCACCTTGCAGGTGGACGGCCGACGCTGCGCTTGCCAGTACGTGGTCTCCACTCGAGAACCTTTTTGCCCCATCTGCCGTCAGTTCTTCGAACTATGTGCCCTGCCCACTGCCACTTCAGCTTGCTAATCCGCTGGGCTATGTCAGTGACTTTCGTTCTTCTGCGGATCTCCTCATTTCTGATTCGATCGCGTAGAGAAACACCTAGCATAGCCCTCTCCATAGCTCGCTGAGTGACCGTGAGCCGTCTTAAGCGGCCCATAGTCAGAGGCCACGTCTCAGTGCCGTATGTCATCACTGGTAACACACATTGATTGAAAACTTTTGTCTTCAGGCACTGAGGTATTTTGGACGAGAAGACCTTGCTTAGTTTCCCGAATGCTGCCCAACCGAGCTGGATTCGACGGTTGACCTCTTTCTCAAAGTTGGACCTGCCTAGTTGGACTACTTGCCCTAAATAGACGTAATCGTCCACAACTTCGAGAGTTGAGCTCCCAACGGTAATCGGGGTAGGCACAACATGAACATTCGATAGGATCTTGGTCTTGTCCATGTTCATCCTAAGGCCCACCAGTTGAGAAACTCGATTGAGGTCATTGAGCATTATGCTGAGATCTTCCAGCGATTCTGCCAGTATAACGATATCATCGGCAAAACGAAGGTGTGTGATGTATTCGCCATTGATGTTGATGCCAAATCCTTTCCAATCCAAGAGCTTGTAGGTATCTTCCAACGCGGCAGTGAACAGTTTCGGAGAGATAACATCTCCCTGTCTCACGCCTCTGTGTAGTGGAATAGCCTTCGAGCTCTGTTCTTGTACTCGGACCGACATGGTGGCGTTGTTATACAAGCACCTCAACACTTCGATATACTGATAATCGATGTGGCACCGCTGGAGAGACTGCAGCACAGCCCAGGTCTCGATCGAATCGAAGGCTTTCTCATAGTCCACGAACGCTAAGCAAAGTGGCAAGTTATACTCCTCAGTTTTTTGTATAACTTGCCGCAGCGTATGGATGTGGTCTATGGTACTATAACCTTTCCGGAATCCGGCTTGTTCGGGAGGCTGGAAGTCATCTAGCCTGCGCTCGAGACGATTCGTGATAACTCTTGAGAACAGCTTGTAAACATGGCTCAGGAGTGAGATGGGCCTGTAATTCTTCAATAAGGTGTTATCACCTTTTTTGAAGAACAGTACCACCACACTCCTGTTCCATGCCTCGGGCGTTATACCCTGGAGCAGAACGAAGTTGAATAGCTTCTGAAGGACTTTAAGTATTGGCCCACCGCCCGTCTTCAGAAGCTCTGCAGTAATTCCGTCCTCGCCCGGCGCCTTGTTGTTTCTAAGCTGTCCCAGAGCCATCCTAATCTCGCACAGACTGATGTCCGGGATGTCTTCACTGTAGTGCCGGACCAGCTTGGCTCTCGGGTCTTTAGCCAAGCTGGTGTCGGGTTTGGCAACTGAGGTGTAAAGCTGTCCGTAGAACCTCTCGATCTCCCTCAATATTTCAGCCTTCGTCGACGCTACGTTACCATCTTCTGTCTTCAGCCTAGTCATCTGTTTTTGCCCAATAGACAGGTCCTTTGCGAACACTTTGGAGCCTTTGTTCCGCTCAATCGTCTCTTTAATCCTTACAGTGTTGTAAGTACGGACGTCGTGTCGCAAGGATTTCCATATCTGTTTATTGAGCTGCCGATATACTTCAGCATCATCAGAAGACTGCAACGCCATAGATCGACGTTTGGCCATGAGATCGAGTGTGTGAGTCGAGAGTTTCTGAGGTCTATCTCTTCGGCGAGGTCTAAAGAATTTAGGACCCACCGTATGGACAGCTTTTACCAACCCGCCATTAATCTCGTCCACTGTAGCGCAATTATCTAGGCAATTGAAGCGGTTTGCCAACTCGAGCTGAAAGCTTTCTGGGTTTTGGATATAAGTACTAGTAGGGCGGAGAGTAGACTTCATCAAGCGAAACCTTTCTAAGTTGACGTCGATATTCAATATGCCTCTAACCATCCGGTGATCGCTTCCGGTTTTCACCCTATTGATCACAGAGACATTATCGAATATCCGTCTTTTATACAGGTACATATATAAGAAATAAAAACAAATAAGATTAATAATAAATACATACTATATAATATATTATAATTAAAGAGGTGACTCTTCTACTTTATTTAAAAGTAATTGCCGAACTCTCACTTTGAACGCAAGCCTTGTGTTAGACGCCCTGATTTCGAGAGGGAGTGAATTCCATAGGAGAATAGATTGGATAGTGCAAGAGGAATGAGTGAAGACAGAGCTATGAGGGGGGCATGTAAGAAGATGATTATTACCTTCGCTCATGTTTCTGATATGGCTATCACAAAGATATTTGAAGTTTGAAGATAAATAAGTAAGAGGGGTAGGGGACATGAGCAGAGAGAAAATGGTGGTAAGTGCACGCAAAGAGCGGTGCTGGCGTATAGGTAGCCATTTTAAATGCAAACGATGGGAGGAAATGTGGTCATATTTACGAAGATTAAACACAAATCGAATGCAGTTATTAAGAAGTCGGTCCAATTTGTTGAGGAGATCTGCATTCAGATCAAAATAGCACACATCGCCATAGTCAATAACAGGAAGGATTAAGGTTTGTACAAGCATAGTCTTGATCTTAAGCGGGAGGAAATTCTTCAGGCGATACAGAACACGAAGAGTACCGGTGACTCTTTAACAGGCAGAGGTTACCTGGGGCCTCCAGCTCAGGGTGGAATCGATATATAGGCCGAGATCTTTAACATTAGAGCTCCACGGAATAATGGTGCCATTAAAAATGACAGGAGGAATGTTCGTTGGGTCCAACCTACTGATAATTCTTGAGCTGCCTATAATAATGGCCTGACATTTCAGAGGATTAACTGAAAGGCCAAAACTGTCAGACCAACCTTTAATATATTCGAGATCCCTGTTCACCCTATTTACAGCTGCAGATATGCACTCTACTCCATCCTGAGAGTATATTTGCAGTTCATCGGCATACAGATGGTACGCACATTGAAGGTTATGAGTAATGAGGTTAATAAAGATAGAAAACAATAATGGAGAAAGTATGCCGCCTTGAGGGACCCCAGAGCCAACATCGCACCAACTAAATACATTTAAATATTGTCGTCTGGTAAATTGACCGTCATATTATTAAATTATGGTTAATTTTGATAAATTAATATACATTTACTAATACTTACAATCAAAAGTGAGGTTAATATAAAAATAGTACCTACCAAAATCACAATCACGTGATGGTTTTTCAAAACAATAAAAAATAATCTCTCACTTTCACTATTTATTTAAATGAATTTTAATAAGTGTAGCAAACCATAATATTTAAACTGTTTACGCTTGTCGACAATAGATGGCTCTGTACAGTTCGACCTAATTACTACATCACGATGTCAAGATTCTCTTCGATAAAGTGTAGCAAACCACAATATTTAAACTGTTTACGCTTGTCGACAATAGATGGCTCTGTACAGTTTCATGTAATGACTACATCGCGATGTCAAGAATCTCTTCGAAATAAGGACCCAAGAAAACGGTGCCGTGATGGTCAGAAGTGACAGAGCATGTGACTATTTTCGTGTGACATTTTTTATAGCATAGATTTTTCCCGTACGTCAATTAAGAAGTTTCACTTCAAAAAGCAGTGCTGAAATGTATGCTGCATATTTTAGAGCTCTTTTTGTGTTCCCATTCATTGCAACCGGTAGCAGTTATTCCAAGCAATTTCTACTTAGACGGGAAACTGTAATAAATATCATGGGATTTAATTCTACATATGCGACAAAAAACCATTGAAATAGCTTTAAATCTATTTAACTATTATTTACTAAACTTTGATAATAGATGTTAATATTTCATCAACCAAAATTGGGGTAATTATTCGACGCAAGCAACATTGATAATAGTGATGCGACTCGAGTAGGATTTTGTGACTCGAGTCACTCGAGAAATTTCAGTACGTCACTCGAGTTGTACACGAGTTTTGGAGTTACTCGAATTGACTGTTTATACACCCTGTAACTCGAGTAACATTTCTTTAAATATTTTTAAATATCTTTATGTAATTTCTAATATGCTGGAAGATGAAATAATCTATACTAATATTATATAGAGGAAAGCTTGATGTTTTTTTGTTTTTTTGCTTTTATTGCATAGAATGACGAGACGAGCATGCCGTTCGCCTGATGGTAAGCGATACGACCACCCATAAACAGTAGTAACACCATCCAAAACCTTGACTTACAAAGTACTCTGTGGCATTCCACTGCGCTTGTCATCCTGACACATAAGATGTTAAGTCTCACTGTCAAAGAGAATTATAATACTACTGAAACTCACTGTGCATTATGTCCAGTAGATACACTAGCTACAATGTCCTTCAAACCGAAACACAACAATGCATGCACATTGCTGTTTGGCGGTAGAAATAGACATTGCGGTGGTACCCACACAGACGGACTCTTACATACATATGAGAGCCCTACCACCTTGTTGCCCTTGTTTGTAATGGATAAACTCAAAAACTACTGGACCGATTTGGAAAATTCCTTCACTAATAGGAAGTTACATTACTCCTAAGTGCTATAGGCTACTTTTTATCCAGGGAAAATATTTTTATCCTAGAAAAACATTTTCACGTGGGCGCAGCCGCGAGCAGAATTCTTATCTATACATCTATACACATATAAATAAAATTGGAGTGTCTGTTTGTAATATTGAAATAACCGTTTATTACTACATGTATATATTAATATAATCAATTAATATACGCTACATACACCAAATAACATTTTTAACAATTTTTGTCTGTCTGTTTGTTCCGGCTAATCTCTGAAATGGCTGGACCGATTTTGACGGGACTTTTATTGGCAGGTAGCTGATGTAATAAGGAGTAACTTAGGCTACTTTTTATCCCGGGAAAATATAAAGCGGGACTTTTATCCTGGGAATACTCATTCACGCGGGCGGAGCCGCGGGCAACAGCTAGTCTATACATATAAATAAAATTGGAGTGTCTGTTTGTAATATTGAAATAACCGTTTATTACTACATGTATATGAATATATATACGCTACATACACCAAAATATAATTTTTTACAATTTTGTCTGTCTTTCTGTCTGTCTGTTTGTTCCGGCTAATCTCTGAAATGGCTGGACTGATTATGACTGGACTTTTATTGGCAGGTAGCTGATGTAATAAGGAATAACTTAGGCTACTTTTTATCCCGGGAAAATATAAAGCGGGACTTTTATTCCGGGAATACTCATTCACGCGGGCGGAGCCGCGGGCAACAGCTAGTATACAATATAATAGTTATTGTTCACTAGTTAAATTGAATTTCTGCATGCTCTATCACTTGAAAAATGCTGAATTTGCCATAAAAATGTTAAATTGGTAGCAATAACAATCGTAGCTTCTCTTTACAATCTGTGGCAATAACGTTCGCGATGTAGACAGCAACTATATAGTTTTTTTTTTTTTTTTTTTTAATGGCATTTGTATTCACATTTTGCCAATGTCAAGTTTGAGTTGTCTTTTTTATTATCTGTAGTATGTCGAAGTAAAGCAGTGGCTACCTTACCAAGACTTTATCGAGGAGTTTTGGCGGCAACAAAAAAACACTTCAGTTGAGCTCTTTCATAGAACTATATTGGATAATATACCACCATAATTAAGCAATATAACACTAAGTATCACCAAAATAATGAATTAAAACAAGAGCACCTCATGACACTTCCAAGTTCCCGCCAAAACTCCCAACTATATAGTTATAACTATATAGTTCTACCCTCTAAGCTTCTACGCCTACTGTCAACTAAGTATCTGTAACTAACAATTTTTCAGCAGATAGCCCTAACATCGCGTTGAAAAAATAGGTCCTACCTACAATTATCACACAATAAATACAAATTGATAGAAACCTCATTTAACAAAATCAGTCCACTAGAGGCGACGCTAGAATGGAGTATAAAATGGATACATAGTACATTTTTTTTTTTTGTGTCGGCGACCCTGCAGTCAACACCGGGGGAAACCTGCGAATGGGATACTGGAGTCCCCCGGCTTGACGACTGCAGGGGCCTGGGAAGGAAGTGGAATAGGATGATGGAAGGAAAGGTGGGGAAGGGAGAAAGGTTCTCAGGATGGGTGGAAAGGAAAAGGGTGCCAGGAAATGTTCGCGGGCCCTTTTAGGCCTCAATGTGTTATACAACCAAGAGGTATACACACTGACTGTGTGCCTCGGCCCGCGACTAATGTTCCCCCGGGCATGGGCGTGCATTGGGTGTGAAGACCCAAAGCACAAGAATTGCCTCGGGGGGCATACATAGTACATTATAATCATAGACTGCGTAGGTGGCGTAGTTGTATTACGGTACGACTGCAATGCTGAGGTCTCGGGTTCGATCCTGGGTCGGGCAAAGTGATCTTGGATTTTTCTATTCAGTATCAGCCCGGTGTCTGGAATTTGTGCCCGATATGACGATAGGCTCGCCCCCTCTCACATCATGGGACGGAATACGCACGGCGAAAAGTGGGTGCACTAGTTGCGCCTCAGCATACCCCTTCGGGGATAAAAGGCGTGAGTATGCGTATATAGTCATATGGGTGGTTAATGTGTAGGTATATACTTACATAGGGTGTTAAAATCATTACCCTTCCTCGCTTCTCCGTACTCGGGTAATAAATATCTAAATCAAGTAAACAAAATAATGTGTAAATCACACCTACAATTCTACTTTGAAAGCAATCCTACCAACTACTTACCATAGGAAAGCCCGACGCTCGAGGGCTACAAAACTCGTAGCTTGTGGGCTTCTTGACTATTTTGTATGAAAAAAAAACTAAATGTTAATAAGTATGTATTCAGGGTTATATTATAAAATAAATACACATTTATAACAGAAACATGATTTTATTATTAATGTATACCTAGTACCTATAAGGCAATATAAACTTACGGTCTACTGTGCATTTAATAAAAAGTAGTACAACAAGCATGAATATTAACAATAACATGCGTCGTGTGTATTTATGATTTTTTTAAAATAGTAATAGAGTTTTTAATTTTTTCTTTATTTATTCGGTTTATTTTGGAAGCTATATTTTCAAAATTTTACTTACAATAAAATTAAATAATTTCTACTTTCTTTATGTATTTTAAATATTATTTCATAGTTACAATTACCTACCGAGGCGTGAGGGGCTATTGAAACTAAAAATACTTTAAAGGGCTTAAACCTTTACTAACCTTTCATAACATTAAAACAAGTGAGTACAATAATTTTATAAAAATCCTAAAAAAACATAATTTATTTACGTTTACCATACCGTAGGTTAAATTGGTTAACAATAAATTTATTTAGGAATTATAATATATTGTCTTCTCACATTGTGACTGGTCGTGATATTTACAAGCCATGTATTAATGTACCTATATTGATTTTAATAAACAATGTTTGCCTTCACTGATATTTGAACTATTTAACAACACTGTCACTGTGTAGGCGACCGTGGTGGCAACGTGGCTTCTTCACAAGGTGAGTGGCGTTCTTCTTCAGTGCTGAATTTGTATTCCCTTTCGGCTGAAGGGTGTTCTTGGCCGGGTGGTGTGGCGCGACCTTCGCCGCTGGTGCCGGTGGCTTCGAGCGCTGGCCCCGCCGGACCAAACGTCATGCCTTCTGTTCCGTATGCGACTTCACCCGTGCCGACGTATTCCGATGGTTGGTATCCATAGCTGTTTAAACTGAAACGAATTATCGTATTATGATTTATAGAATTTAATTTTCAACAGGTATCTAGAGTACTTAATTTATTGTTTTTTATATGTAAAGGATTATGAAAAAAGAACCCTGTTTTAATGCTAACAAATAACAACGTGATACTTTCTCTGTACGGTCTAGGTTTAATTGATTCAAAAATAATGAAGAATACAGATTTCCAGCCGAATTTAAACATTTTAATCATTGATGTATTAAAATAATACATTAATTGATGTATTAAAATAATACATTAATTGATGTATTAAAATAATACATCAATGATTTTAATTAATAAGTTTCTTTAGGGCGGGAATATTTTAACCCATGAAAATACTCATATCTCGTATTTATTTCGTGAAAATTAATTTAATACAATAATACTCTAAGCCCTTAAAAAACTCTTATTTATTGAGTGTTCCAGCATCAAACTCTTACGGCCGGTCTCAATAACTTTTTTAACAGTTTTAACTGGAGTTTGCTATTTAACTCAAAAACTGTAAAGTTGCGCTAATTGTTACTGTTGTTTCAATTTCAAAAACTTTGACGTAACTCTAGTGAGTGCTGCCGCCATAGCGTTATATTTGGCACTAAGTACAAGTAATGTTATGTTTTAAAACTGTTATTGAATACTTTTTATGTTTTTAACTATAATTATTTTCAATATTTTAGATTTGATTTTATGTAATGCAATTTGAATAACTTACTGCATAGATTATTATGACAATGATTAATAGCGCTACGTTCATCTTTGCCAAAAACGAATTGCACTAATGACAGAAATCATACTCGACTCTCCGATAGATAGGATAAGGTATTCTTATCTATCGTAGTATAGTTAAACTCGAAAATGGACCGCAATATACGTCTATTGCGGTCCATTTTCGAGATTAACCGTCGTCGTGGATTTCCACGACACGGCGTCGCGTCGTGAAGCGGCGTCGCGTCGTGGGACGGCGCGACTTCGTGTCGTGTTTATGTGTATGAGCCCTTAGACGAACTCGCTTTTGCTCGCGACTCCGCCCGCATGAAAAAAAATTCCGGGATAAAAGTACCGCTTTATATTTTCCCGGGATAAAAAGTAGCCTATGTTCCAGGATGTATATTCCAGGATATGATCTACCCGAATGCCAACTTACATCTAGATCCGTTAAGTAGTTTCGGAGATGTACAGTAACAAACAAACAGAAAAACAGACAGACAGAAAAGAATTATAAAAATCGCTGATTCGTTTTCCATTACTCTTCTTTGGTCACCCTCCTTCTTTTTTGTCACATTTCCTTAAATATGCAGACACACCGGTTCTATCGCTTTATTATATGTATAGGATATTACAGTGGCGATAGCCTAGTTAGGAGTGGAGCGGACTGCCGAGATGAATGTTCGCAGGTTCAAAACCTAAGGACACGCACCTCTGACTTTTCTAAAGTTATATTGTGTGTATTCTTTGTGAATTATCGCTTGCTTTAACGGTGAAGGAAAACATCTTGAGGAAATGAAACCTGAGAAATTCTCTATCAGAATTTTGAAGGTATATTGTGAAGTCCGCCAACCTGCACTAGGCTAGCATGGTGGACTAAGGCCTAACCCCTCTTAGTAGTAGAGGAGGCTCGTGCTCAGCAGTGGCCAGTATCTAAATAATACACGGCTGGTAGTACCTTGTAGTAATAGTTAATATTTTAATTTTAGTTAATAGTTAGAAATATTTACCTATTCGGCCAGTAAGAGATGTCTTCAATAGCATGATGAGCGTAGGGGGCATATGCATGTTGGTAGTAAGGTGAATGGTGTTGCGTCGACGTTTCATACTGTAGGGGGTAGAGCGGCGCCGGCGCGGACGTCGGAGCTGAGGTACTGCTGGGTGGCGCCGGCGAGTACTCCAAGGGAGCCGGGTACGCGTGCGGAGGGGTGCGGTACGGTGCAGGAGAGGTGTTTGGCTGGGGAGAGCTGCTGCCTTGCGCTGAACTCCAGTACCCACTACTGCTCGGCCATGTGTAACTGCCGCTGCCATTCGGCGCTGTTGTCGTGCGTTCCGTGTTACTGTATGTAGCTTTAAAAAATATATATATATTTAGTGCATAAATATAGGTATTTACTCAATTTCGAGCACAGAGATGGATAAATTACAATTCTACTCCGAAATACGTAAACATAGCTTTAAATATTTATAATTTATATCCATGCCCAATGTAGATACATTGGTTGAAAGGGTAGGCAGAAGCCGAAATACTATATACTATGTACTTACCTATACGAAGAAGTGTATAGCAATTTTGCCTTGGCATACAGATACAGGTAAATTTACTTTTAGATTGTGCCCTTTATTATAAAAACTTACAAGGTGGTGAAAGAGTGCGCGGACGTGAGGGCGGCCGCGGCGGGTATGGCGCCGGCCTCCGAGATGCTGCATTACTGCTGCCGTACAAAGACTGCGATGTCACAAACCATCCTCCGACTGTAAAATAAACAGTTTCTCTGTTTAATATTGATTATGCGTTACCCAATTCAAATGATTGTGTACAAGGTATCGACTAATAGAGTCGACCGAATGTTATGCAATGTGGATATAAGAATTTTTGTGTACATCGATTGCTAGTGGCCTTAAAAGCTTTAAACTTTAAACAAATTTCTATTATTATTCAATAAACCCGTATACATAAAAAGTATCTTGTTATAAATCTATGAAATTAGTATGCACAAGAAGCTCGTTTTCAATAAACAGAACATATTGTATCATGGGTGCAATGCCTCATCGTGTTTGGATATTGTCGCCAATTAACGTTCCAAAACACTGGCTACATTATCAACTTACATTGTGGATACTGGTGCGGCGAAGAACTTTGTTGCGGATAATGAGTCCCGACGAAATCCCGCTGGTAGTACCCTTCAGGCCTCTCCTTTGCATCGAGAAATGCTTTCGCAAATGGATTGTATTTGATCTTCAATGACGTCACCTCTTCATTTTGATAGGCAGTGACTGCGATAAACTGCGTCTCCGGGAACGGATACGTCATTATACGTCGTAGATCAGTACCCACTTTCACTAGATGTACCCGAGGCTCGTATTTGTGCAAACTATTTAACATTATCTGCAACAAATATGTCTATTAGCAACTTCTATTTGCCAGAGCGTACATATAACATCTCATGTTCATATAAAATTGCATTTCTCAACTGCGTCAAAATATTTAAGGCAGCAATAAAACAATAAAACAATTTCTAGTTTGCTGTTAAACTTAGCCATTGAGAATAATGAATCATATACTAACACGTTTAAATTAACGCTACATTAATATGTGAAAGCAACACTGGGGGGCAAATAACTTGGCTATGCATAAAATATGTGTAATGTAAACATATCGCAGAGACAATAATTATTACAAATGATAGTGCGTACAGGCACCCGCTAAACAGATGGTAAGCTACAGATTTCACACCGAGACGTCAACATATGGATCTGGATGTATCAGATGTTTACTTTCGTATTCATTCGCACCACATTCAACCGTGAGAACTGGCTTCCTTGAACTAGCGGTAGCCCGAAATTATAACACCTATAGGAACTTTACATCATAAACAACTATACTCCGAATCCGAACCGTAAACTAATTACTAAGCACGGTCACGAACATAAACGTTGGGTAACAAGTCATTAATTGATTGCCTCCATCGAGATATACAAATTGCTTAGAGGGCATGATTAGACGACGTTGTATATAGAAATTAAGTATTATACTTTGCTAAATAAAAGGCTTAACATTTGTATTAAAAAAAACTATCTACAACAGAATTTTATTTTACAAAATAAATGTAAAATTAACTTACCTGTCCATTTCCGTTAGTTTTATTAGTAAGTTTAACTTTAGCGAAAGATATTGGTTCTTTCATCCAATGTGCGCCGAAGTTTGGACTTTCTGGGTGTATGTAGATGGCATTGGAAGGCGGTACTTCCGCTTTGCCGCCGGGTACCTTAAGTATTGAAGAATATATTAATAATAGAAAAATCTACTTAAAAGTATTGATAGGCACATCATTTATTGGATTTTTTAGGCTGAAGATAGTCGCAAACCGCGCGGCAATTATAGCTGCGAGCAAGAAGTCCCGAAAAAACTGTGTTTAATTCGAAACAATGCGCTGAGTTGAAGCACTTACATCGACAAATGGATATCTAGCCGAAAGTAACAAGTGACCAAATACAGTCAAAGTCATCTAGTTTATTTTATTTTCATTTTACAGTAGCAAATCAGCGGCGGTCCTAGCCCTTAATCAAAGTAAAGCGAGATTGTTTCCTCGGCGTACTTTGTTTTAGTAACTATTAAAAAAAAATTTGCTAAACAGGATACCGCCCAAAAAGGGACTTTTATTTGCAAATATAAAGTTAATGTTAAAAAAAAAATCTGTACATTTCAATCCAAAGAGATGTCCGCTTTTTGTATGGGTGCTGTAAGTGTAGAGGTACCTAACTTCCGGGTAACAAAAAACATTGGGGAAAGTTGTTCAAGAAATTAACACTATTAGAAGTAGTAAATAGTTATGGTATACGACATATTTGGTATCAATTATGAATAAAAATATTATGTAGTTAAAATATACATACCCATTCACCATTAACGTATTTCCATCGATGCGAATCAACTTGAACGAATTCGAGTAGAACTGTGTACATTGCAGTGGGATCTAGTCCACTGGCAGTTACTTTTACGACAGGAAACATACGCCTAAAACAAACACAATGTTAAATTTTCGATACCTAAAGAACTCTACATAGTTATATCGTTATCTTTAATCCTACAGAGAAATAAAAGTAGAGATAGTTGCAGATTGTGTAGGTATAGTTATAGTATAATGTTTGCTTAACGTAAGTAAATGATCTTAAAGTATTTGATAGCCGATATATTTCGTTACTACTATCCTATGAAATTATGCTCGCTGGCAGCCTATTATGAAGGTAGAGTCAACATCTATAAACTAAAATAAATGCAGTGGTTGTATAATAAGTTTGAATTTTCAATAGGGTAGTTTCCTATTTTCTATTTCGTACATTATTTTATATGTAACAGAAAATAATACGAAAAAGAATTTCTTCCGTGAAATCAGCATCAAAATTGCTTGAAAAATAAAGCAGTTATTCACATTTGTCCCAGTATTGATGATAAAAAAATACCCTGTGGGGGAAGCTTTGGTATTTTCACCATTAGTCCAGATGCTATTGCTAAAAAACTTAAAAGCCTAAACGTGAATAAGGGTACTGGACCTGACGGTGTCGCACCAATCTTTATCGCCAAATGTTCCTCGTATTTAGTTGAACCTCTTTACAAAATTTTTAGCACATCATTGCAAACTGGTATTTTTCCGGATAAATGGAAACTAGCTAAAGTGGTACCAATTTATAAGAGTGGTGATAATACTCTTGTCACAAGTTACCGACCCATATCCATCCTATCTGTTTTTGGTAAAATATTTGAGTCGCTGGTATGTCCTTTAATTCAATCCCACTGTAGACACTTGATAACTCCACACCAGCATGGATTTGTTTCTGCCCGGTCAACCTCTACTAACCTAGTAAACTTTACCGAATTTCTAGCCGAAGCCATGGACAAACATAAACAAGTAGATGTTATTTACACGGATTTCAGTAAGGCGTTCGACCGTGTATCTCATATCATTCTAACTCGAAAACTTTCATATTACGGTTTCTCTGGTTGTTTTCTGACTTGGTTGATCTCATATCTGTCCGAGCGTTCTTTCTATGTAGTTGTCAATGGCTATAGCTCGGTTAAACATGAAATCTTGTCAGGCGTCCCTCAGGGCTCTCATCTAGGGCCCATCTTATTCAATATTTTTATAAATGATGTTCCGGACTGTTTTCGACATTCTCTTCCGTTCCTCTACGCGGACGATTTAAAGATTGCAAAAATTATCAACTCCGATAGTGATATATCACTATTACAGGATGATCTTAACAATCTGTCCAACTGGTGCTCCGATAACAATATGTCTCTAAATCTAAGCAAGTGCTTCCATCAACGATTTACCAAAAAACTTAAAGTGATAACCTCCGGGTATAGTATTTCTGGTCATCTCCTTGCAGAAGTTTATCAAAATAAAGACCTCGGCGTCATTTTTGACAGCAAACTTTCCTTCCAACCACATATGGACAATGTTGTCAAAAAGGCATCGAAAATGCTTGGTTTTATTATCAGAAACGGCAAAGTATTTCGCAATATACGAACGAAAAAGATGCTTTACTACAGTCTCGTGCGCAGTATAGTTGAATATGCTAGTGTTGTATGGCGCCCACATTACTCCACTCACTGTTTACGACTAGAAAGAATTCAAAAGCGATTTTTGTGGCATCTTGCTCGCTCAACCAATCCTAACAAAAAATCCTTCTCGTACGATCATGGATTGAAACATTTTAAAATTGTTTCACTTACTAAAAGGCAAGATATTTTGGATTTACAATTTCTATACAAACTGTTGCGAAATCAAATTGATTGTACACCGCTGTTGGAGAAAATAAGTTTTAAAGTCCCATTTAAATATCCTAGATATAAAATAAAACCACTTGTTCCACCTTTTCGTAATACAGTCACAGGTGCTAATTCTCCGTTGTGTCGTTTGAGTAAGTTGCTGAATAATTACAGTAATGTGGTAGATGTCAATTTCCAAAGTTTCGCCAACTTTCGTAAGAGCATATTGGAGGATGATGGGGGTACAGGCATTGTTTCTAGTGGTATTCATAATTAATTAGAATTAAGTAGTCCTGATCTTGTTTTCTTTTCTTCTTTTTTACCGTCTTTATTTAAATGGGCTTCACACCTATTTTAATTTTTCATATTTTTTGTTGTATTTTAATTATAAGCATATCGTTTGTAACCGTCACTTAGTTTAAAGTTATAACTTATATATAATGCAAGCTGTGTTTACCTGTAAGTTGGTTTGTCATATTTAGATTACACTATAGCTATACTTAATATAACACAATGTAATAATGTGAAAACCGTTGGTAGACCTAATTAAAATAAATAAATAAATAAAAAATAAATTTGAAATATTGTCATGAGTAAAAGTGGGGGCGTGGTGGGCATATCACGCTATCTCTTTCGCACGCACGCAGCGTTATGGCCGGTGACACCCGGTTACGTCACAGTCTGATATTACTGTTATTTGTCAATTACCCCTTCTACCAAATTTCAAAGCTTTATATCTTACTTATTATTACGCCAATTTTGAAAATTCTTATTCCGTTAGATTTTGGATGGCATACATTATTGAAAAATGTGTTAAAAAAAAGTAGTCAACTGGCCTATCGTGTATATAGGAGGTACAGATATTAAATTTGTTAATTTTATTTTCCTAATACTAGTTTTTATTTGCTCAAAGGTATTTAAGATGGTTACAATTTTAAATCAAAATATAACAACGAAATGAAACAAAAAATGACAAAGAAAAAAATGTAGCATTATATGAATTCTTCTTTAAGCTATATTTTTAATTATTTGTAAATTACTAAATTTTATAATTATGACCAGTATCTAAACTACTTCCTTTTTTGTTTTATCATTTTAGAGCGAGTGCTATTTATGAGGCATGTGTTTATAGACATAAAGGTAACAAGGCAGCCCAGTGCGCCAAACGGAGAGCTGTCCTGGCTGATCGAGCACCGGGCGGTGTCGTTTAGCTTGCTCATGTTAATGAGTAAGACCTACCGCGTTAATAGCTGAAAACCAGCCGACGGCCGGCGTACGGTTAGCACTGGCGAATGTGTCCGCATGCGTATATAACTACTCTTATACAGACCACATCCTACACTTTAACAATGAATCGAGTCACTAAGCCAGCGTGCATCATTGAAAGTTACGATTATATACGAAATAGTAAAACTAAATTCAATTATAACTTTTAGTACTTTCAATGCAACTTTAGCATTAACGGTTTTATGATCTTAAGGACTTGGATGGCTATATTTTATTTCATTGATTTATTGAAGTAACTAAAGACCCACGATGTTAGTACCTAATGAGTACAATAATTTATCATATTACGTTATTAAAAAATAATAAATTAAATAATATATTTCGCGATTAAATCTCATCATTTATCGCAGTTAAACAAGAAGTGTTGTAATAGGAAATATAGAGACATGCGATTTATCGGAATTACGAGTACCGCGTATCAAACGTCTAATTTTGGTACCTAAGGTTCAGTGTAGACCTGTCGACTTACATTCGCCACTGCAACTACTTTATGCCAGGGCCAACAGTGATATGTATTTTAAGACACTACTTTCAAGATACCAAACACGGCAAGCCGCTGGAAATGTGTCTTTCGTTGGAATTAAATTAATCAAATGGCTTATCTATACTAATATTATAAGGAGGAAAGATTTGATTGTTTGTTTGTTTGTAATGGATAAACTCAAAAACTACTGGACCGATTTTGAAAATTCTTTCACTAATAGGAAGCTACATTGTTACTGAGGGAAAATATTTTTAACCCGGAAAAAAATTTTCATGTGGGCGGAGCCGCGAGCAGAAGTCTAGTGGCATATATAATAGAAATGGTATATTTACAGAGAAGCTCGAATCATTAGATGTCTACTACTCTTATAGGAGACTATTTTCAACTCCTCCGTTACGGGTTAAATACAGATTGGCGTTCCCTGAGACTCGCTGAGCTTCACCGCTCGATGTCATAAAATGCGTGCCACTGCTGATCCAGGCTTACAGGAGTTGCAGTGGCGAGTGTGAGGGCGGGATACTGTCATAGCAAATTGAGGACAATTTAGTGAAATAGTGATATTTTAGAAAAAGTGTAATATACAAATTGCCCCGAATAAAATTATAAAGGCTCTATTCAAACTATTCCCCTAGTCTATTAGTTTTTATCATAATAAAAGCTAATAGTCTAGCGGAATACTGTCCAATTATGTTTGCAATTTTATGAAATTCAAATATTACAGCAAAACATATTTAAGTGTACTTATAGTTGGGAAACTAAGCTGGCCGGTATGACAATTTATTGACACTTCACGGAATACAATGTGTAGGGAAGAGAACATAAAATCGGTTGCTCCAAATAACCGATTCTTGAATGCAATCGATGTTTTATTATTAAATCTTACACATTACAATCAAAAGATTTTTATTAAAGTAGTTAGTTATTGTTGGTCGTTCATTTTGATTTTCATATATAATTTCACGATTATCCTTTCCATACCAGCCCTGTATTATATACTGCCCACTGCTGAGCACGGACCTCCGCTACAACTGAGAGGGTTTAGGCCTTAGTTCACCACGCTGGCCCAGTGCGGGTTGGCGGACTTTTATATACGTTAGAGTGTGGCACATGTTTGGTAGCCCGATCATTTTAGAGGCTAAGGGGAGGGTCCGGACCCCCTGAACCCCTTATATACGCCCATGCTATTAACATAATTTTGAAATTGACAGCATTGTTTTTATTTACATCAAAATTTTCGTTTTTTTCAGTAATCGGTTACGTTTGGTTCCCAAGCGATTTAAAGCTTTCTCAACACTACGCTCATACCACTTTACTGGTGGTAGGTCTCTCATTATGTAAGAGGCCGTCTGGGTGGGTACCACCGCAATGTCTATTTCTACCGCCAAGCAACAGTGTGCATGCACTGTTGTGCTTCGGTTTGAAGGACATTGTAGCCAGTATAACTACTGGACATAATGAGACTTAACATCTTATGTCTCAGGATGACGAGCGCAGTGGAATGCCACACAGTACTTTGTAAGTCAAGGTGCTGGATGTTGTTGCTACTGTTTATGGGTGGTCGTATCGCTTACCATCAGGCGAACGGCATGCTCGTCTTGTCATTCAAAGCAATAAAAAAAAAAAAAAAAAAAAAAAAAACTGCAGTATACAATATTGTAAAAGCGTCGCGTTGATATAAGAGTCAAGATTATATTCTTTTAAGCTATCGCACCGCGAAAAATTTGAATTGTCATACCGGCCATCTTAGTTTGTCCAAACTATAAGTGCAAGGAACATTATACCTTATGTGACATTTAGAAGTGTATTTTTAAACGACTCGAAAATTGGATATCAGTACCTATGTAGGTAATGTTAATTATTTTTCGGTTTTTAGTGGATTTTGTTAATTAAATAATGTCCTAATAATACTAACCTTAAGAAAAAGAATATAACGTAACTTATTCTTAAAACACACACACACACTCACGCCTGTTATCCCCGAAGGGGTAGGCAGAGACGCAACTGGTGCACTCACTTTTCGGCGTGCGTATTCCGTCCCATGATGTGATAGGGAGCGAGCATATCGCCATATCGGGCACAAATTCCAGACTCTGGGCTCATACTACATATAGTAGAAAAACCCAATATCACTTTGCCCGACCCGGGGATCGAACCCGAGTCCTCAGCATTGCATTCGTACCGTAATACAACTACGCCACCGAGGCATTCTTAATTTTTTTTAAATAATTTCAATAAAAGTCCATAAGTTTTGTTACGACCATCCGAGATATCCTCTACATCTTTGGTAAATTATCATAAAGTTAAAACCAGCAGGTACTAGCATAGTAAGAAGACGATTGCTGTTTATGTTAATCTTATAACGAAAAATAATATTTCCAAATATATTCTAATAACAAAAAATATAATTTTCTTTATTTGTTTATTGTGCTAGTAAAGTTATAAAAACCAATAAAACGGCAGATTTATGTTCTACGAAAATAATAATCAACTAAAATCATAAGATCATAGTCAATACTTAATTCATTTTGAATAGCACTCTCAATAAATAAAACAACAATAGCCAAATGCACAAACTAATAACTTAATAGCTGTAAATATACTCAAAGTACAGTTAAAACTAAATACAAAATCTAGTAAATTTTGTAAATATTACTAACCTGGAAATATATTGTATTACATATATATTGAGAATAATTATCATATTTCAACGCTTGAAGACGAGTAAAGTTCAAACTCCATAAAACAATGCTCATTTGAACAAAACAACAGATAGGATATAAAGGGTAGGTACTTAATTAGTTAATGACTAATGAATCGTAAACAGCCATACTTACTTATATGCATTTTGTATTAATACTCAGATTATAGTTAAGTAATATGACTACATTGTATGGGATTATATTCGTTTTGAGTACCTTAATATGTATCCTAAAAATGTATTATACTGTGGTGTTATTAAATTAAATATAACACTTTTATTTGATGGTACAGCTATTCAAATAATGAATTTGTTTAGAAACCGCAAATAGTAGAGTTATCTCTAAAATGTATGTAGTTACCTGGGAAATGTTTAATGGGATGGAAAATTACAAATACAATGAGAATTGAGAAAACCTATTTTGTTCAATCAAAGCCGCGACAATTTTTTTATGTAATATAATATCTTGTTGTGATAAAACGGAGACGAGGTTTAAATGCTATTTAGTTTATTGTGGTTAGCATTTTTTTTCTCACTACTGATGTTGGTGTTGAGATATTTTACCTTCCATTTTTGGTGACGATCATCTCGTTGGTGAGGGTCTGGAAGCGCACCCACAGCTCCCGGTCGTCCAGGGCGACGGTGACTTCACGCTCGCGGCCGCTACGGGAGCCCCCGCCGCCCACGGTCGGCTCCACCGCACTCAGGATGTGCGACGCAGCCATTCTGAATTGAACAAATAATATCATTTATTAGTGTTACGTAAACTCTCACGCCTTTTAGCCCTGAAGTGTTGGCAGAGGTGTAACTATTGAACCCACTCTTGTAGCTTATTCCGATAGGGTGCGAATTTATAGAATTATTATACAACAAAGAAAAAATAAGAGGCCTGTTGATATTGTAAATTGCATCATTCCCTTTATTTTATGTCATGATAATTGGCATAGAAGTTCAATAAAAGCACTTTAGTTTTTGTTATTTCGGAGTAACTTTTAATGCATAAAAAATAATTTTCGAAGTAATTTAATTCTTTAAAAACATTTTCCCAGTTGGCACTATATACGTTTGTATTACTGTACCTAGTTTATCAGATGCTGCAAAATTGTCGATCTAGGGTTTTATTACAAGACTCAATTATAAAATAACTGTATGTGCTAATGAAAATTATTCAAAATATTTCACACGCAAATATCTCAAAATAATTAATTATTATGGAGAAACACCACAAAAAAATTCATCAAAAATTACTCGGGATAGAAAACTTTGATGACGTCTTAAAGTCAAAGTACAAGACAAATTATTAATTAATGATTTTGTTATGACAGCATTCGTGGCAAATGACATTTTAAATAATTTGAAGCGCATTCAAGATAATTTGTTGTATACTGACCATTGATATGTAAAAAAAACCCATACTGACACTAATATTTTCAACGGAAAAGTGAATTTTCATCTTCTGTCACTAGACCAATTGTGGCATGAATTAAATATCATAACGCATACTCACGCCTTTTATCCCCAAAGGGTTGGGCAGAGGCGCAACTAATGCACCCACTTTTCGCCATTTTTATTCCGTCCCATGATGTGATAGGGGGCGAGCCTATCGCCATATTGGGCACAAATTCCAGACTCCGGGCTGATACTGAATAGAAAAACCCAATATCACTTTGCCTGACCCGGGGATCGAACCCGAGACCTCAGCATTGCAGTCGTACCGTAATACAACTACGCCACCAAGGCAGTCATATTAAATATCATATTTAGTCAATTACCTAAGGATTACGCGTTACCAGTTGAAAATGCTGATTTTACACAAATATATAACCTCATGAAGATACGAGCAAGAATCGCTAAGAAATACATCTTATAGGAAATCAAAATACCGCTTATCAGTCGGGACAGTTACGAATTATTTCAAATGACTAATCCTTCGCAAAATAGATGACTAGATGATCAAGATTTATCCTATATCGGAATATACAGCAATCGATTTAAAAAGGGACACATTTTTATCAATGACTGAGAAGGATATATCGTCGTGCTTAGAGCTAAGAATTGAACAATTGTTATGTCACATCAAGACTCTCGAGTATAGAATGACCCATAATTCAGTTATGTGCAAGACAGAAAGGAGGCCGTCGGAATGTACAATTATGAAGAACATGTGTACTGATCAAATGACAAAACTACATACATCGGAATCTGATTTGTATTTTTGTTGTAGCGAGTGCCGCATGAAACTGATATGCGAAGATCAAATTACCGGGCTATAAAATTGTCTAATGCTGGGTTGTTGGCCGTAGGTCATGGTTGTCTCATAAGATCTAAAAAAAATACTGTATTTACACGTAAGCAAGGTCAAACAAAAATAGTCCTACAACCTAAAGTATTAACGCCGAATATTAATCAGATTAACAATATAATCAATATCTTTTTGCCTGATATAGAAAAGATTGCTCTAAATTACTTTGATATAGCAGACCACCACAGGAGGTTGTCCACTGTTGAGAAACAAGTAAAGAATATGAAACAGGAAGTGTAAATTATGAATGACTAGCTTTTTCCCGCGGCTCCACCCACGTGAATAAGTTTTCCCGGTTTAAAAGTCCCGCTTTATATTTTCCAGGGATAAAAAGTAGCCTATGTATTAATCCAAGACATGATCCAAATTGCCAAATTGATGTGCCAAATTTCACTGAAATCCGTTCAGTAGTTTTTGCGTGAAAGAGTAACAAACATCCACACATTCTTACAAACTATCCTATTTATAATATTAGTAGGATGTATCAAGTCATGATATCCATCATTATGCTGCTATATATGTCATTATGGCGATGTTGATACTGGTGGATGTAGCACCCACATAGAGACAGTTCCAGGTGCCAGCAAAAAGACGTCTCGGTGAAACCAGCTTCCCAGGCGGGCATGTCCTGGTCTGATAGTCATCGTGATAGTGATAGTGATAGTGTAGTGAGTGTCGTGAGTGAAAACGCAATAAGTGCAAGTGCCGATAAGGCTACATCGCCAATTGTGAGCAAAAGTGTTCGTTTTAAAGAATTCGATTCAACATAAATGTCGGGTTTCACCTGTTATCATATATTATACTAACAATTAGATTAAACAAAATTGTATATCACCTTGTATCATTAAATCATACTAACAAGTCATTCTTCATCCTTTCCCCGGGACCATTCACGGTGCAACCGTACAAGCGCCCTCAACATTTTATTCTTTTACCGCAAAAATCGGTAATACTTAGCTTCGCTGAGCAGCAAACCGCGCGTGCTCATCACGCAATCATCAATCAACAATCAGTCATCATCAAATCATTAACATTAATAATGCTAAGTTATATCAATAAACTGTCGAACATTTACATCAAGTGTTGTTCTTTATCATACCATCGTCAAACAATCTATAAGGTGCGTGGTGCTGAACATAGACCGTACAATTATCATTTGTATTATTTACATCTTATTTATATTATTAATCATAAATTAGATAATGATGCCTATATACATATATTTATTAAAAATTAAAGTACAAAAATGTTCTACAAAAATGTAGAGCTCCATTTGAAAATCGTACTTTTGAAAATTACTTCTGCGAAATATTAATTGCGACTTTTATCTAGTTAAGCACCTGTTAAAATTAGGTGTTGACAAATCATTATTTTCCCCTTTTACATAGGATGTAAAAGAAAACAAATTGTATACCAATGTACATTTGCCCGAATTTAAGATAGTCTACATCCAATATGTAATCCTTCATTTAAACAAACTTTCTCTGGTAATAAAGGACGAAATCGAAAAGGAACTCTACATAATATTTTTTTTAGAACTGGCAAACAACGCATTGCCTAAACTGGTGACTCCAGCAGCATGTATTTGCACAGAAATTTCCCATATAGCGTAGACAATGCATTAAGAATTTATTTTTGGAAATTCGTCCCTCGCTTTCATTCTCTTTATTAATAAGTTCTATTGCAAAGTACAGCAAATAATTTTATAATTTTCGCAAGGAAGTTAAGGCGTCGAGTCCTGGCGAGAGGAAAAATGCCTTTTAAGCTAAGACGTTAAGGCAGCAATTTGTGTCAATAATTATAAATACTTATAAATAATATGTATTGAAACATTTCAATGTATCACAATTCACACCCACATACTCACTGCTGTAATTATTTTAAGTTACGAACTTATTTGGAAGACACCAAGCACGAGAGTTCAACATTGTGACAGTACTTGCTATACAAATGAATGTTGGCCCAAAATAATTCTACGTTCTTCTACTATCAAGTGAAATATATTAGATTAATAAGTATAGGCCATAAAATCATTTAAATATATACCGGAAGCATCATGTGAAATATCACAGCCTTAAAGTTTGTCTTGCGAAAATGTAAATCGATACGGACATGGAATTATAATTTATGATAGACAAGAGTTATATGGTCTAAGATTATGTTGTTCATTTACGAATGCAAAATGCGGGATAATAATCCTAATAATAATATAATAGTCGAATATTTGTAGTTTAGAAAAAGGAAGTTAAATACAGCAACGGCTGAACCGATTTACATGAAAGAATGATGGCAAGTTTATACCTGATTGTTTCAGTAAGCCTCTAAGATTAAGATATGTAAAAACAAATATAATTTAAATAGCTAATATTTATCACAGTTTTAGTTTTACTGTTAAATGCCACAAAGTAATGTTTATAAGTTAATCATTTGTACTTCCGGTTACGTTATTTGTGATTTGTAGTGATATATAAAAAATGTTGCCACTTGAGAATAAAAGCGGCTGAACGCGGTAGATATATTTATGTTTTATTTTAATAGTAAAGAAGTGGTAATAATATGTAATAATTATTTTTAAATACTAATAATGTAATAAAATAAACACCAATCGCCTTTTTGCTATTAAGTGTCAAGTTCGCATAAAAGATTGTTCCATTACCCAACCTACTAAGGTAATTATAAAAAAAGTAATAGCAACCCAGCCGATGACAGCGAGCGTAACATTATGACGTTTATACTGTTTGTGTTTGCAAAACATGTTTGGAAATCGCAATGGCTGCAGTAAATCAAAATCTTCAGCAAATACTAATACTCCACAAGCTGGAACAGGCCAACTAGGCTATACTAATGTTTGTATTTTGTGTGGCTGTTCACTTGCACGACGGCAAAGTGATAAAGTATTGAAGGATAATCCCACTGACTTGCAGCAGACTATTATTCTGATAATTCAAAGCCAGAAAGAACCACAACAGGTGTGTAGTTCCATTTAATTTAAAAGTCTAAAATATTACTTTATGATATAATATTGTGTGTAGTAGTTATTACTATTATTTTAAGGCTTTTAGGATTTCCATTTTTATTTAACCTGGTATTTTTGTTCAATGGGTTACATTACATAACTGTAATTTTGTTTATTACTATGGAAGTTTGTTTTAAAATATTTCCTTTATCTAGGACTGGATTTTGTATCAGAATTATACATCTTATTTCTGTCACACAGATAACATCTACAGACTAAGTATGCCATGTTGTTGGTTGCATACCAAAAGTGAAGCTGTCCGTAATATTCAGGCTACCGAATTAAGATTACGCGATGGAGCAATAGATCAACATGAAGATGTTGACGATGAGGAACATATCTCCGGGCTGAATGCAGGGAGTTCAATAAAATAGAACCAACCCAGTGAGGACTCTCATGTTGTTGATGATGCCAGGGCATAAGGATCACATAATATGGAGTCCAGAACAATATTATTACCTAACTACAGGAGAGCGGCCAACACCGGTAACCACTGTCTTTTTCCTGACTGCCCAACTGTTGGTACTTTACAGAGTGTGACTGATAAACTATGAGCCATCAAATTATGTAACAATATGTTTTATGTGCCACAATTGGCCCGTATCTGTGGAGTCCATTTGTTTAGGAGTTCATGGGATGAATTATATTAATCAGAAAATAGCATTAATGTACTTATTGTTGATCAAGTGCAACACATTTTTTAATTTGTGAATGCATTCAACCCTACATTAGATTTCGAAAATGATGAGGAATAAATAAATTGTCAATAAATCTAAAGCTTGTTTTATTTAACCGAAAGCCTATCTATCAATGGAATTCCATTTTTTTTACCTGAGATGGACCATGACAAATAAATATAATACATACATAGATATTTATGATTTATTGTGATGTAGATCACTATTTCAGAAAATAAGGTCTGGGTGTAGTTTAACATTGTAGAACTCAGCTATTAAATATTATTAGTATTTGTATGTCAAGTAACCATGATTCAAATAATTGGTACACATGAAAGCTTATTCTATTTTAGTAACAATTAAAGCTGTGTTCTAATAAACATCCAATTTCTAATTAGTAACAGAATCATAGTATGTTTGAGTGTTCAAAGTCAGTGACCTAGCAGTGGGAGTAGAGTAGCCCACCCTCAAAATAGTTTAATAAAATATACACCTACATATTGTTTTGATTAGAAAAATCATTAAGTAGTTAAGTATTCATTTTTAAGATATATTATATGGTATTAATTAAGTACAGTCTATATCTGCTGTCATATCTCATTGACAGATAACCTGTAAGTATGAAAATGTTAAATAACAAATAAGATTTTTTTGTGGCCTCCTAATAGAAAAATTCTTTTTGATTTGGTTCAGGATAAGTATATTCTATGGTTCTTACATTTTTTCCTTCCAAGACACGTCAAATCGATATCAGGTAAAACGTTGTATGGAAATTTGCCATCATTCTTTGGCATATAGAAAATGCATAGTTGAGCAATTATTTCAGGAATGGTTTCAAATTCCGCCAAAGTGACCCACGTAAGTATACCGCATCCCGGGATCAACCTATGCATAATCGGTTCAAAGGCCGGCATAATTGTATCGACTGACAAGGGATAGAACGAAGTTCCTTTCGATTAATTAGTGAAAGAATTGTAATAAAATTTTATTTATATAACAGAGTGTGTATATATATAAATATTTTCCTATTTCCGTTCCAATACATAAGTTTCTAGAGAAAAAAACAAATAAATACGTGTGGCACTCGGAGACTACCGCGGTAAAGCTATTGCATAGCATTTTTATCACAAATTTTGATTGACTAAACACAAATTCGATCTTACGCTTACCACATAAAGTAGATTTTTAAACGCGAGCAAAGCACGTTTAGTCTTGTTATTGATAAATGTCAGTAACCAAAGTAGAATAAATCAACAAAATTTGAAAAAAGAATGTTACGTTCAATTCTTTTGTACTCGTGCCGTGCCAACGCTGGGGAAATAGCTTCTACACAATGTATTTAAGGTTCATTTTAGATTAGTAAGAAATGGTTTTAATGACTTTAATAAATAAAATAAATACAAATATACTCGTTTCAAGAATTATAGCTTCTACGCATTGTATTTAAGGTTCATATTAGTAAGATAATAGCAAAAAGTGTCGTGACAACTTTCCGTCCAGCCCCCTTTCACAACGCGCAATAAGGAACTTCGTTCCAAAAAAGAACGGGTTACACTTCGGGAGTGCCGGCAGAAGTGAAAACTTGAACATTAACGTTGTGCATTTTTGAATGGTTAGGGAATAATTTCGCACGAATTGCTTTATTTATCAGTATAAAAGTACTAGCATTTATGTGGTTAAATACAATATTTATTTATTGCGCTATCGTCATTGATGTATTAAAAAACCCAAGATGCACAGTTCACTTTGAAAAGTCTTTTACTCTTGAACTAGTGTTTCTAGGTTTGTATCTATTGTTTGATCATCAAAATAACAGAGCGAAGTAGCTTTGAGAATTCCACCTATTATAAATAAGTTTCAAGATTTGAATATATAATAGCAGTAATTATAATAAGTAACTCTTTATTGCATTACCTATTTACTAAAAAGTGCAAAATATAAACTTTTTAACAAAAAATAACACCGACTTCAAAAACCACTATAATGTAAAAAATAACTTGTACTTACTTTGCTTATGGGTTATAAGAAAATTTAAATAATACCAATATTATATACACTGCCATTTGTGTTATTATATTTATGAACAATAAATAAATGTTTGGAGTCGGTGCCTGATTTTTTGTACTAATTTGGCACTTACTTACTTAATTATAGTACTTTACGGTAACTTCTAGCGCTTGAAATTAGATATGTATATAAGTTAAAAGGTAGATATTATACACTTTAATCCATAGGCCACGTTTTCTCCCGAAAATATACGCCCAATAGCACTTTTATCCAGGAAAAGACTTAAACGCACGCAAAACTATGATCAAAAACAAATTAGTTAAGTTTAACACACATTTTAAAATTCATCATCATTAATTACTTAATTATACAAAAATCGATTTATACCATAAATGATTATAAACATATTACAGAATATAAATAATTATGTAAATGACACCCAACTATACTATTTTTTCTTTAAATTTGACTTTAACGACATTTCCAAATATAAAATACTTTATTTATGTATAATGTACCTAAATAAGTACTTATTAAATCAAAGCATTTAAATTAAAAGTTTTTTGTTTAAATCCTAGTTTTTGTTTAAGGCCGTCGCGGGATAGTCGTTTCCCGGAAACTTAAACCGTAATCGTATTGTCAATAATATCCTTGGCTTCATGCATTAAATCTGCGCTTTCTTAGTTTGCGCCGAAATATAAACAGCAATAAACATGACGGATTTAAAAATCCAGTTAAAAAAACCTGTTAATAATCAAATAAATAATAAAATATTATATGCATATGTTTGTATAACATGATTTATAACACACAATTTAATCATTGAAATACTTAACGAGTTCCCTATTACGTGTAAATCGACTGATTTTATTTTCAATAACCATATTCATATCTATTTTTGACATTTAAATGCGTAGTTATTCTAGAATGTTACGAAACGTATGTACTTTACGAACGGAAAGAATCACGAAACCCAATGGCTTTAGCAAATAAGCCGGATATTTTATTGTAAGTTGGGTTCGGACACGATCTTCTCGTTCACTGTTTATTGTACCCATTATCGCCGGCTACGTTGGTTCAACGTCCCAACACTCCTTCTGACACGGTACATTTTTGTCAATTGGACATTTTATTTTGTGTTCATATTTATATATTTCGTATTAAATAGATTAACAACATAGTAGTTAAACTAATATTGCTCGTTATTTGTAAAGTATACGTATAACGTACGTCATACAAGCAGCTAATAATTTATTTTAAACATAATTATATTAAGATGCCTCTAGAGAATAATTATATTTACTGTAACGAGGATAAGGTATTTACGAGGCTAGGCCGTACTTAACACTATTTTGACACTTAAATCCATTTAGTACGAGCTTTTGCCCGCGGCTCCGCCCGCGTGAATGAGTTTTCCCGGGATAAAAGTCCCGCTTTATTTTTTTTCGGGATAAAAAGTAGCCTATGTGTTAATCCAAGATATAATCTACCCGTGTGCCAAATTTCATCGAAATCCGTTCAGTAGTTTTTGCGTGAAAGAGTAACAAACATCCATACATCCATACATCCATACTTACAAACTTTCGCGTTTATAATATTAGTAGGATTAGTACACGTTCGCTTTGAGTCATAATAAACTGAATTAGTATGAGCAATACTTAAGAGTTAAGTACGTGTACCGTAATCGAAAAGTAATTGAAATTATGTCTCAAATACTTTATACACATGGAATAAAATTATAAGGTGACAAATGATTATGTGTTTACGAGAAGTCCAACATAACGTGACTGTCATCATCCTGATAGTCGATTCTAAACTCGGGAAAGACTTGCCTGAGACTGGTAGCCCCAGTCTGTCTAGCGGTTGCTCTTAAAAATGAAGCCATATGTTTTCTACATGCTGGAAAAAAGTAGCATACGGTGACTCCAGATTGGGCTATAAAGATGATAATCTACACAGTAGCTAGTTATTTATATGTATATGTAATAGGTTTTTCCTCGATAGCTACTTAATACTAGAAATAAACATAGCACCTGGCAGATAAAATACTAACTGCTGTATTTGTTTAAAACTGTTTTGTATACATTGCTTGTTACGCGCTTTATATTACCGCAATGTCTATTTCTACCGCCAAGCAACAGTGTGCATGCACTGTTGTGTTTCGGTTTGAAGGACATTGTAGCCAGTATAACTACTGGACATAATGAGACTTAACATCTTATGTCTCAGGGTGACGAGCGCAGTGGAATGCCACACAGTACTTTGTTAGTCAAGGTGCTGGATGGTGTTGCTACTGTTTATGGGTGGTCGTATCGCTTACCATCAGGCGAACGGCATGCTCGTCTCGTCATTAAATGCAATAAAAAAAAAAAAAAAAAAATATTAGCTTCACTTGTATGTATGTTTGTAACCGACTCTTTTGGGCGCGATTTTGTCCTACTTTAAATGGTCAGATTTTATTCAAACTTTGTAGATTTGTCGAGGACCAATAACAATACACTAATTTGATAAGATTATGTCATTATTCAATTTGCAAAATGAGATTTTTGTCAATTTATATATTTTTAGAGACATCTGTTGGACCATAGTAGAATTACAACTAAACTGGCTACTCTTATGCATAAAAAAATCCTACTTGTCACAAGATGGCGCTTTCGTTTATTTATATGGACAATAGTAGAACAGAACTAAAAAATTAAAAATAACTAATAGTTTAAAACAACTAAAAAACACGCTTTATCGAAAATCCAACTAAAAAATAGAAAATAAATTTGAATTAAGAATAGTGTAAATAAGAAAAAACTGATTTATTGTAAAAAAAGCGTGGGGTGCATGGTGTCAATAGTTATAAACATTTGATTGACGGATATGATAAGGATTATCCGAAAATACGTGATAATAAGCTGTTTATCGCTAAACGTCTCTTCCAGACAACTAGCACTAATTTTAATCTAAATACAGGACAGATACAAAAATTGAATTGCCATAGACTATTTTTCTTTAACATAATAATATATTCTTGTACTAAATGTTGCTGTTGCGCCCGTGTTTAAAGCCTTTCCCTCTACAAAAGTCCCTAAAGTCTCCTCTACAGTACTTCTCATGGGAGCTAAGTACCAGAATAAGAAGTAACCTATGTGTTAATCCAGGATATGATCTACCTGTGTGCCAAATTTTATCTGAATCCGATTTTTTGTTTCTGCTTTTACTTCTAACAAACATCCAAACATTTTCAGAAACTTTCGCGTTTATAATCTTAGTAAGAAGTAATATAAGATTGTGTATAAAGGGAAAGAAAAGGCAGAGAAGAGGTAGTTCTCCATTCGACCGCGCCAAATGGAGACGGTTGCGTTCCTTTTTAACCGATCCAGAGGACGACATCACTCTGGCCATCCGTCTTAAGAACGAGTTGTTAAAACTCTTACACTCTACACGACCGCAGTTTCGTCCTCACCATCGAGGACCTCGCCGCACAAATTCTAGACTCTGGGCTGATACTGAATAGAAAAATTCAATATCACTTTGCCCGACCCGCGCATCGAACCCGAGACCTCCGCATTGCAGTCGTACCGTAATACAACTACGCCACCTAGGCAGTCTGACGAGAGATGATATCCCTCGCCAGTCGACACAATTATGCCGGTCAAAAAGGTATGATGTAAGGTACGATGGCGTAGATTTGGTAAACTTTAAACTAAATGTATTATTGTATAAAGCTTGCGTGTGCACCATATTTTGATGATACGTTATATTTTTATATAAAAAATACAATCTGCGTTGGATTTAATCACAACAGGGTCGTGGATTTTGTAACATCTAAATAACTTCCGTGAGTGAGGTGTCTTACTTCAGAGTTAGACCGGCATATTAATATACGGCTTCGATCTTCTAAAGAATGCCATCAAATTTAAATAGCAATTTAAAAAAAATATTGTTAGGTTTCAGAAATTGTAAAATACAAAACAACACACTATATTATTTATATTTGCGAAGAGTTATGGAATCCGTGCAATGCCGTCAAAGACTATATATTTATTAATGTTGGTTGCGCGTCGAAGTACATCGTTCAAAAAAATTCGTGATCCTTTCCTAGTAAAAGACTTCAACGCGTCTCAGCTTTTTAATCAAATCTTCAGTCAACTTTTAACTTAATATATTGTATGTGGGTATGGAGAAGTCTATCAAATTGCATAAAACTATTTTCAGTTTACTCTTAATGCATATTTTTATGACAACATCAACGGATAACACGACTCTATATTGGTGTATTAGAAACGAAATATATGTACCTAATATTATTTTCCTTTATTATTTCATCCATGACATTTGTTACGCGTCCGTTGCTTCATATAATATGATTATTGATTACTAAAAAATAGTTACGTTCCTGAAGTTTCTAATAACAACACTAAAATCTATCACAGAAAAAAATATAAACATCAACTCACAAACAAGTATTATTAATATTAATTTGTATAGAATATGGTGTCAAATAATACATGAAGAATTCATCACCTTCATACGAGCGAAATAGCAAAATTATTCTACTGTGCTCACTGTGGTCACTTGTGCTCCTGCCAATATTTGAAAAATATAAATAATCTTATTAATATTGCATAAATTCAAACATAGGGATGTACGTTTTTCTATCTACGTTGTTTAAATGTAAAAAAAATGTTTAATAAGTGTGTATCTGAGATATCTACATAAAAGCGTGCTGCGACGAAAGCCCATGTAGGACACCATTAAATTGTGAAATTACTCCTTTTCACTTAAAAAAACAGTGTGTGTGTATTAATGTACACACGTATGAAGTAAAACGTTTTCAATCAATTCATTTTTTCACTGTTCTTATAATAATTATTGTATTCCATTAATACGGTCGAATTATTATAATTATGATGTATCTTTCCTGCGGGAAATCACGGCACGAAGGCCGGTCCTTTTGGAAGGCTTGCGTGGGGATATGGATCCAACACGTAGAGGCCCCTTTAAGATACATCACTCTAGTTGGGGTGTGTACACCAATCAGGTACTCTCTCTGTCTGTACTTATGGAGGACATACAGCCAAAGATAACGTCCGCTAGGTGCAAGGACTATTGCAGAGAAGATGGGAATTATACTGGGTCTATGGATGGGATCTAGCTGGACTAGTTACTGGGCTATTGATTGAGACAACGGGACGCCTGCCAAATAAAATGTCTCAATCCCTAATATTCAAGGCAGATGGTGACTTGCCCCCCGCTAGATGGGCATCCCAAACGCGGCGTATGCGGTGCGGGTGTCGAGAGGTGTGCACCGATTTCACCGATTTATTATTATTTATTTAAATATTATTGTCTGCTAAATTGACAGTCATGTTTTTAAATTATGATTAAATTCAATAAATTAATATACATTTGCTAAAACTTACAATCAAAAGTGAGGTTAACATAAAAATTATACAATCACGTGATGATTGTTCAAAACAATAAAAAAATGATCTCTCACTTTCACTATTTCTTTAAATGAATTTCAATAAGAATAGCAAACCATAATATTTAAACTGTTTACGATTGTCGATAATAGATGGCTCTGTACAGTTCGACCTAATTACTACATTGCGATGTCAAGATTCTCTTCGAAATAAAGACTCTAGAGAACAGCGTCGTGACGGTCCAAAGTGACAGAAAATGTGACGATTTTTTTAACAAGTATTTCTCCTGTACGTCGGTAAAAAAGTTTCACTTCAAAAATAAGTGAATATATAATAGAGGAAGCAAGAAGGAAGAGGTCACGCTCTGCAACGTCATGGTTAGAACTCCAAATTCTCGGCAAACATTTTTTGAAGTGAAAACCTCTTTGGCGGCGTTGAGCACTTTTGCGATGGGTATATAATGTTAAACTCGCGTCAGGATCACGTGACCGGTCGAAAATGCGTAGGAGGTTTTACCATCCCTTACTAATATGAACCTTAAATAGAATGCGTAGAAGCTATAATTCTTAAACGTTTACATTTTTATTTATTTACTTCATTAAAACCATCCCTTACTAATATGAACCTTAAATACAATGCGTAGAAGCTATAATTCTTGAAACGAGTGCATTTTTATTTATTTCCCCAGCGTTGGCACGGCACGAGTACAAAATATCGTAACATTCTTTTTTCAAATTTTGATTTATAAAGAAATAGTCAAATTGTCAATAACCGACTTCCAAAAGGAGGAGGTTATTTTTGTTTACGATAGTCATTGATGTATTGGGTGTTTTAATACATCAATGACGATAGCGCAATAAATAAATATTGCATTCAACCACATAAATGGTAGTACTTTTATAATGATAAATAAAGCAATTCGTGCGAAATTATTCCCTAACCATTCCAAAAAATTCAAAAATGCACAACGTTAATGTTCAAGTTTTCACTTCTGCCAGCACTCCCGGAGTACAACCCGTTTGTTTTTATTAAGAATCTACAGATGTAGTCCTTAAAAGTAAGTAATTAATAGCAATATATTTATAGTGAATATGCATCTTACTTTATACATAATATCCATATATATAAAAACGAAAGATCACTCACTCACGCACTCACACATCACGAAATCTCAGGAACTACAAGTGCTAGGAGTCGAAAATTTGCATCCTTTTAGGACGTAGATGCTTACTAAGATAGGATTTTGGGAAATTCAACCCCTAAGGGGGTAAAAAAGGGTGGCAAATTTTGTATAGTATAAAATAAAGTTGCTCGCCGCGTACGGAACGGATTTCGATGGGAAATGTTTTGGGCTACTTTTTAACCCGAGCAAATGTATAGCGGGACTTTAATCCAGAAAAAACTATTTGGCGCGGGCGAAGCCGCGGGAAAAAGCTAGGTATAAATATTAATGACAAAGTTTGTAAAAATGTTCGTGCGTTTGTTAGAAGTAAATGCAGAAAGAACTGAAAGGATTTGGATAAAATTTGCCATACGGGTAGATCTTGTCCCTGATTAACACATACTTGTTATCCCGTAGGTTGCTCCCATGGGAAATAATAGATATTTTAAATATAATTCTTTAAATAGATTCGTTCTTTGTTTTAGGGACTTTTATAGCGAGAAAGGCTTTTCACGCGGGCGAAGCCGCGAGCAACATCTAGTTTTTAATATTTTTAACCAATATTTAGGTTTTGTTTTGTAATGGCTGGTTATAAAATATTCATAGAGCGCAAATTAATCCTAATAACTACACATTTCGTAGTATGTATCAATTAATCCATTTAGTAATTGAATGATAATTTAATTGATACTTTGTTCATTAATGCCGCACGGCTATAAATTTCTCCGCAATAACCTAGTACGACATTTTCTTACGCATAAACATTTCTTTTAAATTTCTACGGTATTCTGTGCTCAATTACAAAACTATTGTATAATCTATGCCTTTTATCCCGGGAAATTAAAAAACGGGACTTTTATCCCGCTGAAACTTCTTCACGCGGGCGGAACCGCGGGCAAAAGCTAGTTAACTATAAAATAATTCAATGTATTACCACGTATTACGAACAATATATTATACTCTATATTTTGATTGCGGGTTTGGACAGATTTGCTATTACAATGAGATTAGGGGCCATTCATTAATTACGTAAGGGTCCCGCGAGGAGAGGGGGTTACAAAAATCTCTACATGTATTTATCTTGGGGGAAGAGGGTAAATCCTATTCTTACGTAATGTTTTGTTAATCTAAATTTACTTTTTGAAATCTAGCTCCATGTCGGATGCCGAATGGTTTTATTCATTCTATGATGTAGGTACACCTCGATTTACATCTTATTTTACAATTTTAAAATCTTAATTATGTTTATTTTATCAATTTTAAATGTTATACATAATTATAGAACATTCAAAAAGTTAAAAATATATAAATATTTTATTTATGTTAAATTGTGGGTTATAGTGTAACTGATCCTTTTAAAAGAGATGGAATCTTACGTAAGAAGAGGGGGTTCGAGAAATCTTATGTACCCTTACATGAATGTAGAAGGGGATCAAAAATCGCCAAAATCATCCTTACGTAATTAACGAATGGCCCCTTATCGGTGTAGAGTTACTGATTGTGATATGCACTGTGTATGAATTGTTATTATGGCTGATATAATTGAATCGCAATCCTTAAGTTTAAATAGAATTATAATAATGTAGCGATATATTTGAATGTGGTGACGGCAGCCTTGTTGAGAATGGACCGCTCTGCCGAAACGGATGTCCGCAGTTTCAAAGCCCAAAGCGCACACCTCTTAATTTTCGAAGTTACGTGTGTATTGTTTATCAATTATCGTTAGCTTTAACGGTGAAGGAAAACATCGTGAGGGAAACTCCTGAAAATTCTCCAAAAAGAATTTGGAGGGTATGTGAAGTCTGCCAACCCGCACTAAACCAGCGTAGTAGACTCAGGCCTCTAAACCCTCTTCGTAGTAGAAGAGGCCCGTGCTCAACAGTAGACAGTATGTATTACAAGCTTGCTGCTATTATTATTATTTTGTTTTATTATTAATAATAACATAGCAGCCAGCAATACAAAGCAACGTATGCAACTAATTTAAACTTTATGTCAGTATTTTTTTTATTTTTGGGATGATGATTAGTGATTACATTGATTCAATATTTTTTTGGGATGATGATTACATTGATTCAAATCAAAACAAATGACTCAACTATGGCATAACAGACGGATACACAGCAAAACCATATCGAATCTTAGCTCCTAGATTAGAGTGTGATTTTTCTGTTTAGTCGGCTTATACATTTATGTGAATTATAGCGTTTATCCTTTGATTAATTATGTACTTAGATAGAGTGACGCACTGCAATGAAACTAAAACAACCAGGTCAACTTTTCTTAAGCTAGTATGCGTGACAGCTGTGTCATACGCTATAGCTGCATCATTCTGCGTATCCTTGTGTGCGCGCATAATGATACCAGTTATTACATGGCTTCTATTAAAACGGGGAGATAATTATATCCATGAAAAACAACCAAAATTAATTCACTCGAACTCATTTAGTGGGGAACAATTCGCCTCTATTTTTTTTGACGTATTTGAAACATTGAGTGTCTATCTAGGTATATAATTAAACAAAGCATTTATCAGCAAGCGGTGAAATCGGCTCTGACTCTTGTTTTAATACCTATTCGTTACCAAGAATGTACGTCAAGTACTGTTTTTGTTTCGAATCTGATGCTTCTTTATATACATGTCATGATACCAGGAATAACAAATTGATTAAATTTGTTAGCAACAAAACCTTAAAACTACATTATTCGTATATTCATCACCAATCCATATTATAAAAGAGCTGCAAAAAGAAAATAGTTTTTTATTATCAAAATCTACCAACATTCTTCTAGAATTAAATATGATAGAGGCGGATTAAGTGCGCATACGCATACTCACGCCTTTTATCCCCGGAGGTGTAGGCAGAGGCGTAACTAGTGCACCCACTTTTCGCCAAGCGTATTCCGTCCCATGATGTGATAGGGGGCGAGCCTATCGCCATATCGGGCTCAAATTCCAGACTCCGAGCTGATACTGATTAGAAAAATCCAATATCACTTTGCCTGACCCGGGGATCGAACCCGAGACCTCAGCATTGGAGTTGTACCGTAATATAACTACGCCACCGAGGCAGTACTTACCCATTAGCATATTTAAACGTCTAAAACTATTTTCATTAAGTATCCTTAAGCATGCATCCATTTATTATACTAGACTTCGAGATACACGTTCTCCGAATAACTTCGTATATATGTTTTACGTTACATAGTTAAACAGAATATGCTGTTTATTCTTTAGAGAATTGTTTTTTCAAAAAATTATATAATTTATGGATCATGTTTGCGAATAAAGACGGCACGCCGGTGCTTTATTGAATCCCTTGCCATGAACTCTCGACTATAGTTCAGTGCTCGTAATTTGGTTTTATGTCCAGCTCGGAGAAACTATGAAGGTGCCTATCGTATTCGTACAACATTTAAGTATTAAATAACAAGAAAGCAAGCAACATGTATGTATAAAGGTCCAGTAATTACAGCGCTAGCCCACTCGTCTGCAGCGTCATTATTCATCGTTTTACGACTGCATGAGGTATAAATATTAAACTTAAGTCGTATAGATGAATTGCTAACATTTCCTTTTTAATGGCGAGGTTAAATATGATGTGCGAGTGATGGCCTCAGTTTCGGATCTTACTCTGTATCGAGGAACGGTCAATACAAAATATTTAATGCCCACGGAACAATGTGAGTAATTCATTACGACCCTTTAATTACGTGCAATAACATTTTTTATCAAACGCTACATGGCACCAACGTCAATCTCGGGCGACGCATCAATCGCTTTGGAATGTCGATAAATCGCTTTGCAGTGCCGGCGTTTTACTGATCTCTATAAAATATCAAAGATAACAACGAGTGGCTTTGAGAGCTGTTTCGAAAGGAACCTCGGCGCAGTGATTGGAGGTTTATGGCAATCGCTTCGATAAATAGAAGCGTTATGTGTGCGGCATCGAGTCAGAGACGCAATTGTCCGGGACAGGAGAGGCGCGCGGCGCTGCGCGGTGCGGGGCGCCGCGTCATCCGCGCACAACACCACCGATGTGAGCACCGAGCTGAGAGGTGCTAATTATCAAATGCAAGACCGACCAAACCGATATTGAAACCATTGAAACAATAAGGCCCGTGTTGTCTTTTCCAATTTCAAAGTTTGCGGAATAGCTGCGTAACGAAGGCCGAGAAGGCTGTGCAAATGGAACGATGCCGAAAACTCAAGTATTTTAATGGTCTTGCGTCATCGACGTTTCAAACTTGAATTTTCATTATCACTTGGCATGTATACAACCACCAGCCTTGATATGTTAATCAAACAATAGACTAAAATCAAATAACCGCAACACACGATCAATAAGATTTGACCTTACAAATAAAAATATATTTCTCTGCTATTGGTCAATTGTTTACACAATGTTAGATTGATTAAAATTGCCTTGAATAGGTATTAATAACGCGCTATGTCGGCGTCACCTTTTATGCATGGGTATTTTCCCTAACAATAGAACCCGAATACTTCAGTACAACTATTATGTGTAAGACTTAATAACACGAGTCGAGAATGTAAGCTAAACGAACAAGTCATTAAAAGACAGATGGTCTCTGGCCATGTCAACAGAAAATATGCAAAATACTCACATATCACCGTTGGTAATAAAATTAGAAATATTGATACGATAAATTATGTTTAAAGGTTTTTTGATGGTCTTCTTTTCTGTGCTTTAAAACTACAATGTTTATAATACCAATAAAATTTATTTGTTTTAGATACCAACGTCCACTGCCTAAATGCGAAGGTTTATAGCGATTCCCTAGTGTTATAACATGGAAGCATTTATTTACTATCAATACGAGTAGCCTAGCTACATGTGAAGTTTACACGTGTAAATATATAAAATGTTCTAATAATGATAATTGCAGCAAAACCATTTTGACATGATAATAAAATGTACATGTATGGTTTCAATTAGTCTCCACGATACACGCCTTCAAATTGGTGTCGATTTTATTTTCTTTAATACGCGTTCAGTGTAAATATTCAAATTCGGAAGCTGATAACCACAATCAAACTTTTTTGAAGCTACATTTCAATTAAATTTTATTTCTCAATTCTGTGGTTGTCATAAAACTTTAAAGTTTGACGAGTAAAGCCCATTGAGGAACTCCGAATTGATATTAATTCAAATAACTCGGGTTAAAAAGTCAGGGTTTTATGTGTGCTGTAAAAATTTATTGTAGGGCTTTGTGGCGAGCCGGACGCGCCGATAGGCGTTGAGCCGATGACGGAACCGGCGCGGCGTGGACACCGTCCGTCGGTCGTCGCCACCGCACCACCGCGCCACCGCAGCACGGTCGCCCGGGGCCTCTGTACTCCACCTCAACCTCAAGCTTTATACTTTATGCTTTGTGCAAAGTGCCGCATACGCTTCTGCGTTTGTATAATTATTGCGCGTGCGTACAATGCATACCCGCTTATTTTTACAACTTCTTATTGATACATTTAGGTATTAAAGATCTATGTGCGATTTTAGATAGTTTGGTTTTAAAATAATACCATTTTATTGATAATGAAGCTGGAATCATTTTTATATGAAACAAAATAAGAATTAAACAATTTGTAAGTACAGTCTATAATCATTTCTTCTAATACGAAACATAGGTAAAACACCATAATGAAATTAGCTTTAGAAATTAAATAAGACATAGAAATAGCTACAGGCAAGTTCAACTGATACCTAACAATACCTATATTTGCAGGTACCTAATACTGACTTGTCTTACAGCATTAAGTCTACCTAAGTATAATCGTACGACTTTTATGTGCTCAATAAAGTAATTAGAATAATAATGCTTTACTTTGTAATATTGATACAGAGTTGGTTTATTGTACAAATCAGTTACCAACAATTACGTCAACATTTAAATTTATTGTCTTTTTACGAGCACATTTATAGGTATTATAATTCTTAGAATATCTATATGCATGCATTATAGTTATTTCTAAGGACTTATTAGTTAGTTACATATTATAATATACGTATTTAAGTTTTAACGTAGATGCTTATTTTAGGACATGAGCCTTTTTCCTAATAAACAAACAATTACGACGTTAATATTTTTCAAATTAATATCAATTTCCACTTACCTATTTTCGCTAGTTATTTTGTCCTCAATTTCGGCGGCTTATTGAAATACACATTTAAAAGAATATAAACTTTTTTAACTGCACCTTTCTTCACAACACGAACACTAAGGAATTTGTAGAAATCCTATTGACCATTTTCAATTTTAATTGTTGAAAATATTTAAGCGGCCGATAGTTTACAGATTAGATTCACCTATTTGTCACATGTCACAAATCAGTGGTTGCGTGCCAACTCCGTGAGCAACTACCGCAAACTCGACCACACTACTCTTCATTAACGTTCACACAAAACAACGTAGACACCACCCACGGTAGGCTTTGAATGATATTCACTCATATACACCAGCTATAGAATATCATTTTCAACAAAATTGTTTTCAACTTCTTCACTTATAAAAAATACGAATTTCAACCATACATCTTTAAGAATAGAGTTGAATATGCTTTTTTGTGGTGTGAACACGTAAACTATGTGAGACTCCGCCTCTAATGTATTGACAAACAAACTGATTGGTGGATCATTCCGTTCATAGTTGGGACAATCCTGCGCAGCTTAAAGGCGGTCACTCAGATTACAACTGTATTTCTATCATTTTTGATTTCAGTTACGCTTGTGTAAGTTAATAATATATTTAACTTAATTGGTGGCATTAGATAAAGCCAAAAGCTACTTTATAAATGTGTATTATTGTCGGACAAAGACTTTTAAAAAAGTATTTCTGCAATTAGTATAATAATTAAGATGAGAAAGTACAACCAACAACAAATAATTTTCATAAAATATTTGATATAGGTACATACATACATACAACCATAATTAAAACCGTTTCCCAACTCTATAGAATATTTTATTATATACCTAGGTACGCATTTTACAATCACAATGGAGTAATCAAAATTACCTACCCATCGAATAGAAACATATTATTATGTCGTATACAAATTACAAACACAAGCAGGTTACTTCACTGGGAAAATCCAAACTAGGTGACGTAAAAACCTTTTTTTTCTGTTATCACGGAATCGAAATTACCGATACCTATAGGAACCTACTTGATTGTAACGTTATGTATTTATTAATTAACAACATGCACTTGTCCCTCCAGCACCTGCTGAATTCTACTCATACCTAAATTTCGACTAAAATGTCGACTCTAGATATTATTTAATATTTTTTTCATTGCTCTGCTTAGAAATAAGTCTATGGAAAAATTACTATTACTTACATACATAGTAAGTATTTTTCCCAGACTTATTTCAACGGGAAAAAATCAATAAGAATGCGATGTCTATTGTAGGAGTAAATATGTAGATTATACAAACACCTACTTCTGAACATGCAGTAGAATTCAGTGACGTAGCTTGCCATAAAGGGGCCCTATGTCAAAATTTTCTTGGGGCCCCTTCCAATGCCAGATTTATACTTTCCTTGGGTACAGGCCACTTAGTCTGTGCCGCCCCGCATGTACCGCGTCCGCAGGCCTATTATGTGGGAGCAAAAACAAACCACTACGTTTAACATATAGGCTAAGAGGGGCCCCTAGACCCCGGGGGCCCCGTATCATTGACACGGCTGATACAGCGGTAGCTACGCCTCTGGTAGAATTGCAACTCATTTAAAAACGTGCATATCACTCGAACTTTCTAAAGAGTAGGTAGTTAATTTATATAACAAACAGATAAAGTATTTTTATTATAATAGTGTTTACTGTGATTTTTTTCTTTAAGACGTACTCATGCTTTGAAATACGGTCTAGACTAGGGGGTATCCTTGTGGTTAAAATTCGGCACTTAAGTAGCTCTTCCTATTGTTTTTTTTTATTACACAACTCATCAATAGCTACTAAGCAACAGAAAATAAAATCGGTTGACAAACAGCGGAGAAAAAGCAGAACTGTTTTGTGTTTACCTATTTATATAAAGATTTATGAAATAAAGTTGATGAATTTACAATGATTGATATCGTTTTAAAGTATCGAGCACCTATGGTATAGAAGTGTGTCGGTACGTGAGGAGCTGCTGTAGATACCTAGTCAGCATTCCAATGCATCGAGCCCGCCTCACCCAGTTACGGTCTGCCAGCCGACCAAGTGTTAATTGGAAAAGGAAACTTCAAACAACGACCGAGCTCAATGCTCTCCACAGAAATGTTTCATTTTTAAACATCTCCGTGACCGTTATAGTCGATACTTACACGCATACATTGCAGTTCTTGAAAGCTGAGGTGACTCGCGTTCGTTTTCTGAAACTAGGTTAAACACTTGGGAATATTCCACGCATAACTGACGTTCAACCGGATGCTTACAAAAATTATGCTCTATTGTTTTAAATGGTTAAGTAATATTTGTTAGCAACTTCGGTAACGTGGTAAATTATATTTCACATACTTATAATGCACCAAATACCACTCACTTATTGTATGAAAATCTCAGTAAGTATAAAGTAACAAATGTACGTAATAATTGTGAGACGTAAAACTCTATCTTAATTTCTTATGTTATAGAAAAAAAATGGTCAAGATTCCAAAAACGACTTTGAGACCCACAATCTCCAAATTCTAATTGTACGAAAATTTGGAAGAGTAAAGACATTGCAAACACTCGCTTCACAGCCTACAAACTTCATAGTTTACAAAGTCGCAAACGAGAGACCTAAGATTAAGCATCCCTTAGACCTTAAGTATGTCCCACACGTCGATATAAAAGCAATATCAGACCTGGGTACTTTTGTACAAATCCTACCTTTTAGACGAATTTCGAGAACTTAAAACCTGACCCCGCCTCTGCATGGTACAAACAAACCCCAGCCTTCTCAGAAACTACTGAACCGAAATTCTCTTTATCCGCTTGTTAGCATAGATAATTCTTTTAAAAATGGTTTCAACCCAGGAAACAGAATCTTTAGAAATGTAGAGCAAACAAAACAAATACCTATATTTTCTCGAACAATAACTTATGTTAATGTTAACCTTAATCGTACCGAGAGCATTAAATACCTCGGAGTTACTTTAGATGAACGCCTTACGTTTCAACCTCATATCAATCTCATCGCTGGTAGAGTAAGAAAGCTGATTGGCATTATGCGCCTACTAAGAAACGCTGCTAACTGGAAGACTCAAAGAACAATTTACTTCGCCTTATGCCAATCAATCATCGGCTACTGTATAGGAACATGGGGCTCTGCGTCCAGAACCTCTATCATAAAACTTGAAAGGGCGCAACGAGCATTACTAAAGGTGATGCTCAGAAAACCCTTCCGATACTCCACTGATGCTCTCTATGCCGAAGCAAAGGTTCTGCGCGTCCGGCAATTATTTATTCTCCATGCCTGCCTGTCCGCTCACAGAACAATCACAAAGTCTCCACTATATGACGTAATAAAATTAAAACGCACCTATAGGATTCCACTCCCATCCATTAAATCCTCATTCGTAAAACGATTCACAATGTACAGCCATCCATCCACATACAATATTGTCTCCTCTAAATGTTCCCTTAAGGACTCCACCATGTACACAGCAAAAAGAAAATTGACCAACTTTCTACTAAGTCTTGACTACAATGCAACAGAAAACTTGACAACTAGGTAAACGATAAATCAGTCATTTCACTACACACAGACACTCATTCCATCATTTTTTTATTTTATGTTTATTTTTATTTTTATGTTCACCACTCATCATATATAATATATTTTATCGTTAGGTTAGATAAGTTAAAACAATATCCCTCATGCGGCTCATTATTCAAGTTGTAATCTGTATAATGGCAGCCCAAGATACAAGCGCAGCTTAGTTTGGGTGCCACTGGCAATTAATGTTTATAAATTATGTAATTCACTTGAAATAAATAAATAAATAAATAAATAAATAAATAAATAAAAGATATGTGGCCAGTTTAATATATTATACCTGATGTGAAATAACGATTTGAAGGTAACCAAAATTTTCACACTGAAGTATGAACAAAGAACTTGTCTTTTTACAATAGGTATGTCGTAAAATTTATTAGACATATGTTGATCTGTTATCGAAACTAACAAATATTTCGCAACTTGTCATATTACACAAGAATACCAGTCAGACCTACCTCGACATAGCGGATAAATAAATAAGTAAATAAAATACATATTTATGCATAGAGGTTGCTACTAAAGGCCTTGAAGTACTTTAAAATATTGATTATGACTGCACCAAGCACATCTGTCGTACAAATATCTATTTAGGAAAAATATCATTTACGTACCTTAATAGCATTGTTAGTAAAATCTTTAAAATTATTATTGTTATGTTTAAAATAATTAATAAAATAGTTTCACGGTCTATAAATATAATTTTTCATTAGTCTATGAATTGCGGTAGCTCACATTAGCAAAGATATCGAAAAGGACTCTTTACAGAAGAACCGTTCGACACCAGTGATTTAGAACCACCACCTGCAATCCACAATCTAGACAATTCGCAGTTCAGAATATACCAATATACAATTTTTTTGCGCAATGCTCAACTTTCGCATTTCTTGAACATTTCAGGATGAGAGTTTGGTGTCACGTAGCATCTAGGTAGTTGGTAATTAAAAATCTGTACCTAACTATGGTTTTGCTAGTGCATGAGTAGTCGAAGTATTTTTAGACAAGCGATTTGTTCATCTTGTAACCTTAAAAATACCAAAAACTACCACCGATGACTTTACCATTGTGATTATTACGGAGCACTCAAGATGGTATCAGCGGCACACCGCGGCGCGCGCACGCATCCGCGTCGTACGCTAACGCGTATACTCCGTCGCAGTGTTTATTCGGAGCCCAGTGCTAACTCCTCCGTTTAAGCACTACCTGCTAGTAGGGCATGAATTACCTTTTCATATAAATAAAATTCACGCTACTCTAACCTCCTGAAATTAACACCTCGGCGTAAATATCATTTAGTGCCGTAACATATCTACCATATGCGTTTTCCGTATTTCATTGAAAGATAATACGATTGTTATTAATTGACGTAGATTTATTAGTACGTACAAGATACACACTCGTACAAATATGGAAACATTTGCTCTGTTACGTCGCGTCGGTAGCGTCATATCAGGATGCTTAATTAATAGATAATATAAACAAGCTGGTAAGAGAGAGATGGGACTTTTATAAGTAGGTATAAACTTGAAGTGAAGTCCAAATTGTACTTAATCATTTCCATAAATTTAATATCTCTGGAGAAAACGGTTTTGTAAATATGTTTATGACACAGATTATTTTAAAGAAACCGCAGTACACGTTTAGTAAGCATTCCGCACTCAATTTGCTTATTTACCTTACATAAAACATGTTGCACCAAATATTTTAGTGCCATTTAAAGCGTTAACAAAACGCTAAAGATAGCTGTTTGAAAATTGACTTGATAGAAAATCAACATTTACTTACCTCCATTTTGAATTCTTAACTTCCCAGATGTGACTATATGTGTAACTACAGTGTGAGGTTAGGGTTCAGTTATCGAAAGCGGAAACCACTTGTTACAGTAGAGTTTAGTTTAAGAGAAATAGTGACTTTGGATTAGACATTACAGTGAATAAGTTCAAGTTTTAATTCTCAAAGGAGAAACTAGAGGTATATTAGTGTACGCATAGCTAGTCTATTTTTTTTAGTTCAATGATGTAATTGGGGGCTGGATTGGGGTGAGTCTCGAGTATGACATAGGTATCTATTAATACGGTGCCATATCGGGCACAAATTTTAAATTTGGGTATTCTACAAAATGTTACAATTCCTATTGGTGTCCATCATTAACCATGGGAGAAAAGAACCATGTGTGTCATAATTCTTACAATGAGGTCTCTACTTCTTGGTTTTCTGAAATGTTAGTAAAGGAACCGGTAACCTATTTACCAATGCGTATATTTTTCTCTACATTACGTTCAAGCTAAGCATACGGATCCCTACATAATACACGTTTCCGCTCAAACAAATTGTTACCGATCGTTGCTCTCACTGTCTGTAGTTTTCTGTTAGCTCTACCTACTGCTTCATGCTTGCGTCCACTTTATGATTCCGTACGTAAACTAAAGACGGAGAGTGTCGCCGTGTATCCGCCACACTCATACACTTTTGTGTTTAAACATGTGCTTAAACATGGTGACATGAAACGTGTTCGATAATTATTGGAAGGATCAATAATGCTACGCCAACTATTCGTCTCTCTGTAAGTAAACATGTTTTACGAGTGTCGCCCGTCCGACTGCGCGCTGCTTTTCTATTTGAATATTAATTTCCAACAAGTTTACTTTAACTAAGTTAATAATCTGATGACGTGACTGAACATTTCAAATTTTACTATTTCCTAAATATTTTATTACTTTAATGCTAAGAGTAGAATATTGGCTTTATTCAAATTGTCACTTACTGGCCTATCAAATCTCAATAATTAAAAAAGTTGTAAACTTAAAATTAATTGATAGATAGGTTTCTGATAAAGTATAAGGCATATAAGGCATCTGCAATGAGTTGTATTCTTAGTAGAGTATTGACTAGTAGGTAACAAAAGTAGACTCTAAATAGATTATTTTATCACTCTACGTTTTATTCACATCTTTGTTGACTTTGCACAACGTAAGTTTACCTTTGTAACTAATTAAGTACCTATCTATATTACTGTGACTGCGTCGCGTCGGTGGAGTAATTGTGTTGCGGACTGCGGTATACATGCTATGATAAGGTCTCGGGTTCACTATCTGGGTCGGGTGAAATTATATTTAGTTTCTCTGTTTAGTATCAGCCCGCAGTCTGGAATTGTGCCTAGTGAATAAGATTTTAGGTTCGCCGACATCACATAGTTCATAGGACCTTACATAGCCAGCGATATGTGAGAGTGACAAGACATCTATCTATCCCTGAAAAGGGAAAAAAACATGTTGCTATGAATGTAGATATTACTTTCTTTTATATTTCATTTGGCATCCAGTCAATTACTAATGTAACAAAAAAAATTGGAGATATAAGACTTATAATATTTTGTTAAGTATATGCGGGGCCTTTGATGTTAGGGCAACGCAGTAAAAACGAATACACAATTTGAGGTATACCATTCCGCACATATCAGCGGCCCAGTCTCTTGAAAGGGAAAAATTATTTGTATTTACATATCATAAAATATTTACGAAATCACTGTGGGAGGTATTATGCAAATCACTTTACCTGCGGCCCAGGAGCATCTAGCACAAATAAAAATAAACCTTATCCTGCTTAAAATGCAGTTTGCTTAGGTTTATGACACGTGTGTAAAAATGCGATTATATCTTTGACCATTGAAAAGCCGGCGCACGGAGACAGAAATCTTCTGCGATAATTATGAGCAGACATTTGCTACAAACTAAGAAATGGAAATGTAATTTATAAGTTCACTAGACATTTGCTCGCGGCTTCGCCCGCGTGAAAAAGTTTTTCCTGGTAAAAGTCCCGCTTTATATGTTCCGGGGATAAAAAGTAGCCCATGTTACTCGCTGATAATGTACTGGTGGTCACTGGTGGTAGGTCTCTCATATGTACCTAAGAGGCCATCTGGGTGGGTACCACCGCAATATTTATTTCTACCACCAAGCAGCAGTGTGCATGCACTATTGTGTTTCGGTTTGAAGGAAATTGTAGCCAGTATAACTACTGGACATAATGAGACTTAACATCGTATGTCTCAGGATGGACGAGCGCAGTGGAATGCCACACAGTACTTTGTAACTCAAGGTGCTGGAAGGTGTTAGTACCGTTTATGGGTGGTCGTATCGCTTACCATCAGGCGAACGGCAAGCTCGTCTCGTCATTCAATTCAATAAAACAAAATGTAGCTTTATATTGGTGAAAGATTTTTTTAAATCAGTCCCGTAGGTTTTGTGTTCACCCATTACAAACAAACCTCCACCTCTTTATAATATTAGTATAGATAATAATTATTGGGTTCATTTGAAAATACCTAATTCTATGTGCATAGTTGTGAATTACCACAAAAGGACGTAGTACTATTCA